>OX465098.1:16011786-17505929 GCA_949987625.1 Chalcis sispes | reverse complement strand
GCCGATATGTCCTCCGTTTATTTACGATCAAATTTTAGATGCTGAAAGTTAGAATCGACTCGAATATGCACGTAATTATTTCTTGTATTTTATCTCGACATAAATTTAAAAATAAATAACAGTAGTCAAGGTAAAATAACAATAAATTCCGCAATCACATCATTAAGAACTTTTTTTATTTTTCAAATATTTCTGATCGCCAAAATTAAAAAAAATTTTTTTATGATATTAAATAAATATACGGGTGAAATTTATACAATATAGCCCTTAATTTGCATATTGTAATCACTTTCAGATAAAATTAAATATCAAAACTTTAACGGAATATATTTCAGATTGAATAAAAATTATTATTTAGAATCTTTTTGCTTGATCATTTTAAAAAAATTTCCCAGTAATTTTAGCATCTCGAAAATCTAATTTTAAAAATAGCATTATATTATAGGTTTAATACGAATTATCTTTTTTCAATAAATTTCTGCATTTTATTGAAGCATTTAATAATTTCTTTCACTTTTGACGCCTTCTCATATCGCAATCAAATCCAAAAGAGTACAAAAATTACAAGAGTATTGCTTCGTTTATCCATAAAAAAGTGAATAAAAGAAAAAAGCATAGTGCGATAAAAATAGCCTACAGAATCAAATATCCTATCGTATCCGAAACGTAAGCTTCGGCGAAAGATAGATAAAGAAGTTACGTACACATTAAAAGCGCACCGCGAAGAGAATATAGGAAAATAATTCCCCAGAGCAAATGTAATTACAAGAACTGCGAGAAAAAGTGAGAGCGAGAGAGAGGGAGAGAGAGAGAGAGAGTTGGAACGAAAAGAGTAAGAGGTAAAGAGAGAACGTGGAAATGCGAAATCGATAATGCATTCCGAGTAGTAGGGCAACACTCAAGCACAGTGCACAAGATCGACCGTTACGATATCTAACGCGGGTGGCCGGACAACGCAAATATTTCGAGAGGCTCAATAATACCAACCCGAACGAGACCTCGTACGTTTACGTATCTGTGCGCTAACGTTTTTTTTTTGTTTTTTTTGTTTTTTTTTTTGTTACAAGAAACGAACTATTTCATGATTTTGTTATAAAAAATATATATACGAGTGTACATACGGAATATCTTAAAAGAAAACAAGTCTAGATTGTCGTGTCTTTAGACAGTAAAAAGAAATGTGTGTGTATGTGTGTAAGTAGGTATTCAATTTTTGTTTTTTCCTAGAATCGAGTCAATTATTGCTTTTATATATTTCATAAAAAAACATTTAAAATTAAATAATTAAAAATAATTGTTTATCTTTTAATCATCGGTTGTAGGCAATAAATACGCTCGGATTGCATTATGTTTCGTGAATGTGCTGCTTATAAACGGAAATGCAAATAATGCCCACAATGGCTTTTGTTTACATTCTCTTAAACAACAATGCCTTTTTACTCAAACAATAGGTTTTTTATAATTCGTCGGTTAATTTTAACAAATTATTTATATTGATATAACAAAGTAAAGCTAAGTATTTATTCAATGCTAAAATTTTAAGAATTAATTTTATTTTTTCTAATTAGCCTCATTGTTTCTTTAATAAATAACAATCTAATTAATAATATCGTGTGTTTTGAATCAAGTAGTCGGCTAAATTCGCTTATCAATACGCAGCTGAAAAAATATCATTTTCTGAATATATTTATAAATGTCAAAGTTCAGCAGTGACTGCACCACAAGACGCAGTCGATTTATTCGGAGCAAGTCAACCGATGCCCCATCGAGACACAGCCAGCGAACACATCCGTAACGCTGAACATCCATATTGTTCATCGATATGTCACAGTTCCCTCCGTTTTCATCTTTCTCTCTCTCTCTCTCTCTCTCTCCTTCTCTCTCTCTCTGTTGCTCTCTCGTCGTTGAGTCGTGATCGACGCGCGACTATATCTTTCTACGTTGGGTATGAGCCCTACGAATTGGAGAGCGGAGCCATCGCTCGATTCGACTTCGGGGCACGTAACGTTCAAAACCATCTCGTGGATGGATGGCTGCGAGTCGAAGTAAATTTTTCAACGCGTTTTCCACGGAAATTGGAAAATTTTTATACAGTGGACCGAGAGCTGCACAACTTTAAGGTGGAAGGATGCTCTATTTTTCGGCTCGCTCGAAGCACGCTACGAGGCGGTTTTGAACAAAAAGGGAGACGGGACTCTGAGTGGAAATCTTTGCGAGATTTAGAGTGGAGCCAAAGTTGAAACGTATATGTAACTTTGAAACTGCAAAGTCTGCCGGGAATTTGAGAATTCAATTTCTATTATTTGATCTACGGGATTCAATTATTTTGTTGGAGAAATTTAACTTAATTTACGGGTTTGAAGATGTGCCTTGAACTACTAGTACAAGAAGATTTCGAAATTCTCAAAAGACTCACAAGTGAGTTGAAAAAAATATTTTTACCGTTATATTTACTATATAAAATTCAAATTTACGAATACTGATTGAATTTCATTGAATTATATTTTTATTATTGTATACAGAAAAAAAGTACGAACTTTATACATTTATAAGGCAAAAATTTTGAATTATTTAAAATACAAAGAGGAAAATTTTAAAGGAAATTTTTTAAAATAAATTTAGCATTGTTATTATTTTAAAACTTTTTACAAAGATGTATGAACGATGAAATGTTTATTTTGTGCTGATAATTATCTTTTTTTTATTTTCTTTTAGACTTTTTCTACTTTGAAAAAAAAAACTGGTGATTTTTTAAAAATAAGGCTGCTAATTAGTCCCTACAAAGATAGAATTATTTCGAAACTTTCCTTTTCTTTATATTTATTTTACCTCGACTCTGAATTTGATAAAATAATTTTAAAATGAAATACTGTAACTGCAAAAAAATGATGTTATAATTATGAAAATGTAGAAAATTAAAAATTAATTAGCATGGATAAAAAATTAATCAATTTAGAATGCAATAAATTATAAAATTTATCAATTTCAAATCCGCAAGACATTAAAATTCATTCACGAGCTACGAAACATGCAAAGAGACATTTATTTCTCTCAGAATTAGACGTTACATGCAAAACGACAGCGTCAGTCGCATACAAAGGAGAAGAAAGATATAATAATATAACTGAAAGGAGCCCACAAAATTGAGACTTTATCTTTGGGTGTTGCCGCAGTATCGCAATTCCGCCTTGCGCACGTATACCTGCGGCAACCTGCAGAAAGTCTAATATGCAGCGAAGTGGTAGCTTTTCTTTACCCTGGGATATACGTGCACTTTCGCTACGTTGAAGAAAACAAAAAAAAGAAAGAAGAAGGAAAAGAACCGAGCTCGCAAAAGGTATGAGCGGAGAAGTCAAGTGGGTAGGAAAACTATAACGAGAGTGAGAGAGAGCTAGAGAAGTAAAGCTGAAATAAAAGAAAAGCAATAAGAGAAACTTGAAAAAAATAAGGAATTACAGCTTGAAATTTAATTGAAAATTATGGTAAAGGAATTCTTTTTTTTTTTTACAATTTCAGCTTCATATTTTTTACGATCTCCACTTTTACAAAATCTCAAACGCTTCTTTTACTTCGAATATTTTGAATCAATTTTTTCTAATAGAAACAATTTTTTTTCTCGTATAAATTTCTTTAAAAAAAAGTGATTAATTAAAAACAAAACTTAACATATTCATACACAAAAATTCAATACTGAAATGCACTCAAAAATTTATTGCATAAAATAATAATTATTACAAAGATTCATAAATACAATAAATGTTAGCCCTTTTATTTTTAAGCATTGACCGTAATATTTTAATTGTGAATATATACTTTTTTATTCTATGCCGAAATGAATGAGGATAAAGTGACGTATAATTTTAACATCAATATTTCAATTCATCTTTTATGCAAAAATTAAAAAAAATATTTAAAAAAGTTTCATAATTTAGGAAAAACTTTAATTGTTCGCTAATTCATATATTATTAAGTTGTAACGCGAAAATAAAAATTTTAAATTATAAGTATTTTAACAAAAATAAGTTATATAAATCTATAAAAAAATTAATGAAGCCGTCGCGGGACAACTGACATATATGAAACACGATTAACTCTAAATTACCTATTGAGAAAAATATTCTTTTCTTACTTAACTAATTACACTTTTGCAAAGTGTAATTGTGATGTAACAATCTACTATAATAATTATAAAATTAATTTATATTGTTAATATTAAGTAAGGTAAAACGTAAATAAACATTATATTTAAAACTTAAATAAATTTTTCGAAAAAAATTTAAATATTATTAAATTTTAAAATTGATTTAAAAACAATTTAAAAAAATTAAAAATTAAAAGTAGAATGTTTTTTTATCTACGTTTTCTTATCTCTTCAAAGTTATTATAATTATAATTATATAATTTATAAGCCTACTTTAAATAAAATAAATTTAAAAAAATGTGAAATAAAAATAAGTATGTCATTTCAAAAAACGATAAACTAAAAAATACTACGATTAGTAATGAAAAAGCACAAGTTTCTGTTATAAAAGCAATACAAATTGATCCCTTCGACAAATCAATACGCAATGACCGCTAATTAGAATTTCCTTAAATGTACAAGATGTAAACTAACTATTAAATTATATTTACCTTTAGCTAGTCCATATGAGTAATTTAGAGGGCAAAATATCAAATGTTTTCCAAAAAAAGATTTTGTTTAAACTTCATGTGAATATTTTTAGAAAAAAATTTATTAATTCGCGTTACCTTCTCTATTCACAGTGAAGCGTAGTAGAGAGGGAAGCGCTGACTACTCTCACACAAGCGTGCCCGCACGCACACAAACAAACACACGTAAACATTCTATAAGAAGTGACGTGTACTTTTTTTTTATAGCCACGCTCGAGCCCCACTCTCCTTTCTTTTTTATCCACTCCTAAGCGCCGAGGCTCACCATTGATGTTTCACATCAAAAAATTTTATATATCAAAAAAAAATATAAGAAAGAAAAGATTAAATAAGAATCTGAACTACAATTCTATTTCTATCAATTGATGAACTACAGATTCCCGTTTTTGAACTCGAATAAAGATTGTCTAATGTCACCTGCTATAGAACGTGAATTTCTTCCTCTCCATAAGTATTATTCTTGCGACGGTAGATTTCGTTCTTCGCGCTTTCAAGGTTTGCTTATGCAATTTTTCAGACAGCGAACATAAAATTTTACTTTTAATTCGGGTTTCATCTCTCTCCTTCTCTCTCTCTCTCTCTCTCTCTTTCTCTCTCTCGCTTTCATACTATAAGAGCACACGCTTTCTTTTTATACGGCTTGGAGCTTAATAAGTACGTTTAAATATGTATTCATACGTATCTACTGTTGATCTGTACATTCGTTTGCGATTATTGAGAAAATCTTGAAAAACTTACCAACAATGTTAAATCATGCATCTCGCAAACACAATTTTAACTTATACCTCGTTCAAATTATTTATCGTAAAAATCTGGCCCAAGAATATTTAAAATTCGTTCACTTATTCAAATATCTCTCAGCTATTTCTTTGTTTACTTCTAAGCTTATTTACTTCTTTCATTTAGTTTTTTCCATATTTTTAACTCTAATGTCTTTAGTATCTTATTCTATAGGTTTATGTATTATTTTGATAAGGTATTTGACACTAAGGTGAATAGGTGACGGCGCATTGCTTTATTTTATTACATCGAGTATACCCGGCAATTCCAATATTATTTTCTTTACTTACTCTTAGTCTGTGATATTAAGCGACACATGTACTGGTTTTATTGATCTTTTCAGTAAGATTAAAATACGCTAACCTAAATGTAAGCTGACATACACATTCGCTTTATACATTTACACAAATATAATATTCTTATTTTAATATTTGAATAATTAATAAACTATTGTATGAAATTTAATTTTTCCTTTGATAGCGATCTAAATTCGTAATAGTTTATCGCTTCTAAAAAGTATCTACTCTAAGAACTCTATCTTTATTTAAACTTCTTCATGAATTGTTTTCGAATTATTTTTAGTAGATATTCATTGCTTATATTTTTATGCAATTTACATTTAAATCATTCTACTTAGGATTAAATTACAAAATCTTAAATGTACTAAAGAAATTTAAAGTTCACCTTGCCTTAGTCTCCAAAACGCGATGCACATACTTCTTACCCATAGCAGCCACAAAAGTACTTGAGAAACCAAGGCAACAAAAAGCGCTATCCCGAAACCAGCAAGGAAGAACCAGTGAAACGAAGATAGGGAGAGGGAGGAGAAAAAGAGAAAACTAACCGCACAGCTGGCTCTTTACTCGGTAATTCGAAATTATAGAATTACCGTGACCATGTCGTAACCGCATTTCCATTATGCAGTCCGTGCTCATAGAGAATGAGAGAGAGAGAGAGAGAGAGAGAGAGAGAGAATGAGAGATAATGAGAGAGAGAGAGAAAGAGAGAGAGATAGAGAGAGAGAAGGAGAGAAGGTAGGAAACATTTATTGGCACCAAAATGCAGGCAGTCGTAATTTACCCCTGCGTTATTCGTAGTATAAGAAAGAGAGAAAAAAACAGAAAGATGAAGAGGATAAAAGAGAAAGAGCGAAAAAGCTAGAAAGAGAGAGAGAAAGAGCGAAAGAGTGTGAGAGAGAGAGAGAGGGAGGGAGCGAGAAAGACGAAAGGAAGGTGTAGAAAGAAGTTTACGTTTCGTTCTCCCTTTGGCATTGCTTTCTTAACTCAGTGGCGCACATCTCTCGTAATCGACATAAACTTACTTCAATGCGTTTACGGATGACTATGTACGGATGACAAACTGCTGAGACCGCGAGATGCTTTATTGAACGGTAATTGCAGATCCCCAATATACGATGAGCTGTATGCAGGCACGCGCGTACCTTTAACGCGAATACTCATACGACTTGAACTATCCGTGATAGAATTATTAAAAGAGGAAAAGTAAAATTTATAATCGGTTGTTTATTATTTATTAAAACTTTATCATATTGTAAATTATAATTTATATTTAAATGTTATTTAATTAATGATACGAGTATAATACTATTAAAAAAAGCAATTTAAATTTTTTTTTTTTTTTTTTTTTTTTTTTATAAGGACAGCACGCTGGCATCTTAGTAATTCTACGACACTAAGGACGCCGGAACGGAACAACGTTATTACTATACTTTATACCGGGCCCTATATTCTGCTACGCCTTATTGGTCTCTTTCATTTTTTTCTTTCGTCATTTCCGTGCATTCTCCATGCACTTTCAAGTAGGTGATTAAAGGTTCAGAAGAAAACTCTCCATTCTCTTTCTGGTTTTTTTCAAAACCTCGGATTTCGCTCTTTTGCAATCTCTCACGCTCGTCGAAACATTGTTCTTTCCTGGCGACGTGATTTGCTTCTTATTTTACTGTTGTAAAAAGAAAACAGCGGGGCTCGATTTTGAGACTGGATTTCTTTTGATGACTCGCATCTATGCATGTGCAGCAGAGGTCCGATCGGTATGGTTGCTTACAGTTATACCTTAAATACTCGCATCTTTCCGGCACTCGTTCACCTTAGTTCTTCTTCATATTCGGCAGTATGCGAAGCTAACCCGTAAGTAGTGGGCCTCCGAGAGCTGCTCCACGTTTAAGATGGCCTGTATCTCTCCTTCCTCGGTTATCGTATCTTTAAATATACTTGAAGATTTGAGTATTAAATTTCATACGCACTTTTTTTTCAAATTTTGCCGACTTTCTCACAGATATAGTATATTTTAAATGCTTTTGGTATGATAATTTCAATATTTTAAATATTTTAAAAATTACAATGTTAAATAACGTTGCTATCATCAGAAATAAAAGAAATTTAGAAAATTAATAATTATTTTCAATATGCTATAAATATTAAATAATATTAGTAAAAAAAGATAAATAAAATTTAAATAAGACAAAAATTGAATTAAAATTATGTAAACAATAATTGAGTTAAAATAAAATTTGAATTAAAAAACAAGATGATGAAAAATCTATTGAGCTTCAATCACGTAATCATACGTGAGAAACGATTAAACTAAAATAATTTTGTGAGGCTTAGAAATTAATAGATGCGACATAGATTTTAAAAGTATAAGAATTATACTTAGTTATAGAATTATATTTTTTAATTAATTTCCAAATATCGTGATTTTATATTATCTATATTAGATAAATGTCTTTGTTACAAAACTGCAAAAAGTATAGTAAAGAATATACGCCGATTTTGACTTGGAGTACGATGGATTTCCTCGTGGAAAGTAATAAACTTCTCATCGCTTTTCAAACTGACTGAATTTATGAACTTTGCCTAAGCGGCTTTGTCGTCAACGCCTATAAAGTGTACATGACTTAAATAAACTTCACTGGCTTTCAAATAAATTTAACATCAATCGTTTCAAATATTCAAAAAAAGCCTTTCACAATTTTTTGTTTTGCTTTCTAGTTTTCTTTCCTAAAATATTTTCTTTTTGCTTTTAAGAAATTTTATTTCTCTTACTTTCCTAATTTCTAGTTTTTATTCACAATCTTTCATAAAACACTATTACCAATGTCCTTTAATTTCAAAAACTAGATTTAAATCAATGATTCATATTGAAAAACTGTTTTGGATACTTTTGCTTAGCTTACTCTAAATTTTATTATAATTAATTATTAAGAAAATTTTGAAACAGATTTATGCACACGAAAATAAAATATGTACTTTAAACTATTTTGCTTTATTTTCTGTCATTGAGACTTGATTCTCATTTGAATCTTCCATCTTTCTATATGTTGTACTCTAATTTTGTCATTATAATTTATCAAATTAAGACATTTATTTTCTATGTTCACATTTTCATTTTTGATTTCATTTTCAAAACTAACTTTTCGATATTTCGTTTTAATAATTTAAATTTTTTATTTTTAATTACGAGAACTTCATTTTTTTAAGCGATGCAAGCATCAGCGCTGAGGACGCGAATTGTTGTGCATATGTGTCTTTTCTCCAACTGTGAGCGCTCGCTCTCCTTCATTGGAGGATCGAGCTTGCACGTGGAGTACCGAGTCCCTGCGATAAAGCTGTAGTGTTTCTGTATGTATGCGAAACTGGCAGCAGTTCTGGAATAACTTTCCCTCGATAAAACACAAATGATCATTCTTTTGTAACAAAATTAAAGCTGAATATTTCATGCAGATTTTTCTACGTTCTTTCTTAAATAATTTTATATTTCAGTTGAGTACTTGTCTATACTATTCCATTATCTTGTCCTTGCTATTGCGGCAACGTTGCGAAAGGAGAAACATAATAATAGACATTTTCTTTTAATACAGCTTCAATTTTCTTTAAAAAAAAATTCATTTTAATTTTTATTATTTTTTGCATTATTCTACAGTTTTAAAAAATTTAATTTTTTTCATAAATTTTTATTTCATAAACTGTTACTTTAACAATTGTAATCCTTTGAAATAAAAAAAAAAAAAAAAAACTATTTATATAAGAATAAAGAAATATATAGAAGTTTTAATTCTCAACTAAACGAACGAAAAAATTTACATTATCGATACAAATGGATCAAATTCACCCAAAGCTTTTACTGTTTTGATAGAAAAGAAGTTAAACTATCTATCACTGGAATCATGAAAGAATTTTGAACGCCATTTTATGGAAAAATATTTCTAAGAGTTATTGACATATGTTTGAGAAGTTGTTTGGTGGAATAACATTTTTTTTTAAATTTGCTCGGGTTAGAGTGACTCCTTTGTGTTTTTGAGAGTTAATAATTGCAAAAGTATGTTTAGTAATAATAAAGTTAATTAAAAACAATACACCCTTAATTTTCTCTCACCTTTTTTAATAATTAAAATTTTTAAATATAATTAATTAATTAAAACGCTTTATATTTTAAATTATAAAATATTCATTTTATTATAATATGTACTATATATCAAAAGTAAAATAACACCATTTATATATACGTAGGTATATTTTAATTAATTTTAGAATGAATACCATCTATTAAATCTATTCATTACTTAACAAGTTCAAAAATTATTAAAGTTTACAAATAAAATCCAATTTGAATAATGCGTAATTAAAATTTTATTGCGTTAAAATTTAACAAAACGATTTTGAGTTAAATTGTAAATGATTAACAGAATAGTAAACATTTCTCTCTTTCATTTTTTTATCAAACTAATTTATAACAATTTTTTTTAATGAAAAATTCAAAAAAATATAATAAAAGTATAAATAAATTTTGTCTAGTCACCATAATATAATATAATTAAAAACGTAATTTTTCCGAGAATAAATAGAAATAATAAAATAAATGGAAACAATTAGAAAAAACAAGTTACATTAATGTAAAAATATTTTTAAAAATATGCTTTTACAATTGAGTTTATAACAAAAGTTAATCATAAAAATAATTTATTTAACGATAAACAATTGTTTTATCTTGAATTATTAAATAAGATTTATGTGCATGCAAAATTTTAACTTTGTACGTTACCGGCAAACATGTTGAAAAAGGAGAATAAAATTTGTATCTTCCCGTGATGACAGCTACAGCGAAATTAAATAAAAATGTATAAAAAAGTTCGAAAGAAAATCGAAGTTTTGTCGCGAAAGTTCTTTCTGACTCGTTAACCTTGTTACCGCTCAACATAATTTGCGCGCGTAGGCAGATTTCCTCTGCAAATCAAATAGTAATCGTATAAAGGAATTTGATGAAGGCATCAAGGTTTTCCGACGCATATGAGTTTATTGCGCAAACCTAATCTTTCTTCTTTGTCTTCTGTGATTACTGTCTTTTTGTTTAGTGATTACTATTTGTCAGAAAATATTCATAGATCTTAAAAAAGCCAAGTATACCATTCCAAATCAATGAATGTCAGTAAAGTATATAATCAATATAATCAGTAAAGTTGCTTTTTAATGTTCGATGTAGTGAAATTGAGGAAATCGAAACAACAAATCAGTAAAATTGTCACTTATTGAAATTAAAGGCTTATTCGCTGACTATCATTCGTGACGGCGTTTTTTTTAATTATAATATCGTTATTAATTAAACAGTCTGATTTATAAAATATATGTTTTATATTAAATATTAAAATATAAATTTAGGTTAGAATCATGACTTATTTTCAATTAAATTACTATGATAAAATTATCATTCCACACAAAAAGAAAAAAAAAGTTTATTTATTAATAGTTGAAAAAGTGATTAAACAAATTTTGTATTCATTAAATTTATTCTAAACTGGATAAGATGGAATTTATTAATTTAATAAATTTATCATTTAAATAATTTAAATTGTAAACGAAACATAGTGTACTCGTAAAAATTAGTAAAATTAAAAAAAGAATGTAAAAATATCAGTTTTCGAAATAATTAAAAAATTTTATTCTAATAAATATACTTTATAAATCCATATCTTAAATATGGCGTTTTTAAATCTTTTTATCAATAATAATTTGCAGTAAGTATTGAATTCCTGTAAAACATAAAAGTGAAATTCATCAACAGTATTAAGTCGTCAATGTGTAATGTGACACGTAATAAAGGGATGAAAAGAAAAATAAAATTAATCTCTATTCTGTCAATTTATTTACGTCTATCAACACGTGCATATATAAATTCTAGCACTGTGTTTCTACGAAAAGGTCTCGAAAAATATCATAAGATAAATATTATGTGATGATACCTTTATGAAATTTTCATGCAAAATTATTGTTATTAGTTTATTATTAAGATTTTTAAATAAATTTCACAACGTTTATTAATTTTATGATAAAGTAAAAATATTCCAAAATGTATCTTTTTACATCGATATAGTAGTAGAGCTACAGATAACTCGATCTTTTCCGAAAATGTAGCCAATCGCGGCTTACATCTAAACACTGCGTTTTCGCTACGATAGTCTTTGCATCAACATACTCGTTTATGATAAACGATGTAAAAAGAATGCAAGTTAAAGCTATTTATAAATTACAATATGTTGTTCTCATAGTGCATATACAACATTTGAAGCCATTTCAGTTTATTTTCAGTAAATTTAATAATTATATAAACACTAAAAAATATTATAAAAAGAGAATGTCGCACTATATCACAATTTCTCGACCTTTTTACTTATGCATAATGGATTTCTATAAATTAATGTCTTAAATTTTTAAAGGATTGTTCAACAAGTTTATATTAAATAGGAAATATTAAAAAGTTTAAACACTCTTTTAATACAGCTACCTTTTTTAAACGTTATATGCGCAGCTTATTTGACAATTTAAACAACAGTCATCAGTCATCAATGATAATAATCATCGTATCAAGTCAGAATACTTTAAAACTCTAATTATATTTCTATATATCTCTAATTATATTCTAATTATATTTCTATATATATATATATATATATACACATATCCTTAGTAAATTTTACTTATCATTATGATAAATAACTTTATAATAATAAAATAAACAAAAGCATTGATTCTAAATGGAAGATAGCATATATTTTTTCCTTTCTTTTTAAATTCACATAAAATATATATTTGCAAGATAATGTAAACACGCGTTGTCATCAATTTTATCATCGTACAGTATTGTATTCATTGCCACTTTTTAAGTATATATAACAAAATCATCCTTTCACCTTCTATTTCGCTAACATACTTAATACATAAATTTTAAATAGACGTTCATTATTTGTTGCTTTATTTATGAGCAAACTTTTACTCTCAAAAACATGTCAGAATTTCTAGTTACCTTTTGCCATTTACATATTTTTATAGAATTCTTTTTAACATCGATTTCTTGAATTTTACCGTATATGAATATAAAGTATGGTACTCAATATCACTTACAATATATTTATAAAAGTTTTATTTATTTATGTTTTTTTTTTTTCACGACTCATTTATTAACATTAATTATATTTTCTGTTGGTATAATATAGGCTGCTAACAATGCCAATTGTAAGAATGATAAAGCTCGTTGTTTTCGATAAATCTTCGCATCTTATGATATATCTTAAACGAAAGAGAGCAATTCTAAGATTTTTACTGTGTGTTCAGTATGTCTCGTTGCATTAACATATGCAATTTCCTGGGTTAATTTCATACATGTTCGTGATGCCTCGAAAACGTAATCAAAGAGAGTATTTCTATATAACGAGGGTAATGTGTGTACTTGAGCGAGTTTACACTTTAAATTGTATAGCAAGTTAACTCGAATTCTTTGTGTTTTTTTTTTCATCATTATTAAACAATTCAGATGCTCAAAATAAAATTTAATTAAAACCCTCATAGTAATAATAATTATTTTTATTAAAAAGAATAAATTTATTAATCTCTTTAATGTAAAAATTTCATTTTTTTTAGATAAATAATTAAAACACTGCCGGCACAATTATGTTTTCTTTATTCATAATTTCAATTTGTTAACCTGGTATACTTTTTATCATTATACATTATTTCATTTTTACAGTATTTTAATTTTATACTTTAATTTAATAAAAAAGTTTTTTTACTTCCAATATGTACTTCAATATCATAAAAGTTTATGAAAATTGCTTTAAGTAACAACTTTTAAAAAAATTTAAAATTAAATAAACTGAACTAAAGGATGAGTGTTAATTATGAAAAATTTTTAATGCTTCATAACTTATATTCATTAAAACTATGCTGTACAAACGTTGATTTATTAAAACCTTTTGTCATGGTATATAATTTACAGTTCTGTGTTATTTTCAAATAGTTTAACTTTTTTATAATGGTTCCATTTCAAAATAGATAAATAATATTATTAAGTGCTGCATGTTAAGTAAATATTAATAATTCGTT
This sequence comes from Chalcis sispes, assembly GCA_949987625.1. Taxonomy (NCBI): domain Eukaryota; kingdom Metazoa; phylum Arthropoda; class Insecta; order Hymenoptera; family Chalcididae; genus Chalcis; species Chalcis sispes. Next base: position 17,492,085 of record OX465098.1, on the reverse strand, counting down.
AGTTACAAATCAGTATACAATTTTAATGTAATCAATATGAGCAGAAAAAATTTTAAATCCATAAATGCATTTATATTTAAAAAAAGGCAAAAATCGAAAATATGTTACGAATCGTACAATACATTTTATTTATAAGTATCACTCTTTGTTTGAAAGAATGGAAGTTTCTTGCCATCTCTCTCTTGCTTGCAGATAATAGATTTCAGATCATCGCAGTGGATCAATTCGATAGTGTGGCTCGTTTATGAGCGTTAACGAGAGACGCAAGAAAGGTTTGGAGCTTTCTACGAATTGCATTACTAAGCTGAACGACCTCTCGGACGTGTTGCATTCCAAGTAGACATCATCTAGGATGTAGAGGGGTATGTCTCACTGTACACGGAGTTGAAAACAGACCCGCATAGTCGCATATATAACACATCGTTCAATAATTCCCGAGACTAACAACGAAAATAACATTTTTTTTCAAAAATCATTTTTATTCATCAATCTAATCTCCTTTTAGAGTGATACAATCTTTCCAACGCCTTTCCAACATTTCTATACCATGTTTATAGAAGGATTTATCCTTTGCTTCAAAATAGGCTTCAGTTTCGGCAATGACCTCCTCATTCGAGCCAAATTTTTTCCCTGGAGCATTTTTTGAGATCAGCAAAGAGCCAGTAGTCGCTGGGGGCTAAATCTGGCGAATACGGGGGGTGGGAAAGCAAATCAAAGCCCAATTCGTTCAATTTTGCCATTGTTTTCATGGACTTGTGGCATGGTGCATTGTCTTGGTGGAAAAGGATTTTTTTCTTCTTCATGTGCGGTCGTTTTGCTGCGATCTCCTTCTTTAAACGTACCAACAAGTCAATATAATAATCACTGTTGATCGATTTACCTTTTTCCAGGTAGTCAATGAAAATCACGCCATGTGTATCCCAAAAAACAGACGCCATGACTTTGCCAGCAGACTGCTGCGTTTTTGGACGCTTTGGGCGGCTTTCGCTAGCCATGCGCCACTCAAATGATTGCCGATTCGATTCCGGAGTGAAATGATGTATCCATGTTTCATCCATGGTCACATATCGACGCAGGAAATCCTTTTTATTGCGAGTAAATAGCGATAAACAGCTCTCTGAATCGTCGACTCGCTGCTGTTTTTGTTCCACTGAAAGCAATCGCGGCACCCACTTGGAAAAAACCTTTTTCATGCTCAATTTTTCATGAAGGATTGTAAATACGCTTCCAGATGATATCTGTGTCATTTCTGCAATCTCACGGACTTTCACTTTGCGATTTTTCATTACAATTTTTAACACTTCACTCACATTTTCCTGTGTAACGGCTTCCAATGGCCTACCCGAACGTTCCGCATCGTTTGTGTCCGTACGACCACGTTTAAACTCAGCATACCAACGACAAATCGTTGGTTTGTATGGAGAGGAGTCCGGGTAATGCTTTTCAAGCCATTGCTGGGCTTCTACGGTGTTTTTACCCATTAAAAAACAATGTTTTATCAACACGCGAAACTCGCTTTTTTCCATTTTTCAAACAAATTACAAAGTGACTTTACTCTAACCTCGATAACTCTGCTGTCTGTGATCCGATCGACGTGAAATTTTTACACGTTTCATGTAAAGGTTCGCACTCTATGGAAACGTGGCCAGTTTGGTACTACTAGCACCATCTCTGGGTTAGTCTCGGGACTTATTGAACGATGTGTTATATACATAAAGATGTTGAAGTGGTCACTGTATAAATATTCAGTGATCAACTCCAGTCTGTTGATCAGCCGCCGATTTCTCGAACTTTCAGTTCTCGTTATTGCGAGCATTGTTACTTGCTTCTACAAACTCAGAAATTGTTCAATTTACATTAATTTAGATGGTTAATAACAAAGCATAATAAATATTGCTAATCATTATAAATTACATTCTTATATGCTACAACAAAAATAATAATAGTTTCATAAATCTTTCATTTATAAATTAATTTTATATAAAAGATAAAAAAATCTCAACCTATAATGCTGATACTATTCAATTAGACAGTATTGTATTTATGATTTGAATGAAAATATTATTTTTTTTTATTTGTAAAATTTTAAAATTTCTAATTAAGTCATTTTATTTAATAAATTTTATTCAATAAATAAAATAATTTTATTCATCCGAAATAAATCCATTAAAAAATAATTTGCTACTTCAATCAAGAAGGCAATAATTTTTCCTATTGTATTCTTCTTCGCGTTAATGTGCGTGTTGTATTTTCTTAGCTGATATTTAGTAAACATTACAGTTGCATAGTAGATCTGATGAAGTGAACTGCAATGTTCACGGAATACCGACTGAAAAAAGACAATACGGACGTTAACTCGAAAAAGAATACAATATGACAAATCCTCCTCGTGAAATTCTCAAATTAAAATTAATTATTATTAAAAATCGTGAGAAATCAGACTACTTATATTAATATTTAATAATAAAATAATTTTTATTTCACATCTTATTAGAAATGCTAACTAAAGAAATTATATTTTATCATAAAATGTTTATATAATTTATATCCTAAATTATAACTTTTAAAAATTCAATGGATAAAAAAATGAAAATAATAAAGTAGTTTCATTTTTTGATTTAAATAAAACTTAATAATTATTTAAACATTTTAAATTACCTATATTTAAATATTTAACTTATAATTTAATATTGTTTTTAAACAAAATGATAACCAAGCTTTGAAAAATTAAAATCTTAAAAAAAAATTAAATCACTCAATGATTTTTAGTGCAATACTTTATATAATTTACAAAATTCATTTATTTATGTTACTTTCAAACTTTCTGTTTTCTTACATTTTTGTTTAATATTTTTATTGTTATTCAGTGACAATCGTTATATAAGTATTCATCGATTTTGTCTGACTATAAGTATTTAAACATATCTGCTCGCGCCAGGGTTGGCAACCGTAACATAATGATAGTAGATATCACATAATTTTGTCACGCGTACTATGTAACATTGTACTTGTACTATATTGTGTAAATCTACTATAATTTTATTCGGAGCTGATATTTAAGAAAAAGAAAATTCAATGCACGGCAACCGCTGCAAAAAACATAACACAGGGTGGCAGTACGGTTTGGATATATTGCGCTGTGTGGCAAGCAATCAAAATGCTTGCAAAATGCTGACAAGGAAAAAATATATTTTAAAAAGACAAATTTTATTATTTATGTACTTGTTTGATTATTCTAATATTATTAAAAAAAAAGTATATACATACATATATATTTTTCCTTTAGCAAGGAATATTTATAATTTCTTCAAAGCAAGCGCTAAGCGACAATTTAGTCTAGAAAAGTTTCAAACTTTTCTTGACTTAAAAATTCATAAATTGCTTCACCCATCGCAAACTCGCTGGTTGTCATTGGAGGCGGTCGTTTCGCGGTTGCTCGAGCAATGGGACGCTTTAAAACTATATTTTATAGACAAGCGATATGCCGAACGATTGCTGGCGGTAGAACACATCTTAACCTCGTTAAATGATCCGTTGATTAAACTTTTTTATATGTTTCTTGAGTACATTCTGCCAAAATTCACTCGATTGAATGCGTATTTTCAATCAGATAAGACCGTCATCGCGACTATGTACGAAACGATCAGTTCCTCGTACCTTGAGTTGTTAAAAACTTATATGGATCGGGATTACATAAATCGCACTCCATTGCACGAAATCGATCCTGCTAATTCCAAAAAAATGTTACATCTGCAACATACATACTTGGGCGTGAAGGCGTCGAATTATCTACAAAATATTGAAGTTCGCAATAATGCGAATCTCAAAATAGATTTTCTAAAAGGATGCAATCAATTTTTAATTGTTGGTTGTACAGAATTAGAAAAACGTTTTGATTTTTCAGATACGGTTTTAAAAAAAATATCTGTATTCAAACCTTCGATTGCTATGCTCGAAAAAACTCGTTTAACTCCCTCTTTACTACCATTAATGCAATTGTTACCACGAATAATCGAAGAAAATGATTATCAAGCGGTCGATGATGAATGGCGGCAGCTTTCAAGTTTTGAATTGCCCGGCCATATTGATATCTCTGATGAAACCGATGTATTTTGGCACAAACTTTCTGTTTTTGAGGAGGAGGACCAAGTTGGTTACTCATTCAAAAATTTAGCAAGATTTGCACTCAATGTTATCTCGCTACCACATTCGAATGCCGAGTGTGAGAGAATTTTTAGCGCGGTAAATTTAGCAAAAACTAAGACTCGAAATAAGTTAGTTGCTTCGACGGTGAATGGTATTCTTCTGGCGCGACAGCGCATTCAAAACGACTGTACGACATTCGAACCACTCCCAGAGGAATACGCTAGAATGAATAAAAATTCATTATACACCACAAAAGCTGGTGAGAAACTTAATAAGGCAACTGATGGAAATAAAAATGTTGAAGAAAGAAAAAAAATTAATGTATCAGACTGCGAATCGGACAACGATGACGTTGAAATACCGAATATTATATAAAGCGTGGAATCTAAATCTTGTGCTAAAGTTATAATATAGCTTAAACTTTTGTTTACTTTAAGTTTCAAAAATATTTGTTGTTCGAAAACCTGACGACTATGTAGGTACAAATCATAACTTTTATTATAAATTATTATTAATTTATTGTATTTTTTTTTAATTTAATAAGTTAAAAATTAAAAAGTTTATTATAAAAAAATAAAAGTGTATGATAATTATATAAAAATGATAAAAACATACAAAAAAAAAAATAAAATAAAATAATTCCATAACATTGAATTAAACATTGAAATGTGTGAATATTAAATTAAAATTATTTGTTTATTTTTTTTAATTTGTTCATTTTATTATTTTTTGAAAATAAAATAACATTTGATATCAATCTAATTACCATGAACCGATGTGATTATTTTTTTTATCATTTTAAACTACAATAAGAAAAGTACTATAATTTTTTTCGATGTACTATCATTTTACGGCCCTGGTACTATAATTCGGTTTGTTAAGGTTGGGAACACTGGCTCGCGCATGCTCAGTAAAGTTCTTAGCGTCAGTAGTTCGGGAGATCTAATTTATTCATGTTATTGTATTGTTTTCGTGTTTTATAGTGTTTAAAAAAATTTAAATTTCAAAATAGTTAACTGTTGATACATAAATTTTATATATTTGCAAGTGTTATTACATTTTAAAAGATTTTCAGTAAATTGTAACAATGAAATCAATTATATATAGGTTATAAATGCTGGTTTGCGCCAACCAAAACACGTAAAAGTGCATACAGAAAGTTAATGCTTATGAAAGCGTTAATAAGTTAAAAATATTTGTAATTTAAGAACAATTGTGATAAAATGAATAATAAAAAACAAATACGAATGAGTTCATCTTTTCCAACTATTATAAGAATTATTCCTAGTAATACTAAAAAGGTAACAGTGCCAAAAAATGCTGCTAAAACTATTTTTATTAAAAATAGAAATAGGATAAAATTGTCAAGTGATGCATTACGCATGAACAGAAAGGAAACTACAGCAGGTATGATATGTCAAAATATGGTTTTTGCTGAATGAATTTTCGCATTTTTTTTTTCAAAGCATAATCATATGTTCAATGTTTACATCGCTACAGAATATTGTTCTTTATTATGGCTAATTTTGACATGTCAACTGTTAATGAAAAATTTAATCATTTTAATTAAAAATTAAATTTAATAATTGAAAATGTATAATATACAAGTTTCTCTTATAGCATTTTAGCGATGTTAATTATTAAACATCTTTTATTGTATTAATTTGAATTTATTTATAATTATTAGATCGAAGTTTATTGTTTAAAACGGAAGAAGTGCAAAGTAAAGATCATTGTGAAACTGAATATGATGGATTTGAAGATGTAACAAATAGTGAATTTATAACCGACCATTCTGATGAATTCGATGTAAAACAAGAGCAAATACCACATAGCCGTTTTTTAAAAAGATGTATAGGTTATTATTTATTACATTTAATCATTTCAAATCTATCAATAATTATTCAATACACCATCTTTTTCTTATTTTCTTTTAGAAAGTAATACATTGCCTTTTATTGTTAAACAAAATAAAACTCATAGTGAACAATGCTGCTGTACGTTTTAAATTATTTCAATTGAATTTAATTTAATTTTTTATAATACATCTCTAATTATGATTTTTAAAATCAAATAAATTATAGGTTCATGTAGAGAAACATTAGATATAATTTTACAACAGCAACAGGAAATATTAAATCATCTTAAAAATGATTCATTATCAATTTTAAAAGAAAAAAAATTAGATCTTTTACCAACTATGCCTTTTAAAGATATAAATGATTTCTTAGATTTTGATGAATCATTAAATAATGAAAATGTTCAAGATCAATTTGTAAGTATTATTATTGTTATTATTTTGGTTTTTTTTTTCTATACTTTATTTTAAAAATAAATCTAATATATTATTTTATAGATCCTTAAATTAAAAAAGTTATTAGTTAGTATTGAACAGAAATCAATATCAAATATTATGTCAAGCATTATGACAAATGAATTATGTAGACAGATTTCTTGGATCGGAATAAAAGATACAACTGCTTTTGGAACTACTAATATGGTTGGCTTAATTGTTGGTAGGTTAAGAGTATTTATAAATTCTCTTGTATTGAAAGTAAATGTAAAAATTTATTAAAAAATGTATTATAGATTTGATACAAGAACATCACCAAATAGATATGGATATTGTTCAAGGTCGTATTGCTGAATGGCTTCGTAGATGCGGAGATCGAATAGGCAATGAACTCAGAAAAATTAAAAAAAAACACAAAATTGTAGCACATAAGTAAAATTCTATTCTTAAAACATTAGTTTAAGAATATGCAACATATTTTTAAATATATTTAAAACGATTTTTTAAACAAAATAATTTTTTTTAGTAATTTTCTTTTTTATAGACCAGTAATAAAAATAAAAATCCTAAAAATAAGATGTTCAAATAAAATATTTTTGAAATTACAATTGAGATATTTCATATTAATTCTCTGATTATTAATTTCATATTAATTATAATAATTTAATAAATAAAAAGTTTATTATTTAATGCAATAAATTAAATTTTAGAATTAAAGAAGTAGGAAGTAATTTACTTTAAAATTTTAAAATAAATCTAAATTTTAGAATTTTATTCTTGGCTCCAAAAATACTAGAACATGATATATTGCTATTAAAGGTAACATGTTGAATATTTCTTTACTTTTCTAGTTATAAAAATTAATTTTAATTGTCAATATTATTACATAATTATTATATGTTAAAACTTTTATCATCTGTAAAATACAATTTTATTAATTTATTTTGAAACAATATGATTATATTTATAATTTTCAAATTATTTTACTAATTTTATATTATTTTTTGAATGTAAATAAAGATATTTAAAAATGTATAAATTAAAAAAAAATTATTGTGAACCATATAAAATAAGCTAAAATAAAATTTAAAAAAAAAATGTTTAAAAATTAAAAATTAAAAAAACTTGGTTGTATAATTTCAGAATAATACATATAATTTCTGATGTAAGAAATAAAATATTGTAAAAATAACGTTCTAAATATTGATGTTCGTTAAAATTCTATAATTTTATCATTGTTTAATTTAATTGCATTTGTTTAACATAGATAAACTATTAATTTATTATTTGATGAATCAAAAATTTATGAGTAAAAAAAACCATTTTATTTAATAATTATGTTATAATTTGGCATATTCAACATTACACAATAGAATTGATGATAATTTTTTAAAAATTATACAATCTATACAAAAATTACAATCTACACTTTGTCAAAAATTATCTTATCGAAAATTACTTTTCCTTAATTTAATCTTTGCAATGTAAGTAATCTTAACTCTCAGTTATTGGATCGATTTTCTTAACGCCTCAAACATTTATACTAGTATTTTTTTATTTAAGGTATAATTAAGATTTAATTTTTTTTTAAAGATTCTAAAACAAAATAGTATAAGCAGCTTTTTTACTTTGACCTTCACTTTATTTCGCTCATTAGGCGCGGGGGACCTAAATTTCAAAATTTATATACTTTTACAAGAGTTTGTCGCCCGTTAAAGAGAAACTAGATTTTTTATCTGATTTTATTGCATTTGTAACTAAATTCATAATAAATTACACCGGCACCCAAAAAAATAAGGTCCGATGATGATAGATCTAACTAGACCCGCGTCTATATGCATTTTGACGGGCTGAATCCGAATCTTGAGTCAGTTTAGTTTGTGTACCCTTCACATTTTTAGTAAATTGCGAAAACCGCTAAAAATGGCAAAAAAATCGAAATTATGTCTAGAGCATGAGAAAAATTTTATTGACCTCGAACAAGTGTATTTTTTATATATTTTGATGCACTGAATGCGAATCTAAAGTCTCTTATTCTCGATCATGGATATATTTGACAGAAATCGTAAAAAATGGCAAGAAAATAGCGTAAAATAGTTTTGTTCTTATGTACACCAATAAGATGAACATAATTTATTATAAATTATAATAAATTTCTGAATGAAATATGAAGATCGACAGGAAATTGAGTACAACAAATTTTATAATTTGGTTTAGGTCAATAACATTTTTTTCATACTTGCAATTTTTGTGATTTTTTTGAATTTTTAGCGATTTTCTGGCCGGTGTTATATCATATACAATAAATTCTTGCTAAAGAGGTTGTAACAATCATGCGCTAAATAAAAACTGTTTTCAATCAATAAATTGTGAAAGGAACTACTAATAAAAAAAATAATAAATAAAAATATTGACATTAATTAAATTAATTTTTTAATTAAGAAAATAATATGTATATATATATAAAGATACGAAAAGAATACAACCGTTTTTTATTAGAAAATTTTGTTAAAATGAATAGTTTTTAAAGTACATAAAATGTTTGTTTGAAGACAGCTTTTTCAGCTTTAAAAATTAACAAAAATTTATGCATACAATATATAAGATGTACAAAATTACTTAATGTGTTAAAAGTTACTATCGTTTTGAGGCTAAATCGGCACTTATTAAAATTTTTGCCTGAACGCGCATTATACGAAAACTACTGGATAGGTTTTTATGATACTTAGTATTTAAATACTTTGTATACTAATGACTACATTAGTAGCCAGTTTCACAGATGAATATAACATATAAGGCCAGTTGCATCAAAGTCGACTCAGGAAAAGAAAAGATATCCTAATTTAAAGTTTACCACACGTGTGCAGATATAATTATAGTCAGTATAGACTCGCGTTTTTTCGATCTTCGGATATTTTGGATTATAATGGTATAGAGAAGTTGTAAATAAATAAATATATTTGGGCAGCACTATAAATACACAGTGTGTCCCATGGAAAACGGAACTTTTTCAAAATAAAGACAAAAACTCAATATTCCGGCAAATCTCATTTATTTTATTCAAAATAGTCTCCTTCCGCATCAATACAACGTTTTGCACGATCAATTAACATATCGAATGAGTTTTTGAGATCATTTTTATCCATCGACTTTAGTATGTCGGTCGTCGCTTTTTGGATGGCCTCTACGTCGGCATAACGTTTTCCTTTCATAGGCAAGTGCAATTTGGAGAACAAGTAGAAGTCGCACGGAGCCAAATCCGGCGAGTACGGTGAATGGTTGATGGTTAAAATGGAATTTTTGATCGAAAAATCCGTGATCAAGTTCGATCGATGAGACGGGGCATTATCATGCAACAAACGCCAGCTCCCTTTTTCACGGTATTGTGGCCGCACACGACGAATACGGCTGAGCAAACGCTTCATAACACCAATATGAAACACAGCAGTAGTCGTTTGACCAGGTTGAACGAATTCACGATGAATAATACCCTCCGAATCCTAGAAACAAATCAACATTGTCTTCACTTTTGACTTTTCAAGACAACTTTTTTTCGGATTGGGCTCGGTTGGGTGCTTCCATTCAGCACTTTGACGCTTGGTTTCGGGATCATATTGAAAACACCATGTCTCGTCACCAGTCACAATTGAATATTTCAAGTTTGGGTCCTTTTTTGACTCTTTAATCAAATCCTTACGATGTTGAATTCGGAGCAATTTTTCGTAGTCGGTCAATTTGTGTGGAACAAAGCGTGCACACACCTTCCGTAGATTCAAATGATCGGTCAAAATGCGATGAATTGAATTTTTGGACATATTCAATTCCATTTCCATGTATCGCAATGAAGATTTTGGCTCATTTTTTATAAATTCACGCACTTTTTCAATGTTACTTTGAGTAACCACGGTATTCGAAGGACCTGGATGTTCGTCGTCCTGAATGTCTTCACGACCTTCCTGGAACCGCTTATACCACTCATACACTCTGGTACGGGATAGACAATTATCGCCATAAACTTGTTTCAGCAAATTATGCGTCTCAGTAAAGGATTTACCGAGTTTAAAACAGAACTTAATATTTGCTATTTGTTCGAAGTTCATTTTTCGACCGATGCCACAAACACACTGTCACTTTGAGCGCGATATTTTGGTTTCCATTGAACTAAATGTCATACAATTTTGACAGGATGTCAGTTAAGAATGGACCTTTCCATTGCTAACATCCACCAATAGGTGGCGCCAATATAAATCGATGTTTTGAAAAAGTTCCGTTTTTCATGGGACACACTGTGTATGTATTTAGAATTTCCTAACTAAATATTTTAAAAATATCAAATATGTAAGATGTTAAATTATAAAAATATTGTAAAACACTTAATAAATTTCATGTTAATGAATTTTTAATTATTTTAAAATATTATAAAAATATAGTTTATTTCTGGTATCCTATTTAATTTACACTTATCTATACTTATGTATAGAATCCTTATGTTATTGACTCATTCATCCCAACCCAAGCCAAACATAGGATTGAGATAGAAAGTTGAAATTTGGCACACGGAGTGATTTTGTCGTTGATTTTGTAATGCTAAAAGGTAAAACTACCCTCTGTCCTATATATCTCACAGCTTCTTAAATTTAGAATATGATCTTAAGCATGTGATCTTTTTATATAAGTAAGTGTTTTCCAATATTCAAATTATAGAATTACAGAGTAAAAAGAGGGTGAATTTTTCTAAAAATAAATTTACAAGCAAAGCCGCTAGTGTCAGCTACTTTTATTTAAATAAATATATTATAAAATTATAAAGCAAAATTATAATTGAAAAAAATTTTCAAATAATATATAACCATGTCGCCGCAAGAAAATTGAAAAAAAAATATTTTAAACTCTTTTTTCGGTACCGAGGTATATCGATCGTCTGCTTACAAGACTTTCCATCGAAAGTTTCCGGTAGGATGTGAACTCAATTCGCAGGGTTCGAGGATTTGTCGTTGAGCGAACTTAATTCAATATTTGTGGGCGTCAAATGACGTAGGCTACCGCAGCGCGCTTTCCTTTTTCTTTGACTGGCAAGCCCCAGCACGCGCGCTCAATTTTAATGAAAAGGAAGCTAGACGTCTTTTACTCTGGCCCGCTCCCTTTTATCGACCGACAATTCTATTTTGCTCATCTTTTCTTCTTTTATTCTATCTCGAACTTCCACTATTTTCCTCATTATTCTTCGGCTCGATTTAATTTTGTTTTTCTTTGAGTGTCCTACATTTTTCATTACCCTCTTATCGACTCCTTTCTTTTATTTCAAAATCTTTTTCAATAACTTTTTCAAGGCTTGTTTCATTTAAAATCGATATAGTTTGCCGACTAGTATTAAACTCAAACTTTTTAAATTGAATAAAAGCACATTTTAAAGCTATACAGTGATCTCTTTATTTTTCGGGAATGAACGAATTTTAATTGGAAGACTCATTAGACGGAACGAATTTATCTTCCTTCACTTTTACAAAAAATTTTTGTTGATTGAAACATTTTCAATTTGAATATTTTAACAATGGTTTTTGCAGAATAAATTTTCCCATTTTTTTTATTTCAATTTTAACTAAAAAGATACAGTATTTGAAAAATATAAAACGTTCTGAGAAATATTGGTTGTTAAGTATTATTTCTGTGAGAAAAATTGAACAGAGAAATAAAGGTATTAAAGCAGATGCTCTAGAAAGAACAATTATTTTTTTAAACAAAATACCAATAACACCTTCTTTTTTTATAAATTATTTAATTACTATTACAATTGAATTATACCTGTATTTTGTATTGTATGTATACTATATGTCATCATAATGACGTGAATTCTTTGTAAATTAAAATGTCATGTTTGATAAACTTATTATCATAAAATATCAAGTTTTTTCTAACTTATTGACGTGCACTAATTAATCATTAGTTTTTGTAAATTTTATTATCAATATTAACTTCTGTAACTAGGTTTTAGATATTAAAATTATTATTGTATTAACCTTTTTAAAATATGCTTTTCTAGGAATATTATTTTCTACATAAGTAATGTTTTTATAAATTAAAAATTACATATTTTCAACCATTTTTACTGTTTATTTGTAAAAATATTTTTTAATAAATTCAATAATGAAGAATGCATTAATTTCATTCTAAAGGTTATTATTCAAATTTAAAATGCATAAATTTTTAAAAAAAGTGAAATTCAACATTCATTATTGAATAATCATTTGTAAAATGGTTTCTAAAAACTCGTAAGAATTCTTTCGCCATGTAGACGAAAACATTATGTATAAGCAGCTCATAATATCTCCTTACATCCCATCAGAAATATCGAGCATTTGAACTTGTGCGTACCAGCTAATATACAACGGAAGAAAACATCTTCGTCGCTTACTCTCGCAAGACACGATGCTGCGCCGTACGGTGAGGTAGAACCGCAAGTAGGTATACACGTGTACGTAGCGCAAGTTGCTCGATACTTGTTATCGGTGAAAGCACCACCGGAGTCACCAAGTTCCGAATGAAAGGAGGTGGGAACAAAGTCGACGACTCGAGCAGTCGAGCATGTGTGTTCACACGTGTGTGTCTATGTGCGCGCGTCGTTGCGCATGGTGGCTGGGATCACGGTATGAGGCGAAACTTTTACTCCGCGGTGCTGGAAGAGAATTTGCAATTGTAAACAGGCGGCATTGTGAATCGTGGGATACAAGTGTATTCGGGATATAAAAATAATTCGTTCTCTGAATGAAACAATTGCGCGTGTATTGTATACAAGTCACCGAATGAGTTGATGTATAAGTTATGAAAACATTTTTGATAAATAAATATTCCTCAAAATTCGTAAATAAATAAAAAATGAAATAATGTTAACAATAATTTTCAATTATTGATGAAATTAGTCAATATTAAAATGCTATAAGTCAAGATTTAACTTAGGATAAAAAGATAAGCAAAATTATAATAAGTAAATTTAAATTAAAATTAAAATAATATTAATAAGTTATTTTGATAATAAGAATATTAATATAAAAAACATCCTAAATTATTAAACTAAAAATTTCGAAGTGTATTTAGAATATTTAAAAAATCAATTATTTAAAAAAATTGTGTTTTGTCTTATATTTCATTTTCTCTAAGTTATTAAAAAATAAAAATAAATTAAAAATCCGCTTAACAAAAATCCTCTTCTTATATTTATATAGATGAATTTATCTCTTTTTCTCTTCCTCTTTAATTTGCTCTTTAGCTTACCACTCATGTTATAATATTAGGTGTAGTAAAAAGTAATCCATTATTTTGCCAATAGATGGCTTTAGTAGTCTGTATCTCCCGTTGCAAAAGTGCGATCGGGTTACACTAGATGGCGTTAGAAAGATAAGATTTCGTACTAAAAAAGCTTCTGATACAGTTTTGTGATTGCTTGACTCAGTATTTTTTTAGCACGCGTCAAAGATGGACACCAACAAAGAGAAAATACGCCATATTTTACAGTTTTTCTTCGATAAAGGCGAAAACGCAAGCCAGGCAGCTGAGAATGTGAATAGTGTTTATGGTCCTGATACTGTAACAGCCAATCACGGGCAATTTTGGTTTCGTCGATTCCGTTCCGGTAATTTTGACGTCAAAGATGCACCACGCTCTGGAAGGCCAATTGTCGAAAATGTCGATAAAATAATGGAAATCGTCGAGTCCGACCGTCACGTAAGCACTGTTTCGATTGCCCAGGAGCTAAACATTGCACAAAAAACCGTTTGGAACCACTTAAATAAGGCTGGATACAAAAAGAAGTTCGATGTATGGGTGCCACACGAGTTATCGCAAAGAAACCTCACGGGTCGAATTTCCATCTGCGAATCGCTGCTGAATCGCAACAATATCGATCCATTTCTGAAGCGGATGGTCACTGGTGATGAAAAGTGGGTCACTTACGACAACGTCAAGCGACAACGGTCGTGGTCAAATCGCGGTGAGCCGGCGCAAACGGTGGCCAAGCCAGGATTGACAGTCAGGAAGGTTTTGCTGCGTGTTTGGTGGGACTGGCAGGAAATCATCTACTATGAGCTGCTCCCCTACGGCCGAACTCTTAATTCGGACCTGTACTGTCAACAATTGGACCGTCTGAAAGAAGCAATCGCCCAGAAGCGGCCAGTTTTGGCCAATAGGAGAGGAATTGTGCTCCATCAGGACAACGCCAGGCCACATACATCGATAGTGACTCGCCAGAAGCTCCGGGAGCTTGGTTGGGAAGTTCTTATACATCCACCTTATAGTCCGGACCTGGCACCAAGTGATTACTACCTGTTCCTGTCCATGACGAATGATTTTGCAGGTGAATTCGCCTCAAGAGAAGATTGTGAAAATCGACTGTCCCAGTTTTTTGACAATAGGGACAAGGGTTTCTACGAGAGAGGCATTATGAAATTAACTCCAAAATGGCAACAAGTTATCGAACAAAACGGTGCATATTTGACCTAAATCGTATCATTCTATCTATGCTAAATAAAACCTTCAATTTAATGCAAAAATAATGGATTTCTTTTAACTACACCTAATATTATTTTAATTTTTGTCTTTTGATTTCCAAGTCTCAACAAAATCAGCATAACACAAATTAAATAATTAATGGTCAAAGTATAATCTTAGAATATAAAATCGATAAAAATATCATAGAGCTAAATATGTATTTGACAAACGCTGAAAATTATAATTACGACTAAAATAGAGATTTTACAATTTGGTATCATAAACTGGATAGCGTATGAGTGAAATGAGAAAATAAATAAGTAAACCTAAGAACAAGGAATAATGCCGATTGTGTGAGCAGATCCTCAGCGTTACTTGCGATGTACCGGACAGACTGCAAGTATTGACTGCTAAGTCTTTGGATTAAGGTAGTCACTGTTAAAGTATTGCTTAAAACGTGCTTGTGTACCAGATTTTATAAAATAGTATAAATTTGCAGAGAAAATTTTAGCGTCGATGTAAAAATTTACATTTTATTATGTTAAAAATAAGGTTTATAATACATTTCAACAGTATACCAAAAATAAGCATTTTGAAATGTTAATTTAAAATTACTTACTGAGTTATATTTCGACTCTTTTGGTTGTACCAATTTTTTTCCGGTAACTCGAAATTGAAAATAAATTATTTTTTTTGATAACTGCTTCAACATTTATTTATATTAAAAAACAAAATCGATTTAGATGTATACATAAAGCTAGATGAAGAAATTTTTTTACTTATTTTTACTTACTTTCCATTTTACTATAAATTGCACGCATATGGTAAAAAAATGTTAAATACATTATTTTTACAGAAAAATTGAAAAAAATTTTAATAAAACGAATTATTTATTATTATTAAATAATTAATATCATTAAAATTTTGGAAAAAATTAAGACTTTTCCTAATATGCACTAAATTGGAAGAAGATACTTTTGGGTACTAGACACACACATAATGCATGTAACTTCCTGCCACCTGAGGTCGGAAATCCTTTTATCCTCAATAGATTTAAAATTGCTCTGAGACAGCAACTCCTTTATCTTGTAACAATCTATGTTATTTGTTAAATAATTCGTTCAACGGCGTACATTGTTTTTAATTTGTTGGATTTTCAATTTGTATGAATTTATTTCTTAACGTAAATGATGAATGTGTACGTTTTATGTTAGGTTTATGTTTCTTTTACTTATGTTGACACGGAAAGTTTATTTGAACACAGAAGTAAGGATACAAATTACTTAGATATTTTTTTATGTCTTAGTTGTATATTTATTCTTTTGATCAAATGTGTTTTATCGTATTAATTTATAAACGAATTAACTTTGACAAACATAGTAAAGCGATAAAATAATTATTTTTTACAGAACTATAAAATTTCCTTTTTACTCAAACTTGTATTTTGCATTTGTGAAATTTTTATAGTCATTAGATATTTTAAAATTAATATTTTATGCAACTCATTAGATTAAACTTTAAATGTAAATTATTTATACTATTATTTTATGACATTTAAAGAAGTTTTAAAAGTTATGTTAGTTTTTACATCTATAAATTAACAATATTTTATTTATTTTTATGATAATCGTTTCTCATCCTTAAAATGTAAAAATGTAATCTTTTAGCATAGAAGATAAATTGATCACAGAAATTTAGAATTATTTTATCGATCAGCTCAAATTTAAACTAAAACATTATTACGTAATTCTCGCAAAAAATTTATAAATTAATTGCCATTTGAAAATTCCAATCGATCACATAGTAAAAGCTAAATATTAAGCGAATCGAATACGCAATAATTCATCGTGTTTGACCTTTTAATTTTTGCTCGCCAATGTCTTTGGGCTGCGAGGACGTTGAGCCGGAACATTTTTGATTTGAAATAAAGTGAATGAAACTCGAATTCATATTTTCAAATTTTAATATTAATTAATAATATTATTTATACATGTGCGTAAACAAAAATGAAGCGATACTTTTTTAAACGTTAGATGTCCTGTCTATCCACGTTGACGGCCGTTTAATTAGCTGTTGATGGATAGAGACAAAAATAGTAAGCTTCTTTTATATAAAGAGATAACTGGCACTTTATTTTATTGGTGGTGTCAAATTTCTCCTTGAATCTTGTCATCCTCAGTTTTCTTCTGTATCAACGTTAAAATGTCTATTTTAAAATTTGACTCGGTAACTGAGTAATTAACTCGTGCTTCGTCTTATGAATTTTTAAAATGAGATAATGTGGTCTGACCGAAGGTTTGCTAAATGTTAATTTGTCGAAAATTGATCTAACAGCGATTAGAGCTTCTCTCCATTGAACATTTTTATTCGAACTGGCAGACTCTGCAGTCTTTAATTGCTTTAGATCAATGTTCTTTTCCAACCTTCTTATATACCTAAAATGCGATAATCATCTAAGAGAAAATTTCATATACACAGTGTGTCCCATGGAAAACGGAACTTTTTCAAAACATCGATTTATATTGGCGCCACCTATTGGTGGATGTTAGCAATGGAAAGGTCCATTCTTAACTGACATCCTGTCAAAATTGTATGACATTTAGTTCAATGGAAACCAAAATATCGCGCTCAAAGTGACAGTGTGTTTGTGGCATCGGTCGAAAAATGAACTTCGAACAAATAGCAAATATTAAGTTCTGTTTTAAACTCGGTAAATCCTTTACTGAGACGCATAATTTGCTGAAACAAGTTTATGGCGATAATTGTCTATCCCGTACCAGAGTGTATGAGTGGTATAAGCGGTTCCAGGAAGGTCGTGAAGACATTCAGGACGACGAACATCCAGGTCCTTCGAATACCGTGGTTACTCAAAGTAACATTGAAAAAGTGCGTGAATTTATAAAAAATGAGCCAAAATCTTCATTGCGATACATGGAAATGGAATTGAATATGTCCAAAAATTCAATTCATCGCATTTTGACCGATCATTTGAATCTACGGAAGGTGTGTGCACGCTTTGTTCCACACAAATTGACCGACTACGAAAAATTGCTCCGAATTCAACATCGTAAGGATTTGATTAAAGAGTCAAAAAAGGACCCAAACTTGAAATATTCAATTGTGACTGGTGACGAGACATGGTGTTTTCAATATGATCCCGAAACCAAGCGTCAAAGTGCTGAATGGAAGCACCCAACCGAGCCCAATCCGAAAAAAAGTTGTCTTGAAAAGTCAAAAGTGAAGACAATGTTGATTTGTTTCTAGGATTCGGAGGGTATTATTCATCGTGAATTCGTTCAACCTGGTCAAACGACTACTGCTGTGTTTCATCTTGGTGTTATGAAGCGTTTGCTCAGCCGTATTCGTCGTGTGCGGCCACAATACCGTGAAAAAGGGAGCTGGCGTTTGTTGCATGATAATGCCCCGTCTCATCGATCGAACTTGATCACGGATTTTTCGATCAAAAATTCCATTTTAACCATCAACCATTCACCGTACTCGCCGGATTTGGCTCCGTGCGACTTCTACTTGTTCTCCAAATTGCACTTGCCTATGAAAGGAAAACGTTATGCCGACGTAGAGGCCATCCAAAAAGCGACGACCGACATACTAAAGTCGATGGATAAAAATGATCTCAAAAACTCATTCGATATGTTAATTGATCGTGCAAAACGTTGTATTGATGCGGAAGGAGACTATTTTGAATAAAATAAATGAGATTTGCCGGAATATTGAGTTTTTGTCTTTATTTTGAAAGAGTTCCGTTCTCCATGGGACACACTGCGTATAATAAAAAATGGTGTTTTTCAACTAGGAAAATAAATATTTTCTATTTTAGCCATACAAGTGTCGAATGAACAGTTAGTTCAGTCTTTTATGTCTTCTGCCGGGCTTTTTTGCGCATTTTTTCGAAACGCTATTTCCACGTAAATACTCATTAAATAATTAAATATTTTACGTAAATTTAATCTTCAGACGTTCATCGTTTAATTTAATTTTAAAGTATTATTTAATTTTAAATTATTTTTTAAAATTATTTAATTTTAAAGATTTTGGTATATTTTACTGAGCTCTTTTAAAAAATCTACCATGCTGTCGATATAAAACTTATTCGCGCGTACATTCGATAAATTGGAAAAATAATCTTTCCAGTTTATTCGTTGCAAAATTAATTATTATTCAATTCGACGCGACAGTTTAGAATACTTTCATGACGCGCATGTACTAACATACATATTTTTCAATCGTTCTGTATTCGTGCTTTTATTATTTATTATTTAGTTATCCAGATTTATCATTAGATTACTTCTGTCTGACTTATTTCACGTATTATTCACTTGGACATTTTTTGGACTACATCAGTCGATTTCTACCATATAGAAGACGCGTAATTTAATTGTCCGTTCACTTTAGTGCCAGTATCGCCGTTCATTGATTTATTTGTCAATTATAATTTTTTTGTTACAATCTCACAAACTTAGCAAACCTTCACACCTTGACCGACGAGTTTTACATATTTTTTCTGTTTATTCGATCGTCACATTTTCATAGTCTCTGAATCCCGTTTTCTTGCTGTTGAATTTGGCATCCAATCATTACTATCATTTTATTAATTCTCTAATCAGTGAATACTTTTTTACGTTTCCTTTTCTTTACGTTTATCATATATTTTCCGGAATTAATCATGGGAATTTTGCACCATAATTTATTTTTTTTTTCGCCGGTGTATTTTGTATTACTTTTAGACTCAATTTCTTATTCTAATTACTTATTGGCAAGCTTATCCATCAGTTATTAATGCGCTAGCTCTTTTTTATGATTAGCTATTGATCCCTTTCATCGTATTAAAGTTCAATCTTTCTCGCTCTCTGTCTCTTTTTTATTATTATTAGTATTATCTTTTATCCACGAAAACATCTTTTAACTTTTAATTTAATTAATATTACATCTCTTTAATAGTTTTCTTTTTCTATTTCGTAGTTTAATTAATTATTTTTGGTAGCATTTATTAATACACGAAGAAAATTCGTGCATTATAAATAATCAATATTAATAGTATTTGGAAGCATACGTTTATTGTTAATAAACGCGATGTTTGCGCCAATTTCAACCAATTCCATTATTAAATTATAATAAAATCAAATTACATACATAAAATACATTTCATAGTTACGTTAGTCGTGTATTCGTTAATATTTAAATTCGTCTTTGTTTAAATTGATTAATAGTCAGCGTTTCTGAAATACTATTAACTAAATATCTATATATGTGAAATTGCTGTAGCAAAACAATAATTATATATGATTATGTCACGCAGAAATTTAAAGCAAACAAATCATGAAATTTAATTGAATAATCTCTACGTTAAAGAATTGCAAATTGTATACGAGGTTCAATTCCAGGTCGGTATATTTCACGGCTGAGCTGCAAACAAATATAATTTAGTAAAATCAAATAAACTTTATCCTAGCGGCGGGTAATGCAAACGCTTACCACCTTACGGGTAAATTGCAACTTTGCCGGGATTGGCGAAGGGATATTACATCGTAAATACGCTTTATTAAAGAATAGAAAACAACACGCGCATTTGCACAAGCTCACGGAAATAAAGTGCGCACGCGGCCGCGACAAAGAAAGAGAAGCTCAGAACAAAGAGGAGAATAACTCGGCGCGCCGAGTGGCAAAAAAAAAATATTAAATGCGCGTGTGCGCGCAAGCTACGCGTCAGAAAGTTCACGGCGGGCTCCGGTGCAGCGAGAATAACGTTCTTTCTTGCATATTTCCGGCTCGGCAAGCATTATTCCAGGTTAACGTGCGTTTAACCATCGGCGCACTCGACTCCGGCTGCACTTTTTAATACCGAAAGTTGTTTCCTACTTCGCCCAAGTTTTGCTTTCGGATGCGCATGAGTACAGGGGCTAAGCGACATTTTATTAAATGATTTATGTTTAAGGTGACGACGGATAACGCTCGTTGTCGTTGTCGTCGTCGCGATTTATTCGATTACAAATACTGGATTATAAAATATTCATTTCCTTTGATTGAACATTTGTCATCAAATAACATACTCGTATATTATAATATACGTATGAACACTGTTCATGCTTCATACTATTTTATTATTTATCAACGTCAATATTTTTCATGTTTCAAACCATCGTATTTAAAAGTTTAAACGAAAATGTAATTTAATTGTAAAATAATAAATAGTTATTTAAATATTTCCAAGGAATGATATTTAAATATAAATTGTATTGAAAAAACAAAGCGATGATTTGCAAAAAAAAGAAATGATAAAAATATTGAATTATAAAAATTTATTTACTCTTGTACACACAATCTTTATAACACTGACACGTAAGTAATAATGTCTCTCTGTAAGTAGTAAAGTCAATATTGGGTCATACATCACACACTAATTAACCGTAATACATTTTACGCTTTTTTTCCGAGATGTACTTACTCTAAAATTTACAATAAATTTTTTCCCTTTAAAAAAAAAGCAACGATATAAAAATGTAAAAATGTAGATAATTGAACCTTTCGGTAAAATACACCCTCACAAAATATCGTAGTAAGTGTACCTCGAAATTAAACGGAAAAGGAGAAGCGCTCCAGATAGGGAAAGCATTGCTCATATCAGACACAAGTAGGCAACACGAGGAGCACGCGCATTATTGCCGTATTTACCGTTATCATATCATACCGAAAATAGGCTACCTCCTCTCGCTGTTGCCGAATGCGAAACTTAAAAGAGAGAAGGAAAAGAGAAAAGGAGAGAGAGAGAGGGGTGGATGAGGGGAAGGGAAGGGGGGATAAACTGGAAGGAAGAGTGTTGCTAGAGAGCAACGTACACCGGAAATGAAGGCAATAACTCCCAAAGTCTTTATGCCAGTTCCGCCGTGCTGCGCTGACAGCAGCTTTGTTAATGCGCAATCCTTCTCCTAGCGTTATTGCCAACTGTTACTATGACGACGGCCAGCTGAGACAGTTTTCGTGATAATAAGCGTGCGGTTCCCTATTGAATACTTGTTATTGATGTGCTCTACTTTGTTTCCGCTTCGTTAATAATTATCACTATCTTATAAAAGATTATCTTATAAAGGAATTTTATTTATATTGTATGAATCATCTCTAAAACTACTTCACTTTCTACGATTTATCGTACAACTAGAATAAAAAAAAAAACATAAAAATGAGATTTTGAGTAAGTAAAAACTATTTTAATTCAAGATTTTTTTTAAGAATATCGAAAAATATTTTTTCATGTTCAATTTTTTGAATTTTATTTATTTATTGATATTTATTAAGAGATTTTTTTTATTTTTGTTTATACTACTGCCATATTCAAGAAAGTCACACAATCGAAATATAATTGTAATAAACAATATTGGATTATATTATAAATAAATATTCAATAAACAATTTTAGCTTTATTCGTTTAAATTAACAAATTATATAATAAATGAATAAATAATTCATAAATCGTTCAAAAAATTAGGTTTAATAAAAATTTGTCATTAGATGCTACATGTTTTAAGTGGAAATTTCAATTTTTTTACTTTTATTGTTTACTTGCCAGAGTTATTCTTTTTAGAACCTAGATGCGAAGTAAAAAAAAATGTTTGTGTAAGCCGCCTCGAAAAACTGCTGTTCTAAATACAATAGAGTTGACAAAAAAAAAAAAAAGAAAAACATTTCGTCTACATATATACATGTTGCAATTTGTCATATTTTCGTCGTACATCAAACGCGTTACGTTTTATTTCCGTTTCACCAATTTTTTTTGTCAGCTAAAAGCATAGCTTCTGAAAACTGAATTGTCGTTCTAAAGAATGCGATTCGACTACTTTTAACGTTTGTTTTTAACTTTTGTCATTAATATGTGCATCATTTTATGCATAAAAATTATCTTTCATTACATCATTTGTAATACATTATTGTTTTAAAAAATTTTAAGTTTGTCTTACAAAGAATTCGTCCTCAATAATTTAAACTTCTAGAACGGATTTAAATTCTAAAATGGATATAAAATATATCTCATGGTTATGAAATTAAAATAATTGTAAATTATGCGATTGAGACGCAAAAGTTTCATGCGTTATTGATTTATTCACTTGGTCGCACAACAGCGTTTGAATTTAAAAAATTAAAAATTAAAAATCACCGAGACATTGTATGTATATAAAATTTTCTCCGTCGCATTTATTAATTCAAGTTTCAGGCAAGTTTTCCGTAAGTACTCTAACGATGAAAAATATGCGCAACAAAGATTTACGTAACGGGGACGCTGATTGTAGCGTTAGGTCCCTGCGCGCTCTGTCTCGTTCTCCATTTAAAGCTGCGCTATACGATTCCGTCGGAGATACTCTCGCCCGGCAAAGAGAATTCTATTACGTGATGCGATTTATTCAAGACGAGGTAATTGAAGAGCTCGATCGAGGATCGGCTTAAGAAATCTTTATAACGGAGATAAAAAATTTAATTATCAACTTTTAAAAGTAAAAATTTAATTAAGCTATTGCCTTAATTGCATAAAACCGTTCCGCCGATCTTGACTTGGAGAGCTGACGGAGAAAAAATTGTCTTAAGAATCTTATAAATTCAATTTTTTATTACCCTAAGAAGCGACAACAGTTTATTTTTTACGCCTTGCTTAAATAAAATTCCCGATAGATGCGTCGTGTATTTTATTTTCAACTATAAGTTTATATGCTATAAATTTTTAATGTAAACTATTTTAAATCATAAAAATTAAAAATTCTTTATTTTAAATTCTTTTATGTTGGAGTAGCGATATAAAATTTATGTATGATATGAGATTAAAATAACATTAAAATGATATGGAAAAATTATTAAAGTGACACAATAAAATAACGCAAATTTTTGTTTCAAATTACAAAGCGATAAAATATACTTCAATGCATCCAAATATTTTATTTTCGTTATTTTTATAATTTATTTTTGTAGTTTTTAAACAAAAAGCAACAATATTACATAAAATTTGCATAATTCAATTACCAAATCAGAAATTCATTTGAATTGAAAGCATCTAATGAAGCTAATGGTTATATTCATTTAATATTCATTTCACACGTTCATTGCATTTTAAATTACATGTTAAAATTTATTGGACGATATATTCATAATACAAAGCCCCACAATGGTATAATTCATGAGATTTCACTTATATATAAATTTATATTTTACACATATACTACAAAATCGCGTAAACACGTATTATTTAAGCGTTTACTTTTTCGTGAGATAAATCGCTTTCGTTTCCAGTAAAACTTTGATACAAGTCAAGCCTTGAAGCTATCGTGGAAGAAAAAAAAATAAGAGAACAAAGAAGCCAAGCAGTTGCAATCAGCGTACCCTCCGAGTTTCCTCGTGCGATTTTCAAAGGTAACATAACGAGAGAAAAAAGAACGAGAGAAAGGAGAAATGAAAGGGCGATAACTTGAAAATACCTCCACCCTCAAAAAAAAAACATTTCAACTTTTATTATAGGTATTGCATGAATATTTCGTTAACATCGCTGAATAACCTTTAGGATGTAAGAGCTGACCGAAATCAATGTTATATACATAAATATACATTAGTAAATTTTTTTTATAAAATATTTTAGATTGCAACTACGCTACTATAAAATAAAAAAAATTTTATGTATTTACTTATCCATGTCATTACAATATTCCTCCTGCTTTTCTAGACACATAAAATTTTTTAAATATATCTCGAAATAATATCTAAACTTTGTAATACGCTCGAATAAATTAAATTAATAACAAAGAAAATAAACGAAATTGTCGAATGTTTGAAAACTATAAAGCCCTGGGTACATGCGGCGCAGCTTAAGCTTTTGTAAAACTCCCATAAATTTTTTCTCTGCTTCAACAGTTACGAAAACCATAAAAAGTGCATCTAGAAAGATTATAAATTTTTTCACACACTAAAAAAATAAAAAATATCAAATAACAATTGGCAATAAGAAAACTTACGTGACCAGAAAATTTATAGATAATAGAAATAAATTTTTTTCATTTCGATTTTTCATCGTCCGGTTTATATAAATACGTTGAACATTTTTAAAAATAACTGATATTTTGAAAATAAGGTAATTTTTTTTTTTTTTTTTTTTTTTTTTTTATTTGTCAATGTGAAATCATAAAAAGCAATGCATACGTTTCATCGCAATTAAATATATTAAACTAATAAAATCAATATATTATTCGTATAATGCAAAAATAGATTATTTTTCACATCTATTATTCATTTGAAGAGAAATCTAAATATCTAATAAACTAAGAATGTAAAACAGCACGAGAAACCCTCTAAAATAATATTACGGTTGCATTTGTAATTTTAACCGACAATGATTGTAATCTTCAATTACCTGAATAATTTTATCCTCTATTAGTATTTATACGAGTACCAAAGTTCGACAATTATATGTCTATAAAGAATCTATTTGTCTTATTTACATAAACGGATTTACAAAGATGTCTATGCTTAAGCTGTCTTATCCACATTAAATTGTAAAAATAATTTCAACATCTTAAAATAAACTTATTCAATAGCCACCTGTAAAAATACGTATAAAACAATAATAAAAAATTATCTTTATTAAGTTTCAATATTTCAAGATATTTTAAATATAAAAGTATTTTATTATGTGATAAAACATCCAAAGTACATATAAAATGTATAAAAAATTATAAAATTGTCTGAACTCATATTTACTTGCAGCTTGATATTGATGTTTTGATTCGCGATCGACTCTTTTTATTAACAACAGCGACTTCTACGTGACCCCGCTCTTGAAGTTTAATAAACTTTTTCTACTGATCTTTGGTTTTAAATAATCAAACGTACCAAAGGGAGCAATTTGTTTTCGACAATGATTTCAAGATATATTAGAAACTTGATCGTGTTTTCAGAAAACTAGGGGAAATGACAGCCAATGCATTGCACACACGAATTCGAAAATTACTCACGCGTAATATTCGATTCAAACATAATTCAATTTCACAGCAATATTTTGTAAAAAAGATTTAAAAAATTTTAATTTCTTTTAAAAAAAAAATCGAAGCGTTATCGAAAATTATTTTTTACTCTCTAAAAAATTAATTTAACCTCTTCCGTATACTACATGATTTCCATTTCGAAAAACGTGATATGTATTTCACAGTTAATCAAATACTGTGCAAAATTTGATACTTTAATTTTTTTAAATGTTTCTGTAGAATTGCGGATTGTATGCAAAAATCATTACGTCGACCAGTTTTTTCCTTTAAATTTTTAATTCAATTTTAGCATCTTTTTTTATTAACTACTTTATTATTTTTATTAAATAATTTAATAAAAGTTATGTGGCCAAAACCAAGAGCAGAAATTCTTGAATCGAATAAATATTTCTCTTAGAAATGATTTTCTTGGTTCAAATTGATTTTTGTTGAATCAAGCGAATTCTTCTATCGATGTAATAATATATAAATTATTATTAAAATCTATTAAAATGTTCTATAATTTTTATATTTATTATAAAGACTTATTTGATTTAAATTTAACAAAAAAAGCACCTTCTCACAACAAAGCTTAATGATAAAATCTTAAAATAAAAATACTTAATTATTAAAAATCATAACTAAAATATTTGGTTTTAATTTCCTACTTAATTTTTTCATTGTAGAACATTTTCATAAAATATTCCAAATTATAGTGGACGTTTAATTCCTCGTTTAATTTATTGTGAAATTGATGAACTAGGTGCAATAACCTGAAATTAATGAACTGTACAATGTTTGCTGCATGAAACTAATAACTATATGTATTGGGTTGTTCCATAGTTAATGTCGCTTTTTTCTCATAGATATTGCGATTGGCCAGTAAACTATAGCGTGAACTGCATATTTCATGAAGTAGCGGTTGCATAGCGTATTAGTTATTTATGTACCTTGGGCGAGCCTGGCGTCATTACAGCTTTAGGCAAAATATGTTGTGGATGGATAGTAGGGCCGCAGTCGCCTCTATCCATCCACAAAATATGAGCCGAAAGCTTTAATGACGCGAGATTCACTCATGGCGCTTAAATTTTTCAGCCTTGTAACACTTACGAAGACTCTTACTTAGTTAACAGAATAATTAATTTTATTTTATTGCATATCAATAAAATGCAATTTCGAACCCCTACTGACAGTTCGTAAACTACAGATATAGTCTGCTAACGCATGCAGATTTTCTACACACACCCGTACATGTACATGTAGTGTCAAAAAGTGACAGACAACATAATGTAAATATAAATATAAATTATGAAATTAAAACAAATATCAAATGGATTCATATTTAAAAACAAGATTAATTCTTAAACAATTATGATTTATTAAAAAATATAAATTTCTTGAATATATTTATTAACTATTTATATAAAATAACATTTTTAACAAAAGTTTTTTTTATAAGTTTTTAAGACTTATAAATAATATTAATACTATTATAATTAATATAAATACTTTCTTATGTTATTTTTATCATAACAATACTATATTTGTTTAACACATTACTTGTATAGTCTATGAATTTTAGTCCCTTATTTAACATAAAAAAACAGTAACTTTTTTAAATATTTTAAATTTAATTTCTTCACACAAGAAACTTTTTAATCATTTATCTAAATCACAAACAAAATTATAAACTAAAAATTGATCACTTTAAAATCACTTATTATTAAATTTTTGAATTTTGCGGGATTATATTAGACTTGGCTTTTTCTATTAGTTTATTTAATTCACGTTTGCATTCTTCAACACTGTCACTATCACTCGTCCTATTTTCATTATTTAATAAATCGTCCATTTTTATTCTTCATGTCACACATTAAGGACAAACATTACCGGCACAACGATACACTATACTGAAAGAAAACAAAAGAAAAGCAGAGCCCCGTGGTCGCTTGAATGTATGTTGAGCGAAGGAGAGAGCGAGACAGAGATAGGGTGGTCACGTGGGAGCAATGGTGTGCGCGCTCTTATCGCTATCTCGTTCTCTCTCCTTCGCTCAACATACATGAGTATAACGACTATAAGACTCACATGCTAGGCTATATGAAGCGACAAATACATAGCAGTGGCGCTGTTAACGTTTTTTTCTCCTGGGACGTATAGAATGTCTATACAGCCTAGGAAGACGTATGGAATGTCTGTACAGCCTAGGAGGACGTATAGAAAAATGTTAATACGATCGAGGAGGCGCTTGCACGTATGGAAACCATTTACACGCTGAGAATGCTCCGTAGGTAAGAGTCGCCGTACGGGTTGGTAGGCTGAAACTATATATATATATATATATATATATATATATACTGCTACTTGCCACGAGCCACTAGCACGCCTCTTGATATTTAAAAATATATAATAAATTAAACTATGTAATAATGTTGAAATCCATCACAAAATAATTTCAAGATTTGTATTATACAGAGTGCGACAGCATAACTTCCTTTTCGAGAAATATCATCGTATAAACATTTTTCTATACGTCCTCCTAGGCTGTATAGACATTCTATACGTCCCAGGAGAAAAAACATTAGCAGCGCCACTGCTATGTATTTGTCGCTTTATATAGCCTAGCATGTGAGTCTTCATCGAGACTTATATTTTCGGAACGCGTAATACGTTATACTTATGTATGTTGAGCGAAGGAGAGAGAACGAGATAGCGATAAGAGCGCGCACACCATTGCTCCCACGTGACCACCCTATCTCTGTCTCGCTCTCTCCTTCGCTCAACATACATTCAAGCGACCACGAGGCTCTGCTTTTCTTTTGTTTTCTTTCAGTATAGTGTATCGTTGTGCCGGTAATGTTCGTCCTTAATGTGTGACATGAAGAATAAAAATGGACGATTTATTAAATAATGAAAATAGGACGAGTGATAGTGTCAGTGATAAAGAATGCAAACGTGAATTAAATAAACTAATAGAAAAAGCCAAGTCTAATATAATCCCGCAAAATTCAAAAATTTAATAATAAGTGATTTTAAAGTGATCATTTTTTAGTTTATAATTTTGTTTGTGATTTAGATAAATGATTAAAAAGTTTCTTGTGTGAAGAAATTAAATTTAAAATATTTAAAAAAGTTACTGTTTTTTTATGTTAAATAAGGGACTAAAATTCATAGACTATACAAGTAATGTGTTAAACAAATATAGTATTGTTATGATAAAAATAACATAAGAAAGTATTTATATTAATTATAATAGGATTAATATTATTTATAAGTCTTAAAAACTTATAAAAAAAACTTTTGTTAAAAATGTTATTTTATATAAATAGTTAATAAATATATTCAAGAAATTTATATTTTTTAATAAATCATAATTGTTTAAGAATTAATCTTGTTTTTAAATATGAATCCATTTGATATTTGTTTTAATTTCATAATTTATATTTATATTTACATTATGTTGTCTGTCACTTTTTGACACTACATGTACATGTACGGGTGTGTGTAGAAAATGCGCATGCGTTAGCAGACTATATCTGTAGTTTACGAACTGTCAGTAGGGGTTCGAAATTGCATTTTATTGATATGCAATAAAATAAAATTAATTATTCTGTTAACTAAGTAAGAGTCTTCGTAAGTGTTACAAGGCTGAAAAATTTAAGCGCCATGAGTGAATCTCGCGTCATTAAAGCTTTCGGCTCATATTTTGTGGATGGATAGAGGCGACTGCGGCCCTACTATCCATCCACAACATATTTTGCCTTAAGCTGTAATGACGCCAGTCTCGCCCAAGGTACATAAATAACTAATATACTATTATAAAGGTTAGACTGTACACTATCTTCTATCAAAAACTGAGCGTCATTAGTAAATAACAAGTTGGTTAAAAATTAAGTTGGAAATGGACAATCAAAGTGAGCATTATCGGCATATTTTATTGTTTTACTTCCGAAAGGGCAAAAATACGGTGCAAGCTCGGAAGAAATTGTGTGAAGTTTATGGTGAGGACTGCTTTACTGATCGCCATTGTCAGCGCTGGTTTGCTCGCTTTCGTTCTGGAAATTTTAATGTGCAAGATGCACCACATACTGGTCGTTCAACCACTACTGATGACGACAAAATAAAGGCGTTCATCAAAACTAACTGGCATATGACAACTCGAGAGATAGCAAAGATGCTCGGCATATCGAATTCAACCGTTTTCTTGCAGTTACAACAGCTTGGTTACGTAAACAAACTGGAAGTTTGGGTTCCTCACGAATTAAAGGAAATCCACCTCACTAAACGCATTAACATACATTCTGTCAATAAAGTACCAGCAATTGTCGATTTAAATCTGGCGGGGCAATTTAGGCAGGTAAAATTTTTTTTTTCTAGGTTAGTACAACTGTCCTTAATGACTATGCCAAGTTTGAGCGGAATCTGTCAACGAGTGTGTTTACAGTAGCTGGTAAAGTCAGTGGCCTTCAGCTCGCACGCCGAATTTTGTTTTATGGCTTCAATCGACTGTTAACGGGTGCCACGGAGCGGCAATTTAAGTTTTGAAAAGAGGAAGAAGTTACAGGGAGCCAAATCCGGCGAATGCGGTGGTTGTTCAAGCGTGTTCGTTGAGTTTTTGGCGAGAAAGTCGGTCACAATCGTAGCTCGGTGAGACAGCGCGTTATCGTGTCTTGTGGCCACCTTTCTCATGCCCAAAATATCAATTAAAATCGTACGTGTGGACTCGTGGGATATCTTAAGTTCATGTGCTATCTCTCTCAAGCTGATATGACGGTTTTCAAGCACCATTTTCCTAATTTTATCGACGTTATCTGCGATCGAAGCCGTCGATGGGCGTCCAGAACGAGGCAAGCCTTCCACGACTTCACGACCCTCCTTGAAGGCTTTGTACCACTGATACGCACGGGTTTTCGATAGTGCTTTATCACCAGAAGCCTTTTGCAACATTTTCAATGCATCGGCACACGAAATTTCATTCGCAACACAAAATTTTAGACAAATTCTTTGTTCAACGTAATCACCCATTGTAAAAAATGGGCACGCACTATTGACATCGACTGACTTAACCAGCTACTGTAAACACACTCGTTGACAGATTCCGCTTAAACTTGGCATAGTCATTAAGGACAGTTGTACCAACCTAGAAAAAAAATTTTACCTGCCTAAATTGCCCCGCCAGATTCAAATCGACAATTCCCGGTACTTTTTTAACAGAATGTATGCGACTCTGCTGAATCGTAACAAAAACGACTCATTTCTAAAAAGAATCATAACGGATGATGAAACATGGATTGTGTACGATAACGTAGTCCGAAAACGATCATGGATCAAGCAAGATAAGCCCCCACGATCGACATCCAAAGCCAATATTCATCAGAAGAAGATTATGCTTTCCGTGTGGTGAGATTACAAGGGTATAGTCTACTTTGAGCTGCTTCCAAGAAACCAAACTGTTGATACGAATGTCTACTATCGTCAACTATCGAAATTAAACGAAGCAATTAAGAAAAAAAGCCCTGAACTGGCCAATCGCAAAGGTATGATGTTCCATCATGATAACGCCAGACCTCACACCTCTTTGATAACCCGTCAAAAATTAATGGAGCTCAATTGGGAACTGATGCCACATCCACCCTATAGCCCTGACTTAGCACCATCAGACTATCATTTGTTTCGCTTCCTTAAAAACCATTTGAATGGTAAAACTTTCGATTCCGATCAGGCTGTTAAAAATGAGTTGGACCAGTTCTTCGCTTCTAAAAACCAAGGCTTATTCGAACATGGAATTTTCTAACTTACCGCAAGATGGCAAAAGGTCATCCAACAAAACGGTCAATATATCATTAATTAATGTTTGTTGTTAATATAAATAAATCCACTTTGAAAAACATGAAAAAAATGACATTAAATATCGAACAACTCAATATAATTACATTACAAAAAATTTTATTTTTAGACAGTTAACGCACAAAGTAATTATACTAAATAATTTAACAAATTAGTTCAGCTGTCTTTCGAATTGAGTAATTAAAATTGATTAAAAAGTTACTTTCGGATTAATTACTTCAATTTCTTATTTTTATAATTTATTGATCAAATTTTTAATTATAGCATTGTCACATAAATTTTGAGAATTTTATTGTACGCAGCTTACATTTATAATAAATTTCTAAAACTCTTTTGTTATATTTTCTATGCAATATTTCTATTTTTTTTTACTTCTAAAATTAATTGATATTTCCTACGAACAATAAAAACTTATTATTTACGAGAAGCATACATTTGTACTGTGCTCTTAGGTAAGATAAAAAGGAAAAGCAAAAGTTTTTAAAAAAGCGATCAAAAAGTAATAGATCAAAAGCGAAATAGAATATAAAGAAAACAGCGCGTCCCGTTACGACCGGGAGGTATAAAGGGACGTAATTTCTATGAATATTCTCGTGGCTTACGCGTTAAGCCGTCGATTAGTTGATGCCGCCAAGCAACAATGGCAGAAGCAATAACTGGCGAAGGTAAAATGCCCTCTGTCGACCTCAATGAACCAAATTCGAGCACAAAATAAGAGAATAATCCCGCAGCAACGAATCACTTGCAAATTACAATGGGGCCGTAAGCTCAATGGTTCGTTTTTTGTCCTTTGCAGTTTACTCTTTGCTCCTTCTACTTCCTGGTAATTTTCTTTTTGTCGTATTTTATTTTCTTTTTTCATGTGGATTTGCAGACGGCTTTTTATTCAAAATATTTCGAGAATCGTTAGTATTACTGACGCCAAATGGAAACTTTTTTACGTTTTCCTATTATTCGTAAATGAATGATATTCTATATATGTAACAAATTGAGATACTACTTATATTAAAAAAAATATACTTATATTAAAAACAAAACTTATATTAAAAAAAATTTATAAAATATTAAGGGGTTACCCCCAGTTGTAGCTCAACAAAAAAGGCCTTTTTCATGAATTTTTTTAAAGAAAACTACAAAACTTTTTTAAACGATTATCATATCATCTTAAATACATCTTGAAGAACTTTCAGTAATTTATTTATTGCAAAATATTACATTGTTAAGTGGCAAATGGCCGCCAATGAAATAGTGTTTTTATTTATACGGTTTGCGGTTACCAACATTGCGGCAAAGTGGATCATTTGAAACAAAAAATGTAGATAGATTAGTTAAATATATAAGTATAAACTAGTCTTTAATCAAAGAATTTAAAAAAATATTTATTTTTTACAAAATGGCGAGCAGTCAAAGTTAATGGTTTGATTTTAACGAAAAAAAACGGCTGTTTTTTGGCTATAAAACGGCCATTTTTTTTTTAAACAAAAAATCGAACGATTAAAGACTACATTTTTATGTGTTAAATAAGCCTGCAAAATTTCAAGAAGATCGGTTTATTAGTGTTTGAGTAATCTTGGTCACCGACTTCAGAAATGCCATTTCGAGAAAAACGCGTTTAAAGTTTTAATTGCCGGTTGTTTACACAACGGATTCTTCTCTTTCAACGCTCATATCTCAGTCAATTTTGTTCGGATCGACTTAAAATTCCCAGGTCATATTCTCAGATACTTATACTTCAAAAAAATGCAATTAACAAAAAATCGATTTTTTTAAAGTCGCAAGTGGGGGTAACCCGTTAAATGAAAAAAAGTATTTTTTTGATTACGTGTCTTTCAAAAAGCATCAAAGATACCGAAATATAACTTCTTCAAAAATAATCGAAATTATTTATAATTTCAAACAGCTATCACCTTTTTGATATATGTATAGAATGCATGTAAAAATAAAATTAATCTCAGAATGAAAGAAGTAAAATATACGCATTCACACAATGGATAAAATTTTTCATTTTCCTTGAAAAACTTGATCTCTTTTCTCAGCATATAAATATATATGCCAATGACTCGAAGGTTGAAATCCCAAAGGGAAGGTCGTGAGCGCAGAAGCAAAAGGTAAAATTCGCCGGTAAATTTCCGCTTCTAGAAATTCGATCAAACAAAGCAATAAGAGTGAACTCTGGTAGAAAGCTATATCGGATTTCCCACAGCCGTATCTCGTTCCGAAGGTCTCCACCGCGAAATCGCAAGGAAATCGAGTTGTTCTCACAGTCGCTCTCCGTCATAAAGCCCGCGACAAGGTTTATATTATGAAACTTATCGGCTACATCGTAACAACGCTGTACGCGATCGCGTATTAGTTATTTATGTACCATAGGCGAGCCTCGCGTCATTACAGCTTGAGGCAAAATATGTTGTGGATGCATAGTAGGGCCGCAGTCGCCTCTATCCATCCACAAAATATGAGCCGAAAGCTTTAATGACGCGAGGTTCACTCATGGTGCTTAAAAAATTTTTCAGCCTTGTAACCCGTACGAAGACCCTTACTTAGTTAACAGAATAATTAATTTTATTTTGTTGCATATCAATAAAATGCAATTTCGAACCCATACTGACAGTTCGTAAACTACAGATATCGTTTGCTAACGCATGCGCATTTTGTACATACACGCGTACATGTACATGTGTGTCAAAAAGTGACAGACAACATAATGTAAATATAAATATAAATTATGAAATTAAAAAAAAATAGTGAATGGATTCATATTTAAAAACAAAATTAATTCTTGAACAATTATTACTTATTAAAAAATATAAATTTCTTGAGTATATTTATTAAATATTTATACAAAATAACATTTTTAACAAAAGTTTTTTTTATAAGATTTGAAGGCTTATTAATAATATTAATACTATTATAATTAATATAAATACTTTTTTATGTTATTTTTATCATAACAATACTATATTTGTTTAACACATTTTTTGTATAATCAATGAATTTTAGTCTCTTATTTAACATTAAAAAACAGTAACTTTTTTAAATATTTTACATTTAATTTCTTCACACAAAAAACTTTTAAATCATTTATCTAAATCACAAACAAAATTATAAACTAAAAAATTATCACTTTAAAATCACTTATTATTAAATTTTTTAATTTTGCGGGATTATATTAGACTTTGCTTTTTCTATTAGTTTATTCAATTCACGTTTGCATTCTTCATCACTGTCACTATCACTCGTCTTATTTTCATTATTTAATAAATTGTCCATTTTTATTCTTCTTCTCACATATTAAGAACGAATATTACCGACACAACGATACACTATACTGAAAGAAAACAAAAAAAAAGCAGAGCCCCGTGGTCGCTTGAATGTACATACTGAGCGAAGGAGAGAGCGAGACAGAGATAGGGTGGTCACGTGGGAGCAATGGTGCGCGCGCTCTTATCGCTATCTCGTTCTCTCTCCTTCGCTCAACATACATAAGTCTTATTACGCGTTTCGAAAATATAAGTTTCGATGAAGACTCACATGCTAGGCTATATGAAGCGACAAATACATAGCAGTGGCGCTGTTAACATTTTTTTCTTCTGGGACGTATACAGCCTAGGAGGACGTATAGAATGACATACAGCCTAGAAGGACGTATAGAAAAATGTTAATACGATCAAGAAGGCGCTTGCGCGTATGGAAACCATTTATACGCTGACGATGCTCCGTAGGTAATAGTCGCCGTACGGGTTAGTAGGCTGAAAATATGTTTTACGTGGTTTCCATACGCGCAAGCGCCTTCTTGATCGTATTAACATTTTTCTATACGTCCTCCTAGGCTGTATGTCATTCTATACGTCCTCCTAGGCTGTATACGTCCCAGGAGAAAAAAAAGTTAACAGCGCCACTGCTATGTATTTGTCGCTTCATATAGCCTAGCATATGAGTCTTCATCGAAACTTTTATTTTCGAAACGCGTAATAAGACTTATGTATGTTGAGCGAAGGAGAGAGAACGAGATAGCGATAAGAGCGCGCGCACCATTGCTCCCACGTGACCACCCTATCGCTGTCTCGCTCTCTCCTTCGCTCAGTATGTACATTCAAGCGACCACGAGGCTCTGCTTTTCTTTTGTTTTCTTTCAGTATAGTGTATCGTTGTGCCGGTAATGTTCGTCCTTAATGTGTGACATGAAGAATAAAAATGGACGATTTATTAAATAATGAAAATAGGACGAGTGATAGTGTCAGTGATAAAGAATGCAAACGTGAATTAAATAAACTAATAGAAAAAGCCAAGTCTAATATAATCCTGCAAAATTAAAAAATTTAATAATAAGTGATTTTAAAGTGATAATTTTTTAGTTTATAATTTTG
Source organism: Chalcis sispes (assembly GCA_949987625.1). Classification (NCBI taxonomy): domain Eukaryota; kingdom Metazoa; phylum Arthropoda; class Insecta; order Hymenoptera; family Chalcididae; genus Chalcis; species Chalcis sispes. The sequence continues at coordinate 17,455,942 of OX465098.1, read as the reverse complement.
TTTGTGATTTAGATAAATGATTTAAAAGTTTTTTGTGTGAAGAAATTAAATGTAAAATATTTAAAAAAGTTACTGTTTTTTAATGTTAAATAAGAGACTAAAATTCATTGATTATACAAAAAATGTGTTAAACAAATATAGTATTGTTATGATAAAAATAACATAAGAAAGTATTTATATTAATTATAATAGTATTAATATTATTAATAAGCCTTCAAATCTTATAAAAAAAACTTTTGTTAAAAATATTATTCTGTATAAATATTTAATAAATATACTCAAGAAATTTATATTTTTTAATAAATATTAATTGTTCAAGAATTAATTTTATTTTTAAATATTAATCCATTTACTATTTTTTTTAATTTCATAATTTATATTTATATTTACATTATGTTGTCTGTCACTTTTTGACACACATGTACATGTACGCGTGTGTGTACAAAATGCGCATGCGTTAGCAGACGATATCTGTAGTTTACGAACTGTCAGTACGGGTTCGAAATTGCATTTAATTGATATGCAACAAAATAAAATTAATTATGCTGTTAACTAAGTAAGAGTCTTCGTACGGGTTACAAGGCTGAAAAATTTTTTAAGCACCATGAGTGAACCTCGCGTCATTAAAGCTTTCGGCTCATATTTTGTGGATGGATAGAGGCGCCTTAGTCGCTCGCTGCGCTCGCGACTGCGGCCCTACTATCCATCCACAACATATTTTGCCTCAAGCTGTAATGACGCGAGGCTCGCTTATGGTACATAAATAACTAATACGCATATATATACGTACGTGGTTGTACGTTACGGCAGCTGTTGCACGCTGACCCTCTTTTCCTCTTCCTCTTTCTCTTCTCTCTCGCTGGTATACAAGATACGTGATTGGTATATTAAGCGTGTATATTGAAGTTTGTTGCCGTGGCTCTTGCACCAGACATTCTCAGCCTCCCCTAGCTTTCCCTGTGTTTGTCCGTCGAGTCTACGCGTGCATCGAGCTAAGAGGCATGTACGGTTTGTGTACATACGGCGCCTTTGTTCTATAATGGTTCAGTTGGAAAATAGAAATCCTTTGACGTTAAACGTGTGGATTGAGTATAACAAAGCTTCAAGCTACTACGGTTACACGGAAGCCTCACACTCCCATTGTATTAGATTGCCCGACTAAAACAATATTTGCACTACCGCCCGTATGGAAAAAATCCGAATTGGCCCAATTTCTAATCTGATTCTGACTGGATCACCCTATTTGGATCCATTTTAAAGTACCGTGACTGGATTCTAATCAGATACTCCTACTATATCCCATTTTGGGAAATCCACTTACTATTAGATTCTAGTCAGATAACCATATTTCATAAAATTATATAGAGTATATAAATTTTTATTATTTTTAAAATAAAAAGTAAATTAACTAATATAATCATTTTCTATCAGTCCGCGCTAATATAATAAATGCAAAGAACTCTCTTTGTTACTTTCAACGTCTAAAATGCTGAATTGATTTTAATAATACTCGTATTTGGTAAGGCAATCACTTGTATCCTAAGGAAGAACTATTTTCATAACAAATAAAAATAAAAAATGTTTTAATAATCTGAAATAATGACCAAAAAATATTTCACATGCGTCGATATCTTTTTACTTGCTGGAAAGATAACAGATGGCGCTATTCACTTTTAACAAATAGTATGTTATACACACACATATATGTATATGAACATGTGTGTGCCGTGTATCCTATAAAAATCGTCATCATACACTATTAAAAAATTTATGAATTCTAAAACATTTTTAACTTTAATTTAAATATATCATCAATTAATTAAAATTTTAATATCCTTGCATAATTATTTTAATAATATTAGTGACTATAACTATTATATACTTTTCAAACACCTAAGTATTAAAACTTTAAGAGTGAAATTATTATTTTTAAACAATGAAAAATTATACTAATTCATTAGTTACTTATTCATTTTGAATGTAGAATCAATAAAATTGTGTCAGGCTCGTTATGCAACGTATGCTCGTTATACATCTAAAATTAAAATTCTAGTAGATATATCACAAGCGTTGCGCAGTCTAGTGGTTAGAGCGTATGCTTCATAATACGAGTACAAGGGTCTCGCGTTCAAATCTCACCTTGAGTCAACAAATTTTTTTGCGTTTTCTATGTAAGATAAATTGTATAATAAAATTTGCGAGAATTGTGCAATTATATTATTAAAGTAATTTGAACTTTGAAAAAAACCTTTTACAAAAGGTAGAATGGTGGCAAGTAGCAGTTGTTTTACATCCCATTTTAAAATCATTATTTTTCAATTTTCAAGCATACAATTTATAGATAAAAAATTTGTATGATTTTAATATAACCATATTTTTAAAATTGCTTTTTATTTTTTACATATTTGTACTATTTCATCTCTCATTAATTAATTTTATATTTACAAACTTAATGTCGTAACATTTTTTGTAAAAGGTAGATTTCATAATAAATGTTTAAATAATACAGTTGTTCTTTTGACGAATACAGTTTCACAGATCACTTGGATTTATAAAAACTTATATTTTACATTTTTCTTTAATTGATGATAAAATTATGGCTGCTTAGTGAATTTATTTTTAGAGCTTTATGTATAATTTTATAATTTCACCTACAAAAAGTTGTCAAATCAAAAAAAATGTCAAGTATTTGTTTTCTTTGTTTCACATTATGCACATTGTACCGTGTATTACGTAACTTTATTTATATGATCCGGCTTCCGTATATTAATTATAATTAATTAAATAATCTATTTACTATTTATTTGCAATAATTTCTAATGTAAGTGAAGCAAAATAATGAAATTTTATAATTACCAAAATTTAAATTTCAGCTAAAGAAGGTTGTGAAATCTATAAAAAAAATTGTTAAGTATTTCGATTTGCTTTTTCTTTAGATCGAAAAATTGATGTATGTAATACATTTACTATAGATAAGCTATTTCATTTACTAAAAACATATTTAGACAAAAAGTCTATACAACATATCAATAATTATATCGATAGCTGATAAATAATTAATAGATATATGCAGATGTTGAGTTTGCATTAAAAAAAACATACAATAAAGAGTTTGCATACATTACTATTTAAATACATAACACATCGTTCAATAAGTCACGAGACTAACAACGAAAACAACATTTTTTTCAAAAATCATTTTTATTGATCAATATAATCTCCTTTTAGAGTGATACAATCTTTCCAACATTTCTATACCATGTTTATAGAAGGATTTATCCTTTGCTTCAAAATAGGCTTCAGTTTTGGCAATGACCTCCTCATTCGAGCCAAATTTTTTTCCCTGGAGCATTTTTTTGAGATCAGCAAAGAGCCAGTAGTCGCTGGGGACTAAATCTGGCGAATACGGGGGGTGGGAAAGCAAATCAAAGCCCAATTCGTTCAATTTTGCCATTGTTTTCATGGACTTGTGGCATGGTGCATTGTCTTGGTGAAAAAGGATTTTTTTCTTCTTCATGTGCGGTCGTTTTGCTGCGATCTCCTCCTTCAAACGTATGTACCAACAAGTCAATATAATCATCACTGTTGATCGATTTACCTTTTTCCAGGTAGTCAATGAAAATCACGCCATGTGTATCCCAAAAAACAGACGCCATGACTTTGCCAGCAGACTGCTGCGTTTTTGGACGCTTTGGGCGGCTTTCGCTAGCCATGCGCCACTCAAATGATTGCCGATTCGATTCCGGAGTGAAATGATGTATCCATGTTTCATCCATGGTCACATATCGACGCAGGAAATCCTTTTTATTGCGAGTAAATAGCGATAAACAGCTCTCTGAATCGTCGACTCGCTGCTGTTTTTGTTCCACTGAAAGCAATCGCGGCACCCACTTGGAAAAAACCTTTTTCATGCTCAATTTTTCATGAAGGATTGTAAATACGCTTCCAGATGATATCTGTGTCATTTCTGCAATCTCACGGACTTTCACTTTGCGATTTTTCATTACAATTTTTAACACTTCACTCACATTTTCCTGTGTAACGGCTTCCAATGGCCTACCCGAACGTTCCGCATCGTTTGTGTCCGTACGACCACGTTTAAACTCAGCATACCAACGACAAATCGTTGGTTTGTATGGAGAGGAGTCCGGGTAATGCTTTTCAAGCCATTGCTGGGCTTCTACGGTGTTTTTACCCATTAAAAAACAATGTTTTATCAACACGCGAAACTCGCTTTTTTCCATTTTTCAAACAAATTACAAAGTGACTTTACTCTAACCTCGATAACTCTGCTGTCTGTGATCCGATCGACGTGAAATTTTTACACGTTTCATGTAAAGGTTCGCACTCTATGGAAACGTGGCCAGTTTGGTACTACTAGCACCATCTCTGGGTTAGTCTCGGGACTTATTGAACGATGTGTTATATATATATATATACATAATCCTGCCTATAAATATTTTTACCAGCAGAAATTTTTATATAAAAGTTGAGTTAGTTATAAAATATTGAAATTTATAAATTAATTGATTTTTTGAAAAATCATAAAATACTTAATGGCAAAGATAAGTACATTAAATTATAAAAAAGAGGCAAATCAATTTTCAAATAGTGCTAGATTGATTCACTATAAATTATATAAGTGCATTGAGAATTTTGTAAATTTCTTTGTTATATAACTATATATCCGAAATTTCTAAATTTTTAGAAAATTAAAAAAAGAAAAAACAAACAACGCTCATTCAAATATTATCGATTACTTTTTAAAAATCAATGTTCCTCTTTACAAATTAAAAAATGAAAATGTTAACATTTTTAAAATTGTTATTAAGTTGTTACATATTTGTTGTAACATAATTTTGAAAAGTTGAAAAAAAATGTTTATTGACTATTATTATTACATAAATAATATCGATATATTTATGAAAATAATTGCTTCAATAATATTTAAAATTATACAAATTCAAAAATAAATTTTATTATAATTAAAGTATAAAGTTTGATTATCTTGAATAATATTCGTATTTATTATTTCTTGATCTTTATTTTTACTTTTATGAATTATATATTCTTTATTAAGAACTATAAAATAAATTTGTAATTAAAATATTTGCTCAGCTTGATAATTTTTTAGTATAAATATCTACCAGTCACTCTTACGCATTCTTTTGCATTAGCTGTACATTTCGAATTGCAAAAGAATAAAGTTATACCAAAAATTTTAAATCGCATACTTTGATATAAAAATAGTCTCATACAAACTTAATAAAACTTTTACACTATTTACATATAAGAATGATAAAGAACGACGAATATTTACGACCTAAATTTAAGTTAAAAATTATTTTATAACATTACGTGAAAGTTACTGGAGCTGCTATACATATATATTATTTGACCAATTTACATAAAGTTACAAATTATTTTTGAACCGAAACAAAATATATCAATCTGTATACTCATATATTCTTAATAGTGGAATAATTTAAGTACAATAATTGCTCTGGAATAAAATGTTAAAAGGACATTAACGTTTATATAACGTACGAATTTATCTAAATTTGATTAATACACAAATACAGTGGTTTGCATCGAAAGAAAATTAACTAAATTTAGTTTCATATAGAGTAGAAGCTACTTTTAAAGAGATAAAGAGATAAAGATAAAAGTATACTTTAATAATTAACTGACAAATGCAAAACTCTTGTATTGAATTTTATTACTTTAAAACAATATTTAACATTAATTAATTTATCAAATACGATAATATTCAAATTAATATAGATAACAAACAGATAATTAACATTGAAGTTAGAGTGCCGTGTGATAGCTCGCGATCAATAGAGTGTTGGACTCGTTATCGAAAGGATTCAGGCTTCAATTCCCGCCTCTACACATTAATATAAGCATCGCTATTTCTTACGTGTTTTGATCATCGTCACATATTAAGGTTTCGCTCCGCATAGTAAATCAATAAAATAGCATAAAGTTTACATTAAAAAAAAAAAAAAAAAAAAAAAAAAAAATTAAATATATATTAAATGAAAGATTACTTCATCAATTAAAATGACTCTATTTAATTTTTGTACTATTTAAAACGTTAATTAAATTTAAAAAACTCAGAGTGATATATTTTGATTCGACTTAAAAATAATTTACTTTATGTAAATTAGTCAAATAATATTCTCTCTTGAAGTAAAGCTCGTACTTTTTACAGTTGAATTATTGCGAATAAAAATAAAATATTTAAAAGTCATCAAACCTGCCAAAAAGAGAGAGAGAGAAAAAACAACGTAAACGACGTACCCAAAGGTTTGAAAATTATACAATTCGTTCGTACAACAAAAGCCGATGTACACATATACCTATACACACACATAAATGCATATTATATATACACACGAGCCTTCGGACCCATGGGAAAATCGAGAAAAAATGGACGCGGAGAAAGGAATGTATCCGAAAGCACTCGAATACGTTTTCCTGGCAAAATCGATTCTCACTCAATTCTAACAAGAGCAACCGTTTTAAACCCTCATTTCTCCTCTTTTCCACCTCTGTAATCTACAAATTGTTGTTTCTCTATCCTACCCAGCGTTCCTGTAACTACAATGGTGTAGGTGGAGGCGCAAAGAGTCTGTCTGCGCTGCGAACGAGGAATGAGCTCGCGCGCGCGAGCATTAATTGGAAAGCAACCGGGCGACGAAAACCTTGTTGCGCTCCGTACGAGTAATTTCCTGCTTATTGTCTGTGGAAAATTGAGGATATTTGGCGTGCTCGCGCACTTGAGTCCACGCGTTAAGAGGAGAGAAAGGAGAGAGGGACAAGAAGGTGATGCGAGATGAAAGCACGAGAGCGCGAGAGAGGGAGAGAGAGAGAGCGAGAGAGACTTCCTTTGTTGTTTGACTCGGAACTTGCTGTGAACGAAGATGTCGAGGACGGTGCGAGAGTTCCGCGCGAGTTTTCGGACTCAAAGAATGCATATATACAACGGAAGAATGATGAATTATACCTTGAGAGAAAGAGGAAAATTCACTTATGTTTATTATCAGCATTAATTCGTATATCAAGTGACACTAAATTGAAAAATTTGTGAAGTTCAAACAACCAAAATTCAAACTTTATAAGATTTAAATCAAATAAATTCAAATAAAATCAAATTGGAAAATTTTTCTTTGTTTATAATAGGTTATTTTATTATCTTTTTATAAATTATTATAATATTCCATCGATAAAATTACTCAAAAAAAATGTTATTCATAAAAAATATTATTTCGTATCTATTATAATTATATTAATAATTTTTAAAACATCATCACTTATTTATACTCATCAATACTATTATAATTTGAAAAATATTTTAATTGTAAGAACGCGAAAATTTTTTTTAATTTAGAATACTTTATAGCGTTAAAAAATAAAAATAAAATAAATGATGACACACACACACATATATACTCGTATATATATATATATATATATATATATATATATATATATATATATATATATATATATATATATATATATATATATATATATATATATATATATATATATATATATATATCCATATGTATGTGTGTGTGTATTTTTTTAATTACGATTTCAAATAAAAATATTAAAATAAAAGCAAATAAAAACTGTAAGAGTTGGAGAAATCATTGAAAAATTGTCAACATTTCCTGCAAATAACGTCAATCATTAAAAATTTCGATATTCAATCACTGAAAATAATTCTGGTATTTTAAAAAACATTCTGAAAATATTGTAATTTGTAATTCAAACTTAATCACAATTAATCGATCCAGTGCCATAAAATTAATTATTACTTTTACTGTAAAATAATACAATCTTGTTTTAATTTCCATTTTCTTTTTTTAAATAAATCATTTATACACAATACTTTCGTTTTATTTTTAGGTATTCAATTTAAATAAAAAATGGCTTTGTAAACATTTTAATTCATATACAATACTTAACATTATTCTACAACACAATGTCAAACTTTTGTACATTTTAATATTTATTTTTAACATTAAACAATAATATAAAAACAAATTTTATTTTTTGTACGTAATAATAAAATTAATTAATATTTATTCAATTGTTATCCATAATATGGTCTTTATACAAAATAAGATTTTTTAGAAATAAAATATAAAACTTAGCTTTCTTACAAGTTAATGTATCATGAAAGGAAATCCCTATAAATAGTCCAGTCAAATTAGTCCTCAAAATAGAAGTAAGGTTACAAAAATTCCCATAGAGCTAAAAATCTGTATGAATGTTCAGAATACTATTATAAATGAATTGTGAAAAGTCCCCATCAATCCCTCTTGTGCAAAAAATTTTATTGATGGTGAAAGTTTGCAAAAATAGGTTTTTCGCGTTTTTCAGCTAAACGGTGAGTTTTACAGCAAAAATAGTTCAGACAAAAATTGTAGATCATCCGATTCTCTACAAAAAATGTATCCACACTTTTTTTCATAAGTATTGCCATTTCCGTGATATAGCGGTTAAAAGAATTGAAAAAAATATTTTATTCGTAATATGCACGTTAATGTACTTTTATATACATTTTTGAAGCGTTATACGAGTAAAAATATGAGTCCCTATGTCTTATACATACAAATTATAAAATTCTTAGAACATAAATGAACGTCAAAAACTCCGCCCCTATTTTCATTTAGTCGCATGGCCTTGAGTAACATCTGTCTTCCATTCAATTGTCAGCGTGGCGATGCTCGTATACCTGCTCCGTTTCGAGGGTCTCATACTCAACAAAATACTGTTAGTCGTAAGCATTCCTTTGTAGTGACAACTCGTGGCTATCGCTTATATTTTGTAACAAAGTTTGTGCATTTTACTGTTTTTAAAAAAAAATGTCGCAACTCTGCTTTATTTGTAGTCAACCTTTAACTGAAAGTGGAGTTGTTACTGTTGATCGCGGCATGAAAGCATTAATTGATGCAAGTATTGAAAGAGGTGATGAGTTTTCGGAGTACCTAAAAGACCAGACATCTATAAAAATTCATGTGCAGTGTCGAAAAAATTATACTCGAAAAAGTAGCATTGATGCCGGGAAAAGACGGCGCCAAGAAGAAGAAGCTGGTTCATCAAAAATAAGTCCTCCTCGTACTAGAACACGAGTAGGTGAAACTACATTTTGCTTCAATCAGTGTTGTTTATTTTGCGGCAATGAATTAAATGAAGAGTTGGAGAAGAAAAAAGCACTGCAGTACCGACGTAAAATTTTTAAAGTCACTACACTTTCGTTCAAAGACAGTATTCTAACTATAGCTAAAACTCGTTGTGATGATGTAGCCAAAGCTGTTGCTGCTCGAATTGAATTTGAATATGATTTAGTCGCTGCCGAGGCTAAGTATCATAACGATTGCTACAATTCTTTTTTGAAACCGACCACTGGGGGTAAAGTCGGTCGTCCTCAAGATGAAGCTACAAATATTGCGATGAGAGAAATATCTAAGTATATTGAAAATAACGATGATTGTCAATTCACATTAGACGAATTGAAAAGTATTTGTAAAAAATCAATAATAGATAATAGAACCATTAAAATGCGATTGAAGTTGGAGTATGGTGATAAAATTATTATTACAGAAAAATCAGGATCATTAACATTCGCATGTTTTATTGATAGTCACCATGATATTTTAAATCAAGCTTGGTACGAAAAAAAAAAACAGATGAAAAAGAAGAGCGATTTCGCATCTTAGAAGCTGCAGCAGCAATTATTCGAGAGGATATTCAATGTGCAGTGTTAGATAATTCTAATTATCCTGCACCAGGTCGTATGTTTGAAGATATTGATACAGACATTCCAAAGTCACTGACTTATTTCTTGGAGAAGGTTATTTTAAAAAATAAACGCTTCAATTTAGAACATTTACAATTAGTATGCACGAATATTAGCCATAGTATTATGAGTGCTGTTCGGCCTAGGTCTTTCAAGTCCAAATTACAATTGGATCTCTCCGTTTTTTTTTCATCGGCGATTTGGATCGAAACGGCTTATACAAATTTACTGCGATACAACATCAGCATTTTTGAAGAGGGGCAAAACAACGGTTTTGAAATTGTTCGAGAAACAAAATTTAATTAATTGTGCTGAAGTTTTTAAAGATAGTAACTCTACTCCAGAAGTTATAATCACTAATGAAATTCGCTTTCTTCTTTCTATGTACGAAGCTCCAAAAAAAGTTACCTGCTTGGATAAACTCTGATACTTATCTTTTGCAAAAAAAACTTATAATAAAAAACAAGTGCAATTAGCTTGTCTTCCCCCAACCTCTGCTGCTGCTCAACAACATCTATTCCGGGTATATTATCAAGTTCAAGTGTGGCTTGGTAATAAAATGAATCCAGAAGACTGGGGTTGGAAGTTAGTTGACAATGCATTGGAACCAATTCATACGTTACTCCCACCTGCACCACAAAAACTCCTTAACACAATCTTTTGCAATTGTAAAAAAGGTTGCAATGCTAAATGCGGCTGTAAAAAGGTTGGACTGTTTTGTTCTTTAGCATGTACCAATTGTCAAGGACAGTCGTGCTCCAATGTTGAATCGATACTAGATGAGGATAATTACGATATCAGTGATGAGACATATGATGCATCACTTTTAGAACATATTTGTATCCAGGAATATGAAGAAAAAGAAGATGAAGAAATAGAAGAAGAAGAAAACGAAGACAGTACACTAGAAGTTCCATTGGATTATTATGAGTTCGATGAATAATTTTTCCAAATTATTTTTTCATTTACATATTACATAATTTACACAATTTTTATCATTTTCAATACTCAATTTGAATTCAATAGGATCACAATAGATCGTGGAATAGGCCTATCGGGGAAACCACGTTAAAAAAAAAGCGCCAAGCACACTACCTCATAGGTGGTGTGGAAACGTGTGCATATTACGAATAAAATATTTTTTTCAATTCTTTTAACCGCTATATCACGGAAATGGCAATACTTATGAAAAAAAGTATACATTTTTTGTAGAAAATCGGATGATCTATAATTTTTGTCTGAACTATTTTTGCTGTAAAACTCACCGTTTAGCTGAAAAACGCGAGAAACCTATTTTTGCAAACTTTCACCATCAATAAAATTTTTTGCACAAGGGGGATTGATGGGAACTTTTCACAATTCATTTATAATAGTATTCTGAACATTCATACAAATTTTTAGCTCTATGGGAATTTTTGTAACCTTCAAAGTCTTATTTGACTGGACTAAAAGATATAAATAATCGCACTTGAAGCACAATAAAGAAATTTCATATTTTCAATCTAAATTTCAAGTATTTCTCTGGTAAAAATAACTTATTTCTTCTCCACTTCTGCAAACGTTCTCTCGAACTTGCAGAGTTTTGTTTTACCCTCAAGAATACAAAATGAATTTGGTAGTACGATGCATAAATCTTTATAAAAAGCCTCTCAGTATTTTTCTTATTGGCGCAAGTAGCCGTTGAGGCTTCCCTATCTACTGGTTAAACGCAAAACTAATCAAAATGATTATTAAATTGCAGGATTAATATGCATATTATAGGTTGTAAGTAATTCGCTATCAATATACAGCGTGTCCCTTTAGACACTTGAAATATTCATAAAGCCGAGTGCAAGAAGAAATTTAATAAATAAAAAACCTTGTTACATTAGAATCGGTGAATTAGTTATTATTTAATTAACAATAAATTAACAGCCAATCAGATTTCTTGGCGATCGAGTTGACAAGCCTTAAGAAAAATTAAAAAAATAAAAATGGGCGGGGCTTACGGTTTTTAAATATACATCGATATGCGGCGATGTGTGCGTCGCACTGCTACGCTTGTTTTTCCTCACTCGCCGCGAATTTTAATTCTGCTCTTCTTATGTTCTCTCATTCGTACATTTACAAATTTATTAAAACTTTAATATTTATAAAAATTTATTAAAACTGTATTAATCTTATGACGTAAAAAATGGAAATCATTATTTACCTAAAAAATGCTTATAAAAAATCCATTATTTTAATTTTTCTAATAATAATAACTTCGATAAAAGGGTTTTTTGAGTGGATTAAAAAAAATTGTTTTAATAAATTCGTAGATTTTACGAATGAGAGAACATAAGAAGAGCAGAATTAAAATTCGCGGTGAGTGGGGAGACACAAGCGTAGCAGTGTGACGCACACATCGCCGCATATCGATGTATATTTAAAAACCGTAAGCCGCGCCCATTTTTGTTTTTTTTTTTTTTTTTTTTTTCTTAAGGCTTGTCTACTCGACCGCGAAGAAATCTGATTGGCTGTTAATTTATTGTCAATTAAATAATAACTAATTCACCGATTTTAACGTAACAAGGTTTTTTATTTATTAAATTTCTCCCTGCACCCGGCGTTATGAATATTTCAAGTGCCTAAAGGGACATGCTGCATACAGATTAGCTTTTCCATTTAATATTATATAACACAATAACTGTCCAGTATGAATATTCTTTCTTATCCAAGAAAGTTACGAGTACATGACATAATATTTAAAAACTCGATAACTTTATACCGAACAAAAAAAAATGTTAGTTGCTTTAATAAAATATAATTATTAAAAAATTACAAATGCACATTATTAACGGTTGTTTCGTATCGCTAATTACATACCTAACGAGATATGACCCAATTTAACCAGTTGTGCTTTTTAAACACCAGGTATTGAAGTAGCTACGGCCACTTACCAAAATGCATGGATAAAAAGTCCTCTCGCTTTCTTGATCTTCTTCCATTTTATATTAAGTTTACTTACGCGTATACATATTCTTTTATAGCTAACACCTTAATTATCCATTCAAAATATTGATTGAAATAAGAAAAGAAAAACTCAAGGGTATAAAACGTATTCACGTTTTCTAAAATAAATACGTTATTACCGAATTTTATTTTATTATTTTAAAGCACATTAAACTTTATAGGATACATTTTTATTAAAATTGAAATATGCCATCGTTGGTAAAAAGTTTTAAATATAATTATTGTTTTGTATGCGTAATTTTATAATATTTTACGAACAAATTTATATTATTAGTTCTTTATGTAATAAGGAAATTATTTTTGCAATTTTAGTAAATAATGATAATAATTAGAATAAATATTGTAAGATTTATATAAAGTTATGTAACCTTTTTTTAAACTTTGTTCAACAAATTCGAAATTATTCATGATAAAATTCAACTAGATGTTTTTCTAATTGAAATTGAACTTCCTTACTTTATACTGCAAAGAATTCAATAAAATACAATACAGTTAAATATAATATGTTCCATGTAATTATTTTTAAAAACAATTTTATCGTTAAAAATCTTCTGGACTTAAATTATTTTCAAATATATCACTGTTCCGAAAATAAATACTTAAAACAGTTTACTTTTATCAACGTTAATAGTTAGCTTTATAAAGAAACATCTAAATTCGTTGCAACGAGTCAAAAATAACTAATTAACTTAATGAATTTTCCCAAATAAAGAAAGCTAAATTTTATTAAATTAAATTTATCTAATTCAAAAATAGATAAAGATAAATTTTGCACAAATAATTTTAAATTTATTTCTGTTACATAATAAAATTTTAATGTTGTTTGCAAATAATATCTTCTTTTATTGAAAATTATAACTCAATTTGCTACAATTAAACATAGTTATATAAAAATAAGGGAAATTTTTATGCCGCATTTTATTTAATAATATTTGTTATAAATATTAACATTAGCCTTCTCATTTATTATAATTTTATTTTATTTTACATAATAGTTAAATAAAATTAAAAGATATTAAATCATACAGATTCAAACTTAAATCTATTATACGATAATTATATTTTTATCACTTGTTGTACGCATAATGATAAATAAATGATCTAATAATGTTATGTAAGTATGCATAACAAGAATGTCATGGGATAGAAGAAAATTTGTCATCTCGAAGAAACGCACAAAACCTTTATTATCGTTAATAGCGTCAAAAATGCGGATTTTTGAAAAAAAATTCAACTTACGAGTAGATGCGGGAAAACTGCTTTATCTCAATATCAAATTTCCAGGCCTGGTAACTTGACAGTAATTGCTCCTAGTGAAAAATGTCAAATGACAAACTCGTGGAGAATAATTTTTTTATAGTCCATTAATCTTTTATTTTCTCTTTTTAGATTTTGTGTTAATCTAAGTACATAAATGCGTAGGTATATTTTAATTTTTTTCATAAATTTTTAAAATACTGAAAATAAATCAATCATTATATTCAGAATGATGATAAATAAATTTAACATTTTAGAAAATTAAATTATTTACAGTAAAAAAACTAAAAGAAGAATAGTGCAAGCGCTGTATAGCAGTGCCTCATATGCAAAAGGCAAGCGAAGCGAGCTTCTTGCATACTCGTACGTCGAACAACTTGTTGATTCTCTAAATACCGATATAGATTTTATGTTTCCACGAGAGGGTAAAGTTTTCTCTATCCGTTAACAATCTTCTTGTGTAGCTATATTTACATAACAATATAATGTTTATTATTAAGTATTTAATACATAATGATAAAATAATTAATAATTTTTAAAAAATTTATAATCTTCCTTTTGTTTACATACTGTACTTGTGAAGATAAATACAAAAAAACTTTTTCTATTTCGATTGAATGTAAGTTTAGAAAAAAATTAAAAATGAAGTATAGAAAGTAGTTTGTATGTTTATTAATGCTTGCTTATATGAAAAATATTGGAATCTATTAATAAAAAATTGTTCACATATCAATTTAATTGCACTCCAGTTCTTTTATAATATACAAATGATAAAAATACTTTTTAAAAAGTTTCTATAAATTTTATAAGTTTTTAAAATTCATGGTTTTATTCAAAATCCGCTTTTAAAAAGTTTTGTGAAGAGATTTTCAAGACATCATAATATATTTCCTAATATAAAGTCAGTGCATAGTTTGAAAACTATTTTTTCTCTTTTATAAATATAATCGGTTTAAAAATAATTCATTTCTTATTTTTATGGAATTAAAATAATATATTTTTCATTCTTGCAATTTCTCTCTCTCTCTCTCTCTCTCTCTTTCAATTTATTCTGTATAGTTGAAGTTTTTAAAAATAATTTGAAAAGTTTTATAAATATTCAAAAAACTAGTCGAAATATAGAAATTTGAAATGAAAGTTTTTCTTAAAATAGCATTTTTTATACTGCTATAGCAAAATATTTTGAAAACTATTTAAGCGATTTTATTCAAAGCACGCGTACTCAATAGTAGTTAAAGCTTCTTAATCTAACGCAACATTTTTTATCACTTCTCCAGGTGATTTCGTCGCTGAATCATATGCAAACTTTTGCATAAAAAAAATCATAATAATTAAATACCTTATAAACATAATTTTACCGTCATATTTGTTATGTAAAATTAATATTATCCTTTATAACAATACCACATACATTTAAAAAAACCGCATATAAAATCTGGTCAAAACTTACATAAACTTATACAAACTTTTTTCTAAAATCCTTTGTTTTGTTTTTAAGAGCTTATTTAAAGCCTTATAACGGTAATAAACTTTACGATTGGTTTACGCTCAACAAAAGCTCTGCTCTTAAATTGCTAATTCTTCTCACAATTAAGTTTTCGTGCATAATAGCGATTTTCGCCACCGCACATTAGCAATACGCTTTGCGGTCAGGTCACCCTCTACAAAAGCGTTGAATACGTTCTAACCCCGATAATGCGTTATGTGACGTTTTGTGAATTTGTCCTAGGCAAAGCGCTTGTCGATATACGTAACATTCTGCCGCTGATAGCTAAATACTTTGAGGACAAGTTATCCTTTGCAAAAAAGAAAATGATAAACGAAACGATTGTAGTATCATCTTTTGAGCTCTATTTGTAGTTTCTGACTTTTACATTTTTTAATTTTTAATTTAACATTTATCTTCATTAATACCTTATTTCACAATTATCGTTTTTAATATTTTTTCAATTATTTATACTTATAATCATTAATGTAAATATTAAACTCATCAACAATAAAAATATCCCGAAAATTCTTCAACGGTATATGTATTGATTATGTAAATATAGAATAGATTAAACGCAAATCAATTATAAATTCCATATATAATATTATCGATTAATTAATGAAAATCAATCTGTAATATTAATAAAAATAGTTGTCATTTCACTAAACTAGCGTTTATATACTAAAATTTTAATTGTAATTAATAATTTTAATTGATTAAAGCAATTTATTTTTTAATAACATTGACAAATATCTTTATTTTTACATACAATGTACGAGGGCGGTTCAAATATGATCGAGACAAATGCTCTGATACGTTTATTTACTATCCAAAAAATTTACAAAAATTTACAGTTTTTCTAGGTACTCCCCCTTACAAGTTACGCATTTTGTCCACCTTTCCGGAAGCTTTTTGATGCCGGTATCGAAGAATTCCTTGGGCAACCCGGACAGCCATATGCGCACGAACTCCTCTACCTCGTCGGCGGTGTTGAATCTTTGACCTCCAAGAGCTTCTTTCAGTGGTCCAAACATGTAATAGTCGCAGGGTGATACATCCGGATTGTAGGGAGGGTGTTCCAGTACCTCCCACCCCAATTTCGATATTGTATCGAGCGTGAGACGCGCAGTATGAGGGCGCGCGTTATCCTGGAGAAGAATCGCACTTCGTGCTGGAATGCTCCTCCGTTTCGAGCGATAAGCTGGTTTCACGTGTGTTTTCAGAAGGTTAGAGTAGTATGCAGCATTGATGGAACGTTGGGTGCGCAGGAAATCAACGTACAGCACGCCCCGCTGGTCCCAGTACACATAACCTTACCCGCGGGCCTGGTTGTCTTCGCTTTGACTGGCGCCCCTTCCTCCTTGTTCCTCCACTCTTTAGACGACACCTTGCTTTCGGGAATGTAATAGTGTACCCATGTCTCATCTGTAGTGAAGATTCGCGTTAAAAAACCGTCCCCCTCCGCCTCGTATCGCGTCAGCAAGCGGCGACAAACTTCCAACCGCGTGAATTTTTGCTCGAAGTTCAACAGTTTAGGAACCAATTGCGCCGTTATTTTGCGATATTGAAGGTGTTCGTGGATGATAGACTCTACACTACCAATACTGGTGCTGAGTTCAGCCAAAATGTCTCGAACATTCATCCTACAGTCCTCCAAAATGAGTTGTTCTACGCGGCAAATGTTGTCTAGTGTGATGCTGGTTCGCGGTCGACGATCATGCGACTCATTCTCGACGGTTTCGCGACCATCCTTGAATGCTTTGGCCCATTTAAACACAGCAGCTCTACTCAGGAACTCACTACCGAACTGATTTCGCAAACGCAGAAAAATTTCCGTGTTTTTAACGCCTTCCCACACTAAAAAACGAATGACAATACGTTGCGCAACGGCGGTCGGCACTTGACGTTCACTCATGGTCGTAGCACGCGCGTGAAACATGCACTCCAGACGAAAACTATGCCGGACTGTTCGTAAGGAACCCAGCTATCACATACTCAAGCCACGACCTTCAAAACATACATGCACGCCATCTACAGAGTTTGTCTCCATCATATTTGAACCGCCCTCGTAAATTGTGAAGCAAATTTTATGCCGTTCGCTATATTTTATGTCAAAAATAATTTTGCCAAAAAAATTATGTCAAAAATAATTTAATTTTTTACTATAGTGTTGTAATTTATTCATGATATAAAAAAATATGTTTGATTTTCTTTAAATAATTTGCTTACACGATTTAATCACATGATAGAGTTTTTAATAAATAACGAAGATGAAATAAAATTAGATTATTCAATAAAAAAATAGAATAATTTTAATATTTGTTAATGTAACAAAATTACATAATTTTATCACGCGACAAAATAGCGAAAATAAATTACGTAAAAATGCTTTTTGTTATTATTTTAACATAAGTCTGAATTACGTCATATCCTGATAGAAACGCTAACGATTTTAATACCAACAACAGGTAATTTCGACTATTATGCTAGTCAAAGGTAGACTAGAATTTCAAACTTCTATTATGTGCTAAATAAAACGGTTTTCATTCCAATTTCTGGCTAGAAATCCTGAACTTCAGATATTGGCCCTTCTTTTATCATAAACGAGATTCAGAAAATATACATATTTATATATTATTACACCAGCTTTTGTAAGTTGATTAAAAGAATAAAAGAAATGCAATGCCTGCTTTCTACTAGTATTTTAAAAATAATATTATAATAAAAAGCAGACATTATTAGGTTCCTATCATTCTTTAACTTCATATACAACATTAAATAAATCTGTAAGTATGCATATATAGGAACTTCTTAATTAGGAAATAGGGTAAAAAATAAATATGCTTTTAGAATATGTTTTAATGATTCATAAATTACGTATAAAATATATTATCATAGATAGTTTGTATTTACCGACATAAAATCTTTTATTTTTCTTTACGTCTTTCGACTTTTGAGAAAAAATGAGATCAAAATACTTTAATTAATGATTATTTAAATTGATTTATAAAGGCAGTTATTTTTGTTGGAAAAGGGTCAAATTTTATTCCGTAAAAAATAATTATAATTTTCTTAATAATATAATATTTTATAAAAATCTAATATTTTTAGAGTAGTGTCTGGCCAGTTTTACCATTTTATTTTTTTTATTTTTTCTGTGGCCATAGACTATATTTTTTAAAAATGATCATATTTCTACAAGACTAAAATTATGCAACTATTTTTTTTACAAGGATATATATGTTCAAATGCTTACAGATTAAATAAATAAGTCTTAAAGTTTATTAATTTAGCGCTGTGAAAGGACAAGAAATTGTTCTTGTTTATTAGTTGAAAGTTTAAAAAGTGCACATCTTGAAAGTAGTAAGAATTTAAGCTTTATTAATCCGCACTCTGGTATAAGAGAGTCTTTTAATGTCACCTTTCGCGGATTACTAAGAATAGCAATTATCAAGAAAAGAAAAGTTAAGAACTACTTTAATTTAGCTGTAAGCAAAATTTAAAGCAGAAAAAAAGCTACCTGTAGTACCAAAAAAAGCTACCTTTGTAACTGTAAAAATTAAGAAAAAAAAGTTATTTCCTTAAAAATGCTATTTATATGTAATAAAGGGAAAAATACAAAAAAGGCTTTGTATTTAACAGCTTTCGTATCTTCGAGGCATAATATTTTAATAGTATTAAAAATGTTTACACATGCAAAAATAGCGTTAAATTATTTCAAAATAAATACTACAAAAAATAAAAAATTAAATTGTTATTTACGTTATAAAATAAAGCAACTCGCTACATTCAAAGTTTCTTTCGATAGTTTTGTAATTAAAAATATTCATGAAACAATGCACAATTGTTTTGATCGATTCGGAGAGAAACATCGACTACCATACAATACAAGAACGTTATGCATGTCATACGTCGATGGCTTAGAATAATCCAACCTTAAAGCAAGGGAAATCAGAGCCTACGCAAATCACAAAAAATTAAGCTCTGTATAAAGCTTACTAAAATCCCATAGAGACTCGCCGCTCATTCATTCGGAGAAATTAGGTGCGCAAGTGTTAGAAACGGAAAATCGGGCACGCGGGGATCGATACGAGCTGCTCTATCCTCCTCTTTACCCATCAAATGTAATAACATTAGCGTATTAACAGACTGCGCGTTTAATTAAACTCCACGGCTCACAAGCCAATGTAAAATAAAGTAATCTCGTAACCGATATTCAAAAGCCAAGGAGCCGATTTTTCTTGCGAATGTCGCGCAAATGAAACACCGACTCCCTAACTCCCTCGCGAAATTAATTGTCTTCTGGATGCACATAAACGTATGCTACGTGTATCTGTACATGTACATGTACATGTATTCGATATACCTACGCAAACTATGCCCGTGCGTCATTAACTAATGTCGTAGCCGCGCGCTCGGTGTCGCTTCGTCTACGACAGTGTCGCATTGTATGTATATATATACATACGAGGGCGGTTCAATAAGTACCCGTGTTAGAAATGAAGACACCATTTTTTCAAAAAATTTTTTTTTATTTTTCAACGTAGTTCCCTTTTAGAAAGATACACTTCTCCCAACATTCCTGCCATTTTTTTAACCCCTCCAAAAAATAGGATTTGTCGTACTCTCCAAAATACGCTTCTATCTCGGCGATGACTTCCTTGTTTGAGCTAAATTTTTTTCCCGTGAGCCACTTCTTCATGTTAGGGAACAAGAAGAAGTCGCAAGGAGCCAGATCGGGTGAATACGGGGGGTGCGGCAGTAATTCATAACGCAATTCATGCAGGCGGCGACAACTCCGGATGAATATGCTCAATCGCGGCACCCATCGGGCCGACAATTTTTTCATCGCCAACTTATCATGTAAAATATTAATTGCCGTTCCGGTCGACACATCTATGGCCTCTGCTACTTCGCGCACTTTCGTTAGTCGATCAGCGAGAATCATGTCGTAGACTTTTTGAATGATTTCCTCGGTAACCACGTCTGCCGGGCGTCCTGGTCGCTCCTCATCAAAAACGGATGTTCGCTCACGTTTAAACTCGTTGAACCAATATCTAATTGTAGTCATAGATGGCGAAGTGTCCCCATAAACAGCATCCAACTTTGCTTTTATCTCCTTGCATTTTTTTCCATCCAAAAACAAAAAGCGAATTACCGAACGATACTGCTCTTTTTCCATCTTAGCGAAAATCACGAAACACGTCTTACTCGAATAGCTGCCAAATCCAAACTAACCTATCAATCAGTCTGAAATTTGTTTTACCTTCGTTTGATAGATGGCAGCACACGATGATAATACCAACTTCCCTCAGAAACGCCCTCTGTCGTCAAACACGGGTATTTATTGAACCGCCCTCGTATGTATATATATATATATATGTGTATATATGAATAAGCGCGATGACACGTGTACACGTGGTGTATGATGACATCGAAAGTGCGCATGTTTAATGAACAGGATGTACACGAATGCTCGCTTTGAGTCATTATATTATGCATGTGCTCAGGGAAATTAAAAAAAAAAAAAAAAAAAATAAGATACAATTTCGTATTCGACTTGACAAAAAAAGATTTAAATTGCATGGAAATCTTTTACTTTGCAATAATTTAGCGTTTAAAAAAATTTGTAATAATTTAGAGCAGCGTAAATTTGTATTACATTTTCATTAAAATTAATAATAAATATAGCAGATTATGAATTTGATTTAAATAAAAACTTTGACAGTTTTATTACAAATATACAGAGAAATTTGAACGATGAATAATATAAAATGGAAAATAATTTCGAAATGCAAGCGATTAAAGTGAAACTATATATAAACGTTCGAAAATAATAAATATTTCTAACTTATTACGCAGAGATATTAAAGATATAAATTGCGCACACGTGTCATGTTAAAATATTTCGAGTACGTGAATACGTAACGAAATTTGACTCAGCATGAACAAGCATTTTACTTCACCTGCACGATATATCTCCAAAATATTAATACATATTTTAATTTATTTAAAATTAACCATATCTATCTAGTAATATTCATAACTTTTAGTTGAATTTCATTATAAAATCCTATTTGCGAATACTTGATAATTAGTTATGTAATATAATATTGTAACAAAATTAGATTCTATTTTTAGATTACTTTAAATTTAAAGGTCGTCAATCCTTTTACGTACACGTAGCTCATCCAGCTCTCTTTTTATTCAATTTCAGCTTACAATTAGTGCAACAGTGCATTAAAATATATGAATTTTAGACCGAGATACTTGGTACATCATTTAGAAAAAGATATTATATTATCGAAAGTACAATGTTTTTAAAATAAAATTTTATTTTATTAATGTTTTCTCAAACTGAAATATTTCTATTTAAAATAAAAAAATAATTTTCATTAGATAGGCCAACTTTTGTAAATTCGTTTCACACGCGTACCTTTAACTCTAAACTAATGCCTCACTCACTTTAAAAGTAAAAGAAGAAAAAAATAAAATGCAAAAAAAAGAAAATAAAGTATAGAAATAAACAGTAAAATGCGCTAAAACATAAGACAAAAAGAACTCGCGGAAAAAAAATTAACAAAGCTCGTTCCGTTTCCTGTTTCAGGAAGCGGCAAAAGCGAGGAGCAACGGCAGCAATCAGACTCAGCGACCTCGCAAACAGTCGCCGTTTCGGTAAGTATAGCAGGACTCCAATCGTAACGCAGCAGTTTGCGCGAAAAAAAATTCAAACGCTCGTGTCGGTGCTTTTTCCTCTTCTCTTCTACAGCTCCTACAAGTTTAACCAGTTAACTGTGTTTGACGAGTGTACTCATCATGGAAAAGTGACAGAATTTTTTGTCATGACGAGTATACATATAATAAAAGTCGCAATTTTATTAAATAAACGTATCTGTTTCATGCAATATTTGAACAGCGACACTTACCCTTGACGACTATACTCGTCATCGTTCAATTTCCGTGACACACATATGAGCACTGACAAACAGAGCGACACAGATAACTGGTTAATCGCGCAAAGGTTTCACCGTACTTGCATTTTGATAATACTCGTAAGAAAGAACCACTCCACGTTCTTTGTACATTGAGTTTAACGACGTTTTACACGCCCGATTTGTCGTAAAGTTTGGGCTTTATTTTTTTTTTAAATTTCGTGTAATTTAATGATCAGTTAAATTTACTTAAAATTTCACGTTGTTTTGGGTAGAAATGATATTTTTGATTTATGCAAGAAACGTTTAGATTCTCTTTAAAACCAGGAAAGCCTTTTCCTTATTTTTTATTTTATTTAAATACAAATGTTCGTATAATTTATTATACAATACATTTTTGTGAAAAAAGTAATAATTTAAAATATCTATTGAATTATTAAATAAATATGTAGATTTTCTTTTTTTACATAGTAAAAAAAGAAGAAAAATTAGAAAATGAATAATCATAATAAAATTTTTAAGTTAATTTAGTTAAAATAATAGTTTATATATTAAATATAAAAAATTATTCATAGTAATAAATGAGAAAATTTGACGATTTTTCAAATAGAAGAAAAAAAGTCAAGCGCATATAATAATTAACATGTTTTCTCAAACTGTTCTCAAACGAAATGCAGGAACTTTCAACGGTGAAATCAAACGCGACAACTATCACCGCCGTTCCATCCCGAGTTGTTTCAACTTTGCGCAAAGTAAGTAGTAGTTACGAAGAAGTTGAAGATTCGACGGAAATCGAGGACGACGAGGTGGACGAGGTTGACGGAGGCAGAGAGGAAGAGGACGACGAGGAGGATGAGGACGAGAACGTTGCCGACGAAAAGGAGGAAGAAGAGAAAGAGGAGAGGCTCGAGGAGGGAGGGGTAGAGGACGAGGGTAGCATAGCCGAGGACGAGACCGAGGAGGGTGACGAGTACGAGGAAGAGCTGTGGGCCGTGGCCGCGATCGCCAAAGCGCACGAATTAGAAGGCGCGAAATCGTCAAACACCGAGCAGCTTGGACACGCGAACGATTACTCCACCGACAAAGAGGTACCAAACGTCTCTTTGACTCTCTCTCTCTCTCTCTCTCTCTCTATCTATCTTTCTATAAACGTGCATGTATGCTGTAGTTCCAATTCACACACATACACACACCCAAATACGCGTGCGCGTTTGTCCAACATGAGAAGGATGGAATTCTGGGCGACTGTCGTATTAACACTTGAATAGCTATTCGTGGTACAGTTTTATGAGAAAATTTTGCGTGGAACGACGCTGATATAAAAAGCACGGAAAATTCATAATGTCTACGGGAAAGTTTTTAAAATGCCTTTACTCCGCGAGTTTTTTAAGCGATCGCTGTAAATGCAGCATGAGTATATGAGAAACTTCATAAAAATTTTAAAATATCGGAGTAAATTTAAAATATCTTCGAGTTAACACTTCTTTTTATAACTTGAGACTTTTGTGAAAGTAGAATATTTAAGTAATGAATATTAATGCGCTCTTCTCTTTTATCTTTGCTAATACTACGAACTTAATACGAGGGTGGTTCAAATATGATCGAGACAAATGCTCTGACACGTTTATTGACTATCGAAAAAATTTACAAAAATTTACAGTTTTTCTAGGTACTCCCCCTTACAAATTACGCGTTTTGTCCACCTCTCCGGAAGCTTTTTGATGCCGGTATCGAAGAATTCCTCGGGCAACTCGGACAGCCATGTGCCCACGAACTCCTCTACTTCGTCGTCGGTGTTGAATCTTTGACCTCCAAGGGCTTCTTTCAGTGGTCCAAACATGTAGTAGTCGCAGGGTGATAAATCCGGACTGTAGGGAGGGTGTTCCAGTACCTCCCACCCCAATTTCGATATTGTATCGAGCGTGAGGCGCAAACTTCCAATCGCGTGAATTTTTGCTCGGAGCTCAACAGTTTAGGAACCCATCGCGCCGTTATTTTGCGATATTGAAGGTGTTCGTGGATGATAGACTCTACACTACCAATACTGGTGCCGAGTTCAGCCGAAATGTCTCGAACATTCATCCTACGGTCCTCCAAAATGAGTTGTTCTACGCGGCAAATGTTGTCTGGTGTGATGCTGGTTCGCGGTCGACGATCATGCGGCTCATTCTCGACGGTTTCGCGACCATCCATATATGCTTTGGCCCATTTAAACACAGCAGCCCTACTCAGGCACTCACTACCGAACTGATTTCGCAAACGCAGAAAAATTTCCGTGTTTTTAACGCCTTCCCATACTAAAAAACGAATGACAATACGTTGCACAACGGCGGTCGGCACTTGACGTTCACTCATGGTCGTAGCACGCGCGTGAAACATGCACTCCCGAGGAAAACTATGCCACACTGTTCGTAAGGGACCCAGCTATCATATACTCAAGCTACGACCTTCAAAACATACATGCACGCCATCTACAGCGTTTGTCTCCATCATATTTGAATCGCCCTCGTATTTGATGGTTGGGAAAAGTTAAATAAATAATATATTATCAATAAATATTGAAAATTAAATATTTAACACGATTTGGAGTTCTGTGAAAATGAATATTTTTTTTTCTTAAATAAATGAAGATATTAAATAAAAAAATAAAATTTTAAAAATGTTTCAATAAAATCTACAAAAATTTATTCTTGTAAAAATGTATAATTTATTGCTTAAAAATAAACGAAAATATTTCATAAATGTACATTTAAAAAAATATATACACAAATTATATTATTTTTGTTCAATAAACAAAAAACTTTAACAATTCCTATGTGAATAATTGTTACAAAGTACATTATGATGACCGTTTTTTTTTCTTTTGAAGCAGAATAGCCTTATTTATTAATTTTTTTAAATAAGACATATAATTTGTGATAAATTTTTAAAGAAAAAAAAATAGACTTGCACCATAAACACTTTGAAAATTAACAGTCCACACAATAAATAGTATCGAAAATTTAATCGTATATATTTTCATATTTTGATATTTTTCAAAATTATTAACACGTTGACCCATTTCAGTATTTTATTTATTATTATTTATATTATTCGTTTTTATCAATAAATACAACATTTTTTAGCTAATTTGTGTGATACATAAATAATTTTACTTATAAATATGTCTGTCAATCGATTATATTTTATGTCGCATTGATTCAATTTTTCGTCTGCCTTATTTGCTGGATAAATTAAGTTAAATTAGTTTTTAAAACCTATTTATTTCTAGTACTAAGGTTAAAAATAATGAAAATAAATATAATATTTTTTGTCATACACTATTAACATACGTCTTTCGTTTTATATAGTATACTAAGGAAGGCTAAAAAGTTCTCGGCCTAAGGTATATAAAAAAGAGATAGAATTATGAATAAATGTCTTTTATTTTCAATATAGTCTTCCTCTGTTTCGATACATTTTTTACACAGTACTTTTCTCTTCCAAAACATATTCTTTGCCCTGTAGGATAATTATAAGTACCCGAAGCCGAGGACTTTTCTATCTCCCCTCGTAGCACGTTAATATTTAATTCGTTGTAATTATTATTTTCATTTAACTACAATCGTTTTCAAAGTCAATTAAGTTAGTTGTAAAACTGCTTAATATAAAATAACGCCTCTCTCTCTCTCGGTGTATCAGGATATATCGAAGTCGTTTTAGCTTTATTTCGCACTGCCCAAAGCCTTCGAATCACTCGACGGCAGATATTGTCATTTAATAAGGATATTGCGACGTTTTTTCTTTGAGGATGAAATTGCGGCTGTGTTCGAAGTTAGCTCGATTGATCTTCGGCTCGAGATACTTCTTCTTCGTTGCCGAACGATATATAGAGATAATTTTTTTTCTCGGTTGTTTTTATTTTGTCTCATGTCCGCCATATTCGTCAAGTTTCAGTAGAGGCTTTATCTCTTTCTTTCTATTTTTTCTTTGTACCACTGTATGAACACTTGTGTTTTCTGCAAATTTCCCGGGTACGTGAGGTTTGCGCATTTCTTTTTTAATGTTAA
Organism: Chalcis sispes; assembly: GCA_949987625.1. NCBI lineage: Eukaryota > Metazoa > Arthropoda > Insecta > Hymenoptera > Chalcididae > Chalcis > Chalcis sispes. Next base: position 17,429,401 of record OX465098.1, on the reverse strand, counting down.
TTAATTTTTTTTTATTTTTAACGCGATACTTCTTAAATTTTAAATTAATAGTAATTAATAATCCCAGCAAATAGTGATTCATAATTTTTAAAAACTATTCTTATGAATAAACTTCTTAAATTCTTAGTTAAAAATTCCTCTCTTAAAAAATGTTACGGAATTATTATTCTGTTGATTGATTTTTTCAATAAGTTATGGATAAGTTGAAATAAAATCTACCTTAAAATAAAGTTAAATAATACTTTTCAATTTAATTTATTTAACAATATAACTAATCACGTTATTTTTCTGAGTATCGGAGAATTCGAAATTATTCTATAAAAAAAAAATTTCAAGTAAACTTTTTAGTCGAAACAAAACTAAAAACTTGAATAAAACTTATATAATTCAATATTAACAAAATAACTAAGTACAACGTATACGATATATAAAAAAACTAACTTTTAACTAAAGGCGAGTTTAACTGTTAGGCGAGTTTGATGTATTCTGCATTATCATGCATGGCAATCACATAGATTGCTGAAAAATTTTATACATTAACTATATTAATTAAATTTTTATTTATCATAAAATGATTGTTACAAAACAAATTTTATAATCCTTATTATTTTTTTAAGTATACATAAATATTTTAGTAACGAAAACTATTAAGTGCATTAAAAATATTACAAAATATGTTAGTAAAAAAATAAACAATAAATTACAAAATATACCAAAAACTTTCAAAAATTTGTTAATAAGTACAGTTACAGATTAAAAAAGTAATGCGATCAATAAATAGTCAAGTTTATTACCCCCAAAATATATTAGTAAATAAATAAAATAATTTTACGAAGAAATTACGGATTATATATTGGGTGTACAACTTTGCTTCCGCCGTTTTGCAATAGATGGCTGTAGCGGTAAGTGGTAGTTGAAATAAATAGATCATAGATGTCATACAATAAGCTTAGGTATTTGTAAACATAACGCCATCGAAATATTAGTCGATTTGTGTCTGCATCATAAAGTTATTCTCGATTAAACATGTCAGCTTACGAGCCAAATTTTCGTCATTTGCGGGAGGTTTTAATTTTTTGCTTTAATATGAAGAAATCTGCGACTGAGGCTCATTGAATGCTCTCAAATACCTATGGTGAGGCCGCTATTAGTGAAAGAACGTGCCGAGAGTGGTTTCAACGCTTCAAGAACGGCGATTTTAACGTCGAAGACCAGCATGGCGGTGGAAGAAAGAAGGTTTTCGAAGATGCAGAATTGGGAGCATTACTTGATCAAGACTCGTGTCAAACGCAACAAGAATTGGCAGGATCATTGGAAGTGACGCAACAAGCCATTTCAAAACGCCTGAGAGTCATGGGAATGATTCAAAAACAAGGAAATTGGGTGCCGTACGAGTTGAAGCCGAGAGATGTTGAACGGCGTTTGTGTGTTTGTGAACAGCTGCTTGCAAGGCAAAGACGGAAGGGATTTCTGCATCGCATTGTGACTGGGGACGAAAAATGAGTTCACTACGATAATCCTAAGCGCAGAAAATCATGGGGATATCCTGGCCATGCTTCCACGTCGACGGACAAACCGAATATTCACGGTTCCAAGGTCATGCTCAGTATTTGGTGGGACCAGCTCGGCGTAGTGTATTATGAGTTGTTAAAACCGACTGAAACAATCACAGGCGATCGTTATCGAACGCAATTAATGCGTTTGAGCCGAGCATTGAAAGACAAACGGCCGCAATACAACGAGAGACATGATAAAGTGATTTTATAGCATGACAATGCTCGACCCCATGTTGCGAAAGTGGTCAAGACATACTTGGAAACTTTGAAATGGGAAGTCTTACCCCACCCGCCGTATTCTCCAGACGTTGCTCCCTTGGACTATCACTTGTTTCGATCAATGACACACGGCCTGGCTGACCAGTACTTCCGGTCTTATGAAGAAGTAAAAAATTGGATCGATTTGTGGATCGATTCAAAAGATGACCAGTTTTTTCAACGCGGGATTCGTATGCTGCCCGAAAGATGGGAGAAAGTAGTGGCCAACGATGGACAATACTTTGAATTATAAATGTATAACCAGTTATTTACAATAAAGCCTCGAATTTCGGAAAAAAACGACGGAAGCAAAGTTGTACACCCAATAATAAATGAGATCAATAACAAAAAGTCTGTTTCATTACTTTATTATTTTTATCATAATAAAACAAACAATATATTATCCTACAAAATTGTTGTATTCAATATTAAGGGCAAAGTCGAATAATCAGTAACTAAACTAAAAATTGATTAAATTGGTAAATAAAACTTAAATAATGTATTGATTTATTACAAACAACTCTCATGATATTAATTTACTACCTATACAAAAAATATGTTAATTACATATTTAAGAAATATTGTAAAATATTTACTTATGAACTTTTTAAATCAAAATTTATAAAATTATAATACGTACCCTACCAGAACAAATATCTCTACAATATTTATTAATAAGACTGGTGTCCCATATAAGTATTGTGATTCTTTTGCTTCTATTTAATAAAATAAATTTAAACAAATCTTCTTATTTCCCTGGTGGACGAGTAGGTACCATAATGTCATCGACAAATCCCACAACATTTCTATAATATTATAAATTTATTAATATAAATAATAGAAAATTGTACTCGCCTTTGTGGCGCTTTCGCGCCACTTGATACTAATGTATAAAAAAAAATAAATAACCTTAAAAAATATTAACGTGGCTGCATCACGATCCTCAAATTCGTTCATTTCTTCATTCGTTGTTAACGGCCTAACTTAACGGTCCCAACACTTTTCGGACTGAAGAAAATATGAGAAAGTTAATAAAAGCAATTAATCTATAGATCATCGTTTATATTTATGTTAAGACATTTTTTTGTCAATATTTCTCTTGAAAATCATAATTTAGCATACAAAAATAATAATATATAAAAAAAAGGGTGTACTTCCGAAAACCCCCCACCCCCGATTTGGCTGAAATTTTGCACAGACCTTCTATTTCATATTGTAAGAGAATATGTGAAAGGATTTTTGGCGTCTACCAATAGTTTTCGAGATATCGATTGCCAAAGTTGCAAAAAATCACGCGCTGCCTAGCCTAAGCGAGTGTTCTCCGTGACAACACATGTATAAATTGTATCGTCTTCATTAGCTTTGGATTTGGGTTCGGGTTATTGGGTTTGGGGATTGGGTTATTGGGTTATTGGGTTATTGGGTTATTGGGTTATTGAGTTTAAATTTAAAATATTATATTAATTTAAAATATGAAATTACGTATGATAATTTTTTGAAAAATCAATATTTGTAAGGATATTGGCGAATGAAAATTTTTTTCTCAAATATATATAATATATTTATTTATATTGTATATTTATATAAGTTGTCGTCTTAAGTAGGTTGGGGTTATTGGGTTGTTTACTTCAAATTGAGAATATTTTAGTAATTTTAAATAAGAAATTTCCTTTGATAATTTTTCGAAAAACTAGTATTTTCAAAGATATTCGTGAATAAAAAATTTTTTTCCGCAATTGTTTTTTTTTTCGCTTTGACAATCGATATCTTGAAAACTATTGGCAGTCGCCAAAAATCTGTTTTTACATATTCTTTTACAATATGAAAGAGAAGGTCTGTGAAAAAATTTCAGCCAAATCGGGGGTGGGGGGTTTTTGGAAGTTTATCCAAAAAAAATTTGGTATAATGATGATAAGTTATTACTTTTTAATATTACAAAATTTAAAAAACCAATATAGAAGTAAATAATGTAACGGTCGCCGAAGCGTCGTCTGCTTCTCAAACTCACCTTGTGGCACTCCCGCGCCACTTGATTTATTTTATCTTTATATGTTTGCATAGTGTCCATTCACTTACATCGCTTGTTTTTTTTTTTTTTTATTTTTTTTTTTTTTAATTATTCTTTGTTTTACTGTCAGCCAATTTATTATGTAACAGCGTTTGAATCTCCAGTTCCAAATCTAAGCGAATTCTTGATCAATAATTGATAAAATAAATAACCTATATTCTTTAATTTTGTAGAAATTATATTGACAAACAATGTGAGGGGGGTAGAGGGAACATAAAGAAAGAAGAGCTATTTTTATACAGTACACTAAGAATCAAAATAATTTAGTTTAAAATATTTAATACTCTATAAGAAATTTTTCTTAGTAATTCTTCTTCAGTTTAATAAATATACCTAACTAGGTATTTGAAACTTGACAACAATGCTTTTTAAAAAGTATTCTCAAAAACATTAATATCTTATATAACACTTTGTTTTCTTCGAATTACCATAAAGAGGGGTTTTTCGTAAAAAATGTTCTGCGTGTAGAAACCTGTTTCACGATTAAAATATTATGCAAGCATTTAACGTTGAAATTTTTATATATAATTAATCAATACATTTTGTAAAATACTGATAATAATAAAAAAGCCATAAATGAATAATTGAAAGCAACACCTTATTATCCGGGTAATTTGAAGAATTAAATAAAATTCTGCATGCGAATTATAATTATCCTTAAAGGTACCGTGAAGGAACAAAAATCCTATAAAAACCGTAATAACTTACAATGTCGTCTTAAACCTTTATATTACGTGACTAGAACGTGATCATATAAAACGTCCTTATAAATAATCAATGATGTGTGTAATGAGAAATTCGATTATCATTTTACCGCATTATTTTAGCAATGTCTTTCGCGGTATTTACCATGAGGAATAACTTTTCTAAAACAAGCTTTCATCTAATTTATAATCGTTATTTCAAAAAAAGCTTGGATTACAATTCAGAAGATAAAATATATTTAAATATTCATATTTAAATCGTTTAATATAATTAAATAGTACACGTCAATAAATAAAACCGAATAATAAATTATCCTTATAAAATCAATGATATAATTTAAAATTTTAATATTTTATTATCGATTTATTTTCATATGCGAAATTACTTATAAAAATATTTTTATAATTTTTAATAGTTTCAAAGGCTTTAAAAATGTAGAAGAATATATTATAAAAAATAATTCTAGAATTTTTTTTTATTATTTCGTTACATTATTTTTTAAAAACATTCATTTATTATTTCATATTATTCATGTTATAATAAATTCATTGATTTATATCTTATGCGATAATTGTTAAGATATTATGGCTAATTAATTTTACGAGTTTTTTATAATAAATTAAATAACTTTTTAAGTATATGCATACTCGTATATCAATCAATTAATTTCGATATGATTATAAGGCGTTTCTATGAATTAAAAAAACACCACATATTATATTCAAAATAAATTAATCTAATGAAGTTCCTTTTAAATTTTTAATGAATTATCGACCGATTTGATGAAATGATGATATGTGCCCATAATTATGAAAGTGGTCAATATTTGATGAGTAGCATTTGAATAAATTAAAAAATATTTTTACATTATGCGACATTTTAATTTTGAAGGTTCATTTTTGACGATATCGTAAAAATTACATTGAATAAATTTAGCTTAAAATAATGTGGTGTGAAATAACTGATAAATTCATCTTTTTTTAAATCTTGACTTAGACCACTTTCATAATTATGGGCTCATATGTTAAAAAAAAGTTATGTTTGTCACTTATCGAGATATCAAAAATTAATTTCGTACAAAATTGTTTAAATAAAAAAAAAATTTTTTTAATTTTTTTACATCTTTTCCGAGACACTTATACCGAGGAGCAGCAACCTTTTTTTCCCGCCTGTTAATTGCATCTTTAACCGCGCATGGTGCTTGTTTAAGCCTGACGCAATTTCATTCGCGTTTTATCCGTAACTTGAGTTCGCCCACTAGAAATAGTGCCAATTTACAACGTGGGATAATAAATTGCAAAATTAAAACATTCGTTTGAATTTTTCATAAATACATATGCCAATCTTTACATTTTTAATAGAAAGAATAAACGTTTTTTTTTTTCTTTAATTACGAAAAAATTCTTGGTTTATATTTATCATAATGTTATACTCGATTCATTTTTTCTTTAAAAAATAAGTACAAGTAAAAATAAAGTTTACCTTCGAATATTTTTATAATTTATCGTCCCAAAGAATAGTACCTACAATTTATTCTTTGCAAGAAGTAATGAAGATATTAAATCTTTGAAAAGTTTTAAATGAATCGTGCTAATTTTACCTATTAAATTAAAACTCTTTTAATTAATTTTACGAATAACTAAAAAACTTTGTTAATTTTATTTCTACATATAGAAACTTATAATAAAACTTTCAAAAAGTCTGAAATTTACATCGCATCGTAAAAGCATCAAACAGTCGATGAAATTAAATTTTTTTAAAACCAAAATTATCTTATATAATATAAAATATTAGAAATAACGATTAGAGTAATCGTTGTTAACACTATTCCACGTAAAGCGAATGAAAGAAGTTAACAAAATTTGACAAACGCACAAGAGCGCGAGAAATTAAACATTTGCAAAATAAAAGTTGCGATCTTCAATATTTACCGAAATAAAAGAAAAATCATAGCAAGGTAAAATCAAATCTAAAACAATAAATCGCAACCGACTAAAATATTGTCATGAAGCGCGCAGCCGTTTTTCAAGGAGATCGACACATTCTTTAAATAAACAATCCGGAGCACGCCCGACAAGACTAGGCACGTGTATACAAAAGTGCGTTGTGCGTTACCCGTTGAAAGCAACCAGTTCACAACTTTTCTTCGGTCTCTTTCCCCTGGGAGAGGGGAGGAGGGGAATCAACAATTTTAACGCAAGAGCACGCCAACACCGGGGCTATTAAGTCGAGAGGCAAATTACTTTCATCACGTGCACGCCCATGCCGCTGTGACACGCGCTCCTTCTTTCGACGTTAACGGCGACCTTAAATTGCGTCTTTATATGTGCGTATATATAAGACCTCATGAGCGGCTCTTTCTCTGCTTCTTTATTTTTCTCACATTTATTTTCTGCGTTTACATAGCTTAAGCTTAGCTTTATTAACTTGCGTTTTTCATTTTTTCCTTTGCAAGCGGGATGTATTGTTTTGAATCCAAACAAATCTTTCGATCGATTTTATTAGCATGAATTTTCTGGACACCTTGGACCTTTAATCAACTCTTTTTTTATAACTTATTCTACTAAATTTTATTCTATACTAAACTATAACAGAATTAAAAAATTTATTTTAATATTGCAAACATCTTATAAAATTAAAGTATTAAAAACAACTATAATATTATTTATAATATTAAAATTAAAATAAAAGCCTTCAAAAGAGATAAAAACTTTACCTTCCAAACTGACTCGTTGAAATTATTATCTATGAACGCGAAGAAAATGATGCCTAATATTGAATAATTTATGAGGAGTTAAAAACAATATATTAAGTTAAAAAAATAAATCATGTTTAAACTTTTTATTTGAAATTTTAAACCGCATCGAACTTTGTAGTAATCAAAAACTTTTTTAAACAAGCATTAACTTTATTAAAATATTGTTAAATAATAAAACTTTTAAGATAATATAATTATCGATAAATTATTTGATAATATACTTATTTATTTTTAATGAAACATAGATATGAATTAAAAATTTTTCGTTTTAATTATCAATGTAAAACATGGCAGTTTTCAGAGTTTTTTAAATTTAATTATTTACATTTACTAGCACCGCAAATATATTAAATTGAAATTGGCTGCAGTACGGTAGAAATTTGATTATGAAAAATACCAAAAACGGTCGATATGATCAAAGCTTTTTAAAATAGTTAAAATAAACGATATTTTGTTTTAGTCGAATAATAACTGTGCATTCGTCACGATTCAGCTTTTGTATTAATGATTACTCACGCAATATTATTATCAAGAATAAATGAGATAGTTTCTAGAATAAATAAATCTTTACTTTTGCGAGTATGATGCAGGTAGTTCATTTTTTTTATGATAAACTCAAAAAAAATCGTTAATCTTTTTTTATCATTATAATAATGGCAATTTTCAGAAAATCTGTATACATAATAATTTATTATTATTCACAAGTTTTACAAATTCAAAAAAACATTACAAATGTTAATAAATATAGCGATGATTTAAGTCTTTCGCGAGAGAAATGCATCATGTATTCAATACTTTTTGGTTTCATTCGCGTATTATCTTTTTAAGACTTAAAGGATCAATTAAGAATTTAACTCGAACAAACGCTTAATATATTATAAGCTAACGCAGTTGCGAAAGTAAGAAATTCTCAAAAAAAATTCTCGTGTAAAGATTTGAATTTTCAGATTTTAGTTCTTGGATATTGTTCTGTACCACTAGGCCATACTTGATTAATAATTATAGCATCGCCTTTGTAGAACCTTGTAAAGGACTACCTTACGGTACACACGGTTTTAATGAGGTGTATGTTACAAAACCTTAGTCCAATTTCGTATAACACGTAAGATAAATTTACCTTAGGGTGTCCTTATTCAGACAAATAAGGTGCAGTCGATGGAAAGACATAAAAAAAAAAAAAATTTGCTTGAATTTACCTTATCGTGAACTATCTAACAATGAGCTTTAAATTCGTAAAATTTTTAATAAACTTTTTGGACGCTATATTCTGTGTACGCATCATATTAAATTTTTTAAATAAAAATAAATTTCAATAAAGTAAGAATATTATTTTCTTAATGATAACTAACTATAAATATAATGAGTTTCATTTTCCAGATTATTTAAATGACGTGTATAACGAACTGAACGTAAAACTAAAATAAATCTCGATCTAAATTTCATAAACTTCATGAATAAATAGAAACATATAAATTATTCTAGTTAGGTATATATGATATTCCACATATATCTTATTAAAAATTGAGTTTGTTAAATTTACTTGATTAAAATTTATTACATTAAAAATTCAGAATAGATAAATTACGATGATACAAAAAAAAATATTAACCGTTTCGAAGCAAAAATTGTGATTCCTAATTGTTATAATATAAATGCCAAATAAATACTTATAAATTCAACTATTTTTGTATAAAGTTTTCGTAATCATTGTTGGTCACTTATTTGTACACATAAAAAAATTAATATACACACATGTGAACCTGATATTTTATTTTTCAGATGCATGCAATTAATGCACTTTTTTTACAGTCTTTATAGAGACAGTCTGACCTAATAAAGGTTAAGTGCTTTTTTAAATTAACCATAAATTATAAAGTAAGATAAAATATAGAATTTTTTATAAGATATTCATAATAAAAATTGTTTTGAATATGGAAAAAGATATTTATAATTTTCAAGAGTCTGCTAAAAGAAATATTATGTTAATTATTTAAAAATTATTTTTTTAAAAGAAACGTATTCAAATTTTAAATGATATGTAAATACATAAATGTTAAAGTTTTAATTTTTATCTGAAAAAATATTTTGTTTTCCTTTACATTAATGATGTTTTTTTCTCTTTTTTTTTTTCAATAATCCATATTTTATTTAGGTAAGCGAGCTGCTCGAATTTAAGAGGAAAAAAAAGACAACAATACCAGAGGGTAGAAAAGCAACAAAGGATAAACGTGTACCGACGGTAAAGAAGGAATTGAGTACACAGAAGGAAATTCGTATGGTTGATAACGAAACTCAAGTACAATCGAGCCATTCGATCAATATCGAAACACTCGATCGAGTCGTTGAGATGCCCAAAGAATATACGAAAAATGAGGTGAATTATCGAAATTTTTAATGTACTTTACGAACATCAAATCGATAAAATTATTATTACAGAGCGACACGAATTATTACATATTAGAAATGATCAATGACCCAAAAAGTATTATTTTTTTGAAAAAATGTTTTAAATTTATAATAATATTTTTTGTTAATATATCAAAAGTTTTTTTGTTCTATATTTTTTAATTATATTTAAATATATTATACTAGGTAGCTATCACTAATTTTCTAAATTAACAATTTAAAAATGATGTAATTTATGCAATTTTAAATTATCTTGAAATTATATTAATAAATATTATCATTTTATTATAAATTTATTTTAAATTTAAAAATCAATACGATCGATCAAATACTACATTTAAATTATTTAATATTCGGTACTTATTTTTCTAAACTTTATATACATGTTATTATTTCAAAAATTAATTAATTTTAATTAAATTTTATGAAAATACTATATTTTAAATAATTACTCACTTTAAATCTGCGCTGTCTGGAATAATTAATGATGCAAATATAGTAATGTTAAAATAATATTTAATGTGCAATTTTTAATTTAATTTATAATAAAATCCCTCAAATTACTTATGTATCACCTTCCTTTGTAATTTTACTCGGAAATATTATGTTGAAATTTCAAATAACTCATTAAATATAAAAAATTTTCATAAATTAATTATATAACTTTGAATATTTAATTATTTTATATTAAAATTAAGCAAATAAAAGCCGAAAAAATATTTAAAAATTTATTAAATGTAAATTTTATTTTTATAAGACATTTCATTGCTTATCTGAACTTTCGCAACTCACTTAAATAATATTATTTTACAATAGAGCTATTATATTCTATTGTAGTATAAACTTGGTGGCTTTATAATAAAAACTTTACACGCTAATAATTTCCTTAATTCGAAAGCTCGAGAATTTCACTTCTTGATCTCAATTAATTAATTTACATATCTAACCGAATTTGCTAAACTAAATCTTTGAAAAAGAATTAAAATTCTCTTTCATAATTAATTTTAATTTTATAAAACGATAAAGTTTTTGTTTTATATTATTATTTATGACATTTTTACGTGATTAAAACATTTAAAAATAAATTAATCGTTGACAATTGACCATTAATCTTAAGCGTAAGCATAAATTCAGCGCGCTCGAGTATCTCGTTGAACAAAGAAAAAAGAAAGAAACGAGCGCAGCTCGGCGCCTATGAGAGCTCTCAGGCTTTAACACTTCGCGCTGCGACACACCGCTAATGAATTTTATTCCACCGCAATTAATAAGCGTGACTCGCGGCTCTGCCTCTACCTGTCCTTTACCCTCTGCATCTTCTGTTATCCACTCGGCGTCGACGTGGAAAAATGACGTGACGACTCGTAAATCGAATATAGTTTCAGGGCTCGGAAACTTACGAAAACGGCGCTTACAACGAGGAGGATAGACGCGCACCGAGCGAATCCAGTTACGATAACGCGCGCTACACGGTGCTGAGATCCAACGATATGCTAAAAAGATTGTACAAAAGGCAAGATCAACTCTTCGAGGATCTCAAGGCCTACCTGCTCGAGGAAATCGTAGCGGAGCGAAAGAAACTTCTGGAACTCGGGGTAAGTCGCATTCGATTTTCTTCTCCTCGGATGTGCATATTTTACGTCGAATACTAAGCTCGGCTCCTTGCATATGCGCGAGGCAGATAATGCACGCAAGCGCTACTCGTGATTTTTCCCGCCTATCATTATTCCGTTTCGAGCAGGAATGTATGTCTTTTAGATTTCGTATCATTCGCTTTAAGATATAACTCTGGTACTTTAACGTTTTCTTAATCTCCCCGCTTGAATTTAGGTATTCTTCTTTGATTTTTAAGATTTATGAAACCGAAGCAACTTTAAGGCATTTTAAATGAATAAAGATCTCATAAAATTGATAAAAATTCAAATGTCCAAGAATATTTATCGAGATTTTTGTAATATATTGTATCTGTGGTTTATATCCGATGTCGATGTTTTGTAAAAATCACATGAAGAGTAAGATACACGATAATCAAATTTTTTCAAATCTACATTTTTCAATGTATTTATTTATATGAAAATTGTATTTATTCCGAAAACTGCATCTCAACTGTCGCTTGTTATAAAATATAAAAACATTTTTCTAAAGTATCGCATGTATAATTGATCAAATTTGAAATAGGTACCTAAACTTTTTCTTATACTCTTACATTTTTTTTTTAAATTGTTTCATAAAAATTTTATAGACGTGTTCTGCACACAAGGACTTTAAATCATCATCATCGATCAAAAATTAAAAAATAAATCGCCTTATTCATTTAAGTTTCTATTTCTTTTATAAAGGAAAAATAATTAAACTCTTTTAATTACTTTTTATCAAACGAAATAATAAAAAATATATATCTCAGTTACGGAAAGATTAATATTGTAGATGACTCACATGCGGTTGATTATATCCTCGAAATTGCCGTATTACCCGCACATTTGTCATATATAGTCCAGTCAAATAAGACTTTGAAGGTTACAAAAATTCCCATAGAGCTAAAAATTTGTATGAATGTTCAGAATACTATTATAAATGAATTGTGAAAAGTCGCCATCAATCCCCCTTGTGCAAAAAATTTTATTGATGGTGAAAGTTTGCAAAAATGGGTTTTTCGCGTTTTTCAGCTAAATGGTGAGTTTTACAGCAAAAATAGTTCAGACAAAAATTGTAGATCATCCGATTCTCTACAAAAAATGTATACTTTTTTTCATAAGTATTGCCATTTCCGTGATATAGCGGTTAAAAGAATTGAAAAAAATATTTTATTCGTAATATGCACACGTTTCCACACCACCTATGAGGTAGTGTGCTTAGCGCTTTTTTTTTAACGTGGTTTCCCCGGTAGGCCTATTCCACGATCTATTGTGATCCTATTGAATTCAAATTGAGTATTGAAAATGATAAAAATTGTGTAAATTATGTAATATGTAAATGAAAAAATAATTTGGAAAAATTATTCATCGGATTCATAATAATCCAATGGAACTTCTAGTGTACTGTCTTCGTTTTCTTCTTCTTCTATTTCTTTATCTTCTTTTTCTTCATATTCCTGGATACAAATATGTTCTAAAAGTGATGCATCAGATGTCTCATCACTGATATCGTAATTATCCTCATCTAGTATCGATTCAACATTGGAGCACGACTGTCCTTGACAATTGGTACATGCTAAAGAACAAAACGGTCCAACCTTTTTACAGCCGCATTTAGCATTGCAACCTTTTTTACAATTGCAAAAGATTGTGTTAAGGAGTTTTTCTGGTGCAGGTGGGAGTAACGTATGAATTGGTTCCAATGCATTGTCAACTAACTGTCAATACTATGGCTAATATTCGTGCATACTCATTGTAAATGTTCTAAATTGAAGCGTTTATTTTTTAAAATAACCTTCTCCAAGAAATAAGTCAGTGACTTTGGAATGTCTGTATCAATATCTTCAAACATACGACCTGGTGCAGGATAATTAGAATTATCTAACACTGCACATTGAATATCCTCTCGAATAATTGCTGCTGCAGCTTCTAAGATGCGAAATCGCTCTTCTTTTTCATCTGTTTTTTTTTTTCGTACCAAGCTTGATTTAAAATATCATGGTGACTATCAATAAAACATGCGAATGTTAATGATCCTGATTTTTCTGTAATAATAATTTTATCACCATACTCCAACTTCAATCGCATTTTAATGGTTCTATTATCTATTATTGATTTTTTACAAATACTTTTCAATTCGTCTAATGTGAATTGACAATCATCGTTATTTTCAATATACTTAGATATTTCTCTCATCGCAATATTTGTAGCTTCATCTTGAGGACGACCGACTTTACCCCCAGTGGTCGGTTTCAAAAAAGAATTGTAGCAATCGTTATGATACTTAGCCTCGGCAGCGACTAAATCATATTCAAATTCAATTCGAGCAGCAACAGCTTTGGCTACATCATCACAACGAGTTTTAGCTATAGTTAGAATACTGTCTTTGAACGAAAGTGTAGTGACTTTAAAAATTTTACGTCGGTACTGCAGTGCTTTTTTCTTCTCCAACTCTTCATTTAATTCATTGCCGCAAAATAAACAACACTGATTGAAGCAAAATGTAGTTTCACCTACTCGTGTTCTAGTACGAGGAGGACTTATTTTTGATGAACCAGCTTCTTCTTCTTGGCGCCGTCTTTTCCCGGCATCAATGCTACTTTTTCGAGTATAATTTTTTCGACACTGCACATGAATTTTTATAGATGTCTGGTCTTTTAGGTACTCCGAAAACTCATCACCTCTTTAAATACTTGCATCAATTAATGCTTTCATGCCGCGATCAACAGTAACAACTCCACTTTCAGTCAAAGGTTGACTACAAATAAAGCAGAGTTGCGACATTTTTTTTTAAAAACAGTAAAATGCACAAACTTTGTTACAAAATATAAGCGATAGCCACGAGTTGTCACTACGAAGGAATGCTTACGACTAACAGTATTTTGTTGAGTATGAGACCCTCGAAACGGAGCAGGTATACGAGCATCGCCACGCTGACAATTGAATGGAAGACAGATGTTACTCAAGGCCATGCGACTAAATGAAAATAGGGGCGGAGTTTTTGACGTTCATTTATGTTCTAAGAATTTTATAATTTGTATGTATAAGACATAGGGACTCATATTTTTACTCGTATAACGCTTCAAAAATGTATATAAAAGTACATTAACGTGCATATTACGAATAAAATATTTTTTTCAATTCTTTTAACCACTATATCACGGAAATGGCAATACTTATGAAAAAAAGTGTAGATACATTTTTTGTAGAGAATCGGATGATCTACAATTTTTGTCTAAACTATTTTTGCTGTAAAACTCACCGTTTAGCTGAAAAACGCGAAAAACCTATTTTTGCAAACTTTCACCATCAATAAAATTTTTTGCACAAGAGGGATTGATGGGGACTTTTCACAATTCATTTATAATAGTATTCTGAACATTCATACAGATTTTTAGCTCTATGGGAATTTTTGTAACCTTACTTCTATTTTGAGGACTAATTTGACTGGACTAATAGCCTTACAATGTATAGTGCTAAAATTAGTTTTCTTTTTTACCTATAATTAAACGTGCACGCACACGCCCATACACCCGTTTATATATCGAATTGAATTGCTTTCTATTCTAAAGTATTGTTTTTTGTATTACACAAACAAAATTTTTCTATAATTATAATACTGAGAGCTTAAAAATTTCAGCAAAAAAAATGTAAATATAGATATTGTAATTGCTCTCACACGAAAATCAAAATAATTGTACGCCCGAAAGTTTCTTGGATGCTTACCAAATAATTTCTCATTTCTACCTTATGCACATTTAATTTATACACTTCTGACATCTAAAAAATTAAGATGTAATTGCACATACTACATACCATCTTATCTGAAAGCAAACACACCCGAATTGTAATAACGTTTATTATTTATTTTTATTGCTATTGTTACACGCTAGAATGGCTGTAGCAGTGTCGTTGAGACGCAAAAGATGAAATACGATACGGCAACTTACTTATTATACTCGTATATCGTTCTAGATTATTCAAGGTGTATTCGAAAGCGAGAGAGAGAAAAATTTATTTACGCTGGGATGTTTAATAACTGGTTAATAAAACTCGACTTACTAAGATTACAAATTAAAGTGTTCAAATTAACAACTGTTATTACAGGGAAAAAATAGCGTAGTTGGCACTAACGCGTGCCAGCTGTTACATTATCGCAAACGACTAAAAATGATGAAAATCATTCCAATATTTCTCGTAGAAAAGATAGGAGCATGAATAACTCAATTTTTTAAGTAATTTTAACTAAATTGGAGACATTATAAGATACGGTTTTAAACGATATTTTAATTTGCGTCAAACATTTTACAATTATTTACATAAAATAATTGTACTTTTTTATAATGGTATAATATTAATTTGAAACTTACAATGAGAAAATTTTTTCTTGTTTCATATTATGGTAAAACTAGAGTAGAAAGTTGGTTTATTACAATAATTTTTTATTATACAGAATGAAGAATTTAATTTTACTTGTTAAGATGAAATAGCTTTCGAATTAAGTGTTTTAACAAATTAATAAAGGATTTTTTTCTTCATTATAATTTACTATTACTTTATAAACTTCTCTTATTTTTACTACTCCGATGTTAACGAAATTTATTAATTTATGAGAAACTGAATTAATAAGTAAGTTAAGTTAATTTTAAAATCAATTTATCGTGTACATCGTAAAAAAATGGAGTAGAATATCTTGAAAAATCGCGCAAAATCAGCGAACAAATTAATCAGCGTCGCAATCTGGAATTCGATGCGAGATTTTGCATACGCTATAGCTTCTCTTAAGCACGCGGGCTTACACGTGCACACACGTATACCTCCTTACACATAATCCACAAAGAGCGCACGTGACATTAGCGTTTCCTCGGCCAAAAGACTTCGTGCGAGGCACGAGGAAACCCTCAGCTGTGGAAGTCAGACAAAGACACGCGATCTCGGCGTGTTAACGACGCCGGTAGACGGACAAATGGCAAAAAGAGAAGAATTGCTATCTGTGTGTGTGTGTGTGAGCGTAGGCGTGTAAAAACGACGTATGAAAAAACGCGTATAAAAAGACTCGCACCCCGAGAGGGAAGGAAGGATGGAAGGAAATGAGAGGCAGGAAGGAATAGGGCGAAAGGAAAATTTTGCTGCCTCGGACAATGTGACCAAGGAATATAAATTTTTTTAATGTAAATTTTTTTGATTCGCCTAATAACTAATTTTTTTGTTTTAAATAATGATAATTTTAGCCTTTTATTTTATTTACCATTATTTATATTTAATAAATAATTACAACCGTATATGAATAAAAATCTTTAATATTAATAATGAAAAAATTATTTTAGTTAAACTGTTTGCTAATTTGAAAAGCTACTTATAATAATAAAATTTATCAAATTCATAAATACATATATAATTAATATTGATTATAAAAAAATAAAATTACGTTAATTAGATTTCATTTTAATATTTAAATTCAATTTAACAACATTCCTTTTAATATTTAATTCAATAACTACCTGAAAAGTATCTAAAATCTGAAAAGTAGAAAAATTTTCATATCAATATTGTTAAAATTTTATATTAATATTATAAATTTTGTAATTTTAAATTGAAAATCTAAAAGTATTTTATACGTTTTTCAGATATTTTTTTCTTTAATGTTATAGCTAACGATAAAAATCAATACTTTTCTCTGTTACAACTTGTTATAAATATTTTTGTTCTAAAACATATTAAAATTAAAAGTTATGTAGCATTATTAAGGTAGACAATTCAATCGATTTTAATAAAAAAATTGTGTCTAAAGAATGTATAATTAATAAAACACACTCAGTCACTCAAGGATTTAACTTAATAAAATAAAATAAAGCAAATAAGAGAAAATTGTAATAATTTGTAGAAATAGTCAGTAAATGAGATCAAGAAAATATCGATTACACGTAAGTCGAATCGTTAAACAAGCCTTTAAATAACTCAAAGACCGAATAGTTCATATCGTACAATTTTGGTAACTTTCCGAAATCTCCAAAGTGCGGCGGTCTAATCACACTCATGCCGTGAAATATGCCTAGACGACACAGAAGTTATAAGCGCAACATAAGCTAACACGTTGCGCATTTTCCGTTCGAGAGAGAGAGAGAGAGGGAGACGCTTGCCTAGTCTCAGCTCGGCTTTTCCGCCAGGCAATTTCCTGGCGATGTGCCTGCGTGCTCTCTCTCTCTCTCTCTCTCTCTCTCACTCGCTATCTCGTTCTGCAAGACAAATTCTCCGGTCTGACAAAAACCACCGAGGCCCGTTGGCAAATAATTCTGTCTTCCGTAAAATTAGATCCACAAATATTTGGGACAGGCGAGAGAGCTGAACCTCTGCTGACGGACTACTTCTTGCTAACGCGCTTCCGTCCTACCGTACCTCCTTCGTGCGCAAAGGACGACAACCCTTTGATGATTTGTTCTCTGCTGTGGTCTACGACGAAACAGGAATTTTGACTGTCTCGTATATAATATTATGAGCTGCAAGGTTGCGTTATTATGTAAATACAATGCGATTATTGAACCTTCGTTTACAAATGTAAAATTTTATATTAAAAAACGGCTAATGAAGATGAAACCTTAATAATTTTTAATAACTAAGTTTTAATGCATTAAAATTAATAAGTAAACAATGTTTGCATTCGTTTGAAGCATTAAAAAAGTTAAGGAATTCGCATTTTACTTTTAATTTTTTTGTTCAATAAAACAACCAATATAGAATTAACTTTTTTACAAAATATCTAATTGAATTTTCAATCGATCAACTTGATTTTAACAAATTTAATATTCTAGTTTATAAACTTCATTATACAATGTTTGAATTGTTCAAAACTGCGGCTTATAAATTGTGTCGTAACAGCTTGTACCGTGTACTTTAATCAGTTTTCAATGCAGTACTCTGATGTAAATTGAAATATTAATAGTAATGTAAAAATAAAACCTGTACGTCTGTTTATACGTTTTCAAAATAATTTATTGACAATTATTACTTCATAAACATTAATTACGGATTGTAAACTGTTTGCAAATATTAAAATTGTAATTTGATTAAATGATCCCTAGAATTACCGTATGTCTTATACTATACATATATTAATGAAATATTTTAATATTCATTGATTCGAATAATTTGCAACTTGGATGGTTTACAAATTAACCAATCGTAATGTAATTTATAATTTAAAGTTTATCAATATACTCGGTGTTAAATGTTATTGTATCAAAAATCGAGGAAATCGTTTTAAAATAGTCAATTCTCAAATTAATTACAGTCTGTCAAGTAAGAGCGTAGTCGTGTTAATTTATAAAAAAATTTATTTGATGAAACTTTCATATTGATATATACATTGTACACATTACAAACAATGATGTAATTTGGTCAATAATGTGTCCAGTCGCCACCGGCGTCGATAATTGCCTGGCATCTCCGAGGCATGCTTTCTACTAATTTGACGGCGTATTCTAGTTGCAAGGATCTCCAGATCCGACGAATTTCGTAAGACAACTGCTTCAAAGTGTATGTGCGTCTTCCACGAAACTTCCGTTTAATATATGCCCACACATTTTTAATAGGGTTTGCATCGGGCGACTGCGACGGCCAATCCAATGTAACGATGCCAGATTGAGTCTTCCACTGGGTACAGAGCTTGCTGCGGTGTTTAGGATCTTTGTCCTCCTGCAGAATCCAATCTTCATTTTTTGTAATGAACCATCGTTTGGTAGATTGCAGTAAAGCCTTTTTGTAGATTTTTATCATTTTCTCGGCATTTAGGTTGTCAGTAAAGAGGTGCAAAGTGCCGAATCCCTGCTTTGAGAGGCAGCCCCAAAGATGCACCTTTATTCCATGTTTTACGGTCCGCTGAACAAGCCTATTGGTGGAGGTTGACCAGGCTCGCGTGAGGACAGAACGTGCCCATATAGAACATTCATCAGTAAAAATGACATTTTCAAAATCTCTATCAATATTCTCATGCGCCTAAGCGAGTCGCTTTGTCACACGTTTTTCAGTCAACAGAGGCTTCTTCATTGTGTTGCGCCATTTCAGATGATGAGTACGAAGATGGGTTCGGATAGTTTTGTAGGATATATCTAAATCTTTTGCCATTAATTTTGCTTGTCCTTGCCGCAGTGTTAAAGCAGGATTCCGCGAAAACAGATTCACTATTCTTTTTTCATCTTTTTTGTTCACTTTTCCTATCGAGCCACGTTCTGGTAAATCATCGACATTTTTAGCCACTTTATATCGCTGTATTTACTTCTGTACAAATGCCTTCGACTTTCTCATATATTTAGCAGCCGCTGATTGCGACATTTTGGGACCTTTCGGGTGGATGCAAAGGAACACAGCCTCGTAGCGCGACGCGTACTTAGCACTCATGGCGTTTAACGTGATTCTCTTTCAAAAGATCAACGACAACTAATTCTTTGTTGACAATGCATCAAGGACAAAGCTTTCCTCTATCGGCTCGCGAAAGAATTACAGCAAAATCTTTCATTACCTGTCGGTGAAGTCGACCACGCTCTTAATTGACAGACTGTAAACATTAACGTTAATTCTGCTCAAGCAAGGAAATCAGACTATAGATTCAATTTAAAAAAACTTAATTTGGAGAATCTAAAATCTGAATTTGAAAATTCAAAACAAGTTTTTTCTGATCTATCGTTCATTAATTTAAATTGTTTGACAAGATATAACATTTTTATAGAATTTTCAAGCAACAGCATAACTCAATCAATCACAAGTTTTCAATATAAAAATAATAATAATAATTCTAATAACAAAATTCAAAACAGTCATAAACATTATCCAACAAACTGCAAACAACAAACAAACAGAAAACATTGCATTTGGTGGAATGATACATGCGAAAGAGCAGTGCGTATTCGTAAAGCCTCTTTTAAATTTTTAAGGTTCAAATGCAATATGAAGACATTTATTAAACATAAAAAAATTTGTGCTGAAACAAAAATAATCTTAAAAACAGAAAAGAAAAAATCATTTATAAGCTTCTGTGAAACTATTATTCGCCATACCCCAATTTCTAATGTCTGGAAAATTAAAAAAACCTTCAAAAATAGTCAAAACCGCCCTAATTCTATATCTGAAAACAACACTTTATTCACAAACGCGCAAAAATGCTTAGATGACTTATGTAAAAATAAACCCAATCTCTTACCAACAGTAGAGGATACTCTTCCTAGTAATAATAATAATAATTGTGACAACCATGAACACTTTATGGACTATCCATTCACATACGAAGAACTAGAATATGCTATCTGTACTTCCAAAATAAAATCTGCACCACGTATAGACAAAATAAACTATGAAATCCTTAATTTTTTACCCGAATACTTGAAAAGAGTTTTACTACAATAGATATTTATAATGACCTTTATAACTTAGAATTATTTTTTCAACAATAGTCCTTGTAGCATTTATACCTAAAAGCAACAATAATAAAGTGAGACCTATATCGATAGCATCATACTTACTAAAAACTTTGGAAAAAATGATAAATGGACGTCTAATCTGGTGGTTAGAAACAAATAATTTATACTCTCCAACTCAATACGGTTTTCGTAAAGGAAAATCTTGTGCAGACAATCTCACCATCCTCACAACACAAATACAACAGTGTTTTTACAACAAAGAAAGTCTGTCAGTTGTTTTCCTTGACATAAAAGGAGCATTCGATAATACTAGGTTGTTCAAAAAGTTTTGAAAGCGGAAATGAAGATACTTTTTTTTGTTGGTGAAATCACTTTTATTGCTCAGTATAATCTCCCATAAGTTCAATACACTTGGTCCAACGGTCTTCCAACTTGTTTATCCCATCATGGAAGTGACTTTCTGCAAGGCCTACAAAATACTCCTCTACGACGGCTACAACCTTTTCGTTTGATGAAAAATGCTTCCCACGTAGGAATTTCTTGAGGTGTGGAAACAGCCAGAAGTCAGAGAGAGCTAAATCAGGCGAATAAGGTGGATGCTGCAACAATTCGTACTTTAATTCGGTTATTTTAGTGATGGTTTTTTGAGCTGTGTGAGCGGGTGCATTGTCTTGATAAAAAATGATTTTTTTCTTGTGCAAACCGGGTCTTTTTTCACTAATTTTTTCATCCAATTGGTCCAAAAGGTTACAATAATATTCAGAATTTATTGTTTTGCCAGTTTGGAGATAAACCACCCACAAAATCCCTTTTGCATCTCAAAAAACTGACGCTAACACCTTCTTCGCCGATTTCTGGACACGAACTCGCTTCGGTGCCGAAGTGCCTGGTTGACACCACTCTTTAGCCTCTTGTTTTGATTCAGGGTCATGATGGTAGACCCAAGTCTCATCCATAGTGATGAATCGACGCAAAAAATCCTTTTTATCCTTTCGAAAACGCTCCAAATGTTGCTCAGAAAGTCGCATTCGAACGTGTTTTTGTTCCATTGTGAGCGAATGCGGCACCCATTGTGCACAGAGCTTTCTGAAACCCAAAACTTCATTTAAAATATGACTCACACTGCCTAATGAGATGTCTAGGGCCTCTGCTAAATCTCTCTCGGTCAATCGACGATTTTCCAAAACCATATCCTGTACTTTTGCTATGAATGCTGGTGTTGATGCACTTTTTGGACGTCCTGAGCGTGGATCGTCTCCAACGCTTTTTCGACCACGTCTAAACTCTAAAACCCATCGATGCACAGTTGGAAATGAAGGAGCAGATTCCTTTAAGGGACAACACCACTGTAACCCCCTGGTTTTTTTGCCGTTTTTCAAGAATTTTTTTTTTGTGGGAAAAAAAGACATATTCCAAATTTTTTTTTGTTTTGTTTCTTGTTTATTAAAGATACATAAAAAATTTTTTTTAATTTTTCACGCCCCATGGTGGCGCTGGGGAAGCTCCCGCGTCAGGTGCTGTTGCCTCTGCAGTGATCCGCGGCACGCAGCAGAACTGTCTTCAAAGTCGATCTGAAAAAAAATACCGAGTGTTTTCGTTAATAATATGATATTTTAAAGAGAAGTACATAGGGATTTAAAAAATATTGATTTTTAAAAAATAGGCACGCTTTTGAAATTTAAGGTCGATTTGCGAGCCAAATTTCTCGTCGAAAAAAGGCTATAACTTTTTTTTTTATTGAGATATCGAAAAAATTCTATGTACTTCTTTAGATAATCTAGTTTTATTGATGCAGTCCAAATTTGAAGTAAGTCGAATAAAAATTGCTCGAGTTATACTGCGTGCCGCACCCAAAAAAGTGGTTTTGAGAAAAACGCGTTCAAAGTTTGAAGTTTGAGTGTCACGGAGCGCTGCACCGCTCCACAAAATATTTAATATCTCCGAAAATAATTATTTTTTCGACCTGGGACCAACGGCATTCTATTCTTAAATGTATTTTAGATTTTTCTAGATGGTTTTCAAAAAATCGATTTTTGGAAGCCGTCACAGTGGTGTTGTCCCTTAACACTTTCACTATTTTCGTATGAATTTCCGTTGCTGATAAACCTTCCAAAACAAAGAATTTTATCACTGCACGATATTCGGTTTTCCATTGTAAAAAAAATACACTGACACGTCAACTTTAAATGGCTTGTAAACAAACAATGAATTGACAGAGTGGAATGAAATTTTGGGTATGTTTATATGAAAGATAAAATATTAAAATGACGTAAAAATTTTGGTTCTTCTACTGCTCTATAGATGTCGCTTTCAAAACTTTTTGAACAACCTAGTATTATGCTTGATATGCTGATTAATGATTTAAAATCACTGAATTTACCCAAGAAATTTACTGCATTCATAAAAAATTTAACATACGAACGGAAGCTGGTTTCTCTCAACATTCAAAGTGATAAAACTTACACAGTCACCAAAGGTCTACCCCAAGGCAGTGTTCTAAGCCCGATATTGTACGCTATATACACACAACATCTAGATTCGATTTTACATGATCGCATTAAAATTTTACAGTATGCTGACGACATTGTTATTTATACTACAGATAATAATATAATTCAATCGAATCTTAAATTAGAAGTAGAAATTAATAAAATATATAACTTTTTAAATTCAAAAGGACTAGAACTTGCCCCAAAAAAATGTCAAATGATTATTTTTAACAGAAATTGAATAAAAATAGACCATATAAGATTAAATATTAATAACACTCCCATTACACCAAGTAAATATGTTAAATTCTTGGGCTTGATTTTAGACAAAAATCTTGACTGGCAAACTCACGTAGAATACCTAAAACTTAAATGTAGCTTCCCAATAAGAATCCTCAGCTGCCTTCGAAGAACTTGGTGGGGAGCTGATCCAAAATTACTTATTTTACTATATAAATCTATGATTAGATCCAGCCTAGAATATTGTGGATTTTTAATCTCTGCATGCTTCACAACTGCTTTCAATAAAATACAACAAATTCAAAATACGTCGCTTAGAATTATTATGGGTTACAGGAACAGCACACCAATTAATGTCGTCGGCTGAATCGAAAATCCCTTTTCTAAAGTATAGATTCGAATTCTTATGCTATGTAAATATGTTTTAAATCAACTTTCATACAAAAATAGCATCATTATTAAAAATCTCGAAATCCTTTGCAACCTATCAAATAATTTCATGTATGAAAATAACTACAAAAGAACTCTTTTAATAGAATGTTACGACAATACATGGTTTTATAATAATTCAATAACACAATCGAACACAGTCTATAAATTCAATTTTCCATATACTAATAACTTCACAAAACTAAACATCGACTTAACTACTGGCAAAGAAATTTTAAAATCAACTAATCCGAAACACGACGAACGATGGATCAAAACAAATAATAAATGAGGAGCCAGATGTTGGCTTTGCTATCTGGAGTAGTAATCATTCATATAATAAATCGTATAAAATACCAAATTGCGCGTCCATATTTACGGCGGAATGTTTAGCGCTCATCCAAACTCTAGAAATAATTAATAAAAACGAAGATCGTAATTTCCAAATATTTACAGATTCTGAAAGTGCCTTAACCCGTTGTGGTCACACCTCCGAATAATAGCGTAGTGGTCATATGGGGTCAGCGTGACCCCACGCGGAAAAACCTCCGCCATTTCCCTCCCATTTATTGGATTGACTTGAAAATTGGTTTGGACATAGTTTATAACTACCTCTTTGAGAGAAAATAGTTTATTTACCTCTTTATAATTTTTTTAATAATGAAATTGTTGAATGAAAATTTTTTTTGAAATTTTGGGTTTTTTTACTAAAAAGGTCATAAAACATTCAATTTTTGAGATACAGCGGACACGTTTCGGGGTTGTACTCTTGATAATATATACTTTTAAGAAAAATACAACTTATAATGATCGGCCGGAAAAAGTATATTTATTTTGAAAAGTGAAGTGGGCCGTTTTGACGTAATTTAGAAATGTAAATAGGGTAAGCATTATCATAAAATATAACACTGAAAAACATTTTTTTATAGAACATTTATTTAC
The DNA here is from genome assembly GCA_949987625.1 of Chalcis sispes. Lineage (NCBI taxonomy): Eukaryota > Metazoa > Arthropoda > Insecta > Hymenoptera > Chalcididae > Chalcis > Chalcis sispes. Next base: position 17,404,509 of record OX465098.1, on the reverse strand, counting down.
TATACGAATAAAAAAGATGAAATTAAAAAAAAAATTATTCTACACCAGCGCAATCAGTGCACATGAGCGTGCGATGCTCATCGCACATAGGCCGCAAACATGATGGACATTGCATTTTTGTTTTCTTGTCCTTACCGCGTTTACACAGCATACATCTTTTTCGTTTGGCAAACTCATAATTTTCTTCGTTGGACGATTCACCTATTTTAACTTCGAGTATCGAAGCGATACCTAATCTTATTTGTGATTGAAGAGCAGTATTAGCGTAGCGATTTTTTAAGTGTGGCGTGACAAGATATAGCGAAAGCTTGTCGAGGGTTTTTTTGGCTGTTATGCGAGACTGACAACCTGCATTAATTTTCTGACATGTAAATAGAATGCGAGCATTTACGCTAGCTTGGTCTAGCATCCCCATAAATACTCGCATTGGCCAACGATTGATTTTTCTACTTACTGTCTGCGCATGACACAGCCAATCGAAACAATCAGTCCCTCCTTTGGTAGAATTGTAGTGACGAACAATCACTGGTTTCTGATTTTGAACATCAGTGGATAATTTATCCGTAGAAATAACTAACACGATCTTATTTTTTTTTGGTGAATATGATACTAGGCTCATAGAATCAGTATGACAAAATTTCCAGTCTGGTGGGTTTTTTGACGCAACTTTCATCTCTGCAGGAATTTCTTGCTTATTTTTGCGAATGGTACCTGTCATTTTCATGTCGTATGGTTCTTCCTTCATACGCTGCAGGAGAGGAATGGACGTGAACCAGTTGTCACAGGTAACAGTGCGTTTTGTTCCATGAATTGGTGCAGTCACTTTTCGAAGGTAATATTCAGATAACTTCTCTCCCTGCAGTAGATCAATTATCTGGATTTTTCCTAAGTACGGAATCGCATAAATCAAGTATGATGTCGACGGATCATTCAACGAAAAAAGCTTCAAGCCGTATTTATCAGGTTTGGACTTTATGTACATCCTGAATTTGCATCGTCCACGAAAGCCAAGAAGTATTTTGTCTACGGTGCAATCGCGGCTTGCTTGATAACAATTCGTGCAATTGGAAATAAAAATTTCCCAGATTTCACGAATTGCTCCAAATCTATCGTCCTCGTCTCTCTTGCTTTTATCGTCAAATCTTAAACAGACGGACAAAAGCATAAATCGAGATCGAGGCATTACACACCGATAAAAACTTATGCCGATTTGCGGACTCCATAAATCATGTGTATTCACGTTCGAAGATTTCCAAGCCCCACTGAAGTATAATATGCCTATAAATGCTCTCATTTCTTCTTCATCGGTGTGGTGATGGTAAGTTTGGAGTTCTTTATTTTGCTGAATCATTTTTGCACAATGCTCTTCTATTTGATTGTTGGTGTGCTCAACAATAATCTTTACAATATTTGGTGAAAATAAAACATTCCAAAATTCTTCAATGTTTTGTAACTGCGCAGCCGGACCATCCGGTCCTGGCACATAAACACGATCAACATCGCTCATTCGATCTATTGAAACAGAATAAAAACAAACAATTATAAAATACAACAATTATAAACAATTATAAAACAAACAATTATAAAATAAATCTCAATTATAAAAGAATAAGAGAAATTATATTGTATCGTCTTATTCATTCTACATAGGCACGCTCCTTTCTTCTCCTTCCTTCTCCTTCCTTCTCTTTCCTTCTCCTTTCTTCTGTGTACAACATAATATAGATGTATATATACAGACCAATTTCCCCTAGTGTATGTATACATGTATATTATATTACACACAGACAGGAAGAAGCGTACCTATGTAGTATGAATGAGATGAGTGAAAGTGTATGTATACACGTGAAATTTATACACGCGCGCTCGTGTGTGTGAGTGTGTATGTATGTGTTCACTTTTACCTGACTGCCGCTTTCGAAATGTTGAATTCCAAACGTAACCGTTTTTTCCTCTGAGTTTGGTCACGGGGCGTCCACGTGCTGAAGATTGGAGAAGGCGCTCTTGCAGCGACGCTTCTTCGAGATCATTCGCCATTTCATCGTCAGAATAATCTTCAGCGCTGCTACCGTCATAGTCTGAGTGCTCAGACTCCTCTGATACAACGTCTTCTGTTTCAGAGGCTTCACAATCAAATATTTCCTCTTCTTCATCCTGCTCAACGAGCGAACTGATGACGGGTCGATTGCGAAGTTTATACGGCATCTGGACATTTTTTAAACGTTTTTTGGACATTGTTAAAATCGTTTTCAATGTCGAGAAAAAAATTATGATCGCGCACACTTATACTTACGTTCTTAAAGATCACTTTAATACACAATTTGATTAAATTTATTTTCAAAATTTTGAAAAAATTTTGATCACTCTGGTCACATGGGGTCTGAGAGACCCCACAAAAAAAGACAACCTACTTTAATGAAATCTACAGAACGAATGAAGAATGTGGGCCGTTCCCGCGCATGGGTATATATAGAGGGACGTTGTACCAACAACATACAGCGCCACAAGTTTGATTTTTAACAGATACATTCAAGATATTTCATCTCAAATTTTGTCTGGGGTCATCTGGACCCCGAGTGACCACAACGGGTTAAGGGGTTACCCCCACTTGCGACTTTGAAAAAATCGATTTTTTGTTAATTGCATTTTTTTGAAGTATAAGTATCTGAGAATATAACCTGGAAATTTCAAGTCAATCCGAACAAAATTGACTGAGATATGAGCGTTGAAAGAGAATAATCCGTTGTGTAAACAACCGGCTAGTCTGACACCTGGCACGCTCGACCCTCTCGACGGTTTCAGTCGATTGTTCGATGACAATGGTCGTATACCTGGCATTTACAACGTTTATATAATAGACTGGAATTTGTAGAAACGAATTTTCGTTGCCTTTTATCGTTTAACTTCTGTATAGACTCGGAATAGATGACTCTATGTAAGTTTACAAAAAAAATTATTTTCTTCGTGTAAACTGAAATTAAAACTTTAAACGCGTTTTTCTCGAAATGGCACTTCTGAAGTCGGTGACCAAGATTACTTAAACACTAATAAACCGATCTTCTTGAAATTTTGCAGGCTTATTTAATACATAAAAATGTAGTCTTTAATCGTTCGATTTTTCGTTTAAAAAAAAAATGGCCGTTTTATAGCCAAAAAACGGCCGTTTGTTTTCGTTAAAATCGAACTATTAACTTTGACTGTCCGCCATTTTGTGAAAAATGGATATTTTTTTAAATCCTATGATTAAAGACTAGTTTATACTTATATTTGTCTAAATCTATCCACATTTGTTTCAGATGATCCACTTCGCCGCAATGTTGGTCACCGCGAACCGTATAAATAAAAACACTATTTCATTGGCGGCCATTTGCCACTTAACAATGTAATATTTTGCAATAAAAAAATTACTGAAAGTTCTTCAAGATGTATTCTTTAAGATGATATAATAATCGTTTAAAAAAGTTTTGTAGTTTTCTTTAAAAAAATTCATGAAAAAGGCCTTTTTTGTTGAGCTACAAGTGGGGGTAACCCCTTAAGAGCATTAAATAATAATTTTAATAAGGGACACGAGTCTCCATTAATCACTAAGCTTCGAAATCAATTAACCACGACCTCAAATCTGAGGAAAACTATAGAATTCTTTGAATTCCTTCTCACAGGGGTATTGAAGGCAATGAATTCGCGGATTCATTGGCCAAGACAGCTGCAAAAATGGGTCCACTGTTAAATATTGAAATACCATTTACCGACTTTATTAATAAATACATGTATAAAAGCTTATGTAATGATGAGAACGAAAATTTTCTGCTCACTTAAGGTGAAAGCAAAGGTAAAGAATTTATTGAAAAATTTTATACAAAAAAATCCAAACCTTGGTTTTACGACTTTCCGTACCTTACAAGAAAGTCTATAATATCCATCAATCGCATTCGAAGTACCATACATCTTTAAATAATAGTTTATATAAATGCCGTATAGTACAAAGTAATCTATGTAAATGCAGTAAAGCACCCAATACGATTGAACATTTATTTTGGCAATGCGATATTTATAAAAGAGAAAGAGAGATTATGTTTAAGAAAATACAAAAAATTCAATTGTATGAGTCCTTTTCTGTCATCCATTTATTATCTAAAATAAACAAGAATGTTATTCCTATCATAGCAAACTTTATTGATAATATTAATCTTAACATCTGAATCTGCGATAAAAACCAAAATGTAATATCATTATTTTATTCAATTTATTATTGTTATCTAATTCTATACTGTAACATCTAAATATAAATGTAAGTTAATTCTCGAATTTAAACTGTATTTTGCGCTTGCGTGCAGCGCCCCTCGTCTCTGTGTCATGGCTATGTAATCTCTATTGAAATGCCAATAAAAAACTACTATAATAATAATAGTAGCGGTTGCGTAGCGTATATTATTATATACTATTATAAAGGTTAGACTGTACACTATCTCCTATCAAAAACTGAGCCTCATTAGTAAATAACAAGTTGGTTAAAAATTAAGTTGGAAATGGACAATCAAAGTGAGCACTATCGGCATATTTTATTGTTTTACTTCCGAAAGGGCAAAAATGCGGTGCAAGCTCGGAAGAAATTGTGTGAAGTTTATGGTGAGAACTGCCTTACTGAACGCCAGTTTCAGCGTTGGTTTGCTCGCTTTCGTTCTGGAAATTTTAATGTGCAAGATGCACCACATACTGGTCGTCCAACCACTACTGATGACGACAAAATAAAGGCGTTAATCGAAACTAACTGGCATATGACAACTCGAGAGATAGCAGAGAAGCTCGGCATATCGAGTTCAACCGTTTACTTGCACTTACAACTGCTTGGTTACGTAAACAAACTGGATGTTTAGGTTCCTCATGAATTAAAGGAAATTTACCTCACCAAACGCATTAACATACGCGACTCTTTGCTGAATCGTAACGAAAACGACCCATTTCTAAAGAGAATCATAACGGGTGATGAAACATGGATTGTGTACGATAATGTAGTCCGAAAACGATCATGGATCAAGCAAGATAAGCCGCCACGATCGACATCCAAAGCCAATATTCACCAAAAGAAGATTATGCTTTTCGTGTGGTGGGATAACAAGGGTATAGTCTACTTTGAGCTGCTTCCAAGAAACCAAACTATTGATACGAATGTCTACCGTCGTCAACTATCGAAATTGAACGAAGCAATCAAGAAAAAACGCCCTGAACTGGCCAATCACAAAGGTATGATGTTCCATCATGATAACGCCAGACCTCACACCTCTTTGATAACCCGTCAAAAATTAATGGAGCTCAATTGGGAACTGATGCCACATCCACCCTATAGCCCTGACTTAGCACTATCAGACTATCATTTGTTTCGCTTCCTTAAAAACCATTTGAATGGTAAAACTTTCGATTCCGATCAGGCTGTTAAAAATGAATTAGACCAGTTCTTCACTTCTAAAAACAAGGCTTCTTCGAACATGGAATTTTTCAACTTATCGCAAGGTGGCAAAAGGTCATCCAACAAAACGGTCAATATGTCATTGGTTAATGTTTGTTGATAATATAAATAAATTCACTTTGAAAAACATGAAAAAAACGACATTAATTATCAAACAACCCAATACATTGTAGGAAATTCACCGCAGCAGCAGCTAACGTATTAATAATTAATAATACAAATCTAGAATGAAAATTTTTACGGTATGCATAATTTACAAGTGCAATAGTAGTGCTATTTATCGCTAATTTTCAAAGATTCAGTTCATTTCGTTTTTTGGATACTAAATTACAGGATCGCTTGTATGGGCTCAATCCATGACATTTGTTTATTTGTTTTCGGTTATATTCTCCACTGTCTGATGAATTGCAGAATGGAGTGTCGACTAATATTCTTCTGTTTAAGTAAACCAATTGCCGTCAACGGAGAATTATTACATGAAAGTTTTTTCCGTATTTTTTCTGTATATAAATAATTTGCTAAATAAATTAAGTGATTTTTGAACCTTTTAATTCTTGATATTTAACTTTAAATAATCTTTCTCATTATAAAATTCAAATAAAAAAAATTTCAATTTGGAAATATAATACATAGATAATTAAAATAAAATACATAGATAATTAAATTAAAATATTTTAATCAACTCAATAAAAAAATCCTTGTCATTTTATAACTTAAATTTTTTTTCAATTAGGTATTAATTCTGTATTTAATCCTAATCCCTTGAACGTGGGTCGTTTGTGTCCACGCGATCTAGTGTAAACAGCCTACATGCCTCCGAATTTTGATGAAAATGTTTATCGAACAAGGCACTTTCGGAGCTGACAGTAATTCTATTGCATAGTTAGGAGTCCAAAGAACACTTACGAATTTTTTCAGGTTTTTCCTTATGGAATAACAAAGTTAAATGAGCGGCGGACGCTAATGACCTATGTTTAAGGTTTATGTGTGCTGAGAACAGCGACACGGGATTAGGATTAAATATAAAGATAATTTAATTATATTTTAAAACACTAAATTATAATATAAAAATAAAATTAAATTTATTTCTTATCTCTTATATAAATATACATATTTATATTATATCTATTTATATTATATATTTATATCTTATATAAATATACTAGCACATTTTTTGGTCACGATGAAAAAATATATTAATTACAATAATTTATTTTATTAGTTCTTCAAATATTTATATCTTGGCCCAATATATATACACAAATAATAACCTGAAAAAGTAAAAAAACAATTCACAAAGTATCAATCATTTTAATTGTAATGATTGTTTGAAAATTTGTATTATGTTATGAAATATACTTATCTAATTTTTTTATTCTTTGTTTCAATTTTGTTCTAATTACATCATAATTATTTACTCATTTTATTTTATTTATTTTATTTTTATCTATTTTATAAAACTTTATTTGTTTTAAGAGTACATATCAATTTTAAACATTTTTTAAATTTCACAAATATAACCTCTTCAAGCGGTTATACTAATAAATATCGCAGTAGCAGACTATTTCTTGTTATCTTCTAATAATGTATTAGGTTGCTGCAGATGAAATGATCGATTTAGCAATGACATAAAGTTGGCTGTAATTTTAGTATACTATTATGTTGGCACAAGGCGGCGCAAATGATATGACATATTGAAGTATAAATACTGCTACCTTGGCTTATGGAGTCATTTCTGTTTTGCACTTTATAGTGATCGTAAAAACAAAAAGAGAAAGTAAACGTGGAAGTGAATCAAAAACGGCTACTTTTACTATACAAATTCAAATTAGAGCACAACGCAACGGAAGCAACGAGAAATATTAACAGCGCATTTGGGCCTGATACAGTTAGAGAACGAACCACTCGGCGGTGGTTCGAAAAATTTTGATCCGGAGATATGGACCTTGGAAATGAGCCACGTGGACACCCCGGACCATCGATCGATAACGACGAGCTGCGTGCATTAAGTCTGACCCCCGCCAAACCATAAGGGATCTTGCCGAGAAATTAGGCGTTCACAATTCGACAGTTTGCCGCCACTTGCAACAACTTGGAAAAGTGAAAAAGCTTGACAAATGGGTTCCGCATGATCTTACCGAGCAAAACATGACGTGTTGAATGGAGATTTCAAGTTCTCTTCTCTCCCGCAACAAAAAGGAATCGTTCTTGCACCGAATTGTGACCTGCGATAAAAAGTAGATTTCATACGATAATCGTCGCCGATCGGCCCAATGGCTAGATGCCGATAAAGCGCCAAGACACGTGCCGAAACCAAGCCTTCATCCAAAGAAAATAATGGTAACTGTTTGGTGGTCTGTAGCTGAAGTTATACACTATTCGTTCCTGCAACCTGGCGAAACCATCAACGCTTAGAAATACTGTGCTCAACTGGATAAAATGCATTAGAAATTGATAGTCCAACGACCTAGGCTTGTCAACAGGGATGGAGTAATGCTGCTCCATGATAACGCACGACCTCAGGTATCGAGAACAACGGTCCAAAAATTAAACGAGTTGTGCTATGAGACTCTTCCTCACCCTCCATATTCACCAGACCTCTCACCAACAGATTACTATTTCTTTAAACATTTGGATCACTTTTTGACAGGAAAAAGATTTAATAATGAAGGTGCTGTCAAAATAGCCTTCGAGGAGTTTCTTCGTACCAGAAACTCGGACTTCTACAAAACTGAAATAAATGTACTTGTATCTCGTTGGGAAAAGTGTGTTGAATCTATTGGTACCTATTTTGATTAAATAAATTGTCTTCATAAAAAGTTACAGCTGTTTAAAAATTTATTACTAAATCGGCCACTTCATCTGCAGCAACCTAACAATAATACATTCTGTCAAATAAGTACCGGGAATTGTCAATTTAAATCTGGCGGGGCAATTTAGGCAGGTAAAATTTTTTTTTCTAGGTTGGTACAACTATCCTTAATGACTATGCCAAGTTTGAACGGAATCTGTCAATAAGTGTGTTTACAGTAGCTGGTTAAGTCAGTCGATGTCAATAGTGCGTGCCGATTTTTTACAATGGGTGATTACGTTGAACAAAGAATTTGCCTAAAATTTTGTGTTGCGAATGAAATTTCGTGCGCCGATGCATTGAAAATGTTGCAAAAGGCTTTTGGTGATAAAGCACCATCGAAAACCCGTGCGTATGACTGGTACAAGGTCTTCAAGGAGGGTTATAAAGTCGTCGAAGACTTGCCTCCTTCGGGACGCCCATCGACGGCTTCGACCGCAGATAACGTCGATAAAATTAAGGAAATGGTGCTTGAAAACCGTCATACCAGCTTGAGAGAGATAGCACATGAACTTGAGATATCCCACGAGTCCACATGTACGATTTTCATTGATATTTCGGGCATGAGAAAGGTGGCCGCAAGACTCGTTCCAAAAGAGCTTAATTTTCTTCAAAAACGCTATCGCGAACAGGTCGCTTCGGACATGCTGGATCGCGCCAATTCTGATCCCGTATTTATGGAATGCACCATAACTGGTGACGAAACGTGGCTGTACGAGTACGATATGCAAACAAGACAGCAAGCATCGAAATGGGTGAAAAAAAACGAGCTGAAACCGTAAAAACCACGCCAAAACCGCTCAAAAGTGAAGGTGATGCTCATTATTTTCTTCGATATTCATGGCGTAGTTTACTACAAATTCGTTTCAGAGGGTCAGACGGTAAACGAAGAGTATTACTTAGGCGTTATGAAACGTTTGCGTGAGCGTATCCGCAAGAAGCAGCCAAATTTGTGGGCGAACAACTCGTGGATTTTGCACGACGATAACGCGCCGTCTCACCGAGCTACGATTGTGACCGACTTTCTCGCCAAAAACTCAACGAACACGCTTGAACAACCACCGTATTCGCCAGATCTGGCTCCCTGTGACTTCTTTCTCTTCCCAAAACTTAAATTGCCGCTCCGTGGCACCCGTTTTCAGTCGATTGAAGCCATAAAAAAAAATCCGGTGCGCGAGCTAAAGGCTATCCCGGAAAGCGCCTATAAAAAATGTTTTGATGATTGAAAGTGCCGTTGGCATAGATGTATCGGAGCAAATGGAGTCTATTTTGAATGCGACACAATAAATTTTGATTATTTAACGTAAAAATGTTGTTTTAATTTAAAATTCCCGGTACTTTTTTGACAGACAGTATAGATGGTAAAATAAAATGTCTACGTACTACACATGCGTCAATTTCGATTCGTTACAAAAACAGTTTTTATTATTTAATTTAAATATTATTCATTAATGACTGATAAAAAATTTGAATAATTAATAATCAACAATATAATAATTTATTTAATTTTAAAAATTTTAATCAATGTTTATAAATGTATGTATTCGAAAATCTTTTTGACACACACATCTACACACACCTACACACACCTACACACACCTACACACACCTACACACACCTACACACACCTACACACACCTACACACACCTACACACACGCACACACACACACACACACATATATATAGACACACGGGTAGTATACCGGAAGTGGGGAAAAACCGGAATCTTAAAATTTTGTTTCGAAACCAAAAGAAATTTGTCCATCAAAATTTAAAAATGTATTGGGTGTACAACTTTGCTTTCGCCGTTTTTTTCCGAAATTCAAGGCTTTATTGTAAAAAACTGGTTATACATTTATGATTCAAACTATTGTCCATCGCTGGCAACTACTTTCTCCCATCTTTTGGGCAGCATACGAATCCCGCGTTGAAAAAACTGGTCATCTTTTGAATCGATCTACGAATCGATCCAATTTTTTACCTCTTCATAAGACCGGAAGTGCTGGTCAGCCAAGCCGTGTGCCATTGATCAAAACAAGTGATAGTCCGAGGGAGCAGCGTCTGGAGAATACGGCGGGTGGGATAGGACTTCCCATTTTAAAGTTTCCAAGTATGTCTTGACCACTTTCGCAACATGGGGTCGAGCATTGTCATGCTGTAAAATCACTTTATCATGTCTCTCGTTGTATTGCGGCCGTTTGTCTTTCAATGCTCGGCTCAAACGCATTAATTGCGTTCGATAACGATCGCCTGTGATTGTTTCAGTCGGTTTTAACAACTCATTATACACTACGCCGAGCTGGTCCCACTAAATACTGAGCATGACCTTGGAACCGTGAATATTCGGTTTGGCCGTCGACGTAGAAGCATGGCCGGGATATCCCCATGATTTTCTGCGCTTGGGATTATCGTAGTGAACCCATTTTTCGTCTCCAGTCACAATGCGATGCAGAAATCCCTTTCGTCTTTGCCTTGCAAGCAGCTGTTCACAAACACACAAACGCCGTTCAACATCTCTCGGCTTCAACTCGTACGGCACCCAATTTCCTTGTTTCTGAATCATTCCCATGACTCTCAGGCGTTTTGAAATGGCTTGTTGCGTCACTCTCAATGATCTTGCTAATTCTTGTTGCGTTTAACACGAGTCTTGATCAAGTAATGCCTCCAATTCTGCATCTTCGAAAACCTTCTCTCTTCCTCCGCCATGCTGGTCTTCGACGTTAAAATCGCCGTTCTTAAAGCGTTGAAACCACTCTCGGCACGTTCTTTCACCAATAGCGGCCTCACCATAGGTATTTGAGAGCATTCGATGAGCCTCAGTCGCAGATTTCTTCATATTACAGCAGAAAATTAAAACCTCCCGCAAATGACGAGAATTTGGCTCGTAAGCTGACATGTTTAATCGAGAATAACTTTATGATGCAGACACAAATCGACTCATATTTCGATGACGTTATGTTTACAAATACCTAAGCTTATTGTATGACATCTATGATCTATTTATTTCAACTACCACTTACCGCTGCAGCCATCTATTGCAAAACGGCGGAAGCAAAGTTGTACACCCAATAATAACTTATTAACTACATGTCCCTTTGAAAATAAACAAAGTGCATTTAAAAGATAATACAAAATTATTATAAATTAAAGGCCACCTCATGCAAATAAAAACAAAATCATATTAAATAATTCATGTTGATTTTTTCATATAGGTTAAAAAAGGTGATTTCAAAGAATATAGGGTAGCAGTGCGACCCAACAACAATTTGAGTTAGTACTCATACTTGTCACTGAGGCGCTACCGCGCCCCTTGATATCGATACAATAAGAGAAGATTACTTTACTATTGATGATACTATCCTATGTTATGTATTTGTTCCAGTCACATAGATTCCATATTTGCACTGATCGATAGATGTTAACAATTAATCAAAACTACAAATGTTCATAAGATCTATCCCTGCGAACTAATAATGCTCTCATTAAGCTTAGTGGTAGCATAGATTTTAAAAATCTAAAAAGTAAAAGTTTCGTGTAAGATAGACACTTTAAGAAAATATAATTAAAAATAAAATAGTAAAATAAGAATTTATCTTTTAATAAATTATGGGCATCCGCCCGCAACAACAGTACATCTCATACACATTATCTACAGCCCTGGTAATTCATTAGCCATCCATCTATTTAATTAGGAATTCGCGTGAAAGCACGAAAAAATGTTGCCAAAATAAACCAGGGAAAATTTAAGTTTAAATTTATGAAACAATTAATTCATATAAATGTTCCTTTTCACAATTCTAATTCTGCATAGACAATTAAAAAGTTTTAAACTCTTAAATCACATTTATAGTATTTAAATCTTATAATTATTTATTTATAACATGTAGATTATTAGAAATATTTATATTTCTGCCTTTTTACATAAAAATTTATCATCTATAAAATAAAAGAATTATTAAAAAAAGTTACAACACAAAATTATACATAATTAAATACTTGAAACAAGAAGTATGAAAAATAAAATTTATATGTAATATTTCTTTCAAAATGTTTAATGTGGTTGAATATTATTGCGTATTCTCGCCATAGCTATTGAAACTGCCGCGAGGGTCGCGGATTCCCCTCGCGCATAATAGATCACGTAGATACTATCAGCAGGGTTGTAGGCCAAATACAAAGAAAACAGGAGAGCGAGAGAGAGAGAGAGAGAGAGAGAGAGAGAGAGGGAGAGATAATGGTTTATTTGTGTACATTTTGTTGTACATGGTAGAACAGAAACAATAAAGAACAAAATAACAATTAAAAATAATAAAAAAATAATATAACTAAAAAACTAAACAGAAACAATATAACAATATAGCAATATAACAATTGAAAAGTAATAACACTAAAACTAGAACTTAAAACTAAACTATATTAAAAACCAAGCAGATATGTAAATATAGGACTAATAGTAACACTAATAACAAAAATTATAAAAACTATAAAAGGCTCAAGCCTGGAATCGAATATAATAAATTAAATTTTAATTCGAATATAATAAAAGTATTAATATTACATACTGGCTTGAGGCGCAAGAGGATGTTCTCTCTCAAGAGAAAGAAGGAAAGCAAAGACTGAAGATTTGAAGGAAGAGTAAGAAGAGATGGAATAAAAGGTAGAAGAGAGGCTGTTCCAGAGTCGACAGGAGGAAACAGTAAATGACTTGTCGTAGAACACTGTAGCCGAGGGAGGAATGATCAACGGCCTCACATCCCCCCGTGAAGGCCTTCCCACCTGGGACCACTGATATTTCTCAAAAAGATAAGAGGGAGGCGAATCACTGAACAATAAAAAGAGAGCAGAAGCTGTAAAAAATTGTCTTCGAGCTCCAGTGGTCAGCCAAGCAAGGGAGACTCTCTATACGAGGAGATGTGCTCACGCCTATTTAAACCATAGATGTAACGCATACCAGAGTTGATAACTCTTTGAAGTTTCAAATCTTGTTACTGAGAAATATCGCTGTAGACTAAACTACAGTAATTCAACAAAGGAAACAGTAGCGTTTTGATGAGTTGTTTTCTTAATAAAAAGTTCGCACTACGACGAAAATAATTGAGGCGATATAACAGCGAGTTGGCTTTACGACACACATGTGACGTGTGTACTTTCCAATTTCATTTAGAGCCAAGATGCACTCCAAGATTACGAACAGAGGATTCAAATTTAACAAGTGATCCTTTAACAATAACTTCATGGACGTTCATACGCATGAGTAAGTTAATGTAATAATAAGATCCGAATACTATAGCTTTAGTTTTACGGACATTCAGACTTAGGTTGTTTGCATCGGCCCATTCAGAGACGAGCTGCGCTTGTCGACTCATTAGTTGAATCGCGGTAGCAATGTCAGACAGAGGAAACGTCAAATAAATCTGGAGGTCATCCGCATAAACGAGATGACTAATCGAGGAGTCAAAGCCGACAGCAACATCATTGATGTAAATAAGAAATAGTAGAGGACCGAGTACAGAACCTTGAGGGACTCCTGTATTTAGTGACAGAAATGCGGAAGAGCAGTCATTGGCGTCCAATACTGCCTGTTTTCTACCTGACAGGTAGGAGGCAAACCATCTGACAACATCTGGCGAAACGTCCAGAGTGAGTAGCTTACGCAGCAATTTAACATGGCAGACTTTATCGAAGGCTTTGCTGAAATCAAACATGAGTAGCAAAGTAACACAGCGCTTATCCATTCCTGCCCTTACATCATCTGTCAATTTAAGAAGTGCCGTCTGAGTGCTGTGTCCCTTTCGAAAAACAGTTTGAAAAGGATCAAACAACTTTCTGGTTTGCAAATAGTTGTAGGGCTGTTGGTGGACAACGCACTCAAGAATTTTCGAGAGAAATGACAGCAACGAGATAGGACGAATGCCACTCATATCTTTAGGCGACGCAGTCTTGTTCAGCGGAATTATAAGAGAATTTTTCCAGATGGATGGAAAAATAGAGTCCTTGAGTGAATCGTTTATGATACTGCATATAGTAGGTCCAAGTAGAGGGAAGGTGTCAATGATAAACGCTTGTGGGATGCCATCCAATCCTCTAGCTTGGGACGCAGAATAAGAGGCTGCGCTGCGTACTTCGGCAAGGGTAACAGGGCTGAAACTAAATAGTGGTTTCTAGGTAAGTTTGGAGCTGAGAGAAGAAACAAATTCATCAATTGAAAGAGCATGTGGATCATGGGCCACATCCGCAAAGTATTTATTCAGTTCAGAAGCAGAAAAAGGCTGATAAGACGCTGTAGCCGGCGCACAAATACTAAGATGGCGAAGCTCCTTCCAAAGGGCTCTCGAGTCCGAGATATGAGACAGTCTTTCATAATAGTAGCGTTGTTCAGCCAATGTAATCAGGCGGAAAACAGCATCACGAGCCGTCCTGTATTTATAAAGGTTTGACAATAGTCGAGAGCGTTTAAAACGTCTGTAAAGTCTGTCTCTGTCATCTAGTAGTCTATATATTTCAGGATTGTACCAGGGCTGGTGGGTGCTCTTCTGACGGACGGTTTTAGCAGGCACGAATAATGCAATTGCGTCATTAAGATGTAAATAAAGGCAGGTTCAGCGATCTTCCAAAGGAGCAGCACCAGCACAAATAGAGCAGACGTTTGTGCGTAAGTATGTCAGTAAAGCAGTAGTGTCCGTTGAGTTAAAGTCACGAAAGGTAAAATTTTGTAGTTGTGGTTTAGTGAGAGAGGAACGTAAAGTTGCAGCAATCAAGTCATGTCCGTCAATGAATGGTGAAACCGTCTTCCAGTAATCAAGGACAACATCGTTGGCATCCACAATGCATAAATCAAGCCAGGTATCTGATGTAACAGTATGATGTGCATTCCCGTAAGGTACACAGTATAGCGAGTTCTCATTGAATAAGCTCATCAGGAAATTAGCATAATCGCTATGAACAGAGAGATCAGTGTTGAAATCGCCAAGCAATATTTTAGTGCTATAATTGTGTATAACAGAGGTGAGTGTGGGAATAAAATCACTATTTGCTAAAAATGAAGCGTGTAGGGGTCGATAGACCACTCCCACGAAAATGGCAGGAGCAGTCGACGATCTAGCCTCGCAAAAAAGGTATTCAGGTAGTCCAGGCCATGCGGTCCAGACATGCGTCGAGGAACATAAAAATGTAGATGAAAGTGTATTATGTATATAAAGCGCAACACCACCACCTCTAGTGTTACGATCACAACGGTACAACGTGAAATCCTCAAGTAATACCAAAAAGTCATCAACGATGGGACCAAGTTTAGTCTCAGTTACAGCAATTACGTGAAAATAAGGGCGAGAAGCCAAGAAGAGCCTGACCAGCTCAATGTGCGCTCGAATCGAGTTGGCATTGAAATGGCAGACTCGAAGAGCATCCTCACTGGGACAATGCCTCGAACCATAAGGAGGAATAGAGAGAGGAGATAAAGTATGAAGAGAGGGAGGGACAGAAGTAGATGAAGAGAGAGAGCATACCTGTATAGTAGTGGCGCGTGGGTTGTCTAGCTGGACCTTGCAGGTTGAGTCACGGCGGTAGTAGGCACAAACATACTTAAAAAATTTACAACATCTTCTTCAGTATCAATTGGCCCAGAGAGGCCTCTCATCTTATGACGAGCAAAGACACGTCCATTCCTTACAAAGACGGAGAAATTCAGCCTCTTGTCCCTTGACTTTTCCAGAAGGCGCACTTTAAGCCGGTAAAGAGCTGGTGGGAGAAACTCGTTTAGGTTGATAAGCGCTGGAGTAATAGTGACTGATGGTTGCATAAAGGATGAGAGTGATGAAGCAATTTGCTCTGTATGCAGCTTTTTCGCACGAATTTTGGAAGCTATTGCACTACGAGCTAGAACAGCACTCTTCAGAGTTACCAAAAGTGGAAAATGCATGTTCGCTGGTCGAGAAGATTCAGATGTCGATCCAGTGGACGAAATAGTAGCTGTGTTCTGTGCTGGCAGCTGTCTAATAGACATAACGTCCTCGGCAGTAATAGTCGGATCAAGCGCAGAAAAAACAGCTCCAACAGCCGCTTTGATGTTTATAAACTCGCGAGGGACCATACCAGTCAAGACAACATCAGCCGAGTGCTCCAACCTGTATTGCTGATGAGAAAGCTCATTTAGCTTCTTCGCTAGGGCATTGTTAGCCCGATCTAAGTCAGAGATAGCAGTAGCGCTTACGTTACCAGGTGTGTTGCTCTTAATTTTCCCCGCTTGTCATATTACCAAACTATTTACTATCAAATATATGTTATAAATAAATTTTTTCTAAATTTTATATTTATTAATTAAAAATTTCAAAAAAAAATTCATTTTTTCATTATGAAATTTATTTATTAATTATGAAATGTTCTTTAAGAATTATAATTTCTTTAATTTTTTTTAAGCTCAAACTCTAAGAAATGAAGATTAACAAGATATATGCTTTAAGCTAATTATAAGTAAAATTAAATAAATAATGCCGAATGAATAGAAGTTTTTCAAATTTCCTTTATTCTAGCCATTTAATTGATTGTCTCTTCTTGATTAAAAAAAAAAAAAAAATTATTTAGTTTTAAAAATTTGTACTTTATTTAAATAAAGTATTTGTGTAATCAGTATTTTTAAAAATAATAGCTTAATAAATAATGATAAATAATCTTTCGAATGATTAATAATAAATGCATAATCAATAGGTATATTTAGGTATTTATTGATCTACAACGATATGTTTATTGTATTTTATTCGTCTTCCATTGATAATTTGACCGAAACTTTATGTAATTTAAGCCTCGACTTTGTACTTTGAGCGATAAACTTACATCAGGCAATTTTATTTAAAAAAAAACAAATGTTTACTCAATAAAAATAATTATATATATATATATATATGTATATATATAACTTCTTTCAAATATTTTAATTTTGCAATAAAAATAATTTCACAATAAAATTTTAAATTATAATTTATTGCTAGAATCTTAACAATCAATATTTTTACACGGGTATTGATTTTAGCATCAGTTACCAAGCGATTCCCGTTGCTATGATCCTACCCATATAATACATGGATTTTGGTGAAAACCGTCAATTCCCTCATGAATTTTAAATTATTACCCAGTAAAAGCACTTTATCTGTTCACAATGTTATTAGCTTTAGCAGAAAAATTATTAAAATTTTTTTCCGTAGCATTAAAACTTTTCGTAAAAAATCGTAAAAATTGTTATATTTTTATAAATATACGTATATTTTTATAATTAATTTTATCATTTTAAAATGTCGTGCATAAATTTCACTAACTTTCAATGAAGGCAATTTAATTATTTTTAAAAAACAAAATTAAATTTCAAAATTTTGATACTCTTATTGAACTATATAAATAGTTAAAAAAGCCGTTAAAAATATACTTCCTCAATTTATCAAAATATTATAAGTTGAATTATGCTTTCTCATTAACTATATCCTATCTATCTGATATAATTAAGGTTATACTACTTATAATCAATCATATTAAAATACATCGTTTGCATGAAATACTTAACTCTTTTTTTTTCTTTACTTACATAAAACAAGTTTTGCTTTTAATAATTGTTGGATGTAAAAATTAAATCAAATGTGGGATATAATTTTAATTATTAATTTTACTTTTTATTTCGCGGTAAATGCATTGCAATGAAATAAAATTATCGCTTTTTGAAAATATCGATTCTCCTATATAGGTCATCTTAAATAATAAAAATGCAATATTGTATAAATCATCAAATATTATTTGAATAATAAAGTCATAAAAATTTAAAAAGATGTTAAGAAACGAGTAGCGGAAAAAAATAAAAATTGTAAAGCATAAAAATAATAAAATATTCAATATGTAAAGAAGAAACAAAGAATTTATAATACCCATGCTTTAATTTTTTAGTTACAATGAACGTTCTTTTGTTAAATCTTTGTTTAATTTTCATTAAACGTATATTATACACCCTTTTTACAATATATTTTGAAACAGATGCAAACTTTATGTATTCAAAACAGGTAATATTAATTTAATTTAAATATTTATATATACTTATTTATGAGCTCAGTCATTTAATTACTCTTAAAAGGTAATTAGATATCATCGTAGTTTAGCTTCAATCAAATAATTTTTAAATTAAATTCAAATTTTGTACATACTAGTCTTTTAAAAGATATATTTATATCTTCGGTAATCATGTATATACATATATATATAAAGTAATTATCATTTTTTGTTATTAATGATTAATATTTATTAATATTTATCGATATTAGTGACATAAATTATATATCAACTACTTTTGAGTGACCAAATTTTCAGAACCTTTTAACCAATTAAAATGAGATATTGAAAAATTAATATCAACTAAGATTGTAATTAATAATGAAATAATTGAGAAAAAATTTCTGTAATATATAAATATCATATAATCGTAATTTTTTTATAGAAATAAGAGATTAAATGAATTTTTGTGTTAATCTCGCGTTACCCATTAGTAAACAATTTTATATTATTTATCATTCGATTAAGTTATTTATAAATTTCTTATTTATATTTTAATAAGTAAACTTGCATATAAGGTTACATTTTTATTACAATTTATTTACTAATTTATAAATTAATTCATAACATACTGATAAATAAATTAAAAACTCTTATTAATTTATACAATAGGCCCTACTTTTTGTAAAATGAAAATTTATTTTTATTGCATTAAAATAATGGGAATACGAATATCAACATTTTTTTACATGATATTATCTTAATAATTATTAGTGATAACTTACTTTTAATTAATCAAACATTAAATGTGACATACTTTCAAATTTACGATTGTGTCCATAACCTACAAAACTCAGCATTACGCAATACTATCTTCCGTAGATCGGAACGATTGGAACAAAAGGTAAAGAGACTTGGCCTCGAATCGTCACGTGCAAATCAAAATCACGAAACACCACTGGCTTTTATCTCGATTGCCTTTTATGCCACTATAATTTCCGAACCGCAAGTATATCTATAAATGATGCACCGTTAAAAGGTGCACTCGAGTTACAAAGGAAGAAAAGGAGACGTGATTCGTTCTTTTGCTTCCGCAAAACGCGGCGCTTTACATAAGTGCCGAGAAAGTCTGACGCGAGAATTCGAGAAAGCGCGCACATTCGTCACGAAAACCTCGACGTAAAGCTCGAGGAAGAATAATAAGGAGAGAGTTGAGAAATACGTCGACGGCTTTCAAGACGATTTGCCGCGTAAAAAAGAAACGATAAAAAATCGAAATCGTCTTCTTTAAATCTTTTTGTCGTCAGTGAGCTTGGCTCGTGACACGTTTGATCGCTCTTCTAGAATGACTTTGCAAAGCAGCTCGTGGATAAGTTTACCCGTCGAGTTTTGTCCCAAAGCTACTATATGTTACATTCGCACTTGGATCTTGGCTCAATTCGGAAAAATTGGCCAGCCCACAAAAAGATACCTTGAGATACCTTTAAAATGATTAAGTTATTCCTTTTGATGGTAAAAGTCGCAGAACGTTTCGTTTGAATTTTCAAAACGACTTTCTTTGACTGAGCCGTTAAATTAGAAGTTGATAAAATTTTTATAAAGTATGAAATTCATTCTTACGATATTTATTCTCTATTTAATGAAATCGAATTTGTTAATATAATTATCGAAATTATTATTTTATTGAAATTTCACTTAGCGTTTATTGTTTTTATTACTACTTTTTTTTTAATGTTATTCGAAAAACGTATTTTCAAAATTATATTTTATTTCAAATATTATTATCTCGCTTTGATTATTTATCTTGTTTAATTTCTTCTTTACCTTTTTATTTATACTTTGTTTTTTTATTTATTGCCTTATTGATGTCATTTATATATTTTTTTACATATGTAAATTAAGTAATTTATTCAACAAAATAGTTTATATATTTTTTAATATTTTGCTTAATATTGTTCAAGTGTAAATAACGAATTATTGAAAAAAAATGATAAAACAGACATTTACATTGCTCGTTTATCCGATTCACTTTTAATATTCACTTAGCGATCATGAAAAACATCATCTTTCACTTTTCCAGTCTGAAGAAAGTCTATTGGTTGAAAGCCTGTTGAAAGCATTGGCAAAACTCGCAGAGAATCCAGAGAGATGGGAGCGTGTGCATCAGCTCTTAAGTAAGTAGTTCAAGAGCCATTACGGTCATGCGTATCTGATGGAGCGGTCGCACCGCTCTTTTTAATTCAAGTTTGTCGGCAATTTATCAGAACGATATCATTTTATTCATTAAGGATACTGGAAAATTACTTTAATTAATTTTACTATTACATACCTAAATTTGAATGTTATTATTTATCTTTTTTTTTTTGTTATTGTTTATCAAATTTTTTATTCGTAATTATTTGCTTTAAATATTTTTAAATAATGAATAAAAAAAATGAGATTATCCACAATTATATTTTATGATGCAAAACCAATATTAAATTTTGCTATTAAATTATTACAATAATTATATTACAATTTAATGATATAAATGATATGTGTAATTATATATTTCGATAAACTTCAACATATATTTAGATAAAATAGAATAGTATCTCTCGACCCAAATTTAAGGTATTTAAATTTCAATGTTGCAATTAAATTTGAGAATAAATGGTTTGATTATTAACTCAATTCAGAAATAATTTTTAATTTCATTCAATACATTTATAAAAATGCTCTATAATGATAATTAATTCTGTTAATGCGACCATTATTTTAACAATTTAGACCATTATTGTTTTATTTTATTTTTTTTTTTTTTTAAATTTTGTACTATTTCATTCATGTCTTGTTCTTGTGCATATATTTTGTGCTATTATCTATTAAAATTGATAATTTTCTGTTGAAATGAAATATTAATATATCCGTAAAATTCTTGGATATTCGATGGTACCATTTAATTTCTTAGCGGACTATAAGGCTAAACAAGACTATTCTCGTCAAGCGGTCGAGACACAGAAACGTTTAGTCCAAGTATCAAATCCCTTTATCCAAGAAGAGAGCTTGACAATGACTATGTCCAATCCGGCTTCAAATTCGGACGGCTCGATGAGAAAACTTAAGAAGAAAAAAAAGAAAAAGAAGAAGCCACGACATCGGAAAATGTTGACTACAACGACAACTAGTACAACGACGCCGAGAGTTGCAACGACTCCAGCCGCAATGGTTATAGCTACGACAGAAACGCCCTGGCCGACGACGCGCCCGTCGTCTTCGGTGGCAAAGTGGCGACTCGTAGCCGAGAGGTTGTTTCGACCACCGTGGTCGCAAGAAAATGAGGAGAGTGACGCTTCGAGCGTAGCCAAGGTTTCCTTTGTTTGTTTAGCTTGGTAAAGTCGCGAATGGAAAATCGATGGCCACGAGTATAAATAAAATAATGTTTAGAAAGTTTGAAAATATGTTTTAAAACTCGATAATATTAGCATAACAATACATATATATTCGTGACTTTTTATTTAAGCTAATTCTAAAACTCTTGAATGAGTAATATTAGGATTAAAAAAAATCGATTTTCATTAATTAAATAGCTACTGTAATGTGTCTTTTTATCCACGCTCTTAATCATCTTACCTTCAAATTTAATCAAAATCTATGTAAGAATAAAGTAAAGAAAAAATAATCTCACTATTGCATATTTCAAGAAAAAACATTTTTTTCGATAAAATTGTTTGCCGCCTTTTAAAATTAACAATAATTAACGTAAGAAATAGAAACTAATTTTTATCAATTACATGTATTGCAAAATTGATAGTCATATTATTTAAACTTAATTTAGTTCATGTTTCATATAATATTTAAAATTTATATATTATAATTGATATTTATATTTACATATTCAATAAGTATATTTCATACTTATAAGGTACTGCAGTGTATCTAATTGGAAAATGAAATGTACGATTAAAATGCTTATTTAATTTTCATAATACATTTACAACGTTAAATAAAGATTGTGTGAGTCATTTCAATTATAGAATATAATTTTATTATATTGGATATTTAAAATTTTTAATCTGCAACAAAATAAACTAAATTATTATACATTGGTTAATTTTCATGTTCACATTGAAAAAAGAATGTTTTGCATTTTTTACATTTTTGCTCTGATTAATTGTCAGAATTTTCAAATAAAGTGCAAATATGAATAATAAACAATGATAATTAAAAAACCATTTTCAAATTATTACCTTACAGTTAATTATTAAAAATTTTAATTAAAAAACAAATAATACATTCCACGATTATTGAAATACATAGTTTATTACAAAGTTTAATATTATTTTATATACTGAATCAAATTTTTACTATAATTAAAAAAATAAATAAGTAAATAAATAAAATAAAATAGAAAAAAAAATTATATCGAAATTTTTTTTTAAATAAATACGTCTATAGGCTTCGATAAAAATGTTATTTTTCTCTTTTATTTAAGGTTCGATACACGATGCCATCAAAACCGCGAACGATCGTTTCGATGCATCAACCGCTTGAAGACAAGGAGCACGAAAGTCTCAAAGCTCTGAATTCGGAGCGACAAGCATTGATGCTAAAAGCTGCCCGGGAATACTCGCAACCGCGACTTCTACACTTTGGGAAAATTAATACTCATCAGCAGTTACCGCATAGTGAGGAACTTGAAGAAAGTGAGTACTTCGATCTCTGTTAATCTCGTGCGTTTCTCGCGAATAATTCCTTGATTTTGATTTATGAACGATTATTAGATATCAATATGGATATTTAAAATATTTCGTAGTTGTGAAATTTGATTGATTTACAATCAAATTTAGATCTGTGAATAAAAAGAAAATATAATAAATAAAATGGTGCATTAGATATACAATGTTAGATTAAAACTAATTTTTTATAAAAAAAGACGTATAAAAGGCCTTTAATCAAATAAAAAGTTATCATTTCTTAAAAATCTAATATCGTAAAAAAAATGTCATTTTCGTTTAAATTTTTATAATGTAATGGACATATACAGTCTGTCAAGTAAGAGCGTGGTTAACTTCACTGACAGGTAATAAAAGATTTTGCTCTAATTCTTTCGCGAGCCAATAGAAGGAAGCTTTATTCTTGATGCATTGTTAACAAAGATTCAGTTGTCGTTGATCTTTTGAAAGAGAATCACGTTAAACGCCATGAGTGCTAAGTACGCGTCGCGCTACGAGGCTGTGTTCCTTTGCATCCACCCGAAAGGTCCCAAAATGTCGCAATCAGCGGCTGCTAAATATATGAGAAAGTCGAAGGCATTTGTACAGAAGTGGATACAGCGATATAAAGTGGCTTAAAATGTCGATGATTTACCAGAACGTGGCTCGATAGGAAAAGTGAACAAAAAAGATGAAAAAAGAATAGTGAATCTGTTTTCGCGGAATCCTGCTTTAACACTGCGGCAAGGACAAGCAAAATTAATGGCAAAAGGTTTAGATACATCCTACAAAACTATCCGAACCCATCTTCGTACTCATCATCTGAAATGGCGCAACACAATGAAGAAGCCTCTGTTAACTGAAAAACATGTGACAAAGCGACTTGCTTGGGCGCATGAGAATATTGATAGAGATTTTGAAAATGTCATTTTTACTGATGAATGTTCTATATGGGCACGTTCTGTCCTCACGCGAGCCTGGTCAACTTCCACCAATAGGCTTGTTCAGCGGACCGTAAAACATGGAATAAAGGTGCATCTTTGGGGCTGCTTCTCAAAGCAGGGATTCGGCACTTTGCACCTCTTTACTGACAACCTAAATGCCGAGAAAATGATAAAAATCTACAAAAAGGCTTTACTGCCATCTGCCAAACGATGGTTCATCACAAAAAATGAAGATTGAATTCTGCAGGAGGACAACGATCCTAAACACCGCAGCAAGCTCTGTACTCAGTGGAAGACTCAATCTGGCATCGTTACATTGGATTGGCCGTCGCAGTCGCCCGATGCGAACCCTATTGAAAATGTGTGGGCATATATTAAACGGAAGCTTTGTGGAAGACGCACATACACTTTGAAGCAGTTGTCTTACGAAATTCGTCGGATCTGGAGATCCTTGCCACTAGAATACGCTGTCAAATTAGTAGAAAGCATGCCTCGGAGATGCCAGGCAATTATTGACGCCGGTGGTGACTGGACACATTATTGACCAAATTGCATCATTGTTTGTAATGTGTACAATGTATTATGAATATGAAAGTTTCATGAAATAAATTTTTTTATAAATTAACACGACCACGCTCTTACTTGACAGACTGTATTGTAAAAGTGATATTTTTCAAGAAGTGAATCAATTGTAAATTCTTCAAAATTAAGATATTATAAATTTTACTTGCAATATTCTTAAATTAACGAACATCGTCGTTAAAATTAACAACTACATTAGGAAAAAATTAATAATTATATATTAAGAGAATGAAAGAAAGAATACAAAAAACTTTAAAATGATATTTATTCAATCAACGAAATTAAATGTATGTACAGAATAAAAAATGTATATAATTTTTGTATAAAATATTTATTGAAAAATTTTTATAATTTTTGATATTCACATTGCAAACATTTATTCTAAGAAAAAAATATCGTGCAGCTCATGAAATATGAAAAAATTTTTACGTAGAAAGTCAAGATGATACAAAGCAGGAAAAATTTTCTCTTGCAACACAGTAAAAACTACCTCAAAATAAAGAAGTTCGTAGTATGCATTGATTTGTAAATATGCAACATTGTTTTTCCTCTTCAGAATAAAAATTTCCATTATTTTTATGAACTATCTTTACGCACTGAAAACTGTAAAAAATATGTGAGAGCTAGGTAAAAATTCACACGATGCGTAAAAATATTCTTATATAATCAGTTTTATAACATTTTTTACTACATCGAAATGTATACAAATTACCAATGTCACTAGATAACTGCCAAACAGTATTTTTCTCCTAATTCTTGACCGTTTGAGTCCCAAGCAGTGCAAACGCGCTGTTGAGATTTTATGTCGAGAAAATACAGCACATTTCGAGCATTGTGGACAACTGGCGGTGCGTCACCGATTATCGATTTACCGACGCCAAGTGCATCACACAGCTCTTTTTAATGTAAATAGTACATTTTACAATAGGTAAAATAATACGATAATAATGAAATAATACATTACAAAATAAAAAGAACTCATTTAGAGAAAGCGCGATTGAAACTCAAACAGTTAAGTACGCAATTTTTTATTTTTTATTCTTAATTTTAAGATGCTTTTCAGATTGCATAAAATTTCGCTAAAAATACTTATTAATTTTTTGAATTTTGAAATTTCATAAAAATCTCTATATTACACTATGGTAACATTCGTTAAAAAATCAGATATAACTTTAAGATAATAGTCAATGCATACAATATGACATCTTCATTATTTTGTTGCGAAAATGCAAGTTGATTGAATGAAGGGTTAATTGCCGTTTACGGAATTGAGAATAAATAGAAGTCGTGGCTCTGGTCATACAAGCACAATAACTTTTCTGGAACGTTTCTTACCGTGTTACATAAAAATTCCTTTTCTGCCACTCAGCATACGACTCCAACGAAAGACCCTATCAACGAGCTCATTTTGGACAACTGATACCTTCTTCTTCGTCACGTGTAAACGTCGTTCAACACCAGCCGCATTTAGACGTGAGTTTTGCACGGAATCAGGAATACATACCGCCTAGACGAGAATTCGCAGTAAGCAAACCTTGGCAAGGCAATGACTCGCCCTTCGCTTACGAGAATCCTTGGAGTAATTTGGGTGAGCAGAGCGGTCGATCCTATGCACCATTGTTAAAGAGCTCCTGGAGTTGGCGTCAATTTGCTAATTCGCCAGTCTCGATGCCCAAACCCAAACCTTGGCTACCTTGGCACGACGATAGAGATTATTTCGCAAGACTCCAGGAGCAACAAGAGAAAACGGCAAAGGCTTGGCAACAAGTGCAGCAAAGGCAACAACAGCAGACCTGGAATCGACAAAGTTTAAGGGTTTGTATTGATCGGTACTTCTTTTTTTGTTTAATAAAATATTAATTATACTTATTTATTACCTAAGTAAAATGAAAGTAAATGACGAACATTAGTAGATTATTTTGAAATCTAATATTAAATCAGTATGATTTGAAAAACCACATACATAGTATATATATATATATATATTGATACATTAGTTATTTATGTACCATAGGCGAGCCTCGCGTCATTACAGCTTGAGGCAAAATATGTTGTGGATGGATAGTAGGGCCGCAGTCGCGAGCGCAGCGAGCGACTAAGGCGCCTCTATCCATCCACAAAATATGAGCCGAAAGCTTTAATGACGCGAGGTTCACTCATGGTGCTTAAAAAATTTTTCAGCCTTGTAACCCGTACGAAGACTCTTACTTAGTTAACAGAATAATTAATTTTATTTTGTTGCATATCAATAAAATGCAATTTCGAACCCATACTAACAGTTCGTAAACTACAGATATCGTCTGCTAACGCATGCGCATTTTGTACACACACGCGTACATGTACATGTGTGTCAAAAAGTGACAAACAACATAATGTAAATATAAATATAAATTATGAAATTAAAAAAAATAGTAAATGGATTCATATTTAAAAACAAAATTAATTCTTGAACAATTATTATTTATTAAAAAATATAAATTTCTTGAGTATATTTATTAAATATTTATACAAAATAACATTTTTAACAAAAGTTTTTTTTATAAGATTTGAAGGCTTATAAATAATATTAATACTATTATAATTAATATAAATACTTTCTTATGTTATTTTTATCATAACAATACTATATTTGTTTAACACATTTTTTGTATAATCAATGAATTTTAGTCTCTTATTTAACATGAAAAAACAGTAACTTTTTTAAATATTTTAAATTTAATTTCTTCACACAAAAAGCTTTTAAATCATTTATCTAAATCACAAACAAAATTATAAACTAAAAAATTATCACTTTAAAATCACTTATTATTAAATTTTTTAATTTTGCGGGATTATATTAGACTTTACTTTTTCTATTAGTTTATTTAATTCACGTTTGCATTCTTCATCACTGTCACTATCACTCGTCTTATTTTCATTATTTAATAAATTGTCCATTTTTATTCTTTTTCTCACATATTAAGAACGAATATTACCGACACAACGATACACTATACTGAAAAAAAAAAAAAGAAAAGCAGAGCCCCGTGGTCGCTTGAATGTACATACTGAGCGAAGGAGAAAGCGAGACAGAGATAGGGTGGTCACGTGGGAGCAATGGTGCGCGCGCTCTTATCGCTATCTCGTTCTCTCTCCTTCGCTCAACATACATAAGTCTTATTACGCGTTTCGAAAATATAAGTTTCGATGAAGACTCACATGCTAGGCTATATGAAGCGACAAATACATAGCAGTGGCGCTGTTAACTTTTTTTTCTCCTGGGACGTATACAGCCTAGGAGGACGTATAGAATGACATACAGCCTAGGAGGACGTATAGAAAAATGTTAATACGATCGAGAAGGCGCTTGCGCGTATGGAAACCATTTACACGCTGACGATGCTCCGTAGGTAAGAGTCGCCGTACGGGTTAGTAGGCTGAAAATATATATATTGGGCGTACAACTTTGCTTCCGCCGTTTTTTTCCGAAATTCGAGGCTTTATTGTGAAAAACTGGTTATACATTTATGATTCAAAGTATTGTCCATCGCTGGCCACTACTTTCTCCCATCTTTCGAGCAGCATACGAATCCCGCGTTAAAAAAACTGGTCATCTTTTGAATCGATCCACGAATCGATCCAATTTTTTACTTCTTCATAAGACCGGAAGTGCTGGTCGGCCAGGCCGTGTGCCATTGATCGAAACAAGTGATAGTCCGAGGGAGCAACGTCTGGAGAATACGGCGGGTGGGGTAGGACTTCCCATTTCAAAGTTTCCAAGTATGTCTTGACCACTTTCGCAACATGGGGTCGAGCATTTTCATGCTGTAAAATCACTTTATCGTGTCTCTCGTAGTATTGCGGCCGTTTGTCTTTCAATGCTCGGCTCAAACGCATTAATTGCATTTGATAACAATCGCCTGTGATTGTTTCAGTCGGTTTTAACAACTCATAATACACTACGCCGAGCTGGTCCCATCAAATACTGAGCATGACCTTGGAACCGTGAATATTCGGTTTGGCCGTCGACGTGGAAGCATGGCCGGGATATCCCCATGATTTTCTGCACTTGGGATTATCGTAGTGAACCCATTTTTCGTCCCCAGTCACAATGCGATGCAGAAATCCCTTTCGTCTTTGCCTTGCAAGCAGCTGTTCACAAACACACAAACGCCGTTCAACATCTCTCGACTTCAACTCGTACGGCAACCAATTTCCTTGTTTCTGAATCATTCCCATGACTCTC
This sequence comes from Chalcis sispes, assembly GCA_949987625.1. Taxonomy (NCBI): domain Eukaryota; kingdom Metazoa; phylum Arthropoda; class Insecta; order Hymenoptera; family Chalcididae; genus Chalcis; species Chalcis sispes. The sequence goes on along the minus strand of OX465098.1, from coordinate 17,375,723 downwards.
AGGCGTTTTGAAATGGCTTGTTGCGTCACTCCCAATGATCTTGCTAATTCTTGTTGCGTTTGACACGAGTCTTGATCAAGTAATGCCTCCAATTCTGCATCTTCGAAAACCTTCTCTCTTCCACCGCCATGCTGGTCTTCGACGTTAAAATCGCCGTTCTTGAAGCGTTGAAACCACTCTCGGCACGTTCTTTCACTAATAGCGGTCTCACCATAGGTATTTGAGAGCATTCGATGAGCCTCAGTCGCAGATTTCTTCATATTAAAGCAGAAAATTAAAACCTCCCGCAAATGACGAGAATTTGGCTCGTAAGCTGACATGTTTAATCGAGAATAACTTTATGATGCAGACACAAATCGACTAATATTTCGATGGCGTTATGTTTACAAATACCTAAGCTTATTGTATGACATCTATGATCTATTTCTTTCAACTATGACTTACCGCTACAGCCATCTATTGCAAAACGTCGGAAGCAAAGTTGTACACCCAATATATATATATATATATATATATATATATATATATATACCTAAAGAAAAACTATAAAAGTTCTTAAATAATGTACAACCGGTTCTATTTCATATCGAGCGGTCTGTCTATTCTCAGAATATCAAATTATTTTAAAAACTTCACGTATTTTTCTACTCTGAAAATTCGACTATATATATATTTTAATCTGGGTATTAAATGAGAATTGCAGAATTTATACAAGTTATAAAATCGATTCTCAATATTAATTTATTAAAAAATCATATCAAAATATTTTATAGCTGTACTATTTAATCAAATTTTTTAGATATTAAAACTCGAATATTGCTTGTTTGAGTTTCTGACGTTTATTAAAAATATTTTTTAATATTTTCAAAATGTTTTGTTTTTTTAATCATATTTTTTCAATTATATTTTTATAAACAATATATTATATGTACAGATTTTTTATTTTTATAATTTACTTTGATTTTTAAAAGTTCTATACATTATTTAATATAATGTATATTGCTAAGTTGGAGAACGCAACAAGTCCCATAAATAAAGCTGAACATTAAATAGGTCAAAAACTTCGTATTTCGACGCATTTGAATTTCTTAGTTATCGACTTTCTATGCTAATGCCACCAAAGTGCAAAGGCCTTTGAATATATTATGTTGAGTGCGTGTAAAAGAAAATAAATTATATCAAGATATGCTTCTATAATTCTAACATTACTTTTATTACTTTTTTGTTACTTGAGAATATAATGGAGATAGTATTTTTAGTTTATTAGTTAATAATTGTGAAAGTATGTGAATGAATAAATCTATGCGTTGGTGGTCGCTCGGCTGGCTGCAAATTAATATGTATAGATTGTTACTTATGTTGTCATTTGTAGGAACTGCTGGTGCGTCGACCTTTAGTTCCGATTACTTTTTTATGCCTAGCTGAGTATATGGGCATAGTAGTCGATCATACTTTATTTTCATTATGAATGCAGGATCCTTTCTCTTAACTCACGAGATCTGGCTATTAAATAACGAGACTGGTTACGAAAAAGGGTTTTATTATAAAAATTATTCTACATTCAAATGCTCCCCTTCAATATACTTCCCTTCCATCGCCACACACCTTTCCATACGTTTTTTTCCATTGATCGAAGCAGTGCTGGAAGTCTTCTTTGGTGAGAGCTTTTAGGAGCTCTGCCGTTTTTTGCTTTACTGCTTCCATCGACTCAAATCGGGTCCCTTTCGAAGCAGATTTTATCTTCGGAAACAAACAAAAGTCGCACGGTGCCAAATCTGGCGAGTACGGCGCGTGTTCGAGCACTGGAGTGCGCTTACTAGCCAAATACTGCTTCACAGATAGCGCGTTATGGGCAGGTGCGTTGTCCTGGTGCAAAATCCACGAGTTGTTCTTCCACAACTCAGGCCGTTTCTTACGAACTCGTTCTCGCAGTGTTGCCAAAACTGACAAATAGTAAGTCTGGTTGACAGTCTGACCCTCTGGAACCCATTCAGTCATCACGATACCGTTAATGTCGAAAAAAACGATCAACATTGCCTTGAATTTTGATTTGGACATCCTTGCTTTTTTGATTCTGGGCGATTCAGGCGTCTTCCAATGCATCGATTGCCGCTTTGTTTCAACTTCGTATTGAGAAATCCACGTTTCGTCGCAAGTAATAATGTTTTTCATCAGTCCGGAATCTTTTTTTAACCTTTTAAGGAAATCTGAGCAGACCTGTTGACGCAAGAGCTTTTGGTCAGGAGTCAGGTTTTTGGGCACCAACTTCGCACAGACTTTTGTCATGTGTAATTCCTCGTGTAAAATTTGTCTAACCATTTCTTTATCGGCGTTTACAGCCTCGGCAATCATCCGGATCCTCATTCGACGATCTGCACGCACAATTTGGTTGATTTTGGTCACTGTTTCCAGAGTTGAAACAGTGACAGGGCGACCTGGGCGTTGGTCATCTTCAGTGCTCACTCGGCCCTCACTGAAGCGCTTACACCACTCAGAAACACGCGCACGAGATAGAGAATTGTCCCCATAGGCCTCTTGCAACAATTTACAGCACTCAGTCGGAGTTTTTTTCAATTTAACGAGAAATTTGAGATTGATACGTTGCTCCTGTTTTTCGTCACACATGGTTTTCGGCACGAGAAAAAAACACGTTCGTTTCAAACCGTTACTGCACAAATACAATAATAGTGACGAGAACGTGTTTTGGTACGTGCATAGACAAGATATCTAGATACCCAACGCACTACTCGTTTTTTTCCCCACCCCTCTACGGCGCCCTCTAGGCGCGCAGTCACGTTATTTAATAGCCAGACCTCGTATTTATTTTTCTGACGATTTCTTAGTTGGATATTTTTACTATCTTTTATTTTTACTGGTTCTTTTATTTCTTACAAATGTTAAAACCTAGTTTCATTGAAATTTATTCAAGCTTGTGTATTTCAATATACAAATTTCATATAAGATCAATGTTCTTTTGGACAGAGATGTATTCAATTATATCTGTATATTGGAAACGTGTAGAGCTCCGCTGCTCGAGTTTGTTTTTCTTTACTTCCAAATAAAGACTGATTTTTCAAGCTTTTTTTTCTGATTGGCTTATACTGTTATTATTGATAGAAGAAATAAAAGACAATTTTAGTTTTGTATTTCTCTCCCATTTTTAGCCAATATTTTTTGCTTCATTTGTTGAACTCTGTTTCCGAGTCTTATATTTTTCCCTTGTTGCGTTACATTTCAATTTTTCGGTTTACAACCTACTTATACGTTTTCAAAAAACTCAAATTTTATAGCTTTATAACTGTGTACCTAAAAGATGCGAGGGGGAAGCTTACCGTTTTCTATTATAAAAATTTTCATTCTTTATATTATGACAGCTGTCTCCGCTTGACGCTTTTTTGAATGTCGTCTTGGTAAATTCTCGATACTTGATTTCTTTTAGTTGAAGAACAGTAAAAGGACACGAGTAAATATCAAGTAATATTCAAATGATTTGTGACTCTCTCAAAAATTAATTTTTCACAAAAATGTTTTTTAAATATTCAACCAAAGGAATATTTTTGATCAAAAAATTTAATACTTTTTTCAGTTTAATTCACCATAATTTTTTTTAAATATGTTTATTTATTTTTCAAATATTACACAAGAAAATTTTATGTGTTCTAAGTATTTTAAATCCAAATTAATTTATAATTCTAAAACAAGGCAATAAAAAAAAGTCATCGAAAAAATTATGTTTTTTCAAATTAAAAAGTTGTATTACAAACTTTTATTTTTAAATTTTAAATTATTCTAAAATATTTGTATCTGTTTAAAGAAATATTTTATAAGTTTACAGCTTTTTAGTATTAATTGTTTAAAAGTATGAACGCTTATTTGCACGCATAGCATATTTTTACCTCTAAAAACTCCTAACTCCTCCTCCTCGTTAACCCTTTCAGTCCCAGTGGTTTCGATCGAAACCACTTTTGCGTTCAAACGTTCATAACTTTGTCAAAAATCAATATTTATTAGATTTCCAAACGCCAACGGTCTAAAAATTTATTCTACTTTGCAACAAAAATGTATAGTGCAAAAAATTAATAACAATTTTGTGCTTATAGCAATATAAACAAATGAATGCTTTTGGCAGAAATTAAAAAAAAAATTTCCAATTATCGAATTACGTGAAGTTAGGCTCATAAAAATGAACACTCAGGGGTTTTTGGGGTCGCTGATTACGAATCCGATGTCAGATTTTCATTAATTACAAAATATAAAATAGCGGATCTAATATGGCGGACGACTTTTTTAAAATCGATCCAATTAGCCCGAAACTTGTTACTCAGGGGTTCTCGGGGTCGCTGATTATGAATCCAATGTCAGATTTTCAAAATTAAAAATGGCGGATTTTATATAGTGGACGATTTTTTAAAAATTCATTCGTTTGGCCTGAAACTTATTACTTGAAGGTTTTCGGAATCGCTAATTACGAATCTGATGTTAGTTTTTTAAAATTAAAAACGACAGATCCAATATGGTGGACGAAAATTTAATAAGTTCACTTGCACTCCAGAAAATGACCACTTAAAACTAATATCTGATTTGTAATCTGCGGATCTAAAAACTCCCTATTAACAAATTTTAGGCCAATTGGACCAATTTTTAAATAGGTCGTCCACTATATTCGATCCGCCATTTTGAATTTTAAAAATCTGACATCGGATTCGTAATCAGTGACCCCGAAAACTCCTAAATATAGAATGTGACGAAAATTGCGTTACTCTAAAAAAGTCAGGGCTGAAAGGGTTAAGTTGGAAGACGGAACAGATAACATAATAAAAACAGATAAATGTTTAAACATTTGGAACACGTAATTTTTTGAACTGCGTGACTCCCTTTTTTCTGGCCGTCGCGCATGCATTAATGCTTCTGGAATGTGGAAGCCAACGAAAAGGAGAAGGTGTCAGTGTGTGTAAATAAATGACTCGTAAATGTAAATTCCAATATTACTTTGGTACGCATAAACATATAGGAGATACGGCACTTTTTTAAAATTTGTAACTATGCGTGTATGAGCATGAACTTATGAATTGGTCGTCGGGTGGCTGCTTGTAAATGGATAGAGGACGTAAGAAGCGGCGCCTCTCAATATAGACAATGGTAGGTTCATGCGTGCCTGCCGCTCCACAGGTGGTCGCTCCTTTGCTTACGCGTATTTACGTATACTTTCCGATACTAGTTGAACTGCCGATGGCGTATCGTATAGCGAGTCCCTCTTGTTTTTCTTCTCTTTACTGTTTGACGTTTGTTTGATGGCTGACACACAGTTCTTACGTTTGTTCTGTGAAAAGCTCTAAAAGTTACGTTTGATCTTTGAAAAGCTCTAAAAGTTACGTTTGATCTTTGAAAAGCTCTAAAAGTTACGTTTGATCTTTGAAAAGCTCTAAAAGTTACGTTTGTTCTGTGAAAGCTAAAAAATAATTTAAATGCAACTTAACTTTTCTCTGCCATGCTTCTGACTAGCAAAGCTCCTGCGTGCTCAACGAAAATTGAAATTGGACGATTATCTTCTCTTTTAGCCTGCTTATATACTCCTCGAAGATAGGAAGAATGCATGCATAATAACGCAGGTTAAAATTTGTATTTTTAACGATGGCGTTTGCATCTTTTCGTGCAGACGTTCGCGTTTTTACAAGGTAAAAGCAACTAAAATAAATAAACAAGGAAGAATGTTTTCTTTCCCACAATCCAAACGTTCCTGCGATGCTCAGTGTTAGTCCCGCATTCCTCACTTTCAGGAGGATCGATGGTGAAATCAAACAAAGTTGCTTTCGCATTCCTCGTTCGCGATTATTTCTAAGTCACCCTGCGTTGTTCTCGTGCACTTATGCGTGCTGCCTCTGTTTAGATGTTGTCCCCTTTTTCGTTACATATATGATATATAATATTTAGGGAAGCGTTTAGAAAACCGCTTGTTGTTATAAATTCAACATTTTATGTGACGGGTACGTTTTCGCGCTCTGTACTACTTTCGCCGGTGTACTTACACAGTATGTCGGAAAAGTTCCCGAACTTTTGAAATAAAAAATCAAAAATTACATCTAAAGAAATTTATTCCAGTTAACTTTCAACATAGTCCCCTTCTCTAGATATACACTTATTTGAGCGCACCATGAGTGATTCGAAGGCTCTCTGGTACTCCTCTGAAGCTATCGCTGTGAGACGCTCGGTGCAAGCCGCTTGAATGCTCGGTACATCTTCAAAAAATCGTCCTTTCAAGGCCATTTTTAGCTTGGGAAATAGGAAAAGGTCGGCTGGAGCCAAATCTGGCGAGTATGGGGCGTGATTGATGCGTGGGATCTGATTTTCGGCGAGATAACGCTTCACAATGTTCGAAAAATGAGCAGGCGCATTGTCATCCAGCAAACTCCACGATCCCAGTTCCTTGTACTCGGGCCTGATGCGATTAATCCGGCGCTTCAGACGTTTTAACACCTCTACGTAATACGCAGCATTCACAGTGGTGTTTGGGGGCACAAATTCTTTGTGTATCAGGCCTTTGGAGTCGAAGTAAGCGATGAGCATCGTCTTTACCCGTGATTTTTGTTGGCGCACTTTTTGAGGCCTCGCACGGCCCGGACTGAGCCAAGCGGATGACTGGCGCTTCGTGAAAGGATCGTATTAAAAGTACCAAGTCTCGTCTCCAGTCACAATTGAGGCTAGAAAGCTCGGAGTAATGTCGCAAGTCTCGATAAAATCTTGACAACATTGGATGCAAGTTTCTTTCTGCTCTGGTGTGAGAAAGTGCGGAACAAATCGAGAGCAGACCTTCCTGCGGTTCATTTTTTCTTTCAAAATCAACGCGACGCTATCCTTGCTCATGTTCAGTTCGTCTGCCAACATTCTGAGAGACATGTGGCAATCCTGCTTCAGTAGCGCGCGCACGCGAGCCTCGTTTTTTCGGTAACAGCTGTTGACGGCCGGCCGCTTCTCTCGTCATCTTTTAACGACTCTCTACCCTTCTTGAACCGACTAAACCACGTGTAAACAGTTGTACGCGACACTACACCTTCACCGTAAGCCGAATCGATCATTTTTTTCGTTTCCACGAAAGTTTTTTTAAGTTTATAGCAAAATTTGATTGCGCCACGATGTTCAAATTTCTCATCCATCGTAGAGCTTGCACCGGGGTACTAAACACACGTTCACTTAAGCTCGTCTATCTCGGCAACTAATGAACGGATACTGGTGAAAAAATTCTCAGACACTCCAGAGGGATGTAGCAACATAGTACCGGTGTCGTCCAAGAGGTGGCGCCACTCGTACAAGCGCTGCAAAATAAGTTCGGGAACTTTTCCGACATACTGTGTATACTGTAGAATAGAGAAGCAGTCTCTTTAAAGCTCGGCACGGCTTCTTGGATTTTAACCTTGGTTTACTGAGTGTCTATGTGTTTTCAAGCTAGTTTGTACGTTTGCCCTCTCACGCCTTTGCGATTATTCTAGATTTTTCTCACATCTGACACACACACACACACACACTCGCGCGCGCGCACACACACACACAGATACATATATATATATATATATATATATACATTAATACGAAATCAAAAATAATAACTTTTAGAATATCTAGAAACTTGATCTAATTTGTATTTTATATTTTTTTTTTTTGAACGCTAATATGTAAAGCTTGTATTATATTTTATATGCAATCAACAATACACTTAAAGACAAACAAGCAGCTGGTTGAATCGTGATGATTTCAAGGCTTGCACGATGATTTTTCAAAATACGTATACCTTGAGAATAAAGATATGTTATATCGATATGTAAAGTAACTTATTGAAGTAAGTTTTAAATTTCAATATTTATTTATTGTGTGTAACAAGAGTTGTACAAATAAATATTGGAATCTGAATTTTAGTAAAATGAAAGTTGGAATGACGTTTTCTAAATACAGTTCTTTTGTGAAAAGTAGAGAGAGGCAGACGCAAGGGGCTTGTCTGTTTCGTCATTAACGCGAGATGATGTGGTGTGCCGATTCTGTTGTGTGTTTTTCTCTAACATGAAAGGTTGAGTTCTGTAGTCTCTTCTTTCAAAAGTAGAAAGGCCCAAATGTATGTATCTATACCAGACGAAATAAATCTTTAATAATTTATATGTTTTTCGATATATATTATATTAAAAATATACCATTTTCCACATTTGACATATAAATAATAACTATGTCAATTTATTTATGCATGCAATAAAAATAAAGTAGATAAATAAAAATAAGAAAATAAATGTAATAATTTAAAAATAAATTATTCCAAGGTTTGTTTAACCAGTCATGGTGAATTTAGTGTTGTTTTCCCAATGTGTGTACCTGTCTGAGCTTAAAAAAGATGAGACAAATTGATTTAGTTAGTCTGAGCTTCCATATACTAAGTTCAGTATGTCCACGGGTAAAGATTCAGTATTACTATTTTTTGGGACGAAGGAGAAGAAAGAGTAGAAGTTTTCATTTCTCTTTCACGTGATTTATTGGTATTGTTAAGTCCTAAATGCGACTGATCGAACATGAAAGTTAAACTAGAAAACAGGTCGAATGCGCAATGCTACAACGTGTTTTTGACTCCCTTAAGATTTGGAAAAATATGCTTCTAGGGTGCAGAAGTCTTAGGGAAAAAAAAGTGTCAGTATGTGTATAATATAGAATTGAATAGTTTGATAAATGACAATTTCGATACTCGTTTATTATATATATGTTAGAATGCGCAATGTCAAGAAACGCTGTGTTTCGCTTCGACTTCTATGTAACTCATGACTATTGATGTACGGTGTGCATTTTTATTATTTTCTCCTTTATACCGGTCCGTCAAATTTAGCTCTCGGGTTCATTGGCCTTTTCTATATTTTAAATAAATAAAAATGAATGAGCGTAATTCATCCATTACTCTCTGTTTGAGCCGTCATGCCACTGCGAGCTGTTACTACTGCGGAACTTTATTTTTTTCTAAATTTGTACTTGTGTTTTTATAGAAAATTCCATCAAAAATAATTACTGGCAACATTTTTTTATATTACAATAAAGATTATTATTTTTACAATAATGCAATCGATAACATTCATTGATACAAAAAATTAACGGGACACCAATTTTCTATGCAATAATATGACTAAATTCAATTTTCTATAATTTTACAATAAATAGACATAGACAGACAAACAAAAGAGAGAATTAAAGCTTAAAGTTTCTACTTTTTAACAATACATTTAAAATTTCAAATATATTTAAACTTTAAAAAAATTTTTTATATAGAAGAACAATTTCAAAATTATGAAATTTCTTTCTCCTGTTTGAGCAGCTGCGTGAATAAAGATAATTCTTTTTTTGTAAACAGTACTACCTTAACTTGAAAAATCTACTCTTTAGCTTAAATTTCTTTTATGTACCCCTCTGCGATTTTTTCCAACTGAGAAATTCCACTTTGAAGAGAAAAAGTCACTTTTGACTTTGTTTCTGCATATCTCTTCAATGAAGCATAGTTTTAATAAGCAAACCAAAACGTAAATAAAAGAATATCTGGCTGTTTGAGTTTGAATTTAGTCATATTTTTGCATGAAAAATTGGTGTCTCGTTATTCTTTTGTATGATTGTGTATATATATAGTGAAACATTAAGCATAGGCATTTACTCGTATAGTACGTTGTTTCGGACGTGCTTTGAAAAAGATCGCTTGTCGTTATAAAGTGCTTGTCTTACGACCGAAACGCAAGAAATCGAAAATATTAAATAAAATATTAAATTTATTATTAATAATTAATTAAATAAAAAGCAGGTTGCGTCTGAGAGTTCAAAGCATATATTTGAATACTTTTATATAAGTAGAATCTAGTATTTATTTTAATTTGCTTCACTAAAGAAATAAGACAGACGCTACCTTTTTTCTATACGGTGTGCGTCTATACGTGTAAATTGGTGTCAATTGAACGGTGGCTGCTGAGCTGGTCAAGAGAGATATTGATGCAAAGACTTGTGTGGGTCCTCTAGTGTTGAGGGCAGCTGGCACGTGCCTACTCGAAAAATTGAAATCCGTGCTGCCTAGACTTGCCTGTGCTTGGCAAAATCTCTTCGTGGTTCTTTCTAATTAGCCGCCTATACTTTTACATGCTTGGTATTATATGACTAGCTTTATTTCTCTTAGACTTATTCAGGTTACCACTTCATATTAAGCATATTTACGCCTCTCTTTTTCTTGATTTTAGCTGCATTTTGATTTATTTATTTGTTTTCCTATCTTAAAAGCTAAAATTTTTCGTGCACTTTTTACCGTCTGATTTTTGACATTTGCTTTATTTTCTATTACTTTTTTCTCTCTATATTTCTTTTAATTGTTTTTTCTCTTTTTATTTTTTTGATTGCGTTGTCTTTGACCGTGTGTAATGGACGAAGCAATTGCAGTCCTATTGAAATTTTTCAAATCACGTTATTTGATCCGTTCGCACTATCATACTTTTGTGATTATTTTTAAATTTTTCTATATCGGTTTCTATTTGTGTATTTTTCTCAAGCATTGCTTTTATCTAATTTATTATAATAAAAAAAAAATTCGTCTATTACACATAGCTTGACTGTCAGCCTACTGCTGCGTTTTTCGCCTTCTTGACTGTATTATTTATCGTCTTTAGTCCATAATATTCTATTTCATTGCTCGTACTGTTTATTTATTTGTCTACTTAGTTTATCGACTATCTTTGTGTGTTCTTAAAAAGTTGTCGGTTACAGAAGAGAAGTTTTATATTATTAACAATGATTGTAAAATGATTCGCTATATTGCATTCATACTCAGAATTAAAAGTAAAAGTAAATATTAGTTTGGCAGTTCGATTATAACTGTAATCGTGCACTATAAAAGTTTCATCTTATTTTCATGCTAAATTTGAATTAATACTTTTTTTTTTAAACTACAATAATGCCATATTAAATACATAAATGATACAAAAAATAATTTATCGAATTCTTAAAAAACAAACCCAAATTAAAAAATTTTCAAAGTATTGAGAAATTGGTTTATTAAAATCAAATTGGTTTATTAAGTCAAATTAAAATAGTATGACCGATTAAACCAAGTGTTATGACAAAACGCATAATGGATTTTATAAATGAAATCAAGAAATCATCTCGCGCCGGTGATCGTTTGGTCGCTTACAGTAAAGAAGCAGAAACACAGATTCTTGCTTATGGAGTCAGTTAACGCGCGCAAGTTCTATCAAATAGGTTTCGAAACGTTTCTAATTCGTACAACTGACACTTTACTTTTTCTCGGATTTTAATTTAATAAAATCTAAAAAAATTGTGTTATATTACAGAATTTTATTACTTTGTTACTGGTGAAGCTTCTGTTCTTTTTTTATCTGCTTATACACCATTGTGAGATAATTAACGGTTAATAATATTAATAATCTAATATTAATAATCATATTAATAATCAATGGTTTAATCAATCGTATATCCGTTCTCTATTTTAGTATTTTTGGCTCCGATTATTGCTGAGTCTCAAATTGTATTCGATACATTTTATATACTTGTGTCTAAACGCTTCAAAATTTGTACAAAATTTTTGTTATTGTCGTTACATTAAGTATTTTTATGATTTTGCAAATAATATTTTATGAACGATGTATTTTTTGTATTATAAAATAATATTTAAAAAATGTTTATGTATTAAAAAATCGAATAATTATTACGTCCGAAAATGCAACCGATGACACACATGCAGTCAAACAAAAAGCAAATCGAACACGCAATGCTTCGATGTGCTTGACTTCCTTAGTTTTTGACCGACGAGCGTATTCGCTATTGTCTCCGAGAGTGCGGGAGCCTTAGAGAAGGAGGAGATGTATGTGTGTTTGATAAAGAACCCGACCAATTGCAAGTTGCAACACGTATTTATTTTTCATGCATATTTGTATAAGGGTAGTGGTACCTTTTTATTGTGTAAGTGTGCATGTATGCGTGAGTGTGGCTCGTAGTTGGTTGTCGGCTGCAGCTGGCGGCTGGGACGGCAGGCTTCGGTGACGGCGCCGTTCGGTCTCGGCTATTCTGAGCTATTCGGCTCATGCCAAAACTCGGCAGGTGGCGGTTTCTTGAGCCGTTGTAGCGTTGACAGCCTAACGATGTTTTCTCTCTCTCTCTCTCTTTCTCTCACTTGCAGGGGATTCCTCGGCTGGCTGACAGTTAGCCCGCTTTTCTTTCACTCTCTGTTTCTCTCTTGCTCTCCCGGTCTTCGTTGAATGCCTGGGTTGAAGATTTTACTTAAGCCTCTTTTTCTTTCTCTCTCTTTTTCTATTTGCCTTCTTGTTTCTGTGTTTGTTCTTTTTGCCAATTCTTCATGATTTTTCCTCGTATTCCGTCTTCTTTATATTTTTCTTCTAGAGTCCAATTTTATATGTTTCTTGTTGAATCTTTTTAAATTCGACTGTAACCCTTTCCTAAACTGAGACTAACTTTTGAACTGAGCTAGACAACTGTTATATCCTGATTTTTAAAATGCTCTGAGCTCGTACTGTTCTAGGCTGAACTTTGAACTGAACTGACACACAGAGCTTTCTTTAACCCAGCTCATATACTCTAAAATGTATATAAAAGACGGGCGAGCTATCCCTTGTTTGCTGTATTTTTTTCTAAGTCAAAAGCTTTAGGGTTCGAAAATGCGGTACATTCCTCTTCCAATAAGCGGTCTTTTTAAAATGACGGCCTTTTCTAAAACGACAATTTTTTTTCTTATAGATTCTAAGCGGAGCTGCAATTAACTGCGGGAAGGATTCCTATTGATCGCTAAGGGCGCTCCACTTTGAGCGCTTATATCCAGACTTGCTGCAACCACGTGTTTTTCGGCCACGTGCTTACTTTCTTCGGAGTGAATCGCGCGTTTTTTGCCGCGAGAAAACGCTCCCTTCGCTGGCTCTCCATTTACGGCTACACTCCAAGAGAAGACACCTGTGATCATAACTTCAACAGATTTTATGAAACAGGTCTTTTTCGTCAACATGATGTTCCCGCGCATTTTCCTTTTAATAACGTAGTCCAGACTCCACGGCCCCTTCGGTGTTATCTCGCCGCGTGAAGTACGCTTTTAATTTTTATTGAATTTTTTTATATGTTCCCATTCCTGGAGCTTTTTCTTGTCTATTTCTTTCACTTTTCTCTACTCTTTCTCTCACATTACTTCTATTTTTACTTTCCTTCTTACTTTTGTGATGGACGATTCCATTACATAATATTTATTTAAAAAATCACATTAATATTTTAAAGTAAATTTTAAAAACCAATTTCGCATCATATATAAAAATTGTAATTTGTATTGCATTTTTCTAAATGTTTATTCTATACAAAAAAATTAATTGCTGCATATATTTTTAAATAATAAGTCATCATCGTCAATGAGAATACGATCTTCGAGTAATATAATTATAATGAATAATATAATTATAATCGATCGAATAAAAATTTTTTTATTAGTATAAATTTTCTTGCTATAAAAAATTCGAATATACTTTATTTTATTTTAATTGTTTAAATTATATTATTAAAATATAACAATATTTTTATTAATTAATTATTAATTAATTAACTTAAATTAATTAACCTAATAATAATTTTTTTAATAATTAAATTTTAATAAATTATCAAATTAGAAAAAAATTTAAAATTAAATTAAATTTCACTTATTACAAATATTAGTAAATAAAGTATGTGAAAAGTAATATTTATTTGAATACTGTTTTTACTATTATTGAATTTACAATTTATATATTCCATTTTTAGGAGAAACTACCTCCATGGCTAGAAGAAAAAAATGTTGATCGCGTCCTTCAAAAATTGAATCCTTGGTCCAATCCAGACAAATCGAAAGACTACGAAATACACAGAGAACAAAATTCTTGGGAAAAAAATGATAATGATAATTCTGTTCTCAAAAGTAATGACCAATCTAAACTAGAAAATAATTCCAAAGTACCTCCAAATCTAACTATGAAAACGTGGAATAGTTTGACATCAGATCCAGCAACATGGCCTTTTAAACTTCCTGGAGCTAAACCTTGGCCAAAAGATGAAAATGGAAAATCGTACAATCCAAATGCAGAACTCGTGCGAAAATTAGGTCTTTACAAAAGTGGACGATTAAGGCCAGACAAAGATGCTCTAAAAAATCTCAAACAACAAAAGCTTCAAAAGAATGAAAAGTCGGTAGAAATTATGCAAACTGACAATGCTAGGCCGTGGGTTAATAAAGTATCTCCTATATCCTCTAAAGTCAATACATGGAATGAATTAGATAAAAAACAGACGGCTTGGTTTAATAGAATGAAGCTTCATAAGGTTTATGAAAATGTTAATTCTCCTGCAAATAATCGTAACAACAATTGGAACAATGGAGGTTCACCTTCATCAGTCAACAATGGAAGAATGTGGTCCAGAGAAAAAATATCCGGTGACTCGAACTTGGCCAAATCAGCAGCTACATCAAGCAGCATATGGCCATCAAAATGGAAACAATTTGCTTATCATAAAGTGACGGCCCAACCTACTTCTAAATCTGGTGTGACTTTAGATAAACCTAACAAAAATTCTTTCATCGCAGTATCTGCTGTCTCAGAGCCTAGGTACAGTAATGATTGGAGGAAAAACGATATCGAAGAAATAGAACAAATTAATAGAAATAGTGAATCAATATCAGAGGACCTTGGTCATCCAACTAGTCAAATTAGAATGAAGATGTGGAAGAAAAATGAAATGTCGAATAGTACAACTAATGTTCAGGATAAAACCACAAGGATAGATGATTTAGAAAATCAGTCGGAGAGCTTAAATAAAAAAAATCCTGTTTTCGTAAGTTAATTATTTATTTACTTATTATTATACTTAAATGTAGTACAATATAATTTATTTGTCTATTAAAATAATGATTAGAATAACTTACTATAGTTTTACAAAATTATAGAATATAGTTATTTTAATAAAGTAAATTATAAGTACAAAAATCTAAAATTTTTAATAGTTAAAAAAAGAAATATTTTAAAAAATTAAAAATGTCCGTATCTAATTCATATTAAAATAAAATTTTTGAAACTTTATATTAGTTTGACAAGTAATATGCGGTTTAGCAAACTTTTTAATGATTCAGGCTTTAAAGGCATTCAATTGTTAGAATTATTAAAAGTAAATTTAACTAGAAAATTGAAAAAGATCCGAAAATCATAGGAAATCTGATAAAAGCTTCTCTCTTTATATATCGTTACAAGATTTCTTGCGAAGTTTGAAAAAAGAGTTATCAAAGAATAGCTCCGTTCTTTGAGCTTGTTTGCTATGCTTGCAGCATGCGGAGCAGCCACTTTTCGCGTAAACATTTCTGCGGCTGTGACGGTGCTTTTAAAACCACCGGATGATATAAATAAAACTTTTAGAATAGCTATCCTTTATCTCTTCTTCCTCGAACTCATTTTCTGTATTATATTTTTTCTCTATTTCTGCTTAATTCTTTTTTCCACTTTATACTTCTTTAAAAGAAAATAATGGAATAATGAACAAGTTTAGTTGTTTTACAAGATGTAAAAACATAATAACTATTTTAAATTTGTTAATGAAAATTAAACAGTTACAAATATGTTTTATAAACTGACTTTAAAAATATATCAATTAATTAAACTAAATAGCTTTAATATATTTTTATTTTTATTGATCCTTTCTAAAAATCTCCTTAAATATTATATATAAGAACAGCCTAATTTAATAGTTATGCAAGAATAATTATTAAATAATTATTCTAATCAATACTGATAAGTAGATGTTACAAGCACATCATTCTAATTTTAAATTATTTTACTTTATAATTTCTTATGTTTCAATAAAAAAAATTATTGATTGTAAAAACAAAATTCATTAAATTGATTCTATTCCGCTCGTAAATTTTACATGATGGTAAGGCTCCAGCTATTTTATCATTAAATTTCAGCTTTTATTAAAAAATAAAAGTAATAGAAATTAATAAACTTGAATGCTGAAAGTAATTAATTTTTTTTTTTGCACTTTTGATCTTGTCATTGACACGGCAGTATTTCGCAATGGTTATACTAGTATACATATTTAATATGCTGAACTCCGCCTTTTCATACTCACTTATTTCGTTGATCACTTGACTTCACTAATTTTATCGCGATTTACTTACCTACGCGTACAGAGATTGATTCTTTTTAAAATATTGGCAGAGTTTCAATGTACTTAAAATGAGACTTGACTAAAGCGGACCTCAAGTTTTTCTTTGCCTTCATTTATATACCATTCTTTGCGATCCAATTTTTGGTTTTAATACGTTGACCTGTCGTGCGATGTAGTTGATTCCGTTTTAATCTTGATACATAAAAAACACTGCGTCGCTTGCTTGATTTGCTTTTTCGTGGATCCGGCGTTGGTTAGCGATATTCGGCTTATCATGAATATCATTACTTTCGTTTCGATCTCATTTTTTTATAAAAAAAAAAGGAGGCGATGAGTTATGTGGCTTTGTATGAATTTCTTATCGGTGTCAAAGGTCCTCTCTTATTTTTTATTACTCATAGATAATTAGCTCCGTTTCTTTTACAATACTTGGCGATTATTTTTATATCTGTCATTATTATTTAATATCTGTCTTCTTATCTTCTTCGTATGTTTTTTTACGCGTCGCCTTTATCTATTAGGTGTACAACTTTGCTTCCGCCGTTTTTTTCCGAAATTCGAGGCTTTATTGTAAAAAACTGGTTATACAGTCTGTCAAGTAAGAGCGTGGTCGACCTCACCGACAGGTAATGAAAGATTTTGCTCTAATTCCTTCGCAAGCCGATGAAAAAAAGCTTTGTCCTTAATGCATTGTCAACAAGGATTTAGTTGTTGTTGATCTTTTCAAAGAGAATCACGTTAAATGCCATGAGTGCTAATTACGCGTCGCGCTACGAGGCTGTGTTCCTTTGCATCCACCCAAAAGGTCCCAAAATGTCGCAATCAGCGGCTGCTAAATATATGAGAAAGTCGAAGGCATTTGTACAGAAGTGGATACAGCGATATAAAGTGGCTAAAAATTTTGATGATTTACCAGAACGTGGCTCGATAGGAAAAGTGAACAAAAAAGATGAAAAAAGAATAGTGAATCTGTTTTCGCAAAATCCTGCTTTAACACTG
The DNA here is from genome assembly GCA_949987625.1 of Chalcis sispes. NCBI lineage: Eukaryota > Metazoa > Arthropoda > Insecta > Hymenoptera > Chalcididae > Chalcis > Chalcis sispes. The sequence continues at coordinate 17,358,536 of OX465098.1, read as the reverse complement.
CGGCAAGGACAAGCCAAATTAATGGCAAAAGGTTTAGATATATCCTACCAAACTATCCGAAACCATCTTCGTACTCATCATCTGAAATGGCGCAACACAATGAAGAAGCCTCTGTTGACTGAAAAACATGTGACAAAGCGACTCGCTTGGGCGCATGAGAATATTGATAGAGATTTTGAAAATGTCATTTTTACTGATGAATGTTCTATATGGGCACGTTCTGTCCTCACGCGAGCCTGGTCAACTTCCACCAATAGGCTTGTTCAGCGGACCGTAAAACATGAAATAAAGGTGCATCTTTGGGGCTGCTTCTCAAAGCAGGGATTCGGCACTTTGCACCTCTTTACTGACAACCTAAATGCCGAGAAAATGTTAAATATCTACAAAAAGGCTTTACTGCCATTTGCCAAACGATGGTTCATCACAAAAAATTAAGATTGGATTCTGCAGGAGGACAACGATCCTAAACACCGCAGCAAGCTCTGTACTCAGTGGAAGACTCAATCTGGCATCGTTACATTGGATTGGCCGTCGCAGTCGCCCGATGCGAACCCTATTGAAAATGTGTGGGCATATATTAAACGGAAGCTTCGTGGAAGACGCACATACACTTTGAAGCAGTTGTCTTACGAAATTTGTCGGATCTGGAGATCCTTGCCACTTGAATACGCCGTCAAATTAGTAGAAAGCATGCCTCGGAAATGCCAGGCAATTATCGACGCCGGTGGTGACTGGACACATTATTGACCAAATTGCATCATTGTTTGTAATGTGTACAATGTATATATAAATATGAAAGTTTCATCAAATAAATTTTTTTATAAATTAACACGACCACGCTCTTACTTGACTGACTGTACATTTATGATTCGAAGTATTGTCCATCGCTGGCCACTACTTTCTCCCATCTTTCGGGCAGCATACGAATCCCGCGTTGAAAAAACTGGTCATCTTTTGAATCGATCCACGAATCGATCCAATTTTTTACTTCTTCATAAGACCGGAAGTGCTGGTCAGCCAGGCTGTGCGCCATTGATCGAAACAAGTGATAGTCCGAGGGAGCAACGTCTGGAGAATACGGCGGGTGGGGTAGGACTTCCCATTTCAAAGTTTCTAAGTATGTCTTGACCACTTTCGCAACATGGGGTCGAGCATTGTCATGCTGTAAAATCACTTTATCATGTCTTTCGTTGTATTGCGGCCGTTTGTCTTCCAATGCTCGGCTCAAACGCATTAATTGCGTTTGATAACGATCGCCTGTGATTGTTTCAGTCGGTTTTAACAACTCATAATACACTACGCCGAGCTGGTCCTATCAAATACTGAGCATGACCTTGGAATATTCGGTTTGGCCGTCGACGTGGAAGCATGGCCGGGATATCCTCATGATTTTCTGCGCTCGAGATTATCGTAGTGAACCTATTTTTCGTCCCCAGTCACAATGCGGTGCAGAAATCCCTTCCGTCTTTGCCTTGCAAGCAGCTGTTCACAAACACACAAACGCCGTTCAACATCTTTCGGGTTCAACTCGTACGGCACCCAATTTCCTTGTTTCTGAATCATTCCCGTGACTCTCAGGCGTTTTGAAATGTTGCGTCACTCCCAATGATCCTGCCAATTCTTGTTGCGTTTGACACAAGTCTTGATCAAGTAATGCCTCCAATTCTGCATCTTCGAAAACCTTCTCTCTTCCACCGCCATGCTCGTCTCCGACGTTAAAATCGCCGTTCTTGAAGCGTTGAAACCACTCTCGGCACGTTCTTTCACTAATAGCGGCCTCACCATAGGTATTTGAGAGAATTCGATGAGCCTCAGTCGCAAATTTCTTCATATTAAAGCAGAAAATTAAAACCTCCCGCAAATGACGAGAATTTGGCTTGTAAGCTGACATGTTTAATCGAGAATAACTTTATGATGCAGACACAAATCGACTAATATTTTGATGGCGTTATGTTTACAAATACCTAAGCTTATTGTATGACATCTATGATCTATTTATTTCAACTACCACTTACCGCTACAGCCATCTATTGCAAAACGGCGGAAGCAAAGTTGTACGCCCAATAATTTATTTTAACGGACGAAAATGCGTCCATTACACTACCTCTATGATACCTGGTTCTTTCATTAATATCTTCTTTCATCTATCGGTACCTGATTATGGTTTGGGAGATGCAGCTGTTGTTAAATCATTTCTGCAACGGTCATTAAAGCGGCTTCTTGCACGTTCGGTTACGCTTAATGACGATTTTTTTGCTATTACGCTGTTGTATTCAGGTACAGAAAATATTTATTTTTAGACAATTATCACTCAATTGTATTTTTAATGGATGAAAAATATTTGTTTATTGTAGTACGTGCGTAGAATTTTATCACTTAATTAATGTTTATTGATCTTCACTTATATAAAAACATTACAAGTGTCCCGCTTTAATGATGATTATCGTCTTCGTCTTTGCGCTGCTCGTGCGTTTTTTAATAGGAAATTCTGTGCTTCGCTTTGGCTTCTGTATAACTCTTGACTGCTGATATCCTTATTACTATTGGTTAGTTGCCCATTTCTTTATCTTAAATAAACTGAAATGGATGAACATCATTCATTACGCAAGAAAACATTAGAATGAAACTTTAAAATAAAAATTATTATTGTCAGAAAAATTAAAAAACCCATAATACTTTAGTCATTTTTATGCGTTAATTTGTATTAGATTAATTAAATATGAAATTTAATAACATTGCATTCTAATAAAAATATTTTGACATATAAACTTTAAGAAAGTGATTTTTACCTGCACTTTTTATACATCTAACAAATTATAAAATTAATTTTGTTTTATCATTTCAGTTAGAAGTAAATGTCAGCATCAAAAACTCAACAAATCATGAAACATCTACGTCAGTCCCGTCAACAATACCGTTTATAACAAATGAAGCAAAGGTCCTTGAGAAGGAGAACGAGAATAATTATACATTAAAAGAATATCAATAGATATTAAATTTAACTTTAATTTGTATTTATAAATGAAATTGAAAAATTTATTCATTTACGTTCTGCAATTATTCAGTTCGATGTTGTAAATTTTATTATTATTTCAACAAATTATTATTTATAAAATAACGTTTAATGCTTTCTATTTTTACATTAGATTCTGTTAAATAAAAAATTTAATTATTAACATGTAATGGGCTTGGTGTGTTTCATAAAACTATAGAAAGCATTAAACTTTGGTTAAAAAAAAAGAAATAAAAAAAAAACGCGTTGTATGTGTATTTTGTATAGTCGTGGAAAATAAATTGTGGAGTAAAAAAATGATAAAGTATATATAATATTCGATGACCAATAACACGCTTGTTTGCTATAAAATACAATCGAAACTTTTGAAGATATAAAATTTGAATAAAAATTCAAAACAGTTTCAGGCCCAATAAATTTTAGTGTAAAATGTGAAATTAAAATATTTTATAATTTAATTGATAGTATTCAAATAAGAAATTTAATAATTATGATTTCTTTAATAAATTGATATGCATTTTTTATACTCAGGAAAAAATTGTACATATATTTGTGCAAAATTAAGATTCTTTTTACTTATATTTCATTATAAATACAATTTTTTATTGCATTATGTAAAAATTACTACATAAATTATAAGTGTTAAAAAAAATTAATTGAGACAAAAAAAATTAATTATTTTAATAATAAAATGTTTTACATATAATATTCTTTTTAAGTATTATGATCTTATTTATACGATTTTTATTAAACTGAAATATTTATTACTATTATTATTGCTTATCGAATTAATAATTTATAAAATACAAATATGACTAGTCCTTCAATTCTGAAAGTATTAATATTTAAGTCAGCGTTAATATTCTTGATATTAGTTAACTAAATTTCTCTGTTTTTTTTTCTAAAATTATATTTTCTAAGTATTTATTAAAATATTTTATATCTTGAGATTTTTTTTTGTAATTGAGCAACAAAAATGGATTTACTACTAATAATTTTAGAAATTCTGATATGTTAAACGTTTCAAAACTGTTCTGCTAGTGAAGAGTTAATAAGTTACATACACAGCTAAGCTAAACATTTATAAAAATGAAAATTTATGTTTAAATTTGTAAAATAAAATTTTTTGATGAAAAATAAACGGAAAAAAATGTTATTGTTGTGTACTAAAAAAGAATTAATTGCTTGCTGTATAAATATTTGTATGCATATGTTAGTTTCCGATGTTATGCATTGCGTCAAGATTTAAATTTGTGCATACGTTATATTGTCATGATAGTTGCAACTATTAAATTATCATTGTCTGTTAAAGTCATAGTTATTATTATTATAATACGTTTTTTAAAAATTAAGTACGAAAAATAGTTTCATGCTATATTTTCAATAGTGTGTTACAAAAATATAAAAGAATACAAAATTTCTTACTATTTAAAAAAGTATATATTTCAAATTATTTGTTGAGTAAACTGACTTTGAATAAATTTAATTACTAACTTATTTAAAATATAATAGCTTTTATTTATATTTATTAATGATATTAATTCATTTATTAAATGTCTCAATTTTTTTATATGTTATATTAAAACAATAATTTTAATAATTCACTAATTTTAAAATATTAAGATACATTTTATTCAAAATATTTATCCGTATTGTTTTATACAAGTGATTTTAATTAAAATTGTAAGATAATCGATTGAAACACAAAATTTCTAATTCTGTGAAAATTTTTGTTTAATATATAAAACATCTAAAGATGGCATAAAATCGCTATCCATATATTGTACATATCGAAAATAAAAATAAGAAAAGAAGAAACGATGCGAAAAAAATGTTCGCTACCTCAGTTAATAAATTTAATGTGACTCAAAAACCCCCTATGCACACATGCCTGCATATGAATGGAATAAAATTTTTCATCGCATACATTTTATTGTACATGCATATACATACGTTTGCACAGACTATGCTAAATCTTCGAACAAAATATGTACAACTTAAGGCGTGTTACGTATGTAATAAAATAAAGGAGAGAAAAATGAAGTAACAATAAAAAAAATGAGATATAACTTAAATGTGATCTTAGCACAAAATTCAAGCTAGACGATACTATGTTCGTCGTTTATATTTTACAAAGCCTCTAGCACAAAATTTCCACAAGTGCGTACAATAAAGCTCCTGAAACATTCTTACTACAAATATTCAAAAAAAATTACTGAACCATCTTTACCACAATGGACATATTTAATATAGTTTTTTTTTTTGCTTTCAAAAACAATTTAATATATACAGTAAATGAAATTTTCATGTGTAAAGTGATAGGAAATAAAAGAAAAACGATATGCATTTAATCATTGTAACTTTATAATTGTTTATTTCAATTGAGTTTTTTTTACTGTACTACTAAAATTTTCACTCTAAATTTTAAAATACTATTAGTATTATTAATTATTCATTTTTTTTATTATTCATCATCCATGAATAAGTATAATATTTTATAACATAAATTTCAGGGGCTTTTATTACTACTTTCTCTGTGCAATAAATAACTTTTACTATGATTAAAAAATATAATTTTATCTTATGTGAATCCATTATTCAAATGATAAATCCTTATGTGATGTAATTTTTTATTGTTGAATATATTTTTTTGTAAAAAAACAGTATATATCTATTAATTATTGGGTGTACAACTTTGCTTCCGCCGTTTTGCAATAGATGGCTGTAGCGGTAAGTAGTAGTTGAAATAAATAGATCATAGGTGTCATACAATAAGCTCAGGTATTTGTAAACATAACGCCATCGAAATATTAGTCGATTTGTGTCTGCTTCATAAATTTATTCTCGATTAAACATGTCAGCTTACGAGCCAAATTCTCGTCATTTGCGGGAGGTTTTAATTTTCTGCTTTAATATGAAGAAATCTGCGACTGAGGCTCATCGAATGCTCTCAAATACCTATGGTGAGGCCGCTATTAGTGAAAGAACGTGCCGAGAGTGGTTTCAACGCTTTAAGAACGGCGATTTTAACGTCGAAGACCAGCATGGCGGTGGAAGAGAGAAGGTTTTCGAAGATGCAGAATTGGAGGCATTACTTGATCAAGACTCGTGTCAAACGCAACAAGAATTGGCAGGATCATTGGGAGTGACGCAACATTTCAAAACGCCTGAGAGTCATGGGAATGATTCAGAAACAAGGAAATTGGGTGCCGTACGAGTTGAACCCGAGAGATGTTGAACGGCGTTTGTGTGTTTGTGAACAGCTGCTTGCAAGGCAAAGACGGAAGGGATGTCTGCATCGCATTGTGACTGGGGACGAAAAATGGGTTCACTACGATAATCCCGAGCGCAGAAAATCATGAGGATATCTCGGCCATGCTTCCACGTCGACGGCCAAACCGAATATTCCAAGGTCATGCTCAGTATTTGGTGGGACCAGCTCGGCGTAGTGTATTATGAGTTGTTAAAACCGACTGAAACAATCACAGGCGATCGTTATCAAACGCAATTAATGCGTTTGAGCCGAGCATTGGAAGACAAACGGCCGCAATACAACGAGAGACATGATAAAGTGATTTTACAGCATGACAATGCTCGACCCCATGTTGCGAAAGTGGTCAAGACATACTTGGAAACTTTGAAATGGGAAGTCCTACCCCACCCGCCGTATTCTCCAGACGTTGCTCCCTCGGACTGTCACTTGTTTCGATCAATGGCACACGGCCTGGCTGACCAGCACTTCCAGTCTTATGAAGAAGTAAAAAATTGGATCGATTCGTGGATCGATTCAAAAGATGACCAGTTTTTTCAACGCGGGATTCGTATGCTGCCCGAAAGATGGGAGAAAGTAGTGGCCAGCGATGGACAATACTTTTAATCATAAATGTATAAACGGTTTTTTACAATAAAGCCTTGAATTTCGTAAAAAAACCGCGGAAGCAAAGTTGTACACCCAATATTTAACAATAAAAAATAAATTATTTAATTAATTTTAAAATCAATTTTATTGTAATTTTATTGTATATCTTGCAATCTGTGACAAATTTTTATTAATATATTGGTATAAGTTTATATTATAGGTTATTTTAATTGAAAAAAGATCAAACAAATACTTCGTCGTTGTATATACTAAAAACAATAAATATTCAAAAACTTAAAATTAATATATTTCAAATTTCTTAGACATATTTATGCTTTTATCGAAGTTAATTTCATTCATAATTTTTTCTCGAATAATATTTATAATGTTACTAAACAATTTTCCATGAAATATTATGTCTTAAAAATTGCACATTTGAACGAGCCCGCCAAAGATAAAAAAAATCGATAATAATTATATACCGAGGGGCGCATTTGAGAAGTACCGTTAGTGTACACAGATGTCGCCATCAATTTCAACTTCGGACTTCCAAACACCGAGCCTATCGACCGTCACTGATAGACGCCATCATACTCTATATACTATAGTCTCCTTCGATACTATGTAGAAGGCAAACATTCAAAGATTATGTTGTTCATAAAATTGCCAGATTAATTTTGTAATTTCGTTTAACCCTAATCCCGTGTCGCTGTTTACAGCACACATAAACCTTGAACATGGGTCATTCGCGTCCGCCGCTCATTTAACTTTGTTGTTCCGTAAGGAAAAATCTGAAAAAATTCGTAAGTGTTCTTTGGACTCCTAACTATGCGATAGAAATGTTGACAGCCTCGAAAGTCCCTTTTTCAATAAACATTTTCATCAAAATTCGGAGGCATGTAGGCAGTTTACACAAACGACTGTTGACGCAAATGACCCATGTTCAAGGGATTAGGGTTAATTTCAGGAACTAACTTTCTCCATTTTATGAATATCATACACCTGCAGTGTTACCTATTCGTAACAAAATTTCTTTACCGTGTTTATCTTTAGTAAAATTATGCAGTTTTCATTCTAAGTAATTAATGTGATTTTTAGTTTTATTTTTGCTTCAATAATTGTAAGCAATTTCGTTATTGCTGACGGCAACTCAACTTGTTTCGAATGCGACGAAAAATATTTGCAAGACAAAGTTACCTGACTAAATATGATTCTTTGCTTCCCATTACTCTAAATTAGCTGTTATTGACTGTGGTATTGGCATAAGGGCATCATAATTATTGTCGTTATTCAACAAGTTTAAACATTCTATTCTCTAAATCTTTTGTATAACTAGCTGTAATGATTATCTCTACTTACGGTCGTGATATAACTTATTAAGCTAGCAAATTTTCGAATAGAATAAATTTTCTTTTTTTTATTTAATGAAATATATACAATAATAGATATTTAATGAAATTGGCGGTCTTATGTCTTCTTAGCTCTAAGAAATCTAATGTTTTTTTTCCGAATTTAAAATGAATCCTTAAAATTTACAAAATATTTTCTACGTTAAACTGCTTTTGGCAATATTAATAATGAAACCTCAGTACTTCAAAATTTAAAATTCAATTATCAAACACTTCTCTTTTAATAATTTACATTGAGCTTTATAATCTGGGTATATAACAAAAGTGCATCATTCAAACTAAATGGAATACAAGCGTATTCAACAAATGTTTCAACGAAACTCAAATGTTTTATATAAATCAAAAAAGCTTTCTACAAGACTTGTGAATCGGGATTAAACAGTAGGGACATGTTTATTGATTTAATTAATTCTTTAAAATTCAAAATGAATCGATATTTCTCGTCTGGTTTGACGGCAATTTTGTTTGCACTGACTTTAATTTAAGATCATATAAACTTTCAATAAACTTATAATAAAATTATCAAAAACTATGTTTAACCAAGTAATTATAAAATAACTTATTTGTCCTGTAATCTGTGCTGCTTCTATTTTTTATTAAACATGGATACCGTTGGCTAAACTGACAGCGGAACCTTTTGCGGATGTAGTTGATTTGCCGCGCAGTATTTCTCTACCCTTTTATAGAAGTAGGGAATTATCGTCGTACCTTGTTTGTTGGGCTCGTCCATTTTCAAACGAGCTTTGCCAGTTTAAAGTAGGTAGGATTTGAAAGACCATCTTTATCTCAAATACAGAAGGCTTCAAGATCAGTCGCAGTTTTTCAACGGCTTAGGCTGATTTTATTCTTGGCAATAATTTTGTTTCAAATAGAAATTCTTCAGTTTACGATTGATCTAAAGTTAACTTATTCTTTTCAAGAAATGCTTTTCTTGCTTTAATCTGTTTTTATTCAAAACACCATAAATTTTCTTTCTTGTTTGACAAGTTCATTCTAAGGAAAAATATCGATGGGTCGATTCGGAAATATCATTTCTGATGTAATTTTTTCTGCTCTTTTGAAATCTGGACTCAAATTTACGATATCTGTAACTGTTTTCGAATTTTGCTAAATTAACTATTCTACCTTTAAGTATAAGAATGTATGCCACCAGATTTAAAGTTTTAGTACGATCCGAATACGGTATCATGCTCAAAAATACGATTATCTGCAAAAAAAATTGTTAATTTCCGCATTGTTTTTTTTTTGTATAAACCACTGTATTACAAAAATGGTTACAGATATCGTAAATCTGAGCTCGGATTTCAAAAGAGCGGAAAAAATTACTCCAGGAATAGTATTTCCAAATCGATCCATCGATATTTTTTCTTAAAAATAACTCGTTGAAAGAGAAAGAAAATTTATGGCGTTTTGGTTAAAAATGGGTTAAAGCAAAGAATAATAATTTATATTTTTAAAATTATATTAATATTTTGGATACAAAAAGACAATAAATTTTTACCTTCTTACAGCTTTAATTAACCAAAGCCATTAATTTATAAGATCAAGTGTTGGTCGCTCATCTTCATAAAACTCTACGCTGCGTTATATTATTTAACGAGGATGGTTGCAAAAAATATTTTAATTACTCGGTGATAATTATCAAAAATAACCACCTTGCGATCGATAGGATTTGCTATTGACAATAGCATATTTAGATTAGTAAATCAATCGATTAATTTTCTTAGCTTAAATTTCATTTTGCTGTACTTCTGATTTGTTAAATGAAGCAAATAAGAATTGATGTTCTCATTGCATAACAATATAAATACATTAAAGAATTTTATTAATAATAATTGTTTATAATTATTTAATATTAAATATAGCTTCAAAGAACATACTAATTCTTTTAACAATATTTACTTTGTTGCATTTTTACTTCATATAGTAATAAAGTTAGTGTACTTTATTATAGTGTAAAGTATGTCCTATAATTTGACGTCATTTATGACGTTATAAGATAAAGTTAACAATGGCATTACAGTCTGTCAAGTAAGAGCGTGGTCGTGTTAATTTATAAAAAAATTAATTTGATGAAACTTTCATATTTATATATACATTGTACACATTACAAACAATGATGCAATTCGGTCAATAATGTGTCCAGTCACCACCGGCGTCGATAATTGCCTGGCATCTCCGAGGCATGCTTTATACTAATTTGACGGCGTATTCTAGTAGCAAAGATTTCCAGATCCGACGAATTTCGTAAGACAACTGCTTCAAAGTGTATGTGCGTCTTCCATGAAGCTTCCGTTTAATATATGCCCACACATTTTCAATAGGGTTTGCATCGGGCGACTGCGACGGCCAATCCAATGTAACGATGCCAGATTGAGTCTTCCACTGAGTACAGAGCTTGCTGCGGTGTTTAGGATCGTTGTTCTCCTGCAGAATCCAATCTTCATTTTTTGTAATGAACCATCGTTTGGCAGATTGCAGTAAAGCCTTTTTGTAGATTTTTATCATTTTCTCGGCATTTAGGTTGTCAGTAAAGAGGTGCAAAGTGCCGAATCCCTGCTTTGAAAAGCAGCCCCAAGGATGCACCTTTATTCCATGTTTTACGGTCCGCTAAACAAGCCTATTGGTGGAAGTTGACCAGGCTCGCGTGAGGACAGAACGTGCCCATATAGAACATTCATCAGTAAAAATGACATTTTCAAAATCTCTATCAATATTCTTATGCGCCCAAGCGAGTCGCTTTGTCACATGTTTTTCAGTCAACAGAGGCTTCTTCATTGTGTTGCGCCATTTCAGATGATGAGTACGAAGATGGGTTTGGATAGTTTCGTAGGATATATCAAAACCTTTTGCCATTAATTTTGCTTGTCCTTGCCGCAGTGTTAAAGCAGGATTCCGCGAAAACAGATTCACTATTCTTTTTTCATCTTTTTTGTTCACTTTTCCTATCGAGCCACGTTCTGGTAAATCATCGACATTTTTAGCCACTTTATATCGCTGTATCCACTTCTGTACAAATGCCTTCGACTTTCTCATATATTTAGCAGCCGCTGATTGCGACATTTTGGGACCTTTCGGGTGGATGCAAAGGAACACAGCCTCGTAGCGCGACGCGTAGTTAGCACTCATGGCGTTTAACGTGATTCTCTTACAGAAGATCAACGACAACTGAATCTTTGTTGACAATGCATCAAGGACAAAGCTTCCTTCTATCGGCTTGCGAAAGAATTAGAGCAAAATCTTTCATAACCTGTCAATGAAATCGACCACGCTCTTACTTGACAGACTGTAGCAATCATATAAACGTTTTATAAAGTCATTAATCCAATTTTCCAAGCACAAAAATTATGTCATTTCTGTGTCTAACTCGAAAATTTTTCGAAAGTATTCTTCAATATAACTGTAAGCTATCGATAAACTTTCACCTTAATATTGCATGTGAGCTTTCACTAAATCTTTTAGAAAAGACTTATGTAAGCTTCTACAAAAGTTTATCTGAAAGGTTCTAAGAAGTTTTCATAATTTTACACTGTATACATTTTTTTATTTCAGTATTAAATTAATTATTTAAGCTTAAATTGTTGTTAATTTATTGAATACATAAATATCTCACGGAAAAAATATAGAAAAAATTTTTGATCTACTGTGGGATCGAACCCGATTATTTCTTCATTAAATTAATTTCTTAGTTCCAAATTGTCGTTAATATATTGTATATATTAATATTTCACGGAACAAACGTAGACAAATTTTTTGACCTACGGTGAGATCGAACCCGGATTGTTCGCATTATGAAGCAGACGCCCTAACCACTAAGCTATACGCACCGCTTGTACAACTACGATTAATATTTTAATTATTTGTTGGCGGATGTTCCGTCGTTCAAATACTGAAGCGTTTGAATCAATTCAAACCAAGTTTAAAAAATAGAAAAAATTTTCTTGAAGTAAATTTTGTTATTAAACTTTGGCGTAAAATAAATACTTAAATTGAAATTATATTTTAATTGTCAATGAGTTTAATGCTACTTTAGAGAACAGTAAATTTCTTTAAATGAATAACATCACTCTTGATACAATATAAATTCAGGCTTATATAAATTATTATAATAAAGTGAGTTTAATTTAAATTTGAAAATCTCGTTATGAACAACTAAACAATGCATAAGAGTCTTATGAGAACAGTGCAACATCCGCCAACTTATAACTGAAATTTATATTTAAATATTGGGTGTACAACTTTGCTTCTGCCGTTTTTTTTCGAAATTCGAGGCTTTATTGTAAAAAACTGGTTATACATTTATGATTCAAAGTATTGTCCATCGTTGGCCACTACTTTCTTCCATCTTTCGGGCAGCATACGAATCCCGCGTTGAAAAAACTGGTCATCTTTTGAATCGATCCACGAATCGATCCAATTTTTTACTTCTTCATAAGACCGGAAGTGCTGGTCAGCCAGGCCGTGCGCCATTGATCGAAACAAGTGATAGTCCGAGGGAGCAACGTCTGGAGAATACGGCGGGTGAGGTAGGACTTCCCATTTCAAAGTTTCCAAGTATGTCTTGACCACTATCGCAACATGGGGTCGAGCATTGTCATGCTGTAAAATCACTTTATCATGTCTCTCGTTGTATTGCGGCCGTTTGTCTTTCAATGCTCGGCTCAAACGCATTATATGCGTTCGATAACGATCACCTGTGATTGTTTCAGTCGGTTTTAACAACTCATAATACACTACGCCGAGCTGGTCCCACCAAATACTGAGCATGACCTTGGAATATTCGGTTTGGCCGTCGACGTGGAAGCATGGCCGGGATATCCCCATGATTTTCTGCGCTTGGGATTATCGTAGTGAACCCATTTTTCGTCCCCAGTCACAATGCGATGCAGAAATCCCTTCCGTCTTTGCCTTGCAAGCAGCTGTTCACAAACACACAAACGCCGTTCAACATCTCTCGGCTTCAACTCGTACGGCACCCAATTTCCTTGTTTCTGAATCATTCCCATGACTCTCAGGCGTTTTGAAATGGCTTGTTGCGTCACTCCCAATGATCCTGCCAATTCTTGTTGCGTTTGACACGAGTCTTGATCAAGTAATGCCTCCAATTCTGCATCTTCGAAAACCTACTTTCTTCCACCGCCATGCTGGTCTTCGACGTTAAAATCGCCGTTCTTGAAGCGTTGAAACCACTCTCGGCACGTTCTTTCACTAATAGCGGCCTCACCATAGGTATTTGAGAGCATTCGTTGAGCCTCAGTCGCAGATTTCTTCATATTAAAGCAGAAAATTAAAGCCTCCCACAAATGACAAGAATCTGGCTCGTAAGCTGACATGTTTAATCGAGAATAACTTTATGATGCAGACACAAATCGACTAATATTTCGATGGCGTTATGTTTACAAATACCTAAGCTTATTGTATGACATCTATGATCTATTTATTTCAACTACCACTTACCGCTACAGCCATCTATTGCAAAACGGCGGAAGCAAAGTTGTACACCCAATATATACAAGAGTTGCGTATAGCGTAGTAGTCCAAGGCATCTGATCCATAATGCGAAGAACCCGGGTTCGATTCCACCGTAGGTCAAGAAATTTTTCTACGTTTTTCCCGTGAGACATTAATAAATTCAATATATAAACAACAATTTGCGACTAAATAATTAATTTGAGGCGGAAATAAAATATATGTAATGTAACGATAATTTTAAAATATGAAAAAATATGAAAAAATATTTTAAATAAAAATATAAAAAAAAATTTTCTTTATTCATTTATTTGATCAATTTTTATAATTTTTAATATTACTTTTCATATTAATCATCAACCTTGCTGCAAGGTTTCTGTAAGGTTGCAAAAAGAAACATCATTGAAATTTTGGTGCAAGGTCGCTGCAAAGTTTCGTTAAAATATTTCAAGAAACCTTGCTGCAATCTTGCGCGACATGTTTCGCACAAAGTTGCTTCAAGGTTGCTGCGAGGGTTTGAACAAAAAATGTCATTGAAATCTTGTTCCAAGTTTGGTGCAAGATTTCCTTGTTACGAGGGCAGCCCCAAAAGTACCCGACCCGACAAAGAAAATAGTGGAAAAATTGCGAAAATGTTTTTTATTTTTCAACATATTCTTCTTTCAGTTCGATACACTTTTCCCAACGATGTTCAATAGCTTTGATGCCCGCTTTATAGTAGAAACCGTCAAGCTCCTCAAAATACCTATTAACCGCAGACTCTACCTCTTCGTTGTTGGCAAATCTTTTGCCGCCGAGCCATTTTTTCAAATTCGGAAAAAAAAAATAATCCAAGGGAGCCAGATCTGGCGAATAGGGTGCGTGAGGAAGCAGTTCGAACTTCAACTTATTGATTTTAGCCATCACAATGACGCACGTGTGGACTGGTGCGTTGTCGTGATGAAACAACACTTTCTTTTTCGCCCGATGGGGCCGTTTTTTCTTGATTTCATCACTTAAACGCTGCAATAAGGCTGCATAATATGCGCCGTTGATTGTTTTTTTTTTTTCGAGATAATCAATAAATATTATTTCACACGCATCCCAGAAAACGGATGCCATGACCTTGCCAGCTGACTGAACTGTCTTTGCTTTCTTTGGAGCCGGTTCTCCCTTTTTAGTCCACTGCTTTGACTGCTCCTTGGTCTCAGGTGTAAAATGATGGACCCATGTTTCGTCCATGGTTATGAATCAACGCAAAAACTCGGCTTTATTGCTGCGAAACATTGTCAAACACTCGATGGAAACATCCTCACGTTGCTGTTTGTGCTCCATTGTGAGCAAACGCGGCACCCATCTTGCGCACAGCTTTCTCATGTCCAAATTTTCGGTCAAAATGCGATGCACAGCACTTTTTGAAATGCCTGCCATGTCTGCTATCTCGCGCACTTTTAGTCGACGGTCATCCAATACCATTTTGTGGATTTTCTTCACATTTTCTGACGTAGTGACCTTACTTGGTCGACCACTGCGGTGTTCATCTTGGCAGCTCGTACGACCTCGCTTAAACTCAGCTACCCAATATTTGACCGTTGTAAACGAAGGTGCAGACTTCCCTAGAATAGAATCTAACTTGGCTTTGATATCGGTTGGACTTAGACCTTTCAAATGAAAGTATTGTATCACATAACGATGCCCGATTTTTTCCATATTTACAAATTCACTGAGAGCGTTCACTTTGGATGTCTGTAAAAAAAATAATAATAAACGTACTGTTATGAATTTTTCACTTTTAGTTGTTGAAAAGTGGTATTGTCAATCGCAGTAATTGTTTTTTTAAAACTACCTGTATTCATAAGTCAGGTCGGGTACTTTTGTGACTACCCTCGTATGTTCCAATAAACCTTGCTGCAATCTTGTGCGAAATATTGTGCGAAATATTATGCGAAATATTGCTGCAAGATTGCAGTGAGATTTCGAAAAGAAATATTATTGAAATCTTACTGCAAGGTCGCTGCAACGTTTCGTGAAAATATTTCGGAAAATATTGCTGCAATTTTGTGCAAAAAGTTTCACGAAATGTTGCTGCTAGGTTTCGGAAAAATAGATCATTGAAATCTTGCTGCAAGATCGCTGCAAAGTGTCAGTGAAACGCTTCAGAAAATCTTGCTGTAATTTTGTGCAAAATATTTTGAAAAATTTTGTAGCTAAGTTTTTGCAATTTTTTAATGAAATATTTTAGAAAAATTTTGCTGCATGGTTGCTGCAAGGTTTTACTGAAATGTTCCAATAAACCTTGCTGCAATCTCGCACGATATGTTTCGCGAAATGTTGCTGCAAGGTTGCTGTGAGTTTGCGGAAAGAAGCATCATTGAAATCTTGCTGTAAGGTCGCTGCAAGGTTTTGTTAAAACATTTCATAAAATCTTGCTGCAATCTTGCACGAAATGTCTCGCGTAATATTGCTGCAAGATTGCTGCGAGGCTTCGAAAAGAAATATCATTGAAATCTTGCTGCAAGGTTACAACAAGATTTCATTAAAATATTTCAGAAAACCTTGCTGCAATCTTGCGTAAAATATTTTGCGAAATCTTGCTGCAAGGTTATTGTAAGGTTTCAGAAGAATAATCCATTGAAATCTAGCTGCAAGGTTACTGCAAGATTCCACTAAAATGTTCGAATAAACCTTGCTGCAATCTTGCACGAAATATTTTGCGAAATATTGCTGCAAAGTTGCTGCAATGTTTTAATGAAAATATTTCAAAAAAATGTTGCTGCAAGGTTAGTGTAAGAATGTTGCAACTTTTCACTGAAAGCTTGCATTGAATTTTTCAGTGGAACCTTGCATGCTGTGTGGGTACATATGTTTATATGTATTCTGTATAAATTTCTTAGCACTTCATAGTAGGATATCAAATACTCCAGTATGAATATTTCATTTATATTTAAATTATTGCTCTTGAAATTGTTTTTATTTATAATTTTTAAGATTTTTCTTTGAATTTTCTGTAATTATGTTATACTTTTACTATATGTACCTAAGCAAAAAGAAAAATTTAATATTTACTTTTATTTATTACGTAATCAGTGTGCTCGTGCCACCTCATATATTGCAGTCAAAAATTACTTCAAGATATTATTATGACTTTCAACTCTTTCAATTTCCGTTTGGTGTATCACTATTTTAATCTCTTTTGAAAGACTATTGGTATATTTGCCTGTTGAACTACGAGTAAATTCTTGAATTAATATTATCCCCTTAATACAATGCTCTAGCAAGTTTGTCTTTGAGTTTTTCAATTATTTTACATATTTTATTCGTGCTTATATAATTAATAAATATTTAGGACTTATTTTTATTGATTTTGCCTCGAAATTGATTGGTTGTATCACTGTTTTTTGATTTCTGTTATAGCCGTTTCTCGTACTACTGCTATTTTGTTCCACTTATACAAGGTCTGGCTATTAAATAACGAGACTGGTTGCGAAAAAGGGTTTTATTATAAAAATTATTCTACATTCGAATGCTTCCCTTCAATATACTCTCCTTTCCTCGCCACACACCTTTCCATACGTTTTTTCCATTGATCGAAGCAGTGCTGGAAGTCTTCTTTGGTGAGGGCCTTTAGGAGCTCTGCCGTTTTTTGCTTTACCGCTTCCATCGACTCAAATCAAGTCCCTTTCAAAGCAGATTTTATCTTCGGAAACAAAAAAAAGTCGCACGGTGCCAAATCTGGCGAGTACGGCGCGTGTTCGAGCATTGGAGTGCGCTTACCGGCCAAATACTGCTTCACAGATAGCGCGTTATGGGCAGGTGCGTTGTCCTAGTGCAAAATCTATGAGTTGTTCTTCCACAACTCGGGCCGTTTCTTACAAACTCGTTCTCGCAGTGTTGCCAAAACTGACAAATAGTAAGTCTGGTTGACAGTCTGACCCTCTGGAACCCATTCAGTCATCACGATACCATTAATGTCGAAAAAAACGATCAACATTGCCTTGAATTTGGTTGGTCATCTTCAGTGCTCACTCAGCCCTCACTGAAGCGCTTACGCCACTCAAAAACACGCGCACGAGATAGAGAATTATTCCCATAGGCCTCTTGCAACAATTTACAGCATTCAGTCGCAGTTTTTTTTAATTTAACGAGAAATTTGAGATTGACACGTTGCTCCTGTTTTTCGTCACACATCGTTTTCGGCACGAGAAAAAAACACGTTCGTTTTAAACCGCTACTGCACAAATACAATAAAATGTGACGAGAACGTGTTTTGGTACGTGCATAGACAAGATATCTAGATACTTAACGCACTACTCGTTTTTTTCCCCACCCCTCTACGGCGCCCTCTAGGCGCGCAGTCTCGTTATTTAATAGCCAGACCTCGTATTTACCATTATGCATTAGCTTAGTTCTTTTAATAAACATTTGAACTAATAAATATCAATTGTAAAATAAATAAAGATAAAGTAATTATTTTTAAAACCAGTTGAATATGTATATTTCTATTGCTGTTGCGTTTTATTCATAATATATTTCAATTAAACTTTGAGTAGCTATTTTAATTAACACGTTCAACCCGGCGCATTTTTTCGAAGTCCGTATGGTCGGCGGACTCGAGATTATCAGTTGTTTATTCGTCTAGCGGCGCTTGTTTGTTTCACTATTTTTTCTGTTGTCAGTGGCTTGAGTCTGAAGTCTAGCTGCATGAAATTGTTATAAAGTACTTATAAAACTTTATTTACGAATTGTGAAATATATATACTAGGTTGTTCAAAAAGTTTTGAAAGCGGAAATGAAGATACTTTTTTTTTGTTGGTGAAATCACTTTTATTGCTCAGTATAATCTCTTATAAGTTCAATACACTTGGTCCAACGGTCTTCCAACTTGTTTATCCCATCATGGAAGTAACTTTCTGCAAGGCCTGCAAAATACTCCTCTACGACGGCTATAACCTCTTCGTTTGATGAAAAATGCTTCCCACGAAGGAATTTCTTGAGGTGTGGAAACAGCCAGAAGTCAGAGGGAGCTAAATCAGGCGAATAAGGTGGATGCTGCAACAATTCGTACTTTAATTCGGTTATTTTAGTGATGGTTTTTCGAGCTGTGTGAGCGGGTGCATTGTCTTGATGAAAAATGATTTTTTTCTTGTGCAAACCGGGTCTTTTTTCACTAATTTTTTCATCCAATTGGTCCAAAAGGTTACAATAATATTTAGAATTCATTGTTTTGCCAGTTTGGAGATAATCCACCAACAAAATCCCTTTTGCATCCCAAAAAACTGACGCTAACACCTTCTTCGCCGATTTCTGGACACGAACTCGCTTCGGTGCCGAAGTGCCTGGTTGACACCACTCTTTAGCCTCTTGTTTTGATTCAGGGTCATGATGGTAGACCCAAGTCTCATCCATAGTGATGAATCGACGCAAAAAATCCTTTTTATCCTTTCGAAAACGCTCCAAATGTTGCTCAGAAAGTCGCATTCAAACGTGTTTTTGTTCCATTGTGAGCGAATGCGGCACCCATTGTGCACAGAGCTTTCTGAAACCCAAAACTTCATTTAAAATATGACTTACACTGCCTAATGAGATGTCTAGGGCCTCTGCTAAATCTCTCTCGGTCAATCGACGATTTTCCAAAACCATATCCTGTACATTTGCTATGAATGCTGGTGTTGATGCACTTTTTGGACGTCCTGAGCGTGGATCGTCTTCAACGCTTTTTCGACCACGTCTAAACTCTAAAACCCATCGATGCACAGTTGGAAATGAAGGAGCAGATTCCTTTAACACTTTCACCATTTTTGTATGAATTTCCGTTGCTGATAAACCTTCCAAAACAAAGAATTTTATCACTGCACGATATTCGCTTTTTTCCTTTGTAAAAAAAATACACTGACACGTCAACTTCAAATGGCTTGTAAACAAACAATGAATTGACAGAGTGGAATGAAACTTTGGGTATGTTTATATGAAAGATAAAATATTAAAATGACGTAAAAATTTTGGTTCTTCTACTGCTCTATAGATGTCGCTTTCAAAACTTTTTTAACAACCTAGTACAAATAAAATACAAACTACGTGTGGACCATCGGTGGTTCACGCCACCAGATGAAAGCAATACCTGTGAACCACCGGTGGTTCACGCCGGGTTAAATGTGTTAATATTAAAATTGATATAAACCATTGTTGAAAATGGCACTATTTATGAAAAGAATTATTTCTTTTTATTGTACTTCAATAACATTTGGAATTGTACACAAATATCGAGCGTTTCTTACATTTATTATTAATACTTTCCTTTTTACATTATCTATCGACGTAAAAATAAATCATCAGTTTTTTCAGATTTAATTTTACGAATATGAAACACTCCTTTAAAAAGATATGTTCGGGTTATGTACGGCATTGAGGGGTTATGAAATTCGCGTCGTAGCGCGTCGATCGCGGCGGCGAGAGTGGGCGAGCGCATGCGCGCGCCGCCAGGGGTCTCTCCCGTTTTTAGCGCGGATTTTCTCGGCTTGCACGTTCGTGCCAGTTAGTACTGACAACTCCTCTCGAGGGATCAGTCACCTTTGCGTTTTATCTCTGATTGATAATTAATTTTATATATCCATCGTGCGTCTTGGGTCTTCACGTACGTCCTTTTCAGGGCGGTTGACCTCTTTATTATTGTAGCCGGTGCGTCGCGTCGTGTGACTGTGTGTGTGTGTGTTGCGAGCGGCGTGCAGCGAGTGTGTTTTCCATCGAGTGTTGGGACGTCGGCCACGTGCGAGCTTCCTCGACGTGCCGATCTCCATCCGGAGATTGCTACCTACGCGGCAGGGCTGAGAAGGTCTGCCCGTGGTCCAGGATTGGTTCCCTCGAGACGTCGAGGCGTCCTGCGACCGAGGAAGGTGCATCCCACCCACGTGCAGCCAGGACTTTACGTCGTGCTGTCAACGTTCCCGGCGACCGTAAAGGTAGGAGAGCTCTCCAACGTGCGAAAGGTACCTCGCGGCGAATTGCGGTTAATTATAATTGCGTTTTTCTCCCTTTTTTGTCTATCGTAGAGTCTCTTTCTTTTGTATAATTTCTTTAGCGTCTTGAATAAAATATTCGCTTGTCTCGGCTTTTCTCTCTGTTCCGTGAGAGTTTTTACGCCGATACAAGTCGTCTTTTTCCCGCGAAATAAATTGTTGATTTATTTATCCAACCTTCCCTCGCTCATTCCATTATTTAATATACATATAATTAGAACTCATTAGCTATTTTACAAGATAATTTTGAATCATTTTAAATAAACACAAATATACACAACATTTATTATCAAAGTCAATAATGTAAAGAATTCTATCAAAACGCCCTGATCGTAGTTGCACTACGGTGTCATCAGTTTTTTTACCCGAGTGTATTTTGTACTGTGATAAACACAATACTTGTAGATGCATTTTTTGTATGCTTTGTGATTATGGCCGTTAATATTTACTATTAAACTTTTACTAAAATATGTTATTTCTTTTTCAACACGTTTACTCAAGCATTTAGGTAAAAATAAATGTTTGCAATAATCCCTAGTATTTTCAGAAACTAAAAGACAACTATTGCAATTAGTTTTGAACGCAAGTGTTTGCGAATACTTTCTTGGAGTTTGAAGATCCATCCCACTTGGTCCATTTATAAATTTTTTTAATGTGTAGATATTGTTTTCATAAGGAGACGCAGAATTCATAAACATTGGTCCACTTTGCCGTACTGATTCAACAGCATGTAGTAGTGTATGGACATTAAATGTCATATTTTCTATTCCATAATGCATTTTAAAGAATACAGTAAATTTTAAAGGTTTTTTTCAGATTCTATTAGCTCAGCTTCTGTGACTTGCTCATGCAATAGAATATACGCACATTTTACTAATAAAGCATAATAATGCAATAATTCATCATTTAAAATTCCACTTAAACAGGATGAACTATAAAATAATAGCCACGATTTTAATTCTGAACCTTTTGGTTTAGCTTTACCTGGCATTATACCTTTACGAGGAAGCCTATAAATATCTTGCGTAAGCATAATACATAAAAATCTTGATTCTATGAACATAACTTCCCTTTTATTAATAAAAAATTTATATTTACCGCTTTTAAAAATATTTCACATTTGATGCGTTACTCCCAGTAGTAATCTATGCACGTATTCGTATGTGAAAGACCACACCATATCAAAATAAGAAACATTTATAATAATAGACGATCCTTTAACACCTCGTACAGGAAAACGTGATTGCGATACTTGTTTGACATCTTGCTTGTGACTATCATCACTTCTAATTTCATAGTCACGAGTGACACTGTATCTTATTTGTGAAGTAGCCGTAGTTGGAGTAGGGTAAATCAGGTTAATGCAGTGTATGTAGTCGTTTATACTTTCAAACCAATAAAATATATTTAAACAACAACTAATGAATGTACATCTGTAGAGCGTGGTGTATGGCTCCGCTGTCAGGCAGCTACTGCCGCGCATCGTGCTGCTCTCTCGTACTCATACATATGCCTATATTAGCGTTTACTAATACTTACTCACACTGCTCGCACGGACTTGCTTGTATCGATATATTACATTATTCCATTAACGGATTGAATAAAATCACCAAAATGATAGCACCAAAAGCATGCTGAATGACCATTAAATTGCAGCCGATTTTGAATTATGGGTCGACATACTGAATCAACGGAACAGTTAAGAGCATATACTTTAAATTTATAGATATTACTGTTTTTCTGTATCTGTATATTTCTAAAATTAAGTGTTAAAAACAATTCATGATCTTGGTTATTTACAAATAATCCTTTCAATTTTTTATACAGTTTTCCATCCTTTATATATTCAACCAAAATATTTTCATCACTTTGGGCATACTTATTTCTAATCACATTCTTTAGTATATCGTTAAATAAAAAATTATCTTTTAACAACTAATTTATTTGATACTCAAAGTCGAAAAATCTTATAAAAAAATACCTTCTTTGAAGGTATAATCATACGGCAAGTATGAGATGGGTTGTTCTTTTTATAAATTCCTAAATTCTATGTGGCTTAAAATATTCTTTCTCGAGATAATAAATCACGTAATATACTATCTTATCTTTATAGTTATTCAATTAAATATCTTCAATTTCTACAAAATGTATAGCCTAAAAATTGATATCAGTTTTTTAACATTATTATAATATCTTATAAATAATTTAATATTACCTGAGAACAGATAATAAATTTGGATATTGTCTATAAAAAAATTAATATTGGTTCAGTAGTCAAAAAAATATTGTAAAAATGTTTTAATATAAAACAATCGAAATATAATATCATAGTACAAATTTAAAGTAACTGAAGTATTGAAATCTAAAAGAATTGGCAAGTACTTAATATAGTAACTGAGTATTGTATTTAATTAATTAGTATGCAAAAACAAAGTTGAAGAATTTGTATGATTATGAAATATAATTTCATAACACAAATTTAAAGTAACGGAAGTATTGAAATCTAAAAGAATTGGCTAGTAATATAGTTCATGGGCGTTGTATATAATTAATCGGTACACAAAAACAGTTTCTTGAAATTTTTGAATATAAAACTATCGAAAGACAGTTTCGTATTACAACTTTAGAGTAACGAAGTTATTGAAATCTAAAAAAACTGTCAAGTATTATAGTTAATTCACTTTTTACTCAAGATAATATATTTTGAGATTGAGAAAAAAATAATTTATTTTAAGTATTTACTATATTTCCTAATTTACGTATTTTATTTTTGAATATCACTTTAGCGAAGCACGGGTACTTAAACTAATTAATATTTAAAATAATGAGCAGTGCGAGGTTTCGATCGGTAGAGTGCTGGACTCACAATTCAAAATATCGAGGTTCGATTCCTGCCTCTGCCGATTGACCCAAACACTACTGTTTTTCATGTTTACGAGGGTGGTCTGAAAAGTTTCCGACCTCAACGTGAAGATCGCAGCACTCGTCAATGAAAGCTAGTGAATTTCGTTGTTCATCTGTTGACAGTTGCTCACCAAAGTTTCAGCCATTTTGGATGCGCAGTTGTTAGTTGACAGTCGTTTGAGTAAGTCGATGTGAGTGTTGTTGTGAAAATGGACAAAATTGAGTATCGAGCTGTCATTAAATTTTTGTTTTTGAAAGGCAATACGCCTATGCAAATCAAAAATGAGTTAAACTCTGTGTATAGGGACTCTGCACCATCATTTACCACAGTGAAATTTTGGGCAGCTGAATTCAGACGTGGCCGTGAGAGCTTGGGAGACGATGAACGTTCGGGACGTCCAAAAACTGCAACCACTGATGATAACATCGCCAAAGTTCACCAAATGGTGCTAGACGACCGCCGAATTAAAGTGAGAGAGATAGCAGAGGTTATGAACATGTCCAAAGAACGTGTTTGCTACATATTAAATCAAGATTTAGGCATGAGAAAGCTGTCCACACGTTGGGTGCCGCGTTTGCTCACGTTAGACCAAAAACGTGTTCGAATGAACATTTCCAACGCTCTATTGGCGCAATTTAGGCGCAATAAATCCGAGTTTTGGCACCGATTAATTACTGTAGATGAAACTTGGATACACCATTATACGCTTAAAACAAAAATACAGTCAAAACTGTGGACTGCAAAGGGGGAACTGGCTCCAAAAAAAGCAAAAACTGTTTTTTCGGCTGGGAAAGTGATGACGACTATTTTTTGGGATAGTCATGAAGTTATTTTAATCAATTATCTTCAAAAAGGAAAAACCATTACAGAAGCATATTACGCATCATTACTTGACACTCTGAAGGCAGAACTTGCGGAAAAACGTCCACATTTGCAGAAAAAGAAAATCCTGTTTCACCAAGACAACGCGAAGTCTCACACCTCAGCGGTTGCCATGGCCGAAATCTACGAATTACGGTTTCAGCTGCTCAACCATCCGCCTAACTCACCAGACCTAGCCCCAAGCGACTACTTTTTGTTCCCTAATCTAAAAATTGCACTCGGAGGACAGAGATTTTCGTCAAATGAGGAGGTAATCACGTTCGTGAACAGTCATTTTGCAGAGAAAAACGCTGAGTACTATTTGGATGGGTTAAAGAGATGCGAGCATCGCTGGGAGAAGTGTGTAGAATTGCAAGGAGACTATGTTGAGAAATAAAAAAAAAAATTAAGAAAAAATGTCTTGTATCTGTGTTAGGTCGGAAACTTTTCAGACCACCCTCATATGTGCTTTAGCCTATACCATATTGCAAGGCTCCATCTCAATTGGCAAGCCAAAAAGAAGTGTAAAGTGCAAGTTATAATATAAAAAAAAAATATTTTTAATAATACAATCTAATGATTGCGACATCATTAATCTTGATATTAAAACAGTGGTGTTTGTGTCAATCGGCAGAGGCAGGAATCGAACCTCGATATTTTGAATTGTGAGTCCAGCACTCTACCGATCGAAACCTCGCACTGCTCATTATTTTAAATATTAATTAGTTTAAGTACCCGTGCTTCGCTAAAGTGATATTCAAAAATAAAATACGAAAATTAGGAAATATAGTAAATACTTAAAATAAATTATTTTTTTCTCAATCTCAAAATATATTATCTTGAGTAAAAAGTGAATTAACTATAATACTTGACAGTTTTTTTAGATTTCAATAACTTCGTTACTCTAAAGTTGTAATACGAAACTGTCTTTCGATAGTTTTATATTCAAAAATTTCAAGAAACTGTTTTTGCGTACCGATTAATTATATACAACGCCCATGAACTATATTACTAGCCAATTCTTTTAGATTTCAATACTTCCGTTACTTTAAATTTGTGTTATGAAATTATATTTCATAATCATACAAATTCTTCAACTTTGTTTTTGCATACTAATTAATTAAATACAATACTCAGTTACTATATTAAGTACTTGCCAATTCTTTTAGATTTCAATACTTCAGTTACTTTAAATTTGTACTATGATATTATATTTCGATTGTTTTATATTAAAACATTTTTACAATATTTTTTTGACTACTGAACCAATATTAATTTTTTTATAGACAATATCCAAATTTATTATCTGTTCTCAGGTAATATTAAATTATTTATAAGATATTATAATAATGTTAAAAAACTGATATCAATTTTTAGGCTATACATTTTGTAGAAATTGAAGATATTTAATTGAATAACTATAAAGATAAGATAGTATATTACGTGATTTATTATCTCGAGAAAGAATATTTTAAGCCACATAGAATTTAGGAATTTATAAAAAGAACAACCCATCTCATACTTGCCACATGATTATACTTTCAAAGAAGGTATTTTTTTATAAGATTTCATGACTTTCTAAGAGATTGTTATCTACATGATAATGTCAAGGTGCTTAAGGGGGGAAGTCCATATAGAATTTTCAAAAAAACGATTTTTTTTTTTTTGATAATCAAAAATATACTATGTTCAGCGTGTACTGACGAGACGAAAAAAAAAATTTAGAATATTTACGAAGTAACAGCTAATATAATGGAGCGGGCTGGAGTACGTATTGTAAAGTAGCGAGCCAGGTAGTCGGAGCGCTTCAGACAAAAGGGCTCTCTCCATTATAATAACTTGAAAAACTTCTTTTGTCCCATACCCGGAAATAATACTTTATATTATAGTATATATGTAAGTATATATATCTACATTTACGTTCCTGTACACGTGTAATATTGCTATACGAATAAAGGTTAGTCGAGAAATATAGGTAGTTTAGCCGGAGAATTCATCGTGTTCAGTTGATTTCGGAACGTAAAAATGCCGAATTATAAAAAAGGTACGTGAGGCAATATTGCACGAAATAACCCCAGAAAACGAAAATATCTGGGCAATCAGTTTACCGATAAAGAAGGTGAAAAATTTGAAGCCAGTACAAGCCATAATGACAGTACCAGTGAAAAAAAATTGTATACGCGTGATAGTGAAGATATAATAACTAATCCTTTGCACGGGTACAGAATAATTGAATTTTTTACAGTGCTTACAGCTTTGTCTGAAATTGTGAAGTGCTCGGTATGTAATCAAAAGATAAAATTTAGTGAGTGTGGCTCTAGAGGTCTTGGTTTTAAAATTGTTGTCACGTGTCCATGTGGTGATTAAAAAATAAATTCAGGACCTTTTATCAACAACGGATTTGAAATCAATCGAAAATTAGTGTTTGTCATGAGACTTTTAGGTGTTGCAAGAGAAGGAATAAATGTCTTTTGTAACCTGATGGGCTTATGCACTGGTTCAAGTAAACATTGTTACGCTAACATCGTGGAAGACATTTATAATGCAGCTAAATCATCTTTTGAATTACTATCGCAGAAGGCAGTGGAAGAAGAGATGGAAAAAAATGTCGAGCAAGGAAGAGAAAGAAATATTTTAAAAGTATCTGGAGATGGCACCTGGAAAAAACGTGGTTTCAAATCAAAGTTCGGTGTTGCAACGCTCATAGGTTATTATTCAGGGAAAGTCATTGATTTGAAAACAAAAAGTAGTTACTGTCAAGGCTGTAATTACTGGAAAAACAAGACTCATACAGAAGAATTCCGTAAGTGGTTTGAGTATCACGAGAATGAGTGTCAAGAAAATCACGAAGGTTCGTCAGGAAAGATGGAAGTCGATGCCATGAAAGAAATGTTCTCGACTTCTGAAGAAAAGTTCGGAGTAAAATATGGTAACTACATTGGCGACGGAGATTCGAAAACATTCAAGGCTATTCTAGATTTAGAACCTTACGGTAATGAGTTACCAGTTGTAAAGAGTAAATGTATAGGTCATGTAGAAAAAAGAATGGGTTCTCGACTTAGAAATATAAGAAAAGAAAAGAAACTTTCAGGAAGAGGAAAACTAACTGATAAAGTTGTGAAAAAATTAACAAAATACTATGGTTTGAGTATTCAGAGAAATATCAACAGTGTTGGCGAAATGAAAAAAGCCATAATGGCAACTTATACTCATATTTTTTCTACTAAAGAAAAACCTCAACATAAAAAACTGCCCAATAGGCGTTGATAGCTGGTGCAAGTGGCAGAAGGCTATTGCTCTAAATCAAGATCCTCTAAACGAAGATTTAGCTCCATTACTTGGTGAAGAAATAAAAAAACATCTTTTACCAATATACGAAGATTTGTCCAAAGATGATTTGCTTGAGCGATGCCTTGGTGGTCATACGCAGAACGCGAATGAAAGTTTTAACGCGACAATTTGGCGATTACCACCAAAACATCTGCATTCTGGACTAAAAGTAGTTGAAATCTCGGCATACATTGCTGCTGGGATATTTAATGAAGGTTTTAGTTCAGTGTTAAGAATAATGAACCTTCTGAATTTGACTATTGGCACTTATGCTAAAGTATTTGCTTATAATACAGACGAGGCGCGAATAACCCGAAAGAATCGTAAGAGCCTTTCAGAAACCAAAGATGCTCGTACAGCTCGCAGGCAACAACAAATGGAAGAAAATCAGCTTTTCGAGGAGGAGGAAGGACTGTTGTATGGACCTGGGATTGCCGATTTATCGGTAAGTAATTAAAACTGGCCATTTTTCTGTACTTCAACTTTAAATGCGATTATCTCGAAACTATATTTTTCAAAACTGCTCGTGTTGTAACTCAAAAAGTTATTGACCGATTTGGCTGAAATTTTTCGAGGCCTTTCTTTACATTAATATCGGAAGGATAAACCTGAAATTTCAGATATTCCGCGGTGATAAAATATTTTTTTGGGGTCAAAAATGTCAAAAAATAGCCCTAAATTCTGACTTTTTTTTAAAGGTTTATTTTATATTGAATTTTATACTTTTTTTTTTTATTTTATAGGTTTATCATTTCCGTTTATATGTCCTAAAAAAAAACAACTTTCATTTTTGTGTTTCAGATCAACGGTTAATGAGTGACAACTGGAGCAGTTTAGGACCTCGCGTCGGAGGCAGCAGACAACAAATCATACTGAGCCACCATTTTGAATTGAAAAAAAAAAAAAAAATTATTTTTGTGTTCTAAAAAGATTCATTAAAGTTGTGTTAAAATTTAAAAACAATAAAATTATTTTATTATCGTTAAAAATATTATTAAAAAATGACCGATTTTGGGGCTTCTACATGGACTTCCCCCCTTAATGAAGCCAATATTGAGGCGCTAAAATCTGCCTATAAGGAGTCTAAAGCTTCCATGTATGATATGCAAAGTATCGATTCTACGGATTACTATTTATGCTGTTTTTATTCCTCTAAATATTAATAAATAAAAAATTGCTTTTGCCATTTATTTATGAAAATATTTATAAGGATTGTGACGTGGTGTTTTTGGACCAGTCACATGAGGAGGCCAAAGCATAGCTTATGCGCCTCCTCGTAGCTGCAATATTTCCCCCCTGTTACAATCTAGGCAGCCTCGCAGGACTGCCACGCACTATGCTAACTAACAGCCACGCAGGGCTGTACATACGTTACCTTCACCAGGTACATGGGCTTCAAGCTCAAGTAAAGGCTCCAGCGAGGAGCCAGTCTCAGGAGCCCATGAATAAGTCGTAGCAGTGCTCGCACACACTGCGGCAGGTTCCCATTTCCATGCTCCTTCCTATCCTCGTAGTGATCCCTGTACCTGCAACCTCCCAGACGGTAATTAAACAAAGAACAGAATAATAATAGCAGCTGCACCTTGGAAAGAAGTACAAGCTGCCACACAATACAAAAGGAAAGTGAAAGAGGAGGTTAGAAGGCAGGCAAAACATAGAAGCACAGCATAAGTGCAAGTAAATACGCACCTGGAGGTGTCTGATAGTGCTGCCTCGCTACCGCTGCAAGCAGGCTATAGCTGTCACCGACACCGCTGCTTAGCTTTCTCAACCGCTCTTCGTCTGAGCCGCAGTTGTTGACCCGCAGTACGGCCGCGCCTGAAACAAAAAAAGAAGATAGGCAAATTAGTCGACGCCTACCAGCTATGGAACGCGTCGACTTACCTTCATCCTCCGTACATCTGAGGTAGATCCTCGCCGCTCCAGGGAATACACAACAACAACACTGGCACTCGCGAGCGGATAACCTCAACGCGCGCTGCTGGCGAGCAGTAATATCAACTGCCGCCAGCGCTGAGCGCGCGCGGCGGCTGCGTTGCGTAACGTACTTACACTTACGTTGCGCCGGCGCAGAACAATCATCAAAAAGCCGCGCTCGCGAACGTGCCACGCAAGAAGCTTCTCTTTCACTCCGTTCGGGTCAGTGTTAGAAAACGGTCGTTATTATCGAGCAGCCAAAACTCCGAGGCCAGCAGTCGCGAACGAGTAACTCTTGAAAACGAGCGAGCGAGCGTCCGGATAGTAACCGTGAGCGTGTTAGAGTATCTGGTGAGTGCCAAGGTGCAGTGGCAGCTGCCAGGAGGCACAGCTACCCCGAATCGTCCCCGTATCCTTACCGACTGCGTGTGTGCGACCGCGTCGCGTGTTACGCGCCATTTTCGGCCTTGTTGTATACTGTATGCCCGCGACCGCTCTAACCGTGAGTTAGCCGCGCAGAATATTTGCCGCGCAAGAAACCGCGCTACACGATTGTAGCTGGCGCCCTGGGCTCGCGTAAAAACGCGATAAAGAATTGTATTAATTTAATCATTTTTAAATAAACGTAAGTGTCAGCGTGTAACAGTTTTAAACAAGTATTTCACTGGTAAGCAAGCAAACCGCTTCCCCGCTCCCCCCCCCTATTTCCATTTGTACGCCACCCTGATCCCCAGTGGCGTTACAGGATATAACAATAAAATATTTTAACTATAAAAAAGTTATTTGTTTTTTTAAAATTTTATAATTGCAATTTCAAAAATTTAACATCATATTTTATATATATTATAATAATTTTTGACGAAATATAAGACTAATGGGATAGGTTATAGCGTAAAAAACCAGTATAATCGATTAAAATCTATTTAGACCAATTAAGGAAATGTTGTCGATTTTCATCGGATTTAATTAGTTGTCTAAAAAATTATTAGTTGTCAAAATTTAATTAGTTGTCAAAATTTATCTTAATAGGTTTTAATTTGATAAGTTTCGATTAAAACCGATTACTTCTTGCATCGGTTTTAGGCGAGCACTTTTAGTAGGGAGAAAACGAAATAAGTACTTGTAATATAGTTTTAACATGAACCTTTTTTTCAATCATTTACAAAAAATCTGTAGCGCAAAGGTGAAAATCACAAGAAATTCATTGAAATGGATAAAAAGTGAAGAATGGTGTACTTTTTCTCGAAGCATCCATTACCTATAAGTTACAAAGAAAGTCTCAAACAAAACATTTCATAGATTTTGTATACTATCACATTTTCTATAAGGTCTATGTATTCTCGAATTGAACATTTTTATCTTTGCATTATATATATATATATATATATATATATATATATATATATTTATGTATATATATATATATACACAAAAAAATGTTAAAATCTGCCTATTTCTTAAAAACTTAGTTAACACGTGGGATCACCGATGGTCGGCTCATATCTATGAATTACATTGTAAGAAATTCAGCGCAGCAGCAGCTAACGTATTAATAATTAATAATACAAATCTAGAATGAAAATTTTACGGTATGCATAATTTACAAGTGCAATAGTAGTGCTATTTATCGCTAATTTTCAAAGATTCAGTTCATTTCGTTTTTTGGATACTAAATTACAGGATTGCTTGTATGGGCTCAATCCATGACATTTGTTTATTTGTTTTCGGTTATATTCTCCACTGTCTGGTGAATTGCAGAATGGAGTGTCGACTAATATTCTTCTGTTTAAGTAAACCAATTGCCGTCAACGGAGTATTATTACATGAAAGTTTTTTCCATATTTTTTCGGTATATAAATAATTTGTTAAATGAATTAAGTGATTTTTGAACCTTCTAATTCTTGATATTTAACTTTAAATAATCTTTCTCATTATAAAATTCAAATGAAAAAATTTATAATTTGGAAATATAATACATAGATAATTAAAATAAAAGATTAAAATATTTTATTCGACTCAATAAAAAAATCCTTGTAATTTTATAACTTTAATTTTTTTTTAATTAGGTATTAATTCTATATTTAACCCTAATCCCTTGAACATGGGTCGTTTGTGTCCATTCAATCTAGTGTAAACAGCCTACATGCCTCCGAATTTTGATGAAAATGTTTATTGAAAAAGGGACTTTCGGAGCTGACAACAATTCTATCGCATAGTTAGGAGTCCAAAAAACACGAATTTTTCCAGATTTTTCCTTACGGAATAACAAAGTTAAATTGCGCGAATGACCCATGTTCAAGGTTTATGTGTGCTGAGAACAGCGACACGGGATTAGGATAAAAGAAAATAATTTAATTATATTTTAAAACACAAAATTATAATATAAAAATAAAATCAAATTTATTTCTTATCATTAATAACTTATTTTTTAATATCAATTTTGTCACTGAATTCTTCACTTTATATTATTATTTATAACACTTCACACATGTATTTCTTATTTTCGGTCACATCTCATAATTAAAACTTATTTTCCACTTTATCACTTTCCATTTCCATCCATCGTAGATTGATTTAATTTTCTCTCTTCGAACAATAAAATTAGCAGAATTAATAATTTTTCTGCAAAGTTTAAGCTGCAAAACTGACTCTTTGAATCTCCACGTTTTTCTTATTTGATTCTTACTTTAAATTTAATTATATAAATATACTAGCACATTTTTTGGTCACGATGAAAAAATATATTAATTACAATACTTTATTTTATTAGTTCTTCAAATATTTATATCTTGGCCCAATATATATATACACAAATAATAACCTGAAAAAGTAAAAAAACAATTCACAAAGTATCAATCATTTTAATAGTAATGATTGTTTAAAAATTTGTATTATGTTATGAAATATACTTATCTAATTTTATTATTCTTTGTTTCAATTTTCTTTTAATTACATCATAATTATTTACTCATTTTATTTTATTTATTTTATTTTTATCTATTTTATAATACTTTATTTGTTTTAAGAGTACATATCAATTTTAAACATTTTTTAAATTTCACAAATATAACCTCTTCAAGCAGTTGTACTAATAAATATCGCAGTAGCAGACTATTTCTTGTTATCTTCTAATAATGTAATAATATATATGGTAAAATAAAATGTCTACATACTACACATGCGTCAATTTCTATTCGTTATAAATACAATTTTTATTATTTAATTTAAATATTATTCATTAATGACTGATAAAAAATTTGAATAATTAATAATCAAGAATATAATAATTCATTTAATTTTAAAAATTTTAATCAACGTTTATAAATGTATGCATTCGAAAATCTTCGACACACATATATATAACATATATACCAGGCTGTTCAATAAGTTTTGCGGTTCGATAAGAGAGGGTGTTGCTACTAGCCTAAATTTTTTTTTGTTATGTTGGTACACTCTTTATATAAACGTATGTAAAGTTTCATTTCAATCTGTCAATTCATTTTATGTTTACAAGCCATTTAGTATCGACGTGTCACAGTATTTTTTTACAATGGAAAAAATCAAGTATCGTGCAGTGATTGAATTTTTATTTTTGGAAGGTTTAAAAGCAAAGGAAATTTATGAACGAATGTTCAAAGTGTATAGAGTCTCTTTGCCTTCAATTAGTACAGTAGAAAGATGGGTTGCTGAATTTAAACGTGGTCGTACAAGCCTTGAAGATGATCCACGTCAAGGACGTTCGAAAACAGCAACAACACCAGAAATCGTAGAAAAATACAGGATATCGTATTGGAAAATCGTCGAGGGACTGAAAGAGATTTAGTAGAAGCCCTAGGCATCTCATTGGGTAGTGTAAGGAATATTTTGACTGAAGTATTGGGTTTCAGAAAGCTGTGTGCACAATGGGTGCCGCATTCGCTAACAATGGAACAAAAACACATTCGAATGCGACTTTCTCAGCAACATTTAGAGCGTTTTCGAAAGGATAAGGTGGATTTTGTGCGTCGATTCATCACTGTGGATGAGACCTGGGTCTATCACCATGATCCTGAATCAAAACAAGAGGCTAAAGAGTGTGTGAACCTGGTTCTTCGGCTCCGAGACGAGTTCGTGTCCAGAAATCGGCCAAGAAGGTATTAGCATCAGTTTTTTGGAATGCGAAAGGAATTTTGTTTGTGGATTACTTGCAAACTGGTGAAACAATAAATTCTGAATTTTATTGTAACCTTTTAGACCAGCTAAAGGAAAAAATTTGTGAAAAAAGACCCGGTTTGCAGAAGAAAAAAATCCTTTGTCATCAGAACAATGCACCGTGTCACAAGAGCATTTTGACAATGGCTAAAATCCATGAATTAAAGTTCGAATTGTTGAGCATCCACCGTATTCACCAGATTTGGCCCCTAGCGACTTCCATCTGTTTCCAGACCTAAAAAAATTCATGCGTGGAAAGCGTTTTTCATCAAATGATGAGGTCATAACAGATGTGGAAGCGTATTTTGCAGCCCTTCCAGATTCTCACTTCAGGGATAGAATTCATAAATTGGAATCTCGTTGGAACAAGTGTATTGATGTTCAGGGAGACTATACTGAATAATAAAGTGTATTTGAAACCATAAAATTGTGTTTTTCTTATCGAACCGCAAAACTTATTGAACAGCGTGGTACTCATCAGAACGCAACTTTGTTTGGACCTGAGGAATATAGCTCAATCTTTCAAATATCATTTTTGCCATCATATCGGCAAGATATTAGTTAAATAGACTTCTGAAATAACGTACGTGATTTTTTTATTGAATCATAGTTCTTTTCCTTATTGAACCATACGCATTAAATTGCATGCGAGAGACTATTTTAGATCTATTAGAATTATTCTGTGTTTGAATAGTCACATAATATCTATCGTCTTCTCTAAGAACAAAAGTGAATACTGGAGGGGATCGTAAGATCTATGATTTTCCGATTCACGTTGAAAACATCTATTCCGATAATGTAATACTACTGTTCTAAATTATATCTAAAACTTTGAATGAGTTGATTATTGTTTTACAAGGATCTTTGCAGTAATTCTATAAGTTCTATCTTTAATCAAGGATTAATATTCGAGCGTGATGATATTTGGTTAGTATCAGATAAGAAGTAAATTTGAAGGAATTGGTCATTTTAGTCAGAATCAGAAAGTACACTACCTATTAAATGATAGACTTGACCTGAATTTCAAAAGTAAACGTATAGTTCTTCTCTTATTTATGTACATCCAAAAAAAGTCATTTAAAGTAAAGTGTTGTACTCTCTTGCGTTAATAAGAAAGTGATTGCAAAGTAGATGATCTTCTGTGACTAATTAAGAAAGTGGTTCAGATGCATTCTAAATAGGTAGAAGAAATACTTTGCCATTTACACAACAAAGGCCAGGAGCTTCATTTGTCCATTTTTCCATAATGAAAACAAACCCTATCCATAGCATCTATTTTAATCTAATTGCCAATATGGTCTATTCTGAGATTATATAAAAACACTGCTTTTTCTCTAAATACGCCACCAGTCACTACTTTTATTGTTTGATTTCTATCTTGTTCTAATTAAACATTAACGATATTTTCAGTTACTCGATTTTGACCTGGTAATTCGTTTGAATTTCCGAAGTGAAAGGTGCATTTAATTTACCATCATTGTGACCCGCAACTCATCTTTTCGATCTAGCAGCTAACCGCCTTGCGTCTGATATTTTTTTAGACAAAATAGATTTTGTTTTAGGTATTTTGCCGCTTACAATAACTGAAGATTTGAAATAAAATACTTTTTAAAATCAATCTAAATTCATTGAAATCTAAATTTAAATAATCTTATGCATGAAAAATATTGAGTTCAATAAAAAGGATATTAAAAGACTAACCAAATAATCCGCAAGAAAATTTAAAAGATAGGAAAGTACTATAATTGTATAAAATACAGATACAGTAAATTAATTAATTTAGTAAAAATATACATTTGTAAAAATAAGTCGTTTATGATGGAAAAGAAAACGAAAGCAACAATAGTGTAATTATCGCAAAATTAATTTGAAAAATTTGATGGAGAGTATCTCAAACGAATCGATATAGTAAACTTCTCACAAACGTATTGAGTGTACAACTTTGCTTCCGCCGTTTTGCAATAGATGGCTGTAGCGGTAAGTGGTAGTTGAAATAAATAGATCATAGATGTCATACAATAAGCTTAGGTATTTGTAAACATAACGCCATTGAAATATTAGTCGATTTGTGTCTGCATTATAAAGTTATTCTCGATTACACTGTCAGCTTACGAGCCAAATTCTCGTCATTTGTGGGAAGTTTTAATTTTCTGCTTTAATATGAAGAAATCTGCGACGGTACTCTTTTTGCGAATAGCTTTACGCAAACGACGTATAATACTCAAATACTATTCCTTGTTAACAGTTAGGCCCGGCGGAAGAAATTCTGAATGCATAACACCACGATAATCGAAGAAAACTGTCAACATGACCTTGATTTTTGAACGACTTTAACGTGATCTTTTTGGTCTTGCTTCACCTTTGGCACGATATTTCCTCGATTGATCGGTTGTTTCTCGATCGTAGGCATAGATCCGTGTCTCATCTTCCGTGATAATGCGTTCCATGACGTTCAGGTAGTCCGAAAGCATCTCTTTGCACACATTACGACGACGTTCTTTTAAAAAAAAAATGTGTGTTTTTGGAACCAATTGAGATTTGACGTGTTTGAAGCCCAAATGATCTTTCAAAATTGCTGGAATCGATCTAAATGAAGTGCCAACAATATCAGCAAGGTCTCTAATTATTAACCGATGATCTTTGATCACAAGGTTTTTGATTTCTTTGGTGTGTTTTTCATCAGTTGATGTTGATGGTCGTCCTGGACGCTCTTTGTCTTCAACGCTGTCTCGGCCTTTTTTGAACTGTTTA
The DNA here is from genome assembly GCA_949987625.1 of Chalcis sispes. Classification (NCBI taxonomy): domain Eukaryota; kingdom Metazoa; phylum Arthropoda; class Insecta; order Hymenoptera; family Chalcididae; genus Chalcis; species Chalcis sispes. The sequence goes on along the minus strand of OX465098.1, from coordinate 17,321,839 downwards.
AACCACTTGTAAACATTTCTTTCCGACAAAGTTTGCTCACCGAAGGCCGTCTGCAACATTTTGAACGTTTCTGCACAAGAAATTTTATTCCGAAGACAAAATTTAATGCAACTTTGCTCACTAAAATCTAACATGATAAAAATCGTCAAAATCACTTTATAATATTCACAAAAACGAGCGTATAGATATCAATAGACATTAATATTATTGTGATTGATCTAAAATCCATAATAAATATAGGTCTTATTTTAGTGAAAACATCGACAATATGTAAGCATTTTTACGAAAATAACTTAATTCTTTTATTCAACATTTTTAGCTTTACAAATGTAATTAAAATGTACAAACTCAATACAATTAATTGTACTTAATTTTACAATACATATACGAGGGTGGTCTGAAAAGGTTCCGACCTAACACAGATACAGGACATTTTTTCTTAATTTTTTTTTTTATTTCTCAACATAGTCTCCTTGCAATTCTACACACTTCTCCCAGCGATGCTCTTATCTCTTTAACCCATCCAAATAGTACTCGGCGTTTTTCTCTGCAAAATGACTGTTCACGAAGGTGATTACCTCCTCATTTGACGAAAATCTCTGTCCTCCAAGTGCAATTTTCAGATGAGGTAACAAAAGGAAGTCGCTTGGGGCTAGGTCTGGTGAGTAAGGCGGATGGTCAAGCAGCTGAAACCGTAATTCGTGGATTTTTGCCATTGCAACCGCTGAGGTGTGAGACGGCGCGTTGTCTTGGTGAAACAGGATTTTCTTTTTCTGCAAATGTGGACGTTTTTCCGCAAGTTCTGCCTTCAGCTTGTCAAGTAATGATGCGTAGTATGCTCCTGTAATGGTTTTTCTTTTTTGAAGATAATCGATTAAAATAACTCCATGACTATTCCAAAAAACAGTCGCCATCACTTTCCCAGCTGAAAAAACAGTTTTTGCTTTTTTTGGAGCCGGTTCCCCCTGTGCAGTCCACTGTTTTGACTGTATCTTTGTTTCGGGCGTATTATGGTGTATCCAAGTTTTATGTACAGTAATTAATCGGCGCCAAAACTCGGATTTATTGCGCCTAAACTGCGCCAATAGAGCGTTGGAAATGTTCATTCGAACACGTTTTTGGTCTAACGTGAGCAAACGCGGCACCCAAGGTGCGGACAGCTTTCTCATGCCTAAATCTTGATTTAATATGTAGCACACACGTTCTTTGGACATATTCATAACCTCTGCTATCTCTCTCACTTTAATTCGGCGGTCGTCTAGCACCATTTGGTGAACTTTGGCGATGTTATCGTCAGTGGTTGCAGTTTTTGGACGTCCCGAACGTTCATCGTCTGCCAAGCTCTCACGGCCACGTTTGAATTCAGCTGCCCAAAATTTCACTGTAGTAAATGATGGTGCAGAGTCCCCATACACAGAGTTCAACTCATTTTTAAATGGCGTAGGCGTATTGCCTTTCAAAAACAAAAATTTAATGACAGCTCGATACTCAATTTGGTCTATTATCACAACAACACTTACATCGACTTACTCAAACGACTGTCAACTAACAACTGCGCATCCAAAATGGCTGGAACTTGGGTGAGCAACTGTCAACAGATGAACAACGAAATTCGCTAGCTGTTATTGACGAGTGCTGCTATCTTCAAGTTGAGGTCGGAAACTTTTCAGACCACCCTCGTATAAATATTATAAAAATACATCACTTGTATCTCAACATATATTTTAAAACTTTTAAAAGTATTTTAAAAATATTCTTTGTGAGTTTTTTTTCTATAAAGGACGATGATTTTCTCTTGTTTCAGAAATCTTAAATAAATGCTTTGCTACATAAATGGGGCAAAAATTATTTAACAAAAAAACCTTTGTTTATTTGTAAATCCTCTGATAATTCATATTCGAAACCGTTTTACATAAACTTTTTCTAACAATTTACAAAATATGTTCGACAATATTTTCGTAATGTTTACAAAAGGTTTAATGAAAGATATAATCTATAAAATAAATATTTTAAAAAATATTTTTTAAACCTTCATAAAAAATTTATATACTACAAAACAAATAAAGAACATTTTTTGAAAACTTTCTGAAATGGTTATCTAAAGGATTTTTATATGTTTTTAAAAACTTTTGAATGCAGCATTTTTCTTAAAAGCCATATGAAAATCTTACTATAACCTTTAGTAACCTTTTCATAAAAACTTTTTGTAATATGTTTAAAACTGTGTTAGAGAATGTTTCTGAAATGTTTACAAGAGGTTTATTACAAGGTTGAATTATTGAAAATAAACATTTTGAAAAATATTTTATAAACCTTGTTCGAAGATTAGTGTATAGCTTTTGCCGAATTCATATGAAACGGTTTTTAGACAACTCTCTGAAAAAGGTTTTCTTAAGGATTTGGATACATTTCAAATAAAATTTTAAGAAATTATTACTGAAAGATTTCTAATATATTATTTGAAATATATCGTCTTTTTTTATTCTAATATTTTAATAAATATTTTCATAAGGTTTTTAAAAGTTTTTGAAAAGGCCTCATAAAAGGTTTTAGAGAGGTTTTGTATTCTCATCACAAACCTTTATAAAACTTTTTTGCGAAACCTTTTTATTAAACCTTTCGTGTTGTGTGGGAGTTAACCAACTATGTGTACAATTTTAAAGTGTCAAGTTAAAAAAAAATCGTAATTTATTTAATTTATTTTTTAAGTTTTTGGAATATCATCCAATAAATTCTGATTATTAATGTTGTTAACAATTTGATCTGCATAATCCTAAAATTTAAATGTATTAGCTAACGACTAGAATCTTTTAAATAAATTTCAATATAATTTTTATTTTATGATCAAAATTTCATCTTCTAAATTATATAAATTATCCAGGCTTGAATTTTTATTTTCATTTGAATAGTCGTTACACAAATATATTTTTTGTTAAATCGAGTCATTCCTCGCCTACAAACGTCTCGAATGTATTTAAATCTGTGTTTCCGTATTTGCATCAGAAATATTCATAATTAACTGAAAATCTTCTTGACGATAAAACTCGGTTTATACACAGAAAGAAATCCGTAATAAAAATAAATACTATCGGATAACTATTATAGTTTGGAATTTTTCACTATAATGTATGAGTATAATTACCAATATTTAAATACATTAACTTAGATTAAATTAGATTAGTCTCGGTTACTATATTCATACAGTAAACATTTTAGTTAAATCAATAACTATAGCGTAGTAAACTTAATTATTAATTAATTGATTTAACAAATAAATAGTAAATTTTACTATTTTCGATAGTCAATGAAACTAAAATAATTTTTACCCATACTATACAAAATAAGTGAAGTAGTTTTTGGCTATTTCTTTTAGGTTGTAACAATCAGTTTTTTTATAAGTGTAGGATTTCACTCGCAATAACTGTTCAATATCACATGTTGGACAGTTATTGTTGCTATGTTGTAATAGTTAAGAATTTGAGTTAAATCTGCTACTTTAGCGTCATTAACTTAACTATTATTTTTAATTCATTTAATTATTTTCGAATGCTATCTTGACATTACATTTCAGTTATGTGAACTAATAAAAAGTAGTCATTTTGTATTACATTATAATAGTTGCATAATTTTTGTTAAATTTATTACTTGATAGTAAACTTCTTTATCATTTTGAATTTCAGAAAACTAATATTTTTTATACCTTTAACTATTTTTGACCATTATCATGACTAAATTTTGGTTTTGTTAACCAATAGAAAGTAGTCATTCGTGTGATATTGAATTGAATGGATTAACACCAGTAAATATTACATCTATTTTTATATAAAAAATTCATAAAGATTTTACTTATTCTACTTTTTTTATTATTAAGGTAAAATAGCCATTACTAAGACACTTGGAACAACGTAACTCACATAAGTATTAAATACGAGGGCGGTTCAATAAGTACCCATGTTAGAAATGAAGACACCATTTTTTCAAAAAATTTTTTTTTATTTTTCAACATAGTCCCCTTTTAGAAAGATACACTTCTCCCAATGTTTCTGCTATTTTTTTAACTCCTCCAAAGAATAGGATTTGTTGAACTCTCCAAAATACGCCTCTGTTTCGGCAATGACTTCCTCGTTTGAGCTAAATTTTTTCCCGCGAGCTATTTCTTCATGTTAGGGAACAAGAAAAAGTCGCAGGGAGCCAGATCGGGTGAATACGGGGGGTGCGGCAGCAATTCATAACGCAATTCATGCAGTTTGGCGGCGACAACTCTGGATGAATATGCTGGTGCGTTATCATGGTAAAACAGCACCTTCTTTTTCGCCAAATGCGGCCGTGTCTCCTTCAATTTTTTGTCGACGCGGTCCAATAACTCACTGTAGTATTGTCCAGTGATCGTTCTTCCTTTTTCTAAAAAATCCATGAGGATGACGCCGTTCGCATCCCAAAAAATCGTCGCCATGACCTTTCCGGCCGATGGGACCGTCTTCGCCTTCTTTGGAGCAGATTCACCGGGAGAAATCCATTGTTTTAATTGTTGCTTGGTTTCTGGTGTGTAATGATGAATCCAGGTTTCATTAACGGTGACAACTCGACGCAAAAACTCCTTCGGATCTCGCTTAAACTGCTCCAAACACTGCTTCGAAGTTAACAGCCGCATCCGCTTGTTGTCCACCGTGAGCAATCGCGGCACCCATCGGACGGACAATTTTTTCATCGCCAACTTATCATGTAAAATATTAATTGCCATTCCGGTCGGCACACCTACGGCCTCTGCTACTCCGCGCACTTTCGTTCGTCGATCAGCGAGAATCATGCCGGACGTCCTGGTCGCTCCTGATCAAAAACGGATGTTCGCCCACGTTTAAATTAGTTGAACCAATATCTAACTGTGGTCATAGATGGCGAAGGATCCCCATAAACAGCATCTAACTTTGCTTTTATCTCCTCGCATTTTTTTCCATCTGAAAACAAAAAGCAAATAACCGAACGATACTGCTCTTTTTCCATTATAGCGAAAATCACGAAACACGTCTTACTCGAATGGCTGCCAAATCCAAACTAACCTATCAATTAGTCTGAAATTTGTTTTACCGTCGTTTGATAGATGGAAGCACACGATGATAATACCAACTTCCCTCAGGAACGCCCTCTGTCGTCAAACACGGGTACTTATTGAACGCCCTCGTACTAATAAATAAATATTCCTCTTTACATAAATAAAAATTGGGGTAGATACCTGATACATTAATTAATCGATTTCTAAAATAAAATTTTATTATTAGATGTGCAACTAAGTTCTTGTTGTTTTTCTTAATAAAAATGCAACTTTATTGTAAAAAATGGTTACAAATGAATCATTCAAATTATTGCCCATCGCAATTCGGCATCGAATCGGCCCAAGAATTCGACATAGAAGAGCCCTGTGACCGTTTTGTCTTCCTGCACGTAGTCGATGCAGATCACACCTTTTGAATCCCAGAAAACGGTGGCCATCACTTTTCCGGCCGATAGGGCAGTCTTCGCCTTCTTCGGAGCACGTTCGCCGGGTGGAGTTCACTGTTTCGACTGTTCCATGATCTCTGGTGTGTATTAGTGGACCCATGTTTCGTCGACGGTCACGAAACGACGCAGAAACTCCTTTGGATCGCGCTTAAACAGCGTCAGACACTGTTCTGAAGTGGTCTCACGGTTGCGCTTGTTGTCCGGAGTGAGCAAACGCGGCACCCATCGCGCTGACAGCTTTCTCATGCCCAAAATTTCATACAGGATATGACCCACGCAGTCTTTTGAGATGCCTACTATCACAGCTGTCTCGCGCACCTTCAATCGACGGTCTGCCAATATGAGATCGTGGATTTTTGTCACGTTATCCTCCGTGGTAGCCGTTTTCGGGGCACCTGGGCGTGGCTCATTGAAAACCAACGTGCGACCACGTTGAAACTCGTCAAACCAATTTTTTACGGTCACCATCGCAGGAGCAGAGTCACCGTACACAGCATCTAAGCGCTCTTTGATTTCGCTGCGGGATTTCCCTTCCAAAAACAAGAATCGAATCACCGACCGATATTGCTCTTTCTCCATTTTTCTAAACTCCGCAGACACGTTTGCTTCCACACGCGGTCAAAACAAAACTACGAGTCCGATTCGGCTAAAATTTTGACAGTTGCTGTCTATGAGAATGTACTACACGATAGTAAATTCCTCGTGCGATAGTGGCGCCATCGGGCGGTGGAGCTAAGTACTTATCGGACCGCCCTCGTATATGACGCCAAAACAAAATCACTAATGTGTCAAAGCGATTTGTTAACCATATGTCTAAGCTTGCTTCATGACGTTTTGGATGTCGAAATCGACCAACACTTACCTAACATTGACAAATGGATTTGTCTTTCTCTCGCAGAAAATCTTCAGTAACATTCATGTGTCCCTTGCCGATAGTTGCACAGCCGACTCTGCAACCGAACGGTTCCGGACAGCGACACACGCTTCTTACCAAGCTGCAATGGCAACTTACTCGACTGCATCGTCAACCCAAAAGAACAAACCTCGCATGGGGCCTTTTTGACTACAGAAACTCCTAAACACATAACACGTCGTTCAATAAGTCCCGAGACTAACAACGAAAACAACATTTTTTTTCAAAAATCATTTTTATTCATCAATATAATCTCTTTTTAGAGTGATACAATCTTTCCAACGCCTTTCTAACATTTCTATACCATGTTTATAGAAGGATTTATCCTTTGCTTCAAAATAGGCTTCAGTTTCGGCAATGACCTCCTCATTCGAGCCAAATTTTTTTCCCTGGAGCATTTTTTTGAGATCAGCAAAGAGCCAGTAGTCGCTAGGGGCTTAATCTGGCGAATACGGGGGGTGGGGAAGCAAATTAAAGCCCAATTCGTTCAATTTTGCTATTGTTTTCATGGACTTGTGGCATGGTGCATTGTCTTGGTGAAAAAGGATTTTTTTCTTCTTTATGTGCGGTCGTTTTGCTGCGATCTCCTCCTTCAAACGTACCAACAAGTCAATATAATAATCACTGTTGATCGATTTACCTTTTTCCAGGTAGTTGATGAAAATCACGGCATGTGTATCCCAAAAAACAGACGCCATGACTTTGCCAGCAGACTGCTGCGTTTTTGGACGCTTTGGGCGGCTTTTGCCAGCCATGCGCCACTCAGATGATTGCCGATTCGACTCCGGAGTGAAATGATGTATCCATGTTTCATCCATGGTCACGTATCGACGCAGGAAATCCTTTTTATTGCGAGTAAATAGCGATAAACAGCTCTCTGAATCGTCGACTCGTTGCTGTTTTTGTTCCACTGAAAGCAATCGCGGCACCCACTTGGAAAAAACCTTTTTCATGCTCAATTTTTCATGAAGGATTGTAAATATGCTTCCAGATGATATCTGTGTCATTTCTGCAATCTCACGGACCTTCACTTTGTGATTTTTCATTGCAATTTTTAACACTCCACTCACATTTTCCTGTGTAACGGCTTCTAATGGCCTACCCGAACGTTCCGCATCGTTTGTGTCAGTACAACCACGTTTAAACTCAGCATACCAACAACAAATCGTTGATTTGGATGGAGAGAAGCCCGGGTAATGTTTTTCAAGCCATTGCTGGGCTTCTACGGCGTTTTTACCCATTAAAAAACAATGTTTTATCAACACGCGAAACTCGCTTTTTTCCATTTTTCAAACAAATTACAAAGTGACTTTACTCTAACCTCGATAACTCTGCTGTCTGTGATCCGATCGACGTGAAATTTTCACACGTTTCATGTAAGGGTTTGGTACTACTAGCAACATCTCTAGGTTAGTCTTGGGACTTATTGAACGATGTGTTATACGCACGATTTACACCTTTACCTCATTCTTTTAACTTCTTCTGTTTACTCAATAATATTATAATCTACAAATTCATCTTATTCTTTTTTTGAATGTAAACATTCTTAAGGAGTTTTTATACCACAAAGCTTTTCCCTGACGAGCCAATAAATTCTTTTTTTTCTTGTGGCTCAATCATTGTGTTTTATTTTCCTAGTTTTTTATCCTTCAGCCATATAAAAAATAAGCAAGAATTATCATGGATTCTCCATATTGGGGAGTTCGCGAGAGTACATAATTTTTTGGTGCCTCCTGAGAGGTGTGAGTAGTCCATGTTTAAACAAAAACGAAGGTGTGCAGTCAGCGTGAAAGTAAATACTTCGATGTCGAAGGAAGTCAACTTTACCGTCGTTTCCTGCGAGGAGGCTGAACCCTTCAAGTTGCCATTTGTAACCTTCATTCTCAAAAACAAGATAAGTTCTTTTATTTTCACCTTTCAATGTTTTTTAATTTATTAGTTTTATTTTGGTTTCTTTTGATGAACTATAGTCAGTCATTTAAAGTATATTTATTTTACGAGTCAAATTCATTTTCGCATATAGTTATGAAATTTATTTCTGAATATATTCTAATTTTAAATTCTTAAGTTGTCTATTTGTTTCATTGTTTAAGTTTATGCGTAGAATAGCTAAGCTTGTTCAAGCTATACATTAAATTTGTTTTTATACAAATTAATTCATTTACTTCATGCTAAATTTTTTTGCAACAAATTTGATTCGTATTAAATTTTCTTTCATTTCTGACATTTTTAATTATCTCTCTCATATATATACCATATGGTACATATATGGAACGTTCCAATGAATTCTTAGTACATTTCGGAGTCGAGATTTATTTTTTTTTTTAAATTTGTCAACTTTTAGTTTATATCAAAATAAGATATTATGCCACGTATCAGCTTAATATTAATTTAAAAAAAAATTATGCATATTTAAAAAAAAAGGAGTAAAATTTTTAAACTGTTATATCTCAAATACTAATTATCGGAATGAAGTAAATTTTTTTTCAATCACACCAATAATATTGAACTCATATAATAAAATATATGTAATTTAATACAAAATTTTTTTATAAAAGAAAGTCACAACAATTTTTTCTAAACAAATTAAGATTTTTAATCAAGCGGCGCATACGATTTTCAATTCTTTTATGTCGAGTTAAAGCCTTATATTTCTTCTTTAATTTGGTAAAAAAAATTTTTCCGACATTTTAATAGAAAAAAATTAGTCATTTGAAACCGACGCTCGGTGCTTCCCACCGCGCTGCGCCACATTTAGTCTTATGATGTATGTATGCGCTGCGTAATACGGCGGTTGCTTAAGGAGTGCTTTATTCACTTCTACAAGCTTCTTCCTTATTCTAAAGTACATTGATTTTTTTTCGTGGAATCAAAATTGGGATCTTAATATTCATTTTAAAATATCTTATTTGATAATTTATTTCTTCAATGTCTTAATAAATACTATCTTGTTATAAAAAAAACAATCCTATTCTTTTCCATTAAAATGTCGAAAAACTTTTTTTTACGAATTTAAAGAAGGAAGATTAGACTTCGATTTGACATAAAAGATTTGAAAATAGTACATGTCTCTTGATTAAAAATTTTAATTTGTTTATAAAAAATTGTTGTAACTTTTTATAACAAAATTCTGTATTGAATTACATATATTTTATAAGTTCAATATTATTGGCATAATTCAAAAAAAAATTACGTTATTCTGATAATTAGTATTTGAAATATAGCAGTTTAAAAATTTAACTCCTTTTTTTTTAAATGTGTATAACTTTTTTAAAAATTAATATTTTGAGCTGATACTTAGCATGATATCTTATTTTGATATAAACTAAAAGTTGACAAATTTTTAGAAAAAAATAAATTTCAACTCCGAAATGTTCTAAGAATTCATTGGAACGTCCCATATACAAATTTATTTATTACATAGTGCGTTTAGGCTCTGTACGCTTAAGCAGGAGGACGCAGGCGCAAACAGGAAAGAAGCAGAGAAATGTAAACCGTATCGTCGAAATGCGCGCATTAAAACGACAATATGCCTGAAGCAGCAACAGTAAAAAGTACAGTTAAATTCTCTTTTTCATTTCCACTGACAACCTTGTAAACTGCTCTTGCTCATTTTTTAGCTATTACTTGATTGTTATTTGGAGGTACTAGCATAAACGATGATTCGTCAAAATTGAAGACTTTGGATCTATATTTATTAAATTCTTTTTTTCAAGATGTGACGTAGGCGCCACGTCGTAGCCGATTTAGCTACGTGCGCCCTCAGTGCCTTGCACAAAAATAATATTTAATTGAACTAATGTTTCAATCTCTCTCACTCTCTCTCTCTCTCTCTCACTCTCTCTCCCGCTATTTATGTCGCGATGATGCGGGTCGGCCGCCCGTGACTATCTCCCAGCCAACGGAGGCCTATCGCTTCCCCAGGGCCGGGACGTGGCAATCCCTCGCCCGCCTCACCGCGAACCCGCTAACACACACTGTCGCTCTCTCTCACTCCCTCGCTCTCGCTATTTCGCACGAATAAATGAGTGCACTCACCCTTGCGATTAAAGAAGCTCGTCCGCTGGCCGTTGAGCTCCTGGCAGCTTCCTTTGGCACCGCTGCACCTCGCTCCTGCGGCTCTCTCTCCGGAGAAGGGCTACCGGACCTTGCTGGGAGTTCGCCTGGATGCTGCCTATCTCCACCTCACCCTCGGCTTCAGAAGTTGCGGTGGCAACCACTAGTCGCCTCCCGCTGACACTTGATCTCCTTGTCCCACGGCTTACTTCCTCGCTGCACTTCCTCTTCTTCGCTCTCCTTCTTCGCACTGCTCTCTCGACTTCTTTCTCACTCTCTCTCTCTTTCTCTCTCTCTCTCTCGCACACCTTCACCCTTGGCTTCACTCGCGACACTCCGACTCTCTCTTCCCTGTCACAAAAGATCACTCGTTACTATCCGTGAAGCGCCGGAAAAACAACTTACTCCGCGGGAGAGCACAGCTAGATTAACTGTTGCGCTTTCCCCTCTCTCCCCTTCCCTCACGGCTCCCTAATTCCTCGCCGATCGTCGCCGCGAGCTCGGAAATCGCGTAATTTTCGAACGTTGCCGGCTTTCCGAAAAGTCCTCCTTAACGGGGCTTTCTCCAACCGGCAACCTGGCGACGGTCGAGCAAGAATGTAAACATTATACACTCTTTGTCGACGACCTATGACGGATTCTCCGTCACAAAGATAAAGCTTTAGCTTAGCAAACTATTGCCTCAAGTTGGTCTCAGAAATAGATGCTCTAGTGCTTGCTAGATTTTGAGTGGTCCAAATACTTAAATTACTATGTTTTTTTATAAACAATGTGTACCAGGGTGATCATCCTTATACGGGTTGTCTCTTTCTGAATCAATTATAAAATTTTTTACTGTATCAAGCAGTTGCTTTTTATTAACAGAAAATCCTCTTTCTGCACAATACAACACCCACGTCACAATCTTGTTCTATATCAGTTAACTGACTGATAAAGAAGTACTGACTGATAAATTTTAGTACTGTAGGAGCACCTTTTTTATTATTTACTTTACCCATTTTTAATCTTTCTAAATAAAGAACTCCTGGGAACTCCAAAACTGTTTGCCACTTCTCGCAAGGTTTTTTTACTATTCTTTAGTACAGCTAGTACTTCTTCAATTAAATCTGTACTGTAATTCTTTTCAATTCTTTTCTTTTTTACACAATTAACTTTTATTTTTATTTTTTTATAAAAATTTTTCATTAGCGATGTACTTAGTAAACTGTAAAATTATTTGTTTTTCATGTAAATTAAAATTTTTTAAAACCTGCTGACTTTGTTTATATATCTTAGTAATTTTACTATATTTTAGTTTGATTTTGTGTGCCACTTCAAGAGAAAACTTCAGGGAAACATGTATGTCTCAAGAAGTTGGGGAGAAATATTGTAACTTAATTCCCCGTAATCAGTAATAAACTTAATGTCCCATGTGAGGGGACATCCAAGTATTTGCTAGAATTACGAAGTCCCATAAGAGGGGACAGCGGAGTGCAAAGGGTTAAAGTTGAAAATATGAAAACCATAAAATTAGGTATTTTTTTTATTCATAAATGTCCTAACAGTAAATCCAAGTGATTTGCTAGAATTACGATGTCCCATAAGAGGGGACAGCGGAGTGCAAAGGGTTAAAGTTAAAAATATGAAAACCATAAAATTAGGTATTTTTTTTATTCATAAATGTCCTAACAGTAAACAGGATTATCATTTTGCACATTATTTTGCAAAATTTTACTAATTCAAAGCATACGAAAGTTACCTTAACACTTCTGAAAGAGAATTAAAATGGCATCTCCATGCACCATTCACGCATAGTTAACGAGAAGTCTTTTATACTTTTTTTTTAACGTAATAACTATTTAGAAAATAAATTACAAAATTTTAATTGGTTTAGTAAAAGCTTAAAATATATTAAATAATTTTTTCTTTTTACAATTACGCGACAATATAGTAAAAATTTAATATCATTTAATACTGTCCCAATATAAGATACTCTTTTCACATTGTCCCAGTAATGGCTATTTTATCTTATGTATTTTAATGCCCCGTTATAAATTTATTGCGCTCAAGTATTAGTTTTAACTAAATTCGCAAATATGGTAGCATGTTAAGAAAGAATATTACGTTATTTTGAGAGAAAAGATTTTTGGAAACAATAAAATTTACTTCATTTGCTTAATTCATTGGATAAAAAAAACTCCTTTTTGAATCAAGAAACTATTGTGTTATATTCTAATTCATTTTCAATAATGTTTGATTTGCTTTAAGAGTAAAAATTATAATATTTTTTTATTTTATTCTGCAATGCTTACTAAAATCCTACAACTATTTTTATTATTTAAATATTAAGATAAATAATTAAATAAATTAATACAAGTGTATAAGATCGGCTTGCAATTTAAAAGTAAAATAAAAATTTTACTTGCGCGAGCATTGCGCAGCTTGGTGGTTAGAGCGTGTGATTCATAATCCGAAGTGCCCGAGATCGAATCCCACTTTGGGTCAACAAATTTTTCTATTTTTCCGGAAGATAAATTTGTACAACAAAATTTGAAAGAATTGGCGTTGCAAATAAAAAAGAAATAATTGTGTACGTTTTATAATATGTATATAAATATATAAAAAATTATGTAATGATATAAGATAATAATGAAGTCACCAAAAAAGGAAGAAAAATATAAACTTGAACATCGAATTTGTACACCAGATTCTCCCTGTTTCTAATCTCTTTTTAAATACTTCTTTCGATTTAAAATTGCTATTTTTTTTTTTTTTTTTTGTTAGAAATGCCCAACGATTGAGTTGATTTGACTTTAATTTCAAATTATAATTTTCATGTTTTTTCTCTCGGTATACGATTTTTAAAAAAATTGAAATTAATAGCTTTACAAATGCATGCGCCTAATGTTGTGCGAGGGTAGCACATGCTCTTCTCATATAGTTTACTGTATATGTAACGGCTATTTCCCCTCTAATAGTTATTGTTTACCGCCCTTCTCTATGATTATAAAGCCGCAATATTGGCCTTTGATTCTTATAATAAAACCAAAATGTCTAAAATTTTTAATTTACGGTTTAATAAAAATTAACATGTTTTATGTTCGAATTTATTAATTCGACATCGGTATTTTGAATACGATATGACATAAGTGTTAGAATTATGATAAACTTGTAAATTAATAATTTCATTCGAATAATTGGAATTTCATTTGGATGTCTTTATTCAAAGTGTAGTTGAGTGACAGTATTGAAATAAATGTGTTTAACATCACATTCTATTAAATATAAAAGAAAGTAATAAATAAAGTTTGTACATTGTATGTCTGATCTTGATCTCATTAAAATTCATTATACAATTTATACTATTAATAATCTATACTATTTTTACCGCAAATAAATAAAAATTTTAAATTTCTAATGTTAAATGTTAAATTAAACACGCGTCATAAAATTTATAATTTTCTTTAAACAAAAAATAATTTTGAAAATTGATATGAATCAATTACACTATGCGAAAATTTATTCAATTATTTTTTAAGAATTTATTTTTTAATTATCATAAAAAATAAACGTACTCTAAAAACTGTTTATTTTTCTTTACGTATAAAATTTATAAATGTTAATAACCTTTAAATATGGCATTCTCAAGAAATAATTTTTTTCCTCATTTTTGTTGAACTTTTTGAAACAACTCTATGATCCTGAAAATATCTTTGAATCGTAATGACAATTTCCAAGAATTATTTTATTTATTTCTAATAAAATTCAGGATAGCGTGGTTCAAATAATTTGATTATTGCAAAAACCTAATAATTTCTTTTCTATTGATTAAAAGGTTTATTTTTATTTAATTATGCCAAAAATTTGGAATTCTATTGACCATTTAAAATAATTTATAATAAGATATGAAACATTTTGATGGTGCTGCATAGAAGAGAAAGCAGAATACACATTCCACGTTGTGATTTCACCATTATTTAATTTTTAATAATATAAATTATTATTCATTATGATTTTTAACTAATTATACAATTATAAATTATACAACATTAAAGGATCAGAACATCAGAGTTAAACAAACCTAGTAGTCGCAACTTTTATTTTTTATTGTAATAGTATTATTACATAGTATATGAAGAATTCATTATAAAATGACAATTAAAATATATTATAAATTTATAAAAAAAGTTATCCCAAAGAAAAATTATTGTATTTATTTTTGCGTCTAAAAATATTTTACTTTTAAAAAAATTAAAAAATTTTTTGTTTAAAAAATATTTTTATCTTTTATTCATTATTTTATATACAATCCAAGTTTATCGGATATACATCAATATAACAATAGTTTCCAAATATGTACATGTGCCGATGATATTGTTTTAACACGTGTCAACGGTTATGTATTTATTGCTAATTCTTCTTCGCATAAGTATATATAAACGAAGTGTTACTTCCTATCATAAGTAACAGCGATCGTTTGTACATAAAAATCATTTGTTGTACGTATAAATTGTAAGCGATTACTTTTTTTTATCTCTTACTAACTACATTCGATTTTTTGTACATTTGAATTGAGCACACTTCAGGCTGCATAGGGAAATTTGGTAAGATTTTTATTTTTTACTTAGATATTTAATTTTATCATAAGAATTTAATTAACGATAGTTAATATTAAATTTTTTTAAATCTTTATAATCATTTGAAACAAAAATAATTATTTTGAAAGTCTGCATTTTGTATTTATTAATAAAAAAATTTAAAACAATAATAATTAAGTGCATTGTGAAAATAATAATTGATTGACACATGTATGTAAATATCCTTTGAATACATGTAAAATATCAAAAATAAAATAATTTTATATAAAATTATAAAAGTAAAAATGAAAATTTCAGTAAATAATTTTACATCTTTTAAAAATATATAAAACTATTTCTTTGTAATTGAATTATTTTTTACATGAACAAAAATATTCAAATGTCAATAAAATCTATTTTATATACAAATTATCCATTTTACATTTTCAATTTATTTTAATGTCATTTATATAGTTAATGAATATTGTAATCTTAATATTATCAATAAAGAAATTATTTTGTAAAGAATAATAAAAAATATTTTTTATTGAAAATAAATATATTATCGAGTAAATCAGTTTTTTTATATAAAAACTATTCAATGTTACGCTGCATTGAAAATTTCTTGATAATTATAGTCTATAATATATTGTTTGATTATCAGCTTGATATGAATCTAAAATATTTGTTAATCGTGCATATATACACGTCACAATATGTATTTTATCTTTTAATGAAGGTTTTATGAGTACAAATAGATTAATTTTCTTTGATGCATTTTTTCAACCTACATACATACTTATATTGATAATTAGAATTACAATACGAATATTTTTTCAGAACGTCCCTGATAATAAATGTTTCATATTTTGATCCTTATAGTAAAAGTGCATATTTTCAATATATTTGAATGAAATTTAAGATAATACATTTCAACGAGAATGGGATAAATTTTTTTAGCATTTCAAAACTACATCAAATTACAGATGTGTCGAACTTTAAGAAACTACTGCTACATATTATAATTAAATAATATTATACAAGAATTATTTGAAATTCTGGTACAATAAAAATTTTAATGATCTCGTTTGAGTCTTTATAATTAAAATGAACGATCTATTTTTAATAAAAATATGTTTTTACTACACATTACAAATAGTTTTCAATAAATAAAATGAATAAAAAAGATTAATCATTTTACATGCTTAAAATATATTAAAGAACTATTTAGCTTTTGTACCAGGTAAATAAAAAAATGTTTAGTTTTATACATACATATATGTAGAAAATAAAATCTTCAATATTCTTTCGCAGCAACATGCAAGTGTACCTTTTCACGCTTTTCGCGCTGGCACGCATGTGCTTAACATCTGGTGTTGTTATCACAAGGGAAGAGTTCAATGCAGCCGTTGAAAGTGCCGGCTCTCCACCACCTGATGCCGATATTTATCCTCATTTTGCTGAAGCTACTAAAAACTTTTCTCGCGAAGAATTAGGTAATTAAATGAACAATTATAAAAAAACTAACTATAATTAATTTTAATGTAAATATGATTCAACTATCGGCTATACAAATGCTAGAAGTCGCTGTTTTTTAAATTATTGCAGCGATGTTCATGGCTCAATTGATTCACGAGAGCGGCGGCTTCCGTTACCGCGAAGAAATCATTTGCAAGGAAACTCATTGTCCGGGAAATTATCAAGACAGCGTTGGCTTGCCCGGTAAGTACTATTACGGTCGAGGATTTATCCAGTTGACCTGGGGTGACAACTATAAGGCTGCATCTGAAGCTCTCGGTATGGGAGATTACCTTCTTCAAAATCCCGAGGTCGTGGCAAACGACACAAAAATTGCTGTCCTCGTAAGCGTCTGGTACTGGGAAGCAAGAGTGAGACCGCAACTTGCTGGTAGAGAAAATCAATTTGGTTTGACCACCAAAGCGATTAACGGAGCGCTCGAGTGTGGCTCGTGGAATGAACGTGCCGCCAATAGATATAAGCTATATCTCAAGGTCGCTGATGCCTTGCACGTCTCAAATAAAGCTGTGGAAAATGGTTGTTACAATTAAAATGCGATTTAAATGAACTATCAAATAAAAATTCATTTCAGAATTATGTAATACATTTTTTTAATCTTCTATTAATCTATGTACGGAAACAAGTTTCTTGGGAAAAATTATAATTCGAATGGTAAAAATTATAATGAAGTCTGCAAAGCATTTGTCGACTAACATAATTTGAATAATGACAAAATACTATACACTGAGAAAAAAATTTTATTTTTCTAAAGAAGTTTTCTTTAGCTCAATGAAATGTCTTGATTGCCGGCGGATGACCAAATATTTTTTTGAGTAAAAAAAATAATTTATTTAAGTAAAAGAAATATTTATTTTAGCTGATGAAATACTGCATTTATTTTAAAAAATATTTCATTTAAAAAATCATGTATTTCATTAATTTAAAAAGTTGGTTCTTTGATTTAAACAAATATTAATTTAAGATAATAAAATATGACTTTGAATCAATGATGTGGGTGATTCCGTTAATTATTCAAATTATAGACCAAAAGAAATATTTCTTTAAGCAAATGAAATTTTACATTGAACCAATCGACCAGTTTCTTGATTCAGAGTCATACATATTTTATTGAGCCAACAAAATATCACTTCGATCTGAGTGGTACTTCTTGTTGTCCAAACTATAAACGGAAAAAAGTATTTCTTTGAGCAAATCAAATTTTACAATAAACGAATTGCCCAGTTTCTTGATTCAAAGTTATATTTTTTTAGGGCTAAAAAATATAACTTTGATCTGAGTGGTACTCTTCGATGTCCAAAGTGTAGATGGAAAAAAATATTTTTAGGAACAGAGTTAATTTTACAATGAATTGAGAGATAATTTTTTTTTATTTATTAAACAATTTCGTTAGGGTTACAAAATATCACATCATTTATTTAAACTAATGGTTAGCATATACAAATATTATTGTTCTTGAAAGTTATAATATAAATATTTGAAATTAATAACAATATTGAAAATTACGGAACGAAAAAGTAATAAAAAACACATATTTTAGAACTTATTATAACGATAGTTTTTTTAAATATATCATTGTACTGAGCTATTGACGTAATTAATATGTTTATTTTAATATTATTCATGTATTTAACACCTATAATAATGTAAAATAATTATTTCTTTCTTAAATAACAACTTATATTCTACTGGGTATATACATCTTCCCATCACTCGATAAATGCGTAGTTGATCGTATGTAATCGGCTAGGTCTTTTTAGATTGAAAACCCCCAGATATTTGTTTCTTGTATTTTATAAGCACATAAATGATTATTATATTTTATAACTTGCATAGCTTTGTATGAAAAATATCTCATTTGTCTCTTCATCTAAACAAATGTATGATACTTTTCCAAAGTTTGAAATTAAATTATTATGTTCTACAAATATAATAGCGCATTTATTAAATAATGTTCCGTTAATTCTCACCCAATTTACAGAAATACATATATCCATTTTAAGGTGCAGTGGTAAAGAATTAAAATCATTTATTGAACTACGTTTATTTTCTATTTCTAAACGCGTTTTGAAACCTTCTTTACAAAAAAATCTACAAGACATCTGTAACTGATGTTTCAAGGAAAGACTGTATGGATTTTGTCTTGAAGATGTTATTTTAGCTATATCTTTAAAAATTTAATGCTTTGCTTCATATCGTATGCAAGAAAATTGTGTTAATGGTCCAAATTTTTTCATAAACACGTTCATGCCGGCGCGTACCACCGGTGGCCCGCACTAGACTGTCTCATCGGGCAGCGCGTACCACTGGTGATCCGCACTAGACTGTCTTATCGGGCGGCGCGTACCACCGGTAGCCCGCACTAAACTATCTCATCGGGCGATGCGCACCACCAGTGGTACGCATTCGATTATGCTATTAGACGGTACGTAACATCAAATATTGTACGATATTTTTAGTTAAGTCAGAAAGTTCGAGAAACTGCGGCGTCTTGAAGGATTTCTTTGAGACCGACCGTTGACGCCGTTTTCCTTTGCATATAAGGCGGCCCGGAGTCCAAAAGCGCGGCATCGAACTTATCAAAAATCAAAGAACGCCGCGATTTCAAAAATGCGCTTTTGTTGTGCCGGTCATTGTGTCTCGTTTCGACACAATTTTAACCCTTTGCAGTCGGTGTCCCCGTAGCGGGAACATTTCTAAATCGTCGTAAAAGTCGACGTCCCCGTAGCGGGGACATTTTTAAATACAGTAACTGCGAAACGATAGATTTGCTCCGACCTACTGGTACTCCCAAAGGCGTAGTCTGCCGACCGTAAAGGGTTAATATTTGATTCTCCGACAAGAGAACCGTCACTCGATTTCAGGTGACATGGCAGCTAGAGTGTTAAATAAGTAGGAATAGTTTCCATATAGCTGAAAATTATAATAATGAAAATTTAACGTATATTCATTAAAAACATTTATTTTTTATAACAATTATAATTAATAACGTATTATAAACATAACTTTTGTTTAATAACATAAACATAATAATTCAGTATTATAAATATAACTCAAATTCAATAAAATTAACATAATTCAATATTATTTTATTTATAACCTCATTATTTATTGTTTTTTGTGTAATTTGTTAAAACATTTCAAGCAAAGTGCTGGCTGACCCTTGCAATGCCCACAATACGAGGGTGGTTTGAAAAGTCCGTGCAAAGTCCGAGAGATGGCACCACCGGTGCATGTCGAGGTCATTTTTAGTAAGTAGCATCTCTTGAATGAACACACACCAAGTTGCATCCATATTGATCTATTTCTTTGTGTTTGGCATTCGTGTGAATCAAGGAAGTCGAGTGATTTTCAAGAAATGGACGAAAAAGAGTTTCGTGTGATGATTAAACATTACTTTATGAAAGGCAAAACGCCTCAGGAGACTAAAGAGAAGCTTGATAAACATTATGGTGACTCTGCGCCTTCGATTAGAACAGTTTATAAGTGGTTTCAAAATTTTCGGACTGACCATATGGGCACAAGTGACGCTGAACGTTCTGGACGGCCTGTAGAGGTTACGACTCCAGAAATCATTGATCAAATCCATGATATGGTGATGGATGACAGAAGAGTTAAGGTGCGGGAGATCGCTAGTGCTGTGGGCATCTCGACTGAACGGGTACATAATATTTTGCATAAACATTTGGACATGAGAAAGATATCCGCAAGATGGATGCCGCGATTGCTCACGCTTGACCAAAAACGGAATCGTGTGAAGTGTTGCAAGGATAGTTTGCAGCTGTTCCAGAAAAATCTGAAGGACTTTAAGCGATGGATGAAACATGGATACATTACTATACTCCTGAGACCAATCAACAATCTAAACAATGGGTTACCAAGGGGGAATCTGTACCAAAAAAGGCGAAGACCGTTCCTGCGGCCGGAAAGGTTATGGCGACTGTCTTTTGGGATTTGCAAGGGATAATCCTCATCGACTATCTGGAAAAGGGTAAAACTATTACAGGTGCATATTATTTATCGTTATTGAACCGTTTGAAAACCGAGCTGCAAGAAAAACGCTCGCGATAGGCCCACAAGAAAGTCCTTTTTCATCACGACAACGCACCAGCACACACCTCAGCAGTTGTGGTCGCAAAATTAATCGAAATAGGATTCTAACTCGTTTCACATCCCCCCTATACTCCAAACTTGGCTCCCACGGACTACTATTTGTTCCCCAATTTGAAGAAATGGCTGGCGGGACAAAGATTTTATTCAAACGAGGAGGTGATTGCAGACACTAATGGATATTTTGCAGACTTAGACAAATCCTATTATTCGGAAGGGATCAACAAACTAGAATATCGTTGGACGAAGTGTATAAGCCTAAAGGGAGACTATGTTGAAAAATAAAAAAGGTTTACCCCAAACACGTAAGCAGTTTTTATTTTTGCACGGACTTTTCAAACGCCCCTCATACGTCTCAAGTCTTGTAGTTTTGTTAGTGGCATAATCTCTGCCCCTTTCTCTTGGACAAATTTTTATAGCATTCCTTGCATCGTTTACGAGACTCTCTTTCAGATCCTTCATATGATTGAAGAATATGTTTATGTGACGGTATATGATGGTATATTTCTTCATTGGCCAAAAGGTGATCAATAATAACTTCTCTAAATTGTAACATATTCATATTTTTAGTGCCCCATCTTTTATGAATATATCAAGCGTTCACGAGGGAAGTTCCGCATATTAATTGTATTATTATTATTTGGTACCATTTAATGGTTTTTCGTAAACAACTGTAATACCCCGATATCTGATAAATCAACACCTTCTTTTGCAATATTATAATCAAATACAGCATCGGGCTTTACTTTGCCATTTGTTTCTTGCACAACTTTACACCGGTGATTCTTTGAGGTAGTTAACATGCAAACTGGTAATTTGTCAGTCCATTTCAGAAATTTTACACCCCTACGATTTTCGAAACTCATAATTCCACCACGTTTTTGTTTTTGTTTTGCCTGCGGTGGTAGAAATTTTTTGTTTATTTTTGCAGTGCCACAAATAAATGTATTTTGTGCTAAAAGTTCTTCACTCAAAGGGAAACTTGTATAATAACTATCAATAAATAGTATGCGACCCTCAAATAATAAGCCATTTAGTAATCTCATTACTACATCATAAGAATGTGATTTTCCAATGATAGTTTCATTTTTTCCGGCATAAATTTCGATAATATAAGTGTAACCTTCAGGCAAACACAATTTGTATAATTTTACGCCATACTTATGTCGCTCGCCTGGGATGTATTGACGAAAATCTAGACGTATTCTCCATGAAACCATACTGTTAACGATAGAAAGATATATGAAAAAGTTTTAAAATAAAATAAAATAATAATATTTTACAATTTTATGTATAAAGTTAGTAAATGACGGGGATGAAATCATTGCCTTATATGGCAAAAAACCGTTGAAACGCGGAAGTACATGCGGAAGTAAAACGCGGAAGTAAAACGCGGAAGTGCAAACGCGGAAATACAAGTCTTAGCTGAAGAATGCGAAAGTAAGCATAAGCTAAGCATAGATAAAATGAGAATAATATTTTTTTGTATTTAATAAAATAAAATATTTATTTTTTAAAATAAATGAAAATTAAGAAAATTCGATTATATTATAATGTAAGAATTTGTATAAAATTATGATTTTACAGTCTGTCAAGTAAGAGTGTGGTCGACTTCACCAACAGATAATGTAAGATTTTGCTCTAATTCCTTCGCAAGCCGATAGAGGGAAGCTTTGTCCTTGATGCAATGTCAACAAAGATTCAGTTGTCGTTGATCTTTTGAAAGAGAATCACGTTAAACGCCATGAGTGCTAAGTGCGCGTCGCGCTACGAGGCTGTGTTCCTTTGCATCCACCCGAAAGGTCCCAAAATGTCGCAATCAGCGGCTGCTAAATATATGAGAAAGTCGAAGGCATTTGTACAGACGTGGATACAGCGATATAAAGTGGCTAAAAATGTCGATGATTTACCAGAACGTGGCTCGATAGGAAAAGTGAACAAAAAAGATGAAAAAAGAATAGTGAATCTGTTTTCGCGGAATCCTGCTTTAACACTGCGGCAAGGACAAGCAAAATTAATGGTAAAAGGTTTAGATATATCCTACGAAACTATCCGAACCCATCTTCGTACTCATCATCTGAAATGGCGCAACACAATGAAGAAGCCTCTGTTGACTGAAAAACATGTGACAAAGCGACTCGCTTGGGCGCATGAGAATATTGATAGAGATTTTGAAAATGTCATTTTTACTGATAAATGTTCTATATGGGCACGTTCTGTCCTTACGCGAGCCTGGTCAACTTCCACCACTAGGCTTGTTCAGCGGACCGTAAAACATGGAATAAAGGTGCATCTTTGGGGCTGCTTCTCAAAGCAGGGATTCGGCACTTCGCACCTCTTTACTGACAACCTAAATGCCGAGAAAATGATAAAAATCTACATAAAGGCTTTACAGCCATCTGCCAAACGATGGTTCATTACAAAAAATGAAGATTGGATTCTGCTGAAGGACAACGATCCTAAACACCGCAGCAAGCTCTGTACTCAGTGAAAGACTCAATCTGGCATTGTTACATTGGATTGGCCGTCGCAGTCGCCCGATGCAAACCCTATTGAAAATGTGTGGGCATATATTAAACGGAAGCTTCGTGGAAGACGCACATACACTTTGAAGCAGTTGTCTTACGAAATTCGTCGGATCTGGAGATCCTTGCCACTAGAATACGCCGTCAAATTAGTAGAAAGCATGCCTCGGAGATGCCAGGCAATTATCGACGCCGGTGGTGACTGGACACATTATTGACCAAATTGCATCATTGTTTGTAATGTGTACACTGTATATATAAATATGAAAGTTTCATCAAATAAATTTTTTTATAAATTAACACGACCACGCTCTTACTTGACAGACTGTAGCAATAAACGAGTCTTAGCGCAGAACGGGTGCGCGTTATTTATCGCCCTTCCCTTTAGCTTCCCTATCTCGAATACCGCCGCCTCCGCGGGTGTGCCAACCGATTGTTGGCACACATTCTGAGCAGCCAGGCCTGGTGGAAGCAGCACCGGCAGTGGGGCCGTAGGCAAGGCCCCTTACACGTGAGTAAAAGTAGGATCCGAGAAGGATCTTACGTTGTCAACGGTCGGCACTGCACGAGAGTGCCATTGCATGACGGCTAACGTCCGTCGGCACTCTAAGCCGCATTGAGGGACTTAGCGACCTGACAGGCTTCATCCGGGGCCGATTGCAGTGCCCACGTGCGAGGGAGCGTCTCACACGTGCTTTCCCAATTATACCTGTTACAACTGGCGCCCCAGACGTGTGTCACAGGCATAGGATCGCGCGACACGAGAGAGCGTGCGCAGTAGGGAACGAGAGGTTCGAACCGTGCGCAGAGGGCGCAACAGGAAAACACACACACAAGCGCGTACAGGTAGAGTAGGTGCGGGAGAAATAAGTGTCCCTGGCGTGGCAAAGGGGACGGGAAAGAAATTTTTTTTTATTCTCGTTTTGGAAAATTTTTTTTCAAATTTTATTAAACTTTTGAGTAGTTTATCTTGCTTGCAGCACCGAGGCTCAAGTAAGTATAAGGTCAGGGAGAACTGACCTCTCCACAGCCACGCTAGTGCGACTTGCGGTACCGTGGGTAGAGGGTCGAAGTTGATCCCTCTAATAAAATTGTAAATATATTTATTTATTTATTCAATAATTTATTGATTTAATATATTGCGTGCGATACCCACGATATCGCAACTATCCGACTTTGTTGTATTGATTTGCGTGCGGAATACAAGACCTAAGAAGACATGGCGACAGAGGAGTTTTCCAAAATGGAAGAGTGGCTTATCGCCATGGAGAGCGAGGAGGTAGACGAAACCCTTCACGCTCTAAGTTTAAAGCCACAAGGGTCACGATGGGAGAAGATGACCCGAATAAATAATTAGCTGAGGGAAAATTTCATCGCAGCCGATTTCCAAGAAGAGGTCGCCGGGGCAGACGAGGCTGCCTAGGCAGCGAGAGCCAAAACGAAGAGAAGCTTCGTGCTCCGTGATTGCCAGGAGAAAGTAGGCACGACGGCGGGGTCAGCGGACTACGACAGAGAAGAGCCGCATCCGCTGACCATATTGTTAGTGGACGAAGCAGTCCGCCCCTCCCTAACCAAATAGAGTGAAGAGGTGGTGGCAGACGAGGGCGTCCTGACACCAACACGAAGAGAATTCCGCTTGATGCAGGAGCGCATCGAGAGTCTGACGCAAACTGTCGCAGGGTTAGTCAGATGCATCCAGACGATGTAAGAAGAGAAGCAGGATTCGCGGAACAAGAGAGAAGACGCTAATGCAAGTCCAAGTGCGTCATCTACTAGGATAGAGGGCACGCCAGGCCCATTCAGACTGCCACAGCGAGAGACCGCGGGACTGGCTCTCTCGCCATAAGCTCGGCGCAGGGGCAAAGCGCCAAGCCAAGTAGCGTTTCAGGACACGTTTACCTGTAACTACGTGTCTACACACAGCAGTCCCCGTGGAAGCGAGGAGACTGAAAGGATTGCTGCGTACCCGCCATCCCCCAAATCCGGCCCACATGGAGCCTGGAGGAGGGGGGAGAGTAGTACTTATGCGCAGAGCAATATTGCATGGTGCAACACTGGGATGGTGGGCCCACGTGATATCAGAAGGATCGTCGGCCGGTGGAACATTGCGTTCGGGGGTGAGCCGACCGACAATATTGACGCGTTTTTCCGCAAGGTCGAAGAGGCGAAGAACGCGTCAGAGATCAGCGACCCAGAAATGCTGGCGTCGCTACCCGCGCTGCTAAGTTGCCTAGCCGAGATGTGGTACGGCTGCCACAAGCACAAATGGCAGACGTGGGAGGCTTTCTATCAGGTAGCGCGTGCGCACTGCGGTTCCAAGGTCAACATCCAGGAGAGGCTAAGAGACGAGGCCAGCCGCCGCTTCCAGCAGGCGGACGAGTCAGCGCGCACATATATTACGTGCCTGGAGGCGATATTAACCCTCTGTATGGCGACATCTTTAAATTTTAAAATAAGTAGTGAAAATCATTTATCTAAATAAATAAAAATACACGTGTTTTACGAAATTCTGTTTATTTTTATAAATTTCGAAAAAAAACACAATTTTAGGGAGTGTTACAGAAATGTTACACTGCATCGACACAAAGTCAAACTCATCGAAATATTTCAATTACACAAAAACCTTATCTACACCACAAAGTACATGTACTTACCTTATATATTTTACAAAACACACAGTTTTTATCACGTTTTTCTATTTTTGAATTATTTTTCAAAAGCACGTAGGTGGTTTGAACTGATAAGCCGGCGAACACTGGCTTACACGCGGCACTAACGCCTTCTACATTTTCTATGTTATACTAAGTCGATACATCGGTTTGTTACGCGAATGTTACATCGATTCAAAAGGGACTAGAAAAATTATTTGAATTGTGGTAGGCAAAGAATCGCTTTGTGACAGAAATGTCACACCGCGCTACAGAGGGTTAATGAAGATATCACCACCACTGAGCGAGGAGCAGATGGTGGATAGCCTCCACGATAATCTGCTCCCGCAAATCAAGAGGATTGTCACTCGGATGGAGTGTCGCACGGTCGATGAGCTGATAGACCGTGCGGCAAGAGCCAAGTTGATGCTAGAGAGTGAACGAGGCGACAGAACGCCCGTTTCCCCGAACCACGCGATAGTGCCAGAGGCGGCCTATCGTCCGAAGACAGCTGCGAAAAGAGAGCAGGCGAAGGTCAGCGTCAAAGTGAGCGTGACCGAAGTAGCGGTCGCATCAGCGAAGGTCGGTCGGTTGGCACCGACAGCCGACAGCATAGCACAAGAGATGCTAAAGCAGGTGCCAGCGGCCTTCACGCAACACAACTGCCTCATGACGGGCGACAAACGCCGCGAAAGAAGGAGGAGCCCGCCACGGAAGGCCAGTCTGAAGAGGCAGGTGAAGCCACGCTCTGGAACCCACAGTCCCAAGTCCCAATCCCCCAAACGGGGGTAGAGGAAGGACAGGAAAAAGGATGAGAAGACCAAGCAGCCAAAGAAAGCCAAGTTCAGCTGCCATGGCTGAGGCAGGTCTAACATGATCAAGAGGTTCTGCCCGGACTGCTCGGGAAACGACTCGGGAAGAGCGTTATACAAGAAGCCAGGAAGTAGCTAGCTTTGGGGTTGGCCTCGCTGGAAACAACGGACAATCTTGCCGTGTCAGCCATAGATCTGGCTGACGTTCAGCCCTCGGAGCGAAAGCAGCTCCAGGCGCTTCTGGATCGGATGCTGGCCGAGGAGCCAGCCAATCTAGAGTGTACGGGTTGGGTCGAGCACGCCATCGACGTCGGCGATGCTCGTCCAATTGAGCAGAGGGCTTACCCGTACTTCCAGAAAATCCAGGAGGTGATGTACGCCCAGACAAAGAAGATGTTGGAGGGCGGTATCATCGAGCCTTCCCATAGCGGCTGGTCGAGCTTAGTCGTTATGATCAAGAAGGCTAACGGCAGTTATCGATTCTGCATTGATTTTAGAAAAGTCAATGCAGTATCGAAGCCAGATGCATATCCATTGCCGAGGAAGGATAGCATCCTGCGCAAGCTGCAGAGGCCGATATATATCTTGCCGCTCAATCTCAGCAGCGCATATCACCAAATACGGCTAAAGGAGGAGTCGAGGCCGATCGCAGCATTTACCGTGCCAGGACTCAGACTCTTCCAGTTCACCTGGATGCCGTATGGTCTGAGCTACGCTGGTGCGACCTTCCAGCGGCTCATTGACATGGTGATGGGCTCGGAGCTTGAGCCGTTCGCGTTCTTCTACCTTGACGATGTGATCATCGTCACGGAGACGTTCGAAGAACACTTGCGACGGCTCGAACATGTATTGCGACGCATTCAAGCGGCCGGTCTATCGATCAACTGCGAAAAGAGTGCGTTCTGCCAACAGGAGGCAAAATACCTCGAGGTGTTGGTGAACCGGAAAGGATTTCGCCCGGATCCAGCAAAAGTCGCTCCCATGATCGATTCTCAGCACCCAAGAATCTGCGACAGCTGCGCAGATTCTTAGGCATGGCATCGTGGCATCGCAAGTTCCTGAAAGACTTGGCCACGATCGCCGAACCGCTCACGTGCTTGACCAAGAAGGGCCGGTGCTACGAATGGGGAGAGGAGCCGCAAGCTGCCTTCAAGCAGGTGAGGGCCCTGTTTGCTTCTGCTCCTATCCTCCAAAGTCCCAGGTTTGACGAAGAGTTTGTCATTCAAACGGACGCGAGTGACACGGGAGTCGGAGCCGTGTTACTCCAAGTCATCGATGAAGAGGAGCGACTGCTAGAGTACGCGAGTTGCACCTTGAGCCCAGCAGAGAGGAACTACAGCGTTACTGAGAGGGAGTGCCTCGCTGTAGTTTGGGCCATCGAGAAGTTCAGGCCGTATGTGGAGGGCTACGAGTTCAGGGTAATAACTGACCATGGCAGTTTACGCTGGCTCAATAGTCTTCACAACCCGACTGGAAGGCTGGCGCGATGGGCCTTAGAGCTACAAGGCCATTGCTTCACCATCGAACATCGAAAGGGGGCACTTAACCACGTGCCCGATGCCCTTTCGAGGATGTTCGGTCAAAGATATGTGATACGGATGGTACTTTGCATTTTTTAGATATATGCTGGCTGTTTATTTTGTTACACCAAGTTCTCGTTCAATTTGACGTAAAATTATTTGAGGATCCAGGTGCACCATAGATAGTACCGCAATCATTTGAGGATTATTAGCATAATCATCTGTTAACATGGACCTTCTTTTACAAGCAAGCTTACCTTGTCGGCCACGCATCTCAATATTACGAATAACAGTGTCATTGGGATGACGTTTTTCGGAGAATCTAGTAGCATACAGAATTGAAGCTTGAACGTAGTTTTGTCGACATTCTCCTAACACAAGGAGAATATCGACAATTTATTTAGCTGTATAGTCAGGCATAATGAGAAAATATCAAAATACAAAATAAAATTTAAATTAAAAAAACAAATTTAATTTAAGAAATGAACAAACAAATATATTATTTCTTTAATTAAATAACGATTTTTTTTAAGAATAAGAGAATTTGAAGAAATTCAAAATTTCTCAAAATGATGTCTCAATTTCGCATTTAAATAAATTTACAATGAATGACACAGTTGATTTAAATTAGTAATAACTTCAGAAACAACTATATGGTAACCAAATTCACAATTAAGAAACTAACCAAAAAAAAATTCATTCACTTTTCCAAAATGATTGTAATAAACTATGTTATTTATTAACACATTAAAGGCGGAGGATCTTGACGAAAGTATGTTAGGTAATATTGCGAACCGTACTAATACGACTCCCGCCTTTAAGCTACAGTCGAGATAAATCGTATTACTACGACTCCCGCCTTTAAGCTACAGTCGAGATAATTCGTAGTACTATGACTCCCGCCTTTAATGTGTTAAAGGTAATCACCGACTATCAGAATGTTAAATCAAGGCAAAAATAACGCAAAATTCGAGACTATCAAATTTCTTTTATCATTAAGAAAGAATATTTATTTATTGAGAAAAGTATTATTAGCTGCAAAAATATTATTTTCTGTATGTCTAATTTTATTAAAGTTAATTTATAATAAAAATTAATTTTAAAACTTTTACTGCTTTTGCATTTCCAATTTTTATTATGATGCGTAAATAAACTAAGGATACCATCATTAATTGTCTACTGTCAAAAGAATGCCAAGAGAATTATTAAGTATCAAATTTGAGATTAAAATTTTAAGTTCCTTTTTAAAAAAAGGTAATTTGACCTTTAAATAACCTTCAAGGTGATGGTCATTGTTATGGTCAATGTCGTGGTAAAAGATATCCCACGTGTTTTACGCCTTTTTTCATTTTCATGGCCAAAGTCACAGACTTTCCTTTGAAAAAATTAATTTGACTTTGAAATGACCATAAAGGTTATGAACAAGGTCATAACTGTTTGGGCGTAAAATTTTCTGCTCTTTCTTTCCCAGAGTCAAAGGTAAGGCTTTCCATTTAAAATATTGAATTGACCTTGAAATGACCTTAAAGGTCATATTAAAGGTCATGGTCAAGATCATATTCGGATGTAAGATTTGCTGCTCTTTCGTTTTCCGGGGTCAAAAGTAAGGGTTTTTATTAAAAAAAACCAACTTGACCTTTAAATGATCTTGAAGGCCATATTTAAAGTCATGATCAAGGTCACAGTTAGACGTCTCCTTCAAAATCTAATAACTTATGTCTAAAAACTTTTTTTTGAAACCTTTAGCTATATACCTAGAGATATATGCATCCGTTTTTAAAAATGCGACACCCAGTATATATATATATATATATACATACATACATACATACATACATACACACGTACAGTTGCTTTGCATGCACTGCATCACGTGATATAGTCTTATCACTCATTCTGTTCGATGGCCCATGGTCTGGCTGATCAGCAATTCCGCTCATATTAAGCTATCAAAAATTGGCTTGATTCCTGGATAGCTTTAAAAGACGAACACTTTTACCGTAACAGTATTCGAGCTTTGCCAAAAAGATGGGAAAAAGTTGTAGCTAGCGATGAGCAATACTTTGAATGATTCATTTGTAACTATTGTTTTACAATAAAGTTGCATTTTTATCAAGAAAAACAGCGAGAACTTAGTTAGCGCACCTAATAACATTAGATTTTTGTTATATATAGTATGCTCTTATTCAATTTATTCAAATATATAAATAATACTTTTCAAAAACTGTTAAAAATGTTAAAAGTAAATGAACAAAATAAATAAAAAATTGAACAAATATTTGGTTACAAAATTTAAATTATGTATTTGTAGTGATTTTTTATAAATTTTGTGTACTTAAAATTATAAGAAAGAAATAATGACTAATAATAAATAATTACTGATAAATAATCTATACTTTGTGTAATAGTTTATCAATGATTTATAATTATAGTTGTATTATATAATTTCATTATTCATGTAGCATTAACTCGTCGTCTTAGATATAACACTAGGGATGAACCTTTGGCAAAATGTTTGAAGCTAACAGAAAATGTACTAGTTAGTGTTAATTTATCAATTGTTCACGAAGAAGATAATATATTAGGTGCAGTGAAAATAAATCGATTATTTTTGCATTAAATTGAAGGTTTTATTTAGCATAGATAGAATGATAGGATTTAGGTCAAATATGCACCGTTTTGTTCGATAACTTGTTGCCATTTTTGAGGTAATTTCATAATGCCTATCTCGTAGTAACCCTTGTCCCTATTGTCAAAAAACTGGGACAGCCGATTTTCATAATCTTCTCTTGAGGCGAATTTTTCACCTGCAAAATCATTCGTCATAGACAGGAACAGGTGGTAATCACTTGGTGCCAGGTCCGGACTATAAGGTGGATGCATATGAACTTCTTAACCAAGCTCCCGGAGCTTCTGGCGAGTCACTATCGATGTATGCGGCCTGGCGTTGTCCTGATGGAACACAATTCTTCTCCTATTGGCCAAAGCTGGCCGCTTCTGGGCAATGACTTCTTTTAGACGGTCCGATTGTTGACAGTACAGGTCCGAATTAAGAGTTCGGCCGTAGGGGAGCAGCTCATAGTAGATGATTCCCTGCCATTCCCACCAAACACACAGCCAAACCTTCCTGACTGTCAATCCTGGCTTAGCCATCGTTTGCGCCGGCTCACCGCGATTTGACCACGACGGTTGTCGCTTGACGTTGTCGTAAGTGACCCACTTTTCATCACCAGTAACCATCCGCTTCAGAAATGGATCGATATTGTTGCGATTCAGCAGCGATTCGCAGATGGAAATTCGGTCCATGAGGTTTCTTTGCGATAACTCGTGTGGCACCCATACATCGAACTTC
Organism: Chalcis sispes; assembly: GCA_949987625.1. NCBI lineage: Eukaryota > Metazoa > Arthropoda > Insecta > Hymenoptera > Chalcididae > Chalcis > Chalcis sispes. The sequence goes on along the minus strand of OX465098.1, from coordinate 17,290,315 downwards.
TTTTTGTATCCAGCCTTACTTAAGTGGTTCGAAACGATTTTTTGTGCAATGTTTAGCTCCTGGGCAATCGAAACAGTGCTTACGTGACGGTCGAACTCGACGATTTCCATTATTTTATCGACATTTTCGACAATTGGCCTTCCAGAGCGTGGTGCATCTTTGACGTCAAAATTACCGGAACGGAATCGACGAAAGCAAAATTGCGCGTGATTGGCTGTTACAGTATCAGGACCATAAACACTTTTAACATTTTCAGCTGCCTGGCTTGCGTTTTCGCCTTTATCGAAAAAAAACTGTAAAATATGGCGTATTTTCTCTTTGTTGGAGTCCATCTTTGACGCGTGCTAAAAAAATACTGAGTCAAGCAATCACAAAACTGTATCAGAAGCTTTTTTAGTACAAAATCTTATCTTTCTAACGCCATCTAGTGTAACTCGATCGCACTTTTACAACGGGAGATACAGACTACTACAGCCATCTATTGGCAAAATAATGGATTACTTTTTACTACACCTAATATTTAGTTATGTAGATAATATACCCTGTTAACAATATTCGATTAAAAGTTATTAAAATGGATTTAAATTTATTAGAACCGATTTAAATTTATTGGATTCTAATACATTTTTATCGGTCTTAATAATTTTTAATTGATTATTTTTAGCAGAGTATTTAGTTGGTTACAGTCTGTCAAGTAAGAGCGTGGTCGTGTTAATTTATAAAAAAATTTATTTGATGAAACTTTCATATTTATATATACAGTGTACACATTACAAACAATGATGCAATTTGGTCAATAATGTGTCCAGTCACCACCGGCGTCGATAATTGCCTGGCATCTCCGAGGCATGCTTTCTACTAATTTGACGGCGTATTCTAGTGGCAAGGATCTCCAGATCCGACGAATTTCGTAAGACAACTGCTTCAAAGTGTATGTGCGTCTTCCACGAAGCTTCCGTTTAATATATGCCCACACATTTTCAATAGGGTTTGCATCGGGCGACTGCGACGGCCAATCCAATGTAACAATGCCAGATTGAGTCTTCCACTGAGTACAGAGCTTGCTGCGGTGTTTAGGATCGTTGTCCTTCAGCAGAATCCAATCTTCATTTTTTGTAATGAACCATCGTTTGGCAGATGGCTGTAAAGCCTTTATGTAGATTTTTATCATTTTCTCGGCATTTAGGTTGTCAGTAAAGAGGTGCGAAGTGCCGAATCCCTGCTTTGAGAAGCAGCCCCAAAGATGCATCTTTATTTCATGTTTTACGGTCCGCTGAACAAGCCTATTGGTGAAAGTTGACCAGGCTCGCGTGAGGACAGAACGTGCCCGTATAGAATATTCATCAGTAAAAATGACATTTTCAAAATCTCTATCAATATTCTCATGCGCCCAAGCGAGTCGCTTTGTCACATGTTTTTCAGTCAACAGAGGCTTCTTCATTGTGTTGCGCCATTTCAGATGATGAGTACGAAGATGGGTTCGGATAGTTTCGTAGGATATATCTTAACCTTTTGCCATTAATTTTGCTTGTCCTTGCCGCAGTGTTAAAGCAGGATTCTGCGAAAACAGATTCACTATTCTTTTTTCATCTTTTTTGTTCACTTTTCCTATCGAGCCACGTTCTGGTAAATCATCGACATTTTTAGCCACTTTATATTGCTGTATCCACTTCTGTACAAATGCCTTCGACTTTCTCATATATTTAGCAGCCACTGATTGCGACATTTTGGGACTTTCGGGTGGATGCAAAGGAACACAGCCTCGTAGCGCGACGCGTACTTAGCACTCATGGCGTTTAACGTGATTCTCTTCCAAAAAATCAACGACAACTGAATCTTTGTTGACAATGCATCAGGGACAAAGCTTTCTTCTATCGGCTCGCGATAGAATTAGAGCGAAATCTTTTATTACCTGTCAGTGAAGTCGACCACGCTCTTACGTGACAGACTGTAATTGTAATCGGCCAAGGGAAAGAAGGAAAGGCAAATACGCACTTGATTTTAAATGTTTTTGTATAAAAATAATATGATTTATTGCTTCTTGGGGGCGATAAAGTAACACACATATTGTTTATTGTTGCAAATAATTTATGTAAAATTTTCATTGGAAAATATGGCAGTAAGATCTAGGATCTTACGTTTAATTGTTATGATTGTAGTTGAGTCAGGCTAGGGGTGATTCTCGGATTGTCGAGACGGGTGCTTGCGGGTGACTAGAGTCGGCGTCGAATTATCCACCATTGCCCTCAGCTCAGGGTAACTCTGTGTTCCCCGAGGCTGTTTGACCCGCCGCGAGGCTTGGCCTCGAGTTATATGGGTCCAGCGGTAAGGGGAAACCGTAAGGTGGAACCGAGTCCGTCAGGAAGTTAGGTATGCAGTGAGCACCCACCCTTCCACAGAAAACTATGAAAATTTGGAAAGAAAATGGTAAATTATATAATAATAGTAAATTATATTATCGTATGATAAAATGTTATGTATTGCGGTGCCTTGCTTTTAGCCCTTGGTCGAAGCTAATTGGCCGCGAGAACGATAGAGGGGTAAGCTTATACTTAGCTCCCCGCGAAGTTATAAAAAGCGCGCGCTTGAGTCGCGCAGCAGCATAGCATATCGAAGCATAGCAGAAAAAGTATAGCATAGCCTAGCATTGCATTTTTGCATTGCATCATTGTAACATTATATTGCATTTTGGAATTCAGTATTTTTGCATTTTATATTATTCATTTGCTGCAATAAATTATATACATATATATACGAAAGAAATAAAGTGTGTTTAAATTATTAGCCTAACTACTTGCCCCGATTATTTCATATTTGTGTTTATCTTATACACTTACTTTGATCGATAACGATATTTTTGCCTGGTTTATTAGAACTTTTGAAGGTATCCACAATAACTTAAACAATGTTTCGAATTTTGTGCAATCGATCTTTGTTCTGGCTGTAGTATTGTCCAAAAAATGTAAAAACTTAAGAATAGATAGAAAACAATCACGTTTTATTGCATTTTTTATGCGTGCGTTCGCATACACGTCGTTGTTAGACCAATATAATCTAATTTCTGGTAGGCGGATTATACATACACAGTGTGTCTCATGGAAAACGGAACTTTTTCAAAACATCGATTTATATTGGCGCCACCTATTGGTGGATGTTAGCAATGTAAAGGTCTATTCTTAACTGACATCCTGTCAAAATTGTATGACATTTGGTTCAATGGAAACCAAAATATCGCGCTCAAAGTGACAGTGTGTTTGTGGCATCGGTCATAAAATGAACTTCGAACAAAGAGCAAATATTATGTTCTGTTTTAAACTCGGTAAATCCTTTACTGAGACGCATGATTTACTGAAACGAGTTTATGGCGATAATTGTCTATCCCGTACCAGAGTGTATGAGTGGTATAAGCGGTTCCAGGAAGGTTGTGAAAACATTCAGAACGACGAACATCCAGATCCTTCGAATACCGTGGTTACTCAAAGTAACATTGAAAAAGTGCGTGAATTTATAAAAAATGAGCCAAAATCTTCATTGCGATACATGGAAATGTAATTGAATATGTCCAAAAATTCAATTTATCGCATTTTGACCGATCATTTAAGTCTACGGAAGGTGTGTGCACGCTTTGTTCCACACAAATTGACCGACTACGAAAAATTGCTCCGAATTCAACATTGTAAGGATTTGATGAAAGAGTCAAAAAAGGACCTAAACTTGAAATATTCAATTGTGACTGGTGACCAGACATGGTGTTTTCAATATGATCCCGAAACCAAGCGTCAAAGTGCTGAATGGAAGCACCCAACCGAGCCCAATCCGAAAAAAAGTTGTCTTGAAAAGTCAAAAGTGAAGACAATGTTAATTTGTTTCTATGATTCGAAGGGTATTATTTATCGTAAATTCGTTTCACCTGGTCAAACGATTACTGCTGTGTTTTATCTTGGTGTTATGAAGCGTTTGCTCAGCCGTATTCGTCGTGTGCGGCCACAATACCGTGAAAAAGGGAGCTGGCGTTTGTTGCATGATAATGCCCCGTCTCATCGATCGAACTTGATCACGGATTTTTTGATCGAAAATTCCATTTTAACCATCAACCATTCACCGTACTCGCCGGATTGAGCTTCGTGCGACTTCTACTTGTTCTCCAAATTGCACTTGCCTATGAAAGGAAAACGTTATGCCGACGTAGAGGCCATCCAAAGAGCGACGACCGACATACTGAAGTCGATGGATAAAAATCATCTCAAAAACTCATTCGATATGTTAATTGATCGTGCAAAACGTTGTATTGATGCGGAAGGAGACTATTTTGAATAAAATAAATGAGATTTGCCGATATATTGAGTTTTTGTCTTTATTTTGAAAAAGTACTGTTTTCCATGAAACACATTGTGTAGAATAAACAATATGCCAATAAAAGTATTCATTTCATCTCTGGTAACAGACTGCCAGGCTTGTTGGTGCAATCTACGAGGTCTGGCTATTAAATAACGTGACTACGTGCCTAGAGGGCGCCGTAAAGGGGTGGGGAAAAAAACGAGTAGTGCGTTCGGTATCTAGATATCTTGTCTATGCACGTACCAAAACACGTTTTCGTCACTATTACTGTATTTGTGCAGTAGCGGTTTGTAACGAACGTGTTTTTTTCTCGTGCCGAAAACCATGTGTGACAAAAAACAGGAGCAACGTATCAATCTCAAATTTCTCGTTAAATTGAAAAAAACTCCGACTGAGTGCTGTAAATTGTTGCAAGAGGCCTATGGGGACAATTCTCTATCTCGTGCGCGTGTTTTCGAGTGGTGTAAGCGCTTCAGTGAGGGCCGTGTGAGCACTGAAGATGACCAATGCCCAGGTCGCCCTGTCACTGTCTCAATTCCAAAAACAGTGACCAAGATCAACCAAATTGTGCCTACAGCTCGTCGAATGAGCATCCGGATGATTGCCGAGGCTGTACACGCCGATAAAGAAACGGTTAGACAAATTTTACACGAGGAATTAAACATGACAAAAGTCTGTGCGAAGTTGGTGCCAAAAAACCTGACTCCTGACCAAAAGCTTTTGCGTCAACAGGTCTGCTCAGATTTCCTTGAAAGGTTAAAAAAAGATTCCGGACTGATGAAAAACATTATTACTTGCGACGAAACGTGGATTTTTCAATACGATGTTGAAACAAAGCGGCAATCGATGCATTGGAAGACGCCTGGATCGCCCAGAATCAAAAAAGCAAGGATGTCCAAATCAAAATTCAAGGCAATGTTTATCGTTTTTTTCGACATTAACGGTATCGTGATGACTGAATGGGTTGCAGAGGGTCAGACTGTCAACCAGACTTACTATTTGTCAGTTTTGGCAACACTGCGAGAACGATTTCGTAAGAAACTGCCCAAGTTGTGGAAGAACAACTCGTGGATTTTGCACCAGGACAACGCACCTGTCCATAACGCGCTATCTGTGAAGCAGTATTTGACCGGTAAGCGCACTCCAGTGCTCGAACACGCGCCGTTCTCGCCAGATTTGGCACCGTGCGACTTTTTTTTGTTTCCGAAGATAAAATCTGCTTTAAAGGGACCCGATTTGAGTCGATGGAAGCGGTAAAGCAAAAAACGGCAGAGCTCCTAAAGGCTCTCACCAAAGACTTCCAGCACTGCTTCGATCAATGAAATAAACGTATGGAAAGGTGTGTGGCGAGGGAAGGGGAGTATATTGAAGGGGAGCATTCGAATGTAGAATAATTTTTATAATAAAACCCTTTTTGGTAACCAGTTTCGTTATTTAATAGCCAGACCTCGTACTGCTTGATGAAGAGTTATTTATGCATTGTGTAGCATATTTATTTGTTTCTCCAACTATCTTTTCTAGTATGTTACCCGTGACGAATAGTTTGTTTAAAGCAAAAGGGTCATTACATTCAGTGTTTTTAAATAAAAAATCCTCTTCTTTCGAATACTCATTTATTACTGAAGTTCTTTCTCTTATTTCCTGCCATTCTTCATCGCGATCCTCGTTTTCTGATTTAGACAACAAATCTTCTTCCTCCGTGGAACATTCACTAATTTTACTGTTTACATAAACAAAATCCTCGTCTGAAGACGAAGTAAGTATCCGTAATCTTGATGCCTTTTTCCTACTTCTATTTATAGATTCATCAGATGAATCACTTATTTCCATATCCATGTTACCTATTATTTATAACGGCAAAAATAAGAAAAAAAATTCTAACCGCCTTTTCAGTTATACTTACTGATGTAACGTCGGTTGTTACTCTTTTAGCTATGGTTAAGCTACACTGCTATTTTGCCGTTTTTGAGCCTAAACATTGAAGCTTATGGGCGCGGGGCGGCGGAGGATATAGTTTGTAAACGTTTGTTTGGGAGAGGTGTGTGTTTCCAGGATTGAGCATATGCAGAAGGCTCGGTTCCTGAAATTGTAATCAGCCTCGAGTCCTGCTCTGGATTAGGTCCTATTAAGATGATAGTGGATAGCAGAATAGTCGGCCGCATTTCGGCCAATAATTCTGTTGGAGGATTTTAAAATAAAGAAAAGATTCTAAAACATTTAAATCCGAACGCATTTTTTATTTAAGAATTTAGTGGTGCGCGACAAATCCTCTCTCTCTCTCTCTTTCTCTCTCTCTGTTACTATGGTTGACTTCTCGTCGTCGTCTTCTTCTTATTTATTTGAAAAATTGAATAGTCTGCTTGGCGTAGCTGCTTCGTAGTTGCTTCCTAGTAGTTTCCTTGTAGTTGCTTGAGGTCTGTTCGTAGTGATAATTCCTTGCTTGCTTGTAGTAGTGTAACTTGTTCCTTAGTAATGTTCCTCGTAGTAATGTTTTCGTAGTAATGTTTCCGTAGTAATGTTTTGCGTAGTACGTGGGTCGTTAGTAATGTTTCCCCCGTAGTATTTTGCGTAATACGTGGGTCCTCGAGTGCTGCCTGAGATCTGCTGCTTGGTGATCATTTTTTGCCGTATTTAAATGCGTTGGAGAAGCTATTCAGCAAATTCCTTCTTTTATCGGGAAATTCGGGGAGAGGCCAAGTTTTTCGGGCCCCCTCTTCCTGGCGGACTTCTCGGTTAGACAGAGGGAGAGTGAGAATTAGAGAGAAAGATGATCCATTTTTGCGGAATTTTTACATAGGTTCATTATTTACTATTTACAATAAAATTATGTTAATTTAAATCGTACAATCGTGTTCTATTTAAAATTTAACGCATTTTATAAAAAGATTAAAGATTTTTGTCGCATTTTAAGTGATTAATTTATATAGTGATTTTTAAATAAAAAATGATTATATAAATAATAAAAAAAAAAAATTGCTACTATGGATACGAATGATATCCTTAGGTTAGCGAGAAGGAAATAAAAGTAAGATAATAGCTTAAATAATTATTTTTAATTAATTTCTAATTATTGGTTAAGGACTGTTGGAGGAGTACTTGTTTGATTATCCTTATTTTCAAAAAGTAATTAAGTAAATATTTGCTAGTATGATTGTAAATTTATATTGTAATTTCTACTATCAATAATCATTTTGATTACAAAATGTGATTATTAATGCAATTTCTTTTTGTACAGTTTTATTTATAAAATAAAATAATGTAGCTGGTCGCGGACTATTATTTTGTTCTATCAAATAGTGAAATAGTAATAATTAGGATCGTTGAATTGTCACTGAAATTAAAAATTAAACTAGAGGAATTAATAACAGTTGAACGTTGGCCAATGCAGTTAATTTAAATTAATTATTTATTTTAATTCGCTTAATTAATTAATTACTTATTTAAACATTTTTATCTAATTAATTATTTATTTATAAAAAAAAATTATTTGGTGTGTGTTACAAGAATTCAGGACATTTCAGATTATTGTGCGATGTTCCAAATTACGCTATAAGACAGACTACCTTGCAAGAATTCGTATGTCGAATGTCAATCGAATTTATATTGACTGACTTAGCGATTTAGTTATTTCCTCACTTAGAAGGAAGAATTTTATTTTGTTATGACATGTGTGCGATTGTCTGTAAAAATTGCATCGTAGTAAAACTGAGTTTAACGAGAGCGGCTATTCAACTCTCGGTTTAGTTTTGGTTGAGTTTCCCAATGGTTTACGTCAGTAGGGAGTGCGTCGCGTAGGTTGTAGAGGAGATTATTGTGTCACGAAAGACAGTTAAGAACTTTTCGGCTCATCAAACACAAAAAAACGGAGGTAATGCTCCGACGTTACACTGACAGAAATCTGTGGTCAGGATGAAAAAACGGTACAAGTTACACAATTTGCAAAATAAGCACTCACTGTACTACTAAGCAAATAGATACAACGCGTATGCAGGTCTGAACAAGCAACAATCGTGCGCCGCCAGATGAAGCGCAGCATGAATTCGAGCGCTGCCTCACAGCAAAAAACATGAAAATCGGCCCCGGCGTGAACGTGTTAATTGCGGATAATAAATTGAAATGTGATATTTTGGTTCAGTGATTCTTTAAATAATTTTATGTATAGCAAGTGATGTTCAAATATAATATTTGCAAGATGTTCAATAATGCTGTTGTTAACTGCAGGAGCAGTTATATTAACAATTTCTCGTTCCCTCTCTCTCGCACCGTTAGCGTTCTCTCTCTCTCGCACCGTTCGCAGTCCTTCTCTCTTGCACTGTTCGCGTTCCCTCTCTCTCGCACCGTTCGCTATTGTTTTTCTCGGAATAGCGCGCGCGTTCGAACTCGCCAACGGAAAAATCTAATTCCACGAATTTACCAACAATCGAAATTATGATTTTAATATTCTTCACGTCCTCGATACACATACACACTTTCATCGCAGCAACCCACGCTTTAACGGCCCTTCACAGCGTATCGCGTTTATAAGCCTATCCTGATTTTCGTATCCCTTTCACGATTGCCCTACCTTGAGAGATACACAATGCTTGAATTTTCAAATCACGTAACCGTCGCACACAATTTCACTCATACTTGCTCTACAGTTATTCTTCACTGTAGTTACAGTCGCTTTCAAGCTTGATTCTTTTGTTCCAAGAAAGATACATTCTTTCTTACCTTTATTGCTGTCACCGGTGACTTCCTCTTCATTCCGGGCTTCTCCTGGGCCCATAACCTTTTGATATTTTCTACTTGGTGACATCATTTTATATAACTAATATGAATAAAACACAGACACAACTTCAAAATGTGTTAATAGTTATTTATTTGTTCAGACCAAATGCACAGGGTACAAATTACAAAATTATATTAAGAAAATACAAGAGCGCTTGTTTAACTTGATCTATCAAGGTTGACTGACTACTACTGTCGCACGCGCCAGAGAATAGACAAGACAAAACCGAGAAAGAGGGGATAGAAGAGAGCGCAGCGCGCCATCTCTTCAACAGTTGCATTAAACTATTTTTTAAATATTAATAATTTTAATGATTTTAATATTATTTATAAATATATTATTATCAATGCACGAGAAAGATCAGCTGTTTGTTTAGCTGTTCAATTGTTTCAAAAGAAGCGTGTATTATAGCTTATTTCAGAAAACGCGGCAAATAAGCTTGCAGTTATCTGTTGGCATAACCAAGTAGTTTTGAATAATTAATAATTTTTTGATTTTTGGTTCTTGTATTCGTTACAACTTCGAATAGTTTTAAGTAAATTTTATTTTTAGTTAATAGTTTAAAATAGTTACGGTTAAGTTTCTTAGAATTGTTTATATTCATCATGCCACCTCCTCGTCAACTTTGTAATTATAAGGCTGTAAGAATACTAAAAAAAAAGATTCTTCTTTGACCTTTCATCGTTTTCCGAAAGATGCAATAAGGTACAGTAAAACCTCTTTTTGTGCGGTGGATAGGGACCGCATAAAAGAAATCGTACAAAAAAATATTCAGAAATTTTATAAATACTTACATATAATAAACAACTTTGTACGATATACCACCTAAAATTTTTTTATGCGGTGGACAGGGACCGCATAAAAAAAGTCGCACTTAGAAAATACATCAATTATTTACGAAATAGATGAGAAAATGCTTTCAAACAAATTAAATAATTAAATTAGACCTAGAAATATTTTAAAAACATTTAATTTTTTATTGTATACACGAAGAAGCTTTCAAAATGCACATTAAATAATTCACTGCTACTCGTCGTAATCCAAAACGCGCATCTTCTTGTGATGAATTGGTTTAAAATCGCTTTCGTCGCTTAAAGATACGATTTCAATTGATTTATTTTTTGGCACCATAAAGTCAGTGATCAGTTTTTGTGACGACGGTCGATTGGTCAGTTGCTTGTAAACGTCACGATAGCGAGACATGCATGATCTTAGCTCTTTTTGGAATATTAAGCTTCTTTCGGCATTAGTGTCTATTTTAAGAAAATGCGTTTCCAATTTTTTAGAAATCTGGATCCTTGCATTATTTTATCTGCTGTAATAGATTCCGGTTCTTCTTGTCCGTCTTTATAATCTATCAAATTATTGATGTCACTATCATTGACAGTTTCGTCCTCAATCATTTCGTCCAGATCATTTTCGCCGAAAATATTAAAGCCTTCTCCGCTGATGTTATGTGCGAGCATAGTAATTTCCGATTATAACGTGGACGCGTTTTCGGTTCCATTTCGATTAATGACACATTCAGGCCAGATCGCTTTCCAGCACGAATTTAATTTGTGTTGTTTTATTTGACCAATTGCTGCAGTAGTGTGGTTTATGCAGTCTAAAATTGAGAACTTTTTCCAAACTTCAGTCAGGCTTAATTCTTCGTTCTCTAGTTTTTTGAGAATGTAGCGAGAAGTTAATTTGACATAGTGTTTCTTAAAATTTGCGATTATGCCCTAATCCAGTAGTTGTATAAGGCTAGTCGTATTTGGTGGTAAAAACACTATTTGTACATTAGAATGTTCTAAACAAGGTTAGCCGGGTGCATTATCAACAATTAGCAACACTTTAAAAGAAAGACCCACCTCTGCCATGTATTTTTCAACTTCTGGTACAAAACAATCGTTAAACCATGATGCAAAAATAGTTGATGTGACCCATGCTTTTTTATTGGCCATGAAATTTACCGGATATTCAGTTAAATTTATGCCTTTTAGCGCACGCGGGTGCAAAGCTTTATTTATAATAGGTGGTTTTAACATTTTTGCACCAGAGGCATTACTGCAAAGAAGGAGTGTAACTCGATCCTTTGCCGCTTGAAAACTACTTGCAGTTTTTTCAGATTTCGCAATAAATGTTCGACTGGGCATCTTTTTCCAGAATAACCCAGTCTCGTCTGCATTAAATACTCGATCTAGGCAATATCCACCATCATCAATGATTTTTGATAGTACTTGACGATAATTCATAGCAACTGTTTCATCGGCGGACGCTGCCTCGCTTTGTATCTTCACATTTTGAAGTGCGTACCGTCGTAAAAATCTAGTAAACCAGCCATTGCTCGCAGAAAATTTCACGTTTTCTAAACAGGATGAAGAACTTGGTTCTAAATCCTTCAGCTGGTTGAAATACTGTCTAGCTTTTTCTTCAATTAAATCTTTGTGAACGGGGATTCGTTTTTTAGTTACATAAATCTTTAATCCACAACACAAGAGCCTTTTCCGTCTTCTCTATTACAATATTTCTTGAATATGATGCTCTTCTACTACTGTCGTTTGTTGCACTATTAAGAGATTCATATATTTTACTCGCACGTTTGTGTATAGCTCTAATCGTGGATTCACCTAATTTAAATTCGTTAGCAACAGCTGTGAATCCTTCACCATCTGCTAGTCGATTTACTATTAGAATTTTTGTTTCTAATGTAATTGTCTGTCTTTTTACTTTTTTTTGGCTACAATTATTCATTTTCAGGGAGTACTTGTGTCTAAAAATAAAATAAAAATCATAAAAGCTATACATAAATAGAAACAAATGTAATTAATTTATTTACCTTTAATCTCACTATAAAATGGATCCTTAATCACGTGAATCGAGGATAAAACTGAATACGAAGCGTATACTGTTCGCGCGTAGAGTGAGAATACGTAACTGACGAATACGTACGCAACTGACTGTACGTTGTAAGGAGATTGTTTAAAACAAATGAACAGAGCGTCGCGAAGTGTACATACATTGTCGTCAATGAGTCCACGTAGTCAGGGTTCGTCCACAACATGTATATGTACACTGATAGGAAACATTAAACTGGCGCCAACGCCACTGAGATTCATATACCGCACGAAAAAAATCGCACAAAAAAAATCGCACAAAAATAAAATCGCATAAAAAAGGATCGCACAAAAAGAGGTTTTACTGTATATAAGAATTTTTAATATTCCGTGCGATAGATAATTTTATTTCTGCAACTCACTTTTTTTCATGTTACTTGTTCTTGTTATGTATTTTCGTAATACATTATAGTAATAAACAATAATAACAATAATATTAATATATATTTTATAAATATTTCAAGATTGATGAAAAAATGATAATAAAAAAAAAATTGCTAACGAAGCATTAAAAAAATCATAATACATTAATTGTGATAATTTTCATTTTTGTATTTTAATTTATTTACTCTAATAAAACTATTTAAAAATGTACATTTTTATTTTTCTGCGCACCATTTTTTTCATCGTGTTCTATTACTGGGACATTTATATTTGATATTGACCCAAATAATATGAACAAGTAAGTGAAGTAATCTAGTATATGGCAACTTTATCTCTTGAATTTTTATTTATTTTAAATAGTTAAATTTTATTTAATTAACTGGAAGAATTAAGCGTTCCTCAAAAGGATTACGCCGTTTCAAAACTGGGTCTCTGAACAAGTTTTCTTTTTATATTAATATAAATTAATTATCAGAATTTTATTGCAAAATAAGAATGCTAAATGATACATAAAATATTATTTAAAATAACCATATTTTTAACGCACAAAGTCCCAAATTTTGTTTGCATCTGTAACATGTTTCGAATTATTACTCTTACATTGATTTTTGCCCCGCAGGCAGCGAGGCCATCATATGACCTTGCGGCTTGCCTCTTCGGAGTTTACAAATGAGGCACTTACACACAATTTATCGCAACGCTTTTCGTAAGCCTATAATATAAGCCTTTTGCCGCAACTTGTTGAAGACGGTTTCGCTATTCGCGTGAAACATTTTTCGATGATAATCTTTTATAAATAATCTCGTTGCTGGGTGTTCGCTCGCTAATATAATCGGTAGATTGTTGAACAATTCCCCCTGCAATTTCATTGCTCGACCTTCGGCCCTTAACAGTCCTCGCTCGTCTATGAAAGGTTTAACATTCGCGATCTTGCTATTTTTGCTAATTTGTTTGCCGGTTCGAAGCGCGTTTATTTCATCGTTAAAACAATCATTTTGAATTCTACGATACCAGTACTGTTCGGTGTATTCTAGATCTTCGCATTTTTCTGCAAGCGGCCTTTTTAGCCATTTGTTTACAGCTTTTGGTACTCGACGAGCTGATACCAACAAGCCTCGCCAGCCCAAGAATTTCGCGATTACAGGTATTTTGATCGTCTTCGCGGACGTAATATAAACACAAGCCTTACGCGCTTTTGCCTCGTCGATGTTTTTCTTTTCTTTCGCGTTTAGCGTTTTTTCTTTCGGCCAATGCGCTTCGTCTGCGCGTAGAAAATCAGGGCCAGCAAACCAGAGGCTATTTTTATTAATGTCATCGCTTGTCCATCGCGTCGCGCAATCCGCCGGATTTACATTTGTTAGAACCCACCTCCATTCCGAGCTTTCCGTGAGTTCCCCTATCTCACCTAATCTGTGCGCGACGAACGCCTGCTTAGTACGTGGTTCCGATTTTATCCATCTAATCACGGTAACCGAGTCCGACCATAAGACGCGCCTATTGATCTCCAATCCAAGTTCTTCGGCTACTGTATTTATCAATCTCGTGCCAAGCAGAGCGGCTTGTTACTCGAGCCTCGGTATCGATAGCGGCTTTAGCGGTGCGACTCTTGATTTTGCCATGACTAACATAACGTATGTTGCCGCTTCCGGCGTAAGAAAACGCGCGTAAACGGCTGCCGCGTACGCTTTGATGCTTGCGTCACAAAAAGCGTGTAATTCGATCAGAGAGAACGTGTTTTCTGTCGGTGTTATGCATCTCGGTACGCGATACTTGCTTACTTCTTTCAAGTATTTAAGCCATTCAAGCCAACCGACGTGCTCGTCGTCTCTTAATTTCTCATCCCAACCGATCCCGCTTCGCCATATCTCTTGCATTAAAATTTTAGATTTTAGCGTGAACGGGGAGATTAAACCAAGCGGGTCGAAGACGGACATTATTGTTTTTAAAAATTCGCGCTTTGTTGGTCTTCTCAAACCGTTATTAAAATCTTCGGGAACTCGCTCTACTCCTACATTAAATCCGAGTGTGTCAGTATCGGTGTCCCAAAAAAGGCCTAATACGCGTTCTCCCCCTCGATCGCAGAGCTGGGTTTTTGCCGCACTCTTTCCGCGTGCTTCCTTTTTGACCGATTCGATTGCTCGTTCGTCGTTGCTGGCCCAACCGTGCATTTCGAACCTTGCGGCTGCGTTTATTTCGATGACGTCTTGCACTAATTTCGCGGCTTCTTTCACAGTTTTTCGGCTGGTTAGAATATCATCTGCGTAGCAATCTCGCTTAATGCTTTTAACCGCGTCGGATTTCGTTTCGACAAACAAGTCGGCGTTTTTGTCTTTTACGTATATTGCGTTACACTGCGACGGCTTAGCTCCGAATAATAAAAACGTCATTTCGTATATTTCGGGTTCTCCTTTTCTACTCCTTCTCCTCCACAGAAAGCTCTGTGCTCTACGATCGTCTTCTATTACACCGACGCGCATGTACATGTCGGCGATATCTGCCTTAACTGCTATCGCGTACAAACGAAATCTAATCATTACGCCCGGTAGCGGTTGCAACACGTCCGGGCCTTGATCAAGTTGATCATTTAAGCTTTTACCGTCCGTTTTTTCTGCCAAATCGAACACTATCCTAATCTTCTCCGGTTTATTTATGTTAAAAACTCCGAAATGGGAAATAAACCAACGTTGTGACTTTTTCTCACTTTCGGAAATTTTTCTCGCATACCCTAAATCGATGAGCCTTTGCATTTCTTTATAATAAAGTTCTCCGTAAACCGTATTTTTATCGATCTTTCGTTCTTCCGCGAGCAGCCGTTTTAATGCGGTTTTATACGTGTCCAGTATTGGAAGCAGGTCCCTTTTCCACAGAAGTCCCGTTTCCCAACCGCCTTCGATGCGTTTGGTTGTGTTTTCTAAAATACGAACGGCTCGTTTATGTTTCGCGCTCGGACGAATTATCTCGCGAACGCCGAAATCATCGATTTGAAAATACTCCTTTATTAATTTATCAAGACTTTCGTCGCGTCTACTGGCCTTGTATTCGGTCGTATTCGTATCTGCGTTTGTGCATGTCGCTATCTCGCGGCACGCGTCATCGGATCTTGTTACGCCGTGTACGATCCATCCCAACAGCGTTGACGACAGCGCGATACCCGTTCCCGCTACCGCATGAATGTCATGCGCCGCAAGCAATTTCCAATTGTCCTGGCCGATTAAAATTTCGGGTCGGGCATTTTTATACGGTTGCACGAAAATGCTCTCCGCCTTTGCGATGTGTCGCACCGTGTCTTCATTGACCGTTTGCGTCGGAAGACTTAAATTAGGTACCGCTACCGCACTTTTTACGTGAAATTCCTCTGAATCCCCGCAAATACGAAAGGCTACTTTCTCGCAACACGCTGATACTACCTCGCGGTTGTTAATTCCCTTTATTTCTATGTTTATACTAGTGCTTTTGAGGCCTAGCCTTCTTGCCGCGTCTCTGTTTATTAACGTGATAGTCGATCCGTCATCAAGCATCGCGAATGTCTTTATCGAAGTCGCGGGATCCGACACCTCTACCGCCGTTATTTTTAACAGCGCTTGCGGTAGTAGTCATTGACTAATGTCGGCCGCTTTTGATGCGCCGCTGGTTTGCCTATCCGCTGATTCCCTAGAAGCCATGGTCGGCTTCTTATGCGCATCGCCTTTATTTTCGTCTTCGCGAGTTAGTCTCTGTGTGTGTAATAAGATATGATGCCGTCTATTACAACGGCCGCAATTCGGCGCTTTACATTCGGCTTACCGGTGACCTAATTCTAGACATATGTAGCATAAATGGAATTTACGTGCTAGGAATCTCCGTCTATCTACCGTTTCGCTGACAAAACTTTTGCAGTTTGCCGCCGCGTGATTATTTCGCTTACATATAACGCAACAACGATTCTGCGGCTCTTTACTTGTCGATGGTGTATCGGTGTCGACTTGCGTCACCACGGCGACAGCTTTGTTTGCCTTTCCCCGAAATGATGGCTTTGTTGACACGCTGGGCCTTTCGTGATTTTTGGGTTCTATCGCGAAGATGCCCCCGGCTACCGCGAGCTCTGCTTGTTGATATAAATAATCAGCGAGTATTTCTAATTTGTTTTTATCGTCGCAAACGCCCGCCGCGTATTGGTTATAGCCGAATTTTAACGCTGATGGCAGTTTCCGCGAAATAGTCTGCTCTAAATCCGGGCTTCCTAAATATCCTGCGCGTTTAAGCGATTTCAAAGCAGTTACCGCGTTTTTTAACTTCGCGGCAAATCACATTAAGCTAATCTCTCCCGTGCCTATTATCGGCAAATCTTTGATTTCATTAATGATTTTTTGCGCTACTGCATCTTTGTTCCCGAATAGTAATTCGAGCGTCTTCATAACACCATCTGCGTCGCGGCCCGTTACTAATAACGAGTGAACGGTTTCACGTGCTTCTCCTTTCAATGCCGCGAAAAGACGCGATATATTTTCCTGCGACGTGTATCCACCGAATTGCGATGTTGATTCAAACGTTTCTTTGAAATGCACTCATTCTAATGGGTCACCTGCAAACGTTGGCAAAGACTTCGCGGAAGTGAGCCTGCTGACAAGCTGCGAATTGCCCTCGGATAAACTGTTTTTGCGCACTGAACGCAGGGTTGCCTCGATAGCCTCCGTCAAACGCAACAAAGGATCGTTCGTATGTTCACCCGCGTTGTAGCTTTCTGATCTAATACCCCGCGAATTATTATTTTCAGAAAGGCCAACATTGTCACTCGTCTCAGAATTCGGTTCGCCGCTATCAAAACATCGACCTCGTGCATCGCCAAGAACTTGCGGATCGCGCACGTCGCGGCTGTTATTCATGTTATCCGCAGGCATGCCGCGATTGATCGTTTGCCCGCGAAGATTGAAAAAATTCGTTTCGCTTCGGTAAACACGCGCACCGCGGTTAAGCACTTGCTCGCGATTTTCGTTATAAATATCCGCGTTATACACATTTCGATTATTTACGCTGATATCAAGTACGTCGCGACTAGAATTTTGTCCGCGGGTGTTAAGGAAATTCGCAACGCGCACACCACGATTAATTTCCACTCCTTGACGATTTGGAACGCCGAATGTACTTTTCATCGAGTCACCGGCGAATTCACGAATATTACGCAAATTAACATTATTAAAATTCGTATCGCTCGCGAGGTACGCTTCATTTACATCAGGCGCATGCGCGACATTATAAACAGTGCTATTTGGCCATCGGCCTCTTACGTGCTCCATCGGCGACCCACGTTGTTCGAGGTGCTGGCCGTGAATCTTGCTACAGTGCTCCGCTGACGATGTCTCCGACCGCTGCTCGTCGTCCTGTAGCTCGTCCTCTCGTTCACGGTAAGTTGCCGGCAGCGCCTCGTCATTGATAATTCGTATGTGAGGAGATACAGGGGCCTCCTGACGTGCTTGCTGCGGTTGATTCTGCGTCCTGAGAACGGCCGCTGATATTCCTGCCTCCAGGTTCACCATCTCCGGCATCGCGGGCTCTTCTCCTTCTTCAACTGGTGGAACGTTTTCCTTCGAAACGCTCGTCTTCCTTTTCCGTGTGGCTCTCGGCTTCCTCGTGCCCGCCGCCTTTCGCGCGCCCTTGGATTTCGAGGCGCTCAGCTCGAGGAGCTCAGCTTCTTCGTAGCAGGCGTCTTTGGGCCCGTCTTCTTCATCTTATCGCCGCTTGTTGTCTTGGCCCTCTTTGTTGGAGGTTGATTTACGACGACACAATCAACTTCCATCTGTTTGGTGGCGGCTCTTGTCCTCTTTTTTGGCGGCATCGTTCTTCAATTAAATCTTCTTTTACGTGACTCGCTTTGTCCAGCTTTCTTAACCCGATGTAAAAATAAGTTCCCGGGTTTCGGCACCAAAATTTGTTATGGATAAAGCGAGGGTTTATAGATTTTTATTAAGTACAAAACTTTTATTAAATAATACAATGGCCTTTAGAAGCTCTGCCGTTTTTTGTTTTACCGCTTCTATCGACTCAAATCGGGTCCCTTTTAAAGCAGATTTTATCTTCGGAAACAAAAAAAAGTCACACGGTGCCAAATCTGGCGAGTGCGGCGCGTGTTCAAGCACTGGAGTGCGCTTACCGGCCAAATACTGCTTCACAGATTGTTATGGATAAAGCGAGGGTTTTTAGATTTTTATTAAGTACAAAACTTTTATTAAATAATACAATGGTTTTTAATAGTTACAAGTCGGGTAATTGCTCGAGCGAAAGTCAAAGCGCATCTGACTTCTTTGCCGAAATCGACAGATCATGCTTCGTTACGGCTCCCCACTTACGTCTAATTTGCCGCCTAATTCTCGCCAATATCCACCAAGGAACCGCGAAGAAAGGGAGATGAGGAGAGAGAGAGTGATACACTTATAGTGTGAACCTCCAAATTCTTCACACTCACACAAACACAAATTCTATACAACGGTCGCCACCGCATCGCCTTACTCTCGACCAATGACGTGCCACGGCCCGCTTTTCAGCTTCCCCGTGCAACGTGGGACCTCCAAAGTGCAATGAAGCAAGACGAGCAAGCTTCTTTCGGATCAAAACAGCCTCAGGATGACGATGACAACCCTAGCTGGGGGCCTGAAACCACAAAGCCGTCGTCGCGACTCCGCACTATGGAGCTCGGCCAATGCGCACGCCCGTTGTTACCGACTTCAAACATACTATGATTTACACTTACGTTATCTCTCTCTGTCCGCCCCTCTCCTCGAAGGTCTCAGTTTTCTTCGCGCGTACACTTCTATCCGTAACACAGATAGCGCGTTATAGGCTGGTGCGTTGTCCTGGTGCAAAATCCATGAGTTGTTCTTCCACAACTCGGGCCGTTTCTTACGAACTCGTCCTCGCAGTGTTGCCAAAACTGACAAATAGTAAGTCTGGTTGACAGTTTGACCCTCTGAAACCCATTCAGTCATCACAATACCGTTAATGTCGAAAAAGACGATCAACATTGCCTTGAAATTTGATTTGGACATCCTTGCTTTTTTTATTCTGGGCGATTCAGGCGTCTTCCAATGCATCGATTGCCACTTTGTTTTAACATCGTATTGAAAAATCCACGTTTCGTCGCAAGTAATAATGTTTTTCATCAGTCCGAAATTTTTTTTTAACCTTTCAAGGAAATCTGAGCGGACCTGTTGACGCAAGAGCTTTTGGTCAGGAGTCAGGTTTTTTGGCACCGACTTCGCACAGACTTCTGTCATGTGTAATTCCTTGTGTAAAATTTGTCTAACCGTTTCTTTATCAGCGTTTACAGCCTTGGCAATCATCTGGATGCTCATTCGACGATCTGCACGCACAATTTGGTTGATTTTAGTCACTGTTTCCGGAGTTGAAACAGTGACACGGCGACCTGGGTGTTGGTCATCTTCAGTGCTCACTTGGCCCTCACTGAAGCACTTACACCACTCAAAAACACGCGCACGAGATAGAGAATTGTCCCCATAGGCCTCTTGCAACAATTTACAGCACTCAGTCGGAGTTTTTTTCAATTTAACGAGAAATTTGAGATTGATACGTTGCTTCTGTTTTTCGTCATACATGGTTATCGGCACGAGAAAAAAACATGTTCGTTTCAAACCGCCACTGCACAGATACAATTATAGTGACGAGAGCGTGTTTTGGCACGTGCATAGACAAGATATCTAGATACCCAACGCACTACTCGTTTTTTTCCCCACCCCTCTACGGCGCCCTCTAGGCGCGCAGTCTCGTTATTTAATAGCCAGACCTCGTACTTTGACTCCAAAGGTCTGATACACAAAGAATTTGTGCCCCCAAACACCACCGTGAATGCTTCGAATTACGTAGAGGTGTTCAAACGTCTGAGGCGCCGGAATAATCGCATCAGGCCCGAGTACAAGAAACCGGGATCGTAGAGTTTGCTGGATGACAATGCGCCTGCTCATTCTTCGAACATTTTTAAGCGTCATCTCGCCGAAAATCAGATTCCACGCATCAATTACGCCCCACACTCGCCAGATCTGGCTCCAGCCGACTTTTTCCTACTTCCCAAGCTAAAAATGGCCTTGAAAGGACGATTTTTTGAAGATGTACCGAGCATTCAAGCGGCTTGCACCGAGCGTCTCACAGCGATAACTTCAGAGGAGTACCAATGAGCCTTCGAATCACTCATGTAGCGCTCAAATAAGTGAATATCTAGGGAAGGGGACTATGTTGGAAGTTAACTGAAATATATTTCTTTAGATGTAATTTTCGATTTTTTACAGTCTGTCAAGTAAGAGCGTGGTCGTGTTAATTTATAAAAAAATTTATTTCATGAAACTTTCATATTTATACTAGGTTGTTCAAAAAGTTTTGAAAGCGACATCTATAGAGCAGTGGAGGAACCAAAATTTTTACGCCATTTTAATATTTTATCTTTCATATAAACATACCCAAAGTTTCATTCCACTCTGTCAATTCATTGTTTGTTTACAAGCCATTTGAAGTTGACGTGTCAGTGTATTTTTTTTACAATGGAAAAAACCGAATATCGTGCAGTAATAAAATTCTTTGTTTTGGAAGGTTTATCAGCAACGGAAATTCATACAAAAATGGTGAAAGTGTTAAAGGAATCTGCTCTTTCATTTCCAACTGTGCATCGATGGGTTTTAGAGTTTAGACGTGGTCGAAAAAGCGTTGAAGACGATCCACGCTCAGGACGTCCAAAAAGTGCATCAACACCAGCATTCATAGCAAATGTACAGGATATGGTTTTGGAAAATCGTCGATTGACCGAGAGAGATTTAGCAGAGGCCCTAGACATCTCATTAGGCAGTGTGAGTCATATTTTAAATGAAGTTTTGGGTTTCAGAAAGCTCTGTGCACAATGGGTGCCGCATTCGCTCACAATGGAACAAAAACACGTTCGAATGCGACTTTCTGAGCAACATTTGGAGCGTTTTCGAAAGGATAAAAAGGATTTTTTGCGTCGATTCATCACTATGGATGAGACTTGGGTCTACCATCATGACCCTGAATCAAACAAGAGGCTAAAGAGTGGTGTCAACCAGGCACTTCGGCACCGAAGCGAGTTCGTGTCCAGAAATCGGCGAAGAAGGTATTAGCGTCAGTTTTTTGGGATGCAAAAGAGATTTTGTTGGTGGATTATCTCCAAACTGGCAAAACAATAAATTCTAAATATTATTGTAACCTTTTGGACCAATTGAATGAAAAAATTAGTGAAAAAAGACCCGGTTTGCACGAGAAAAAAATCATTTTCCATCAAGACGATGCACCCGCTCACACAGCTCAAAAAACCACCACTAAAATAACCGAATTAAAGTACGAATTGTTGCAGCATCCACCTTATTCGCCTGATTTAGCTCCCTCTGACTTCTGGCTGTTTCCACACCTCAAGAAATTCCTTCGTGGGAAGCATTTTTCATCAAATGAAGAGGTTATAGCCGTCGTAGAGGAGTATTTTGCAGGCCTTGCAGAAAGTCACTTCCATGATGGGATAAACAAGTTGGAAGACCGTTGGACCAAGTGTATTGAACTTATGGGAGATTATACTGAGCAATAAAAGTGATTTCACTAACAAAAAACAGTATGTTCATTTCCGCTTTCAAAACTTTTTGAACAACCTAGTATATACATTGTACACATTACAAACAATAATGCAATTTGGTCAATAATGTGTCCAGTCACCACCGGCGTCGATAATTGCCTGGCATCTCTGAGGCATACTTTCTACTAATTTGACGGCGTATTCTAGTGGCAAGGACCTCCAGATCCGACGAATTTCGTAAGACAACTGCTTTAAAGTGTATGTGCGTCTTCCACAAAGCTTCCGTTTAATATATTCCCACACATTTTCAATAGGGTTTGCATCGGGCGACTGCGACGGCCAATCCAATGTAACGATGCCAGATTGAGTCTTCCACTGAGTACAGAGCTTGCTGCGGTGTTTAGGATCGTTGTCCTCCTGCAGAATCCAATCTTGATTTTTTGTGATGAACCATCGTTTGGCAGATAGCAGTAAATTCTTTTTGTAGATTTTTATCATTTTCTCGGCATTTAGGTTCTCAGTAAAGAGGTGCAAAGTGCCGAATCCCTGCTTTGAGAAGCAGCCCCAAAGATGCACCTTTATTCCATGTTTTACGGTCCGCTGAACAAGCCTATTGGTGGAAGTTGACCAGGCTCGCGTGAGGACAGAACGTGCCCATATAGAACATTCATCAGTAAAAATGACATTTTCAAAATCTCTATCAATATTCTCATGCGCCCAAG
This sequence comes from Chalcis sispes, assembly GCA_949987625.1. Taxonomy (NCBI): domain Eukaryota; kingdom Metazoa; phylum Arthropoda; class Insecta; order Hymenoptera; family Chalcididae; genus Chalcis; species Chalcis sispes. Next base: position 17,267,665 of record OX465098.1, on the reverse strand, counting down.
CGAGTCGCTTTGTCACATGTTTTTCAGTCAACAGAGGCTTCTTCATTGTGTTGCGCCATTTCAGATGATGAGTACGAAGATGGGTTCGGATAGTTTTGTAGGATATATCTAAACCTTTTGTTATTAATTTTGCTTGTCCTTGCCGCAGTGTTAAAGCAGGATTCCGCGGAAACAGATTCTCTATTCTTTTTTTATCTTTTTTGTTCACTTTTCCTATCGAGCCACGTTCTGGTAAATCATCGATATTTTAAGCCACTTTATATCGGTGTATCTACTTCTGTACAAATGCCTTCGACTTGCTCATATATTTAGCAGCCGCTGATTGCGACATTTTGGGACCTTTCGGGTGGATGCAAAAGAACGCAGCCTGGTAGCGCGACGCGTACTTAGCACTCATGGCGTTTAATGTGATTCTCTTTCAAAAGATCAACGACAACTGAATTTTTGTTGACAATGCATCAAGGACAAAGCTTCCCTCTTTCGGCTTGCGAAGGAATTAGAGCAAAATCTTATATTACCTGTCAGTGAAGTCGACCACGCTCTTACTTGACAGACTGTATTTCAAAAGTTCGGGAACTTTTCCGACATACTGTGTATGAAAAAGTTTTGAATTTTGAATTACAACTAACTGTTAGATGTTTTTTTTTGCTGTATGACAGATTAATCAGCAATTAAGGGGTTACCCCCAGTTGTAGCTCAACAAAAAAGGCCTTTTTCATGAATTTTTTTAAAGAAAACTACAAAACCTTTTTGAACGATTATTATATCATCTTAAAGAATACTTCTTAAACTTTTAGTAATTTTTTTATTGCAAAATATTACATTGTTAAGTGGCAGATGGCCGCCAATGAAATAGTGTTTTTATTTATATGGTTTGCGGTGACCAACATTGCGGCGAAGTGGATCATTTGAAACAAAAAATGTGGATAGATTTAGTTGAATATAAGTATAAACTAGTCTTTAATTAAAGGATTCAAAAAAATATTAATTTTTTACAAAATGGCGGACAGTCAAAGTTAATGGTTCGATTTTAACGAAAAAAAACGGCCGTTTTGTGGCTATAAAACGGCTATTTTTTTTTTTAAACAAGAAATTAAACGATTAAAGACTACATTTTTATATATTAAATAAGCCTGCAAAATTCCAAGAAGATCGGTTTATTAGTGTTTGAGTAATCTTGGTCACTGACTTCAGAAATGCCATTTTGAGAAAAACGCGTTTAAAGTTTTAATTGCCGGTTGTTTACGCAACGGATTCTTCTCTTTCAACGCTCATATCTCAGTCAATTTTGTTCGGATCGACTTGAAATTTCCAGGTCATATTCTCAGATACTTATACTTAAAAAAAATGCAATTAACAAAAAATCGATTTTTTTAAAGTCGCAAGTGGGGGTAACCTGTTAAAGAATAATACGTTGTTTTATTGAATGTTTAATATCTTTTTTATTTAAATTTAGAATGTAGTGACAACTAAATGTTCGGTATAAGTGTTTCTAGTATGACAGTTTAGTCAGCAACAAAAGGATAATACGTTGTTGTATAAAAAGTTTAATATCTTTTTTTTTATTATTTAAAATGTATTTTGCATCTATAAAAGTAGTTATAACTAAATATTAAGTATAAGTAATTTTTTGTATGACATTTTATTTAGCAACAAAAGGATAATACGTTTTTTAATAAAAAGTTTAATATCTTTTTTATTTAAATTATTTTAAATGTATTTTTCATGAACAGAATTGAGTTATAACTAAATGTTAGGTATTAGTATTTTTTTGTATGACAGTTTAATCAGCAACAAAAAGATAATACGTTGTTTTTAGTTTAAAGTTAAAAGTTATTTATTAAAAAATGGTATGCTTTATAATAAAAGTTTCTCTAAATAAGTTTTTGCAAATATCCAGTGGCATTGGATACAGATTAAATTTGTGGAAGCAAATTCTTATCTAAAAGAACATATATATTTTTTATAAATATGCTATAGTTCTATCTTAATAAATTGACGATAAAGGTATTGCGAATGAAATATCAGATAAAAAATCAGTAGCTAACTTTGTACATGTTAACGGAGTTGTTATATTGGGTGTACAACTTTGCTTTCGCCGTTTTTTTCCGAAATTCGAGGCTTTATTGTAAAAAATTGGTTATACATTTATGATTCTAAGTATTGTCCATCGCTGGCCACTACTTTCTCCCATCTTTCGGGCAGCATCCGAATTCCGCGTTAAAAAAACTGGTCATCTTTTGAATCGATCCACGAATCGATCCAATTTTTTACTTTTTCATAAGACCGGAAGTGCTGGTCAGCCAGGCCGTGTGCCATTGATCGAAACAAGTGATAGTCCGAGGGAGCAACGTCTGGAGAATATGGCGGGTGGGGTAGGACTTCCCATTTCAAAGTTTCCAAGTATGTCTTGACCACTTTCGCAACATGGGGTCGAGCACTGTCATGCTGTAAAATTACTTTACATTGTCTGTCGTTTTATTGCGGCCGTTTTTCTTTCAATGCTCGGCTCAAACGCATTAATTGCGTTCGATAACGATCGTCTGTGATTGTTTTCGTCGGTTTTAACAACTCATAATACACTACGCCGAGCTGGTCCCACCAAATACTGAGCATGACCTTGGAACCGTGAATATTCGGTTTGGCCGTCGACGTGGAAGCATGGCCGGGATATTCCCATGATTTCCGGCGCTTGGAATTATCGTAGTGAACCTATTTTTCGTCCCCAGTCACAATGCGATGCAGAAATCCCTTCCGTCTTTGCCTTGCAAGCAGCTGTTTACAAATACACAAACGCCGTACAACATCTCTCGGCTTCAACTCGTACGACACCCAATTTCCTTGTTTCTGAATCATTCCCATGACTCTCAGGCGTTTTGAAATGTCTTATTGCGTCACTCCCAATGATCCTGCCAATTCTTGTTGCGTTTGACACGAGTCTTGATCAAGTAATGCCTCCAATTCTGCATCTTCGAAAACCTTCTCTCTTCCACCGCCATGCTGGTCTTCGACGTTAAAATCGCTGTTCTTGAAGCGTTGAAACCACTCTCGGCACGTTCTTTCACTAATAGCGGCCTCACTATAGGTATTTGAGAGCAGTCGATGAGCCGCAGTCGCAGATTTCTTCATATTAAAGCAGAAAATTAAAACCTCCTGCAAATGACGAGAATTTGGCTCGTAAGCTGACATGTTTAATCGAGAATAACTTTATGATGCAGACACAAATCGACTTATATTTCGATATCGTTATGTTTACAAATACCTAAGCTTATTGTGTGACATCTATGATCTATTTATTTCAACTACCACTTACCGCTACAGCCATCTATTGCAAAACGGCGGAAGCAAAGTTGTACACCAAATACTAAAATTAGCTTACTTTTTTTAAAGTTTTATGATAGTTAATCAACAACGAAAGGATACATAAAAAATTAACATTTTTACAAAGAAATATTTTATTATGAGTTATGTTTTTTCTCAAATTCTTGGTAATGTTATACTGCGTACAAAGATTTGGATTACTTGCATGATTATGAATATACCAGGCTGTTCAATAAGTTTTGCGGTTCGATAAGAGAGGGTGTTGCTACTAGCCTAAATTTTTTTTTTGTTATGTTGGTACACTCTTTATATGAACGTACGTGAAGTTTCATTTCCATCTGTCGATTCATTCTTTGTTTACAAGCCATTTAGTATCGACGTGTCACAGTATTTTTTTACAATGGAAAAAATCAAGTATCGTGCAGTGATTGAATTTTTATTTTTGGAAGGTTTAAAAGCAAAGGAAATTTATGAACGAATCTTAAAAGTGTATAAGGACTCCTCGCTTTCAATTAGTACAGTAGAAAGATGGGTTGCTGAATTTAAACGTGGTCGTACAAGCTTTGAAGACGATCCACGTCAAGGACGTCCAAAAACCGCAACAGCACCAGAAATTGTAAAAAAAATATAGGATATCGTATTGGGAAATCGTCGAGTGACTGAAGGAGATTTAGTAGAAGCCCTAGGCATCTCATTGGGCAGTGTAAGCAATATTTTGACTGGAGTATTGGGTTTTAGAAAGCTGTGTGCACAACGGGTGCCGCATTCGCTAACAATGGAACAAAAACACATTCGAATGCGACTTTCTCAGCAACATTTAGAGTGTTTTTGAAAGGATAAAGTGGATTGTGTGCGTCGATTCATCACTATGGATGAGACTTGGGTCTATCACCATGATCCTGAATCAAAACAAGAGGCTAAAGAGTGGTGTAAACTTGGTTCTTCGGCTCCGAAACATGTTCGTGTCTAGAAATCGGCCAAGAAGGTGTTAGCATCAGTTTTTTGGGATGCGAAAGGAATTTTGTTTGTGGATTACTTGCAAACTGGTAAAACAATAAATTCTAAATATTATTGTAACCTTTTAGACCAGCTGAAGGAAAAGATTCGTGAAAAAAGACCCGGTTTGCAGAAGAAAAAATCCTTTTTCGTCAGGACAATGCACCGTGTCACAAGAGCATTTTGACAATGGCTAAAATCCATGAATTAAAGTTCGAATTGTTGGAGCATCCACCGTATTCACCAGATTTGGCCCCTAGCGACTTCCATCTATTTCCGGACCTAAAAAAATTCATGCGTGGAAAACGTTTTTCATCAAATGATGAGGTCATAACAGATGTGGAAGCGTATTTTGCAGCTCTTCCAGATTCTCACTTCAGGGATGAAATTCATAAATTGAAATCTCGTTGGAACAAGTGTATTGATGTTCAGGGAGACTATACTGAATAATAAAGTGTATTTCAAACCATAAAATTGTGTTTTTCTTATCGAACCGCAAAACTTATTCAACAGCCTGGTAAAATGCTTATAGTGTTTGTTTTTTTGGAATATAATAAAATGATAAAATTATTGTCAAATCCAAGTTTATTTTTACGTACTAAATTTACTTTTATAACTATTTATATATTGAAATTTAATTAAAAGTTTTTTGTTAAGAAATAGTATGCTTTAAAATTAAAATTTTCCTAAATAATCTTTTCAAAGATAAAGTGGAATTTGATACAGATTAAATTTGGAAAGTAAGTTCTTATCTAAAAAAATATGACGGTAAATAAACTTTAGATCTATCTTTATAAAATAAGAATGCCGGTATTGCGAATGAAATATCAGTTACGTACGGGTATTGCGAATGAAATATTAGTTACATACAGGTATTGCGAATGAAATATCAGTAGCTAACTTTATAGATGTTAACACAGTTGCTTAACTGTGAAGAATTCAAATTCGCTATCTCATTAATCTTGAAAATAAACGCAAAGATTTAAGATCTTAAATAAAATCAATAAAGTTAATTAGAGGTTCATTCGAGGTCGATACTTATCTGATAGTTTCTTCTATCGAGTGACATTTTTTTTGATTTTTTGGAGCTTCATTTAACATTGTAATTTGTTATTATAATATTAGTTATTATAATATAGTGCAATTTGTTTTTGATTTTCATACTGTATCTTAACACGTTCGCGACGGGGTGTACCACCAGTGATACATTCTTGTCTGTCCCATGGGACGGGATGAGCCACCGGTGGTACATGCAGAATTGTCCCATCAAGTACGAAAAATAGCGCCGCCCCACGGTGCGGCTGGTGAATTCAGGCCCTGTCGCGAACGTGTTAACCAATCTGTGACACTGTGGCGGTTACTAAAGTAAACATTCTGCTAGTATAATTTTTAGGTATAAGCTTTCTGCTTGGATATATATTGTACGTAAAAACTGTGATGTTATATTCATCGTTAGAGGGCAGTGTGTGCTTCATTCATCGACGATCGATCTTGATTTATCGTAATCGACCAGTAATTCAGTATCACAGAAGATTTGTTTTAAAGAAAATTAAAGTGATTAATATTATGCAATAGTGTACAGTGTTTTAAGTATTAAGACGAAGCGCTGCCGAGCCTCTTGATAAAGTATGAAAATCAAAAACAAATTGCAGAATCTTTAATGAAGCTTAAAAAGTTTTAAAAAAATTTTATTCGATAGAAGAAATTATCAGATAAACATAAAATGAACTCCTAATTAATGTAATTAATTTTATTTGAAATTATCAATCTTGATGTTTATTTTCAAGATTAATAAGATTGAATTTGAATTCTTTACAGCTGGATAGAAGAGAACGAAGATAGTCAATATGATTTTTCAGCTATGTAGAAGCAAAAAAATATATTTAAAGAACTTTAAATTGAATAAGAAAAATAAGGCAATTAATAATATTTATCATTGTAAAATATACTTCAGGTTTGTCTTTATAAAATGAGGATACAGGTATTGCGAATGAAGTATCAGTTACAAAATCAGTAGTAAACTTTAACGGAATTAGTTTATTTAAACACTTTCTTTAAAATTGTATGAGTTTTATCAGCAACGAAAGGATAAATAAAAAATTAATATTTTTATATAGAAATATTTTAATATGACTTTCTATTTTTTCCCAAATTCTTTGATATGTTATATAAAATTCCATATTTTTAAAACATTTATAAATATTTATAAATATTAATTAAATCATTTTCTCGAAGTGTAAAAACTTAATTTTTTTGTAAAAAATAAATTTTTTACATTGCTAATCAGTAAATTGTAAGTATTTAATAAATATTTAATCATTTTATTAATAAAAGAAGTTCAAGAAATTAGAATTAGAATGTCATACATTTTGTTTTTTCTTATAATAATAAGTGAAATATGTAAAATCATATTTAAAAAGAACTAAACAATAACAATTATTATCTTGGGGAATTTAGATTTTTTTTATTCGAGATTTGACAAAAATATATATAAATAAAATAAATACAGATGAAGTATAAATTTGTACTTATATTTAATAATAGTGTTTAGAATTATAATAAAGAATTCATATTCTCAATAATGCATTTATTAAGCAAATAAATGCATATAGAAATTATATACGATACACAATCAACGAACTGCGAGCAGCATAGACGCGATCATCTATTCTCATCATCTATAGCTCCACAGTTCTTGAGAGTATCTAAAAACTTAATAATTTAAAAAGTTACATGTATGCATGTCGCGAATCCAAATCATTATTCATGTTGAATAATGATTTGAAAATTTAATTTTAAATTTTAAATATTTAAAAATATAATTTTATGAGCCTATGAAGAAGCTCCAATACTATTAAATATTCAAAATTATATTTTTAAATATTTAAAATTTAATATTGAATGGCGTTCAAATAAATGTCTTTTAACCATTTTCAGAAATGTCGGTACTTTAAAATATACAAAATGAATTTTAAGAATATAAAATAAAAAAAATGTAAAACAAAATGTGATGGTAAGTTTGATCTAATAAATTTACGCATTCGACTTATTGTTGTGTATTTTATTAGAGCAAAGTTGAAATAATGTAATAAAAATAATATAAAGCTTTATGGATAATGTTTTTAGCTGCTGGTCCATTCTTTTTGTACATAATTTAACTATCTACTTTTTGATTAATACATTTTGTCTTATGTACGGGGCAGCTTTTAAATATTAGTTAACTTTTATACGAAAAATGTGGGATCAAACGTTTTTATTCAAATAAAACATTTTAATTTTATTAACTATTATATTGCATGTTTTTTTTTTTCATTCTTTAGAGTGCGATTTTAAGATTTAACAATATAGGTCCCTATATGATAGGTAAGAATAACTTTTCTTTTATGAATACTCGACTGTATAGCTGCAATTACAACAGATTGGCTGTTTTCAGCGCTTGTACGAGGGTGGTCTGAAAAGTTTCCGACCGCAACGTGAAGATAGCAGCACTCGTCAATAAAAGCTAACGAATTTCGTTGTTCATCTGTTGACAGTTGCTCACCAAAGTTTCAGCCATTTTGGATGTGCAGTTGTTAGTTGACAGTCGTTTGAGTGAGTCGATGTGAGTGTTGTTGTGAAAATGGACAAAATTGAGTATCGAGCTGTCATTAAATTTTTGTTTTTGAAAGGCAATACGCCTACGCAAGTCAAAAATGAGTTGAACTCTGTATATGGGAACTGTGCAACATCATTTACCACAGTGAAATTTTGGGCAGCTGAATTCAAACGTGGCCGTGAGAGCTTAGGAGACGATGAACGTTCGGGACGTCCAAAAACTGCAACCACTGACGATAACATCGCCAAAGTTCACCAAATGGTGCTAGACGACCGCCGAATTAAAGTGAGAGAGATAGCAGAGTTTATGAACATGTCCAAAGAACGTGTTCGCTACATATTAAATCAAGATTTAGGCATGAGAAAGCTGTCCGCACGTTGGGTACCGCGTTTGCTCACGTTAGACCAAAAACGTGTTCGATTGAACATTTTCAACGCTCTATTGGCGCAGTTTAGGCGCAATAAATCCGAGTTTTGGCGCTGATTAATTACTGCAGATGAAACTTGGATACACCATTATCCGCCCAAAACATAAATACAGTCAAAATAGTGGACTGCAAAGGAGGAACCGGCTCCAAAAAAAGCAAAAACTGTTTTTTCGGCTGGGAAAGTGATGGCGACTGTTTTTTGGGATAGTCATGGAGTTATTTTAATCGATTATCTTCAAAAAGGAAAAACCATTACAGAAGTATACTACGCATCATTACTTGACAAGCTGAAGGCAGAACTTGCGGAAAAACGTTCACATTTGCAGAAAAAGAAAATCCTGTTTCACCAAGACAACGCGCCGTCTCACACCTCAGCTGTTGCCATGGCGAAAATCCACGAATTACGGTTTCAGCTGCTTGACCATCCGCCTTTCTCGCCAGACCTAGCCCCAAGCGACTTCTTTTTGTTCCCTCATCTGAAAATTGCACTCGGGGGACAGAGATTTTGATCAAATGAGGAGGTAATAACCTTCGTGAACATTTATTTTGCAGAGAAAAACGCTGAGTACTATTTGGATGGGTTGAAGATATGGGAGCATCGCTGGGAGAAGTGTGTAAAATTGCAAGAAGACTATGTTGAGAAATAAAAAAAAAATTAAGAAAAAATGTCTTGTATCTGTGTTAGGTCGGAAACTTTTCAGACCATCCTCGTATAATTGGATAAACTCTTTTTTTATTAATTTATTTATTTGTTTTATTACTTTTACCACATTTAATAATTTGTTGAATTACTTTTCAAACGTATAGAAAATATACATTTTATGTTTATTCATTGTTTACATATTACATTTAATATATATATATTGTCACGGAGAGCACTCCGTACTCCGTATTCGCATTCGTATTTCGCGCGCTTTCGCCGCTCGCACAGGTGAAATCGTACCTCGGTATCGCGATAGTCTCGGACGGGAACATACGGTACGCGCCAATATTAAAAGATAGGCGTATTGTATGATAGAATAATTAAGTTTAGGCTAGATAAGCTAGTTTTGGGCGCGTCTTCCCGCGTTTTAAGAGTTTCCTTCCGCCATTTTGACCTCGCGGACGCGTGCCTTCTTCCCGCGTCTCGGCAATTTTTCCGCGCGAGAGTTTTTGAATAATTTTTCGGTGGGCTTTCGGTCACGCGTAATTCGTGCAGGTGTGTGGTTGCAGTTTGCAACACCCAGGGCACCGCCACCAGAACGCAGGAGCGTATTGTCGAGGCGGCATGCCCCGACACCAGCAACTCCGTTCGGCGACGACGAAGTCCCGCTGTTAGGGCAGCATTTTTCTTTGTGCGTGCGCGGCTGACCAGCCATCCGTAACTTTTTTTTATAAATTTATTAGGCGCTAAAATTATATTTGCGTTGGGGTAACCGTCGCTAATTGCCCCCCCTTTTTTCCATTTTTATTTATTTGATTTACGCGGTTCGTGCGAGTGAGAGAGCGTTATCTCTCTCACTCTCGTATAGTCAATGCAAGAGAGTTGCGTTCTCTCTCGCACCTGTGTAAGAGTAGAGGCGTGCGAGTGAGAGAGCGATATTTCTCTCACTATAGTAGAATCAGTGCGGGAGAGATGCGTTCTCTCTCGCAGTCGTGTAAGGCTAGGCGCGCGCGAGTGAGAGAGCGCTTTCTCTCTCACTCTTACGGGCTCAGTGCGGGAGAGACGTCTTCTCTCTCGCATTCGTATCGGAAGCGGCGCGCGCGAGTGGGAGAGCTCTTTCTCTCTCACTCCAGTAGGCGTAGTCCGGGAGAGGTTCGTTCTTTCTCGCACTCATATTGTGCGTAGCGCGCGAGTGGGAGAGGCCTTTCTCTCTCTCTCAATCCTAGAGTCCGTCACGAGAGAGTTACGGACTCTAGCGTCTATAGCCCGTTCGCGCAGAGCAGCGCCTTTTATTATTTGCAATCCTTGTGTGGTCGATTTGTAATATTTATTTTGTTATGGTTTATTTATTTATCGCCTTACTTTATATTTTTTCTTTTCTTCATTAAATTGTTAAATTATTTTATTTATTTTAACATTTTTGTTTTTTTCTATTTTTCATTTCCTTCTTTTTTGTTTCCTTTTTCTATGTTTTTTTTTATTATTGTTTTTCTTAGCTTTTTGTATTTTTTTTTATTTTCATAAATTTACTTTTTTCTACGTTTTCTTTTATAAAACATTTTATTTTTCTTTTATTTTATTTATTTACTTTTTGCTCTTTCGACATTTTTCTCTTTTGATCCACAAAGACATTTCAGCCTCCCTCCTGAATACCGCCCTCTCCGAGACATTAATTAGCCGGGCAAGGACGACACGCGAGCCACAGATGTACATAATATATATTCATAATACTTTATTACGGAGTATAATTTATAAAAAAAATGTAAAAAAAAAATTAGCAGCAGCCGAAGCCAAAATTAAAAACTTGCGGAGAGTCGTAAAGTTGGAACAGAACAAAAGAAGTCGCCTGAAGAAGCGTTTACAAGAAAAATCGAGCAATACATTTCGAAATATTGACGATTTTTTAGAGGCAAAAGATATACCTGCTGTAGCTAGAACAATGATTAAGCTACAATTGCACCGACCAAATACGACGTATGGAAACGATAAAAAAGATTTGGCCAAGCACATGTATTTTCATTCCGCGTCTTGTTATTCGCGTTTACGTAGAGCTGGATTAGTTTTGCCAGCTGAATCCACAGTTAGATCCTGGGTATCAGAATATGATATCATACCAGGAATAAATCAAATTATTTAAAAAAAAATCGAAGAGTATTTAAAATATCTTCCACCTCAACAGCGAATGTGCGCTTTAAAATTCGATGAAATGTTGATTAAAGCGGCCGAAGACTACTCAAAAAAATACTATGTAATCGAAGGTCTGGTTGATATGGGAGAAGGTCACAGAAGCTCTGAAATCGCGAAACACGCATTGTTATTTTGCTTAGATGGGATTGATGCCAATAATCCATGGCGGCAATTAGTAGCTTTCAGGTTTAGTGAAAACGGCGTAAGTGGGGAAGAGCTTGCTGAAATGGTTCCGCAAATCATAACAGATCTTCGAAAAGTAGGAGCAGACATTCGCTTAATTGTCTGCGATCAAGGTAGCAACAATCAAAAGTTATTTAAATTGTTAAATATAACTATTGATAAACCTTATTTTTTCGTTGATTCTTATAAGATTTTTGCTATCTTCGATTGGCTGCACCTTGTAAAACCATTAGTAGCGCAGTTGAGATCGTATAATAACATTTATTGTTAATAATGCAAAAATAGTTTCATTAAGCGATCTCAAACAAACATGGAAACTTGACAAATCGTATGGTACTTCAAATCTATTAGGATTTTCATTAGAATCTTACTTTAACCCTAATAGTTTTGAAGCCATGCATGTAAAGCGTGCTTTTCAGCTGTTGAGTCGTCGTATGGCGGATGCAATTAAATTAGCAGGTTTAGATAATAATACAGGTCTGTTATCCGATACTTGGGAAGCTTCTGCTTATTTTGTTGAAACGATGGATTCGGTTAATGATGCTTGTAATTCGTATTCTTTGAAAAATGTTTATCGTTTGAAGCGACCCTTATCTGATAAGAATCCGGAAATTCAACAGCGACTGGAAAGTTTTATCGAGTGGTCAGTAAAGTGGGTAATTAAAAAAAACGGTATAGATAATAAGCCGCTTTGTTTCTTGGGGTTGCCTCTGACTGTTCGAGCTTTGATCAGTCTGTATTAAGAATCTGATTTTGAATTAGCAACAGGTTTATGCAATCAAGATTATGTGAAACATGCTCACTCAAAGTTACGCGGAAGAGGTGGGTTCAATCCGAACCCTACCTGTAGAATGTACCGATTGACTTTCAGACACATTTTGTCAACCGATTTTATTAACACTAGTAGAAAAGGTAATACAAATTGCGAAGAAATTCAATCGTTACTGACTCCAAATCGTATTGTTTCAATGAAGGACACAGAACTTGCAAGCTTTCCTGATGCTCAATTACCTGAATACAATTCAGCGGAAATTAATGAACTTAATGAAATTACAGATGCTGTTTAATTGATTGACTTGCATTTGGAATTACAATCTAATAGCATCCCCGATTTAAGAACAAAATTAACGTATAAAACGAATGCTATAATATATTTTGCGGGTTACCTAGCGCGTAAATCTTTAAGAAAAAGTCAGTGTGAGGCAGGCGAATTAGATTTCATGAAAAATGCAAAACAAGCAGAAAATCAGAATGAAAGATATATTAGATTTAGAGAGTATCCTCATTCTGATATAAATGCTCCAGCAGTAACATATTTGATCAGACCAACGAAAGAATTCGCGGATATTATTAACTGTCAATTAGAAGCATTTAACAAAGCTTATTTAAAATTTTGGCATAAAGAAAATCTGTTACTTAATTTGATTGAAAATGTAGAAGCCTAAACCCGTTTAAAATTCCCTAATTGGTTTGATCAACTGAATGACTGCTATGAACACAGATTAAATGCGCTTCAGTTTCTTTTATTAGTTAAGATTTTTTCTAAAACCCGCGAAAATAATAATAAAAGAAAAGAAGCAGCGAAGCAATCTGTTGCGACGAAAAGCCGTAAATTGAAAAATTTAAATAATATTTAAAGTTTTTAATTTATGTCTATATTTATTTAATATTCTAGTTCGTTTTGTTCGTGTATATTAATTATATATTATTATAAATTATTACGTCTATGTTTATGGTATTTATTTGTAAATATGAATGATGTATAATTATAATTTATTATTAATAATATTATTAATAAAAATATATTATTAATAATAATTATAATATATTAATAATAATATTATAATTTATTTGTAAATAGAAGTATATACGACGTGTGATCAAAAAGTAAGGTGACTTTTTGAATTTCGCGCGCTCTGTGACTAATTTCAAATTTTTTTTTTTTGTTATGTTGGTACACTCATCGCAATCATATGTTCACAGTTTCGACTATATAACGTGCGTTGTTTTAATGTGAGTGGCACAAAGTTTAGACTCGTGTTTGCGTGCTCGGCGATTTTTTGCTGTTGAAAGTGATGGAGCAAAGAGTTTGTATTAATTTTTGTGTAAAAAATGGTATTAAGTGCTTAAAAACTCTTGAAATGTTGACAGTGGCGTACGGTGAGTCAACTCTGAGCAAAAAAAAATGTTTATAAGTGGTATAAGTTATTCCAAGAGGGCTGAGCAAATGTTAACTTGAACCTCGCTCCGGACGCCCCAGCACGTCAAAAACCGACGAAAATATTCAGAAAGTGAAAGAAATTGTCTTGAAAAATTGTCGAATCACAATTAGAGCAGTAGCTGATGAACATATCGTTTGGTTCATGTCAATCGATTTTAACGGATGTTTTAGATATGGCGCGTGTGTCAGCGAAATTTGTTTCAAAATTGCTTAGTTTGGATCAGAAGCAGCATCGCATGAACATCGCCCAAGACATGTTGAGCGACGTCAATAATGATCCTGATTCACTCAAAAGGGTTATAACTGGTGACAAATCATAGGTATATCGAAACCAAAGCCCAATCATCCCAATGGAAGAGCCCAGCAGAGCCAAGACCGAAAAAGGCACGCCAAGTTCGTTCGAATATGAAGGTTTTGCTCACAGTTTTCTTTGACTACCATGGCGTTATGCATCAAGAATTCCTACCACAAGGTCGTGCGGTAAGCAAGGAGTATTACCTTGAGGTTATACGGCGTTAGCATGAATCAATAACAAAAAAAGGTTGGAAGTGTGGAAAGAAAATTCATGGATTTAGCACCATGGTGCACCTGCACACACGTTACTAGTGAGCAGTTTTTTAGCCAAAAACAATACTACCATCATACCTCAGCCACTGTATTTACCAAACTTAACCACCGTATTCACCAGACTTAGCCCCCTGCGACTTTTTCCTCTTCCCAAAATTAAAAATGCCCATGACAGGACGAAGATTTGCAACGATTAAGGAGAATAAGGCTGCATCGCTGAAGGAGCTCAAGGCAATACCCGAAATTCCATTTTAAAAGTGTTTTGACGACTGGAAAAAGCGCTGGCACAAGTGCATAATATCTAATAGGGACTACTTTGAAGGCGACAACATTAATTGTAGACGAATAAACAAATATTTTTTTCAAAAAACAAAATTTCCCGTTATTCTCTGAACACACCTCGCATATAGATATATATATATATATATATATATATATATATATATATATACACATATATAACACATCGTTCAATAAGTCCCGAGACTAACAACGAAAACAACATTCTTTTTCAAAAATCATTTTTATTCATCAACATAATCTCCTTTTAGAGTAATACAATCTTTTCAACGCCTTTCCAACATTTCTATACCATGTTTATAGAAAGATTTATCCTTTGCTTCAAAATAGGCTTCAGTTTCGGCAATGACCTCCTCATTCGAGCCAAATTCGTTTTCCTGGAGCATTTTTTTGAGATCAGCAAGGAGCCAGTAGTCGCTAGGGGCTAAATCTGGCGAATACGGGGGGTGGGGAAGCAAATCAAAGCCCAATTTGATCAATTTTGCCATTGTTTTCATGGACTTGTGGCATGGTGCATTGGTGCAATCGCGGCACCCACTTGGAAAAAACCTTTTTCATGCTCAATTTTTCATGAAGGATTGTAAATACGCTTCCAGATGATATCTGTGTCATTTCTGCAATCTCACGGACCTTCACTTTGCGATTTTCCATTACAATTTTTAACACTTCACTCACATTTTCCTGTGTAACGGCTTCCAATGGCCTACCCGAATGTTTCGTATCGTTTGTGCCCGTACGACCACGTTTAAACTCAGCATACAAACGACAAATCGTTGGTTTGGATGGAGAGGAGTCCAGGTAATGTTTTTCAAGCCATTGCTGGGCTTCTACGGTGTTTTTACCCATTAAAAAACAATGTTTTATCAACACGCGAAACTCGCTTTTTTCCATTTTTCAAACAAATTACAAAGTGACTTTACTTTAACCTCGATAACTCTGCTGTCTGTGATCCGATCGACGTGAAATTTTTACACGTTTCATGTAAAGGTTCGCACTCTATGGAAACGTGGCCAGATTGGTACTACTAGCACCATCTCTGGGTTAGTCTCGGGACTTATTGAACGATGTGTTATTTAAATTTTTTAATTAAAATAATTGTCTTGCAGTATATATAATTTATATTCATAATTGTTAAAATGTATAGAATTAAAATTCAAATGCATAAATGTTTTTTATTAATCTGATAAACTATAATTTTCTTTATTTTTAGTTGGTTATAACCTATTGAGAATTAGTTTATTGTATTATTTTGAATTGCGTTTTATTTCAAACAATCACTTCATTCTTGTTTCTTTATTTTTCAAAAGTAATTATGTTTTACAGAAACATTAACATATTGTTTTTTTAAATTGAATAAAAAAGCTGAAACAGTGCATACATTCAATTAAGCTTTACAAATTTTTATTAATTATAAATAAAATGGGTACAATCTGAGAATCAAAATGTAAACGTTAACTTTGTTATTGAAGCTAATGTATTTTTTAAATTTGCTTGAAGTATTTAAGTAAATCTGTTTAATTTATTGTGGCAAAAATTAAAATATAACTCTTATGTACGTATAGATGTCTTCAAGTTTTTTTAATTATAATCTGTTTTCGTCGTTTTAACTTTTTTATTATGTTCTACAGAAACTTTAATATATTGTTTTGTTAAATTAGAAAAAAAGTTGAAACAGTGTATACATTCAATTAAGCTTCATATATTTTTATTAAATCTGAATAAAATGGGCACTATCTGAGAATAGAAATTTAAAAGTTTCTTATTGAAGCCAATGCAATTTTGAACTATACTTGAGGTATTTAACTAAATCTGTTTAACCTATTGTGCTAAAAATTTAAATATTATTCCAATGTACGTATAGATATCTTCAAGTTTTTTTAATTATAATCTGTTTTCATCTTTCTAACTTTTTTGTAATATTATTGACATTGTATTAAAATTGTCATACAGTGTATATAATTGTTCATAATTATTAAAATGTATAGAATTAAAATGCTAATGCATGAATGGTTTTAAATAATCTGATAATTATTTATAACTTTCTTTATTTTTAACTAGTTATGACTGATTGAAAACTAGTTTTTTTACTATTTTGAATTTCATATAATTTCAAATAATCACTTCATTCTTTTTTCTTTATTTTTCAAAAGTAATTATGTTCTACAGAAACATTAACATATTGTTTTGTTAAATTGAATGAAAAAGCTGAAACAGTGCATAAATTCAATTAAGCTTTACAAATTTTTATTAATTATAAATAAAATGGGTACAATCTGAGAATAAAAATGTAAACGTTAACTTTGTTATTGAAGCCAATCTATTTTTGAGATTTGCTTAAAGTATTAGGTGTAGTAAAAAGTAATCCATTATTCTGCCAATAGATGGCTTTAGTAGTCTGTATCTCCCGTTGTAAAAGTGCGATCGGGTTACACTAGATGGCGTTAGAAAGATAAGATTTCGTACTAAAAAAGCTTCTAATACAGTTTTGTGATTACTTGACTCAGAATTTTTTTAGCACGCGTAAAAGATAGACACCAACAAAGAGAAAATACGCCATATTTTACAGTTTTTCTTCGATAAAGGCGAAAACGCAAGCCAGGCAGCTGAAAATGTGAATAGTGTTTATGGTCCTGATACTGTAACAGCCAATCACGCGCAATTTTGGTTTCGTCGATTCCAACCGAATATTCACGGTTCCAAGGTCATGCTCAGTATTTGGTGAGACCAGCTCGGCGTAGTGTATTATGAGTTGTTAAAACCGACTAAAACAATCACAGGCGATTGTTATCGAACGCAATTAATGCGTTTGAGCCGAGCATTAAAAGACAAACGGCCGCAATACAACGAGAGACATGATAAAGTGATTCCACAGCATGACAATGCTCGACCCCATGTTGCGAAAGTGATCAAGACATACTTGGAAACTTTGAAATGGGAAGTCCTACCCCACCCGCCGTATTCTCCAGACGTTGCTTCCTCGGACTATCACTTGTTTCGATCAATGGCACACGGCCTGGCTGACCAGCACTTCCGGTCTTATGAAGAAGTAAAAAATTGGATCGATTCGTGGATCGATTCAAAAGATGACCAGTTTTTTCAACGCGGGATTTGTATGCTGCCCGAAAGACGGGAGAAAGTAGTGGCCAGCGATGGACAATACTTTGAATCATAAATGTATAACCAGTTTTTTACAATAAAGCCTCGAATTTCAGAAAAAAACGGCGGAAGCAAAGTTGTACACCCAACATTAAAATGTATACAATTAGAATGTATTGGGTGTACAACTTTGCTTCCGCTGTTTTGCAATAGATGGCTGTAGCGGTAAGTGGTAGTTAAAATAAATAGATCATAGATGTCATACAATAAGCTTAGGTATTTGTAAACATAACGCCATCGAAATATTAGTCGATTTGTGTCTGCATCATAAAGTTATTCTCGATTAAACATGTCAGCTTACGAGCCAAATTCTCGTCATTTGCGGGAGGTTTTAATTTTCTGCTTTAATATGAAGAAATCTGCGACTGAGGCTCATCCAATGCTCTCAAATACTTATGGTAAGGCCGCTATTAGTGAAAGAACGTGCCGAGAGTGGTTTCAACGCTTCAAGAACGGCGATTTTAACGTCGAAGACCAGCATGGCGGTGGAAGAAAGAAGGTTTTCGAAGATGCAGAATTGGAGGCATTACTTGATCAAGACTCGTGTCAAACGCAACAAGAATTAACAGGATCATTGGGAGTGACGCAACAAGCCATTTTAAAACGCCTGAGTCATGGGAATGATTCAGAAACAAGGAAATTGGGTGCCGTACGAGTTGAAGTCGAGAGATGTTGAACGGCGTTTGTGTGTTTGTGAACAGCTGCTTGCAAGGCAAAGACGGAAGGGATTTGTGCATCGCATTGTGACTGGGGACGAAAAATGGGTTTACTACGATAATTCCAAGCGCAGAAAATCATGAGGATATCCCGGCCATGCTTCCACGTCGACGGCCAAACCGAATATTCACGGTTTTAAGGTCATGCTCAGTATTTGGTGGGACCAGCTCGGCGTAGTGTATTATGAGTTGTTGAAACCGACTGAAACAATTACAGGCGATCGTTATCGAACGCAATTAATACGTTTGAGCCGAGCATTGAAAGAGAAACGGCCGCAATACAACGAGAGACATGATAAAGTGATTTTACAGCATGACAATGCTCGACCCCATGTTGCGAAAGTGGTCAAGACATACTTGGAAACTTTGAAACGGGAAGTCCTACCCCACCCGCCGTATTCTCCAGACGTTGCTCCCTCGGACTATCACTTGTTTTGATCAATGGCGCACGGCCTGGCTGACCAGCACTTCCGGTCTTATGAAGAAGCAAAAAATTGGATCGATTCGTGGATCGATTTAAAAGATGACCAGTTTTTTCAACGCGGGATTCGTATGCTGCCCGAAAGATGGTAGAAAGTAGTCGCCAGCGATGGACAATACTTTGAATCATAAATGTATAACCAGTTTTTTACAATAAAGCCTCGAATTTCGGAAAAAAACGGCGGAAGCAAAGTTGTGCACCCAATAAATGCATAAATTTTTTCTAATAATTTGATGAACTATAACTTTCTTAATTTTTAGTTTGTTATAACTTATTGAAAATTGTTTTTTTTACTATTTTGAATTTTATTTTAATTCAAACATTTAAATTTAGTTTTATATATTTTTAAAAATTATGAATAAAATGGGCACTATCTGAGAATAGAAATTTAAATGTTAAGTTTCTTATAAAAGCTAATGCAATTTTCAACTTTGCTTGAGATATTTAAGTTAATCTGATTAACTGCTTTATGATCAAATGACTATTAAAGTTTAAAAATTAACTAATAATTGTTAGATTCGTTCTTCGTTCAAAAATGAAGAAAATAATTTAAAAAAACCACCTGGAAATTAATATGCAAATATCATGATTTATTTTATGTCTTTTTTAACTTAATACTTTTTTTTTCCTTAAATATTTATTGACACTGAAATAATTAGTTTTCCAACAAGTTTTTCGTTAATCTATTATGGAGTATAATAGCAAAGAATATATAATAGACGATTCACCTAACACTTTTGAAGAAGTGGATATTCTGGGAAACTTTATGGAATGTCCAACGCAAAATTCTACTTGCAACGATTATTTAAAAAGTAATTCCGAAGAAACGCAACAAAATGATTTGGAAGAAAATAAATCTCTATTTTTGAATTCACCTGAGCAAAATGATAATGCAACGGAGTTTTGATTGATGAGGATGAGTTCGGTAAGTTTCAAATTAACAAGTATGTGAGCAAACCATTTCTGAATATAAAACTTTTAACAGATATTTGCATATCTGATGAAATTCCTGATCTTTTCCATCTATCAAAAATACAATTCCAAGAAGGTGAAGATGTAACATATGTAATAGTAAGTTGAAAATTCTTAATTTATTGATCAACTTTTGTTAAGAATAGTGAAGAAACTAATTGTATTATTTTAAAAATTGGTTTTATTTTTTATATTTAAAATAACTTTCGGAAATTTAAAATTTCTATTTTAAAATTTTAGTTATAATTTTGTTGACAAGGAATTTTTTTCAAACTTTTTTTATCTTATTGCCTTTATAAAAAATTGAAGGAAATAAGTTATATACAATAGACATTTACCATACATTTTAATAATGTATTCTCTGAAATGTACTTAAGTGATAATACATAGTGAAACCTTGAAGTACATACAAATTTATCAAATCTAAAGTATTAGTTATGCCTTATAATAGTCATCGACAAGTAAGTTAATTTGATATAAATTTCATTTTTTAAATTTTTTATAAGCATTGATCACAACAGATTATTGATTATTAGTTGGGAAAGTATTATTAAGAGATCAGACCCAGTTAACATCGTACGATTAATTCTGTTTATAAATATTGAATAGTGTATTGGCTTTACTTGCTTCTGTATTTTACTTCAAATAATTTTTCATTAAAATTCTGACTTGAAAGCTTCATTTTTTTTCTATACATTACCTCATTTCAATGTTCAATGTTTTTTAGATTTCAGATTCTTTATTGATATAGATTCAGACATTTCTCAAGAGAGTTCTGAAGACTTAATATTTGAAAGAGAAAATTCTAAGGCAGACGAAAAATAAGCAACTGAAACGTCACTTATTTTTGGTAAATGAAAAAAATGTTGTAAAGTATTGTCATTTTTTTTGATAATTAATTTGCTATATTTATTTAGTATGATTCTAAAGTCACTTGCATTTTTATATCACCATTTATTATTACAAACTAATTCAATTTATTTTGTAGATTCTGAAACAAATGCAAAATCAGAGATAGTTCGTTGTAAGACCAAGAATGATGTTAAACATATTGAATTTTCTCCAATTAAAAATATAATTACTGACACATATGAAAATGAAATTACTAATACACCTCCGTTAATCAGTGAGTAGAATAATTAATTAAAATAAAAATTTAGATTTTTCAATACGTTTCTTGCAGTGCTTTATCAATATAGATTGAATAAATATGTAATGTTATGATTTTAAATTTGTACTAGTTTTTAGCTTTTCGAGTTTAAAAATTAAAATTCTTTTAGAATTATATAAGCTAGCGTATTTTATATAAATAAATTTTGCAGTGTCACGTAATATATTTCGTTATAATTAAACAATATTAATCGGTTGTTTCCTTTTTGTAAATATCAAACTTTAATCATTTGTGGAATATATACAATTTTTTATTACTAATAATTCATAGTATTTCTTACAGTAAAAGTCATATCAATTTTTTACAGGTCCTAACAAATATACGAATATAGAATCACACTTTAACAGTACCATTAATTATGAGTCTCTTTTGTCATCATACCTTGTAGAAAAACATCCAAGTGACGGTTAGTAATGAATGAAATTCATGAATTTATTATAATGTTTGTATTCTTTTTTTGTACGTGTTTATAAAAACAAAATTTTAGAACTATTACTTTTTAAAAATTATTTTACAATTTCGCGAATATAAACGTATTAAGAAATAGTTTCACTTTTTCAAACATAATAATAAATAAAATTGTATTAAAAAAAAAAATATTAATATGATTATTTGTAGCAGTTTTTTTTTTTTTTTTTTTCTGAGGGAGGGGAAATCCTTTTTACGGACCATCAGGGAGGCTCCGTGCCCCCCCCCCGGTGTGTGGGACTCGCAATAATTGCCCTACCCACTAAAACCCCTCCACCTAGCCTGGTCGTTGTACCCACTCCAGAACTGCTTTCACATTGCATCGGAGTGGGACCAGGCCTTCGCCAGCGAGGCGCCGTCTTCTCGAGGCCTGCTCAACCTCCTCTTCTTTCTTCTTTCTTCTAATCGTCGCCCTCTATGGACGGCCTATGGCAGGCCGTCCAGGACGGCCTTTTTCTGTCGAAGGACCCTCCTAACAAAGGAGGTGACCTTCGACCACTGACCTTCGACCACATTATTTGTAGCAGTACTATAATTTGTAAAATAATTGATACAAAATTCAGAAAGTTTTTTGCAGAAAACAAGAATAGACAAATGGAAATTCGAAATTTGAGTAGTGAATCTTCTTTAATTATTCATAATTTGAAAAAGAGTAAAGTAAAATCTAAGTCTAGGAAACGTGCTTGTAATTCTTTTAGTAGTCCTGAAACTAAAATAGTATCTACTAAATATCAAAAATTCAAGGACAAATAAAATTTAATAAATATCGCAAACATAGCAACTCCAAAAAGTTATTAAAAAATAAAAATTGTCAATTAAAAAACCGCAAAGCACATGAAAGTTCAGAAAGCAAGGATGAATCAGAGTATTTGCCTAGTGAAAGTGAATATAGTAGCAGTGAGTCTGATGTAGATGTTGACACTGATAACATCGAGGAAATTCCTCAAAAAACAATCGGGACTAAATCATCGCAAGATAAACTTGCTTCATCTATTTGTTTCGAAAACTCTAAGTATCAAACAATGCCTATTGAACAAATAATTCCGAAATCATCAGGAGGCAAATGGTATACCAAAAAAAATTTTTGTATATATTTTTTAACTTTACAAAATCGTTTAGATAAACATTTATTCACTAATCACAGACAAGAAAAAGAAGTGCTGCAAATATCTTTGTTAAAACCAAAGAGTAAATTACGTCAAGAAAAATTGGCAGAAATTCGTTTAAAAGGAAATGATCGCTGGAATACTGATAGGATTTTGAATCCTGATTGTGTAATTATTTGTGCTCGTAGAGAAAGAACAAAGAAAACGAATAACATAAAAATTAACATAAATCAAAAAAATTATAAACACAGGCTTTCTGATACCACAAGAATCAAGCAAAGTTCTAACGATATTGTACAAAATTCTAAACAAGATGGCAATTTAATTAACAAAAATGAAGAGAAAGAGAATGAAAGCTTGAATAGAGAAAATCAATCTACTATAAAGAAAAAAACAACGGATACAGAGAATTTAGAAGTTCAATTACAAAATGCGATTGAAGCTTCTAATAGTGAAGAAAAATCGACTGCTGCTCCAATGAGTAAACGTAATAACGAAAAGTTACTAAAGAGAATGATATGTCCATACTGTTTGGATTATTTGTCGAGTACAAATTTACGCAATCACATAAGAAGAATGCACAATAGTGAACCAAATTTGAACATGCGTCAATGTTTATCTACCTCGAAAAAAGTGATGGAATTATGTCACTCACGAGCATCAGAACAAGTTAGAAACATTATATTACCAAAGCTGAGAAACGATGACGTTGGTAATGCATCAAGATATGATTTATTGATTATTCTGTATGCTAACAAATTTATTAAATAACATTCACATCAAGATCAACAACCATGCATAAGGGGCCATATGCGTCTACTAGGAAAGCTTTTAATTGCTTTGAAAAGTTTAAATAGCAATATAACTGATTTGGCAATGGTTTTTCGACCAATTTATTGGCCGGTATTACAGGATGCTATTAGTTTAGTTTGTGAACTTGATCAAAATAGCAATAGATTTAATATTATCTATAATGCAGAAACTTTGCCTATTCTCCTACGAAAATGTATTAAAATACTTAAAAATGAATACACAATCAAGGAAGATAATGAAAAGCTTGAATTTTTAATTGCATTTGAAAGAGTGTTTGTAGATGAAATTGAAAATAATGTGTCTTATACAGCTTTTCTTTCCAGAAAAGAAGCAAACAGACACCAAGAAGCACCAAAACTTCCTGCGACTGAAGATATATTAACATTTGAAAACTTCTTAAAATTAAAAAGAAATTTAAATCTAAATCATTTCAAACAAGATGGAAGAGAGTTTATACACTATTTAAATATAATGCAAACTACAGTTGTTTTGATATTAATATATAATCGACGAAGAGTTGGCAAAATTAGTCGAACGCTGCTTATTGATTATCAACATGCTAGAAAAGCAAATCCGGAAAATGAGTTTTTTAAAATGCTGTCAAAAAAAGAGCAGAATCAGCGTCTTAAATATACAAGAATTGATATCAATAATAAAAAGATTGAAGGCAAGGGATCGCTTTATTTATCTCAAGAAAATAAAGAATGTTTAATGTTATTACTTGAACATAGATCGCTATTTATTGATGAATCTAATGAATTTTTGTTTGCCTTACCAAGTGGCCCTGATAGAGAAAGTAGGCATATAAAAGTTAGCGAAGTTTTGACTAAGCTAAGCAAAGAATGTTCTTTGAAATTCAAAGAAATTGATGACAAAACCATGAGAGGCACAATGTTAAGGGGGGAAGTCCATGTAGAAGCCCCAAAATCGGTCATTTTTTAATAATATTTTTAACGATGATAAAATAATTTTATTGTTTTTGAATTTTAACACAACTTTAATAAATCTTTTTAGAACACAAAAATAATTTTTTTTTTTTTTTCAATTTAAAATGGTGGCTCAGTATGATTTGTTGTCTGCTGCCTCCAACGCGAGGTCCCAAACTGCTCCAGTTGTCACTCATTAACCGTTGATCTGAAACACAAAAATGAAAGTTGTTTTGTTTTAGGACATATAAACGGAAAGGATAAACCTATAAAATAAAAAAAAAAGTATAAAATTCAATATAAAATAAACCTTTAAAAAAAAGTCAGAATTTAGGGCTATTTTTTGACATTTCTGACCCCAAAAAAATATTTTATCAACGCGGAATATCTAAAATTTTAGGTTTATCCTTCTGATATTAATGTAAAGAAAGGCCTCGAAAAATTTCAGCCAAATCGGTCAATAACTTTTTGAGTTACAACACGAGCAGTTTTGAAAAATATAGTTTCGAGATAATCGCATTTAAAGTTAAAGTACAGAAAAATGGCCAGTTTTAATTACTTACCGATTAATCGGCAATCCCAGGTCTATACAACAGTCCTTCCTCCTCCTCGAAAAGCTGATTTTCTTCCATTTGTTGTTGCCTGCGAGCTGTACGAGCATCTTTGGTTTCTGAAAGGCTCTTACGATTCTGTCGGGTTATTCGCGCCTCGTCTGTATTATAAGCAAATACTTTAGCATAAGTGCCAATAGTTAAATTCAGAAGGTTCATTATTCTTAATACTGAACTAAAACCTTCATTAAATATCCCAGCAGCAATGTATGCCGAGATTTCAACTACTTTTAGTCCAGAATGCAGATGTTTTGGTGATAATCGCCAAACTGTGGCGTTAAAACTTTCATTCGCGTTCTGCGTATGACCACCAAGGCATCGCTCAAGCAAATCATCTTTGGACAAATCTTCGTATATTGGTAAAAGATGTTTTTTTATTTCTTCACCAAGTAATGAAGCTAAATCTTCGTTTAGAGGATCTTGATTTAGAGCAATAGCCTTCTGCCACTTGCACCAGCTATCAACGCCTATTGGGCAGTTTTCATGTTGAGGTTTTTCTTTAGCAGAAAAAATATGATTATAAGTTGCCATTATGGCTTTTTAAATCTCGCCAACACTGCTGATATTTCTCTGAATACTCAAACCATAGTATTTTGTTAATTTTTTTACAACTTTATCAGTTAGTTTTCCTCTTCCTGAAAGTTTTTTTTCTTTTCTTATATTTCTAAGTCGAGGACCCATTCTTTTTTCTACATGACCAATACATTCACTCTTCACAATTGGTAACTCATTACCGTAAGGTTCTAAATCTAGAATAGCCTTGAATGTTTTCGAATCTCCGTCACCAATGTAGTTACCATATTTTACTCCGAACTTTTCTTCAGAAGTCGAGAACATTTCTTTTATGGCATCGACTTCCATCTTTCCTGACGAACCTTCGTGATTTTCTTGACACTCATTCTCGTGATACTCGAACCACTTACGGAATTCTTCTGTATGAGTCTTGTTTTTCCAGTAATTACAGCCTTGACAGTAACTACTTTTTGTTTTCAAATCAATGACTTTCCCTGAATAATAACCTATGAGCGTTGCAACACCGAACTTTGATTTGAAACCACGTTTTTTCCAGGTGCCATCTCCAGATACTTTTAAAATATTTCTTTCTCTTCTTTGCTCGACATTTTTTTCCATCTCTTCTTCCACTGCCTTCTGCGATAGTAATTAAAAAGATGATTTAGCTGCATTATAAATGTCTTCCACGATGTTAGCGTAACAATGTTTACTTGAACCAGTGCATAAGCCCATCAGGTTACAAAAGACATTTATTCCTTCTCTTGCAACACCTAAAAGTCTCATGACAAACACTAATTTTCGATTGATTTCAAATCCGTTGTTGATAAAAGGTCCTGAATTTATTTTTTAATTACCACATGGACACGTGACAACAATTTTAAAACCAAGAGCTCTAGAGCCACACTCACTAAATTTTATCTTTTGATTACATACCGAGCACTTCACAATTTCAGACAAAGCTGTAAGCACTGTAAAGAATTCAATTATTCTGTACCCGTGCAAAGGATTAGTTATTATATCTTCACTATCACGCGTATACAATTTTTTTCCACTGGCACTGTCATTATGGCTTGTACTGGCTTCAAATTTTTCACCTTCTTTATCGGTAAACTGATTGCCCAGATATTTTCGTTTTCAGGGGTTATTTCGTGCAATATTGCCTCGCATACCTTTTTTATGATTCGGCATTTTTACGTTCCGAAATCAACTGAACACGATGAATTCTCCGGCTAAACTATCTATATTTCTTGACTAACCTTTATTCGTATAGCAATATTACACGTGTACAGGAACGTAAATGTAGATATATATACTTACATATATACTATAATATAAAGTATTATTTCCGGATATGGGACAAAAGAAGTTTTTCAAGTTATTATAATGGAGAGAGCCCTTTTGTCTGAAGCGCTCCGACTACCTGGCTCGATACTTTACAATACGTACTCCGGCCCGCTCCATTATATTAGCTGTAACTTCGTAAATATTCGAGATTTTTTTTTTTCGTCTCGTCAGTACACGCTCAACATAGTATATTTTTAGATTATCGAAAAAAAAAAATCGATTTATTGAAAATTCTATATGGACTTCCCCCCTTAAGGAAACTGCTGGCTACGTGTAACGCTACTATAGATAACGGCAAAAATATTGACATAATTTCGAAACACATGGGTCACTCCAAAAAAGTTTATTTAAAATTTTACAAACAGGACATTGATGGAGATGTCAAAATAACAAAGATGTTAGATCGTGTACAGTCTGGAAAGTATATCGCATCTGAAGAGGTCAATAAGAGTACAGACATTTCAAAAGATTCATTTGAAAGTCAATCTGACTCATTTTGCAATAACTTGTCCATTACACCAAAACAAAATCATCGTCTTCGAGATTATCAAGGTAAAAAAGTGTCAAATTAACTATATTGAAGGTTAATAATTGCACTAATATTTTTTGCACTACTAAAGTTCACTTAGTTGTTATACTAGGTTGTTCAAAAAGTTTTGAAAGCGGAAATGAAGATACTTTTTTTTGTTGGTAAAATCACTTTTATTGCTCAGTATAATCTCCCATAAGTTCAATACACTTGGTCTAACGGTCTTCCAACTTGTTTATCCCATCATGGAAGTGACTTTCTGCAAGGCCTGCAAAATACTCCTCTACGACGGCTATAACCTCTTCGTTTGATGAAAAATGCTTCCCACGAAGGAATTTCTTGAGGTGTGGAAACAGCCAGAAGTCAGAGGGAGCTAAATCAGATGAATAAGGTGCATGCTGCAATAATTTGTACTTTAATTCGGTTATTTTAGTGATGGTTTTTTGAGCTGTGTGAGCGGGTGCATTGTCTTGATGAAAAATGATTTTTTTCTTGTGCAAACCGGGTCTTTTTTCACTAATTTTTTCATCCAATTGGTCCAAAAGGTTACAATAATATTCAGAATTTATTGTTTTGCCAGTTTGGAGATAATCCACCAACAAAATCCCTTTTGCATCCCAAAAAACTGACGCTAACACCTTCTTCGCCGATTTCTGGACACGAACTCGCTTCGGTGCCGAAGTGCCTGGTTGACACCACTCTTTAGCCTCTTGTTTTGATTCAGGGTCATGATGGTAGACCCAAGTCTCATCCATAGTGATGAATCGACGCAAAAAATCCTTTTTATCCTTTCGAAAACGCTCCAAATGTTGCTCAGAAAGTCGCATTCGAACGTGTTTTTGTTCCATTGTGAGCGAATGCGGCACCCATTGTGCACAGAGCTTTCTGAAACCCAAAACTTCATTTAAAATATGACTCACACTGCCTAATGAGATGTCTAGGGCCTCTGCTAAATCTCTCTCGGTCAATCGACGATTTTCCAAAACCATATCCTGTACATTTGCTATGAATGCTGGTGTTGATGCACTTTTTGGACGTCCTGAGCGTGGATCGTCTTTAACGCTTTTTCGACCACGTCTAAACTCTAAAACCCATCGATGCACAGTTGGAAATGAAGGAGCAGATTGCTTTAACACTTTCACCATTTTTGTATGAATTTCCGTTGCTGATAAACCTTCCAAAACAAAGAATTTTATCACTGCACGATATTCGCTTTTTTCCTTTGTAAAAAAAATACACTGACACGTCAACTTCAAATGGCTTGTAAACAAACAATGAATTGACAGAGTGGAATAAAACTTTGGGTATGTTTATATAAAAGATAAAATATTAAAATGGCGTAAAAATTTTGGTTCTTCTACTGCTCTATAGATGTCGCTTGCAAAACTTTTTGAACAACCTAGTATTCTTTCAAATTCCCTTTTGTTGATTTATATTATTTTTATAATTATAATGTAAAAGAAATTAATTCTAAAATAGCATTTATTTTATATTGATAACTTATATACGCATCCTTTTTAATTTAAATATATTAAGATATTGTATAATATATGCTATCAATTACTCTAATGCTATTTTATTTAACCAGAATCAAATCACATAATTTTTGTAGATATTTAATAGTTTTTATTTAAATTATATTAATATTTGACTGCTATTTTGTTTTAGAGCACAGAATAAAAAGAAAATCTTGATCAAATATGGAACTAGTTGCTATTCGAAATGGTCTAAAGCGCTGCTTCGAGGATGCTAGATACCCAACAGCACAAGAAATTCGAAATGCTCAAGCCAAATACAAAATACTTAAATGTCGATCAGAAAAGGTTATAAGGACCTTCTTTTCTAATTATTTTAATTCTTTAAAATCAAAAAAAAAGTACAAAAAAACTAAAAATCTAGAAAACTAATATAAAAAAATATTTTGTAATGCATTACTTTTATTTAACTTTTTTTTTTACTTAATTTTTACTTAATGATTACTTTTTTGATTTATAAAGTCTAATGGTAACTGCAGATTAAATGTAAAACGATAGCATATTATTTTGTAATACGGTAGTAATTGCTGTACAACAATTAATTAGATAGTCAAATTTGAGTACTTTTTTATAAGGGAATTTCTAGAAAAATATATTTTTATGTTTTCGGTAGTTTTTTTATTGCAAAATGTTGATTTTGCAGATTGAGGTAGCTATTGCAAAAGCAAACATGCAATGATATTATATTCTTAATTATTATAGATTTTCATATTTATATGAAATATATATATATATATACACATGTGTATAATAAACCTATTGAAAGATACTAGGTACAGTTGCAATAGTATGAATGAGCTGGTTATAAATGTACATTTATTATTGAAAAGCAACTGAAAGTTTAATAATGTAAATTTTAAGTACTTATGAATGTTTATTGCTTAATTAAAATCTAATACTTCGTTTTATATATTTTTTTCAGTAGTACAAAGTATTGTTTGAAAAATGTTTTATTTAATTTTGTTACATAAAAGATCAAAAC
The DNA here is from genome assembly GCA_949987625.1 of Chalcis sispes. Taxonomy (NCBI): domain Eukaryota; kingdom Metazoa; phylum Arthropoda; class Insecta; order Hymenoptera; family Chalcididae; genus Chalcis; species Chalcis sispes. Next base: position 17,237,902 of record OX465098.1, on the reverse strand, counting down.
AATTTATACTTTCTAGAAAAATTGATCATAAAAATGAAAATTTTGTGTTACCTAAAAATAACTGATTAAAACTTATTAAAACCGATTCAAAAGGTAATCGGTTTGAATCCGGTTTTTTAATCGGAAGTTATCAAATTAAAACCAATATAATCGATTAAAACTTATTTAGACCAATTATAAAATTCTATCGGTTTTAATCGGATTTAATTAGTTCTATTTTTAAATAAAATAATATTTTTATTGCAGAATATAACTAATAAAATCCGATTAAAACCGATATAATTTTATAATTGGTCACAATAACTTTTAATCGATTATATTAGTTTTAATTTGATATCTTCCGATTAAAAAACCGGATTCAAACCGATTACCTTTTGAATTGCTTTTAATAAGTTTTAATCGGTTATTTTTACGATATAGTAGTAGTCGAAGAAACTCTGAGACATGCAATTATTAAATTGATTACCAAATTTAAGTATTTTTGTTGTTCTAGTAGGGATTGACTAGTTAATTATGTACGTTTTGAATATTTATGTACAAGTTTAATTGTTTAATTAAAACGTAGCGTGTGCTTCGTTTTATATGTATTATATTTCTTATAATATAAAGCAATGTTTAAAAAATGTTCAATTTAGTTTTGTAATAATAAAGATCAAAAATTAATAAAAAAATTTATACACGTGTCATTTTTTCTTGTCTACTAAATATTTGTATTTAAAGTTTATTTGTAAGGTATATATTATAAATATTTATATACATATATTCGTCTAAATACGTAAAGTATTTATATAAAATGTGCATTAGCATCAAGTATCTTGATTTGGTAAGCAATACTTTAAGAAAATCTATAAAATTTTAAAATTATGATTAATAAATTTTATTATCAGCAGTAATTTAATTATTACATAATTACAACTAAATCTAAAAATATTAAATTACTGAAGTGTATTGGTTAGAAATATGCTACTAATTCTATCAATGTCTTATTAGTTTTTATTTTCTTAAAGAAATAAAAAATAGAAACATTATTTAAGATAGATAAATTTGAGCTGGCATTTATTACGTAAAATTATGGTATGATGTAAACAACTTTATAATAATTAATTATAATTGTCTTTAGAAGCAGAATTAACTCAAATAGCATAAATATTAAATATTATATTTGTGAAATCTCCGCCTATCTTTTTCTGAACATGCATACTGAATTTCAAAATTCGCTAGAAAGAAAATACCCAGTTGCAAGAATTCACGTGAAAATTCACATGGAAATCCACGTGGATTTTTACATGGAAATCTACACTGAAATCAGTCCAATAACACACTGTATGTGGATTTCCTTGTAGATTTCCGCGTAGATTTTTACGTGGATTTCTGCATAGATTACCACGTGGGTTTCAACGTGAAATCAGTGTAGAAATCTACGTGGAAATCAGTGTCGATATCTATGTGGAAATCAGTGTAGAAATGTACGTAGAAATGTACGTAGAAATAAGTGTAGAAAAACCCACACAGATCGAAAGGTTTTTAAAATATTTTTAAAACGTTTGATGAAAGGATAAAAACCTTTTTAAAAGCTTTCAAAAAATGTTTTTGAAATGAGTTTATGTCCGTTTTTAAACCCTTCAGCAATGTTTTCTAGCTCCTTTTATAAACCTTTCGATACAAGTGTAAAAAAAATTTCTATAAAAGTTATAGATATATTAAAAAAAACATTTTTGAAAGTAGTTGATGAAACCTTTTAAAATACTTTTTTAAAACCTTTATAAAAATTTTAATTATGTATTTTATATTTTAGAATTTTATTTTTTATTATGATTATACATATTTTTAACATACGCATTATATTGAATCGCTTATTCGCATTGTCGCACATGTTATTTTACACATTATTTTACGGAAGAAAAGGCAGAAAAATGTTTGACCTACGGTGGGATCGAACCCCGGGTTCTTCGCATTATAAAGCAGACGCCCTAACCATTACGCTATGCAACGCTTGTAGAACTAATATTTAAATTTGAATCACATGTTGCATGGCAATCCATTTACACTTGTATTGATTTAACATTTAAAATTTCCTCTATAGTATAAAGTATTTTTTTTAAATTAAGAAATAATTAAAAATTCAATATATTTAAATACATAATTTCGCTCTTGAGATTTTACTACATATGTAGTAAAGTATAGTACATTCGTCAACCGCCTTATTTTCATACTCGTTCTAGCACAGATAAATGAAATATTTGACGTATTTATATTATAACACTATTGAAAAAATGTCCTCTATTTCTTTCTATTTATAATATAATTGTTTTCATGAATGATTTACATAAATAGTTCAAAACATAATATTTTGCAAATTCATTTGTATAGTTCTACATAAAAATATTATAAAATTGTAAAAATTAGATATCGATATGATGCTTTGCTTATTCAGCGAACAAGAAATATCTGTAATTAATTGTCACTAATTCATAATCAGCCTTTTTAAAATTGTGTGTTACAGAGTTACTAAGAATATATTCAAAAATAAATGGTGCAGTAATAAGATCCAACATTATATCTATTTCATATTTATTGCATCAGTACAATAAATCTATGTACATGGTACTTCTTCTTTTTGTTAATTATTTCCATAGATTTATTAAAGCTTGACCGCTACAGAATATCTTATAAGTATCGCCAACGATATCGGATCTTTCTTTATTGCAGAACAGTATTATAAATCGACGGATATGATTTTCTATAGTTATTTCGAACAATTCCATAGATTTAGTAAAGGTTTTATAACCGTATAGAATAAAGAAATAATGTTCAAAGCACAAGGAGTTCTTACTTTTAACCTCACATATTTTTCACGATTTCTTTTATCAATTTTATTTATTGCAAAAGTACAATAAATCTATGGATATGATTTTGTATCTTCGTGTCCAATGATCCTATAGATTTATTGGAAATTCCAAACTAACAGTGTTATTAATTAAGGTTTGAAGCAGGAGTTCAAAATTTCTATATGACTTTTTCTTACCAATAGTACATCGATATATTTGTAAAATATGTAAAGCGTATTTCATCATATATATATGTTGAATATTATATTAACATTTATATAAGCGTATAAATATTAAAACTGCGGATGAGATAAAAATGTATAGACATTTACACATTTAATAACATGTTAATGTCGTAAATGTCGTTATTTGTATCAGAAAACGCGATTAAAACATTGTTATAAATATAGTAAATGTATAATATTAGAAAGAAAATGTCAGATGGAAAATTGAAACTTTCCCAGCTGTAAATATTATTCAATTACTCTCTGTCGCTCAGAATATTTGAGAATGTTATTAGATCGTTTAACATAAACACAAAATATATAAAACGTTTGCAAGAAAATTTAAGGTTGAATGTAGAAATTCCGAGAATTGTAGAAACCTCTACTAAATACGTCGAATTGTTCTAAACAAAGATAAAAAACTATATCCATGTATTTATAGTAAACAATAAGCTGATATCATTAGCTACAAAGAGTATATGTATAGAAATTACAGCTCCTTTTGCTTCAAAGATTATTTATACATATTTATTTATAATATAATTTTACTCTGTAAAATTTAAAATCTTTAAAAAATCCATCGAATTACTTAATATAAGAATAAGAAATTATATTCACAGATTGATAGTATTGTTCTACTATAAACGATACTACTATACACGATAATTTGATGTTATTGTTCTGCTAGAAACAGTCGATTCGAATTCATAGAAAAATTTTAATTGATTACAAATGAACTTCTTAATTAGAAAAAGTACCTTTAAAAGCAATTGAAATGAAAATATATCTATTAAAATCCATTCAATTTAATTTCCTGGAAGTGTAGGATTCATTGAAATCAATTGATATGAATGGAAAAAACGGTTATAATCAATTAAAGTCCATTGAAATCTATTGAAATTAATAAATTTGAATAGAGAAATCATTAAAATGAATTAAATTTCATTAAAGTATTTGATTAATATTTTATTGATATTAGTGGCATTTCAATCGATTCTGAATTAAGTATATTATATTGAATTACTACTTTTTATATTAAGAAGTACAATTGAAATTTCAATTGAACTTAACAAAAGTATTTATTGATATCAATTGTATTTCTATTTCTATATTTAGTGAATCTGCTAAAAATGTTTTTATTTTCTCCCGTCACCGTGGATGATACACTCACAATGGGTGACCACAATGGTATAAAACTTCAGTGTTCTTATATACTAATCGAAGGAAAATTATGCCTCTTGCGAGAAAGAGGATAAGAGAGCATTTAGCAGATAAATATCTATTGAGAAAATGTTCATTAAAATTAATTAAAGATTAAATTTATCCAAATCTATTAACTTCACATTGAGAACATGTTTATTTAAACTAATTAAAGATTAAATTGATTGAAATCTATTAAATTCATACTGAGAACATGTTCATTAAAATCAATTAATGTTAATGTTTATAAGAGTTTAGATAAGTATTAAAGATTTAATAAGAAAATTGAAAATTCAACTCATTAGAAATTGCATTTCATTATTATCCATTCAAATCAATACAAACTAAATAAACTTCTTGATACTTATTAATTGGTTTTATTGAATTCCATTAAAATTAATTTAATTTTTATTAATTCCAATGGATTTCAATCGGTTATTTCTAGCAAGGTGGCTACAAAGAGTCCGTATGAAAATCGCAACTCTTTCTTTTGATAAATATTGTTTCGAATGTTTACTTAGCGAGTATCAAGAAATTTATGTGTTATAATTCTATAATTGTTATTAATTGTATATTTAATAATAATTTAATTAATAAATAAATAACACCAAGAACAAAATTTGTTATTGTACGAAATAAATTTGTACTTATTAATATAATTAAATACAATACAAATAATATCAATATCATTATTTTTGATTTGTACATTTGAACGCCTGTTTAAAACAATATTTTAAATATATCAATTTTTCTAGCCAAACTGAAAAAAAAATATTTATTGTTTATACATACTAGGTGTAGTAGAAAGTAATCCATTATTTTGCCAATAGATGGCTTTAGTAGTCTGTATCTCCCGTTGTGAAAGTGCGATCGGGTTACACTAGATGGCGTTAGAAAGATAAGATTTCGTACTAAAAAAGCTTCTGATACAGTTTTGTGATTGCTTGACTCAGTATTTTTTTAGCACGCGTCAAAGATGGACACCAACAAAGAGAAAATACGCCATATTTTACAGTTTTTCTTCGATAAAGGCGAAAACGCAAGCCAGGCAGCTGAAAATGTGAATAGTGTTTATGGTCCTGATACTGTAACAGCCAATTACGCGCAATTTCGGTTTCGTCGATTCCGTTCCGGTAATTTTGACGTCAAAGATGCACCACACTCTGGAAGGCCAATTGTCGAAAATGTCGATAAAATAATGAAAATCGTCGAGTCCGACCGTCACGTAAGCACTGTTTCGATTGCCCAGGAGCAAAACATTGCACAAAAAACCGTTTAGAACCACTTAAATAAGGCTGGATACAAAAAGAAGTTCGATGTATGGGTGCCACACGAGTTATCGCAAAGAAACCTCATGGACCGAATTTCCATCTGCGAATCGCTGCTGAATCGCAACAATATCGATCCATTTCTGAAGCGAATGGTTACTGGTGATGAAAAGTGGGTCACTTACGACAACGTCAAGCGATAACGGTCGTGATCAAATCGCGGGAAGCCGGCGCAAACGGTGGCCAAGCCAGGATTGACAGTCAGGAAGGTTTTGCTGTGTGTTTGGTGGGACTGGTAGGAAATCATCTACTATGAGCTGCTCACCTACGCCGAACTCTTAATTCGGACCTGTACTGTCAACAATTGGATCGTCTGAAAGAAGCAATCGCCCAGAAGCGGCCAGCTTTGGCCAATAGGAGAGGAATTGTGCTCCATCAGGACAACGCCAGGCCGCATACATCGATAGTGACTCGTCAGAAGCTCCGGGAGCTTGGTTGGGAAGTTCTTATGCATCCACCTTATAGTCCGGACCTGGCACTAAGTGATTACCACCTGTTCCTGTCTGTGACGAATGATTTTGCAGGTGAAAAATTCGCCTCAAGAGAAGATTGTGAAAATCGACTGTCCTAGTTTTTTGACAATAGGGACAAGGGTTTCTACGAGAGAGGCAATATGAAATTACCTCCAAAATGGCAACAAGTTATCGAACAAAACGGTGCATATTTGACCTAAATCATATCATTCTATCTATGCTAAATAAAACCTTCAATTTAATGCAAAAATAATGGATTTCTTTTTAATATTATAGTAGGATATACTTGTATAACATCTTTACTATGTATCTTTATCAATCTAAAATTAGTTACTTATATCTTAAATAACTTCATCGCAACATTTGAGTATCTCGTTACAAAAATATTTTATATTAGAACTTAACTTAATTTTATTTATTTCTCTTTCTGATGAACGTTTATTTATTACAATCATTAATTAAAATATCAATATAATAATAAATTATAATTAATAGTACGATATTAGAGTTTTCGATTACTCAATATTTAGAAACTTCTATAATTAACAAACTTAATTAAATATGTTTTTATCACTAAAATAACAATTTTTTCTTGACAATTCTTATAATCTATCATGGAAATGAAATGTTTTTATACTTTTTGATTTTTTTTTGTAGGTATATTTGTCATTTTAAATTAAATAGCATAATTCTTATAGTAGAGCCTATAATCAAAACCTTTTTATTCTTTCACTTTTGATATTGTAATTATATTTGTCTTCTTAAATTGAGTTAATTCGAAATCAAGTAATTACGTTTACACCATGTATGTTATACATAAATATAAACTTATTAGTTTTAAAAAAATACTTATTATTATGTATTATACGTTGTTCAAATAAGATGCATTTGTAAATCTTCGATGTTACTCTTATGCAGACAGAATTAATTATTTATGTCTTAGCTACAAGCAGTAGCTTATAGTGTACTTCTAGTTATTTTATATTTTCTCTTAATATGTTGTTGATATATAATATAAATTGCATGTATGCATCTTATGATTTACTAGCAATGTGACTTTCCAATTGGTTTTTCAAATGTTTATTTCATTGAATCTAAAACTAAAAATAAGGCATTTTCTGAAGTTAGTACTATTGTAATTGCATACCCAGTTGCAAGAATCGACGTGAAAATCCACATGAAAATCCACGTGGATTTTTACATGGAAATCTACACTGAAATCAGTCCAATAACACACTGTATGTGGATTTCTTTGTAGATTTCCGCGTAGATTTTTACGTGGATTTCCGCGTAGATTACCACGTGGGTTTCAACGTGAAATCAGTGTAGAAGTCTATGTGGAAATCAGTGTCGATATCTATGTCGAAATCAGTGTCGATATCTATGTGAAAATCAGTGTAGAAATGTACGTAAAAATAAGTGTAAAAACCCACACAGATCGAAAAGTTTTTAATGAAAGAATAAAAACCTTTTTAAAAGCTTTCAAAAAATGTTTTTAAAATGAGTTTATGTCCGTTTTTAAACCCTTCAACAACGTTTTCTAGCTCCTTTTATAAATCTTTCGATACAAGTTTTAAAAACATTTCTATAAAAGTTATAGAAATATTAAAAAAAAAATTTTTGAAAGTAGTTGATGAAACCTTTTAGAATACTTTTTTAAAACCTTTATAAAAACTTTATAAATGTATTTTAAAATTATTAAAAATTCAATATATTTAAATTCTAATTATATCTTAATCTAAAAAAATACTTTACACTATAGAATAAATTTTAAATATAAAATTAATACAAGTGTATATGGATTGCCATGCAACTTATGATTCAAATTTAAATCTTAGTTCTACAAGCGTTTCATAGCGTAATGGTTAGGGCGTCTGCTTTATAATGCGAAGGACCCCTGGGTTCGATCCCACCGTATGTCAAACATTTTTCTGCCTCTTTTTCCGTAAAATAATGTGTAAATTAACATGTGCGACAATGCGAATAAACGATTAAATATAATGCGTATGTTAAAAATATATATAATCATAATAAAAAATAAATTTCTAAAATATATAAAATACTTAATTAAAGTTTTTATAAAGGTTTTAAAAAAGTATTTTAAAAGGTTTCATCAACTACTTTCAAAAATGTTTTTTTTAATATATCTATAACTTTTATAGAAATTTTTTTAAAACTTGTATCGAAAGGTTTATAAAAGGAGCTAGAAAACATTGCTGAAGGGTTTAAAAACGGACATAAACTCATTTTAAAAACATTTTTTGAAAGCTTTTAAAAAGGTTTTTATCCTTTCATGAAATGTTTTAAAAATATTTTAAAAACCTTCCGATCGGTGTGGGTTTCTACACTGATTTCCACATAGATATCGTCACTGATTTCCACGTAGATTTCTACACTGATTTCCACGTAGATTTCAACACTGATTTCACGTTGAAACCCACGTGGTAATCTATGCGGAAATCCACGTAAAAATCTACGCGGAAATTTACGTAGAAATCCACATACAGTGTGTTATTGGACTGATTTCAGTATAGATTTCCACGTCAAAATCCACGTGGATTTTTCGTGGATTCTTGCAACTGAGTAAACAAATATCTTTTTTTTAAATATTATCAAATGCTGCTTACTTTCATAAAACACAGCTTCTGCATCTTCGAACATTGACACACCATTTAATTTGGCATTAAAATCAATTTTGGCATAATGAAGTGAATCATTTAATTCCTGCACTTTTCGTTTAGTATAAGAAGATCCAACATTGAATAATAGTATGGTTTTATTTTATCATCGTATATTACTTCTAATATGTTAAATTTTATTCTGATAGGAATTTGATAGGAATATTTTTTCCATATGTCATAAATTTATTCAAATCCTCATTTTGTGTAGTCACCACATTTAATATAAGTTATTTATTTAGAAGTGTTATCTGTTCAGAATTATCTGAAAATGAATATAAAAAAATATTCTTAGATTGATTTACAAGGGAAATAGAAAAAGGGATCAAGTAAATATGTTAAATATAAAATAAATGAATTATAAAATTACAATGAATTAATAATACAATTCGTCGCTTCAAAAAAAATAAATTTCATGGAACAAAATCAAACTATTAATTTTATTTTTTTCAACGTGTAGTGCTTTTATTATTCTTACCATCAAGTAGTTCATGTAGAATATTCAATTCACTAAGTTTTTTATTAAGTCGATCACCTGAATAACCGTATTATGAAGTTATTATACAGTTATATAATAATAATACAATAATATTTTATATTTTACTTTACCACATTGATATTTTACTGATGTACAAACGGTCAATAAGGATTTCTATTTAACTGTTTTGAGACGTTTGCGTGAAAATATTCGCCGTAAACGGCCGGATTTGTGGCAAAACAATTCGTGGATTTTGCATGACGATAACGCACCATCTCATCGAGCCACGATTATTAACGATTTTAAGACCAAACACTCGATAAATACCATCGACCAGCCACCTTATTCGTCTGATCTAGCTCCGTGTGACTTTTTTTTTTCTCCAGACTGAAATTACCGCTCCGGGGAACCAGATTTGACTCCATAGACGCCATAAAAGAAAATTCGCAGAAGGAGCTGAAGGCCATCCCTGAAAGCGCCTATAAAAAATGTTTCCATGATTGGAAAAAACGTTGGCACATGTGTATCGCTTCAAATGGAGCATATTTTGAAGGAGATTCAATAAATATTAAAGAAGTTTAATATTTTTGCGTTTTATTTTAAATTTCCGGATACTTTTTTTGTCAGAGTGTATTTGTTTTTTGTTTTATAATAATCTTTCTTGAATTTATTGTTTTCCTTTTCATTATTTTTTTTTTGTTTAATATTTTCTTTTTCATTAGAATCACTTAATTGAGTATTATTAATTTGTTTTGCATTTGAATTGAAAACAGGATAATCTACAATTTTACGCGTCAATTTGACGCGTGAACGAATACATATAACAACACTTAGAAAGCAATGTAATTATATACTATAAGAAAAAAATTTAGCTATGAGATATATATTTATGGAAAGTTTTTATTATTCGATAATTTTATTATACATTATTTTAATATTCTACATTTATTTCGCGCATCTTTTACACAAATACTCAATTTTTTTTGTACTTTCCGCAAACAACCTTTTTAAATATTTTACAGGTATTATTGCTCCTGTTTCTTTTACAAAAGCCAATTTGGCAAGTCTTGCGTTCTCCCGAAGTACTAGGTGGCGGGTGATTATAATCTATGTTTTTGTATTTTTTCTTTTCTCCTTCTGCATGTTCTTTGGCCAACTGAAATAGAAAATCTTTTCTGGATAATTTTGACCCAGTACACTCTGTATATAAGATCCATGCGTTTATTGCCGCTAAATCTAAAATGTTGAAGAACACCTGGAGAGGCCATCGAAAAGATGCTGATTTGGTGATATATTTGCGAGCCATTTGGTCTACTACGTCGACTACAAACTTTGTCTCATTGTAATATGCCATTGTTTCTGGGGTATGTTTTTTATTGTCTTTTATTGTTATAAAAGTATGCTTAGTACTTAGTAACAGCACCTTTAGATTTGACTTACTTTTATATATAGTAAGTATGCATTTTCCTGATTTATAATGTTCTGAAGAATACAACTTCATTTTATCTTTCTTGATTTTTGCTGGCTTTGGAAGTTCTCTCTTGTTGGCTCGAATAGTTCCAACTAAACTGGTTCCTCTTGCAACTAATTTTTCAACTAGAGGAATACTGGTGAAAAAATTATCCGTGGTTATATTTCTGCCTTGATGAAGATATGGTTTGGCTAACTTTATAACTACAACTTCGCCCTAAGGGTGTTGAAGTTCGCGTTTCATCCTTACCTAAGTAAGGCAACCCATTTATAACGTATTTAGATTGAACATCTACTGCCAACCACAACTTTATGCCAAATTTGTGCGGCTTATTTGGCATATATTGAGTGAATTTGCAGCGGGCTTAAGTAGGGAACAGTTGCTCGTCTATTGAAATATTCTCGCAAGGTTTATAACAGCATTGGCTATCGTGTATAAATTGATTCCATATTTCGGATATCATTGCAAATTCGTCGGTGCGTAAACGTTTAGATCGTTCCGTTTTTTTATCTAATCGGACAAATCGAAGAATTTGCATGAATTCATCCCTGGGCATCGTATTAGAAAAAAAAGCTGGTCCCCATTCCTTGAACCATAAATAAAAAGCATTTAGCGAATTTGCTTCATACGCTCCCCTAGCGTACCAAATCCCAATAAACGCAAGTAACTTTGTAATTGAAATCTTCCAATCTCCTTTCAAAACATGACGTGCTTCTTCTTTAGTGCAACTTCTTATATGTTCTATCATGATTATGGTTATAATCAAATGAAAAGCACTGCTTACGTTACCTTCCATCACATTTCGTTTTGCGTAGCCAGTAGGCCCAGCGATGTCTTTGAAGATTTTGTGGAAAGGATATCGACCACTAGAGCCGCCCACTTTCAATTTCGTCCAAGTTGTTCCATCAACCGCTATTTCTGTATCACAGAATGAATCCGAATTTTGGGACGATCCCGTGATGCTTATCTCATTCTCAGATTCAGAATCGGATAGGATACGCATCCTTTTTCTGCGAAGACGTAATTTATGATGATTTTCTTTTTCACTGTCTGATGATTCCCCTGCTTGCATACTTTCATCAGATTCCAAAATCTCGATTTCATCCTCGTTTTGAATCACTTCATTTTCATCCTCTTCAGTGCCAGAACACTCCTCACAAATACTGACTATGTTTTGTAAAATTTTATTTCCTCTTCTAGACATATTTAGATGATAAAGAAGGGCTTTTTGTCAAAATAATATAAAATTGAGGTTCACAATAATATTACTAATTTAAAAAATATTCTAGTATTTTATTTTTCAATACTCGAACTAAGCAACTGAAACCTTCAAAATCTCTTCGCACTCTGACATCAATTGACATTCTGCGTTTCGTTCTTTCTATTATTGCTTACCGGCAGCAGTTGTTTTTCGCTTGTTTAATTTGAGATAACGATATCGGATTACGGATGGAAGTATTCTCGGTACGTTCCTATTTATTATTGATGTGATGTTTGCATGTTTACTCAAAATTTTGTCTAAAGTACGATCGCGTCAAATTGACTCATATCCGTAGAGATAGGTATACCACATAGAGAATTTCAATACTTCAACGCTTTTGAAGAAAATGGACTTCAATATATATTTACCTCGATCAATGGATAAAAGTCATTACAAGAGATAAAATAAAAATGCAAACGGGTTTTGTAATTTTCCTTATAAAATTCGAAATGCGTCAAAATGACGCGTCCCGTAAACCTAGTGTTAACAAGTTTCACAATACGAGAACAAAATTTGTGCTACCAATCTTTTACTTTTTATATGACGAAATTATTAATTGCATTTGTCGTTTTTACAACACGTATTTTTAGAGCATATATATTTTTATGCACCGATTATCTTATAATAAAGACTGTTTAAGAATTTTCCAATTATGAATTATACCTTTGTACTGTTTTCCCACTATAAAGAATGTAATATATCTTTTATTATTGTGTGTGTGTGTGGCGTGTGTGGTGTGTGTGTGAGAGAGAGAGAGAGAAAGAGAGAGAGAGAGAGAGAGAGAGAGAGAGAGAGAAAGAGAGAGAGAGAGAGAGAGAGAGAGAAAGAGAGAGAAAATTTCGTTCATGATTCTCGTACACGTATAGACATCGTAGACGTTGTCTTGAATTTTTTTATTTCTGTCCTCCACGCATCTTTTGTCTTTTCCTTCATTATGAAATACTAACGGTATTAGAGCTACGGCTTCTAGTTACGGCTGAGGCGCATTACGATGTGCATCACCACGCGAAATCGTTAGAGTCGAGAAAAAATTTGAAATTTTTTTAAAATAATAAACCTGTTTACATACACTCTTAAGGGGGGGGTATGGTTTTGAGGGTTCAAAAAAAGTGATTTTTTTTTTATTGCATATTATGAAAGTATAGTAACTCAAGAATGTTGTCTGTTAATATGAAGTCAATCGGAGCAAAACTCACAAAGATATAGCTTTGGAAGTAGGCGTGTCTCGAACGACTACCTGAGCTGTAACCGCTCAGCGGAAAGGCAGCTGTTTCTCAATCTCTTTTGTTATTGTCCCTAAGCAGTTTACAGAAAGGTCTTAGACAAGGTCGTTGTAACGGTACCTGGTGTTGGTTCATTTTCGAAGCAGACGCGGAGTGTAACAGTCGTGTTGTATTTTCTTACTCTATTTCGTTGTGATATTTTTGTTGTTCGCAAAATGCCGAGAAAAGTTTCAAGAGAGTGTAGAAAGGAGTCTGCAAAAAAGTTGTATCAAGCTAAAAAAATAGTTCCTCCGCATAAACGAAGAAATGATGACGATATTGAGGCAAGGAGTACGTCAACGAAAAAAATCAGACTAAGCTTTAGCCAAAAAGTTGCTGAAGATACAAATAAACATTTCAGAATCATTGATTTTCTGTTAGTTTTTTCAACAATTTCTACGTTAGTAAAGTGTGCAGTTTGTGATAGTACAGTATCATTTCAGTGTTGTGGCAAAATAGGTCTTGGTTTCAAGATAAAAATAAAATGTGAAAAATGCAAAGAACCTCGTTACGTTCCGTCTAGTGAACGAGTAGATAATCATATGTATGAAGTGAACTACCGATTTGCTTTCGTGATGCGAGTTTTAGGCTTGGGATTAGCTGGTTGTGACAAATTCTGCGGACTGATGGATTTATCCAGTAATTTCGTATCAAAATCGGTATACAACAATTACTTGAAGAAAATGTCCTCCAGTGTGACGAATGCCGCAAAAAGATTTTTTGTTTCTGCGATTAAGGAAGAAAAAGCAGCTATGTGTAGAGAAAAAAATATTGAATCTTCATCAGAATTAACTGTATCAGGCGATGGAACTTGGAAAAAGCGTGGATTTTCTTCTTTGTATGGCTTCCTTGATTGGATATTACACCGGAAAAGTCGTCGATGTTCTCGTAAAAAGTTCATACTGTCACATGTGCGTTACTTGGAAGAATAAGCTTGATTCTGCAGAGTTCGAACAATGGCAAGAGAACCATATAAATGAAGATCAATGTTCTGTAAATCACAAAGGAGCATCCGGTAACATGGAAGTCGACGCAATTGTCACAATGTTCAAAAGATCGCAAGAGAATAACGTGAAGATTCGCAACTATATTGGAGATGGTGACTCGAAAACATATAGTGGTGTTATCAATGCTGAACCTTATGGTGAAAATTTTCTGATCAATAAAAAAGAATGTGTTGGACACGTCCAAAAAAGGATGGGAACTCGTTTGCGTGGTTTAGTCAAAAAAACTGTGACTGATAGTGAAACTAAAACTGGAAAAAATACCCAAAAAAAAACTCTCTCAGGTAAAGGGAAACTGACTGCAAAAATGATTGATAAGCTCACCCAGTACTATGGTCGTGCAATTCGTTTCAATTCTAATTCTGTAGAAGAAATGAAAAAAGCCATTTGGGCAACTTACTATCATTATGCCTCAACCGATGCAAAACCACAACACGAAAACTGCCCTAGCGGAGAAGACTCATGGTGTGAATGGCAGAAAGCCGCAGCTTCAAACAAGCTGAATAATTTCAAACACTCATATTCTGCTCTACCAACTGATGTTTTACAAGGAATCAAGCCAATTTATGAAGATTTAAGCAAAGATGCTCTCCTAGAGCGATGTATTGGCGGATTCACACAAAATAATAATGAGAGTTTGAACCAGCTTATTTGGAAGATTGCGCCGAAAGTTGAGAGTAGTTCAGCAACTGTCGTCGAATTTGCATCTTCAGTGGCTGCTTGTGTTTTCAATGAAGGCTGTAACGCTTATTTAACCTTCCTAGAAGATATGCGAATCAGTACTGGTCCAAGTTGTCATGGATGGGCGCTTCTAACCGACGATATTCGAATGAACAGAGCAGATGAGCGAGCAGCTGAAACCGCTAAAAATGATAGAATTCGCCGCAGACTTGATCAAAAAGATGCTTTGGACATTCTTGACGAAAGTTCTATACTCTATGGTCCCGGCATTGATGATTCTATGTGAGTAAAATAAAAAATAAATAGCTTACTAAGTTTTATCAGGGTCTTTTCGCTACGAAAAACTTTAAACGCGTTTTTCTCAAATCGATGTTTTTTGAGTCGGTGCACTCTGTAACTCAAAATCTATTCAACCGATCGTTCTCAAATTTTTTACAGTATTTCCTTACATAATTCATGAGGTAACCCTGTTGAGATTTTTTCGTTTTTGATTTTATTTTTTTTATTATTAACAACAATAGTCATGAATTCAGGCCAAAAATCGGTATTTTCACTTTCAAGTCTTGTAAAAAGTTCAAAAATTTAAAAAAAATGGAAAAACTCGACAGGGATACCTAGAGGGACATAAAAATTAAAAGAAAAACTTTGGTTATTTCATTTCAGATGATCCAGTGCTGAGGTATGACGTGCACCGCAAAATGTATTTTTTCTGAGGCGCCTGCGAAGAATTGCTGCCATTCGGTCAATTTTCAATATTTTTCAACCAATATTTCACAGAATATAGTTCAATAACTACTCTTTAATGTATAATAATTAGAAATAAATTTACTTTTACCGTACGCCCAAAAAAAAATCTGTAAAAACCTGTTTTTTTCTGCCTTCAAAACCCTACCCCCCCCTTAAGTAATTATTAAACATTTTTTGCTATAAAATATGATCAATACTCAATATACTTAAATAAAAAATTGTGTAAATAGCATTACTTATGACTTATAAAGTTAATACGAGGTCTGGCTATTAAATAACGAGACTGGTTACAAAAAAGGGTTTTATTATAAAAATTATTCTACATTCGAATGCTCCCCTTCAATATACTCCCCTTCCCTCGCCACACACCTTTCCATACGTTTTTTCCATTGATCGAAGCAGTGCTGGAAGTCTTCTTTGGTGAGGGCTTTTAGGAGCTCTGCCGTTTTTTGCTTTACCGCTTCCATCGACTCAAATCGGGTCCCTTTCAAAGCAGATTTTATCTTCGGAAACAAAAAAAAAGTCGCACAGTGCCAAATCTGGCGAGTACGGCGCGTGTTCGAGCACTGGAGTGCGCTTACCGGCCAAATACTGCTTCCCAGATAGCGCGTTATGGGCAGGTGCGTTGTCCTGGTGCAAAATCCACGAGTTGTTCTTCCACAATTCGGGCCGTTTCTTACGAACTCGTCCTCGCAGTGTTGCCAAAACTGACAAATAGTAAGTCTGGTTGACAGTCTGACCCTCTGGAACCCATTCAGTCATCACGATACCGTTAATGTCGAAAAAAACGATTAACATTGCCTTGAATTTTGATTTGGACATCCTTGCTTTTTTGATTCTGGGCGATTCAGGCGTCTTCCAATGCATCGATTGCCACTTTGTTTCAACATCGTACTGAAAAATCCACGTTTTGTCGCAAGTAATAATGTTTTTCATCAGTCCGGAATCTTTTTTTAACCTTTCAAGGAAATCTGAGCAGACCTGTTGACGCAAGAGCTTTTGGTCAGGAGTCAGGTTTTTTGGCACCAACTTCGCACAGACTTTTGTCATGTGTAATTCCTTGTGTAAAATTCGTCTAACCGTTTTTCTATCGGCGTTTACAGCCTCGGCAATCATCCGGATGCTCATTCGACGATCTGCACGCACAATTTGATTGATTTTGGTCACTGTTTCCGGAGTTGAAACAGTGACAGGGCGATCTGGGCGTTGGTCATCTTCAGTGCTCACTCGGCCCTCACTGAAGCGCTTACACCACTCAAAAACACGCGCACAAGATAGAGAATTGTCCCCATAGGCCTCTGGCAACAATTATTGCAACATCTTACAGCACTCAGTTGGAGTATTTTTTCAATTTAACGAGAAATTCGAGATTGGTACGTTGCTCCTGTTTTTCGTCACATATGGTTTTCGGCTCGAGAAAAAAACACGTTCGTTTCAAACCGCTACTGCACAAATACAATAATGGTGACGAGAACGTGTTTTTGTACGTGCATAGACAAGATATCTAGATACCCAACGCACTACTCGTTTTTTTCCCCACCCCTCTACAGCGCCCTCTAGGCGCGCAGTCTCGTTATTCAATAGCCAGACCTCGTATATTGAAGGGGAGCATTCGAATGTAGAATAATTTTTATAATAAAACCCTTTCTCGTAACCAGTCTCGTTATTTAATAGCCAGACCTCGTATAAGTACACATGTGAAGTATTTATATAAACTTTGCATTAGTACCAGATACCTTGATTTGATAAGAAATACATTAAGTAAACCTATAACGTTTTTAAATTATGATTAATAAATCTTATTATCGGCAATAATTTAATTATTCAATTATTACAACCAAATTTAAAAATATTAAATTACTGAAGTGTATTAGTTACGAATATATCCTACTCATTCTATTAATTCCTTATTAGTTTTCATTTTATTTAAGAAGTACAAAATAAAAACATTATTTAAGATAGATAACACAATTGAGCTAGCATTAATTACGTGAAATTATGGTATGATATGAACAACTTTATAATAATTTATTATAATTATTTATAGTAGCAAAATTAACTAAAATAGCAAAAATATTAAATTTTATATTAGTGAAATCGAATTTCAAAATTCACTAAAAGAGAAAATAACTAAAAAGGCAAATAATGTATAGTTAAAAAATAATTTTAATTAAAACACAGTAGTATGTATTTCGTTTTATATGTATTATCCTTTATGATATCAAGTATTAAGAAGTATTTCATTTATGTAATTTTGTTATATAAAAGATCAAAAATCAATGATAATTCATAGACATCGCATTTTTTTTTCTACCACATACAAATTTATATATTTTTAAAATATTTTTAAGCTCTCAACTAATGTAGTTAATGTATATAAGTTATAATTAACTTAATTTCTATTTTCTTAAAAAAATACAAAATCGGAAACTTATCCAAAATATATATTATATTCGCATCGAATAAGAAATATATGTAATTATTTGTCTCCATTTCACAATCATTCTTTCTAAAATTCATTTTTTATTCAAGGTTTTTCTTGATTTTCTGTAGTATCACTTACAATTAATATTTAAATAATTTTCTAATGTTACTAATACGTTTCGTAAATAAATTTTCATAGATTAAGAATTCGTCGTTAAAATGGTTTTGATGATGTCTTTAATTATATTTCAATCGGCAAATAGTCCGGTTTGGTAATTTCTGTGATTTAAAAGCGTTTATTTGCTTATAAAATAATGCAATTATGTAAGTATTAAATAACGCGGTTCAAATTCCTCTTATATGACATCGTTTGTTTTCTTATTTTTTAATAATTAAATCCTATATTATATATAAGCATAGAATACGTTTTACATGGATTAGACATGTAATATTGACAATTAACTCGTATTAATTTGAATTTTATTTACTTCGAACGATGTTAAAATAAGGATTTACATTAATTTTCAATAACAAATTGTAATGATGAAAAATACATCGTAAAATAAAAATCATTACAAATATACTGATAAGTAGTCATTGTAGAACCTATATTTAAGGGGTTACCCCCACTTGTAGCTCAACAAAAAGGCCTTTTTCATGAATTTTTTTAAAGAAAACTACAGAACTTTTTTAAACGATTATTATATTATCTTAAAGAATACATCTTGAAGAACTTTCAGTAATTTTTTTATTCCAAAATATTACATTGTTAAGTGGCAAATGGCCGCCAATGAAATAGTGTTTTTATTTATACGGTTTGCGGTGACCAACATTGCGGCAAAGTGGATTATCTGAAACAAAAAATGTGGATAGATTTAGTTAAATATAAGTATAAACTAGTCTTTAATCGAAGGATTTAAAAAAATATTTATTTTTCACAAAATGGCGAATAGTCAAAGTTAATGGTTCGATTTTAACGGAAAATCGAACGATTAAAGACTACATTTTTATGTATTAAATAAGCCTGCAAAATTTCAAGAAGATCGGTTTATTAGTGTTCGAGTAATCTTGGTCACCGATTTTAGAAATGCCATTTCGAAAAAAACGCGTTTAAAGTTTTAATTTCAGTTTACACGAAGAAAATAATTTTTTTTGTACTTACATAGAGTCATCTATTCCGGGTCCATACAGAAGTTCTTCCGCCGACGATGCCGCTTGCTAAACGGTAATTTGGTGTTGCCTTCGTAACATTCTTCCTTCACGAATGCTCTCGGCCGCACGTCTCTCTGCCAGTGCAATCCGTGCTTCGTCCATTTTATCAGCATATTCGTGCGCGTTGTGTCATCAGCTCACTCCGATTGAGTTCAAATAAAATAATAATGATTTTGAAGCTTCGTTGAATAGTCCAACGGCAATATAAGCTGCTAAATTTACAACGATTGCTCCACTCGAGACGATTTTTGGGCTGATTTTCCAAATAAGTTGATTGAAACTTTCGTTGTTATTTTGATTGAAGCCACCGACGCATCTTTCGAGTAAAGTTTCTTTACTCAGATCGTCGTATATAGGTCTGATGGCATCCAATACATTTGATGGAAGTGGTCTGTAATCGTGTTGGAGAAAGCCTCGTTTCTCGCCTGAGCTCGTTGATATGAACACCACGATTCTTCACCGGTTGGACATCTCTCATGATGTGGTTTTGCATCGGTTGAACTGTAATGATCGAAGGTCGCCCATATTACCTCATGCATATCGTGAACAGAAGCAGAATGGCGTCGAATAGCAAGTCCATAGTACACAGTGAGCTTGTCAATAAATTTTCCTGTCAGCTGTCCTTTACCACCAAGCTTTTTGTTTTTTTTTTTACTAAATTACGAAGACGGGATCCCATACGCTTTTGGACGTGTCCGATGCATTCTTTTTTTATAACTCCTACGTCGTCATAAGGATGAGACTTTAATAGCCCAGTGTACGTCTTCGAATCTCCGTCTCCAATATAGTAACGGTACAGGACATTATATTTTGCTATTGAACGCTTGAAGACTTCGATAATAGAGTCCACCTCCATTTTTCCCGAGGAGCCTTCGTGATTTGCACTGCAGTTATCTTCGTGTGTTTCGTACCATTGTTCGTATTCCGCATCATTTAGTTTATGTTTCCACGATTAACACATTTTACAATACGCACTTTTCACCACGAGATCAAGTACTTTTCCACTGTAGTAGCCTATGACTGATGTAACTCCGAACAACGACGAATATCCTCGTTTCCTTCAGGATCCATCTCCGGAAACTGTTAATTTAGAAGTTGCATCTTCTGTTGCATTAGGTGTATTTTCAATTTTTTCTCGTACGGCTTTTTTAAATATTACATCTGCACATGTTTTCACAGACTCACAAATACTTTTTAAAATTATTAAATATGTATTCTCGGTAAGAAACCTTGGCATGTCCATAAGTCCGCAAAATGTTTGTGCTCCAGCCAATCCTATGTCGAGAACTCTCATGGTGAATATAAATCGACGATTTATTTCATACGAATGTGCTACAAAAGGAGAAGATGGTATCAAATTATCTGCACATGAGTCACATTTCACAACGACTTTGAAGCCTAGTCCTCTTGCATTTGCAGTTTCAAATTTAATATTTCCATTACACGTTTTTCACTTCACTAAACTTTAAATTGCAGCAAACACAACACAAAAGTTTAAAATGCGATATTCAATATTCGGGCTTTGATTCACAGTCATATCAATATTATCTTTCAGTTTCTTCGCAGACGTGTTGAAAGTTTCAGTGTCCGATTTGGCCAGGTTCGGGTTAAAAATACCCTTCCTTTTTTTTGGTCGAGATTTCCGTAAATTTTCACTGCTTCTTGTTTCTCGCGAACCTTTTTTTCAATCCATTTTTAAATGTAAAATAAATAAAAACTGCGCTTATAATATTGTGAACGGCGGAAATAAATACGTCTCATATAGTTGAACTTTCAAGCTACACTGACGAATTTAAACGATAAAAGGCAACGAAAATTCGTTTCTACAAGTTCCAGTCTATTATATAAACGTTATGAGTGCCAGGTATACGACCATTGTCATCGAACAATCGACTGAAACCGTCGAGAGGGTCGAGCGTGCCAGGTGTCAGACTAGCCGGTTGTTTACACAACGGATTCTTCTCTTTCAACGCTCATATCTCAGTCAATTTTGTTCGGATCAACTTGAAATTTCCAGGTCATATTCTCAGATACTTATACTTCAAAAAAATGCAATTAACAAAAAATCGATTTTTTTAAAGTCGCAAGTGGGGGTAACCCCTTAATAAATATTATTAAATATATTGTATACTGTTTGGTATTTAAAAAAATATTATATATTACCTAAAACAAATCGATGACGTAAGTTGATCTATGACCGTTTCTTAATAGAATCCACGTAGTTATATAATAAAATAATTAATTTTTTGAAGTCCATGAAAATGAAATTATTTTTTCAGGGATTCTCAGAAAAATATTTCTATTTTTCTGGGAGTCCCAGAAAAGTATTATTATTTGTTCTAGGAGTCCTAAAAAAGTATTACTATTTGTTCTTGGAGTCCCAGAAAAGTATTACTATTTGTTCTGGGAGTCCCAGAAAAATATTACAATTTGTTCTGGGAGTCCCAGAAAAATGCATTATGTATATGCATGAGGCATCCCAGAAAACATATGTCCCAGAAACTAGCATTACATGAGTGTGTGTGTATATACAGGGTTATCCATTTCGTGGTAGGAAAAGTGTAACCCTGCCATTTGATATCTGTCAGAGTTAAGGGGTTACCCCCACTTGTAGCTCAACAAAGAAGGCCTTTTTCATGAATTTTTTTAAAGAAAACTACAAAACTTTTTTAAACGATTATTATATTATCTAAAAGAATACATCTTTAAGAACTTTCAGTAATTTTTTTATTGCGAAATATTACATTGTTGAGTGGCAAATGGCCGCCAATGAAATAGTGTTTTTATTTATACGGTTTGCGGTGACCAACATTGCGGCGAAGTGGATCATCTGAATCAAAAAATGTGAATAGATTTAGTTAAATATAAGTATAAACTAGTCTTTAATCAAAGGATTTAAAAAAATTTCCATTTTTCACAAAATGGCGGACAGTCAAAGTTAATGGTTCGATTTTAACGAAAAATCGAACGATGAAGACTATATTTTTATGTATTAAATAAGCCTGCAAAATTTCAAGAAGATCGGTTCAGTAGTGTTCAAGTAATCTTGGTCACCGACTTCAGAAATGCCATTTCGAGAAAAACGCGTTTAACGTTTAAAGTAGCCGGTTGTTTACACAACGGATTCTTCTCTTTCAACGCTCATATTTCAGTCAATTTTGTTCGGATCGACTTGAAATTTCCAGATCATATTCTCAGATACTTATACTTTAAAAAAATGCAATTAACAAAAAATCGATTTTTTCAAAGTCGCAAGTGGGGGTAACCCCTTAAATGTCATCCAAAGCGTGTTTTTTTTAGTTGAAGGTTTGCTATTTAGAAATATCGATCGTTTAACAGTCGAAGAACGCGTTAAAATTATTAAATTTTATTATAAAAATGGTGATTCTGCTGTATCAACATTTAAGGCTTTACGAGCCGATTACGGTCGACATAATCGACCTACACAGCAAACAATTTCGAACACAGTGAGAAAACTTGAAGAGACTGGATCGGTTATTGATATTGCAAGGCCTGTGCATCATCGCAACATTCGTTCTGCTGAAAATATCGCTGTCGTTGCTCAAAGTGTGGAGGAAGACCCGAATTTGTCGATTCCTCGACGTGCTCAACATGGATATATATATATATATATATATATATATATATATAGACACATGGGTAGTATACCGGAAATGGGGAAAAAGCGGAAATCTTAATAATTTAGCTCCGAAACGAAAAGAAATTTGTACATCATTTTAGAATATAACTTATTATCTACATGTCCCTTCGAGAAAAAAAAAAAAAACTGCATTTAAAAGATAATACAAAATTCTCATAAATTGAAGGCCATCTCATGCAAATAAGAACAAAATCGTATTAAATAATTCATGTTGATTTTTTCATATAGATTAAAAAAAGTGATTTCAAAGAATATAGGGTAGCAGTGCGACCCGACAGTGAATTCAGTCAGTACTCATACTTGCCACCGGGGCGCTACCGCGGCTATTAACACTTTGCCGTCCGCACGATTCGTAAATATTTATTCGCTTGGCGCCGGCAGCGCTAATTGTCGCTAATAACACGACACCACTGTGGTGTCGCCGGCCGTTGACCGCTAGTTTGCGCACGTCACCACTGTGGTGTCGCCGGACGGCATAGTGTGAATAGCGACACAACGTTCTGCATTATGCACAATTTATTTTAGCCAGATATAATAAATATGGCAAAGTCAAAAAATATGTCAATCATGTAAAAGTATTCCTATTGCACCTACTGAAACAAAAGTAACCTTTTAAAATTTACTTTATTTTTGCTATTTAAATCGTAACTTTTTATTACAGTCATCATACAATGGTGCAGCGTGTGTGAAACAACGCCGAACTATTATCAAAAATAAACTTTCTAGATTTCAGTGATGCGAGCTTTTCAAATCTGAAACCATTCGCTAAAAAACCTGAGGCGTTGATAGTTATCTTATTCCACGCTAGCTCGATTTTTATCAATTGTAAAACATTTTAGAAAAGTCGAAAAAATTTATTCGAAATAACAGTTTTACGGTGTGTGCGAGGCCGGCGTGCTGCTTGAGAGGGGGAACTTTTACCGCACGATCTGGCTGTACCGATTAATACGAAGTTTTGAAAGCGACATCTATAGAGTAATAGAAGAACCATAATTTTTACGCCATTTTAATATTTTATCTTTCATATAAACATACCCAAAGTTTTATTCCACTCTGTCAATTCATTGTTTGTTTACAAGCCATTTAAAGTTGACGTGTCAGTGTATTTTTTTTACAATAGAAAAAACCGAATATCGTGCAGTGATAAAATTCTTTGTTTTGGAAGGTTTATCAGCAACGGAAATTCATACAAAAATGGTGAAAGTGTTAAAGGAATCTGCTCCTTCATTTCCAACTGTGCATCAATGGGTTTTAGAGTTTAGACGTGGTCGAAAAAGCGTTGAAGACGATCCACGCTCAGGACGTCCAAAAAGTGCATCAACACCAGCATTCATAGCAAAAGTACAGGATATGGTTTTGGAAAATCGTCGATTGACCGAGAGAGATTTAGCAGAGGCCCTAGACATCTCATTAGGCAGTGTGAGTCATATTTTAAATGAAGTTTTGGGTTTCAGAAAGCTCTGTGCACAATGGGTGCCGCATTCGCTCACAATGGAACAAAAACACGTTCGAATGCGACTTTCTGAGCAACATTTGGAGCGTTTTCGAAAGGATAAAAAGGATTTTTTGCGTCGATTCATCACTATGGATGAGACTTGGGTCTACCATCATGACCCTGAATCAAAACAAGAGGCTAAAGAGTGGTGTCAACCAGGCACTTCGGCACCGAAGCGAGTTCGTGTCCAGAAATCGGCGAAGAAGGTGTTAGCGTCAGTTTTTTGGGATGCAAAAGGGATTTTGTTGGTGGATTATCTCCAAACTGGCAAAGCAATAAATTCTGAATATTATTGTAACCTTTTGGACCAATTGGATGAAAAAATTAGTGAAAAAAGACCCGGTTTGCACAAGAAAAAAATCATTTTTCATCAAGACAATGCACCCGCTCACACAGCTCAAAAAACCATCACTAAAATAACCGAATTAAAGTACAAATTATTGCAGCATGCACCTTATTCATCTGATTTAGCTCCCTCTGACTTCTGGCTGTTTCCACACCTCAAGAAATTCCTTCGTGGGAAGCATTTTTCATCAAACGAAGAGGTTATAGCCGTCGTAGAGGAGTATTTTGCAGGCCTTGCAGAAAGTCACTTCCATGATGGGATAAACAAGTTGGAAGACCGTTGGACCAAGGGTATTGAACTTATGGGAGATTATACTGAGCAATAAAAGTGATTTCACCAACAAAAAAAAGTATCTTCATTTCCGCTTTCAAAACTTTTTGAACAACCTAGTACTAATGTTCGATATAAGAGGATACGGAAGAGAACATGAGAGGATATAAGAGGACATGAGTGGACATAGAAGGTCATGAGGATTTTAGAAGACACGAAAGAATGGAAGGATGTGAAATGAGATGCGAGGACATGAGAGTACCTAAATAGATTTGAAAGAATATGGTAAGTTAGGTAAATAAGAATTTGGATAAAAAAAAACATTTATGATGAGTGTCTACTAATAAAAAATAATTAACAACAAACATTAACAAATAATTAACATAAAAGATTAATGAAAAATAATTAAGATTGAATCGTAATTTCTTTAAAAAAAAGCATTTATGTTGAGTGGCTACTCATAAAAAAATTAATTAAATCATAATTCCTACACATAACGACCTAGAAAACAAAAAATCAAATTGTAAAAGGCTTTTTCATAAATAAATATTAGACCATAATAACAATACCTAAGAGATCTAGAAGAATGTTTTGGACAAAAAGGTTACATAGAAACAGAAAAATCAAACCGTAAACCCTTAACCCCTTAACGCACAGTTTCTTTAAAAGCCTGTTTAGCGCACGTGAATTAACTCGAGCGTACAAGTTAAGGTGTTAATCTAATAATGTATATAAAGTTTCTAACTGCAAGTTGCTTCCCTGCTGGAAAAAATGGATTAAATTGCATTAAAATTCATTAAAAATCAATTGTCTTTTGTCGCTTTTAATAGACTTAATCGATTATCATAAACTGGGCGATCAAAGAGTTATCGTATTTAATCAATTTCTTTTAAAATCTTAATAAATGATTAATGCAAGCATTAAAAATAATCAAGTTTAATCGACTATCATGTTGAAATTAATACACATATGATTTAATTATATTTTTTAGAATAGATTTCAATCAATCTTTATCGACTCCCATTATTATAATAAACAATAGAATTGAATGTGTGAAAATAGTATTGACTCATAACAGATTTTAATAAACTTTAATTGGTAATGAAGTTTATCGAATTTAATGTTATAAGTTGATATACAGATGGTTACATGAATAACCCTGCTGAAAATGGGTTTTTGAAATTCATTAAAATTAATTTAGTTAAATTTAATAACTTTTAAAGTCGCTTTTTAATTGTAAAATTTTGATTTGAAAATTATTAAAATACCACTGGATCATAATACTATTTGATTATTAAACTTCATTTAAAATGATTAAATTTATTTAATTTAAAATAATTAAATTTTATGGAAAATTTTTGTTGTGAATAAATTTCAATAATCAATATTGTCATTAAATTTAATAATTTTCAATCGTTTTTAATTGCACGATTCGAATAAAATTTAATAATAGATAATAACATTAAGAAGCGTTATTAAAATGTATTACAAATAATTTTTAATTTTTTTTATATAATACTATTTTAATTCACTTTAATTATATTTTCTGTCATTAAAATATATAATTTTAAACAGATTTGCATATTTTTTTTTCAATAATTAAAATTAATTTGATTTCAATTGTAATTTATTAGGAGTGGCTTTTTTGTTTTTATATAGTTTTTAAAACTTAATGTAATATAATTAATTTTAATTATTGAAATTTAAACTGATATTAATTGTATAAAATTACATTGAATAAAACAAAATGATTTTTAATTATTACTAAAATATAAATTAATTGGCAGGCAGTTTTAATGTTAATAAAAAAATTTATTTATTCAGTAAATACTTATAGCTTATGTAACGGGGCAAATTTCTTTACGCCCGTTAGCAACGCAGGACCTTCTTCTGGTCCTGCTTTATTCTCGTGTGTGAGGGGCCTTGCCTAAGGCCCCGCGACCGGTGCAGCTCCCACCGGGCTCGGCTGCTCAGTATGTGTGCCAACGATCGGTTGGCACACCCGCGGAGGCGGCGGTATTCGGGATAGGGACGCTAGAGGGAAGATGAATAAAGAAACGCACCAGCTTTGTGCCAAATAGTTAATTTAATCAAAATAAAAACAACAATTACAAAGCCAACGGTACGAATTATCGTCGAGAGGTTGATTATTGCGAAGAGCAATTAGTATTGCCTCACGCGCAATACTAATTCTCAAGGTGCGCACTGCGCATGCGCACCCTCTTCGCTTCGCGCAGCTACACACACGTGTAGTTTATGTACGGCAGATATAGAGAGAGCAGTTCCCCCTCTATACTGCCGTAGTTCGTGGTTGCTCGAGTGAGAGCGGCTCTACCTCTCACTCGATGCTGTAGTCTATGGTTGAGCGAGAGAGCTCGTTCCTCTCGCTCAACTGCGTGCTCGCCGGTTGTACGAGTAAGAGTGGCTTTCTCTTACTCGTACGCCTATTCTATGATAGTGCGAGAGAGAGATCGATCCTCTCACTCGCACTCGCGCGGCCTAATCGAGTTTGAGTTACGCGGTCTCGCGCGTAACTCTGCTATATCTATGTATGCCTGACGCGATCGCACACGCGTCAGGAAAATTAAATATAACTACTCGCGGTCTACTTATACTAACGAGTGGCCACTTACTTTTACGAATAGTTGCTCGCGGGATTGACTAATCTGATCTGCGTAGACGCTGCGGAAAATCTTCTTAAAAAAATCGCTGGGTCTTTTCCGATCACTCGAACGCGTGCGGCTCTTTCCACGGCTCGGACGAGAAGAAGGCTTGAGGGGAGGGCTCCTCCTTCCCCTCTCGCCTATCGGTTTTCCTGCGTAGCGCTATCGATTCTTCATCGATAGCGCCGCGTTTCGGTACGCCGCGGCTTTTCCCGCGTCAAGCCATCGATCGCTTGATCGATGGCGCCGCATATCGTCGAGCCGCGAACTCTCTTTCTATCGCCTATGGCAGGTGGCTTAGCCTCTATAAGCCGCCTGTCACACTTATAAAAATTATATATTATAATAATTGAATTTTATTAATACTGTAAATACTAAAACTCAAACTCTATAAATACTATTCTAATTCTATAGTCACTTTTTATAAAAAACAATATATATTTCACTTTTGTTATTACTTCATTGTTCATAATTATTTTTTATAAATCTTCAAAGATATCTTTCTCCATATTATCTTTGTCATCTAGTTCAGTTTTTTTTTTTTCATTTATTGTATTATTATATTCTGTATCTTTATTTGATGAGTTACTAATTAAATCAATGAATTCACTTTCGCATTGAATATCTTGTTCATTATCAGACAATACGTTTCTACTACAGCTTGCATTAAGGGGGGGGGTAGGGTTTTGAAGGCAGAAAAAAACAGGTTTTTACAGATTTTTTTTTGGGCGTACGGTAAAAGTAAATTTATTTCTAATTATTATACATTAAAGAGTAGTTATTGAACTATATTCTGTGAAATATTGGTTGAAAAATATTGAAAATTGACCGAATGGCAGCAATTCTTCGCAGGCGCCTCAGAAAAAATACATTTTGCGGTGCACGTCATACCTCAGCACTGGATCATCTGAAATGAAATAACCAAAGTTTTTCTTTTAATTTTTATGTCCCTCTAGGTATCCCTGTCGAGTTTTTCCATTTTTTTTAAATTTTTGAACTTTTTACAAGACTTGAAAGTGAAAATACCGATTTTTGGCCTGAATTCATGACTATTGTTGTTAATAATAAAAAAAATAAAATCAAAAACGAAAAAATCTCAACAGGGTTACCTCATGAATTATGTAAGGAAATACTGTAAAAAATTTGAGAACGATCGATTGAATAGATTTTGAGTTACAGAGTGCATTGACTCAAAAAACATCGATTTGAGAAAAACGCGTTTAAAGTTTTTCGTAGCGAAAAGACCCTGATAAAACTTAGTAAGCTATTTATTTTTTATTTTACTCACATAGAATCATCAATGCCGGGACCATAGAGTATAGAACTTTCGTCAAGAATGTCCAAAGCATCTTTTTGATCAAGTCTGCGGCGAATTCTATCATTTTTAGCGGTTTCAGCTGCTCGCTCATCTGCTCTGTTCATTCGAATATCGTCGGTTAGAAGCGCCCATCCATGACAACTTGGACCAGTACTGATTCGCATATCTTCTAGGAAGGTTAAATAAGCGTTACAGCCTTCATTGAAAACACAAGCAGCCACTGAAGATGCAAATTCGACGACAGTTGCTGAACCACTCTCAACTTTCGGCAGACTCCTTTCTACACTCTCTTGAAACTTTTCTCGGCATTTTGCGAACAACAAAAATATCACAACGAAATAGAGTAAGAAAATACAACACGACTGTTACACTCCGCGTCTGCTTCGAAAATGATCCAACACCAGGTACCGTTACAACGACCTTGTCTAAGACCTTTCTGTAAACTGCTTAGGGACAATAACAAAAGAGATTGAGAAACAGCTGCCTTTCCGCTGAGCGGTTACAGCTCAGGTAGTCGTTCGAGACACGCCTACTTCCAAAGCTATATCTTTGTGAGTTTTGCTCCGATTGACTTCATATTAACAGACAACATTCTTGAGTTACTATACTTTCATAATATGCAATAAAAAAAAATCACTTTTTTTGAACCCTCAAAACCATACCCCCCCCCTTAACAACTGTTGAATCATTTGATTCAGCTTCAGTCATTTAATTATCAGACAATACGTTTCTACTACAGCTTGCATTAGCAACTGTTGAATCATTTGATTTAGCTTCAATAACTTTACTAACAGTGTAGTTAATTTCTTTTCTCTTCCCTTCTGTTTCTATTCTTTTCAAACAAGAAATTTTACGCCTTGCGTAATCGTTAAACAAGTTTAGATGTTTATCTAAATCTAATACTTTCTTCTCACAAGCTGCTTTTGCTTTTAAGCATGGTACAAACATGTTTAACCAATACCTGTAAAAATCTAAATATAAATATTTCTTCAGAATAAATAAAAAACGAATTACTGAATAAACTTGCTGAAATCATACAGTTGATAGTTATTATAATTGATAGAGATTTCAATAAATTTTTATATATTTCAAAGTTCGTTCTTGTTTGTAATATTCCTTATTGAAAATAAAAATTTTTAACGAATTCTATCATTGACTATTATTTATTTTTCGAAAAAATGATAATATAATAAATAAATTAATTAATTTTTACAATTAAATATTTATTATTGAGAAAAGGTTCAATAAATTTAATTTAGCACTAAAATTAAAGTTATTCTTTTCAATTTTATAAATAAACTAGCATTAAAATTACTTTATGAAGTTTCAAATTTATTAAAATCTGTATTAAATTTAGTAAATTTGAATCATCTTGTTTTGATAAAATTCCAAAATCAATTGTAAAAAATATTTTATTACCATAGCAAGCTTGTAATTTCGTTGAATCAAGCATTTCACATTTTTCAGCATTGATTTAAACGATTTCCTCTTTCGGTTTAGTTATGCTTCGATTGTACGGTCTACCAGTAATTGTTGATTTTACTAAAACTTCCTCTCCAAAAACAGTAGTCAGTACAGCTCCAACACACTGTGCAGGTGTCTTGATTGCATTTAAAACTCCATTATATACCCTTTCAGGTAGCCAAATGCTTTTGCCAAAATATACCTACACCAAATATTATGACATCATATCATTATTTATAGAATCAAATCAAAACATTGTTAAAGGCTATCGTAAAGCGGTTAGAATATTATCTCCTCACCTGCTTGCCTTAGATGATCTATTTTGAGTTCAGTTGTAGCTTCATTATCAGTTGCTTCATTTATCATTACTACAAAAGTCATTCATGATTAATATTCATTAATGGTAATTAATAAAAAAACAAAATTAAAATGTACCACACTCTAATTTTTTATAATAATCAACTTAAAGAATGTTCTGTTTTTTTTAATTTTATTATTATAAGTTTTTAAAATATATTTTTAGTATGCATACATGCATAATAAAATAAAATAAATATAATAAAATAAAATAAATATAATAAAATAAAAGAATAATATTTGAAAATTAAAAGTATGAGTGCTTTTGTTATAATGTATTCATTCAAATGGAATAAATAAAAAATTAATAAAATATTTGAAATGATACAAACAATTATACGGGTTAAATGAAATCGCAATGCGTATATATAAATTACTAAAAGGCAATTAAAAGATATTCAAATTAATAGATATTTTAACGACTAATTACTTTTTAACCTCGCGTTTTAATACCAATATTCATCATTAAAAATGATTAAATTCTTCAAACTTTCAATTAATTTTAATATTATTAATACCGTGAAATTGAAACGAATAACTTTTAATAAATTTTATTTAATTAATAAAAAAGAATTTTTTTAAATGTAAATAACAAATTGAAACAATTTTCCACACACTGTTACAATAAGTGTGATAACTTCCATTTTACTTACGCTTGGTAAAAGGGCGCTTGCAAAAATTGACCTTATCACATATTGTATTAAAAAACATTTGATGACATTGAATCTGTGCTTAATTATTGCACACAAGCGTTTACAAATTAAGGTTTTATATACCTATCATAAAATATAGTACAATACAGGCGCGATCGATTGATTCCACTCTAGTGTGAACATTTGCGCATGTGAAAAGCAAGTGCGAAAATGTGACACAAGAGTAAAATCATTTTATAGCATCTGTATTGTACTACACAGTATGTCGGAAAAGTTCCCGAACTTTTGAAATAAAAAATCGAAAATTACATCTAAAGAAATTTATTCCAGTTAACTTTCAACATAGTCCCCTTCCCTAGATATACACTCATTTGAGCGCTCCATGAGTGATTCGAAGGCTCTCTGGTACTCCTCTGAAGTTATCGCTGTGAGACGCTCGGTGCAAGCCGCTTGAATGCTCGGTACATCTTCAAAAAAATCGTCCTTTCAAGGCCATTTTTAGCTTGGGAAATAGGAAAAAGTCGGCTGGAGCCAGATCTGGCGAGTATGGGGCGTGATTGATGCGTGGGATCTGATTTTCGGCGAGATAACGCTTCACAATGTTCGAAGAATGAGCAGGCGCATTGTCATCCAGCAAACTCCACGATCCCGGTTCCTTGTACTAGGGCCTGATGCGATTAATCCGGCGCTTCAGACGTTTTAATACCTCTAAATAATATGCAGCATTCACAGTGGTGTTTGGGGGCACAAATTCTTTGTGTATCAGGCCTTTGGAGTCGAAGTAAGCGATGAGCATCGTCTTTACCCGTGATTTTTGTTGGCGCACTTTTTGAGGCCTCGCACGGCCCGGACTGAGCCAAGCGGATGACTGGCGCTTCATGGAAGCATCATATTGAAAGCACCAAGTCTCGTCTCCAGTCACAATTGAGGTTAGAAAGCCCGGAGTGGTGTCGCAAGTCTCGATAAAATCTTGACAACATTGGATGCGAGTTTCTTTCTGCTCTGGTGTGAGAAAGTGCGGAACAAATCGAGAGCAGACCTTCCTGCGGTTCATTTTTTCTTTCAAAATCAACGCGACGCTATCCTTGCTCATGTTTAGTTCGTCTGCCAACATTCTGAGAGACATGTGGCAATCCTGCTTCAGTAGCGCGCGCACGCGAGCCTCGTTTTCGACGGTAACAGCTGTTGATGGCCGGCCGCTTCTCTCGTCATTTTCTAACGACTCTCTACCCTTCTTAAACCGACTGAACCACGTGTAAACAGTTGTACGCGACACTACACCTTCACCGTAAGCCGAATCGATCATTTTTTTCGTTTCCGCGAAAGTTTTTTTAAGTTTATAGCAGAATTTAATTGCGCCACGATGTTCAAATTTCTCATCCATCGTAGAGCTTGCACCGGGGTACTAAACACACATTCACTTAAGCACGTCTATCTCGGCAACTAATGAACGGATACTGGTGAAAAAATTCTCAGACACTCCAGAGGGATGTAGCAACATAGTACCGGTGTCGTCCAAGAGGTGGCGCCACTCGTACAAGCGCTACAAAATAAGTTCGGGAACTTTTCCGACATACTGTGTATACT
Organism: Chalcis sispes; assembly: GCA_949987625.1. Classification (NCBI taxonomy): domain Eukaryota; kingdom Metazoa; phylum Arthropoda; class Insecta; order Hymenoptera; family Chalcididae; genus Chalcis; species Chalcis sispes. Next base: position 17,204,817 of record OX465098.1, on the reverse strand, counting down.
AATTCAATGTTAGTGATAAAATGATTTTTAGTGGTACGAAGCAACTTAATAACACATTGTATCGAAAAATACTCTATTATAATTAAATTAAAATTAATGATTTAGAATTTTTTTAATAATTTTTATGACTGTTGATCGATAATATTAAAAGTGATTTTTAATTAATTAAATGACTTTAATATATAAAAAAATTGTTAAAATTTATATTTATAATACAATAATAATGTACCTCAAATCTGAAAATGTTATAAATCAAAATTACGATTTTCATTATTATGAATTAGCAATTTATAAGTTTACTTACGAATTAAGAATATTATGCAAATTAATGGAGTTACTACACTTACACCAAATCAAATATGCAAACTTATGTTTATAATACTTTACCCTGGCACACCCTGGTAGATACTTGTCTTTCATATAGTTCGAAATTCTGAAAATATTTTTTAATCATACAAGTGAATAATATAAATTTACAAACTATTTAGTATAAAATATATAATAGGGTACAGTAACCACGTGCTTTTTAACAATTTCAACCTATGTTATTGAGGTAGTAAAGTTGAGGAAAATGGAAGAAGGCAAAGGATATTTGACAAGAAGGCCTTTTAATGAAAAAATCATAAGTTTCCCGTACAGAAAACTAAATAATAAGACACTATTTCAAATTTTCGAAGTCGATGAACAAGAATATGTTGTGTATGTATGTGTGCTGGGTGATGTGTGTGCTGTTTGTACTGTGTGCTGTGTGTTGTGTGTGATGTTATGATATGTGTACTGTTTGTACTGTGTGCGATATTTGTGCTGTACGTGCGTGTGTAAACAAAAAAATAATATAACTACAGGATTTTACCATAAATGAAAAAAACGACGGGTGTACTTCCAAAAACCCCCCACCCCCGATTAGGCTGAAATTTTGTACAGACCTTCTCTTTCATATTCTAAGAGAATATGTAAAAGGATTTTTGGTGACTACCAATAGTTTTCGAGAAATCGATTGTCAAAGTTACGAAAAATCACGCGCCGCCTAGCCTAAGCGAGTGTTCTTCGTGACAACACATGTATGTTATGTTATAAATTGTATCGCCTTCAGTAGCTTTGGGTTTGGGTTACTGGGTTTGTGGATTGGGTTATTGGGTTATTGGGTTAAAATTTAATTTAGTATATTAATTTAAAATATGAAATTACATATGATAGTTTTTTGAAAATTCAATATTTGTAAGGATATTGGCGAATGAAAATTTTTTTTTTCACAAACATATATAATATATTTATTTATATTGTATATTTATATAAGTTGTCGTCTTGAATAGGTTTCGGTTATTGAGTTATTTACTTCAGTTTTAGAATATTTTAGTAATTTTTTAAATAAGAAATTTCTTTCGATAATTTTTCGAAAAACCAGTATTTTCAAAGATATTCGCGAATAAAAAATTTTTTTTCGCAACTTTGACAATCAATATCTGGATAACTATTTGCAGTCGCCAAAAATTCTTTTGCATATTTTCTTACAATATGAAAGAGAAGGCCTGTGCAAAATTTCAGCTAAATTGGGGATGGGGGGTTTTCGGAAGTTTATCCAAAACGACTTATATATTATTATACAAGAAAATTACGTTTAAACTTACGTTTTCTTTCAGAATGTCTTTCAATAATTATTTCTTACAATTTGATATTGCGTTTGTGCACACTTGTAGAATTTTTTTTTATTTCATCTAATTTTTTACTTAATCGATTAACTTCTTTTTTTAGTGATTCAATTTCAACTGAACTTTGCTTACTATACATAATATTTTAAATCCTGTTACAGCTTTATCTTTTTGAAGAAAAATTTTGCATTTTTAAATCTGTTAAAAATAAAAATGACCATTAAAAGCCTATTTAAGTTTTATCTTTCTCTTTTGTTGTACAAAAGTATAAATTAAGTTTTAAAATTAACAGTCAAACATAATGAAATAAATATAAAAAAAAAATGTGTTTAAGAGAGTAGTACTATCACGCATTACTACTCAAACACGTTACTATCCTAGACAGTGTAATTATGTTCAAACGCTTATTTGACTTACAAATCTGGCAACGTCGAATCATTAAATTTTTCAAATTCAAATGAAATTAAATCATGCTCATTATACAAAAATATTAATATTTTTTTTCTCATAAGCTACATGTGAAATTTATTGAAAAAAAAGAACTTTTAATTATATATACACTTATACTTACTTTATCATACTTTACTCGCACAGAATTTGGATTTTTTTTATAATATCTTTATATTTTGATGCATATTGATCATTATTTAATTGTTTTGTTATATTAATGTTATGGCTTGAATTTTGATTAGATGGTATTTCTTTTAGTAGAGTATTTTGATTAGAACAAATCGTAGACTGAACTGTATAAGAATTATCTTTTTCTAATATATCGTTAATTTTTAAATTCTCGTCAGCTACACTCTTTCTACCTTCATTTTTTAGTTTATTAATTTGTACAGTGACAGCTGTTTCATATATACGAGAGCAGTCCTAAAAGTACCCGACCCGACAAAGAAAACAGTAAAAAAATTGCGAAAATGTTTTTTATTTTTCAACATATTCTCCTTTCAGTTCGATACACTTTTCCCAACCATGTTCAATAGCTTCGATACCCGCTTTATAGTAGGAACCGTCAAGCTCCTCAAAATACCTATTAACCGCAGACTCTACCTCTTTATTGTTGGCAAATCTTTTGCCGCCGAGCCATTTTTTCAAGTTCGCAAAAAGAAAATAATCCGAGGGAGCCAGATCTGGCAAATAGGGTGCGTGAGGAAGCAATTCGAACTTTAACTCATTGATTTTAGCCATCGCAATGACGCACGTGTGGACTGGTGCGTTGTCGTGATGAAACAACACTTTTTTTTTCGTCAGATGGGGCCGTTTTTTCTTGATTTCATCACTCAAACGCTGCAATAAGGCTGCATAATATGCGCCGTTGATTGTTTTTCCTTTTTCGAAATAATCAATAAATATTATTCCACGCGCATCCCAGAAAACGGATGCCATGACCTTGTCAGCTGACTGAACTGTCTTTGCTTTCTTTGGAGCCGGTTCTCCCTTTTTAGTCCACTGCTTTGACTGCTCCTTGGTCTCAGGTGTAAAATGATGGACCCATGTTTCGTCCATGGTTATGAATCGACGCAAAAACTCGGCTTTATTGCCGCGAAACATTGTCAAACACTCGATGAAAACATCCTCTCGTTGCTATTTGTGCTCCATTGTGAGCAAACGCGGCACCCATCTTGCGTACAGCTTTCTCATGTCCAAATTTTCGGTCAAAATGCGATGCACAGCACTTTTCGAAATGCCTGCCATGTCTGCTATCTCGCGCACTTTTAGTCGACGGTCATCCAATACCATTTTGTGGATTTTCTTCACATTTTCTGACGTAGTGACCTCACTTGGTCGACCAAAGCGGTGTTCATCTTGGCAGCTCGTACGACCTCGCTGAAACTCAGCTACCCAATATTTGACCGTTGTAAACTAAGGAGCAGACTTCCCCAGAGTAGAATCTAACTCGGCTTTGATATCGGTTGGACTTAGACCTTTCAAATGAAAGTATTGTATCACATACAGTCTGTCAAGTAAGAGCGTGGTCGACTTCACTGACAGGTAATATAAGATTTTGCTCTAATTTCTTCGCGAGCCGATAGAGGGAAGCTTTGTCCTTGATGCATTGTCAACAAAAATTCAGTTGTCGTTGATCTTTTGAAAGAGAATCACGTTAAACGTCATGAGTGCTAAGTACGCGTCGCGCTACGAGGCTGTGTTCCTTTGCATCCACCCGAAAGGTCCCAAAATGTCGCAATCAGCGGCTGCTAAATATATGAGAAAGTCGAAGGCATTTGTACAGAAGTAGATACAGCGATATAAAGTGGCTTAAAATGTCGATGATTTACCAGAACGTGACTCGATAGGAAAAGTGAACAAAAAAGATGAAAAAAGAATAGTGAATCTGTTTTCGCGGAATCCTGCTGTAACACTGCGGCAAGGACAAGCAAAATTAATAGCAAAAGGTTTAGATATATCCTACAAAACTATCCGAACCCATCTTCGTACTCATCATCTGAAATGGCGCAACACAATGAAGAAGCCTCTGTTGACTGAAAAACATGTGACAAAGCGACTCGCTTGGGCGCATGAGAATATTGATAGAGATTTTGAAAATGTCATTTTTACTGATGAATGTTCTATATGGGCACGTTCTGTCCTCACGCGAGCCTGGTCAACTTCCACCAATAGGCTTGTTTAGCGGACCGTAAAACATGGAATAAAGGTGCATTTGTGGGGCTGCTTCTCAAAGCAGGGATTCGGCACTTTGCACCTCTTTACTGACAACCTAAATGCCGAGAAAATGATAAAAATCTACAAAAAGGCTTTACTGCCATCTGCCAAACGATGGTTCATCACAAAAAATGAAGATTGGATTCTGCAGGAGGACAACGATCCTAAACATCGCAGCAAGCTCTGTACTCAGTGGAAGACTCAATCTGGCATCGTTACATTGGATTGGCCGTCGCAGTCGCCCGATGCAAACCCTATTGAAAATGTGTGGGCATATATTAAACGGAAGCTTTGTGGAAGACGCACATACACTTTGAAGCAGTTGTCTTACGAAATTCGTCGGATCTGGAGATCCTTGCCACTAGAATACGCCGTCAAATTAGTAGAAAGCATGCCTCGGAGATGCCAGGCAATTATCGACGCCGGTGGTGACTGGACACATTATTGACCAAATTGCATCATTGTTTGTAATGTGTACAATGTATATATAAATATGAAAGTTTTATGAAATAAATTTTTTTATAAATTAACACGACCACGCTCTTACTTGACAGACTGTAACGATGCCCGATTTTTTCCATATTTACAAATTCACTGAGAGCATTCACTTTGGATGTCTGTAAAAAAAAAAATAATAAACGTAACGTTATGAATTTTTCACATTGAGTTTTTGAAAGGTGTTATTGTCAATCGCAGTAATTGTTTTTTTAAAACTACCTGTATTCATAAGTCAGGTCGGGTACTTTTGGGACTACCCTCGTATCTTGTAACTTTATCTAAGCCGTCTTAAGTATATTTCCATAATCAATTTGTCGTTTTTCCTATAAAAATAAGAAATAAATACAATTAAATATAAATTAATATATAATTTTAATATAAATTATTATATAATTTTGTAACTCAAAATTAAGTAATATCATACCTGATTATCTTACGTTATACCAATACTTTGTTTTGGTGTTTTATCAGCAAGTCTGCAGTTCGCTGCATCGGATGAATCAGATATCAATTGAGTTACTATACTCGTATTGGTATTGCTACTTTCTTTTTCGATTTTTTAATTGCAGATCAATAGTCCAGTAACCGAGGAAAAAAAATAAGAGATTCGGAAACTCCGATATAATAGGAAAAAAATTATTAGAATAGCTTCGGAATATCATAACATTAAATAGAAAAATAGTGTCGTTCAATGAGCGCATCGGCAACCAAAAGTTATAAACAATTCATTAAATAATTACCGCGGATTTTAATGGTTTTTTGTTTCTATCTTTTTTTCTTTACGTTTGAGAACAAAATTTCATAGGACCTTCTTTGTAAAACGAATAATTTCCTATAATATAATATTGTTTAAAATTTTAAAATTTTATTGTTTATTGTTAATAATAGTAAAAAATTGCAAAAAAAAATTTTGTTTGAACCGAATTTTCAAAGTAATGTCATTTTTCTACTGTAACGTCGGTGCATGACCTCCGTTTTTTTTTGTGTTTTGTCAGCCGATAAGTTCTCTACTAACACAATAATCCCCTCCACAACCTACTCGACGCACTCTCCACTGACGTAGACCATTAAGAAACTCAACCTAAGCTTAAGCCAAGAGTTGAATAGCCGCTCTGATTAAACTCAGTCGCACACATGTCATAATAAAATAAAATCGCTAAGTCAGTCAATACCAATTTCATTAACATTTGACACACAAATTCACGCAAGTCTTTCTTATAGCGTAAATTAGAACATTGCACAATCATCTGGAATGTCGTGAATCCTTGCAACGCACTCAAAATAATTTTTTATATATAATTAATTAAATAAAAATAAGTAATCATTTATATAAATTAAAAGAAATAATTAATTGAAATTAACCATTCAACGATCCTAATTATTACTATTTCACTAGAATAGAATGATAGTCCGCGACCAGCTACATTATTCTACAAAAAGAAATTGTATTAATAATTACATTTTGTAATCAAAATTATTATTAATAATAGAAATTACAAAATAAATTTACAATCATTTATTTAATAACTTTTTTAAACAAGTACTCCTCCACAACAGTCCATTAATTAAAAATTATAACTTTTAAAGAATGACTATTTAAAAATATCATTCTACAATTATCTTCTCCTTTGTAATATTAAAACAATCATACCAATCTTTTCTCTATTATTTAAATACTCATTCTTTACCTAATTATGTAAAATACGACGAAAAACTTCGTTCTGTTGTAATACGCGTTAAACCTTAAATACAATTTACATTAACATAATTTTATTGTATATGTAAAAACTCTGTAAAAATGGTTCATCTCTCTCTCTCTAATTCTCTCTCTCTAACCGAGAAGCCGCCAGGAAGAGGGGGCCTGAAAAACTCGGCCTCTCCCCGAATTTCCCGGTCAAAGAAGGAAGTTGCTGAGTAGCTTCTCCAACGCAGTTAAATACGGCACCAAATGATCAACAAGTAGCAGACCTCAGGCAGTACTCGAGGACCCACGTACTACACAAGCATTACTAAGGATCCACGTATTACACAAACATTAAAACGGACCATCCACTACGAGCAGACCTCAGGCAGCACTCGAGGTAACCACTGGAAAGTACTAAGAGCATTCTTTTTGAAACACGACGATCCAGAATCAACGAGCAGTCACTAGCCCTTGGAAGAGAAGAAGAAGAAGCAACCGACGACCACTCCAGCGAATTACAAAGAGAGAGAGAGATAGATAGATAGATAGATAGATAGATAGATAGATAGATAGATAGATAGATAGAATGTTTATTCGTATGTGTATACAAAATATAATACAAAAAAAATTATTTTAATATTTATAAAAAAAAAAATATTGCACGTGATATCACAGTCAAGGAAACTAAAAACTAATAAAGCTAAAATAAATTTTGTCAATAAAAACAATAAAACAAGTGATATCGCGGATAATTAAATACAACAAATACACATACAATTCCAATTAAAAACAATCACAAACATACAACGCACAATAAATAAATAAATAAATTAACATAAATAAAATATAAATAAAATAACACAGAGACGCTACTGATTGAGTTCGAGGTAGTATCTCTTGACCGCTTTTTTAAACCCACTGAGAGACAAGATGTTACGTATGTCAGTAGGCAGAGACTTCCATAAATGCGCACCTTGAACTTGGAAAGAGCGCTTTCCAGTCTCAGTGCGCATCAGAGGAGCAACGAGTTACTTAGTTTCACCCCTAAGAGGTCCCCTAGGCACAAATCTAGAGAAGAGACTCTCTAGATAGTCAGGAACACGCATGCGTATGATTTTGTACATAAGTACAGCCATAAAATAGTGTCTCTTCATATCAGTACGCAGCCAACCCAGAGAGCCCCGATGAAGAGAAACATGGTCGTCCCCCCTTAGACCCTTCACGTATCGAACACAGGAATTTTGTAAGACTTGCAGTCGATTACGTTGCTCTTGAGAAGCATCCAGCAAGACCACCGAACAGTAGTCCAGGTGAGGAAATAGCAGCGCCTCAGCAAGCATCTTACGCAGCTCTTGGGAGGTATATTTCCAAAAGAAACAAAGATTATATAACACTCTATTAAATTTCTTAGTTAAATTATCAACATGGGGTTCCCATGATAATCTTGAATCTAAAATCATCCCAAGGCTGGTTACAGTGTCGGAAGGGAAATGTAGACACCATCTCCAAGATCAACAACAGTTAGCTTATCACAAAGTTCGTTAACGAATCTTTGGCAACCAAAATAAATAGCCTTAGTTTTACTTGTATTGAGTCTTAAAGAGGCATCCACGGCCTAATCAAAAACTGCTTCAGCTGCCCGCCTAAGCTCTGATATCCCCCCATCAAGACAGTCTATAGAAGTTTCAATATATATTTGAAGGTCATCTGCATACAATATATGATGAATGCTTCTAGTGTCGAGTGCGTCACGTAAGTCGTTAATATATAAGCAGAAGAGAAGGGGTCCCAAGACAGATCCCTGTGGCACACCAAGATTCGTACTCAGCCAGTTGGAGTTGCCAGCTGAGGTAGTGCTAACTGCTTGACTTCTATCTGATAAATAAGAATTAAACCACTTGAGAGCTGCCCTGGAAATCCCCATAGACTGCAATTTTTCAAGTAGTCGTGTCGGCAATATTGTGTCAAAAGCTTTGCTGAAGTCGAATAGAAGAAGTAACGTCACCATTTTTTTGTCGATACCTAGTCTGATATCGTCAGTGAGTTTCAGTAGGGCCGTTTGGGTAGAATGAAATGGTCTGAAACCTGTCTGTAGAGGGTCGAGAATGCGAAAAGTTGTCAGATGCCGCCGCAACTGCTCATATGCTAACTTCTCCAGAACCTTTGAAAGAAAGCACAAGATCGCAATCGGTCTGAAGTCCGATGATGAAGAAGGGTATTTGCATTCTTTTAATGGAATAATTTGTGCTTTCTTCCAAGCCACCGGAAAAATACTCTTTGCAAAAGAGCAATTGAATAGCCGCACAAGGAATTGTCCTATTATTGAAAGGGATTCAACCACAACCGACTGTGAAATACCATCAGCCCCCCGAGCCCGCGATGAAAAGTGAGAAATTGCGAGAATTACATCGTTTAGGTTAATTTGATTGAAGGCAAAGCCTTCTGTCGTTGCATCATTAATAATCCTCTCACGCATTGTCACATCATTGCCACACGGGGATGCCGATACACCCACAAAGTGTTGGTTTAATTCATCAGGTGTAATACTATTCAAATATACTTCATGCCCAGGTAAAAATCCGAGGCTACGTAATTCCTTTCACGTATTATTGTTTGCTAGGGCATTAAACAGTCTGTTGTTATAGTAATTAGTTCTCGCATTCTCCGTCCGTTCGTCTGCTATTAGTCTTATTTTACAAAATTCATCAAATAGTGACTTATCGTTAGTTCTTCTAAATCGACGGTACAGAGCTTCCCGTTTTTTTGTACAACCGAAACAGATCCGCATCAAACCATGGAAGCTTACCTTTTTTAGGAGTAACAGTTTTAATGGAAGCTAGTACCTCAATTGCTGCCATTAAGTTGTTGCAAATACTGTTCAGTGCAACGTCAATGTCAAAGTTTATGTCAGTAAAAGACGACCAATCACAGTAAGTTAAAAAAGAATTAAGGTCAGCCGGAGAAATATTTTTGAAATCACGATACATAAAAGATTTTAGAGATTGAGTTTGTATATTGCAGTTTGTAGTAACAGTAATAATATTGTGCTTACTGTGAAAGTTCGCTGGAATACTGGCAGCGTCCGTGACAGTATCGTTGTCGTCCACGAAAATCAAGTCAATCCAGGTACGAGACGTGGGAGTGTAATGAGTAGGACCATGCTGAACCAGCTGTAGAGAGAGTTCCGCTGATGATTTGCGAACAAATTTAGCATCATTACTCTCCCGGAGAAGATCGGCATTCAGGTCTCCCATAATGATTTTATGACTATAGTTAAAACAGAATGTGCGAAGGTCATTCAAAAAATTTTTATTTATTTGAAATGGTATTTTAGGTGGTCTGTAAATAACTCCTACTAATAAAGGAGAAGATTTAAGAATTCGTATATTACAAAAAATAAATTCAGGAGTGCAAGGTTTGCCCTCTTGTTCAGTGTTCGACACAGAGAGAATCTCACACTTTAGGTGATTTTTAACATAGAGAGCAACACCTCCACCCCTGACATTTCTATCTTTCCTAAATAGATTAAAGCCACCAATCTGAATGACGTCGTCAGGTACATCCGAGTTCAGCCAGGTCTCAGCCACTCCGAAAAGGTCATAGGAGGGATCGTCCCGTAGAAATTGACGGACACCCTCAATGTGAGCTCGCAGGGAGTTCACATTGAGAAATCCCGCTCGCAACTCCCCTTTAACTCCCTTTAACTCTCCAGTTGCGCCATTATGCAATAGTCAATCTGCTCTGCTTGTTATATTTTTCTTTTTAGATGCTTTTGATTTAATTCCAGTTTCTTTGTTATTTTTCTTACTTCTCTTTTTATTTTTATTGTTAATCGGGATAATTTCACTAGACGCAGTACCTTCGTTTTGTTTATTTTTGTTAATTACATTCTCTACAGCTTCTTCGCTAATCTCAACTTTGTTTTTAATTTTATTTCTATATTCGTTTTTATTATTATTGTTTATAGCATCTCAAGTTGAATGTAATGCTTGCAATTCATTAATAGAGGTGACTGAATGCACTCAGTCACCCTCTCTTCTCCTGACAAGAAATCTGCCTTGACGATGCCAAATATACTTGAAACCAAGATTCTTGGCTAGAAATTTAATTTGTTTAAATTCGTTATATTGATTTTTATTCAGATATTCATTGATAAAGATCTTGCAATTTGCCAATGCAGGAAACCTGACAAGAAATAAGGGTTCTAGATCGGTTATGCTAAAAGCAGTGACTTGGTGTTTTGCCGCCATTATTTGTGTAATAATAGTCCAGTCAAATTAGTCCTCAAAATAGAAGTAAGGTTACAAAAATTCCCATAGAGCTAAAAATCTGTATGAATGTTCAGTATACTATTATAAATGAATTGTGAAAAGTCCCCATCAATCCCCCTTGTGCAAAAAATTTTATTGATGGTGAAAGTTTGAAAAAATGGGTTTTTCGCGTTTTTCAGCTAAACGGTGAGTTTTACAGCAAAAATAGTTCAGACAAAAATTGTAGATCATTTGATTCTCTACAAAAAATGTATCTACACTTTTTTTCATAAGTATTACCATTTCCGTGATATAGCGGTTAAAAGAATTGAAAAAAATATTTTATTCGTAATATGCACGTTAATGTACTTTTATATACATTTTTGAAGCGTTATACGAGTAAAAATATGAGTCCCTATGTCTTATACATACAAATTATAAAATTCTTAGAACATAAATGAACGTCAAAAACTCCGCCCCTATTTTCATTTAGTCGCATGGCCTTGAGTAACATCTGTCTTCCATTCAATTGTCAGCGTGGTGATGCTCGTATACCTGCTTCGTTTCGAGGGTCTCATACTCAACAAAATACTGTTAGTCGTAAGCATTCCTTCGTAGTGACAACTTGTGGCTATCGCTTATATTTTGTAACAAAGTTTGTGCATTTTACTGTTTTTAAAAAAAAATGTCGCAACTCTGCTTTATTTGTAGTCAACCTTTGACTGAAAGTGGAGTTGTTACTGTTGATCGCGGCATGAAAGCATTAATTGATGCAAGTATTGAAAGAGGTGATGAGTTTTCGGAATACCTGAAAGACCAGACATCTATAAAAATTCATGTGCAGTGTCGAAAAAATTATACTCGAAAAAGTAGCATTGATGCCGGGAAAAGACGGCGCCAAGAAGAAGAAGCTGGTTTATCAAAAATAAGTCCTCCTCGTACTAGAACACGAGTAGGTGAAACTACATTTTGCTTCAATCAGTGTTGTTTATTTTGCGGCAATGAATTAAATGAAGAGTTGGAGAAGAAAAAAGCACTGCAGTACCGACGTAAAATTTTTGAAGTGACTACACTTTCGTTCAAAGACAGTATTCTAACTATAGCTAAAACTCGTTGTGATGATGTAGCCAAAGCTGTTGCTGCTCGAATTGAATTTGAATATGATTTAGTCGCTGCCGAGGCTAAGTATCATAACGATTGCTACAATTCTTTTTTGAAACCGACCACTGGGGGTAAAGTCGGTCGTCCTCAAGATGAAGCTACAAATATTGCGATTTATTAGTATTACTTACTGCTCGAACTCCAACAGAAAAAAATATTTATTTCTTTAAACTGGGAAAGACTCAGCAGCAATCGGAAATATATTCATCAAAAAGTTTCTGTGCTTTTCCAAAATGCCAAAATCATATACTTTTTCTACACGCAATAACTGGCTGCGATACAACATCAGCATTTTTCAAGAGGGGCAGAACAACGGTTTTGAAATTGTTCGAGAAACAAAATTTAATTAATTGTGCTGAAGTTTTTAAAGATAGTAACTCTACTCCAGAAGTTGTAATCACTAATGGAATTCGCTTTCTTCTTTCTATGTACGGAGCTCCAAAAAAAGTTACCTGCTTGGATAAACTCCGATACTTATCTTTTGCAAAAAAAACTTATAATAAAAAACAAGTGCAATTAGCTTGTCTTCCCCCAACCTCTGCTGCTGCTCAACAACATCTATTCCGGGTATATTATCAAGTTCAAGTGTGGCTTGGTAATAAAATGAATCCAGAAGACTGGGGATGGAAGTTAGTTGACAATGCATTGGAACCAATTCATACGTTACTCCCACCTGCACCAGAAAAACTCCTTAACACAATCTTTTGCAATTGTAAAAAAGGTTGCAATGCTAAATGCGGCTGTAAAAAGGTTGGACTGTTTTGTTCTTTAGCATGTACCAATTGTCAAGAACAGTCGTGCTCCAATGTTAAATCGATACTAGATGAGGATAATTACGATATCAGTGATGAGACATATAATGCATCACTTTTAGAACATATTTGTATCCAGGAATATGAAGAAAAAGAAGATGAAGAAATAGAAGAAGAAGAAAACAAAGACAGTAAACTAGAAGTTCCATTGGATTATTATGAATCCGATGAATAATTTTTCCAAATTATTTTTTCATTTACATACTACATAATTTACACAATTTTTATCATTTTCAATACTCAATTTAAATTCAATAGGATCACAATAGATCGTGGAATAGGCCTACCGGGGAAACCACGTTAAAAAAAAGCGCCAAGCACACTACCTCATAGGTGGTGTGGAAACGTGTGCATATTACGAATAAAATATTTTTTTCAATTCTTTTAACCGCTATATCACGGAAATGGCAATACTTATGAAAAAAAGTGTAGATACATTTTTTGTAGAAAATCAGATGATCTACAATTTGTCTGAACTATTTTTGCTGTTAAACTCACCGTTTAGCTAAATAATGCGAAAAACCCATTTTTGCAAACTTTCACCATCAATAAAATTTTTTGCACAAGGGGGATTGATGGGGACTTTTCACAATTTATTTATAATAGTATTCTGAACATTCATACAAATTTTTAGCTCTATGGGAATTTTTGTCACCTTCAAAGTCTTATTTGACTGGACTATAAGGTCGCAATTGGAGAGTGTAACAAGCAAGGAAGAGACACTCCTCGAACCATCTCCGACCTTTCCCCGAGAAATAACATTAGCCGATAGAACATTCTCCGAGGTGATAGAGGGAAGTACCGTGCTAAGAATAGCCACCGCGTAGTCCATAGGATTAATGTTGGCCGTCGTACAGTCTATTGTGCTAGAGATCACGATGCAACTGGACTCAACACGACACTTGTCCCCACTCTGCAGAGAAAATCTACCACCATTTGCAATCTTCGGAGTTACAGTTGTTATTTCAGGGTTTGCTATATATACAATCAATGTATACAATCATCTGCTTCTGTGGTTGATTCGGAGTCTAGGTCAGCTTGTGTCAGATCGGAGACGATCTGGACCACGGTCGCCACGCCAACAGTCAGATTATTAAAATTTTTTTGTATGTCATAAAATTCGGTATTAATTTGTTGTAAAAGGTTATTGTGTTGTGTTTTCATGATTTCAGCGACATTTTTTTTAATTTGCAAGAATTTGGTGTTAATATTAGTTACAAGACTATTTTCTAATTTTGTTATTCGCTCATCCAAAGAAGAATTGAATTTAAGTAGCATTGATTGATTTTCTCGAAACTCATTTAATATAACATTTTGATTTTTAATTGTATTTTCAATATTTTTGACTCCTAGTATTAATTGTTGTATTTGCATTTCCAGGTTAGTTAATTTGTTAATTAGCTCAACTAAATTAAGTAATTTATTTAAAGTTGATTGTCCGGAGTCAGCCAAAGAAGTATTATTGCAAGGAAGTTGATTTTCATTTTTACCTGTTAGCGTGTCAAGCGTGGTGATACTCTTCTGTTTCGATAATACTGGAGTGGAATTTGATATAAGTAAACTACCGTTCACTGTCGTGTTAATATTATCATTTTCAACCGTAGTCTCCGTTCTTCCGATTTCCAGTTACATAACAATTCTCGCATATATAAGTAATAGTCAGTTTTTTGTTAATTAAAATATTGCGAGATATTAATTTGTTGCAAATATCGTGATAATTTTTATTACCGACGTTACACTATTGTACATTTATAGCAGGTATGAAGAATACCGACTTTACGATTTATTTTCCTGCATTTAAGACAGGCTGACGGAGCCATAATGCAGAGTCAGTAAAAAGTCAATATTTTGTCAGACAAGTCTACGTGTTGTCAGACAAGTAGAATGACTCAACAGCAGATAAGTAGTAAAACTAACTACTAGTCAGACAGAAGTCGATTAATAAAATACAATAAAAATTTTGTTAAATATATAAATTAATTAAATTAAAAATAAAAATAAATAACTGTGACTAGTATACGACTAGAGAAAAAATAAAATACTTAATTAAACACCAATCTCTCTCTAGATGTTGTTTGAATAGCGCGCGCTTGGTTGCTCAGCTGGTGATTATTTGACAGCTCCTAGTTCCTCAAACTTAAAGCAGATTTTCATGAAATAATGACGGCGATGGAATAAATTTTCAAAATTTAGCGGAGAAACGCCGCGTAGAGGAGATAACCTCAAATTTTCAAGTTAGATTTTGAATTTTTCACGGTAGTTTCAAGGCAGTCAAATAGATTTAATGTATAAAATATATACATAAATTGATGCCCCGAAAAATACCTTTTTGCTGCAACATAAAACTCACAGAAAAAACGTGAGTAATTATGTAAAATTGTTAAATATTAGAGGAGCGTAAAATAGTAAACAGTGCTACTCACCAGAGAGAGAGAGAGAGAGAGAGAGAGAGAGAGAGAGGACTGGACACCACTTCCTAATACCTTCAATAAAGAGAGTGAGTTTTAAATTTAAAATTGCATTACATATTTTTTTCTCCATATCTATCTAAATCCTCCAACAGAGTTTTTGGCCAAAAAGTGGCCGATTATTCTGAACCTAAGTCACTTTGATAGGACCTTATCCAGAGTAGGGCTCGAGCCTTCTTCCGATTTAGGAAGAGAGGCTCTTGCAACTGCTCAATCCCGCACTATACACCTCTCCTAAGAACTCTCACGATTATCCTCTACCAACCCGAGCCCATAAGCTTCACTGCTTAGGCTCAAAAACGGCAAGAATTGCAGTATTGACTGAAATCCAGTCAAAAAGTAGCGCTACCTACGTTACACTACTAATAACTTTATGATAATCATAACTGTCATAATAACTGTCATAATAATAACTGTTATTAAAGTTGACTGAAACTACTTTGAGGTCTTGTAACTTGGCACCAAATGCTTTCACAGCACCCTCCTAGAGGGAATAGAAGAATCTAATAATACTTTATCGTTTTCATTAAAGAAAGTTCAATAATTAACAGTTTTAGGCGCTTTGCTTATAGAAACAAATCTTTTTGTTATAAACAAATTGAAATATCTCTGGTATTTTTTAATATAATTAAATGTAACAAACGGCATTTGGTTACTGATAAAAAAATATAGATTACATAATTACTTAAAAAATGCTCGTTATTTCAATAACTTAGAGAATTTATAACAAAAATTTACTACAAAATACTAACGTGCACATCAATTAAAAAATTTGACAGAATAAGAATTTCGATTAAATTTGATCACTAATTTATTCACTATTAGCACGAAAAAGAAATAAAAGAATAAAAGCGCAGCTTCTTCACCAGCATGGTCGCGAAGTAAATCAAGCTGCAAAACAATCAAGTTGGTGCGAATGCGCTTGTGCGAGTACTTTACTTTTCCTCAGTTTATAAAATTTTTTACAGTATTAAAAGTGTAAATTAAAATACTTAAATAAAAATAAAATGAATAATTATTTTTATAAATATTAACTTATTTTCAGGTATTTTTATTTAAATTTATATTCTTCATCAAACCAATAAATTACTATTTGATTTATTGAATTTAATAAAAATAGATGATTTAACAATACAAATTCAATAAACTTTTGATGAATATATCGACATTTTTGACTTATCAAATCGAAGCTTTAACGTATATTTATGAGGGAGAATTTCGAGTAGAAGATGAAGAAAATAAAGTTTGTAGCATCAAAATTAGTGATGACTATAACAGTAATATTTATGTAAAACTTTATGTTGAATTTTCGGATACATGTCAATTAAATTTCAGGCGTCTTGTCATCAATCATTTGTATTATTATTTTTATTAACATTAATTATTATTTTAATTTGCTGATCATATGGTGGGCAAAATGTTTTTCAATGGATAGAAAAAATTAGAGAAGAATCACAATCTATAAATTCAAAATAGTAATACAAAATGAAGAATAAAGACATCACAATTGAAAAATTTAATATATCTAGTATTGAAAGTAAAAAAATTAATAATAAAAAAAATGAATTTGAATGTCCATTAGTAACTCATGGTAAAGTTATTGTATTAGGTTGCTGCAGATGAAATGGCCGATTTAGCAATGACATAAAGTTGTCTGCAATTTTAGTGTATTATGTTGGCACAAGGCGGCGCAAATGATAAGACATCTTGAAGTATAAATACTGCTACCTTGGTTTATAGAGTCATTTCTGTTTTGTACTTCATAGTGATCGTAAAAACAAAAAGAGAAAGTGAACATGGAAGTGAATCAAAAATGGCTACTTTTACTATACGAATTTAAATTAGAGCACAACGCAACGGAAGCAACAAGGAATATCAACAGCGCATTTCGGCCTGATACAGTTAGCGAACGAACCACTCGGCGGTGGTTCGAAAAATTTCGATCCGGAGATATGGACCTTGGAAATGAGCCACGTGGACACCCAGGACCATCGATCGATAACGACGAGCAGCGTGCATTAGTGGAGTCTGACCCCCGCCAAACCATAAGGGATCTTGCCGAAAAATTAGGCGTTCACAATTCGATAGTTTGCCGCCACTTGTAACAACTTGGAAAAGTGAAAAAGCTTGACAAATGGGTTCCGCATGATCTTACCGAGCAAAACATGACGTGTCGAATGGAGATTTCAAGTTCTCTTCTCTCCCGCAACAAAAAGGAACCGTTCTTACACCGAATTGTGACCTGCGATGAAAAGTGGATTTTATACGAGAATCGTCGCCGATTGGCCCAATGGCTAGATGCCGATGAAGCGCCAAGACACATGCCGAAACCAAGCCTTCATCCAAAGAAAATAATGGTAACTGTTTGGTGGTCTGTAGCTGGAGTTATCCACTATTCGTTCCTGCAACCTGGCGAAACCATCAATGCTGAGAAATACTGTGCTCGACTGGATGAAATGCATCAGAAATTGATAGTCCAACGACCTAGGCTTGTCAACAGGGATGGAGTGATACTGCTTCATGATAACGCACGACCTCATGTATCAAGAACAACGGTACCAAAATTAAACGAGTTGTGCTATGAGACTCTTTTTCAGCCTCCATATTCACCAGACCTCTCACCAACAGATTACCATTTCTTTAAACATTTGGATCACTTTTTGACAGGAAAAAGATTTAATAATGAAGCTGCTGTCAAAAATCCTTCGAGGACTTTCTTCGAACCAGAAACTCGGACTTCTACAAAACTGGAATAAATGTACTTGTATCTTGTTGGGAAAAGTGTGTTGCATCTATTGGTACCTATTTTGATTAAATAAATTGTCTTTATAAAAAGTTACGGCTGTTTAAAAATTTATTACTAAATCGGCCATTTCATCTGCAGCAACCTAATAAAACAATAATAATTTATGGCAAGTATGATATGAAGATAACTAATATATTAGGCAATTGCATTTATAATTATAAAATTGTTCAGTTTAAATAAAATTAATATCGGTGGTACACGAGAAAATCAACGTGAAATGCAATACAGACGCTTATTTTTTTATGGGGTTAAGGGAAAAATGTTATTTGATAATAATTGTCATCAAAAAATTAGTAAAATGATATTCGTTTATTTCCGAATATAATAAAAATTACATAATATTCTTAAAAATATTTTAATAATTCAATAAATTCTCAATTTGTAGGTTAATTTTTAGTTTTACAACGAACAATTTTTTGTTTTACAATAAACTTTGAAACTGAGAAGTTACCTACAACACAATAATAACACAAAAAAATGGTTTGTACTTTTGGTCAGACCATGATATCCCCATGCATTTTTATCCGCTGAATCCGAATCTGATCTCGAAATTTTTTTATCATATAGAATTTGTCTATAGAATTCAAGATGTCTTAAATTTAGACGTGATAGAAAAATTTTGAGGTCAGATTCGGATTCAGTGCATTAAGGGGGGAAATCACAGTAGCACACAAAAAAATAGGCATATTTTCGGGAATTAATTTTGGCTGAATAAAAGTATCAATCGCAAATCTGTAAAGTAGGTTTTATAGCAATACTAAAAAAGTACAAAATGTAATTTTTTCAATAAAAAATATTTAAAAATGGCGGCTGCGCAGCATATGCCCCAAGGCGCCTATTTTTGAAAGCGTGTCGATGGCCGAGGACGTAGACTCCTTAATTTTTCACCTGGAAGAAAACACTAAAATTTTTTAGTTTTAATCTAACAACAGCTAGCGAGCTTTGTAGGATTTTTTTTATGTATTGATTTTTCACAAAATGGTGCATGTTTGAAAATAAAGTTAAATTTTTAACAAAAAAAAAACGCCATCAAATCTTCGATAAAAAAAACTCAGCCATATAAAATAAAAAACCCTACGTAGCTCCGTGGAGAAAGATATTTCGAAGCTACTGTAAAAATTTCTAGTCGATCGGTAAAGATTTGCTTGAGTTATGTCTTCGGCGAGTTTAAAAAAAGTGGTTTCGAGAAAAACGCGTTTAAAGTTTTAAGTACTGAGAAACCATACCTGAGTGGCGTTACCGCAGAATGAAAAATTTGGGCACTCGGACACTTTTGCCGTGTTCCATCATTTGGTATATTATTTTTAAGACCCTAAAGCACCTTTTATGCGAAAAAAATTTTTTTCGAAAAATTGAAAATTTTACTGTGATTTTCCCCCTTAAAATACACAGAGATAGGTAAGCCTTGTCGAAAGTACAGACCACTTTTTTTATGCGCCTGTGTTATCAATTAACTTATCATTAATAATCAACTATATTTACTTAACCGTTTGAGTGCCAAGGAGCGATTTTGCACTTCTCTGTCGCTCGAACAGTGCCAGCGCTCTAGGCTGGAGAGGGAATAAGACAAGCGCTATCGCGCCGCTTGGCACTTCTGGACGGGAAAACAGCAGACACGTGGCACTCAAACGGTTAAACCAATACATAAAAACTTTAAACAATATTAGGAATTGTGACGTAGGCACCACGTCGTAGCCGATTTGGCTACGTGCGCCCTGAGTGCCTTGCACAAAATAATATTATATTAAATCAATGTTTCAATCTATCTCTCACTCTCTCTCTCTCTCTCTCTCTCTCTCTCTCTCCCTCACTCCCGCTCTTTATGACGCGATGATGCAGGCCGACCGCCCGCGACTGTCTCCCAGCCGACGGAGGCCTATCGCTTCCCCAGAGCAGGGAAGTGGCAATCCCTCGCCTCCCTCACCGAAAACCCACCACCACACACTCTCGCTCTCTCTCTCTCTCTCGCTCTAGCTATTTCGCACGAATAAATGAGTGGACTCACCCTTGCGGTTCACAAAGCTCGTTCGCTGGCCGTTGAGCTCCCGGCAGCTTCCTTTGGCACCGCTGCACCTCGCTCCTGCGGCTCTCCCTCCGAAGAAGGGCTGCCGGACCTCGCTGAGAGTTCGCCTGCACGCTGACTGCCTCCGTCTCACCCTTAACTTCAGATGTCGCGGTGGCAGCCTCTAATCGCCTCCCACTGACACTTGATCTCCTCGTCCCACGGCTTACTTCCTCGCTGCACTTCCTCGTCTTCGCTCTCCTTCTTCGCACTGCTTTCTCGACTTCTTCCTCACTCTCTCTCACTCTCTCTCTATCTCTCTCTCTCGCACACCTTCACCCCTGGCTTCACTCGCGACGCTCACTCCAAACAAAGAGGAACAAAACTATATTCACCGCGGGACTTATCTCTCCGTCTTCGCGGGAACGCGCAGGAGAGCACACCGTAACTCAACTGTTGCGCTCGCTCTTCCCTCCCCTTCCCTCGTGGCTCCCCAAAATTCCTCGCCGATCGTCGCCGCAAGTTGGAAAATCGCGTGATTTTGGAACGTTGCCGGCTTTTGGAAAAATCCGCATTTTCGCGGCTAAACAGGCTTACACAAGCTGGCAACCTGGAGACGGTCGCGCAAGAATGTAAGCACTTACATTCTTCGTCGACGACCTATGACGGATTCTCCGTCACAGAATTTAAATACTATATCACATTAAACGTATTAATCTAAAATTCATAAGACATTTCTTCATTAGAAGAAGAAGTACTTTCATGAATATCTTCTGAACCGGTTGATTTATCTGTAATCTTATCCTCTTCTTTGACATTTACTTTTGCTCGTTCTTGAAAAATTATAATACCTAATTCTCTTCCAAACTTCTTTATTGTCACTTTTCTTAATTTCTCTTCTTTGTTATTTTTTACTTTAAATGGTATTATTCTTTTTTGTATTAAAAATTCAACGTAACCTCCTATAAAAAAAAAAAAACATTCATTCACTAAAAATAATTTTTTCCAAAAATATACTGAAATATTTGTATTTATACTTTTTAGAGCTTTCTTTTTTTGGAGTTAACTTCAATTTATTACCAGGATCACCTGTTCTATCAATTTGAACAGCCCTTTTAACGAATTGATCTAAGGTCCAAACGTGTGGAACTACTAACTCATAAAAATCCAAAAGAACTTTTGGCATTAATGGCGTTTTTCCAAGTTTTGTGTGGAACGGATACTCCATAATGGATGTGGAACATATGTTTCTGGAAAGAATGAATGAAAAATGTTATTTTTGTATAGTTTATTTAATTATATATTAATTGATTTTCACTTTAGTCATGTGTCCACTTTCTTCGTCGATTTCAGTTAGTTCCCACCTTGACAGTTTATCTCTTTTTTCTGAATCAGAATTATTATAGTCATCTGAGTCATATAAAATTGATTTAATTTTTCTTTTATATTTGTTTTTTTTCCTTTCTTTTTGCTGATTTTTTTATGATGGTCATTTTTTGCAGTTGTGTAAAGCTTTCTACTAGGGTTGCTACATTAAATGGATGTGTTATTTGTGAATCTGATGTAAAGTGATTGTTATAAATTATTCGTGAATTAGAATATATATTAAGTTTTTAATATATTTAATCATTCACAGCCTAAAAACTCACCACCTTGCAGTATTCGATGTGGAGTTAATGTGGAGTACCTGGATACATGTGGTATATCAACAGGAGACACTGTTGGATATTTTTTTCCACCCGTTTGTACTGTGATAACAGGAGACAGTAGTAAATCTTTTTTTTCGTTTCTTGGTGTAGCAGAAGACAGTGGTGAATCTTGCTTTTGACGCTCTGTCTTTGACGTAGGTATTACAACGGAAGATACTGGTGAATGTTACCTTTGACGCTTTGCCCTTGATGCAGGTGTTACGGCAGGAGACACTGGTAAAGGTTCCCTTTGATGCTTTGTCTTTGACACTGGTGTTACAGCAAGAGATACTTGTGAAAGATCTTTTTGATGCTTTTCCATTATGACAGTGGCTGACACTTGCGAACAATTTTTTTTTTGCTTTTCTTCCAATTCTCTGATTAACTTGGCAATAATTTCATCTTCGTTTATTTCCTCGCTATATTCTGCTGCATTGCTCCCTTCGAAATCAAAACTTAATTGTATTTCATTTAAAATATTAATTTTTTCTTTAATCAGTCGTTCAGCATTTTTAACTGCTACAGAACATTCATTCTGAAAAAAAGAAACATTCAGTTATTTTCATTTAAATACATAAAATGAAGTGTTCAAAGTAAATCAAGGGATTAATGGATAAACAATGTTACTTATTACATGAGAAAAAAAATTTATGTTATAAGATGTAGAGTCTGGAGTAGAGCACGTACCTTTTGGTCTTAATAAACTTCTTATGATCCTGTTTTTTTATATTTACTTTATTTTTTGAATTGCTTGCCTTCAAACCTAACTCAGCCAACTCACAGAGTACAGTACTTCTCCGTTTTTCGGTTTTGGCCACCTTTTTGATTCATTTTTCAATTCACTTTTGTTATCTAAAAGATAAAAATAATTAGTAATTCAGTAAATTTTTTGACTGTTATTGTTGGTCATACTTACTCGATATAGCTAAAATCGCAGCAGGTTCGTAAACAGTCCCATCTTCTACATCTAAGTCAGTAGCTATATATGCATCGTATGGAAAAGATTTTTTATCTGGATTCAAATCCTTTATGTCATTCACAGAAATAATGTTGACTTCTTTTTTTCCTACACACAGACGAATGGCAGGATACAGCATACCATATTTTCCATTATCCTCATCCCTGCTATTATTGTATCCTTAATTACTTGAATTATTCTCCTCTTCAGCGAATTCACTCTTATCTTGGTCCTTTATATTCATTATAACTAGAAAGAACAAAGAAAATATCATAAATGTTTGTGCAATTAATAATATGAATATGCAAGACAGATCGTTAAGTTTTAACTGTCAAAAAAAAAAAGAAAAAGTATAGCTATTGTGAATCAAAAAATGTCTTAAGGGGGAAAATCACAGTAAAATTTTCAATTTTTCGAAAAAAATTTTTTTCGCATAAAAGGTGCTTTAGGGTCTTAAAAATAATATACCAAATGATGGAACACGGCAAAAGTGTCCGAGTGCCCAAATTTTTCATTCTGCGGTAACGCCACTCAGGTATGGTTTCTCAGTACTTAAAACTTTAAACGCGTTTTTCTCGAAACCACTTTTTTTAAACTCGCCGAAGACATAACTCGAGCAAATCTTTACCGATCGACTAGAAATTTTTACAGTAGCTTCGAAATATCTTTCTCCACGGAGCTACGTAGGGTTTTTTATTTTATATGGCTGAGTTTTTTTTATCAAAGATTTGATGGCGTTTTTTTTTTGTTAAAAATTTAACTTTATTTTCAAACACGCACCATTTTGTGAAAAATCAATACATAAAAAAAATCCTACGAAGCTCGCTAGCTGTTGTTAGATAAAAACTAAAAAATTTTAGTGTTTTCTTCCAGGTGAAAAATTAAGGAGTCTACGTCCTCGGCCATCGACACGCTTTCAAAAATAGGCGCCTTGGGGCATATGCTGCGCAGCCGCCATTTTTAAATATTTTTTATTGAAAAAATTACATTTTGTACTTTTTTAGTATTGCTATAAAACCTATTTTACAGATTTGCGATTGATACTTTTATTCAGCCAAAATTAATTCCCGAAAATATGCCTATTTTTTTGTGTGCTACTGTGATTTCCCCCCTTAATAATAAGCGTAGGATTATAATAAAAATTTATAATTATTTTAAATGAAGCTTTTTTTTTTACAAAAAAATTATAAGTGTTGTTTATTTTCATACAGTGTGTAATCAAATTACGTAGGAGTTACATCGGTCCCCAAAAAAACTAATGTCTGTAATTCCGTCAATTTAGAAGTAACAATAAAACAAAAAATATCTACTTATTCAACATTAAAGAATGAATAAAAGTTGTTCGTATGCATTTTTTGAGAAAATAAAAAAAATATTATTCAAGAAGTGAAATTATTTTTTTTCTCAAAATCTACAAAGATTAGAAAAAAATGTATAGGAACAGTTTTTATTCATTTTTTAATGCTAAATAAGTAGATATTTTTTGTTTTACTATTACTTCGAAATTGACAGCACTACATTAGTTTTTTGAGGACCGATTTAACTCCCATGTAATTTGATTAAATATTGCATATTAATAATATTACAACACTCCTACCATATTTTTTGCAAATGAATTAAATTTAAATGAAAATTATTTGCTTAGAATATGATAGGAGTGTTGTAATATTAACATACAACAAGTAATCAAATGACATATCAGTTATATCGCTCCCCAAAAAGCTAATGTCTGTAGTGCTGTCAATTTTGAAGCAACAGTAAAACAAAAAATATCTACTTATTCAGCATTGAAAAATAAATAAAAACTATTCTTATACATTTTTTTTCCAATCTTTGTAATTTTTGGGAAAAAAAATATTTTCACTTCTTAAATGATGTTCTTTTTTTATTTTGTCAAAAACTACAAAGATTAAAAAAAAAATGTATAAGAACAATTTTTATTCATTCTTTAATGCTGAATAAGTAGATATTCGTTTTACTGTTACTTCAAAATTGACAGAATTACAGACATTAGTTTTTTTGGAAACCGATACAACTCCTATGTCATTTGATTACATGTTGCATGTTAACACATTGCATACAGCGCTCTGCTCCCACGACGCGTTCACAGGGCCCGCACATTTTTGGGCGCCGATTGAGTCGAAGAAACCTGAAAACGAGATATCTCGTCTCCCGGCCACAACGTTCGGATTGCTGAAGACGAGATATCTCGTCTCCCGTACGCAATGTGTTAATAATATTACAACACTCCTACCATATTTTTTGCAAATAAATTGAATTTAAAATAAATTCATTTGCAAAAAATATGGTAGGAGTGTTGTAATATTATAAACATGTAACATATAATCAAATTACATGGGAGTTGTGTCAGTCCCCAAAAAAACTAATGTCTGTAATGCTGTCAATTTTGAAGTAACAGTGAAACAAAATATATATCTAAAACAAAATACATGAAAATATATTAATGTACATTTTGTCAAAGAAGTACCGGGAATTGTCGATTTAAATCTGGCGGGGCAATTCAGGCAGGTAAATTTTTTTTTCTAGGTTGGTACAACTGTCCTTAATGACTATGCCAAGTTTGAGCGGAATCTGTCAACGAGTGTGTTTACAGTAGCTAGTTAAGTCAGTCGATGTCAATAGTGCGTGCCGATTTTTTACAATGGGTGATTACGTTGAACAAAGAATTTGTCTAAAATTTTGTGTTGTGAATGAAATTTCGTGTGCCGATGCATTGAAAATGTTGCAAAAGGCTTTTGGTGATAAAGCACTATCGAAAATCCGTGCGTATGAGTGGTACAAAGCCTTCAAAGAGGGTCGTGAAGTCGTCGAAGACTTGCCTCGTTCCGGACGCCCATCGACGGCTTCGACCGCAGATAACGTCGATAAAATTAAGGAAATGGTGCTTGAAAACCGTCATACCAGCTTGAGAGAGATAGCACATGAACTTGAGATATCCCACGAGTCCACACGTACGATTTTAATTGATATTTTGGGCATGAGAAAGGTGGCCGCAAGACTCGTTCCAAAAGAGCTTAATTTTCTTCAAAAACGCTATCGCGAACAGGTCGCTCCGGACATGCTGGATCGCGCCAATTCCGATCCCGCATTCATGGAATGCATCATAACTGGTGACGAAACGTGAGTGTACGAGTACGATATGCAAACAAGCCAGCAAGCATCGGAATGGGTGGGAAAAACGAGCCGAAACCGAAAAGACCACGCCAAAGCCGCTCAAAAGTGAAGGTGATGCTCATTATTTTCTTCGATATCCGTGGCGTGGTGCACTACGAATTCGTTCCAGAGGGTCGGACGGTAAACAAAGAGTATTACCTAGGCGTTATAAAACGTTTGCGTGAGCGTATCCGTAAGAACCGGCCAAATTTGTGGGCGAACAACTCGTGGATTTTGCACGACGATAACGCGCCGTCTCACCGAGCTACGATTGTGACCGACTTTCTCGCCAAAAACTCAACGAACACACTTGAACAACCACCGTATTCGCTGGATTTGGCTCCCTGTAACTTCTTCCTCTTCCCAAAACTTAAATTGCCGCTCCGTGGCACCCGTTTTCAGTCGATTGAAGCCATAAAATAAAATTCGGCGCGCGAGCTGAAGGCGATCCCGGAAAGCGCCTATAAAAAATGTTTCGATGATTGGAAGTGCCGTTGGCATAGATGTATCGGAGCAAATGGAGCCTATTTTGAAGGCGACCCAATAAATTTTGATTATTAAACGTAAAAATGTTGTTTTAATTTAAAATTCCCAGTACTTTTTTGACAGACAGTATAATATTTTTAACATAAATCTTAAATAGTTGATTTATTTCTATAATGTTTGGGATCTTTACTTTTTAATATATATGTATGACAAACTTAAATTTCAACATATTAAAAAATTAAAATCTTATGGGAGTTTGTGCGTAAACCCAATCGCTGGACTTGAGTTAAAAAGAAATACATCATTTATTTGACGATATATTTTTTGTTTTAGTAAAAAATGTTTGTCCACAAAAAAAAAAACACTTTTAGTCTAAAATAACAGATAATAAATGAATTACTATTGGTTGGCATTTCATATTTTTCTTTTTCATTTATTCAGTCTTATCGATTTATTATTACATACTAAAATTAATTATTATATAATTCCGTTTTTTAAGTATCGGTGGAGCGAAGATTTACGTAATCAACTACTTTACGAGCAAGACGATGAGTATGCAAGTGAAGATGACTATATCGGCGATCAACATATCTTCGAGGATCCAGAAATTAATGCAAATGCTACCCAAAATAGATTAGAGGAAATACTAACTGATGATGAGGGAAGTGACGTACGAGGGCGGTCCGATAAGTACCTAGCCTCACCGTCCGATGGCACCACTATCGCAAGATAAATTCACTATCGTGTAGTAAATTCTCGTAGACGGCTACTGACAAAATTTCAGCCGAATCGGACTCGTAGTTTTGTTTTGACCGCGTGTGGAAGCAAACGTGTTCGCGGATTTTAGAAAAAGAAAAGCAATATCGGTTGGTGATTCGATTCTTGTTTTTGGAAGGGAAATCGCGCAGTGAAATCAAAGAGCGCTTGGATCAAGGGGCGTGCCAGCGCCCGGTGGTAAGTATTGGTACCAACCGCGGGCGCCTGGCGCACCCATTTATACATTAAATTTTCATACAAAAAAATTAAAACATGTTTTATTATTATGTATTTTAATATTTAATAAATATTACCTACCCCATCTGCCTTCTATTTTTGCGTTTTTTTAAATAAAAAAAAAAAATACTAATATTCGCGCATTCGTTACGAAGATACGATATGCGCCCCCCGATTTTCATCGAATCGCTCTTCTTGCATTTCGTTTAATCATCTAATCATCTTAAGATATAGTCTATCTGTCATCTTAAGATAATCTGAAGATCAAGGGGCGCGTCAGCGCCCCGTGGTGAGTATTGGTTAACTTATCTATTATCTAAAGTACACACACACACATATATATATATATATATCACTTAATAAAATATAGTTATGGTGATAAACGTTTTCTATAATAAAAAATAAAATAATTAATAGCTATAGTGATAATAAACGTTTCCAATAATAAAAAATTTTATTAAATATACAATAATATACTAACCTTAAAAATTAAAAGACAATTCTTATATACTTCTTAAAATTTTTAAGAATTATTAGACTTTTTATTTTTAGACGTTTTAAATAATACAATTTTTATAAGAATATTTTTTTTATTCAGTGTCAGCAATTTTTACAAAAAAAAAACTTTTAATTAACAAGTCATTACGAAAGCAATTACAGTCTGTCAAGTAAGAGCGTGGTCGTGTTAATTTATAAAAAAATTTATTTGATAAAACTTTCATATTTATATATACATTGTTCACATTACAAACAATGATGCAATTTGGTCAATAATGTGTCCAGTCACCACCGGCGTCGATAATTGCCTGGCATCTCTGAGGCATGCTTTCTACTAATTTGACGGCGTATTCTAGTGGCAAGGATCTCCAGATCCGACGAATTTCGTAAGACAACTGCTTCAAAGTGTATGTGCGTCTTCCACGAAGCTTTCGTTTAATATATGCCCACACATTTTCAATAGGGTTTGCATCGGGCGACTGCGACGGCCAATCCAATGTAACGATGCCAGATTGAGTCTTCCACTGAGTACAGAGCTTGCTGCGGTGCTTAGGATCGTTGTCCTCCTGCAGAATCCAATCTTCATTTTTTGTGATGAACCATCGTTTGGCAGATGGCAGTAAAGCCTTTTTGTAGATTTTTATCATTTTCTCGGCATTTAGGTTGTCAGTAAAAAGGTGCAAAGTGCCGAATCCCTGCTTTGAGAAGCAGCCCCAAAGATGCACCTTTATTCCATGTTTTACGGTCCGCTGAACAAGCTTATTGGTGGAAGTTGACCAGGCTCGCGTGAGGACAGAACGTGCCCATATAGAACATTCATCAGTAAAAATGACATTTTCAAAATCTCTATCAATATTCTCATGCGCCCAAGCGAGTCGCTTTGTCACATGTTTTTCAGTCAACAGAGGCTTCTTCATTGTGTTGCGCCATTTCAGATGATGAGTACGAAGATGGGTTCGGATAGTTTCGTAGGATATATCTAAACCTTTTGCCATTAATTTTGCTTGTCCTTGCCGCAGTGTTAAAGCAGGATTCCGCGAAAACAGATTCACTATTATTTTTTCATATTTTTTGTTCACTTTTCCTATCGAGCCACGTTCTGGTAAATCATCGACATTTTTAGCCACTTTATATCGCTGTATCTACTTCTGTACAAATGCTTTCGACTTTCTCATATATTTAGCAGCCGCTGATTGCGACATTTTGGGACCTTCCGGGTGGATGCAAAGGAACACAGCCTCGTAGCGCGACGCGTACTTAGCACTCATGGCGTTTAACATGATTCTCTTTTAAAATATCAACGACAACTGAATCTTTGTTGACAATGCATCAAGCACAAAACTTCCTTCTATCGGCTTGCGAAAGAATTAGAGCGAAATCTTTCATTACTTGTCGGTGAAGTCGACCACGCTCTTACTTAACAGACTGCAGATCTTTATATCTTAAGTAATTTATTATTACTTTATACGTTATATTGAGAATTTAAACTTGATTTTATTATTTTTTAAAAGTGTAAGGTAAGAGATCTAAAAAAGAATGCTGTCGTATAACATTAATAAATATTTTTTTATTTTATATAGATAAATATATATATATATATGTGTATGTGTTTGTAATATGATAAATTTTATTTATTTATACATTAATTTAACTTATTTCTATAGTTTTGTTTAACTTTACTTATTTTTTTTTGTATAATTTCTTAAATGTAAAAAAATGCTTTACACTTTACGTATGCTTTAGATTATTACACATGTCATTAACACATCGTTCAATAAGTCCCGAGACTAACAACGAAAACAACATTTTTTTTAAAAAATCATTTTTATTCATCAATGTAATCTCCTTTTAGAGTGATACAATCTTTCCAACGCCTTTCCAACATTTCTATACCATGTTTATAGAAGGAATTATCGTTTGCTTCAAAATAGGCTTCAGTTTCGGCAATGACCTCCTCATTCGAGCCAAATTTTTTTCCCTGGAGCATTTTTTTGAGATCAGCAAAGAGCCAGTAGTCGCTGGGGGCTAAATCTGGCGAATACGGGGGGTGGGGAAGCAAATCAAAGCCCAATTCGTTTAATTTTGCCATTGTTTTCATGGACTTGTGGCATGGTGCATTGTCTTGGTGAATAAGGATTTTTTTCTTCTTCATGTGCGGCCGTTTTGCTGCGATCTCCTCTTTCAAACGTACCAACAAGTCAATATAATAATCACTGTTGATCGATTTACCTTTTTCCAGGTAGTCAATGAAAATCACGCCATGTTTATCCCAAAAAACAGACGCCATTACTTTGCCAGCAGACTGCTGCGTTTTTGGACGCTTTGGGTGGCTTTCGCTAGCCATGCGCCACTCAGATGATTGCCGATTCGACTCCGGAGTGAAATAATGTATCCATGTTTCATTCATGGTCACGTATCGACGCAGGAAATCCTTTTTATTGCGAGTAAATAGCGATAAACAGCTCTCTGAATCGTCGACTCGCTGCTGTTTTTGTTCCACTGAAAGCAATCGCGGCACCCACTTGGAAAAAACCTTTTTCATGCTCAATTTTTCATGAAGGATTGTAAATACGCTTCCAGATTATATCTGTGTCATTTCTGCAATCTCACGGACGTTCACTTTGCAATTTTTCATTACAATTTTTAATACTTCACGCACATTTTCCTATGTAACGGCTTCTAATGGCCTACCCGAACGTTCCGCATCGTTTGTGTCCGTACGACCACGTTTAAACTCAGCATACCAACGACAAATCGTTGGTTTGGATGAAGAGGAGTCCGGGTAATGTTTTTTAAGCCATTGCTGGGCTTCTACGGTGTTTTTACCCATTAAAAAACAATGTACGAAGTCACAAATTACAAAGTGACTTTACTCTAACCTCGATAACTCTGCTGTCTGTGATCCGATCGACGTAAAATTTTTACACGTTTCATGTAAAGGTTCGCACTTTTTGGAAACGTGGCCAATTTGGTACTACTAGCACCATCTCTGGGTTAGTCTCGGGACTTATTGAACGATGTGTTATATTAACTTGAAACTTATTTGTTTTTTTTTATTTGGCACATTCATATCGTTTTTATTTTTATTCTCTTGTTCACAACGTTTTCATAACTTATTAACTCTCATTATCACACAGATTCCTTTTGATAAGCAGCAACTTTCACCATCTCTAAAATTTAAAACTTTTATGGCAACTTTATGAATTCCGTCAGTTATTGCACCAGATCCAAATGTTATATTTCCTTCGATATTTGATGCTGATGCGATCACGGTCTTCATATATACTTTTACCACTAAAATAAATACAATAAAATTAATATTAATAATTATTCATTTGTTAAATATATTGTAAAAAAACTGATTAAAATTATAAATACTCACTAATTTCCTCTTTAGCTTTAGGCAAATCAATGAAATTAATTATTTTGATTTCTAGTTTTTCAATATTGCTAATTTTATGGTAACCTAAAAATTTTACCACTGTGTTTACTTGAATTATTATTCCATAATTCAAAAGGTTCATAGTTTTCATCTAATGCCTAAGTTGAACTACGCGTCCATGTGCTCCATCGAGGTGTTAAATCTATCTAAATACAACCTTTTTAATAAAAAGAAAATTATGGTAAGTATTGGTTGTCGTTTAAACATATTTTTCTGTGCTCTCTTCATGTATTATCAATTTATCAAATATTAGTATGGCAACTGTGAGTAACTTATCAAAAAGAATATTTAAAATCAGCATTTTTGACTCTTGAAAGTTGTGAAATCAAATAATATTGCTAAGTATTTTCTTTTTTATCAACACATTTTTTTTTAACGATAGCTTATCATCAATGTTGTTATATATAATATGCTAATGAATATCTACATGTAAATACAACAATCTTTTAAATACAAAAAAATTATCGTTTTCGTTGTTATTAAAAAATATGAAAAAATATAATTAATAATAATTTTTCATAAAAATACTTTTAAATTTTCTTTAATTTTAAAATATTTTAGACTAAAGAAAGCAATAAAATATAAAGATATCGCTAAATATCATCTTTTTTTTTATTAATGTATTTTTTGACCGCTACCTGGTCATCATTTACTTATCGGATAATTAAAAGGTCATTACACAAATTTCTGCTCACGAAAATTGTGAAATCTATTTAATGTTGTTAAGTATTTCAATATTTGTGATTAACACATTTATTTTAAAATTTTAGTTAATACTAAAAAATATTATTTTATATTTTTTCCAATTTTCTTTTGAAATGTTACTTTGAATTGAAATATCAAAGTATACGAAGTATCAATGATGTGAAATGATTCTTTTTACTCTTACATTTATTTACTTTTTATTTTAATTCAATTCGATAATTTACATATAATTTCATATTGTTTTTGTACGATAGTAGGAAGTTGCTTTGAATGAAACCACTGAAATCAAATAATTCTTCTAACTATATTTTTCTATATCTTTTATGCTATATTCTTTTACAACTTATATTTCATAAAAAGTTACTTGTGACATGTAATTAAAACCATACTTGCCGGACACTTGTAGAGTATACGGTGATGCTCGCAGTAATTTATGTGATCAATATATATTTTTAGATACTGTAATAGTTTGTCTATGTTTGAAATTAAACAAGTAGATGGTAATGCTCGTGGTAATTTATATAATCAAGATATATTTTTAGATACTGAAATAGTTTTTTTTTGTTATAACTGAAACATGATTGGGTACGAATTACGAATAATAAGATTTCAAACTTTCAGCTATTCTTTCTATGTATACAAGTACATTTACAATATACAAAAATGACTTAGCATATGCTAATTTTTTCCTTAATAAATATTAAAGAAACAATAAAAAACTAACATGGTTTCATATCTTGTTGAATATTTGTATGATTTTAAAATATATATGTAATAAAAAATTATTAAAGTTTGTCAATAACAATTTTTAAACATTTGATAATTTTTCATTTGAAAAATAAAGCACTTCATAATTGAACTAGAAATAGAAAAATATAATTAATAAATCAAATGTTCATTTATTTTTTATATTCTATATATTTTATTATTTATATTCTCCACCATTACACTCTACAAGTGTTCGGCAAGTATGGTTTTAATTATGTGTCACAAGTAACTTTGTACGAAATATATAAGTTGTAAAAGAATATAGCATAAAAGATATAGAAAAATATAGTTAAAAGAATTATTTGATTTCAGTGGTTTCATTCGAAGCAACTTCCTACTATCGTACGAAAACAATATGAAATTATATGTAAATTATTGAATTGAATTAAAATAAAAACTAAATAAATGTAAGAGTAAAAAGAATCATTTCACATTATTGATATTTTGTATACTTCGATATTTCAATTCAAAGTAACATTTCAAAAGAAAATTGTAAAAAATATAAAATAATATTTTTCAGTATTAACTAAAATTATAAAATAAATGTGTTCGACACAAATATTGAAATACTTTTTTTCAATTTCACAACTTTCAAGAGTCAAATATGCTGATTTTGAATATTCTTTTTGATAAGTTACTCACAGGTGCCATACTAATATTCGATAAATTGATAATACATCAAGAGAGCACAGAAAAATGTTTAAACGACAACCAATACTTACCATAATTTTCTTTTCAATAAAAAGGTTGTATTTAGATTTCATAAATTGGGTAGAATATATATCAAATTATAAAATATTATGTTAGATTTATCATGAAAGTAATCTGTGAAGAATGATTGCACTATATGATGCATTAGTTGTATAGATAAAAGAAAATGAAATTTTAAAAAGTTGTAAAATTTTGTAGAATGTTATAAAATTAACATTTGTTCTAAGAAAAGAATATAAATATTTCGAGAAACTTTTGGCCATTGTTTTTTTTATAATTTTATCATTTTTATATTCTACTAAATGTTTGTGTAAAAACTTTATAAAAATAAGTTAAATTTTAAGAAATATAATTTTGATATAAATTTTATTATAAAAATAAGTTGAATTTAAAGTAATAGAAAATAATCATGTACAAATTGTTTTGTAATTTCATGTACAAAATAACATTATATTAATTTATAATAAAAATATTGATAAAATTGAATTTATATTTGTGTTGATACAAATTTATAAATAGTATAAAAGAAATATAATTTTTATAAATTAAATACATGCAAATACTTGTAATATATTTTATATTACAAATTTATTTTCAAATTTTATTATATAATAAAATCAATTAATTATTTAATATAATACATAAATTATTTAATTAAAAAAAATAAACTGTTTTGATCATATTTTTTTACAAATTTGACTAAAAATAAAAATTTAATTTAAAAAATAATTTTAATTTATTGGTATTTAAAAATATAATACTGATATTCTAATGAAATAAACATTAATTTACTTTTAGCAAGAACATAAAGAATTGGAAATTAATAGGCACGAAATTGTAAATTTAGCGGCAAATAAGAAACAAGTGATTAAATATTTAATAAAATATATTTTTATAGCCAATTGCTTACATTAATTATTTATCATCACAACGAATCTTCAAATAATATTAATAAGTTTGTATTTGTTGGAGTCAAATCAATTCATGCTTCACTTTCCATGAAATTTATCAAAATATCTAATTTGTATATCTGACTATTTTTTTTTTATTTTTATTTTCTTTCGAGTACAAAAGTTCGTTTAACTATATCCAATGTGAATTTTAAAAAATATCTTTATAAATAATGAAAAGAAATTAATTATTGAATTTTAGAAAAATTTCTTCTTACCATTACTCATTTTAAGTTTTAAATCTTTTTGATTAATTAAATAATCACACTTTTGTTAAACAAATAATTAATTATGTTTAATAAATTCTAAAACACCTCCAATCCAGAAAAGGCTGAAAAAAGTACAATTAATGTTCGTATACCATGCCATAGATAGAGATCATACAGTGCAAAAGTAAATGAAACAATATTTTGGAACTTTAAACTATTATGTATGATCATGAGCAAAAAATAGGTAGGAGAGAATAAAAAAAAAAATGATTGCGAAGCAAATACAAAGGAACTTAGTGAGGTGTAATAAGACTTGCAATTGATTGTGTTATTAATATATTATTGATTAAAAACCCAAAAAAAAATTTTATTATAACTTTTTAGACGAATAATAAAAATAATACAATAAAATAATAAAAATTTATTTTTATTGTTGATATAAACTTTTAATAAAATTAGAAAAATATATAAAATTGCTTGAATTTTTTTCTAAGTGAATATTCAATAAATAAGCAGACTAATGAGTCAATTTTATAACTTTAATAAACTAAATTTTTTTTTTATAAATAAAAATAAATTTATAGTTATCTTTATTATTAAAAAAAAGTGCACTTACCCGATAACCATTGCTGTACATCTAAATAAAGCTAAATTAAGTTAACCACGTCTTTTTCTCTCTGTTGTAAAACCAAATTCGACTCCTCTCTTTTGTAATATTTCAATTATTTCATCTAATAATTCAGTAGGAAAAGCACCATCAGCAACTCGAGTTGTGTAGGCTTTAACTACTGCAACAATTTTTCCAACAACTGTAGGTGGAAATCCAAGACCAGTACAAACTCCATCAATACAATCAAATACTTTAGAATCAAATATAGTATAATATTATCAGCTCTAGCACTGACAACAGAATGACCAATTTTTAAAGATTGTTCTAACGAAATGTTCTTCCATGAAACCCAAACAGAAATAATCACGTGTATATGAATGTTATTAACAAAAAGTAATTCTTCATAATGATTATTAGCTTTTATTAGGTAATATTAAAATCTTATAATGTGTCGATTTTAGACTCTAATAATAGTCAATAATGTATATTAATGTTTCGAAGTTTTTATCGTTATTTTATAAATTTAATAAATGTTTACAAGATTTTATTAGATTTTTATTTTTAGGAAATGTCCTTACAAACAAAGATGCAATAAAAGCTAGAATATAAATAGTTATTAGCTTTTAGAACGATTACATATTTCTTTTTCGTGTAAAAACCAAAAAGCTAATCATTATAATGATTGTAAGTAGTTGATGAAACCTTTCAAAATACTTTTTTAAAACCTTTATAAAAACTTTAGTTAAGTATTTTATATATTTTAAAATTTTATTTTTTATTATGATTATACATATTTTTAACATACGCATTATGTACATTGAATCGTTTATTCGCATTATCGCACATGTTATTTTACACATTATTTAACGGAAAAAAACGCAGAAAAATGTTTGACCTACGGTGGAATCGAACCCCGGGTCCTTCGCATTATAAAGCAGACGTCCTAACCATTACGCTATGCAACGCTTGTAGAAATAAGATTTAAATTTGAATGATAAGTTGCATGGCAATCCATATACACTTGTATTAATTTTACATTTAAAATTTCGACTACAGTGTAAAGTATTTTTTTAAATTGAGAAATAATTAAAAATTCAATATATTTAAATATTAGCTTGCTGCAGATGAAATGGCCGATTTAGTAATAAATTTTAAAACAGCTGTAACTTTTTATAAAGACAATTTATTTAATCAAAATAGGTACCAATAGATGCAACACAGTTTTCCCAACGAAATGGTAATCTGTTTGTGAGAGGTCTGGTGAATATGGAGGGTGAGGAAGAGTCTCATAGCACAACTCGTTTAATTTTTGGACCGTTGTTCTCGATACATGAGGTCGTGCGTTATCATGAAGCAGTATCACTCCATCCCTGTTGACAAGCCTAGGTCATTGGACTATCAATTTCTGATGCATTTCATCCAGTCGAGCACAGTATTTCTCAGCGTTGATGGTTTCGCCAGGTTGCAGGAACGAATAGTGAATAACTCCAGCTACAGACCACCAAACAGTTACCATTATTTTCTTTGGATGAAGGCTTGGTTTCGGCATGTGTTTTGGCGCTTCATCGGCATCTAGCCATTGGGCCAATCGGCGACGATTATCGTATAAAATCCACTTTTCATCGCAGGTCACAATTCGATGCAAAAACAGTTCCTTTTTGTTGCGGGAGAGAAGAGTACTTGAAATCTCTATTCGACACGTCATGTTTTGCTCGGTAAGATCATGCGGAACCCATTTGTCAAGCTTTTTCACTTTTCCAAGTTGTTACAAGTGGCGGCAAACTGTCGAATTGTGAACGCCTAATTTCTCGGCAAGATCCCTTATGGTTTGGCGGGGGTCAGACTCCACTAATGCACGCAGCTCGTCGTTATCGATCGATGGTCCTGGGTGTCCACGTGGCTCATTTCCAAGATCCATATCTCCAGATCGAAATTTTTCGAAACATCGCCGAGTGGTTTATTCGCTAACTGTATCAGGCCCAAATGCGCTGTTGATATTCCTCGTTGCTTCCGTTGCGTTGGGCTCTAATTTAAATTCGTATAGTAAAAGTAGCCGTTTTTGA
Source organism: Chalcis sispes (assembly GCA_949987625.1). NCBI lineage: Eukaryota > Metazoa > Arthropoda > Insecta > Hymenoptera > Chalcididae > Chalcis > Chalcis sispes. The sequence goes on along the minus strand of OX465098.1, from coordinate 17,167,565 downwards.
TTCACTTCCATGTTCACTTTCTCTTTTTGTTTTTACGATCACTATGAAGTACAAAACAGAAATGACTCCATAAACCAAGGTAGCAGTATTTATACTTCAAGACGTCTTATCATTTGCGCCGCCTTGTGCCAACATAATACACTAAAATTGCAGACAACTTTATGTCATTGCTAAATCGGCCATTTCATCTGCAGCAACCTAATACAATAACTTTACCATGAGTTACTAATGGACACTTAAATTCATTTTTTTTATTATTACTTTTTTTACTTTCAATACTAGATATATTAAATTTTTCAATTGTGATGTCTTTATTCTTCATTTTGTATTACTATTTTGAATTTATAGATTGTGATTCTTCTCTAATTTTTTCTATCCATTGAAAAACATTTTGCCCACCATATGATCAGCAAATTAAAATAATAATTAATGTTAATAAAAATAATAATACAAATGATTGATGACAAGACACCTGAAATTTAATTGACATGTATCCAAAAATTCAACATAAAGTTTTACATAAATATTACTGTTATAGTCATCACTAATTTTGATGCTACAAACTTTATTTTCTTTGTATAATAAAGAAATATAACTTATCTAAATTCTGTGTAAATTACATAGATGATATAATGATCTTCTCGAAGACATTTGATGAACATTTGAACCACATTAGATTACTGCTAGACGCGATAAAACAAGAAGGATTAAAAATGAAATTTACAAAATGCAAATTTGCAAAAAGCGTGGTGAAGTATTTGGGTCACTTAATAAAAAACGACACAATTACACCGCTAAAAGATAATTTAAAATCAATAAAAAATTTCAATACCCCAAAGAACAGAAAAGAGATAAGGCAGTTTTTAGAAAAAATAAATTTTGAGAGAAAGTATGTACCAAAAATCACAGAAATTCTTGATCCGTTGCATAACCTGCTTAGAAAAAATGTGAAATTCCATTGGTCAAACGAATGCCAAGATGCGTTCGAAAACATAAAAGAAATTTTGTGCTCAGAACCAGTTCTAGCCATCTTTAATCCAAAATCAGATATCTTTATATACACAGACGCAAGCATTAAGGACCTTCGAGCGGTGCTAAAACAACCTCAAACAGATGGCGCGATGAAACCAGTCGCATACTTTTCAAAAAAATTAAATGAAACACAGAAAAAGAAAAAGGCAATTTTCCTGGAATGTCTAGCCATTAAAGAAAGTGTAAAATTCTGGCAACATTGGTTGATCGGAAAGCCCTCTACAATATACTCTGACCATAGACCTTTGGAAAATTTAAATGTAAAGAATAGAACAGATGATGAGTTAGGAGATATGATACACTACATATCTCAATATAATTGTACCATTAAGTATAACCCTGGGAAAAATAATGCGGAAGCAGACTTTTTTAGTCGAAACCCGGTCTTGGAATCGGATGAGAATACAGATGATGTTTAAAAAACAGTAAATAATATTACTCTACAAAAAATAATTGATGACCAAAAACTAAATAGACAAATAACAGAAAATACACAAAATATTATAGTGGAAGATGAAATCTACTACCGAAAATTTAAAAACAAAAAATTGTACTAAGTGAGGAATACAGCAAAACTCTAATAAAACGTGCTCATGAAAAATACTGTCATACTGGAATAAACCAGACTACACTTAAAATAAAGCCATTTTACACCGCGCCAAATTTGTCGAAGAATGTACAACATATATGTAAAAATTGCGAAGTCTGTATTAAAAACAAAACGAGACTAAACAAAAAATATCGACTTATGTCACACCTAGGACCAGCAGAAAGGCCTTTCCAAATAATGTAGTTGGATACTATCGGTGGATTTGGCGGACAAAGATCAACAAAAAGGTATTTACACTTATTAGAAGATCACTGTACTAGATTCGCATATATTTTATGCTCGAAAAATCAAAACGCACCAGATTTTATAAAATTAATAGAAAAAGTTCCAACAGAAGAGAAAATAGAAACCATACTTTCAGACCAATACCCTGGAATAAATTCAAGAGAACTCAAAAACTACCTTAAAACACGAGACATAGAATTAATCTTTACAGCCATAGATACACCGTTTTCGAACGGACTAAATGAGAGATTAAACCAAACATTGGTAAACAAAATACGGTGCACACTAAATGTAATAACGAAAAAAATATCATGGGCCACAGAAGCAGAAGAATGCAGAAAAAAATATAATGAGACGGACCATACAGTTACAGGTTTTTCACCTGAATATTTGCTGAATGGAAAATCCACAGATCTACTGCCACCGGAGCTAAAAAAAACCAAACATACAGAAGAAATTTAGAAGAAGACAGAAATCTAGTGCTACTTCGAACTCGTAAATCACATGAGTATATCAAATCTTTGTTTGATAGAAACAGAATAGACTATATGTTCAAGGAGGGCGACATGGTGTACGTGGAGAATCAAAACAAGATAAACAGAAAAAAATTGGACGAAATTAGAGTCGGTCCCTTCAAAATAGAAAAGAAGATATCGGACTCCATCTTCAAAATAAATACAGAAAACAAGAAAAATTCAATGGGTTTATACCATGTCGCAAAGCTTATTCCCATAGACAATCCTACGTGACATTAATTTTGATAAAAATTAATAGTTTTTGGGGGGGCGGGGAGATGTAAGCTTCGTGCGCATGGTCTAAAGTTGCTGGTAAGAAACCGCCTCGTGACGGCCACAGCTGATAGACCACACGAGGCTTATGAAGAGAGAGAGAGAGAGAGAGAGAGAGAGAGAAAGAAGATGAACAAGGATAAATTGAAATGTTTATACCAGGGAGCATTACTGAAAGTTGTAACCTCTAGAGTGACGATAATAAAATAAATCATACAGAAATAAATTATTGATTTTGAATTAAATAGAATTTTATAAAACAAATTAGAATTGTAAAAAACAAATAAATAATAATTAAGAGTGTTAAAGCTTTATAAGTTGTTAAAGAGATCCGTGAAGCAATAGCTTTGATTCTTGATTCTCTTTATTTTAGGTTAGTACAAAACGTGCTCCTTTTGTAAATATTGTAATTTTGTAAATAAACTAATGAAACTCTTTATTTTAGACGAATCTAATCTTGTTGCTTTAACTGATTTAATACCATCTTTATATATATATATACACACACACATTTATTACAAATATACTATATATATTTTATTTTAGTATAGTTAGTATATATATAAAGAGATGACGAGATATTTTAGTATAGTTAGTATATATACATTTTAAGAGATGATGAGATAAAAACAAGAGATTATCTTGTTCAGATTATCTTATCTTAATATGAATCTAGATATTAGACGAAATGCTTGAAGAGCGATTTGATGAAAATTTGGGGGCACATATCGTATCTTCGTAACGAATGCACGAATGTTAATGCTTTTTTTTAATTTGAAAGAACATAAAAAAAAAGCGAAGGTGATAGATTACATTTTATTAGATTTTAAAACGCATAATTAAAAAAAATTTTTTAATTTTTTCATGCATCAATTTAATGTATAAATGGGTGTGCCAGGCGCCCGTGGTTAGTACCAATACTTACCATGGGGCGCTGGCGTGCCCCTTGATATTATTCAATACAAAAGCTTTGATTATTGAAGTGCATTAATTGATACAAAAAAAATTAACCAAAAATCAAATGAAGAAAAAATAATCATTTTATGATTTCTATATAAAAATAAGATATAACATAATAAATATTTTTATACTCTTATTAAGAACTAAACTTACTTTAACGAAAAATGTTTTTTTTCTTTCAAAATAAACTGAGTTGAAATTATACTTGTACTGTTAATAACCATTTATATTTCACACAATAAATGCTAATTAAAAAGTAATTACAAAAAATATACTAAATTAATTGAATATATACCGAAAATTAGCTGTTAATTTATTTAATTTAGTTTTTAGCCTTTAAGAACCACAAAAATAAATGAAAAATCATTTTTAGTGAGATTTGGTGCCAAATTCAATAAAATCTGTTTTTGTCGTCATTTGAAGGGTTGTCAGTCTAAAGGGTCTAAGTGCCAAAAAATCCAAAGTTAATATTTTTACGAAAATACGATCTAAATGCGAAGGGTAATAATATCCAAATGGATCCAAGTGACTTTTTGTTTTCAAATTTGGATATGTGTTCAATGGAATTAAGTAAAAATAAATAATTATTTCATTGAGTTGTTTATTTTATAATGCTTTTCTGTTCCCAGTTGCAAGAATCCACGTGAAAATCCACATGGAAATCCACGTGGATTTTTACATGGAAATCTACACTGAATTCGTCGATCAGCGAGAATCATGTCGTAGACTTTTTGAATGATTTCCTCGGTAACCACGTCTGCCGGGCGTCCTGGTCGCTCCTCATCAAAAACGGATGTTTGCCCACATTTAAATTCGTTGTACCAATATCTAACTGTGGTAATAGATGGCGAAGTGTCCCCATAAACAGCATCCAACTTTGCTTTTATCTCCTCGCATTTTTTTCCATCCAAAAACAAAAAGCGAATTACCGAACGATACTGCTCTTTTCCATCTTAGCGAAAATCACGAAACATGTCTTTCTCGAATGGCTGCCAAATCCAAACTAACCTATCAATCAGTCTGAAATTTGTTTTACCGTCGTTTGATAGATGGCAGCACACGATGATAATACCAACTTTCCTCAGGAACGCCCTCTGTGGTCAAACACGGGTACTTATTGAACCGCCCTCGTATACATATATATATATATATACACAGTATGTCGGAAAAGTTCCCGAACTTATTTTGTAGCGCTTGTACGAGTGGCGCAATCTCTTGGACGACACCGGTACTATGTTGCTACATCCCTCTAGAGTATCTGAGAATTTTTTCACCAGTATCCGTTCATTAGTTGCAGAGATAGACGTGCTTGAGTGAACGTGTGTTTAGTACCCCGCTGCAAGCTCTACGATGGATGAGAAATTTGAACATCGTGGCGCAATTAAATTCTGCTATAAACTTAAAAAAACTTTTGCGGAAACGAAAAAAATGATCGATTCGGCTTACGGTGAAGGTGGAATGTCGCGTACAACTGTTTACACGTGGTTCAGTCGGTTCAAGAAGGGTAGAGAGTCGTTAGAAGATGACGAGAGAAGCGGCCGGCCGTCAACAGCTGTTACCGACGAAAACGAGGCTGATACACAAAGAATTTGTGCCCCCGAACACCACCGTGAATGCTGCGTATTACGTAGAGGTATTAAAACGTCTGAAGCGCCGGATTAATCGCATCAGGCCCGAGTACAAGGAACCGGGATCGTGGAGTTTGCTGGATGACAATGCGCCTGCTCATTCTTCGAACATTGTGAAGCGTTATCTCGCCGAAAATCAGATCCCACGCATCAATCACGCGCCATACTCGCCAGATCTGGCTCTAGCCGACTTTTTCCTATTTCCCAAGCTAAAAATGGCCTTGAAAAGACGATTTTTTTGAAGATGTACCGAGCATTCAAGCGGCTTGCACCGAGCGTCTCACAGCGATAACTTCAGAGGAGTACCAGAGAGCCTTCGAATCACTCATGGAGCGCTCAAATGAGTATATATCTAGGGAAGGGGACTATGTTGAAAGTTAAATGGAATAAATTTCTTTAGATGTAATTTTCGATTCTTTATTTCAAAAGTTCGGGAACTTTTCCGACATACTGTGTATGTGCCAAAAAGATTTTCGAATACATACATTTATAAACATTGATTAAAATTTTTAAAATAAAATAAATTATTATAATGTTGATTATTAATTATTCAAATTTTTTATCAGTCATTAATGAATAATATTTAAATTAAATAATAAAAATTGTATTTATAACGAATCGAAATTTACGCATGTGTAGTATGTAGACATTTTATTTTACCATCTATATTATTACATTATTAGAAGATAACAAGAAATAGTCTGTTACTGCGATATTTATTAGTATAACTGCTTGAAGAGGTTGTATTTGTGAAATTTTAAAAATGTTTAAAATTGATATGTACTCTTAAAACAAATAAAGTTTTATAAAATAGATAAAAATAAAATAAATAAAATAAAGTGAGTAAATGATTATGATGTAATTAGAAAAAAATTGAAACAAAGAATAAAAAAATTAGATAAGTATATTTCATAACATAATACAAATTTTCAAAAAATCATTACAATTAAAATGATTGATACCTTGTGAATTATTTTTTTACTTCTTCAGATTATTATTTATGTATATATATTAGGCCAAGATATAAATATTTAAAGAACTAATAAAATAAAGTATTGTAATTAATATATTTTTTCATCGTGACCAAAAAATGTGCTAGTATATTTATATAATTAAATTTAAACTAAGATCAAATAAGAAAAATGTAGAGATTAAAAGAGTCAGTTTTACAGCTTAAACTGTGCAGAAAAATTATTAATTCTGCTAATTTTATTGTTTGGCTTCATTAGGCACTTTGACATTATCACGTAGATAACAATCTCTTAGAAAGTCGTGAAATATTTGTGATGTAGCACATCACAGGCTGCACTTAGAATATTAATAAAAGGAGAAGCAAAGGAAGTTGAATTTAAAATTGTAAAGATTTAGAGTCAATGCCAGACGAGCGAGTGAGAAGGGATATGGAAGTACGCAGCGATAGTACGCGTACGTGACGCGTCTCGCGACCGATCAAGCGCGCGAAAATATGAATGGCAATTAGTAAGCGGTGGTATCCGTAGGGGCAAACGTCACATATAGTAAACTGACGTCTTGTGACCGTGCAATTATAAAATTTGTGAAATACGCATGCGTGAACATTTAGAATAATCAAATACGCGAATCAGCCGATCGATGGACGGTCGATACACTTATCGCAAGTTGGAAAAGGACGGGAGATACCAAAGATCGATTAGAGTAGTAAGAAAGAAGGAAGAAGGCAGAAGCGAGTAGATACAAAAAGACGACGAGCTTAGTCAACTGTGAGTAGTCGCGAGAGTCAGTCGTAGCACGCAACCGCCATTTTCACTCGATTTTGTAATTCGCCTTGGATCGCCGAAGTAGAGAAGAGAAAGTGAGAAAGAGGAGGAAAAGAAAGGGTAGAGGAAAGAAGTCAGGGAGAAGAGTTAGAAACGGTCGAGCGAGAGGGAAGGAGATTAAGCAGTCGGAGGACAGCAAAGGAAGTCAACAGCTGGAGACGCAACGGGTGTCAGCGGCGGCCTTTTTGCCCTCCAACGACTCGAGGCTCTGAGTAAGTCACCTTCCAGTTTTTCCTGTGTCGGTTACGCGTCAGGAATGTCTCGCGTGAACGGTCGCGACAAACAAGTGTGTGTGTTTGCGCGAACGCGGCGGGTCGGAGATCGGGCAGTAGCGGCAGTCACGGAGCTCGGTGTTTTTGTCGTCCTAGGCAAAAGGAAGTCATCCTAGATCTGCAGAGTGGAGACGGGTGAGAGGGAGATCGAGAGTAAGGCGAATCGTCAAGGACGCGACCCCCGATCTCCACGCCTTCTTGGGAGGATATTTGCCGCACATTTCCAGCCATCAGCGAACCTCCTCATCTCAGAGGTCACGTGCTCTCATGAGCAAGCCGGGACACTGCCAAGGCGCCCATAAATACTATAAAATCATTCCTAGAAAAATAGAATTAGGCAGCGCGTAACTACCATGTTACATATTATAAAAAAGCACCTTCTTTGAAGGTATAATCATGTGGCAAGTATGAGATTGCTTCTTTTTATAAACGGGTTGTTCTTTTTGTAAATTCCTAAATTTTATGTGGCTTAAAATATTCTTTCTGAAGATAATAAATCACATTATATACTATTTTATCTTTATAGTTATTCAATTCAATATTTTCAATTTCTACAAAATTATAGCCTAAAAATTAATATCAGTTTTTTAACATTAATTTAATTTCTTATTAATAATTTAATATAACCTGAGAACAGATAATAAATTTGGATATTGTCTATAAAAAAATTAATATTAGTTCAGTAGTCAAAAAAATTTTTGTAGAAATGTTTTAATATAAAGCAATCAAAACATAATATCATAGTACAAATTTAAAGTAATGAAAGTATTGAAATCTAAAAGAATTGGCAAATACTTAATATGGTAACTGAGTATTGTATTTAATTAATTAGTACGCAAAAACAAAGTTGAAGAATTTGTATGATTATGAAATATAATTTCATAATACAAATTTAAAGTAACGGAAGTATTGAAATCTAAAAGAATTAACTAGTAATATAGTTCATGGGGGTTGTATATAATTAATCGGTACGCAAAAACAGTTTCTTGAAATTTTCGAATATAAAACTATCGAAATACAGTTTCGTATTACAACTTTAAAGTAACGAAATTATTGAAATCTAAAAAAAATTGTTAACTACTATAGATAATTAACTTTTTACTCAAGATAATATTGGGTGTGCAACTTTGCTTCCGCCGTTTTGCAATAGATGGCTGTAGCGGTAAGTGGTAGTTGAAATAAATAGATCATAGATGTCATACAATAAGCTTAGGTATTTGTAAACATGACGCCATCGAAATATTAGTCGATTTGTGTCTGCATCATAAAGTTATTCTCGATTAAACATGTCAGCTTACGAGCCAAATTCTCGTCATTTGCGGGAGGTTTTAATTTTCTGCTTTAATATGAAGAAATCTGCGACTGAGGCTCATTGAATGCTCTCAAATACCTATGGTGTGGCCGCTATTAGTGAAAGAACATGCCGAGAGTGGTTTCAACGCTTCAAGAACGGCGATTTTAACGTCGAAGACCAGCATGGCGGTAGAAGAAAGAAGGTTTTCGAAGATGCAGAATTGGAGGCATTACTTGATCAAGACTCGTGTCAAACGCAACAAGAATTGGCAGGATCATTGGGAGTAACGAAACAAGCCATTTCAAAACGCCTGAGAGTCATGAGAATGATTCAGAAACAAGGAAATTGGGTGCCGTACGAGTTGAAGCCGAGAGATGTTGAACGGCGTTTGTGTGTTTGTGAACAGCTGCTTGCAAGGCAAAGACGGAAGGGATTTGTGCATCGCATTGTGACTGGGGACGAAAAATGGGTTCACTACGATAATCCCAAGCGCAGAAAATCATGGGGATATCCCGGCCATGCTTCCACGTCGACGGCCAAACCGAATATTCACGGTTCCAAAGTCATGCTCAGTATTTGGTGGGACCAGCTCGGCGTAGTGTATTATGAGTTGTTAAAACCGACTGAAACAATCACAGGCGATCGTTATCGAACGCAATTAATGCGTTTGAGCCGAGCATTGAAAGACAAACGGCCGCAATACAACGAGAGACATGATAAAGTGATTTTAGAGCATGACAATGCTCGACCCCATGTTGCAAAAGTGGTCGAGACATACTTGGAAACTTTGAAATGGGAAGTCCTACCCCACCCGCCGTATTCTCCAGACGTTGCTCCCTCGGACTATCACTTGTTTCGATCAATGGCACACGGCCTGGCTGACCAGCACTTTCGGTCTTATGAAGAAGTAAAAAATTGGATCGATTCGTGGATCGATTCAAAAGATGTCCAGTTTTTTCAACGCGGGATTCGTATGCTGCCCGAAAGATGGAAGAAAGTAGTGGCCAGCGATTGACAATACTTCGAATCATAAATGTATAACCAGTTTTTTACGATAAAGCCTCGAATTTCGGAAAAAAACAGCGAAAGCAAAGTTGTACACCCAATAGTTTTTATTTTAATTTAATTTAATAATTAACATATAATTTCATATTGTTTTCGTACGATAGTAAGAAGTTGCTTCGAATGAAACCACTGAAATCAAACAATTCTTTTAACTATATTTTTCTATATCTTTTATGCTATATTCTTTTACAACTTATATATTTCATAAGAAGTTACTTGTGACATGTAATTAAAACCATACTTGCCGGACACTCGTAGATTATACGAGATCTGGCTATTAAATAACGAGACTGGTTACGAAAAAGGGTTTTATTATGAAAATTATTCTACATTTCAATGCTCCCCTTCAATATATTCCCCTTCCCTCGCCACGCACCTTTCCATACATTTTTTCCATTGATCGAAGCAGTGCTGGAAGTCTTCTTTGGTGAGGACCTTTAGGAGCTCTGCCGTTTTTTGCTTTACCGCTTCCATCGACTCAAATCGGTTCCCTTTCAAAGCAGATTTTATCTTCGGAAACAAAAAAAAGTCGCACGGTGCCAAATCTGGCGAGTACGGCGCGTGTTCGAGCACTGGAGTGCGCTTACCGGCCAAATACTGCTTCACAGATAGCGCATTATAGGCAGGTGCGTTGTCCTGGTGCAAAATCCATGAGTTGTTCTTCCACAACTTGGGCCGTTTCTTACGAACTCGTTCTCGCAGTGTTGCCAAAACTGACAAATACGAGGTCTGGCTATTAAATAACGAGACTGCGCGCCTAGAGGGCGCCGTAGAGGGGTGGGGAGAAAAACGAGTAGTGCGTTGGGTATCTAGATATCTTGTCTATGCACGTACCAAAACACGTTCTCGTCACTATTATTGTATTTGTGCAGTAGCGGTTTGAAACGAACATGTTTTTTCCTCGTGCCGAAAACCATGTGTGACGAAAAACAGAAGCAACGTATCAATCTCAAATTTCTCGTAAAATTGAAAAAACCTCCGACTGAGTGCTGTAAATTGACTGTTTCAACTCCGGAAACAGTGACCAAAATTAACCAAATTGTGCGTGCAGATCGTCAAATGAGCATCGGGATGATTGCCGAGGCTGTAAACGCCGATAAAGAAACGGTTAGATAAATTTTACACAAGGAATTACACACGACAAAAGTCTGTGCGAAGTTGGTGCAAAAAAACCTGACCCCTGACCAAAAGCTCTTGCGTCAACAGGTCTGCTCAGATTTCCTTGAAAGGTTAAAAAAAGATTCCGGACTGATGAAAAATATTATTACTTGCGACGAAATGTGGATTTTTCAATACGATGTTGAAGCAAAGCGACAATCGATGCATTGGAAGACGCCTGAATCGCCAAGAATCAAAAAAGCAAGGATGTCCAAATCAAAATTCAAGGCAATGTTGATCGTTTTTTTCGACATTAACGGTATCAATGGGTTCCAGAGGGTCAGACTGTCAACCAGTCTTACTACGAGATCTGGCTATTAAATAACGAGACTAGTTACGAAAAAGGGTTTTATTATGAAAATTATTCTACATTTCAATGCTCCCCTTTAATATATTCCCCTTCCCTCGCCACGCACCTTTCCATACGTTTTTTCCATTGATCGAAGCAGTGCTGGAAGTCTTCTTTGGTGAGGACCTTTAGAAGCTCTGCCGTTTTTTGCTTTACCGCTTCGATCGACTTAAATCGGGTCCCTTTCAAAGCAGATTTTATCTTCGGAAACAAAAAAATGTCGCACGGTGCCAAATCTGGCGAGTACGGCGCGCGTTCGAGCACTGGAGTGCGCTTACCGGCCAAATACTGCTTCACAGATAGCGCGTTATAGGTAGGTGCGTTGTCCTGGTGCAAAATCCACGAGTTGTTCTTCCACAACTTAGGCCGTTTCTTACGAACTCGTTTTTGCAGTGTTGCCAAAACTGACCAATAGTAAGTCTGATTGACAGTCTGACCCTCTGGAACCCATTCAGTCATCACGATACCGTTAATGTCGAAAAAAACGATTAACATTGCCTTGAACTTTGATTTGGACATCCTTGCTTTTTTGATTCTGGGCGATTCAGGCGTCTTCCAATGCATCGATTGCCGCTTTGTTTCAACATCGTATTGAAAAATCCACGTTTCGTCGCAAGTAATAATGTTTTTCATCAGTCCGGAATCCTTTTTTAACCTTTCAAGGAAATCTGAGCAGACCTGTTGACGCAAGAGCTTTTGGTCAGGAGTCAGGTTTTTTGGCACCAACTTCGCACAGACTTTTATCATGTGTAATTCCTCGTGTAAAATTGTTCTAACCGTTTCTTTATCGGCGTTTACAGCCTCGGCAATCATCCGAATGCTCATTTGACGATCTGCACGCATAATTTGGTTGATTTTGGTCACTGTTTCCGGAGTTGAAACATTGACACGGCGACCGGGGCGTTGGTCATCTTCAGTGCTCACTCAGCCCTCACTGAAGCGCTTACACCACTCAAAAACACGCACACGAGATAGAGAATTGTCCCCATAGGCCTCTTGCAACAATTTACAGCACTCAGTCGGTGTTTTTTTCATTTTAACGAGAAATTTGAGATTGATACGTTGCTCCTGTTTTTCGTCACACATGGTTTTCGGCACAAGAAAAAAACACGTTTGTTTCAAACCGCTACTGCACAAATACAATAATAGTGACGAAAACGTGTTTTGGTACGTGCATAGACAAGATATCTAGATACCCAACGTACTACTCGTTTTTTTCCCCACCCCTCTACGGTGCCCTCTAGGCGCTCAGTCTGGTTATTTAATAGCCAGACCTCGGATACATAGAAAGTATAGCTGAACGTTTGGAATCTTATTATTCGTAATTCGTACCCAATCATGTTTCAGTTATAACATAAAAAAATATCTCAGTATCTAAAAATATTTATTGATTATATAAATTACTATGAGCATTACCATGTACTTGATTTATTTCAAACGTAGACAGACTATTCCAGTATCTAAAAATATATGTTGATCACATAAATTACTGCGAGCATCACCAGATACTTTACAAGTGTCCGGCAAGTATGGTTTTAATTACATGTCACAAGTAACTTTTTATGAAATATATAGGTTGTAAAAGAATATAGCATAAAAGATATAGAAAAATATAGTTAAAAGAATTATTTGATTTGAGTGGTTTCATTCGAAACAACTTTCTACTATCGTACGAAAACAATATGAAATTATATGTAAATTATTGAATTGATCTAAAATGAAAAACTAAATCAATGTAAGAGTTGAAAGAATCATTTCACATCATTGATACTTCGTATACTTTGATATTTCAATTCAAAGTAACATTTCAAAAGAAAATTGTATAAAATATAAAATAATATTTTTTAGTATTAACTAAAATTATAAAATAAATGTGTTCAATACATATATTGAAATACTTAACAACATTAAATAGATTTCACAACTTTCGTGCGTAGAAATTTGTGTAATGACTTTTTATTAATCCGATAAGTAAATGATGACCAGGTAGCGGTCAAAAAATACATTAATAAAAAGAAAGATGATATTTAGGAATATTATTATATTTTATTGCTATCTTTAGTCTAAAATATTTAAAAATTAAAGAAAATTTGAAAGTATGTTTATAAAAATTAATTATTAATTATATTTTTTTATATTTTTTAATAACAACGAAAACGATAATTTTTTTGTATTTAAAAGATTATTGTATTTACATGTAGATATTCATTAGCATATTATATAGAACAACATTGATGATCAGCTATTGTTAAAAAAAAATGTGTTGATAAAAAAAAAATACTTAGCAATATTATTTGATTTCACAACTTTCGAGAGTCAAAAATGCTGATTTTAAATATTCTTTTTGATAAGTTACTCACAGGTGCCATACTAATATTCGATAAATTGATAATACATGAAGAGAGCATAGAAAAATATGTTTAAACGACAACCAATACTTACCATAATCTTCTTTTTATTAAAATGGTTGTATTTAGATTTTTTGAATCATACAATGAATCGCTTAACTCTTAGTACATTACATTAAATTCTTTTGCATATTTTTTTTTTTTTTTACAATTTTTTATTTTTTATTTATTATTTTACGTAACAGCTTAAAGTTCAAAATTATTTATTAACTTACATTTTCACTCTGTCATATAGTACATGTACATTTATTATTGCCTTTTTTCAGTTACTTTCATTGGATTGGACGCTATCTTGTCAAATACAATTTATAAATTGTTTAATAAAAACAGTAGCGTATAATTGCAAGATATAACAAATAGGTAAGAAAAAAGTGTTTTCTGTACTTTTTTTATCAATTTACAAAATATAAAAGAAATTATACAAAAAAACATACTGTTAAATTACTAAGAGTATAAAAATATTTATTATGTTATGTTTGGTTTTTATATTGAAATCATAAAATAATTATTTTCTTTGTTTTATTTTTGGCTAACATTTTTAAATAATATTTTAACAATACAATGAATTGCAAAAGTCTTATTACACGTAAGTTCATTTGTATTTGCTTCGCAATCTTTTTTTTTTTTTTTTTCAATCTGTATAGCTAACTATTTTTTTGCTCATGATTACAAATAACAGTTTGAAGTTTAAAAATATTATTTAATTTTACATTTACACTCTTTTATATAGCATACGCACATTTATTATTGCACTTTTTTTAGTTACTTTCATTGCATTGGACGGTATTCACAATTCATCAAATACAATTCATAAATTGTTTCATAACACATCGTTCAATAAGTCCCGAGACTAACCCAGAGATGGTGCTAGAAGTACCAAACTGGCCACGTTTCCATAAAGTGCGAACCTTTACCTAAAATGTGTAAAAATTTCTCGTCGATCGAATCACAGACAGCAGAGTTATCGAGGTTAGAGTAAAGTCACTTTGTAATTTGTTTGAAAAATAGAAAAAAGCGAGTTTTGCGTGTTGATAAAACATTGTTTTTTAATAAGTAAAAACACCGTAGAAGCCCAGCAATGGCTTGAAAAGCATTACCCGGACTCCTCTCCATCCAAACCAACGATTTGTCGTTGGTATGCTGAGTTTAAACGTGGTCGTACGGACACAAACGATGCGGAACGTTCGGGTAGGCCATTGGAAGCCGTTACACAGGAAAATGTGTGTGAAGTGTTAAAAATTGTAATGAAAAATCGCAAAGTGAAGGTCCGTGAGATTGCAGAAATGACACAGATATCATCTGGAAGCGTATTTACAATCCTTCATGAAAAATTGAGCATGAAAAAGGTTTTTTCCAAGTGGGTGCCGCGATTGCTTTCAGTGGAACAAAAACAGCAACGAGTCGACGATTCAGAGAGCTGTTTATCGCTATTTACTCGCAATAAAAAGGATTTCCTGCGTCGATACGTGACTATAAATGAAACATGGATACATCATTTCACTCCGGAGTCGAATCGGCAATCATCTGAGTGGCGCATGGCTGGCGAAAGCCGCCCAAAGCGTCTAAAAACGCAGCAGTCTGCTGGCAAAGTCATGGCGTCTGTTTTTGGGATACACATGGCGTGATTTTCATTGACTACCTGGAAAAAGGTAAATCGATCAACAGTGATTATTATATTCACTTGTTGGTACGTTTGAAAGAGGAGATCGCAGCAAAACGACCGTACATAAAGAAGAAAAAAATCCTTTTCACCAAGACAATGCACCATGCCACAAGTCCATGAAAACAATGGCAAAATTAAACGAATTGGGCTTTGATTTGCTTCCCCACCCCCCGTATTTGCCAGATTTAGCCCCCAGCGACTACTGGCTCTTTGCTGATCTCAAAAAAATGCTCCAGGGAAAAAAATTTGGCTCGAATGAGGAGGTCATTGCCGGAACTAAAGCCTATTTTGTAGCAAAGGATAAATCCTTCTATAAGCATGGTATAGAAATGTTGGAAAGGCGATGAAAAGATTGTATCACTCTAAAAGGAGATTATATTGATGAATAAAAATGATTTTTGAAAAAAAATGTTGTTTTCGTTGTCAGTCTCGGGACTTATTGAACGATGTGTTAAATGTGTGATAATTCCAAGCAATAATAAGTGGGTAAGAAACAATTAGTTTTTTATAACTCACATTAAAATACATTTATAATTTGTTTTTTTGTAATAATCTGTATTTTTTTTCAGATTTTTCAATAAGAAAAAACATTGCTAAAGATATTTTTTCATCAAAAGTTTAAGACATAACATAGTATACGAATACGAGGGTGGTCTAAAAAGTTTCCGACCTATTACAGATACAAGACATTTTTTCTTAATTTTTTTTATTTCTCAACAAAGTCTCCTTGCAATTTTACACACTTCTCCCAGCGATACTCCCATCTCTTTAACCCATCCAAATAGTACTCGACGTTTTTCTCAGCAAAATGACTCTTCACGAAGGTGATTACCTCCTCATTTGACGAAAATCTTTGTCCTCCGAGTGCAATTTTCAGATAAGGGAAGAAAAAGAAGTCGCTTGGGGCACGGTCTGGCGAGTAAGGCGGATGGTCAAGCAGCTGAAACCGTAATTCGTGGATTTTCGCCATGGCAACCGCTGAGGTGTGAGACGGCGCGTTGTCTTGGAGAAACAGGATTTTCTTTTTCTGCAAATGTGGACGTTTTTCCGCAAGTTCTGCCTTTAGCTTGTCAAGTAATGATGTGTAGTATGCTCCTGTAATGGTTTTTCCTTTTTGAAGATAATCGATTAAAATAACTCCACGACTCTCCCAAAAAAACATTCGACATCACTTTCCCAGCCGAAAAAACAGTTTTTGCTTTTCTTGGAGCCGGCTCCCCCTTTGCAGTCCACTGTTTTAAGTGTGTTTTTGTTTCGGGCGTATAATGGTGTATCCAAGTTTCATTTACAGTAATTAATCAGCACCAAAACTCGGATTTATTGCGCCTAAACTGCGCCAATAGAGCGTTGGAAATGTTCATTCGAACACGTTTTTGGTCTAACGTGAGCAAACGCGGCACCCAACGTGCGGACAGCTTTCTCATGCCTAAATCTTGATTTAATACAGGGTGCGTACGGTATTTGAGGACAACTTGAGAGTAAAATTAATTAGCTTGTATTTTTAATAAAATTTTAAGAAATTTTAGGAATTTTTTATACAACGTTCAATTAATATATGGCTATAAAGTTATTCAATAAAATCGCCATTAGCAGTAATAACCTCTTCGATCCGGGTCCGGAAACGATTACATGCCCGAATCAAATGCTCCTTGTTCATATTGACCATAACGGCATTAATAGCAGTCTTCAGCGAAGAAGTGGTGTTATGAGGACGCTTATTGGTCTAACGCTCAACTACGCCCCATACGTAATAATCCAAAGGATTAAGGTCTGGGGAGCTAGGTGGCCATAGGTTCGGTGTTATGTGGTCATGAAAATTTTCGGCCATCCAATCTTGTGTCGCCATCGCTTTATGTGAAGGAGCAGAGTCTTGTTGAAAAATGTATGGTCTGCCTCCGCTTACATTGTCCATCCAGAGTTTCACTACCGTCTCCAAAACCTCGATGTATGCAGCAGAGTTCACTCGAAGTCCTTGAGTAAAAATAATGTGGTGGCATAACATGTCCTTCGTTGCTGACAACACCTAAAACCATAACAGTGGCTGGAAATTTTGTGTGCATAACAACAGGAACTTCCGTAGGATTTGAACATAGCCATCTGTCATTTCTGCGATTGGTCTTTTGATCTTGGTCAAAATTTTTTCGTTGGAAAAAAACCATAACATTTTGGGTGCCTCAGGGTGTTTGATTTCGTTTAAAAGACGTTTTGATCGGAGAACTCTCTATTCCCGTGTTCGTTACGACATGAACTGTCCTCTGCGCATCACGTAAGACTTATACCGAAGGTCTTTGTGGACAACTCTACGAATAAGGCGCTCAGAAACATGAAGCTCACTCGCAAGGACCTTCATTGATTTCAAAGGGTCCTCGTCTAAGATCGCTTGCACTTGCTCTAAAAATTCTGCAGATCGGACAGTGTCAGAACGTTGTTCGCGCTTTTTGCGTTTTGCAACCGATTCTGTATCGGCTCCTGATGCTTCCAATTCACGGCGAACCTTATGCACGAATGAACGGGCGCAATTAGGAAAATTAGAGATCTCTAAATCTGTATAGTTCGCACATATAGCGACGATGACAGCATGTCTCTTCATTTCTTGAGTGATGTTGTAGTCCGCCATTTCTTATCTGAAAAGGAAAAAAAATAAACAAAAAAATTCGCGAAGTTATAGTCACATTTATGCATGTCCTCAAATACCGTACGCACCCTGTATGTAGCAAACACGTTCTTTGGA
This sequence comes from Chalcis sispes, assembly GCA_949987625.1. Taxonomy (NCBI): domain Eukaryota; kingdom Metazoa; phylum Arthropoda; class Insecta; order Hymenoptera; family Chalcididae; genus Chalcis; species Chalcis sispes. The sequence continues at coordinate 17,149,586 of OX465098.1, read as the reverse complement.
CATGTTCATAACCTCTGCTATCTCTCTCACTTTAATCCGGCGGTCGTCTAGAACCGTTTGGTGAACTTTGGCGATGTTATCGTCAGTGGTTGCAGTTTTTAGACGTCCCGAACGTTCATCGTCTCCCAAGCTCTCACGGCCACGTTTGAATTCAGCTGCCCAAAATTTCACTGTGGTAAATGATGGTGCAGAGTCCCCATACACAGAGTTCAACTTATTTTTGATTTGCGTAGGCGTGTTGCCTTTCAAAAACAAAAATTTAATGACAGCTCGATACTCAGTTTTGTCCATTTTCACAACAACACTCACATCGACTCACTCAAATGACTGTCAACTAACAACTGCGCATCCAAAATGGCTGAAACTTTGGTGAGCAACTGTCAACAGATAAACAACGAAATTTGCTAGCTTTTATTGACGAGTTCTGCTATCTTCACGTGGAGGTCGGAAACTTTTCAGACCACCCTCGTATATATGTATATTTATTTATTTATTATTCATTATTATTTATATATTTTTCATTTTTTAATAAAAATCGAAATAAACACCATATTTTTATCATAAATTATTTTTAGATTTTTCAGAAATATATATACCATCCCATATACCATACCATATATAACATTTCATATACCATACCATACCAGAATAATACTGTTACATTTATACAGTAACCAATTGATACCTTTTTTATGCCTATATATACGCATACTTTTATACCAGAAAAAAACTGTTAATTTTTGTACAATCTGTAAAATTGTATTTTTACATTTTTTTTTATTAATTTCAATTATTTAACTAAAATTTTATCTGCATATGAAATAATAAAAATAATAATTTATACTGTTAATTAAAAATATATATACTTATTACACTAATTCATAATTGCTTTTATTTACACAACTATAAATTATTGTTTTAAATTAGTGTTTATAAATTAGTGTTTTAAACAACTATAAATTATGAAAGCTTTACAAATAGATAGGTACGCTTTAACAGAAGATTATACAATACAGATTTTGAATGGATCTCGTTTAAATGATTCACGCATGGATAAGTTTCATAATTTAATATGTACCTATAGCATACTTCATAATAATAGTATGTTTAATCCTCGTTCTACGCTATTTCTTCAACAGATCATGAAAAATTCAGAATCACTTGTTCTTAAACCAGTTGATCGAAAATATTCACATACACAAATTCTTCATTCTTGTGATGATGTTTGTAAATAATGTATTAACGGTCATTGAATTTGCATTTATAAAGAAAAAATAATATTTTTATTTACGATTCTTTAAATTCAAAACGATTGAACACATCACATTTACTGTTTTTAAGGCAACTGTTTTACCTGTATTTTTATGAGCTTGAAATTTGTTTTAAAAAAGTGCAAGGACAAAGAAATGAGAATGATTGTGGTATCTTAGCTACATCATTGTATTTTAATCAACAACCAGACAAAATTAAATATGATTATGGTAAATTACGTTCACATGCATATGAGATGTTAGTGCATGATAAATTTATTCTATTCCCTATAGTACAGGACCCGTATAGGAAACGACCTTCACCGATCGAGTAACCGAATGAAATGTGTTTTTTACAGAATAAAATATGTTAACGAAAGTAACGGTGATGGATTGCCTAATGAAATCCTGTCAAGGATATTTTTAATTAATAATGTAACATGTAATTTTTTTTCGATACCTTCACCAATAGAGTAACCAAAAAATTTTAACACTAATTAAAAGTATGAAGTCTATAGAATATGCAAACATAGAGTTGCCTACCTTTTTCTTGTCAAGGCTATAGGGTTGCTTAGCTTAAACAAGTGAATTAGAAATGGTATCTTCATCGATCGAGTAACCAAATAAATTATATATCAAAATAAAGATTATTTTTTTGCGAATACGATGGTACAAGGTTGCCTATGATAAACCTGTCAAAAATTAGGGTTGTAAGGCGTTGAAATTTGAAAATTGAGGTGTATGAAAGTGTGCGAGAAGGAGAGACTCTCCATTCTATCCAGCGCGGTAGAGGAAGATACAGCATAGCAGCTGTTCGCGCCACATCAGCCGCTTAAAATTGTTGTAATGTACATAAATATTTTATATATATAGCTAAAATTTTTGTATATAAAATTTTGTATTTTAATTAGTATTGTCCTTAGTATTTAAATAAATGATAATTTAACACAATACCCAGAGTAAATTTTTTGTCATTATAAATGTTTTCTTTTAATATTCATTCCTTTGCATGTGTGTGTATATGGTGTGCCAAATTTTTGAGACAATAATACAATTTTTTATTATTCATATTCAGTATTTATAAAATAAACGAAATTCGCAAGATAAGTATATTACTAACATATTTTTTAATAAACATTTTAAATAATTTGTTATACTTCGATACAAAGTAAATCCAAGTGTTTCAAAATTACACACTCTCTGTGCATTCGATGTATAACACCATAATCAAACTATGGAAATTTTCCTATAACTTTTTATACACTTCAAAGTGCATATAATTGAATTATTTTTAGTTGCTCCAAAACAACGCTTGAAAATTATACACCGACTTGTCAACCGTACAGAACATGCGCACTCTGTTTCATATGCAAGAAGAGACGAGGCCCGTCGCTATAGTGCGTCTTACTCCACCGCATTTGATACTACGTATAGGCTCTCTCTCTCGCACAATTTCAAGCGGCTGATGTGGCGCGAACAGCTGCTATGCTGCATCTTCCTCTACCGCGCTGGATAGAATGGAGAGTCTCTCCTTCTCGCACACTTTCATACACCTCAATTTTCAAATTTCAACGCCTTACAACCCTAATTTTTGACAGGTTTATCATAGGCAACCTTATACCATCGTATTCGCAAAAAAATAGTCTTTATTTTAATATATAATTTATTTGGTTACTCGATCGATGAAGATACCATTTCTAATTCACTTGTTTAAGCTAAGCAACCCTATAGCCTTGACAAGAAAAAGGTAGGCAACTCTATGTTTGCATATTCTATAGACTTTATACTTTAAATTAGTGTTAAAATTTTTTCGTTACTCTATTGGTGAAGGTATCGAAAAAAAATTACCTGTTACATTATTAATTAAAAATATCCTTGACAGGATTTCATTAGGCAACCCATCACCGTTACTTTCGTTAACATATTTTATTCCGTAAAAAACACATTTCATTCGGTTACTCGATCGGTGAAGGTCGTTTCCTATACGGGTCCTGTACCATAGGGAATAGAATAAATTTATCAAATTTATCAATGCATTGTTTCAGAGTCTTATACAGACTTCAACTATACGCGAGGCTATTATTAACAGTCTTTCGACTAATGCTTTAAAAAATGCATTTATTCAATATTTATCAAATCGATCTATAAATATTTTAGATGTTAGAGGATTTGTCAGTGTTCAATTTGAATCTAATTGTCAACAAGATGTACCTGATTTTATTAGCGCTTTGTGTGACTGATGTGATTTACTTGAATCAGTTGTTCATCATGAAATAATTACTGGCAGGACATGTCCTTCTTGCAAGACAGAAATTTTTGATCATTCGCGAAACTATAACATATTTGTACTATCTTTACCAAAAATTGTTAATAAAGTTTATAATTTACAACAAATTATCAGTTACAACTTACAACTTTCAAACGACACCGATATACGAGGGTAGTCCCAAAAGTACTCGACCTGACTTATGAATACAGGTTGTTTTAAGGGGTTACCCCCACTTGTAGCTTAACAAAAAGGCCTTTTTCATGAATTTTTTTAAAGAAAACTACAAAACTTTTTTTAACGATTATTATATCATCTTAAAGAATACATCATGAAGAACTTTCAGTAATTTTTTTATTGCAAAATATTACATTGTTAAGTGGCAAATGGCCGCCAATGAAATAGTGTTTTTATTTATACAATTTGCATTGACCAACATTGCGGCGAAGTGGATTATCTGAAACAAAAAATGTGGAAAGATTTAGTTAAATATTAATATAAACTAGTCTTTAATCGAAGGATTTAAAAAAATATTTATTTTTCACAAAATGGCGGACAGTTAAAGTTAATGGTTCGATTTTAACAAAAAAAAACGGCCGTTTTTTGGCTATAAACGGCCATTTTTATTCGAAACAAAAAATCAAACGATTAAAGACTACATTTTTATGTATTAAATAAGCCTACAAAATTTCAAGAAGATCGGTTGATTAGTGTTTGAGTAATCTTGGTCACTGATTTCAGGAATGCCATTTCGAGAAAAACGCGTTTAAAGTTTTAATTTCAGTTTACACGAAGAAAATAATTTTTTTTGTAAACTTACATAGAGTCATCTATTCCGGGTCCAGGGTAGAAAATTCGTTTCTACAAATTCCAGTCTATTATATAAACGTTGTAAATGCCAGGTATACGACCATTGTCATCGAACAATCGACTGAAACCGTCGAGAGGGTCGAGCGTGCCAGGTGTCAGACTAGCCGGTTGTTTACACAACGGATTCTTCTCTTTCAACGCTCATATCTCAGTCAATTATGTTCGGATCGACTTGAAATTTCCAGGTCATATTTTCAGATAGTTATACTTCAAAAAAATGCAATTAACAAAAAATCGATTTTTTCAAAGTCGCAAGTGGGGGTAACCCCTTAAAAAAACAATTACTGCGATTGACAATACCACCTTTCAACAACTTAATGTGAAAAATTCACAACGGTACGTTTATTATTATTTTTTTTACAGACATCCAAAGTGAACGCTCTCAGTGAATTTGTAAATGTGGAAAAAATCGGGCATCGTTATGTGATACAATACTTTCATTTGAAAGGTCTAAGTCCAACCGATATCAAAGCCGAGTTGGATTCTACTCTGGGAAGTCTGCTCCTTCGTTTACAACGGTCAAATATTTGGTGGTTGAGTTTAAGCGAGGTCGTACGAGCTGCCAAGATGAACACCGCAGTGGTCGACCAAGTAAGGTCACTACGTCAGAAAATGTGAAGAAAATCCACAAAATGGTATTGGATGACCTTCGACTAAAAGTGCGCGAGATAACAGACATGACAGGCATTTCAAAAAGTGCTGTGCATCGCATTTTGACCGAAAATTTGGACATGAGAAAGCTGTGCGCAAGATGGGTGCCGCGTTTGCTCACAATGGAGCACAAATAGCAGCGTGAGGATGTTTCCATCGAGTGTTTGACAATGTTTCGCAGCAATAAAGCCGAGTTTTTGCGTCGATTCATAACCATGGACGAAACATGGGTCCATCATCTTACACCTGAGACCAAGGAGCAGTCAAAGCAGTGGACTAAAAAGGAAGAACCGGCTTCAAAGAAGGCAAAGACAGTTCAGTCAGCTAGCAAGGTCATGGCATCCGTTTTCTGGGATGTGCATGGAATGATATTTAATAATTATCTCGAAAAAGAAAAAACAATCAACAGCGCATATTATGCAGCCTTATTGCAGCGTTTGAGTGATGAAATCAAGAAAAAATGGCCTTATCTGACGAAAAAAAAGTGTCGTTTCATCACGACAACGCACCAGTCCACACGTGCGTCATTGCGATGGCTAAAATCAATAAGTTGAAGTTCGAATTGCTTCCTCACGCACCCTATTCGCCAGATCTGGCTCCCTCGGATAATTTTCTGTTTCCGAATTTGAAAAAATGGCTCGGCGGCAAAAGATTTGCCAACAATGAAGAGGTAGAGTCTGCAGTTAATAGGTATTTTGAGGAGCTTGACGGTTCCTACTATAAAGCGGGTATCGAAGCTATTGAACATCGTTGGGAAAAGTGTATCGAACTGAAAGGAGAATATGTTGAAAAATAAAAAACATTTTTGCAATTTTTTTACTGTTTTCTTTGTCAGGTCGGGTACTTTTGGGACTGCCCTCGTATATTCCAAAAATAATAATTGTAAAACTACCTTACGTGAAAAATTATTATTCAGTACAAACAATGAAATAATCATAATGTAACTACAACTTTTTTCTTACGATCGCCAGAATCGTCTTATTAAATTTAATAATTTTTAATTAAATAATGTAGAGAATCAATCACTTTCTATTAATGACAAGTATTATAATGTTACTAGTATTATAAATCACATAGGAGTAAAACTTAATTCAGGACATTATACCAATTTGCTTTATCAGCAAAATAAAGAATGGTATAATATTAGTGATTTAACATGTACAGTTATATCTTTGCCTGACGTTATTAATAATAGTTGCGTATTCTTTTTACAAAAATTCAAAAGTAATGAAATCAATAGAAATCTTACAACTACCGCAAAAAATATTATTAATAATAACTTAAAGAGAAAAGAGTTTATTTTTAATCATGAATAAACCCAAATCAACGATTTGTCTCAACCATCAACAGAAAAAAAGTTCAAACTTGCATCTATTAGGGTGTCCCATAAGTTTCTTCCCTTTTTTGATGCGAAATAAATACACGATGTTTGTTGTTTACGGTTGATTTATTATGTTATATATGAGCCGTTCTGTTCTATAACCTTCTTCCATCTCTCAGGAACCCTCATTATGCCCTCTTTCCAAAATTGTTAAAGCTTACTTTTAAAATATTTATTTAGGTGCGTTTTTATTTCGCTTATGGATTTGAAAGATTTACCACGGAGAGAATTTTTTAAGGAGAGGACCAAGTAATAATGGGATGGAGCAATATCTGGGGTGCACGGAAGATAAGGTAGAACATCCTAATCAAACTGTAATAATTTTTGCCTTACGGCCAACGCAACATGCGGTTTTGCGTTGTCATGGTGGAAAACGACACCTCGTCGGTTCGCCAATTCTAGCCGTTTTTCTGGTATGGCGGCTTTTAGTTAATCCAGTTGATTGCAATATTTTTCAGCATTGATTATATCACCTTGAGGAAGAAGCTTGTAGTACACTACACCTTTCCAGTCCCACCAAATGCACAAAAGAACCTTCTTCGGATAAAGTCCAAACTTCGCAACAGTTGAAAGTATATTTTCCTTAGACCAACTGCATTTTCGATGCACATTTTGATACAAAATCCAGGTCTCGTCTCGAGTGACAAGGCTGTTGAAGAAAGGATTTCTTTCGTGTCGCTGAAGAAGCAAATCGCAAGTAGAGACGCGGTTCATAAGGCCGGTTTCCGTCAATAGGTATGAAACCCAAACTTCATATCGATTTGCATATCCCATCTTGATTAAATGCTTATGTACCGTTGTCTTGGTAATGTTAGTGGCACCCACTATCTCACGCACACTATATCACGGATTTTCAGCGAGCACAGTCTTAATAAGGTCCGTATCCGTCGTTGCTAGACGGCCGCTGCAGTCTTCATCTTTCAACTCGAAATTACTAGCTCTAAATTTCTTAAACTAATTGCGGACGGTCCTAATAGCCGTAGCACCACTCCCGTAAATGGTGCAAATCTCGTCTGCAGTGTCCTTTGCACTATTGCATTTTTAAAGCAATGAAGCATAACATGCCTCAAATGCTTCTTTTGGCTCTCCATATTGAACGGTGCAGAAAGAATTTTTAAAGAGACTCACCAACGAAACGTACTTTGAAAGAGCTCTGGGACAACTGAAACCGATGCCATAAACGGCTAAGAGATAAGCCTGCATGTTTATATAAACATAGCCAGTTAGTCATTCATAGCGTTACGCGGAAAAAACTTATGGGACAACCTAATATTAATTCTTTTTCTTCAAATACAATTGAAAATAATGATGATGATGATTCTATTATTGCCAAGAAAATTCAAGCTCAAAAACAACGCGATTATTATGAACTTAATAGAGATCACATTAATGCAAAACGACGATTACGCTATGGAAAGGAAAAAAACTTTAAAAACAGTTCTTTTGAAAAACAAATAACAGCAGTTAAACGGAGAATTACATTTGATAATAATAAACAACCAAGACAGAAAAAATGAAAAATTAATAACTACGAAACAAAGCAAAAACTAAATATTAATAAATCTAAATTTTGTTACAATTTAAATAAACAGAGAAATAAATTACTTAAAAACACAAAATATTATTCTATTTTAATTAATAGTGCAATAAAATCTACTATTAATGCAGCTACAAAAATAAAACTAAAATATCAAATTATTGAAAGTACCAACAAATTTATAAAGAATAAAACGTATTACATCAACAAACTAATGGATCAATTAAGTTCTTCATGTGCAATTGAACGACGCATTGATGCAGATCATTTAGTTTTTACGTGTATCTATAAACACAAATATACCATTTCTTGAATGATGAATACATTAAATTATTGCAAAAAAAAATAGAAGTTGCTTTGACCAGATTAGGTGATGTATCTGTTTCAAATACGAGAGCGGTTCAATAAGTACCCGTGTTAAAAATGAAGACACCATTTTTAAAAAAAATTTTTTTTATATTGCAACATAGTTCCCTTTTAGAAAGATACACTTCTGTCAACGTTCCTGCCATCTTTCAAACCCCTCCAAAAAATAGGATTTGTCGAACTCTCCAAAATACGCCTCTGCCTCGGCGATGACTTCCTCGTTTGAGCTAAATTTTTTTCCCGCGAGCCATTTCTTCATTTTAGGGAACAAGAAAAAGTCGCAGGGAGCCAGATCAGGTGAATACGGGGGGTGCGGCAGCAATTCATAACGCAATTCATGCAGTTTGGCGGCGACAACTCCGGATGAATATGCTGGTGCGTTATCATGATGAAACAGCACTTTCTTTTTCGCCAAATGCGGCCGTGTCTCCTTCAATTTTTCGTCGAAGCGGTCCAATAATTCACTGTAGTATTGCCCAGTAATCGTTCTTCCTTTTTCTAAAAAATCCATAAGGATGACGTCGTTCGCATCCCAAAAAGTCGTCGCCATGACCTTTCCGGCCGATGGGACCGTCTTCGCCTTCTTTGGAGGAGATTCACTAGGAGAAATCCATTGTTTTGATTGTTGCTTAGTTTTTGGTGTGTAATGATGAATTCAGGTTTCATCAACGGTGACAACTCGACGCAAAAACTCCTTTGGATCTCGCTTAAATTGCTCCAAACACTGCTTCGAAGTTAACAGGCGCATCCTCTTGTTGTCCATCGTGAGCAATCGAGGCATCCATCAGGCCGACAATTTTTTCATCGCCAGCTTATCATGTGAAATATTAATTGGCGTTCCGATCGATACACCTACGGCCTATGCTACTTCGCGCACTTTCGTTCGTCGATCAACGAGAATCATGTCGTAGACTTTTTGAATGATTTCCTCGGTAACCACGTCTGCCGGGCGTCCTGGTCGCTCCTTATCAAAAAACGGATGCTCGCCCACGTTTAAATTCGTTGAACCAATATCTAACTGTGGTCATAGATGGCGAAGTGTCCTCATAAATAGCATCCAACTTTGCTTTTATCTCCTCGCATTTTTTCCATCCAAAAACAAAAAGCGAATTACCGAACGATACTGCTCTTTTTTCATCTTAGCGAAAATCACGAAACACGTCTTACTCGAATGGCTACCAAATCCAAACTAACTTATCAATCAGTCTGAAATTTGTTTTACCGTCGTTTGATAGATGGCAGCACACGATGATAATACCAACTTTCCTCAGGAACGCCCTCTGTGGTCAAACACGGGTACTTATTGAACCGCCCCCGTAATATTGAATATGCTTTAACGTCAATTTGTGGTCAATCTAAACATAATTCTTCTACAGAGTCATACTTTTCAGAGACATCTTATAATTTTGATTTTACTATATTAAACAATAATAATTTTTTAAAAATGAATAATAAATCGAAAACATTTATAAATACATTAGCAATTGTGAAGACAACTAAAAGAAAAATATTTGTAAAGAAACTTTTTTTAAATTCAAATTTAAAAAATAATATATCAAATTACTGTATAGTGTTGAATAAAAAAGGGAAATGTACGAATATTTTACCCATTATTGAAACAAAAAAGAAACAAAAAATATGGCTTTGTAACGATTTCTGCAAAATTAAAGATCCCGATATTTTAAACGAACTTATTAATTTTTTTCACGGCATTCTTCAATGTTCTTCTAAAACTTCATTATATTTTTTTTCTAACATTGATCTTTATTCTTTAGAATCATACATTCCATACAAACCTGGCCATTCAATAGTGTGCTATGCTAAACCACTATTGTGTAAGTCGACATTTTTAAAATTGCACATTTTATCTGCGCATTACCCTCATTTACGTACAATTTAAAGATTATTATATAACATAAAAGAACAGTGTATGCGTATAAATGAAGTAGATGAAGCTTTAACTGGAGGCGATATTGCGACTTTAAAAAAGATCGTACAGAAAGTCGATGAAATTATTCGTGCGCCAAAGAAATTTGATAGTGAGATACTTTTGAACGAAAATTAAATAAAAAAAAATTATCATAAAGATATCAAAGAATATATGAAAATTTTTAATGACCCACCTACAATTCCTTGCGTTTCTTGTGAAAGATTATTTTCTTTAAGAAATATCCAATCTGTTGAAAAAATTTACCAATCCAACTGGCTTAGCATGTGAATTGCTAAATATTTCACCGGATGAAATAACTAATTTATGGATTCAGTTAAAAAAAATGTATACTGAAGAAGAATTTATAAATAGTTATATTTGTAATTACTGCTTTGGTTATTTCAAAAAGAATTCTTTGCCACCCCTTTGTGTTTTGAATGATTTGTACGTAAATAATATTCCTGAAAAACTAATACATTTAAATTCCTACAAAAAAATGCTCATTCAGCGAGATAAATGTTTTCAAATTATTGTGAAAATGGATACAGTTATAAAAAAAAATGTACCTTACTATGCAAAAATTGACAAAGCTAAAGGTAGAGTTCTTTATTTGCCTTTAAATTTAAAAGAAACTACGAAAAGAATTTGTCCAGATACAGATCTATTAAATGTTAATCATGGAATTTATATTTAGGTTAGAGGCAATCCTTCAGAGGGAAAATTATTTGGCAAAATTACGTTAGTGTTACTAAAGTATGGAAAGCATTGGTTTGGCTTAAATAGTGGAATCCTCTTTATAAAAATATTATACTTCCAACTTCTCCTGAAAACTATTTGATCCTTTAAAAACCGTAGAATAAGAATATAAAATTGGTCTTCATAGTAACGATAATAATTCTAGTCAAAATGAAAATATTTAAGATAATGAAAATGATAATATTACTTTAAATCAAAATATTAATCCTCTTGAATATGTACAAGTGCAATATAGTGTTTCCTCAGAAAGTTATCAAGTAAATGCTAGTCAAAAAAATTTACGAGTAAATCCATTTTTGCACAACAATCTAGAAATTCACAGTTGTGATGAAATAATTTATTAAAATAAAGATAATCAATTTAGATTAGAGTTTCCGAACGAAAATCATTCTGATTTGGAAAATATTTGTCATAATCATTTTGCAGACAAAATAATTGAGAACGATATTGATCGAACACAAGAAGATGATAACATCATTTCAAAGGAAAATTATCAAAATACTAACAAAAAAATTATTGATACTAACGATAAATATCGTGCATATATTACTCAAAAGTCTATTTCAGATTCATTTTATGACCAATACACTATCTATCCTTTGCACGGTAAAAAAATTAACGAAATTGACACAAATTTATAATCAAATGCTTAAAATATGTACACACCCTTTAGATCTTCGAAGAATTGATTTAGATTTAAAATGCTTTCCGGACCTTTACCCATACGGTAAATACGGTCAAAATGAATGTAGATCAGCTTCACTGTGAGAATTTGACATTATTAGACACCAGTAAATCTCTAAACATAAACAGTTCCGTTTAAATAAACAACATTTGTTTTTTTTTAATGGATAATAATAATATTTGGCAAATTAGCGCTGGAATTTTTTACAGGCTTAATGTTATAAATCCATATTTAAAATATAAAGCAGCTGATTTTATCGATAAATTACAACATGATTTATTAGATACATATGTAGATTCTGTATTTGCTAGATTGCGAGGTACTGAAGCATATCGGAAACTAGTTAAAAATGATTTAACGTGTATGTTGCGAGAATATGATCCAATTACTTTTATTACTTTCAGTCCTGGTGAATGGATGTGGTCAGAATTAGGTGAATACGTTAGAAAATTCTATGGTTGGGAAAACGATAAGAAGTCGATAAGTGAGTTAGTTGCCGCTGATCCAGTATCAGCTTCAAGATTTATTCACAACAAATTTCAAGTAATGTTGGCGAATATTCTTTCTTCTGCTCATCCAATTGGAAAAGTACTTCATTTTTATTATTTCCGCGAATATCAAGATAGGGGTTTAACACATTTTGATTGTTTCTTTTGGATACAAGATGCACCTATTTATGGACAATCATTAAACGAAGATGTTGCAAAGTTTATACTACAATATATTACATGTAGAATACCTGATAAAGGCATCTCTCCTGAACTTTATCGTCAAGTTTTGTCACATTAGCAACATAAACACAATAGCTACTGTATGTGTAAAATTCAAACAAAAACAGGATTTTCCAGTAAGTGTCGCTTTTCATTTCCTCGACCAGTGCAAAATACATTGATATTAACACCTGTCACAGTTGCTCTTGCTAATCGTCAAAAGTTACGCAAAAAAAGTCGCATTTATGCTTTACCTCGAAATGCATCTGAACAGTTTACTAATGATTACTGTCCTTTTCTTTTGGTTCTTTGGGAAGAAAACATGGATATTCAGTATATATCTGAAAATTCGTACACTCTAACAAAGTATGTAACTAGTTATAGAAATAAAGAAGAAAAAAGTTTTATAAGCTTTTCAGATATTCAATCCAATAAAACATTACAAAGCAAATTTTGGACATTTTGCTTAACCCATTAAGGTCCAAAAGGACACTTTTTACATATTTTTTTCAGCGACATAACTAACTATGAAACCGTTTGTGAAAACCATCCAAAAATATTATTTCCGATGTGAAATTTCTTGATCTTTCGATTAGAAGAGTCAGAATTTCAAAAAAATGCATATTAAAGTTGTTATTGTTTATTTAACAAAAAACACGAAATTTCCGTAAAAAAGAATGTTTCATTCTATATTTTCGCATCGGAACTGAATGCCAATATTTTCAAACTGTGCATTCTTTGCGTCCATGGACCCTAACCTTCAAATTTCTCTATAAGGTTTTTTGAAATTAAACATGGCGGTATCCAATATGGCGGCTTAAAGATAACATTTTTTGCTTATTCAAGTATTTTTGAATAAAACAACTTTTTTGTGATAGATGTTCGTAAAAATTAGTTTATAGGGTTTTTTTTGGGTCGCTGATCACAAATCTGCTATTTGTTTTCCTGAATTCAAAATGGCGGATCCAATATGGCGGCTAAAAATTTTCAAAATTATTCGAATTTTATGAAAATTGGTATATAGGGGTTTTTTGGGTCGCTGATTATAAATTTGGTAATTTTTTTCCAAATTCAAAATGGCGGATCCAATATAGCGGCTAAAAATTTTCAAAATTATTCGAATTTTATGAAAATTGGTATATAGGGTTTTTTTGGGTCGCTGATTATGAATTTGTAAATTATTTTTCTAAATTTCAGAAGGCAGATCCAATATGGCGATGGTCAAAGCTAAAAACCATTCTCATTTTATAAAAATTAGAATGTAGGAGTTTTTACGATTACCAAATCTATGAAAATATCGTCTTTTAGCTGTAAATTCACTTTGCCTAGCTCTTCCCACGTAGAGGTAAACGACAAAACTAAAAGCCTCTTTTTTTTTTTATTTTTAGTTTTTAGATTTTAAATTTTTCTTGGTTTTTTGTTTTTGTATTTTTTATTATTATTTATGTTATAATTTATTGGTGTAAAAGTAGAAAACATGAGGAACATACATGGAGTTCGCAGTCTTTACACATTTTTGTTGTTCCGGAAGAGCATTTTTTGAAATTGCTATATTATTTCCTCATGCCTTTAAAATTTATAATTTACTTATGGGTGGTGTTGATTTACATAACTTACATTGCAGTAATTTGATGTCAAGTATAAAAGCAAAAAAATGGACTTGGTCGATATTTATGAGAGTCATTCAATCTTCAATGGCTAATGCAACAGTTCTTCGGAATTACGTACATGAAAAAAAACTTGGCACAAAAAATCTCGCTATGGAGATTGCAGAATATTACCTTGCAAAAGACAAAAATAAGTAAATCACACACATCTATAACTGTTTCTTTGAAAATGAAATTGTCAAAATTTCAAAAAATGCTCTTCCAGAACAACAAAAATGTGTAGACTGCTAAGTCCATGTATTTTCCTCATGTTTTCTACTTTTACACCAATAAATTATAACATAAATAATAATAAAAAATACAAAAAAAAAACAAAAACAAATTAAAAAATATAAAAACTAAAAAAAAAAAAGAAAAAAGAAGCTCTTAGTTTTGTCGTTTACCTCCACGTGGTAAGAGCTGAGCAACGTGAATTTACGACAAAAAGACGATATTTTCATCGATTTGGTAATCGTAAAAACTTCTACATTCTAATTTTTATAAAATAAGAATGGTTTTTAGCATTGACCATCGCCATATTGGATCCGCCATTTTGAATTTGGAAAAACTATTAGCAGATTCATGATCAACGGCCCAAAAAACTCCAATAAACGAATGTTCACGAACGTTTATCATAAAAAAGTTGTTTTATTCAAAAATACTAGAATAAGCAAAAAAATGTTATCTTCGAGCCGCCATATTGGATACCGCCATGTTTTATTTCAAAAAACCTTATGAGAGATTTTGAAGCTTAGGGTCTATGGTCGCAAAAAATGCACAGTTTGAAAAAATCGGCTTCTAGTTTCGATGCGAAAATATAGAATGAAACATTCTTTTTTACGGAAATTTCGTGTTTTTTGTTAAATAAACAATAACAACCTTTTTAATATGCATTTTTTTGAAATTCTGATTCCGCTAATCGAAATATTAGGAAATTTTACATCGGAAATGATGTTTTTCGATGTTTTTCACAAACGATTTCATAGTTAGTTATGCCGCTGGAAAAAATATGTAAAAAGTGTCCTTTTGGTCCTTAATAGGTTAAGAACTCTTAATCACAGAGAATGTGGTTCTATGGAAGCGGCTGATGCACTTTTAGGATATCCACTTTATGCTACAGATAAAATTACAGTTATAAAATGGCTGGATGTGAGAATGATTCGAAGCAGAAAACTGAGACCATTTAGTGAAATTAGTAAACTACCACCTGATTCTACTGATATATTTTATGATTCTTTAATAGATACCAATTATCCAAACAGACCAAGTGAATTGAAAAAATTATGTTTATATGATTTTTCTCGATGGTATGACATTGTAAAGAAAAAACCATTAAGAAAATCATCAAAATTCTATGAAATATCAAAAGAAGTACTACAACTATACAAGTATACTGCAAAAAACGTAAAAATCCATATTTGATTAACCATTACAGATATAGCCCTATGACTGAACCAGAAGCATATTTTTACTCTCTTCTTTTATTATTTGAACCATGGAGGGATGATGCTGAATTGAAAGGAACTGAAAATACATATACTAATGCATTTTCTAAAAAGCAAAATTGCCTACTGGAAGCTATGAAATATCACGATAAATATTCAGTTATTCAAGAAGCTGTGGATAAAATGAGTGAATTAGTTGAAAAAGAATTACAAGATCAGGATTATCAAGAGTTAAACGATGAAAGCTAAGAGGAGCTAAGAGGAGACTATGTTGAGAAATAAATCGCTACTTTTTCAAAATTTTCGGTTTTCTTTTGTAAGCTAAGTACTTATCGGACCGCCCTCGTATTGAAGGCACGGATAAATGTAACAAAATCTCAAATAATTTTCGTAGTTTTGAAGTTTGCGTTAGTTAGTAACCTAACGCAATCAGCTATAGCTGATTTATCCAAAATGTTAAACTTTTTTTGTCTGCCTCAGTTTTCCCTACATCACGTTACCTAATTGATAAGATATTCAATTTTCAAGATAATGTGTACTATTATGCGATATGTCCTAACTGTAATAATTATGTAACACAATTCAATCATGATCAAGATCTTAGAGCACGTTGTGACCCTTGTAATATAGCATTTTCTTTAAAAGATCCTACTTATACAAGTTTTTTTTCTATTATTAATCCAGAAAATAAAATAGTTAATTATTTAGAAGAAAACTGGTCTTATTATGAATCTGTGGTAGAAGCACGAGTGGATAATCAAGACAACATAACTGAATTTTATAGTGGTTTGTTGTATAAACGGTTAGAAATTCCTTGCCAGATGATAAAAAAGATTATTTTATTTTTACAACCTTCAATAGCGATGGTTCGCCAGTATTTGAAAGCTCTGCTTTTTCTATTTAGCGTATTCAAATAATAATTAATGAGTTACCTTTCAAAGTAAAACATCAAATCCAATTGTATGCGGTTTATGGTATGGGGAAAATAAACCGGATATGAATGTTTTTCTTCGACCGTTCATTACCCGAATTAATTTATTGGCAGAGGAAGAAATAACGTGTAATGTAAGAAATACACTCTAAAAAATATATGTATATGCTGTCTGTTCTTGCGATGATTCAGTAGCCATTGACGCGTGCCATTGCAGGGACTTACTTAGTTTAATGGTTACTACGGTTGTAACTGATGTTTACACCCGGGGTATTACGTTGCAACTGGCAGAGGTGGTTGTGCAAAGTATATTCTAAACGACGATCAAGTGGATAATAGAAATAAAGTAAATACTTTAAGACACATACAAGAATCTGCCAACTCTGGACAATCTGTACACGCTTTTATTAAGGAATCGGTTTTTTCTCGTTTAAACCATTTCAATATTATCTCAGGATTCGTTCCAGATGCAATGTATTTACTCGATTTAGGTGTTGCTAAGCAATTTATGAAATATTGGTTTGACACCAGCAACATGCCGTATTCGTTGACTCATGTAGAAATTAATTTCATTGACGTTTTACAAAAACTGAATGTTCCAAGTAAGTTTGTACGATATTCTCGTTCTAAACGAGATAGAAAATACTGAAAAGCAAAAGAATTACAGAATTGGGTTATTTATTATAGCAATATTGTTCTTCTGATAATTCCCAAAATGAAAAATTACGTCAAACATTAGTCGCATTTAGTAAGAGCATACTATATTCTTTTGCAAAATAATTTTAGTTGGGAACAGCTCCGTGAAGCACACCATTTATTAGGTTGCTGCCGATGAAATGGCTGATTTAGTAATAAATTTTTAAACAGCTGTAACTTTTTATAAAGACAATTTATTTAATCAAAATAGGTACCAATAGATGCAACACACTTTTTCCAACGAGATACAGGTACATTTATTCTAGTTTTGTAGAAGTCCGAGTTTCTGGTTCGAAGAAACTCCTCGAATGCTGTATTTGAGAGCATTCGATGAGCCTCAGTCGCAGATTTCTTCATATTAAAGCAGAAAATTAAAACCTCCCGCAAATGACGAGAATTTGGCTCGTAAACTGACATGTTTAATCAAGAATAACTTTATGATGCAGACACAAATCGACTAATATTTCGATAGCGTTATGTTTACAAATACCTAAGCTTATTGTATGAGATCTATGATCTATTTATTTCAACTACCACTTACCGCTACAGCCATCTATTGCAAAACGGCGGAAGCAATGTTGTACACCCAATAATTTCATAAAAATTGTTTTTTTTTAACCAAGCCTTCATCCAAAGAAAATAATAGTAACTGTTTGGTGGTCTGCAGCTGGAGTTATCCACTATTCGTTCCTGCAACCTGGCGAAACCATCAATGCTGAGAAATACACGTGCTCAACTGGATGAAATGCATTAGAAATTGATAGTCCAACTACCTAGGCTTGTCAACAGGGATGGAGTAATACTGCTTTATGATAACGCACGACCTCGTGTATCGAGAACAACGGTCAAAAAATTAAACGAGTTGTGCTATGAGACTCTTCCTCACCCTCCATATTCACCAGACCTCTTACCAACAGATTATTATTTCTTTAAACATTTGGATCACTTTTTAACAGGAAAAAGATTTAATAATGAAGCTGCTGTCAAAAATGCCTTCGAGGAGTTTCTTCGAACCAGAAACTCGGACTTCTACAAAACTGGAATAAATGTACTTGTATCTTGTTGGGAAAAGTGTGTTGCATCTATTGGTACCTATTTTGATTAAATAAATTGTCTTTATAAAAAGTTACAGCTGTTAAACCCGTTGTGGTCACACCTCCGAATAATAGCGTAGTGGTCATATGGGGTCAGCGTGACCCCACGCGGAAAAACCTCTGCCATTTCCCTCCTATTTATTGGATTGACTTGAAAATTGGTTTGGACATAGTTTATAACTACCTCTTCGAGAGAAAATAGTGTATTTACCTCTTTATAATCTTTTTAATAATGAAATTGTTGAATGAAAATTTTTTTTGAAATTTTGGGTTTTTTTACTAAAAAGGTCATAAAACATTCAATTTTTGAGATACAGCGGACACGTTTCGGGGTTGTACTCTTGATAATATATACTTTTAAGAAAAATACAACTTATAATGATCGGCCGGAAAAAGTATATTTATTTTGAAAAGTGAAGTGGGCCGTTTTGACGTAATTTAGAAATGTGAATAGGGTAAGCATTATCATAAAATATACAACGGGTTAACAGATACATTCAAGATATTTCATCTCAAATTTTGTCTGGGGTCATCTGGACCCCGAGTGACCACAACGGGTTAAAAATTTATTACTAAATTGGCCATTTCATCTGCAGCAACCTTATACCTACAAGTTTTTCGCCAACTATTTCTAAATATCTTTACATTCTGTAAAAGGCCAAATTGCCCCTAAATATACAATTACAAATTTGCTATGAGCATTGTACATTGAAACGAAAAATATTTTAGTAATTATAACCATAACTTAATTATTTATATTTTCAAATACAAGGTTTATTCAGAGAATAACAGGAATTTTTAAATTTCGCGTGTTTTGGAGAGTCTAATTGTCAAAATCTTTTTTTATTATGTTGGAACACATACCCTTAAGTATGAAACAATTTTCAGCTGTATTCATTGTTTACTTTGTCAGTGGCAGCCGCTAAGGTAAGACGCGTTTTTATGAGCTCGATGATTTTCGTTTGTGAAGAAAAATGCATCAAGGAATTTGTATCAAATTTTGCGTAAAAAATGAAATAAAGTATAACAAAGTGTATAAAATGTTAACAAAGGCCTATGGTGAGTCCGCTATGAGTAAAACAAGGGTTTACGAATGGTATAAGCGTTTCCAAGATAGCCCTGAAGACGTTGAAGATGACGAACGCCCCGGACGCCCCAGCACATCAACAACCGATGAATAAGTAGAAAAAGTGAAAGAAATGGTTTTGAACGATCGCCGAATCACAATCAGAGAAGTCGTTAATGATGTTGGCATATTGATTGGCTTATGCTAAGAAATTTTTTTGAATGTTTTGGGTATGAAACGCGTGGCAGCAAAATTTGTTCCCAAATTGTTGAATTTTGAACAAAAGTACCGGCGAATGGAAGTTGCTCAGGAGTCATTAACAAGGGAACCACCCCAACCCGACCCCACCGATTTTAATAATTTTTGGATATGTTGTAATACTCAAAAAAATATTTGACACGTGTTTTTTTTTTATCGGCTGACATCCACTTTTAAAGAGTGAAATCCACACCTGAAAACAACCTCGAAAAATCTTTTTTTTAATATATCTCTGTATCTAATGAATATTTTTCAATAAAATCAACGCCAAAATATTTCTTATAAAAAGGCTCTTCTACTAATATAACTTTAATACCAAGGGGTTGCAACCCCTTTTTCTATAGGGCTCAAAGTTCTATTTTTTTTGCTATTTTGCGATTCAAAATCAGTTAAATAAGGTCAAGTGGGTTAGAAACTGCATTTATAATGAGAAAATAAGAAATTAAAATTGACATATTTCGGGGTTTTTTAAGAAAAAATTTTTTGGGGGTGTGTTACCCTTAAAAACCACCTCTACCAAATCACAAGCAGGCTAACCCACCTAACCCTGGTCACAGGATGTCCATTAATTATTTGTTCTGTTACATGTACCATACGACAAGCGAAATATATTAGATAACCAAGCTACCCCTAACCCCAAACCGTTCAAAATCCAAAAAACTACCCTTATCAAACCACAAGCAAGCTAATCCATTTTAACCTGGCCCCAGCGTGTTTTTTGATGATTTTTTTTTTTTAAATAAATATATCCTACATAATAAGCAATTTATGACAGCAAACCATTGTACCCTTAACCCAATGAATCCCTAAAGAACACCCTTACCAACCCACGAGCAGGCTACCGCCCTCAACCCTGACCACAGCGCGTTTATCGCTCATTTCTTCTTGAAATAATTGTCAAATCAAAACCTGGGATGAAAACAGTCACGTCTAAAAATAAGTATCTAATGTAATACGTTGTCTTATTATTTTCAAATGAACTTTATTAAAAGTTATTCTTATAAAAGACTATATTTTTGACTCATATGTAAATTAAAATGTATCATTTGACATAGTTTTCACAGTAATGATAATCTTCAAAGAAGTGCTTAAAACATAATGACTTTTTACACCAACCACATCGTATTATTGCAACATTCTTACATCCTTCTACTTCGCAGTTGACATTACAAGATTCTCCAAAACTAAAATCAACAGGATTATCAGTTTTATCTGGTTTTTGAGTAATATAGCCGCTTTTATACCAGGAATATTTAAAAATATCCGTATATCTCGGTGAAGAAAACTGATTATGTACCAGCGATTGTAATGTTATAATGTTATTTCTTAAATGTAAATTTAAGTCATAATCCATCAGCATTACTTGATCTGAAAATTGCCTCCTGAAATTGAAGACTCTTCTTTCAATTTACAATAATAGCAAATAATATATTATGGTGTCACTTTGAAAAATATGTTCGAAATTTAAAAAATTGAGCCTGCTTCAGGATTGTTAGGGGTACCCACACAGCATGAATTAATTCTGAATTAATTCTAAATTAATTTATGATATAATAAAATTATTTCAGATTTAATTCTGTATTTATGCTATGTCCGCTTTTTGATTCCTTCAGAATTAATTCATAAAGTAATTATAAAATAATTCCAAAATTATTGAGGAATCATTTCATAAAATAATTTTGTAATAATATTCAAATTTTATATATATATATATATATATATATATATATATATATATATATATATATATATATATATATATATATATATATATATATATATATATATATATATATATATATTCGAAATAC
Organism: Chalcis sispes; assembly: GCA_949987625.1. Classification (NCBI taxonomy): domain Eukaryota; kingdom Metazoa; phylum Arthropoda; class Insecta; order Hymenoptera; family Chalcididae; genus Chalcis; species Chalcis sispes. The sequence goes on along the minus strand of OX465098.1, from coordinate 17,128,237 downwards.
ATTATTATTTGCTATTATTGTAAATTGAAAGAAGAGTCTTCAATTCTTCGCCATTTAGAAAACGGAATGAGTGTTATATATTGAAATTTCAATGTATTAATTTTATATTTATTGTAATTTAGTGTAATAATATAATGTATTGTTCTGTTATTTTTCGTTTAAAGAATACTCGTAATTTATAACAAAATTTAATTAGATTACTACTATCATCATTGCTCTTTTAAGAAAGTTATAATGTTTACAAAGCATACGTTATCTGCATTTTAATCTAATCCATGTTTCGAGGAAGATAATTTCTTGTGTAAACATCATTGGGGAAAACATCCGGCTTGCATTTGATAAATAATAACAGTTCAACTAAAGTGAATTATTTATTGTGCTGGATGTATAACCACATTTACTTGTATTTTTATATGAAATTTTCTTAGCACAAGAATATTATAAATAAAAATAAGAAGAAAATTTTTTGATTACTACGTAAGTATTTATGTCACTTTTCACGTATAATTTTAATCACATGTTTTGATTTGTAAAACAAAATATGTATTAGACTAGGTTTTTTTTTTAATGCTTTACAACTGCGAAAAAAATATTCATTTAGTGCTTTTATTTCAGATTCAATTATGAAGGTTAATGCTTTAAACGTATTGAATTTATTATTCGCATATTTTCAAAACTTACAAATACCAAGCAGTAAGATTAATTTCAAAGAAATTGAATTATCAGAGAAGTTAAAACAAATATTAATAGATGCAGCACACGAGTTCAATGATGTGGACATGATTGTTGAAGAAACGTTGGATTTCCATGAAGAATATAAAGATAGTGATGCTCAAATAGTCGAAAATAAAATACAACATCACTTTCCTGATCCAGAATTTGCACCAACGAATCATTGTACAAATGATGTTAAAGAAGTATCATTTGAATATAAAAATAATGCCGTAGAATATTGGAGAAGCAGAAAAAAGGGAAAAAATTAAAAATTAGAAACTGTTAGTAATAGATTTAAAAAAGTTTCATCAATAAGTCAACTTAAACGTTGAGCCAAAACAATAAATAAAGGTGGTATTTATCGAGAAAAAATTGCCCGAATCTGCCAGCATATATTAGACAATTTCAAAGCGGCTATTGAAGCTAGTTCGATAGCGCATGACAAGAATATACGTAAATGGGCGTTACAAGCACAAAAAGAACTCGGCTCAGAAGATGTAAGATTCAAGGCTTCTGCGAATTGGGTATTAAAGTTTAAAAAAGCTCATATGTTCATAGTGTCCAGGAAAATAAATAAATTTATTACTAAAAAAACATTAGAAGGTGCTTCAGAGCTTCAAGCTAGTGCTGAAGCTTTTGTTGCTGACGTGAAATCGTGTATACCAAGAATCGGAATAGCAAATATTTTTAATTCAGATCAGAGTGGTTTCCAATTAGTAATGCATTCAGGAAGGACATTAGCGATAGAAGAAGAAAAACAAGTGCAATGTTTGGTGCAGTCAGTTTCATCGACAACGCACAGTTACACAATTCAACCAACTATATCAGTTACAGGGAAACTTCTATCACCACCTTTTTTAGTATTAAAAGAAAAAACTAGTGAATTCGGTCCTATAGTACAATCAACTTTGATAAAACGGAATAATGAGCATGTGGAAGCATCAAAATCTGATAAATTAACTACAGGTGAGATTAATTTTATGTATAATAATGCAATAATATAAAAAAGTATTCTACAGCAACATTTTATTTATTTCAGAACACTTCAAAATTTGGTTAAAAGAAGTAATTTATCCAAATACTGGTCCTCAATCTATTCTTTAACTTGATTCTTGGAGTGGACATTGTGATAGAGTTATAGAGGAAACGATGCCAACGAATAAAATTGTTAACATTAAAAAAATTCTCACTGGAACGACAGCGAAGATCCAACCTCTAGATGTATATGGTTTAAGGGTTTGGAAAAATTTCGTAAGGCAATTTTTAGATCAAGTAATGCTGATGGATTATGACTTGAATTTACATTTAAGAAATAACATTATAACATTACAATAGCTGGTACATAACCAGTTTTCTTCACCGAGATATACGGATATTTTTGAATATTCCTGGTATGAAAGCGGCTATATTACTCAAAAACCAGATAAAACTGATAATCCTGTTGATTTTAGTTTTGGAGAATCTTGTAATGTCAACTGCGAAGTAGAAGGATCTAAGAATGTTGCAATAATACGATGTGGTTGGTGTAAAAAGTCATTATGTTTCAAGCACTTCTTTGAAGATTATCATAACTGTGAAAACTATGTCAAATGATACATTTTAATTTACATATGAGTCAAAAATATAGTCTTTTATAAGAATAACTTTTAATAAAGTTCATTTGAAAATAATAAGACAACGTATTACATTAGATACTTATTTTTAGACGTGACTGTTTTCATCCCAGGTTTCGATTTGACAATTATTTCAAGAAGAAATGAGCGATAAACGCGCTGTGGTCAGGATTGAGGGCAGTAGCCTGCTCGTGGGTTGGTAAGAGTGTTCTTTAGGGATTCATTGGGTTAAGGGTACAATGGTTTGCTGTCATAAATTGCTTATTATGTAGGATATATTTATTTAAAAAAAAAAAATCATCAAAAAACACGCTGGGGCCAGGTTAAGATGGATTAGCTTGCTTGTGGTTTGATAGGGGTAGTTTTTTGGATTTTGAACGGTTTGGGGTTAGGGGTAGCTTGGTTATCTAATATATTTCGCTTGTCGTATGGTACATGTAACAGAACAAATAATTAATGGACATCCTGTGGTCAGGGTTAGGTGGGTTAGCCTGCTTGTGATTTTGTAGAAGTGATTTTTAAGGGTAACACACCCCCAAAAAATTTTCTTAAAAAACCCCGAAATACGTCAATTTTAATTTCTTATTTTTTTATTATAAATGCAGTTTCTAACCTACTCGACCTTATTTAACTGATTTTGAATCGCAAAATAGCAAAAAAAATAGAACTTTGAGCCCTATAGAAAAAGGGGTTGCAACCCCTTGGTATTAAAGTTATATCAGTAGAAGAGCCTTTTTATAAGAAATATTTTGGCGTTAAATTTATTGAAAAATATTCATTAGATGCAGAGATATATTTAAAAAAACGATTTTTCAAGGTGGTTTTCAGGGGTGGATTTCACTCTTTAAAAGTGGATGTCAGCCGATAAAAAAAAACACATGTCGAATATTTTTTTGAGTATGACAACATATCCAAAAATTATTAAAATCGGTGGGGTCGAGTTGGCGTGGTTCCCTTGTAAATGAAGTCAACAACGATGCAGAATTGCTGAAACGTGTTATAACAGGTGACGAAACATGGCTTAACGGATATGACGTCGAAACTAAAGCTCAATCGTCCCAGTGGAGGCATTCTGGATCGCCAAGACCGAAAAAGGCTCGACAAGTGCGGTCGAACGTGAAGGTTATGCTCACAGTGTTCTCCGATTTTAATAGCATAGTGCATCATGAATTCTCGCCACGAGGTCAAATGTTCAATAAGAAGTACTACCTACAAGTCTAACGCCGTTTGCGTGAAGTAATCCGAAAAAACGGATTTGCGGCAAAGCAATTCATGGCCTTTGCACCACGATAATGCACCTGCTCACACTTCATTGCTTGTTCGTGAATTTTTGGCCAAAAACAATATTATAACGATGCCCCAGTCACTATATTCGCTAGACATGGCACCGTGTGACTTCTTTCTATTTCTAAAAATAAAGAGAACCTTTAAGGGCCGTCGTTTTACAAGCATAGATGACATTAAAAGCGCATCGCTGAAAGAACTAAAGGCTATCCCAAAGATCGAGTTTCAGAAGTGTTTCGAGGATTGGAAAAACGTTGGCACAAGTGCATAATATCTAATGGGGACTACTTTGAAGGCGACAACATTAATGTAGACAAATAAATAAATATTTTTTTCAAAAAACGAAAATTCCCATTATTTTCTGAACACACCTCGTATATATTTTTGTATTATAATAAATGTAATTTTCACAACATTAGGAAATAAAAAAATATTGATCGCTCATTTTTTATGACATTTTTATGTAATAACATTTTTCCTTCAATCTTATAAATAATTCCTTATTTTTGAATGTCAAAAAGTCTTCAAAATAGCATTATTTTTTTCAAATAACGTAATTTTTTTTTAAAATGACGTAATTTTTTTTTTTAAAAACGTCATGTTCTTTAAAAAATAACGTTGTTTTTAAGAAATAACGTCATTAGCTAAAAAAAAATGACGTCATTTTTCGTTTCAATTCGTGACGTAGGAAACGACGTCATTCAATGACGTCATTAAATGACGTTATAAAAAGACGTCATTTTTTTTCAATAGGGTAGTTTAAATTAAATGTTATATCCAAATAAACATTTTATATTTTATATAGTAACGTCCCGTATGACAACCGAAATCAATAAATATCTTAACAAAAGCGATTTTTCTGTGTATAATTCTATATCTAACGTAAAATACTGTTACATATAATATCTATTACATACAATACATGAAATCTCTTATTATAATTGAAATACAAATGTTTATAATATAAGTTACAAGTATTGAACTTTTATAGACAAATGTAATCATTAATCCTTTCCTGCATATAAATAGACCAGAAAAATAAGCAAAGAAAATTTTGTTAGCCATTTTAAAAATAGAATTATACTTTTAATACAAAATTGAATTTGAATAAAATCACATAAAACCGAATTGGTCGGTGAAGCATCAAACATTTTACTCGAATTTTGATGGCTTGAAACCAGTGCAGAAGAAACCTTTCAACTTAAATCGACATTTAAACTCGAAAATTGGACCGAGATCTTCAAACTGATGTAGGAAGGTATATTTCCGGAACTAGCCAATAGAATTTAATGTTTCTTTTTTTAATTTGTAATACTTTTTCATTTACATTACAAATATGTCATGTTTTTATTGGTTATTGGTTAAATTAACAAAGCAATTTATTTAAACTTTATTTCATAATTCTTTTTAATATGAATTATTTTAGATTATTATTGTTAAAACGTTTTATAAAATATCCTACTAATATTATAAATGCGAAAGTTTGTGAGGATGTTTGTTACTCTTTCACGCAAAAACTACTGAACGGATTTAGATGAAACTTTACAGTATTATAGCCTATTCATCAGAATAACATATAGGCTACAATTCATTAAGATTTTGTGTAATTTTACGATAAGTATCCAGTAATTCGGAAAAAATCCTGCCCTCTGAGAGTTATCTTGGCAAGCGCTGCCTAAACTGTTGGAGTTACGTTTATTTTTTATTATTATTTTATTTTTAATGCTTTTTGCATTAAACAAATATCCAAAACATTCAAAATTTCGTGCATTTTTATTCACAAGCTACGCAAGCGCATGCGAATGTATATTCCTGCCCGTCTGCGTCGAATTTTCAGTTACCGCTGACGAACGGTAGGTGGCGTCGACAAGCCTGCAAAACTCGCAAGTAAAAAAGCATTCTGTAGGGCATAAAACAGCTCGCTGATCGCTGCAACGATGTCGCTTCTCGGACTATTGGCTAAAATCAAAATTGTAATGTATCTAGCTGCTTATCAATTTATCTATATTTATTTTTATCTATATTCATTTTGTCGACAAACTTTGTCTTATACAAGGTCTGGCTATTAAATAGCGAGACTGGTTACGAAAAAGGGTTTTATTATAAAAATTATTCTACATTCGGATGCTCCCCTTCAATATACTTCCCTTCCCTCGCCACACACCTTTCCATACGTTTTTCCATTGATCGAAGCGGTGCTGGAAGTCTTCTTTGGTGAGGGCCTTTAGGAGCTCTGCCGTTTTTTGCTCTACCGCTTCCATCGACTTAAATCGGGTCCCTTTCAAAGCAAATTTTATCTACGGAAACAAAAAAAAGTCGCACGGTGCCAAATCTGGCGAGTACGGCGCGTGTTCGAGCACTGGAGTGCGCTTACCGGCCAAATACTGCTTCACAGATAACGCGTTATGGGCAGGTGCGTTGTCCTGGTGCAAAATTTACGAGTTGTTCTTCCACAACTCGGGCCGTTTCTTACGAACTCGTTCTCGCAGTGTTGCCAAAACTAACAAATAGTAAGTCTGGTTGACAGTCTGACCCTCTGGAACCCATTCAGTCATCACGATACCGTTAATGTCGAAAAAACGATCAACATTGCCTTGAATTTTGATTTGGACATCGTTGCTTTTTTGATTCTGGGCGATTCAGGCGTCTTCCAATACATCGATTGCCGCTTTGTTTCAACATCGTATTGAAAAATCCACGTTTTGTCGCAAGTAATAATGTTTTTCATCAGTCCGGAATCTTTTTTTCACCTTTCAAGGAAATCTGAGCAGACCTGTTGACGCAAAAGCTTTTGGTCAGGAGTCAGGTTTTTTGGCACCAACTTCGCACAGACTTTTGTCATGTGTAATTCCTCGTGTAAAATTTGTCTAACCGTTTCTTTATCGGCGTTTTACAGCCTCGGCAATCATCCGGATGCTCATTCGACGATCTGTACGCACAATTTGGTTGATTTTGGTCACTGTTTTCGGAGTTGAAACAGTGACAGGGCGACCTGGGCGTTGGTCATCTTCAGTGCTCACTCGGCCCTCACTGAAGCGCTTACACCACTCAAAAACACGCGCACGAGATAGAGAATTGTCCCCGTAGGCCTCTTGCAACAATTTACAGCACTCAGTCGGAGTTTTTTTTAATTTAACGAGAAATTTGAGATTGATACGTTGCTCCTGTTTTTCGTCACACATGGTTTTTGGCACGAGAAAAAAACACGTTCGTTTCAAACCGCTACTGCACAAATACAATAATAGTGACAAGAACGTGTTTTGGTACGTGCATAGACAAGATATCTAGATACCCAACGCACTACTCGTTTTTTTTCCCACCCCTCTACGGCGCCCTCTAGGCGCGCAGTCTCGTTATTTAATAGCCAGACCTTGTATACTATTATAAGTCACTTGGACGAATAGTTTAAAAGTTATCACGATAAGATTGATCTGAATGGAGCGCCAATATGCGCCTATTATGAGTCAATAGAATTGATTTCTTTTTGTCTATTTGATTATATGATTATAGTTTTAGATATTTAGGTATAGTTTTTGTAAGTATTATGTGAACAGATTTTTATGATTTTCGCAAACTTCCGCGGATACTACACATTGAAATGAAACACTTTATAATGATTTTGGCTGCGAAAATTGTAAATTTATTCGTTACGTTTCGGCATCTTTGCTGATACCATTTTCAAGTGAAGAGCATATGACAGTTGTCTTTTAACACATTGTACGCCGGTGGTGAGACATTTGAAGACTGAGCGCCGGCACCGTATCGACCGCTCAAAACCAGGGCGTCGGCATGATTCGCTTGTTTACAATCAATGAGTACGTGAAGAAAATATTTAAAATTTTGTACATTTTCGTAAAATACTATATTTTGTATCCATATTCGTCATATACAATTTAACGATAACGAAAAATAGAAGCAAAATCAAAAATTTTTATTTATTCTAATCCCGCGTTTTTGCGGGACAAGCGCTCGAGCGATAGACTTCGAATCCCGCGTTTTCGCGGGGCCGGCGTGCAATGTGTTAATTTTGTTTTGATCCACCTATCTTCAGCAACATTACGTTTAGAAATCGACTTGATGTTAGAATATTTTTTTTAGATGGAATAGATTGCTTTTTGTTTTCATTAGGTTATTATAATTTTGTTAAGATAATATTTCGCAGAGCTCTAATAAAGCCTAAGCTTTGAAAATAGCTAGACGTGATAAGACGTCTCACAAGTCGAGTTGCGAAGGCTTGAGCAGGCGGTGCGTTAGGCGGCACATAGAACTACGGAGACACCAGAACAGTCCCAAGCTCGGCGTAAACAGCATGCTTACTATCTGAGCCACGGAAACATTTGCAGCAGCTGAATCTCACAGACGCGCTGTTGCTAAAGGGGCAGCACAGTAACGTCAAACATTTACAAGAAACACGTAGGGGGTGTTAAGTAAAGCTGCATTTGAGTACGACGAGACTCTTAATTGTGCAGCTCACAAGCTTATAAAAATAGAAGCGATGAGCATAGATTGTAGATATTGCGGAGCTCTTAAGTGGAAACAAGAAGCAGCAGGTATATGTTGTTTGGGCGGGAAAGTAGCCATTCCTTCTATGGACAAGCCAGTTAAAACTTTAAGAGAACTTTTCTCTAATGAAAACAGATGTGTCTCGCCGTTTTTGAGAAGTAACAAAGAAAATACAAGAAAATTATTTTTCTTCTTTTTAAGAAGAAAATACATGTGCTTTCATATGACTTATTTTGGAGCAGATGAAATTGTCTCAATGCTAGGGTTTTGCCCGATCTTCACAATACAAGGATAAGTCAACCACAGAATCGGTTCCTTCCTGCGGCCAGTTAGCAACCACAATTTTTACAAGTTTATTTCATTGGTGACGACGAAGCACAAATCGATAGGCGTACTGAGTATGTGCAAGCAATGTAAAAAAAAAAAAATAGTTAATTACGAGTACTTAACGACCACAACATTTTGGTGCATGAATTTAAAATGGCTAGAGACAGAATGATCAATGACAATCATTTTAAAGTATTGATACACCCAGACCGTGTACCACGTGGTCAACATGAGAGACGATTCAATGCTCTAACCACAAATGAGTTAGCTGCTGTAATAGTTAGTAGTAAACAAGCTACGTCTCGGGACATCGTCGTACAGGCGCACGATGGCATGCTCACTAGAGTTCTCGACACACAGATTCTATGACTCTCTCTAGTACCCAATTATATTTTAGAGAGGACAAGAGAGGTACAGTAATGACATTCTTCAGATAAATCTAGTTACCCGTTTGAAACAAACGTGTTTTTTTCTCGTGCCGAAAACCATGTGTGACGAAAAACAGGAGCAACGTATCAATCTCAAATTTCTCGTTAAATTGAAAAAAACTCCGACTGAGTGCTGTAAATTGTTGCAAGAGGCCTATGGGGACAATTCTCTATCTCGTGCGCGTGTTTTTGAGTGGTGTAAGCGCTTCTGTGAGGGCCGAGTGAGCGCTAAAGACGACCAACGCCCAGGTCGCCCTGTCACTGTTTCAACTCCGGAAACAGTGACCAAAATCAACCAAATTGTGCGTACAGATCGTCGAATGAGCATCCGGATGATTGCCGAGGCTGTAAACGCCGATAAAGAAACGGTTAGACAAATTTTACACGAGGAATTACACATGACAAAAGTCTGTGCGAAGTTGGTGCCAAAAAACCTGACTCATGACCAAAAGCTTTTGCGTCAACAGGTCTGCTCAGATTTCCTTGAAAGGTGAAAAAAAGATTCCGGACTGATGAAAAACATTATTACTTGCGACAAAACGTGGATTTTTCAATACGATGTTGAAACAAAGCGGCAATCGATGCATTGGAAGACGCCTGAATCGCCCAGAATCAAAAAAGCAAGGATGTCCAAATCAAAATTCAAGGCAATGTTGATCGTTTTTTCGACATTAACGGTATCGTGATGACTGAATGGGTTCCAGAGGGTCAGACTGTCAACCAGACTTACTATTTGTTAGTTTTGGCAACACTGCGAGAACGAGTTCGTAAGAAACGGCCCGAGTTGTGGAAGAACAACTCGTAAATTTTGCACCAGGACAACGCACCTGCCCATAACGCGTTATCTGTGAAGCAGTATTTGGCCGGTAAGCGCACTCCAGTGCTCGAACACGCGCCGTACTCGCCAGATTTGGCACCGTGCGACTTTTTTTTGTTTCCGTAGATAAAATTTGCTTTGAAAGGGACCTGATTTGAGTCGATGGAAGCGGTAGAGCAAAAAACGGCAGAGCTCCTAAAGGCCCTCACCAAAGAAGACTTCCAGCACTGCTTCGATCAATGGAAAAAACGTATGGAAAGGTGTGTGGCGAGGGAAGGGGAGTATATTGAAGGGGAGCATTCCAATGTAGAATAATTTTTATAATAAAACCCTTTTTCGTAACCAGTCTCGTTATTTAATAGCCAGACCTCGTAATTTGCAGAACACGATGTGTATTCCTCGAGAAATTCTAATTTGGTAACGATTTTTGTACGCATTTTTAATTTTGTCGATACATCTGTCACGAATCTAAAAAATGTTCCAAACAAAATTTTCATATTTGATGACGCAATATAAAATTGTGGTACCCATTTTAGATTTTTAAGTTGAAACCGCTCCATACGGGGGGTTAGAGGGGGAGGGGGGGTCGATTGTGGCGTTAATGCATGTTCCCTATCCAGATGGACAAATTTTCCTTTTCTAACTTTTCATATGCGTAGTTGTTGAGATATTCGCATCGATAGATTAAAATTGCCAATTACAGCGCTATCTGTCACGCATCGAAAAAAATGTTTGAGACGAAACTTTTATATTTTTCGACGCAGAATCAGAATCTGTAATAAATTGGGATTTCCATTTGAATATTGCAATTCGACCCTCAAATAACCTTTAAATTTGACCTCAAGGTTAACACCAAGGTCAGCGTGGGACGACCCCCTTCAACTCCTACAACTTTTGTCTATACATTTTTTGATATAACCATCTCCCTTTGAAGTTATTTCGACCGATAGATTAAAATGAACCACCCTGTATATAGCAACATTAATGATACTCAGCTATCGTTAAAAGAATTTATTGACAAACAAAAAATACTTAGCAATATTATTTGATTTCACAGCTTTCGATAGTCTAAAATGATGATTTTAAATATTCTTTTTAATTTTTAGTATTTTGGATGTACGTTAAGAGTCGAATGAAAAGTAACTTTTTGAAACTACATCTAAAATTTGCCATAATATTCCTTTTTTTAAAAGGTTGTATTTAGATTTAATAAATTTTGTACCATAAAAATAAAAATGAAAATTAATAAAACATTGATAATACATGAAGAGAGCACAGAAAAATATGTTTAAACAATATCCAATACTTACCATAATTTTCTGTTTATTAAAAAGGTTGTATTTAGATTTCATAAATTGGATAGAATTATAACACATCGTTCAATAAGTCCCGAGACTAACAACGAAAACATTTTTTTTCAAAAATCATTTTTATTCATCAATATAATCTCCTTTTAGAGTGATACAATCTTTCCAACGCCTTTCCAACATTTCTATACTATGTTTATAGAAGGATTTATCCTTTGCTTCAAAATAGGCTTCAGTTTTGGCAATGACCTCCTCATTCATATCTCTTGATGGTCTGTCCCAGCGATTTTAATTTACTGCTTAGGTGTAGGCTTCTCCTTCATCAGTTCCTGGTCGACATGTATGTAAAGATAGAGAGTGAGCGCTCAAGGTTCATTTCTTTAAATACAAAAAAAACTGCACGTAGAAAATTATATTCACTTGCAAGATGCAATAAGAAATGATGTGGATTTGCATCCAATTAACTTGGGTCGGATAGTGATTCTTCCGTCATCGTTTGTAAATAGCCCGAGATACCTACATAAATACACATAAGATGCGTTCACAAACGTAATCATGGGAGGCCTGATTTATTTACAGTCTGTCAAGTAAGAGCGTGGTCGTGTTAATTTATGAAAAAATTTATTTGATGAAACTTTCATATTTATATATACATTGTACACATTACAAAAAATGATGCAATTTGGTCAATAATGTGTCCAGTCATCACCGGCGTCGATAATTGCCTGGCATCTCTGAGGCATGCTTTCTACTAATTTGACGGCGTATTCTAGTGGCAAGGATCTCCAGAACCGACTAATTTCGTAAGACAACTGCTTTAAAGTGTATATGCGTCTTCCACGAAGCTTCCGTTTAATATATGCCCACACATTTTTAATAGGGTTCGCATCGGGCGACTGCGACGGCCAATCCAATGTAACGATGCCAGATTGAGTCTTCCACTGAGTAAAAAGCTTGCTGCGGTGTTTAGGATCGTCGTCCTTCTGTAAAATCCAATCTTCATTTTTTGTGATGAACTATCGTTTGGCAGATGGCAGTAAAGCCTTTTTGTAGATTATTATTTTCTCGGCATTTAGGTTGTCAGTAAAGAGGTGCAAAGTGCCAAATCCCTGCTTTGAGAAGCAGCCCCAAAGATGCACCTTTATTCCATGTTTTACGGTCCGCTGAACAAGCCTATTGGTGGAAGTAGACCAGGCTCGCGTGAGGACAAAACTTGCCCATATAGAACATTCATCAGTAAAAATGACATTTTCAAAATCTCTATCAATATTCTCATGCGCCCAAGCGAGTCGCTTTGTCACATGTTTTTTAGTCAACAGAGGCTTCTTCATTGTGTTGCGCCATTTCAGATGATGAGTACGAAGATGGGTTCGGATAGTTTCGTGGGATATATCTAAACCTTTCGCCATTAATTTTGCTTGTCCTTGCCGCAGTGTTACAGCAGGATTCCGCGAAAACAGATTCACTATTCTTTTTTCATCTTTTTTGTTCACTTTTCCTATCGAGCCTCGTTCTGGTAAATCATCGACATTTTTAGCAACTTTGTATCGCTGTATCCACTTCTGTACAAAGCCTTTGACTTTCTCATATATTTAGCAGCCGCTGATTGCGACATTTTGGGACCTTTCGGGTGGATGCAAAGGAACACAGCCTCGTAGCGCGACGCGTACTTAGCACTCATGGCGTTTAACGTGATTCTCTTTCAAAAGATCAACGACAACTGAATTTTTATTGACAATGCATCAAGAACAAAGCTTTCTTCTATTGGCTCGCGAAAGAATTAGAGTAAAATCTTACATTACCTGTCGGTAAAGTCGACCACGCTCTTACTTGACAGACTGTATAACAATGACATGTAACCCCGCCTGCCCAGAAATCACCAAAGAGCTTATGCCTGGGCAAAATTCAACGGATAGGCATGACTTAATAGCCCGAGTATTTAAAATAAAAGTACAGCAGTTATTAGCTCTACTTACTAAAAGTAACATATTTGGTGACATACAATGCTTCATGTACTCGACCGAGTAGCAAAAACGAGGTTTGCCACATGTGCACTTATTGCTGTGGCTAAAGGAAAAATTGCGTCCGTACCAAATTAACAAAACCATAACACATCATTCAATAGGTCCCAAGACTAACAACGAAAACAACATTTTTTTCAAAAATCATTTTTATTCATCAATATAATCTCCTTTTAGTGTGATACAATCTTTCCAACGCCTTTCCAACATTTCTATACCATGTTTATAGAAGGATTTATCCTTTGCTTCAAAATAGGCTTCAGTTTCGGCAATGACCTCCTCATTCGAGCCAAATTTTTTTCCCTGGAGCATTTTTTTGAGATCAGCAAAGAGCCAGTAGTCGCTGGGGGCTAGATCTGGCGAATACGGGAGGTGGGGAAGCAAATCAAAGCCCAATTCGTTCAATTTTGCCATTATTTTCATGGACTTGTGGCATGGTGCATTGTCTTGGTGAAAAAGGATTTTTTCTTCTTCATCTGCGGTCGTTTTGCTGCGATCTCCTCCTTCAAACGTACCAACAAGTCAATATAATAATCACTGTTGATCGATTTACCTTTTTCCAGGTAGTCAATGAAAATCACGCCATGTGTATCCCAAAAAACAGACGCCATGACTTTGCCAGCAGACTGCTGCGTTTTTGGACGCTTTGGGCGGCTTTCGCCAGCCATGCGCCACTCAGATGATTGCCGATTCGACTCCGGAGTAAAATGATGTATCCACGTTTCATCCATGGTCACGTAACGACGCAAGAAATTCTTTTTATTGCGAGTAAATAGCGATAAACAGCTCTCTGAATCGTCGACTCGTTGCTGTTTTTGTTCCACTGAAAGCAATCGCGGCACCCACTTGGAAAAAACCTTTTTCATGCTCAATTTTTCATGAAGGATTGTAAATACGCTTCCAGATGATATCTGTGTCATTTCTGCAATCTCACGGACCTTTACTTTGCGATTTTTTATTACAATTTTTAACACTTCACTCACATTTTCCTGTGTAACGGCTTCCAATGGCCTACCCGAACGTTCCGCATCGTTTGTGTCCGTACGACCACGTTTAAACTCAGCATACCAACGACAAATCGTTGGTTTGGATGAAGAGGAGTCCGGGTAATGTTTTTTAAGCCATTGCTGGGCTTCTACGGTGTTTTTACCCATTAAAAAACAATGTACGAAGTCACAAATTACAAAGTGACTTTACTCTAACCTCGATAACTCTGCTGTCTGTGATCCGATCAACGTGAAATTTTTACACGTTTCATGTAAAGGTTCGCATTTTATGGAAACGTGGCCAGTTTGGTACTACTAGCACCATTTCTGGGTTAGTCTCGGGACTTATTGAACGATGTGTTAGAATAACTCTAGTTCCTTTGGGCTGACGATAAATATTTATATGAATTTCTTTATTGTGTCCAAGAAATCTCGATAGATTTTCCACATCTCTAATAGTGAGATTTAATAAAAGTCCAACCGTAGCTATGTGCTTACGAAGTTTAGTGCCTCTTAAAAGTTTTGGCATATAAGCTCCGCACAGTTTTGAGTACCGAGTTAGTAAGGGGCCAGCCTCAAGCCACCTCGATTCTTGATTTGCATCTGCTAGACCAAAAACATATGGATTGTTATCAAAAACGTATGCTTTTTCTATAAGTTCTAATATTACATCGATGCAGCTTTGCATCTGAGCATCGAGAAGTATTGGACTAATTTTCGCATTTTTTTTCCCTCGGGTGAGAATCCCAGAGTATTTTCTGGCAATTTGTTTACCTGATGCCGATAGTCTGTTATATGTTTCTGGATCTGTTTCTGCTGAAATTTTCTCCATAGATATTTTGTAAGATAGTATTTGTAATCTTGACAACTCACCCGGTCTTTTTCAGTTAAAAATAAAATAGAAATTAAAGTACATTGTGCAAGAACCAGCCAATGATCATAGTTGAATTCTTTTTTTAGATTTATAAATGATTTATAAATGATTTATCTCAAAGTGTGCAAACATAATCGTTTAACTTCTTAATGTCTTCAATTGAAGGCAACTTTTATTGATCTCCTTAAGTCCATTTTTGTTTGGGATTTCGAAATAATTTTAGAAGTTAGTTTTGGAAATCGTTTTTTCATAAGGTGGAGGAACTCTTTAGCGTTGGTTTTTTTCGCTAAAGCTTTAGTACCTTTTTTCTTTCTTTCTATGCCTTTTCCTATCCACGTATCACAAATATCACAAAGAAGTCTACCAACATCACGCGCTGTTGCTGGTTCATTAAAAACATTTGTAACATAGTCTCATCTACCCAATGTATTGGCTACTTCTATTACTGATGATAAAAATTGTGCATCTAATATCGATGCAAAATCTTTTACTTACTTTTCACGTTTCTTCATTTCAATAAGTATCCGAGCAAGAAGACGCATTGCTGCACAAATCTGTTTATTATGATGATTTAATTGACGAAATTTCAAGGCTTCACAGTTTCCGTAGATGACTATAAGTTCGTTACGCCTAGCGACTTTTGAGATTTCATCATCATTCAGTCGTGCAGCAACCTTTCTTAGAAAGATACTTACTACCGGATTAATATCTCCCACTGTAAAATTATATAGAGATTTTGTACTATTTAATGAATAATTTTCACCATTACATCCCCTTAAATGTTTCCTTATATAGTCCTTATTATAAAATCCGTTACAAAAAGGACAAACTCTATAATCGGCTAACTTTTTTGGTGGTTGATTTTTACGGCAATTTCGTACTAGTTGAATATCATCACATTTAGAAACTTTACAGTTGTTACGAAAGCTTCCTTTAGTATGTAATTTGGCAATGAGCGAGTTTTTCAATGTTTGATTGTCGGTAAGTATTTGCCCTTTGACTCTTTTAGCTTTTGGCAAAGTTAAAATTTCAGCTACTTCCGGTTCATCTTTATGAACAGCAAACCAATGATCAGTCATTTTATTAACATACTCATGTTTACAGTAATAACAAGTATACTTTTTGGGAGTATTTGTAGACTCGATCACTATTTTAGAAGAGTTAGAAAGGACTTCACTTAATGGGCTCAAATTGATCATTGGAATGTTATTGACTACATTATGATCTGTTTCTAATGTTTTAACAGATTTGTTTGTCGATATTTTAGATTTAGAATTTATGTTAGAATTTTTAATCTTAGTAACGCATGTGGCTATGTATATATTTTCTTCATTATTTTTAAGAGATTCTGAATCAGATTCAAAATCATCTGAATTGTCTGATGGAATATAATCAGGATCGTCCAAGTTACTATCACAAAATGTATCATCAGCATTCAAGTTTTCTAAACTGTAACGCCACTGGGGATCAGAGTGGCGTACAAATGTAGGAAAGCGGGCGGGTTGCCTACTAGCACACATTAATCACACCGATTAAAGACAAGGAACAAAACGAACACCGTTTATTCGAACTTAATATTAATTACAAAAATTATCTCGCGTTTTTACGCGAGCCTAGGGCGCCAGCTACACACGTGTAGCGCGGTTTTGTGCGCGGCACTTCCGTTCGCACGGCTAGCTCACGGTTAGAGCGGTCGCGGGCATACGAAACGACAAGACAGAAAATGGCGCGTAGCACGCGTCGCGATCGCACACACATCCGGAAAGAAACGGGGACGGTTTGGGTGAAAGGATGCCCCCTGGCAACTTGAACCCAGGGTGCAGGTTGCCAGGGGGCATCCTTTCTTCTTCTAGGTTATCCGCTCGCGAGTGCTTGTGTTGTTTCTGTTTTTCCCTGGAGCGGCGAGAATCATCATCCGATGTCCAAGGAGTCCAGGTAAGTCGACGCGTTCCATGGCGGTTAGGCGTCGACTCATTTCTCTTTTTCCTCTCTGTTACATGTGCGGCATAGCGGCGGATCAACGGCAAGGCGGATCGGAACGATAGGCGGCGAAGAAGGCGAGGCGGCGGTGCCGGGGACAGCGATGGCCTGCTAGCAACAGCAGCGAGGCAACGTTCCTAGACACTTCCGGGTATGTAATCACTTGCACGAAGAAGCTGTGCTTATGTGTTTCCTTGCTTCCTCCCCTTCCTAACCTCCCCTTGTCAATTTTCCTATGGTGTTGTGTGAGAGTCTGTACTCCCCTTCCAAAGTGCAGCTGCTGTCATTACTTTCTCTTTCTAATGACTGTCTGAGAGGTTGCAGGTAAGAGGACAACGACAAGGACAGGAAGGAGCTTGGGAAGAAACCCTGTTGCAGTGTGTGCGAGCACTGCTACGACTTGCCATGGGCTCCTGAGATTGGCTTCTCGCTGGCTCCAGCGAGCCTACACTTGAGCTCCAAGCCGATGTACCTGGAGGAGGTATAGTATACACAGCCCTGCGTGGCTCTTATTTAGGGCTAAACGTGGCCGTCCTGCGAGACTGCCTAGATTGTAAGAGGTAGTACGGGCTGCAAGGAGGCTTAAAAGCTATGCTTTGGCCTCCTCATGTGACTAGTGCAAAATACCACGTCAGAAAACATAGAAACATTATACATTGTTATAAAATTCAATAATCAATTATTAATTAAAATTTTGATTTAATATAATGACCTATTTATGTTATAACATATTTATGGAACAGTAGGTATTTTATCCAAATTAAGATGTGATTTGAATTAAGTATAAAAAACCAATAACTTAAATCAACTTACTCGTAATTGTACTGCAGTCATATAAATTTTTAATATGGTCATGGACAAATAAATTGTTGACAGTATTGGTATTGCATCTATCTGTGATATCTTCTATTACTTCTATTGGTTCGCCAAGTTCATTAAAAATTTCTATTCTTTGTTTTGGTACCCATTGTACACATGCTGTAAAATAATATATGATTGAAAAAATAATTTTTTAAATTAAATCATATTCATGTAACGTCGGTACACGACCTCCGTTTTTTTTTTCTGTGTTAGCCGATAAGTTTTCTCTCTGCTTTTTCTGCCCTTGCCGGTTAGCGAAAAGGCGCTTCGATCTCATCGACCACTTGCATCGAACTATAGTAAATTTTTTCCTCCAATGAAAATTTTTCCCTCCAAAACCTACTCAACGCGCGGGCTATTGACACAGACCGTTGTGGAAGACCCTAAGCGTGGGCCAAGAGTTTACAAGTTTTCCCGAAACGTAAGAAAAAAGGGACATGCACTTGAGTCTAGCGAAAGAATGGCAAGGTGAACACGTGCACGTCAACTCGGCGCCGAAAACCATAAAACTGTCCCATAAACACTCTTTTTTCTACCCGTAGTTGTCCTATCTAAAATGCGTATTTTCTTACTCAAACTTTCTCTGCATAATACACTATAACATTACGTAAAGAATAGCAAAGATTCTTTAATTATTTTATTATAACTATTAACGCAACTCATAACTGTAACCTTCGCTTACCGATACACTGCACAGGTAGAGTAATAAAACAATAAATAGGTCACTAAGAGGACTTCGGTAAATAAATTAAGTAACTGTTTTAGACTAGGAATATATTAAATAATATTTAAACAAAATAAAAAGTACAATGTTTAATGAAAAGTATAAGAACTGCGATTTTCAAAAATACCTCGCAAGGTATATTTTATACAAAATAAAATTCAAAAATAATAATTTAAATCCGAAAGAGAAAAATATTAAATTGTTAACATATATCGAATTAAACTTCAAATTTTATAAATAATTTAAAATTCACAAAAGTAAGTTTTAACAGTTTTATAATTTATTTCACCAAAATACAACAAACTCCTGCTTCTTGTATGATTCATGACAAATTTACATTTTTAATATTATAAAAGGCTAATTATTTTCAAATAAAATTGAACATGTACGAGGTCTGGCTATTAAATAACGAGACTGGTTACGGAAAAGAGTTTTATTGTAAAAATTATTCTACATTCGAATGCTCCCCTTCAATATACTCCCCTTCCCTCGTCACACACCTTTCCATACGTTTTTTCTATTGATCGAAGCAGTGCTGGAAGTCTTCTTTGGTGAGGGCCTTTAAGAGCTCTGCCGTTTTTTGCTTTACCGCTTCCATCGACTCAAATCGGGTCCCTTTAAAAGCAGATTTTATCTTCGGAAACAAAAAAAAGTCGCACAGTGCCAAATCTGGCGAGTACGGCGCGTGTTCGAGCACTGGATTGCGCTTACCGGCCAAATACTGCTTCACAGAAAGCGCGTTATGGGCAGGTGCGTTGTCCTGGTGCAAAATCCACAAGTTGTTCTTCCACAACTCGGGCCGTTTCTTACGAACTCGTTCTCGCAGTGTTGTCAAAACTGACAAATAGTAAGTCTGGTTGACAGTCTGACCCTCTGGAACCCATTCAGTCATCACGATACCGTTAATGTAAAAAAAAACGATCAACATTGCCTTGAATTTTGATTTGGACATCCTTGCTTTTTTGATTCTGGGCGATTCAGGCGTCTTCCAATGCATCGATTGCCGCTTTGTTTCAACATCGTATTGAAAAATCCACGTTTCGTCGCAAGTAATAATGTTTTTCATCAGTCCGGAATCTTTTTTTTAACCTTTCAAGGAAATCTGAGCAGACCTGTTGACGCAAGAGCTTTTGGTCAGGAGTCAAGTTTTTTGGCACCAACTTCGCACAGACTTCTGTCATGTGTAATTCCTCGTGTAAAATTTGTCTAACCGTTTCTTTATCGGCGTTTACAGCCTCGGCAATCATCCGGATGCTCATTCGACGATCTGCACGCACAATTTGGTTGATTTTGGTCACTGTTTCCGGAGTTGAAACAGTGACAGGGCGACCTGGGCGTTGGTCATCTTCAGTGCTCACTCGGCCCTCACTGAAGCGCTTACACCACTCAAGAACACGCGCATGAGATAGAGAATTGTCCCCATAGGCCTCTTGCAACAATTTACAGCACTCAGTTGGAGTTTTTTTCAATTTAACGAGAAATTTGAGATTGATACGCTGCTCCTGTTTTTCGTCACACATGGTTTTCAGCACGAGAAAAAAACACGTTTGTTAATAGCCGTTATTTGATAGCCAGAACTCGTATATCCAATAAAAAAAAACACAACTGCTATCTTCAAGTTTAATTGAATTATACTTTAAAATAAAACAGCCGATTTTTCTTTCAAAGTATATATGTACACATATAAAAATATATATATATATATTATAAAAAAGAATTATACTAAAAATATCTACAAAAATCTTTCACGATAGCAAATTATTACAAACGGCCTGACTATGTTCGTTTTCATTGAACAAAATAACAAGATAATTTTTCTATTCTTTTTTTCGAAATAAAAAGATGAAAAAACACATGTAATAAATTTTCTTATGCATTAATTTTCTTTATTGGTGAATAATAAAATTTATAAACGTTTAAGATAATTTGAATTATAAATGAATCGTTTTATCTTTTTATTAAAAAAAACCAACATTTAAGTTTAAGCTAATACGAGCATTAGAATTTGAGTTGATTTTTACATTAAAATAAAAAATATGCGAAAGAAAATGTGCATAAAACAAAAAATATATGTATTGGGTGTACAACTTTGCTTCCGCCGTTTTGCAATAGATGGCTGTAGCGGTAAGCGGTAGTTGAAATAAATAGATCATAGATGTCATACAATAAGCTTAGGTATTTGTAAACATAACGCCATCGAAATATTAGTCGATTTGTGTCTGCATCATAATGTTATTCTCGATTAAACATGTCAGCTTACAAGCCAAATTCTCGTCATTTGCGGGAGGTTTTAATTTTCTGCTTTAATATGAAGAAATCTGCTACTAAGGCTCATCGAATGCTCTCAAATACCTATGGTGAGGCCGCTATTAGTGAAAGAACGTGCCGAGAGTGGTTTCAACGCTTCAAGAACGGCGACTTTAACGTCGAAGACCAGCATGGCGGTGGAAGAAAGAAGGTTTTCGAAGATGCAGAATTGGAGGCATTACTTGATCAAGACTCGTGTCAAACGCAACAAGAATTGGCAGGATCATTGGGAGTGACGCAACAAGCCATTTCAAAACGCCCGAGAATCATGGGAATGATTCAGAAACAAGGAAATTGGGTGCCGTACGAGTTGAAGCCGAGAGATGTTGAACGGCGTTTGTGTGTTTGTGAACAGCTGCTTGCAAGGCAAAGACGGAAGGGTTTTCCGCATCGCATTGCGACTGGGGACGAGAAATGGGTTCACTACGATAATTCCAAGCGCAGAAAATCATGGGGATATCCCGGCCATGCTTTCACGTCGACGGCCAAACCGAATATTCACGGTTCCAAGGTCATGCTCAGTATTTGGTGGGACCGGCTCGGCGTATTGTATTATGAGTTGTTAAAACCGACTGAAACAATCACAGGCGATCGTTATCGAACGCAATTAATGCGTTTGAGCCGAGCATTGAAAGACAAACGGCCGCAATACAACGAGAGACATGATAAAGTGATTTTACAGCATGACAATGCTCGACCCCATGTTGCGAAAGTGGTCAAGACATACTTGGAAACTTTGAAATGGGAAGTCCTACCTCACCCGCCGTATTCTCCAGACGTTGCTCCCTCGGACTATCACTTGTTTCGATCAATGGCGCACGGCCTGGCTGACCAGCACTTCCGGTCTTATGAAGAAGTAAAAAATTGGATCGATTCGTGGATCGATTTAAAAGATGTCCAGTTTTTTCAACGCGGGATTCGTATGCTGCCCGAAAGATGGGAGAAAGTAGTGGCCAGCGATGGACAATACTTTGAATCATAAATGTATAACCAGTTTTTTACAATAAAGCCTCGAATTTCGGAAAAAAACGGCGGAAGCGAAGTTGTACACCCAATAATTATGCGTTTTTATGTAAAATCTAATCGTAAATACCAAAAATATTATATATAACGCAATTATACATGATAATAATTAATTTAAAACGCTCTGGAATTTTAAGATTAATATAAAAACAAAATGTTTTGTAAAATTAACATTACGAATAAGCATATAAACATTATAAATTTCTTTTACTAACAACTAGCATTAACGAAAATGTTATATTTTTATAAAAGCTATTTCTCGCGTTTTTTCTTTGTATTTCCATAAAAATCATCCTTCTCAAATACTAAATAACACCTAAGATTTCTGTTTCTCGCATTAATCTTCGAATGTGAAATTCTATACGAATATGTTAAAATATAATTAAGATTGAAACTCCTAATAAGAATAATATATTTTTTTTTTTTTGGCTGCTTTTAAGCTAAAAGTGTATTTAGGTTTAAATTTATATTAGAATTAATTATTCTAAAACTATTTTAGGATTATATTTTAGAATTTACTAGTTAAAATTTTTTTTATATCTTGGCATTAATTATGTTTAAAAATCATTTTAAATTATATTTTAAAGTTAATAATTAAGATTATATTCAGAGTTTAACAATAATATTTAAATTATAAGTCGCCTCTGTAATTGTCTAGATTTTATGTAATAATAATGTAAATTCAAAATCGAACTATATCTTAAACGCAAAGTTAAAATTATTCAAATACAATTCATCAAATAAACTATCACAATGATATTTTGTTTAAAACTTATTTTGTATTAATTCAACAAAAAAATAACAATTATCATTATTATTCATTAAACTACGGACAATAATAAAAACATATATTTAAGCTAAACTCTTTGTAAAAAAAAAAAATTGGAAATTATATAGTTGCTAATATAATAAAAAAAATTTAAACATTATAATACAAATAAAATCTTTTTTTAATAACAAAACTAAATAATATACTAAAAATGAATTAACTAATTGTAATTATGGTTAGAATTAAGCTACAAGATTGATTGATTCTTTTTCGAAGCCTAGTTAAAATTTTGCATAAATTAACATAAAAATAAAAATTTATAAGATAAAATAATATTAATATTAGTTTTTAAGTTTGTCAATATTTTTGTAAAAGTGGACAGTCCCCTCTCAAACTCTCTCTCTCTCCAACATCTCGACGACACACCCCGCAGAGGATTTCCACGCCCTCTCAGAGAGGCCCTCCGAGGAGAAGGAGGCCCGTAAATCTTACCCTCTCCAGAATTTTTCCGAAAAGAAGATGCGGTCGGCGCTACTTCGGAAAAACGCATAAATATCGCGCAAAATTTTCAATAAGCAGCAGACCTCAGGCAGCACTCGAGGTAACCACTTGAAAGTATCTAGAATATTCTTTTGAAAGCAACGGCAGCCGGAGTCAAGATTTTTGATATACATATACATATACATATCTTTTAAACGTACAAACTGTTCTTTTTAGAACAATTTAAAACTATTCTTTGGGCAAAACCCTAGAAGAAGAAGAAGACGGAGAGAGCAGCAGCGAACGAGAGTCTTAAATCTAAAATTTTATTACATATTCTTTCTCTATATCTATTTCTATCCTCCAACAGAGTTTTTGGCCGAAAAGCGGCCGATTATTCTGATCCAAAAACACTTTGGTAGGACCTTATCCAGAGTAGGGCTCGAGCCTGCTTCCGATTTAGGAAGAGAGGCTCTTGCAACTACTCAATCCCGCGCTACACACCTCTGTCAAGAACTTATACGATTATCCTCTGCCACCCCGAGCCCATAAGCTTCACTGCTTAGGCTCGAAAACGGCAAAAATTGCAGTATTGACTGAAATTCAGTCAAAAGGTAGCGTTACCGACGTTACATTCACAAGTAAAATGTAAAAATAAACTTCATTTAGTTCTTACATAAGGATTAATATAAATTCGAACGTAAGAACTTACATAATATTTTCATTCATATGAATTAAAGTAGAATTTATTTAATTTGACCTACTTAACAAATTTGAATATTTGTTTTGCTTCAAAAATATCTTTTAATAATAAAGATTAACATTAATGCATTATGATATTTAACATAACAAATAAGCGAAAAAAATACTTACTGTCAAGATTAATTTCTTTTCCATTTAAATTTTTTATCGAGATTATCTTTGGTCTTGAATCAATTTCTTTTTCATTTATGTTTTCTATCGAGATTATCTTGGTCTCGAATCAATTTCTTTTTCATTTATGTTTTCTATCGAGATTATCTTTGGTCTTGAATCAATTACTTCTTCATTTAAGTTTTCTATCGAGATTATCTTTGGTCTTGTACACTCAGGTTGTTCTACCTTGTCAGCAATAACTGTAAATATAAATAGAATAAAATATAAAAATACGTAATATAAATATGTAAGAGAAATGGTAAATATTAAGGTATGAGAAAACATTATGTAGGTACAGCTTCTAA
Source organism: Chalcis sispes (assembly GCA_949987625.1). Lineage (NCBI taxonomy): Eukaryota > Metazoa > Arthropoda > Insecta > Hymenoptera > Chalcididae > Chalcis > Chalcis sispes. The sequence continues at coordinate 17,103,999 of OX465098.1, read as the reverse complement.
ATAATTGCTTTTCAGAAAGATCGCATCTGAATACGATTTATATATTTGTTTAAATTATTACATAAAGTGTATTAACATCTAAGGAAGCATGTTTAAAAACTGTGTAATGACGACAGGAAATCACACAATTATTTATTTCAAGCAGTACGTATAGTGCAAAAATAATTTATACTTTTATTTATACATCAATATAAAAAGTAATTGTAGAAACATTTAGGCAATAAATAATAACCCTATTCCTACATTATTGACTATTATTAGAGTCTAAAATCCACACATTATAAGATTTTAATATTACCTAATAAAAGCTAATAATCATTATGAAAATTACTTTTTGTTAATAACATTTATATACGTGATTATTTCCGCTTGGGTTTCATGAAAGAACATTTCTTTAGAACAATCTTTAAAAATTGGTCGGTCTGTTGTCAGTGCTAGAGCTGATAATATTATACTATATTTGATTATAAAGTATTTGTTTGTATTGATGGAGTTTGTACTGGACTTGGATTTCCACCTACAGTTGTTGGAGAAATTGTTGCAGTAGTTAAAGCCTACACAACTCGAGTTGCTGATGGTGCTTTTCCTACTGAATTATTAGATGAAATAAGTGAAATATTACAAAAGAGAGGAGTCGAATTTGGTGTTACAACAGAGAGAAAAAGACGTTGTGGTTAACTTAATTTAGCTTTATTTAGATGTACAGCAATGGTTATCGGGTAAGTGCACTTTTTTTTAATAATGAAGATAACTATAAATTTATTTTTATTTATAATAATAAAATTTAGTTTATTAAAGTTATAAAATTCACTCATTAGTCTGCTTATTTATTGAATATTCACTTAGAAAAAAATTCACGTTATTTTATATATTTTTCTAATTTTATTAAAAGTTTATATCTACAATATTAATAAATTTATATTATTCTATTGTATTATTTTTATTATTTGTCTAAAAAGTTAGTCAAGTAATTTTATATATTTTTCTAATTTTATTAATAGCTTGTACCTACAATATTAATAAATTTTTATTATTTTATTGTTTTATTTTTATTATTCGTCTGAAAAGTTATAATAAAGTTTTTTTTTGGATTTTCAATCAATAATATATAATTAACACAATCAATTGCAAGTCTTATTACACCTTACTAGGTTCCTTTGTATTTGCTTCGCAATCATTTTTTTTTATTCTCTACTACATATTTTTTGCTCATGATCATACATAATAGTTTAAAGTTCCAAAATATTGTTTCATTTACTTTTGCACTGTATGATCTCTATCTATGGCATGGTATACAAACATGTATTATTGTACTTCTTTCAGCCTTATCACGATTGGAGGTGTTTCAGAATTTATCAAATACAATTAATTATTTGTTTAACAAAAGTGTGATTATTTAAGTAATCAAAAAGATTTAAAACTTAAAATGAGTAATAGTGAGAAAAAATTTTTCTAAATTCAATAATTAATTTCTTTTGATTATTTATAAATATATTTTTTAGAATTCACATTAGATAAAGTTAAACAAACTTTTGTACTCAAAAATAAAAATAAAAAAGAAAATAGATAAATAAAATATTTTGATAAATTTCATGGAAACTGGCACATGGATCGATTTGACTCCTACAAATTCAAGCTTATTAATGTTATATGAAGATTCGTTGTGATGATAAATAATTAATGTAAACAATTGGCTATAAAAATATATTTTATTAAATATTTAATCACTTGTTTCTTATTTGCCGCTAAATTTACAATTTTGTGCCTATTCATTTCCAATTCTCTATGTTCTTGCTAAAAGTAAATTAATGTTTATTTCCTTAGAATATCATTATTCTATTTTTAAATACCAATAAATTAAAATTATTTTTTAAATTAAATTATTTTTACTCAAATTTGTAAAACAATATGATCAAAACAGTTTATTTTTTTTTATTAAATAATTTATGTATTATATTAAATAATTAATTGATTTTATTATATAATAAAATTTGAAAATAAATTTGTAATATAAAATATATTGCAAGTAAAACAATAAATAATTACTTTAATAATCATAAAAACTTTAAAAAAAAGAAACGGTTCAAACTTTTCGAAACTTGCATTAGAAATACGTCAGCTTTAAGAACACTATTTGCACCTTCTAAACACTACGACATCTATAATTACGACTATAGTATCAACTTTACTTCTATTCCATTTGATAGATCATTAGGTGATAAATTAAAGAGGTGTAAAAATCCAAACGAACTACTCTCCAATATTCTAAGTAAAGAAAATGCTGTTGCCATTTTTACAGATGGAAGTAAAAGTCCGACGTCTCCCTACACCGGTGCAGCTTGCATATGTCCCAAATTTAATATTAATCTAGAAAGTAGCTTGAATAAGAATGCTTCAGTTTTTACAGCAGAATGTTGCGCCATTAAGGATGCACTTCTTACTACCTTAGATAATACATCCCTAAAATACTACATCTTCACAGATTCTCTAAATACGTTACAAAATCTTAACAGTCATAACATAAGCATAAAGACAAATAGATATATCCTAGAAATTAAAAAAATGTATTCCCAGTTTTTCAGTACAACTACTTCTGGAGATATAAAACTATTTTGGATTCCTGCTCATATTGGAATCAGTGGCAATGAACTTGCAGATTCGATTGCAAAAAATGCCAGCTTAAACTCATCTAATTATATCTATTTTACACCCATTCGAGATCTGCGGAACTACTTCAAAGAATACATGCATAAAATCTCTATAAACAACATTAAAAAAACGTTCCAATCAAAAGGTCAAAAGTACTTCCAACTTTATTATACAGAAAAAACCAAACCGTGGTTTCACAACAAAAAACTTCCAAGAGACCTTATTGTTACAGTCAACAGATGTAGATCCGATCATTACCACCTCAAAGCATCTCTCTATCGCATTAATATAATTTCTGACCCCAGCTGTCCTTGTGGCTTTAGACAACAAGATTTGAATCATATTATTTGGAATTGCCCTTTACTCGATACAGAGCGAACCTCTCTTATGTACAATTTACAAAATTTATGTAAAATTAAGGTTCCGTGCAATATTAATACACTACTCGTCGAACCAAATGTTAATGCCTGTATGTATATTCATAAGTTTGTTAAAAATTGTAATATAAAAGTTTAACACTGTAAAAATATAATATATTGTAAAATGATAAACAATCAATGTATGGCAAATAAATCTCAACAGAGATTTGAAGCTTTAAATAAAAAAAAAAAAAAAATTGCAAGTATTTGCATGTATTTAATTTATAAAAATTATATTCCTTTTATATTTATAAATTTGTATCAACACAAATATAAGTTGAATTTTTTTATCAACAACACAAATATAAATCAAATCGTTTAATTAAAAACACAAATATAAATTCAATTTTATCAATATTTTTATTATAAATTAATATAATGTTATTTTGTACATGAAATTACAAAACAATTTGTACATGATTGTTATCTATTACTTTAAATTCAACTTATTTTTATAATAAAATTTATATCAAAATTATGTTTCTTAAAATTTAACTTATTTTTATAAAGTTTTTACACAAACATTTTGTAAAATATAAAAATGATAAAATTATAAAAAAAACATTGGCCAAAAGTTTTTCGAAATATTTACATTCTTTTCTTAGAACAAACGTTAATTTTATAACATTCTACAAAATTTTACAACTTTTTAAAATTTCATTTTCTTTCATCTATACAACTAATGCATCATAATGTTATAGTGCAATCATTCTTCACAGATTACTTTCATAATAAATCTAATATAATATTTTATAATTTGATATATATTCTACCCAATTTATGAAATCGAAATGCAACCTTATTAATAAAAAGAAAATTATGGTAAGTATTGGTTGTCGTTTAAACATATTTTTCTGTGCTCTCTTCATGTATTATCAATTTATCGAATATTAGCATGGCACCTGTGAGTAACTTATCAAAAAGAATATTTAAAATCAACATTTTTGACTCTCGAAAGTTGTGAAATCAAATAATATTGCTAAGTATTTTCTTTTTTATCAACACATTTTTTTTTAACGATAGCTGATCATCAATGTTGTTATATATAATATGCTAATGAATATCTACATGTAAATACAACAATCTTTTAAATACAAAAAAATTATCGTTTTCGTTGTTATTAAAAAATATGAAAAAATATAATTAATAATTAATTTTCATAAACATACTTTCAAATTTTCTTTAATTTTAAAATATTTTAGACTAAAGAAAGCAATAAAATATAATAATATTGCTAAATATCATCTTTCTTTTTATAAATGTATTTTTTGACCGCTACCTGGTCATCATTTACTTATCGGATTAATAAAAAGTCATTACACAAATTTCTACGCACGAAAGTTGTGAAATCTATTTAATATTGTTAAGTATTTCAATATTTGTGTCGAACACATTTATTTTATAATTTTAGACTACTACTAAAGAATATTATTTTACTACTAATTACTTACTACTAAAGAATATTATTTTATATTTTATACAATTTTCTTTTGAAAAGTTACTTTGAATTGAAATATCAAAGTATACAAAATATCAATGATGTGAAACGATTTTTTAAACTCTTACATTTATTTAGTTTTTATTTTAATTCAATTCAATAATTTACATATAATTTCATATTATTTTCGTACGATAGTAGAAAGTTGCTTCAAATGAAACCACTGAAATCAAATAATTCTAACTATATTTTTCTATATCTTTTATGCTATATTCTTTTACAACTTATATATTTCGTACAAAGTTACTTGTGACATATAATTAAAACCATACTTGCCGGACACTTGTAGAGTATAATGGTGGAGAATATAAATAATAAAATATATAGAATATAAAAAATAAATGAACATTTGATTTAATAATTATATTTTTCTATTTGTATTTAAATTATGAAGTGCTTTATTTTTTAAATGAAAAATTATCGAATGTTAAAAAATTGTTATTGACAAACTTTAATAATTTTTTATTACATATATATATTTAAAATCATACAAATATACAACAAGATATGAAATCATGTCAATTTTTTATTTTTTCTTTAATATTTTTAAAGGAAAAAATTAGCATATGCTATGTCATTTTTGTATATTGTAAATGTACTTGTATACATAGAAAGTTAATAGCTGAAAGTTTGGAATCTTATTATTCGTAATTCGTACCCAATCATGTTTCAGTTATAACATAAAAAAACTATTTAAGTATCTAAAAATATATCTTGATTATATAAATTACCACGAGCATTACCATCTACTTGTTTAATTTCAAACGCAGACAAACTATTACAGTATCTAAAAATATATGTTGATCACATAAATTACTGCGAGCATCACCATATACTCTACAAGTGTCCGGCAAGTACAGTCTGTCAAGTAAGAGCGTGGTCGATTTCACTGACAGGTAATAGAAGATTTTGCTTTCATTTCTTCGCGAGCCGATAGAGGAAAGCTTTGTCCTTGATGCATTGTCAACAAAGATTCAGTTGTCGTTGATCTTTTGCAAGAGAATCACGTTAAACGCCATGAGTGCTAAGTACGCGTCGCGTTACGAGGCTGTGTTCCTTTGCATCCACCCGAAAGGTCCCACAATGTCGCAATCAGCGGCTGCTAAATATATGAAAAAATCGAAGGCATTTGTACAGAAGTGGATACAGCGATATAAAGTGGCTAAAAATGTCGATGATTTACCAGATCGTGGCTCGATGAAAAAAGATGAAAAAAGAATAGTGAATCTGTTTTCGCGGAATCCTGCTTTAACACTGCGGCAAGGACAAGCAAAATTAATGGCAAAAGGTTTAGATATATCCTACGAAACTATCCGAACCCATCTTCGTACTCATCATCTGAAATGGCGCAACACAATGAAGAAGCCTCTGTTGACTGAAAAACATGTGACAAAGCGACTCGCTTGGGCGCATGAGAATATTGATAGAGATTTTGAAAATGTCATTTTTACTGATGAATGTTCTATATGGGCACGTTCTGTCCTTACGCGAGCCTGGTCAACTTCCACCAATAGGCTTGTTCAGCGGACCGTAAAACATGGAATAAAGGTGCATCTTTGGGGCTGCTTCTCAAAGTAGGGATTCGGCACTTTGCACCTCTTTACTGACAACCTAAATGCCGAGAAAATGATGAAAATCTACAAAAAGGCTTTACTGCCATCTGCCAAACGATGGTTCATTACAAAAAATGAAGATTGGATTCTGCAGGAGGACAACGATCCTAAACACCGCAGCAAGCTCTGTACTCAGTGGAAGACTCAATCTGGCATCGTTACATTGGATTGGCCGTCGCAGTCGCCCGATGCAAACCCTATTGAAAATGTGTGGGCATATATTAAACGGAAGCTTCGTGGAAGGCGCACATACACTTTGAAGCAGTTTTCTTACGAAATTCGTCGGATCTGGAGATCCTTGCCACTAGAATACGCCGTCAAATTAGTAGAAAGCATGCCTCGGAGATGCCAGGCAATTATCGACGCCGGTGGTGACTGGACACATTATTGACCAAATTACATCATTGTTTGTAATGTGTACAATGTATATATAAATATGAAAGTTTCATCAAATAAATTTTTTTATAAATTAACACGACCACGCTCTTACTTGACAGACTGTATGGTTTTAATTACATGTCACAAGTAACTTTTCATGAAATATATAAGTTGTAAAAGAATATAGCATAAAAGATATAGAAAAATATAGTTAAAAGAATTATTTGATTTCAGTGGTTTCATTCGAAGCAATTTCCTACTATCGTACGAAAACAATATGAAATTATATGTAAATTATTGAATTGAATTAAAATAAAAACTAAATAAATGTAAGAGTTTAAAAAATCGTTTCACATCATTGATATTTTGTATACTTTGATATTTCAATTCAAAGTAACATTTCAAAAGAAAATTGTATAAAATATAAAATAATATTTTTTAGTTTTAACTAAATTATAAAATAAATGTGTTCGACACAAATATTGAAATACTTAACAACATTAAACAGATTTCACAACTTTCGTGCGTAGAAATTTGTGTAATGACTTTTTATTAATCCGATAAGTAAATGATGACCAGGTAGCGGTCAAAAAATACATTTATAAAAAGAAAGATGATATTTAGCAATATTATTATATTTTATTGCTTTCTTTAGTCTAAAATATTTTAAAATTAAAGAAAATTTGGAAGTATGTTTATGAAAATTAATTATTAATTATATTTTTTCATATTTTTTAATAACAACGAAAACGATAATTTTTTTGTATTTAAAAGATTGTTGTATTTACATGTAGATATTCATTAGCATATTATATATAACAACATTGATGATCAGCTATCGTTAAAAAAAATGTGTTGATAAAAAAGAAAATACTTAGCAATATTATTTGATTTCACAACTTTCGAGAGTCAAAAATGTTGATTTTAAATATTCTTTTTGATAAGTTACTCACAGGTGCCATGCTAATATTCGATAAATTGATAATACATGAAGAGAGCACAGAAAAATATGTTTAAACGACAACCAATAATTCCCATAATTTTCTTTTTATTAAAAAGGTTGTATTTAGATCAATCTTACATTCTATGAGGGATTCCTCAAGGTTTGGTAATGAAGGATGTGCTGATAAAGTTGATACTTCATTATTATTAGTTAGATGTATTTCACTATTTTGTAGCAGTTCGAATATACTTCCATCTTCACCATAATTTGAACTTACATTTTTATTTGAAGTAATTTCTAGCGAAGAGTTGTTAAATGAATGTGAGTGACCTGAAAATCTAAAAAATAAAAAATATTTCTATAAGAGCAATAAATGACTCTTAATAATAATTTCAAGACTCTATTTTGAAATAATTTGTAAATAGTTATAAGAGAAGTCATTTTGAACTTGCTACCAACAAAAGGTTTTTAACTACAATCAAAAATAGTAATATGGTATTTTAACATTTTTAAAAACGAAAGTAAAATTTTATATATTTATTTTACTAAAGTATAACAAAATCGTTAAAATATCTATTTTTTTTTAGTAAAAATCATATTTTACTTTTTCATAAATCAATAATTTCATTATTTACATATTAATTAGAGTAATGTACATTCACAAAAAATCAAGTAATAGATCACCTGCAAAACTCACTAATATTCTGTGTTTCAAATTATCAATAATTGTCTAACTAAAATGTGAAGCAAAAAGTTTCCAAATTAACTATGTTTTGTGAATGTCATTAAAAATCAAAATTTTCTAAATTGTAATAAATAAGAATTTAAAAGCATTTTTTTCTCTGAAGATAGTACATAAAAATTCAAAGTTGGAAAAAATGTGAAAATGAAAATAAATTCTCACATACTAATACTTTTTAAGTTTTAAGTTTTCGAAAGGCGTTTGAAACGTATGGCGTTCTGTGTGCAATCAATTGTATTTAAAAATTTGTGACAGTGATTTTTTGACTTTGCACGTCAGCTTTTTGTGTCAGATGTCAATTTGACACAGCATACTAGCTTTCCATGCAGGTGATTTATTTTAGTTTTTCTAATAGGAATATTTTTTTGATAATCGAGAAAAAAATATTTATTAATACCTAATTTGTTCTGGAAAAGTATTATCCAATTTATCGGTGCAGTTTTCCAGTTTATTTGTAGATTGTTTATAGTCAATAGGTACCACAGGAATGTATAATTCTTTACATATATTTTTTCAAGCATTATTTAAATTATGTAATCCTGTAAAAATAATTATGATCGAATATATTTAAAGTACATTGAATTTTGTATTAACGTAGATGCCAATAAGTTTATTATTTAAGTAAAATTTTGATTGAATTACAAGATTTTTTTATGTATATTACCAAATTGGATAAAATCGGGGTTGGAAGACTATTAAAATATGTATTATAAACTGTGACAATTATTAATTACATACTTCAAAAGTCTGATGGTGATATATTTAAACTTTTTAAATAGCTGAATATTTAATTAATCACAACTGTTTAATTACATTCACAATCAATTAAGAAGTACGCAAAATCAAATTAGCATTGAGTCGATCATAATTTTATATTTTCATAATAATGATTATTCTAAAAATTATTTAAAATAATACTAAAATTCTATATAGAATTACAAATTATATTTTGCATGCACGTTAAACAAAAATATTAAGGGTGGAAGAGACCCCCAATATTATGTAGTTGTACACATATGAGAAACAGAAAAGTATGAAATAAGAAAAATGATTTAGAATTACTTAATATATATTAGCAAAGAAACTTCACAAAAGATTAAAGGGGTTGTTGTTAACTATTTAGTGGTTATGGTTTGTCTTTACCACTATTTTTTACTTTTATAATTTGTAAATTAATATATCTAAATTAATATGTTAAAATAGAACAAAGATTTTTCATTAATGAATCAAAAGACTTAATGAATATAAGTTTGAATTACTAATAAAGTTTGCTAAAAAAAATGTAATGCGATTTGATTTTTTGTTTTAATATTTAACTAAGTATAAATTCTCTTTAAGAAAAAGTCACTCCTAAAGAAATTTTTTAACCATTTTGTAATTAATTTTTTTATTTGCAGTTTTCTCTTAGTTTAATAATTATTGCACTACATGATATATATTTTAGAAGATAAGAAAATTGTATTAACGCCTGTGTTTAATAAAAATATAAAAAATATCTGTAAAGATTTTTTATTAAAGAACCACAGAACAAAATCAATATAAACATAAATTGGTACCCTAAAAAAATATACTATAATTTTCTGTGTAACGGGGTATATATTCGGGAAACACGTGCGAAATTCTCCCTCGCACGTACGCACTGTCGTCAGGCCCCGGATTGGGCCTGGCAGGCCGCTGGATCCACCGATGCGGCCGCAAGTGCCAGCGGACGTTAGTCGCCGGTGCTATGACACCCGCGTACAATGCCAACCCGTTAGCAACGCAGGATCTTCCTCAGATCCTGCTTTAATTCACGTGTGAGGGGTCTTGCCTGAGGCCCCACCGCCGGTGTTGCTTCCACCGCGCTCGGCTGCTTAGAATGTGTGCCAACAATCGGCTGGCACACCTGCAGAGGCGGCGGTATTCGGGATAGGGAAGCTGTAGGGAATCAAATCAATAAAAACGCACCTGCTAAGTGCTGAGAGTTGATTTAATGACAAACTCTAGATAAAAATGGTACAAAACTTAGATATTTATCGCGAAGAGGTCCGTTCGGTTAACGAGCAATTAGTATTGCCTAACGTGCAATACTAATTTGCGAGGTGCGCACTGCGCACGCGCACCCTCTTCGATTCGCGCGGCTACACACACACGTGTAGTCTATGGACGTTCAATATAGAGAAAGCAATTCTCCCTCTATAATGTTGTAGTCTATGACTGGACGAGTGAGAGCAGTTCTCTCACTCGTCTACTCAGTCTATGGTTGTGCGAGAGAGCTCGGTCCTCTCGCTCAACTGCGTGCTTAATGCTTGTACGAGTGAGTGTGGCTTTCTCTCACTCGTATAACTATGCTACGGTCGTGCGAGAGAGATCGGTTCTCTCACTCGCACTCGCACGGCCTATACGAATTAAATACCACGCGGTCTCGCGCATGTATGGAATTATATTATCACGTAAAATGTACTAACTCACGGACTAATTATCTACGGAAAGTGGACACTTAATATTTATTCGCTGCGTTACTACCCGTCCTCTCGACAGTCCTCGTCTAACGGCGGAAAACTCGGTTGTCTGGCGGAAAAATTTTCTATCACCCAAAACGCGTACGGCACGGAAAACGGCGCGAACGTCAAGATTGATTGAGGGGAGGGCTCCTCTTTCCCCTCTCGCGCCTATCAGTTTTCCCGCGTAGCGCTATCGATTCTTGATCGATAGCGCCGCGTTTCGATACGCCGCGGACTCTCGCGCCTTTTCCCGCGTCGCGCCATCAATCGCTTGATTGATTGAGTCGCGCCGCGAACTCTACCTCGCACTGCATGGCAGGTGGCCTAATCTCGATAAGCCACCAGTCACATCTGTTTTAAATTCACTTCGAGAAAACAACACTCGCAAAGAAATTTTTTAACTATTATGTAATTCATTCTTTTAATTACCGTTTTTTTATAGTACAATAATTATTACACTATAATTTTGTAAATAGTAAAAAAATTGTATTATCTATTTATGTTCTAAAAAGTTATCTTAACAAAATAGTGCAAAGATTTTGTATTACAGATCCTCAAGACTTAATAAGTATGAACTTGAATTACTGATTAAATTCTTTAATAAAATGTCATATAATTTAATTTTTTGCTTTAATATTTTAATAATTCTAAATTTTCTTCAACAGAAAAACACTCGCAAAGAAATTGTTTAACTTTTATATATTACATTTTTCTATTCACTATTTTCTCTTAATTTAATAATTGTTGAAGAGATGGCGCGCTGCGCTCTCTCTCTCTTCTCAAACAAACAAACAAAGAATTTGTCTAAAATTTTGTGTTGCGAATGAAATTTCGTGTGCCGATGCATTGAAAATGTTGCAAAAGGCTTTTGGTGATAAAGTACTATCGAAAACCCGTGCGTATGAGTGGTACAAAGCCTTCAAGGAGGGTTGTGAAGTCGTCGAAGACTTGCCTCGTTCCGAACGCCCATCGACGACTTCTCTGGATAAAATTAAGGAAATGGTGCTTGAAAACCGTCATAACAGCTTGAGAGAGATAGCACATGAACTTGAGATATTCCACGAGTCCACACGTACGATTTTAATTGATATTTTGGGCATGAGAAAGGTGGCCGCAAGACACGATAACGCGCCGTCTCACCGAGCTACGATTGTGACCGACTTTCTCGCCAAAAACTCAACGAACACGCTTGAACAACCACCGTATTCGCCGGATTTGGCTCCCTGTGACTTCTTCTTCTTCCCAAAACTTAAATTGCCGCTCCGTGGCATCCGTTTTCAGTCAATTGAAGCCATAAAACAAAATTCGGCGCGCGAGCTGAAGGCCACTGACTTAACCAGCTACTGTAAACACACCCGTTGACAGATTCCGCTCAAACTTGGCATAGTTATTAAGGACAGTTGTACCAACCTAGAAAAAAAAATTTTACCTGCCTAAATTGCCTCGCCAGATTTAAATCGACAATTCCTGGTACTTTTTTGACAGAATGTAAGTATCAGAAACGTTAATGTATAGACCCAAGATCAAAGCATATATAAAAGTATAGGTAAAACTGATCGACTGATCTAAATTATTATTCACATCATGTATGCTAGATAAGGGGAGTATTTCATCTTCGTATTCCGCTTTACGTTCGGACACCTTTTATTTTCGGAACGTTCCGTAATTAGTCGTTCGTACGTATTATGGAACATTCCGTAATTCGATTCAAACCATAGACTTATATACTATAGTACTAGACTGCGCGCGCTGTGAGAGGTTTTGAAGACAACATTAAAGTGAGAAAACAATAGCGGGAAGCGTTGTGTCTCTCTCTCTAACGTGGAGGTTTGTGGGAGGAGCGACTGACTACGTGAAAAGGACATCATAATATAAGTTAACCATAACAACTAGACGAGAGGAAGGAACACTTTACCCTTAACAGCTTCCCACTCTTTCTGCCAAGCGAGAAAGACAAAACGCCTCCCAAGCTATCTTCGTCCTTTAATGTTGTCTTCAAAACCTCTCACAGCGCGCGCAGTCTAGTATATAAATCTGTGATTCGAACGCTCACAGCCTACCCATATCATCATTTTGGCATTCGTATGGAGCACGTGGAGTGCACTCGTGCTGTGAGTGTTCGAACGAATTACGGAACGTTCCGTAATATTAGGTTGGGGAAAAAGAAATCCATTATTTTTGCGTGAAATTCAAGACTTTATTTAACATGTTTTGGATTGTCCGATTTAGATCAAATATGCACCATTTTGTTGTATAATTTGTTGCCATTTTAAAGGTAGCTTCATAATGACTCTCTCATAGAAGTCTTGGTCCACATTGGCGAAAAACTCTATTTATCGATTTTCACAATCTTCTCTTGATCCCAATTTCTTATCACATAAGAAGTTTTGCAATGCGAGAAAAAGGTGGTAATCGCTTGGTGCTAGGTCCGGACTATATGGTGGATGCATGAAAACTTCCCAACTAAGCTCCCTGAGTTTCTGGCGAGTCACTACAAACGTGTGTGGTTTGGCGTTGTCTTGATGGAACACAACACCTCTTCTGTTGGCCAATTCTGGCCGTTTCTGATCAATCGCTAGCTTCAAACGGTCCAGTTGTTGACAGTAGAGATCTGAATTTAGTGTTTGGCCTTACGGAAGCAACTCATAATCAATGATTCCTTTCCAGTCCCACCAAATACACAGTAGAACCTTCCTGGCCGTTAGTCCTAGTTTGGCCACCGTTTGAGCTGCTTCACCGAGCCTTGACCACGATTGTTTTCATGTAATATTGTCGTATGTGACCCATTTCTCATCCCCAGTCACCATCCGTTTAAGAAATGGGTCGATTTCATTCCGTTTAGCCAGGGCTTTGCAAATGGAAATTCGATCGATCATGTTTTTTGGTGTTAATTGGTGTGGCACCCAAACATCGAGCTTCTTTTTGAATCCAACTTTGCGTAAATGGTTTAAAACTGTTTTATGGTCGATATTTAGCTCCTGGGCGATGCTACGACTACTAACATGCCGGTCAACTTCGATTATTTCTGTGATTTTATCGACATTTTCGACGATGGGCTTGCCTGTGCGAGGTGCATCTTTAACATCAAAAATGCCTAAACGGAATCGACGAATCCAAAATTGCACATCATTAGCTGTTACAGTATCGGCACCATAAAGACCATTCACAATTTCAGCCGCCTGGCTTGCATTTTCGCCTTTGTCAAAGAAAAACTGTAAAATGTACCGAATTTTCTCTTTGTTGACTTCCATTTTTAACACATTGTACGCCGGCCCCGCAAAAATGCGGGATTTGAATAAATAAAAATTTTTGATTTTGCTTCTATTTTTCGTTATCGTTAAATTGTATATGACGAATATGGAAACAAAATATAGTGTTTTACGAAAATGTACAAAATTTTAAATATTTTCTTCACGTACTCATTGATTGTAAACAAGCGAATCATGCCGGCGCCCAGGTTTTAAGCGGTCGATACGGTGCCGGCGCTCAGTCTTTAACACGTTCCGTGCCAAGCCATTTTTGCTTGACTTGTCGTTCAGGCCATAGCGCATTGAATAAATATGACTGCGTGTACCACCGGTGGTACACGTGGCCTGACGATCAAGTTTACCGTGTACCACCGGTGGTACACGTGGCACGGATCGTGTTAAATGTCTCAGATGCCACCGGCGTACAATGTGTTAACTCCCTGTAACTCACAACTAAATGGACCAAACAAAAAGCAGCAAAAGAATTTTTTTAGTGTGAAATGTCACCTTGACAACGAGCATAAATTTGAAATTGTTTGATCGATACCTTACGAGACATCGATCACTACAGCCATCTACCGAAAAAATAATGGATTTCTTTTTCCCCAACCTAATATAAGCAGTGGTGGGTACGTAAATAATGTATTGTATTATGCATGTATAATTGTATAATTGCATGTAAATTACGTGTATAATACAGTGTTTACAATTGTACAGTAAATTACATATATAATTTAAAATAAATTTGAAAATTAATTTTAAATAAAAATTCAAGATAGATTATTACTTAAAATATTATTTATTGATTAATTTAAAAATTTACTCTTCACTAACCTAACGTTATCTTCTACCAAAGTAAAGTTTACGATTCACTTTAAAAATTAAAAATAAATACACTAATCGACCCCAAATACCCGGGAAATAATAAATAAAAATAAATAAATAGATCAACCCCTGATAACCAGGGGATAATAAATTAAATTCAATAAACCGATCAATCCCGTATACCCTAGCGGATAATGAATTAAATTAAACAACCCGATTAACCCTAGATATCCGGGTTAAAAATTAAATAAAATAAACCGATCAACACCAGACACCCTGGGGATGAAAAATTAAATAAGTTAACAATTCCAGCTAATCGGGAGATACAAAATTAAAATAAAAAAGGCAATCAACCCCTGGTACCTGGGGGATAATAAATTAAGATAAATAAACAGATCAACTCCAGATACCTGGGGGATAACAAATAAAAATAAATAAACAGATCAACCACAGATATACGGGGAATAATAAATTAAATTCAATAAACTGATCAACCCCGGATACCCGAGCGGATAATGAATTAAATTGTACAACCCAATTAACCATACATTTCCCGAGAATATAAGATTAAATAAACAAAGTCGTTCAACCCCAGATATGCGGGGGATAAAACATTAAAATAAAAAAGAGAATCAATTCCAGATATCCGTAAGATAAAAAATTAAACAAACCTAGCCAATCAGCCCTAGATATCTAGGGGATACAAAGAAAATACCAATCAACCAATGAACCTCAGATACGCGGGGGATAAAAAATTAAATAAATTAAGCCGATCAAGCCCAGCTAATCGCGAGATAAAATGTTAAAATAAAAAAAGCAATCAACCCTGGATACCCGGGGAATAAAAATTAAATTTAAATAAACCAATCAAACCCAGATATCTGAGGGATAATAAATTAAATTCAATAAACTGTTCAACCCCGGATACCCGAGCGGATAATGAATTAAATTCAACAACCACATTAACCCTAGATTTCTGGGGAATAAGAAATTAAATAAACAAAGCTGATCAACCTAAAATACCCGGAAGATAAAAAATTAAAATAAAAAAGGCAATCTACCCCAAATACCAAGAAGATAAAAAATTAAAATAAAAAAAAATATCAACTCCAGATATCCGAGGGATAAAAAATTAAACAAACTAAGTCAATTAACCCCAGATACCCAGAGGATAACAAATTAATTAAAATATTAACACCAGATACCCTGGGGATAAAAAATTAAATAAATTAAGAGAATTAACCCCATCTAATCGGGGGATAATAAAATAAATAAACAGGTCAACCCCAGATACCCGGGGGATAATAAATAAAATTAGATAAACCACATATTAACCTCAGATACCCAGGGGATAAAGATAAATTAATAAATAAACCAATCAACCCCACATACCCGGTGGATAATAAATAAAAATAGACAGATCAACCTCAGATACACGGGAAATAATAAATTAATCTAAATAAACTGCTTTTCTATCCTTCAGGTACCTTGATTTGATCAGGTTTTTTTTTTATATGCAATTGGCAATAACTGCACCATTTAAATTTTTTATATATATAAAAAGAAAAACATGTATATTTTAGTTGTTATCCATAATTTTAACTTTTATTTGTCTTAACTTAATCTTTTATTTATATTTGTAATGACAATTTGTATCCCTATATTGTTAACCAATATAACATTATAACAATGTAACAATGTTACTTCTTTTTGAACATCCTTTTAGGTATCTTAACCAAAATTTTTAAAATTTGCATTCGGGGTCTGATTCTAGCGTGATAAACCATGCGGTTTATTAGTAATAAAAATATTGTACAAAAACATGAATCCAAAAAATTATTGGCATTTAAGTTACATTATATCTTATTTAATTATCATTTTATATATAAATTTAATAATATACAATAAATATAACAAATTTTTTATGTTTACTTATGCTGCAATTTCAGCAGCACCTGCTCAAATATAATTATTATTGCCGTTTCATAATAATCACTTATATGCTTACTTTATAAAAATATAAAAGAAATCTCCCTCTTCTATATTGCGTATTTTTTATATTCATATACGCGTCTGCGAAATTTTTATAATAAATAAATAATTTATATATTAATGGAATTTCTACGGTGTGGGAGTAGGATTATAGTCCCGAGATCCTCAAAACATTAGTTGCATACAACATCCTTAAAAGTACGTACTTGGATTATTCTTAAATAGATCAGAAAGTAAAACATACACAGGGTGGGCTATTTTAATTTTTCCACCTAAATATCTAAGAATCTGAGCAAGATACGGAAAAAAGTTTCAGACAAAAGTTAAAGAAAGCATAGAGGGTCAGATAACCATTACCTTAAGTTTGACCTTGGAGTTGACCTTTAAGGTCAGTTGAAGGTCAACTTTATTTTTTTAAATATAAACCCCTATTTTTTATGCCGCAATCGAAAAGAACGAAAAATTCTGCATCAAATTTGTTTTAAGCAAAATTTTATTTTATGACCTTCAAGAGGTCAAAAATCAAGGTCAAATATCTTAAGTCGTTTCTTGCATTTTCACGGCATTACCGTGGTTTTTAGGAAAAATAAACTAATTTATTATTAATCTAAAGCACTATCAATACTTAGCCTACTAACCCTAAGTTCGACCTTTAAATATTATCTCCCCCCCGCCCCGACAACCCCCTCCATCCCCCACAACCCCCTTCCTCTTAAGATTAACTGTTCAATCTCAAGTTTCATCGTTCAAATTCTTACTTTTGATGCTGAAATCGAAATGAACGAGAAATTCTACATTTTTGTCTTAGAAAAAATTTTATTTTGTAACCTTCAAGAGGTCAAAAATCAAGGTCAAATACATTGAAAGGCGTTTTCATGCTAACGCGATTTTTAGGAATAATAAAATAAAAATTTTGTACACGTGTTTGAATTCAAATTTTTTAGCGAAAAAAAACAGTTTTGGACTTTAAAACTGTATAATTTGGAAAAAAAATAAAATTTCCCAAAACCCCTATGAGGTCCTCTAGATGAACATGTTTTGAACATATTTACACACAAATTAGGCCATTAGGTTGCGTGGTATTATTGGGAAGCTTTCCACCGAAATTCACCTTTTTCTCAAGGCGCTTTGAAAGATCAGCTATCACACCGCCATTTTGTTTTTAAATGTCATGAGGGAAACACACACACACACTCATTTCCTCTCCAACACCCTTACACCTCATTGATCGCAAATACTATTTATCACTACGCTGCCTACCCAAAGTTTTACTCGCTTGTAGGGAGAGGTGAGTAGAGCATTTGTGGGTAGAGCTTGCGGTGGGAAGAGGAATAAAGATAAGTGTGAACTTTAAGTCAACGTCAAAGTTGACTTTTACAATTATTTTAAAGTCATCTTTACATTTTAAGATAAAATCCTTTGTTTTCGATTCTGGAATCAACCTCTATTTCTCAAACCGCTGATCTTCCATTTTACCCACGTGTACCCTGCACATCTCAAATTTTATCCTTACTATCTACCATTACTCTACTTTCCCAAAATTTAATCTGCAAGTAAAATTCATTTGGTAGGGTATTATTCAGTAGATTTCAAGATAGGAAAGACAAAAAAATAAAGGTAAACTTTAATTTGACCTTTGAGCTAACTTTCCAGGTTATTTTAAAATCAACTTTATTATTTATAATAAAAACCTTTATTTTTAATGCTGAAATAGAAAGTAGACTTCGAAAATATTTTAGAAGAAGTTAATTATCTTATCTTTAAAAAGTCACGTATCTCATAAATGTTTTGAATATCTGATTTTTAATCGTGAAAATCGTTAGCGAATTTCTGATTCGTGTGACTTTTTGTTAAATGACAAAATTAATTATATTTTTTCAAATTTTACATTTCGGTCAATCTTAGAAAGTACATTTATGATACAGTTGCAGCGGGGCTTCATATTTTTTCTTTTCATAAGTTTTTAAAATTTTAATTATTATTTTATCTTAATTCTGCAAACGTGGGGAACAGAACTAAAATTTGAGCATAAAATTTGAGATTGATGGGGTGATGTTAGGCCGAAGAGGGTTATTGGATTATTAATTTGTTTTTCTTACAAACCACGGTAATGCGGTGAAAATGCAAGAAACGGCTTTTTAAGATATTCGACCTTGATTTTTGACCTGTTGGAGGTCATAAAACAGAATTTTGTTCAAAACAAATTTGATGTAGAATTATTTGTTCTTACCGATTCCGGCATTAAAAATAGTGGTTTCCATTTAAAAAAAATTAAGTTGACCTACAACTGAGCTTAAAGGTCAACTCCAAGGTCAAGCTAAAGGTCACTGTTATCTGACCCCTTATGCCTTCTTCAACTTTTGTCAGAAACTTTTTTCCGTATTTTGCTTAGATTCTGATATTTAGGTGGGGAAATTAAAATGGCCCACCCTGTATAACCAAAAAAACAAATATTTATAAGTAAATTATCAATCTCTTATCATATATGTACTAATTGTAAGTACATATTGAATATATACGTACATATTAATCATCTATGAAAAGCCTCAAAAGTTCGGATCAGTATATAAACATGTGGTATATATTAGTTATTTATGTACCTTGGGCGAGCCTCGCGTCATTACAGCTTGAGGCAAAATATGTTGTAAATGGATAGTAGGGCCGCAGTCGCCTCTATCCAGCCACAAAATATGAGCCGAAAGCTTTAATGACGCGAGGTTCACTCATGGTGCTTAAAAACATTTTCAGCCTTGTAACCCGTACGAAGACTCTTACTTAGTTAACAGAATAATTAATTTTATTTTGTTGCATATCAATATAATGCAATTTCGAACTCATACTGATAGTTCGTAAACTACAGATATCGTCTGCTAACGCATGCGCATTTTGTACACACACGCATACATGTAACACATCGTTCAATAAGTCCCGAGACTAACCCAGAGATGGTGCTAGTAGTACCAAACTGGCCACGTTTCCATAGAGTGCGAACCTTTACATAAAACGTGTAAAAATTTCACGTCGATCGGATCACAGACAGCAGAGTTATCGAGGTGAGAGTAAAGTCACTTTGTAATTTGTTAGAAAAATGGAAAAAAGCGAGTTTCGCGTGTTGATAAAACATTGTTTTTTAATGAGTAAAAACGCCGTAGAAGCCCAGCAATGGCTTAAAAAACATTACCCGGACTCTTCTCCATCGAAACCAACGATTTGTCGATGGTATGCTGTGAGTTTAAACGTGGTCGTACGGACACAAACGATGCGGAACATTCGGGTAGGCCATTGGAAGCCGTTACACAGGAAAATGTGAGTAAAGTGTTAAAAATTGTAATGAAAAATCGCAAAGTGAAGGTCCGTGAGATTGCAGAAATAACACAGATATCATCTGGAAGCGTATTTACAATCCTTCATGAAAAATCGAGCATGAAAAAGATTTTTTCCAAGTGGGTGCCGCGATTGCTTTCAGTGGAACAAAAACAGCAACGAGTCGACGATTCAGAGAGCTGTTTATCGCTATTTACTCGCAATAAAAAGAATTTCTTGCGTCGTTACGTGACCATGGATGAAACGTGGATACATCATTTTACTCCGGAGTCGAATCGGCAATCATCTGAGTGGCGCATGGCTGGCGAAAGCCGCCCAAAGCGTCCAAAAACGCAGCAGTCTACTGGCAAAGTCATGGCGTCTGTTTTTTGGGATACACATGGCGTGATTTTTATTGACTACCTAGAAAAAGGTAAATCGATCAACAGTGATTATTATATTGACTTGTTGGTACGTTTGAAGGAGGAGATCGCAGCAAAACGACCGCACATGAAGAAGAAAAAAATCCTTTTTACCAAGACAATGCACTATGCCACAAGTCCATGAAAGCAATGGCAAAATTAAACAAATTGGGCTTTGATTTGCTTCCCCACCCTTCGTATTCGCCAGATTTAGCCCCCAGCGACTACTGGCTCTTTGCTGATTTTAAAAAAAATGCTCCAGGGAAAAAAATTTGGCTCGAATGAGGAGGTCATTGCCGAAACTGAAGCCTATATGGAACCAAAGGATAAATTCTTCTATAAACATGGTATAGAAATGTTAGGAAGGCGTTGGAAAGATTGTATCACTCTAAAAGGAGATCATATTGATGAATAAAAATGATTTTTGAAAAAAAATGTTGTTTTTGTTGTTAGTCTCGGGACTTATTGAACAATGTGTTATTTTCTGTATAAATAAACTAAACATAAATATGAGTATAAATTTAAGTATTATGTATCATTTAATAAGATAATAAATGTATATTTTGTAAAACTACTTATCATTGATTGTTTATATATTTCCTCCGTTTATATATTACTTTATAATATATTACAAAATTGTCATCAATATACACTCTGATGGAATATATATTAGTATATTATATTATACATGATAATACAAGAACACTTTTACACCGTTTCAACTATATTGCGTATTGTATATTATGACCTATGTAGATAAAATTAATCAAATTTATTATAATCAAAATCATCAATGTAAAATATGGATAAACTACCGAAAACCCCCCACCTCTGATTTGGCTGAAATTTTGCACAAACCTTCTCTTTCATATTGTAAGAGAATATGTAAAAGGATTCTTGGCGACTGCCAATAGCTTTCGAGATATCAATTGTCAAAGTCGCAAAAAAAATTTTTTATTCACGAATATCTTTGAAAATACTGGTTTTTCGAAAAATTATCAAAGGAAATTTCTTACGTAAAATTATTAAATTATTATAAATTTCAAGTAAATAACCCCATAACCCAATAACTCAAACCTACTTAAGACGACGACTTATATAAATATACAATATAAATGAATATATTATATATATATTTGTGAAAAAAAAATTTTCATTCGCCAATATCCTTACAAATATTGATTTTTCAAAAAATTATCATATGTAATTTCATATTTTAAATGAATATAATATTTTAAATTTAAACCCAATAACCTAAAAACCCAATCCCAAACTCAAAGCTACTGAAGGCGATACAATTTATACATGTGTTTTCACGAAGAACACTCGCTTAGGCTACGTGTAGGTGGCGCGTGATTTTTCGCTACTTTGACAATTGATATCTCGAAAACTATTGGAAGTTGCCAAAAATCCTTTTGCATATTCTTTTACAATATGAAAGAGAAGGTCTGTGCAAAATTTTAGTTAAATCGGAAGTGGGGGGTTTTCAGAAGTGTCAATATCTCGAAAACTATTGGCAGTCGCCAAAAATCCTTTTAAATATTCTCTTAGAATATAAGAGAAGGTCTGTGCAAAATTTTAGTCCATTCGGGGGTGGCGGTTTTTTGGAAGTGCATCCGAGTAAATAAATAATCAATATTCTTGTTTATTATTTATTAATTTAAACTATTTTTTTCTAACAATAAATATTGTATCAGTTACTTCTAAATTAAATTAATAGCATAATTTTTAGTATTATTTAGCCAGTTCCAATGAAATTGGATCCATGATAGATAGTTTACGTAATGTAACAGATTCTGAGTTAGATGATTTTTCTACCATTGGAAATATAACTGCTACTGTTTGTAAATCTGATACCAAATTAAATTGTAGCGCATGTGACGAGTCTGTTTTAGATTCATTAGCTGTTGATTGCAGTAGTCAATATACTTTTTTATTAGTTATATTAAATAATTATAATATTAATGATTTGTATTAATCATTAAATATACTTTCTAGATCAACTACTTCGATATTTAGGGCGCCTAGACCCTGGCACGAATACATTAAAAAATCACGTAAAAAGCATGCCATTACATGTCTTCTAATTTGTACCAAGCAAATATGACATTTTTTTAGTTTGCACCCCTGCCAAAATCGAGAAACAAGAAAATAGCCAAGTACCGGAAAATCTATACCCTGGCACGAGAAAAATTGATATTCAAAGTTTTAAACACATAAATCACTTCCTCTTAATTGGTACCATCTGAAAAATTACTTTTTTTAATTTGCACCTCTACGGCAAACAAAAAAAAAATCAAAAAATAGCAAACTTCGAAAAATCTATTTATATATCTATATCCCAGACCGAGAAAGTTCTATATTTATATATTGGGAGTACAAATTAGTTCGGTCCGTTTTCAAAAGATGGCTCTGGCTATTATGAATATTTAATAGTAACAGCTGAAGTCGGTAGTTTCAGAGAGGTTAGACATCTGTCAACAATATTCAGTTTATATCGCTTCGAGTTTTATAAAAAAATCTTGTTTTCAACTGTGTTAAATATGTCTAATTTTGGTCAACTAAGCAGCATTTGCGGGAGGTTTTAGTTTTCTGTTTTAATTGGAAGAAAAGTGCAGCTGAAGCGCATCGAATGCTTGTGGAAGTTTATAGTGACAATGCTCCAACTGATAAATCTTGTAGGGAATGGTGTCGACGTTTTAAGAATGGAGATTTCAGCGTTGAAGACAAGCCTCGCTCTGGACAGCCAAAAAAATTCGAAGACAAAAAGTTGGAGGCATTACTCGATGAAGATCCGAGTCAAACGCAAGAGGAGCTTGCAGAATCATTGAAAGTGACTCAACAAGCAGTTTCTGTACGATTGCAATCCATGGGAATGAATCATAAGCAAGACAATTGGGTGCCTTATGAACTGAAACCAAGAGACATTGACAGACGATTTTTCTGTTGCGAGCAGCTGATTCAAAGGCAACAAAGAAAGGATTTTTCACATAGAATTGTTAGTGGGGATGAAAAATGGATATTCTATGATAACCCCAAGAAGAAAAAATACTATGCTATGCCCGGTCAATCGTTGCCATTGACCTCAACATCAACACCAAAGCCGAATATTCATGGTTCGAAGATCATGTTGTGTATCTGGTGGGACCAAAAGGGTGTTGTGTACTATGAGCTGCTATAACCTGGCAATATCATAACGGTCGATCGGAACAGGCTGCAATTGATTCGTTTGAAGCCGTGCATTACGTGAAAAACGGCCGGAATACAAAGAAAGACATGACAAAGTTATTTTTCTGCATGACAACGCTCGGCCTCATGTCACAAAAGTCGTGAAAAAATATTTGGAAACGCTCAAGTGGGATATTTTGCCGCACCCGTCGTATTCTCCGGACATTGCTCCTTCTGATTATTGGTTGTTTCGAGGGATGCAGCACGATCTAGCAGGTCATCAGTTCACTTCTTTCGCAGAAATCGAAAATTGGCTCCTAACTTGGATCACCTTAAAAAACGAGATTTTTTCGAGATGAAAATTGCCTGAGAGATGGGAAAAAGTAGTAACTAGCGATGGACAATACTTTGATTAATCTTTTAATTCTTTTTATTTTTAAATTAATGCATTTTTGACCGTAAAAAAACGGACCGAATTATTTTGTACTCCCAATACTAGGGCACATCAATCGATTTCACTTAATTTGTACCATTCAAAAACATAGATTTTGTAATTTGCACCCTCGCTAAAAAAAATGACAGCGGAATGAAGCACAGGTGTGTGCACAGGCTCTATCATACGTTACCGCTCGGATTTATCAATTCTAGAAAATTATCCAGTGGGAATTTACCAACTTAAATCGGCTTGAATGAAAGTTGGAGAACTATATTATAAAATAAAATAATTTCGTAATTTTTGCCCCAGCAAAAAAGAAGTAATAGCGAAAAAATCCTTACGTTGTCGCTCACAATAATAGCATGTAGAAAATTATTTAGAATGAATTTTCGAGCTTAGATCAGCTTGAATGAAAACTGGAAAACTGTTTCATAAGATAGAAGAGTTTGGTAATTTGCACCCCAGCCAAAAATAAATGACAGCGAAATAAAGCGTATGTGCTTGCATAGATTCCACCTTACGTTGCCGCTCGCCTCAATCGCTTGTATAAAATTATCTAGCAGAAATTTTCAAGCTTAGATAAGCTTGAATGATAGCCGATGAACTGTATTATAAGATCAAAGAGTTTCGTAATTTGCACCCCTGCCAACAAAAGTAGCAGCCAAATAAAGCGTAGGTGCTTGCACAGATTCTATCTTACGTTTCCGCTCGCAACAATCGCCTGTAGATAATTATCTAGCAGGAATTAAGCTTAGATCAGCTTAAATGAAAACTGAAGAATTGTTTTATAAGATTAAAGAGTTTCGTAATTTGCACCCCTGGCAAAAATAAATGACTGCGAGATAGAGCGTATGTACCTGGATAGAGTCCACCTTACGTTGCCGCACGCAATAATCGCTTGTAGATAATTATCTAGCGGCGATTTTTAAGCTTAGATCAGCTTGAATGAAAGCTTTAGGACAGTTTTATAAGATTAATGAGTTTCGTAGTTTGCACCCCAGCCAAAAGAAAGTGACAGCGAAATGAAACGTTGGTGCTGGCACGTGATCGAACATACGCTGCCGTGCGCATTAATCGCCAATAGAAAATTATCTAGCTGGAATTTTCCAGCTTAGATTGGCTTGTATCTAAGCTGGAAGACTGCTTTTATGAAATCCTCTTAGCAAAATTTAAATCACAGACATTAATAACAAATTGCATCATTCAAGCTCTGAATCCTTTATGACTAGGAAATTTATGTAGATTTATAACACGGTATAATTAAGGGGGGAAATCACAGTAAAATTTTCAATTTTTCGAAAAAAATTTTTTTCGCCTAAAAGGTGCTTTAGGGTCTTAAAAATAATATACCAAATGATGGAACACGGCAAAAGTGTCTGAGTGCCCAAATTTTTCATTCTGCGGTAACGCCACTCAGGTATGGTTTCTCAGTACTTAAAACTTTAAACGCGTTTTTCTCGAAACCACTTTTTTTGAGCTCGCCGAAGACATAACTCGAGCAAATCTTTACCGATCGACTTAAAATTTTGACAGTAGCTTTGAAATATCTTTTTCCACGGAGCTACGTAAGATTTTTTATTTTATATGGCTTAGTTTTTTTTTATCAGAGATTTGATGGCGTTTTTTTTTGTTAAAAATTTAACTTTATTTTCAAACATGCACCATTTTTTGAAAAATCCATACATTAAAAAAAATCCTACGTAGCTCGCTAGCTGTTGTTGTATGAAAACTAAAAAATTTTGGTTTTTTCTTCCAGGTCAAAAATTAAGGAGTCTACGTCTTCGGCCATCGACACGCTTTCAAAAATAGGCGCCTTGGGGCATATGCTGCGCAGCCGCCATTTTCTAATATTTTTTATTGAAAAAATTACATTTTGTACTTTTTTAGTATTGCTATAAAACCTACTTTACAGATTTTCGATTGATACTTTTATTCAGCCAAAATTAATTCCCGAAAATATGCCTATTTTTTTGTGTGCTACTGTGATTTCCCCCCTTAAGAAGAAGTTACGATTTATAGATATAATTATTTATTTTTAATTATTATTGACATGATATTATTTGTTTTATATATTTTTTTTTTGTTTATTGTAGGTTTTTAACGTGCACAAACACTTCACTGTATCGTTCGCGACCACGTCGCCGCATTTACCCAGATCTTAGCCTGTGGAACAAGAAAACAACCGCGGATAAACTCAGTGAGAAAACCCCGTAAAAAAAAATCGATTCCAGGAACGGCTCTTGCATTTTTTCATTATTTAACCATGTATTTTGTTATCATGTTATAACATTGGAAATTCATTTGCTTGAACTGAAAAGAAAAAATTATCAAAGTTTTAATCGGTCTTACAAACGATGGACAAATCGAATGAAAAAGAAATACACCAACTTATCTTTTCTTAGGTAATGTTTCTGATGACTCGCCTAACTTTATATCCTTTTATGTCTCTTTCTTAATTTTTTTAACATTTCCTTAAGGTTTCTTGTTTTGTCAACTTGTAACTGACTGCCCCACCTAGAAAGTAACAATAATTAACTTTACTGCGAAAAGTGTATTCATAATACCTATTTTTTATAAATATATAAATACGTACCGTTATTGATATTTACAATTTATTCTATTTTCTTATTTTATTTCAACATCTAGAATTTAATATTATGCCGAGCTTCAAATATTTCCTATTGTCAACAATCAATTTTACAAATCTTCGAAAGTCTGAAAATGAAATAAAAGTTTAATTATTAAGATTTAAAAATCATTTAAACAATACATGATCTTCTTTTAATTTTTGTTCTATAGCTTATTAGACTTTTCATAATAGTTGTGACGTGGTGTTTTGCACCAGTCACATGAGGAGGCTAATACACAGCCTGTACGCCTCCTCGTAGCCTGCTGTATCCCCTTTTACAATCTTGGCAGCCTCGCAGGACTACCACGCTCACCCTAACTAACAGCCACGCAGGGCTGTACATACTGTACCTTCCCCAGGTACAGGGGCTTTGAGCTCAAGTGAAAGCTCTAGCGAGGAGCTAGTCTCAAGAGCCCCTGGCTAGTCGTAGCAGTGCTCGCACACACTGCAGCAGGGTTCCTCTCCAAGCTCCTTCCTCTCCAAGCTCCTTACTACCATTGTAGTGGTCCCCGTACCTGCAACCTCCCAGACAGTAATTAAATAAAGAAGAAAATAGTAGTAGCAGCTGCACCTTGGAAGGAAGTACAAGCTGCCACACAACATCATAGGAAAGTGAAAGAGGAGGTTAGAAGGCAGGCAAAACACATAAGCACAGCATTTAAGTGCAAGTAATTACGCACCTGGAGGTGTCTAATAGTGTTGCCTCGCTGCCGCTGCAAGCAGGCTATAGCTGTCACCGACACCACTGCTTCGCTTCCTCAACCGCTCGCCGTCCGATCCGCAGTTGTTGATCCGCCGTATTGCAGCACCTGAAAAAGAGAAAGAAGAAGCAAATGAGTCGACGCCTACCAGCTATGGAACGCGTCGACTTACCTGGACACCTGAAGTAGATTCTCGCCGCTCCAGGGAAGAAACACAACAAACTGGCACTCGTGAGCGGATAACCTAAACGCGCGCTGCTGGCGAGCAGTAATGTCAACTGCCGACAGCGCTGAGCGCGCGTGGCGGCTGCGTCGCGTAACGTACTTACACGTACGTTGCGCCGGCGCAGAACGATCATCAAAAAGCCGCGCTCGCGAAAGTGCCACGCAATAAGCTCTCTTTCACTCCGTTCGGGATAATCGAAGCCAGCAGTTGCGAACTAATAACCTTTTGTCGAAAGTAAAACGAACGAGCGAGCGTCCGGGTAGTATCCGTGAGCGTGTTGGAGTATTTGGTGAGTGTCAAGGTGCAGTGGCAGCTGCCAGGAGGCATATCTTCCCCGAATCGTCCCCGTATCCTTCCCGGCTGCGTGTGTGCGACAGCATCGCGTGTTACGCGCCATTTTCGAGCGTTGTGTATGCTGTACGCCCGCGACCGCTCTAACCGTGAGTTAGCCGCGCAACGTATTTGCCGCGCAAGAAACCGCGCTACACGATTGTAGCTGGCGCCCTGGGCTCGCGTAAAAACGCGATCAAGTTTTGTAGTATATAAATTCTAGTTAAAATAAACGTATCTAGTTTTAATCTGTAGTTTTACCTTGCACTAGCAAGCAACCCGCCCACTTCCCCCTTTACATTTGTACGCCACACCGATCCCCGTGGCGTTACATAGTTTATTTTACTAGTATTATTTGTTACTATAATTATAGCTATAATGCAGCTTTGCAATGAACTCCAGATTTTCAAAAATAAATAAATTAATAATAACGATAAAACATCCAACAGTTTTTTTACAAATATTTTGATTGAATATTCCTGCGAATTTTCAACACAATCCATATTCAAAATATTTCTTGGCGCGAATCGTCAATACGATTCATATTTAAGTATTTGTTTGCGCGAATCGTCAACGCAATTCATATTTGAATATTTGTTTGCGCGAATTGTCATCGCAATTTATATTTAAATATTTATTTGCGTGATTTGTCAACGTAATTCATATTTAAAATATTTGCGGGAATCTAATCTGGTAGTTTCAAATTTTCCGAAGAGGGCGTTCTGATTGAAGTGAGGAGTCCTCTTGTACAAAAATAACACAAAAAATTTAGTGTGTAATATATACATAAGTAAATAAATAGTGCTCCAATAATTTATGAGATGTTGAAAACAAAAATATTTTTAAATAATTAGTTTTTTTGAATAGTATGATTACTACATACGAGGTCTGGATAACGAGACTGCGCGCCTAGAGGGCGCCGTAGAGGGGTGGGGAAAAAAACGAGTAGTGCGTTGGGTATCTAGATATCTTGTCTATGCACGTACCAAAACACGTTCTCGTCACTATTATTGTATTTGTGCAGTAGCGGTTTGAAACGAACGTGTTTTTTTCTCGTGCCGAAAACCATGTGTGACGAAAAACAGGAGCAACGTATCAATCTCAAATTTCTCGTTAAATTGAAAAAAACTCCGACTAAGTGCTGTAAATTGTTGCAAGAGGCCTATGGGGACAATTCTCTATCTCGTGCGCGTGTCTTTGAGTGGTGTAAGCGCTTCAGTGAGGGCCGAGTGAGCACTGAAGATGACCAACGCCCAGGTCGCCCTGTCACAGTGACCAAAATTAACCAAATTGTGCGTGCAGATCGTCGAATGAGCATCTGGATGATTGCCGAGGCTGTAAACGCCGATAAAGAAACGGTTAGACAAATTTTACACGAGGAATTACACGTGACAAAAGTCTGTGCGAAGTTGGTGACAAAAAACCTGACTCCTGACCAAAAGCTCTTGCGTCAACAGGTCTGCTCAGATTTCCTTGAAAGGTTAAAAAAAAGATTCCGGACTGATGAAAAACATTATTACTTGCGACGAAACGTGGATTTTTCAATACGATGTTGAAACAAAGTGGCAATCGATGCATTGGAAGACGCCTGAATTGCCCAGAATCAAAAAAGCAAGGATGTCCAAATCAAAATTCAAGGCAATGTTGATCGTTTTTTTCGACATTAACGGTATCGTGATGCCAAGAAGTTCAGTACATAAACTTAGAAATCTTCATTTCATACGGAGCATTTAACGCATTATCGCTCCAATGTGCATAACCAATCCAACCATGATAAAATACTAGAAAAAATATGCTCTAATTATAAAGAACCGATAACTCATCTCATAAGCAAGTTGAATTTTTGTTTGTCTTTTTCTCTTCATATAACTTTTAATTTTTTTTTTCAGTTTGAATGCTTTTTCATTTTAGTTTATGAAATTAAAAATAGGTAGCACTTATTTATTACTACCTCAATTCAGATCTAACTGGATATGCATATTTATTGAATATTTGATTTAACATATACTTATCTTAAAACTTGGACATTTCTTTCAATTTATTTATTTTTTCTTGATAATACCTTCTTCTTCTTGATTATGTCATTTCTTTTAATCCATTTATTATTTACTGACCAGCTGTACGCTATATAATAACCTGTGCCATTGTTTATTGAACTATTGACATATCTGCATTTCCAAGAATAAATAGGTTATTTTTCAAGATTATTTGTGTAAGTATTTATATCACAATATTTATATCGCATTATATACTATTATTATCATTGTATTATTATCATCACTACAACATAATTATCAATGATTATTTGAACTTTAACTTCTTTATAAAGTCCATTCACTATACTGGGTGTCCCTGAATCCATTGAAAATATTCATAATACCTGATGCAGGAAGAAATTTTATGAATAAAAAACCTTGTTACATTAAAGTCGGTGAATCAATTACTGTTTAATTGACAATAGATTAACAACTAATCAGATTTCTTTGCAATCAAGTAGGCGGGCCTTGAGAGAAAAAAAATACAAAAATGGGCGGGGCTTTTGATTTTTAACTATACATCGATATGCGGCGATGTGTGCGTCGCACTGTTACGCTTGTTTCTCCCCACTCCGCCGCGAATTTTAATCCTGATCTTCTTATGTCCTCTCATTCGTAACATCTTATTCATTCAAATGATAAATGATTTTATTAATGTAAAATTCTGAATTAAAATTCAAATGTCATATTATAACGTAAAAAATGAAAATCATTATTTACGTAAAAAATGTTTATAGAAAATCCATTATGTGAATTTTTCTAAAAAATAATAACTTTAATGAAAGTGCCTTATTATTGAATTATAAAAATATTTCATATTTAATTAAGGAAAAACCGATGAGCGAATGAATGTTTTAAGTTTGGCATCGTAAATTTTAATATGGCTCATGATTTTCAAACTGTAAATAAATTGGTTGTCACGGAGAACACTCCGTGTTCCCCGCGTGTTTATATTTCGCGCGATTCCGCGGTCCGCGAGCCAAGTTTAATTTCGGTAACGTGACGGCCCCGGGCGGGAAAATACGGTACACGCCGATAGATAGAATAGTCGTGTGCCGTATAGAAAAGATAGGCGAGTTCAGGCTAGGCAAGCTAGCTTCTTCCCGCGTTTTTCAAGCAGTTCCCTTCCGCCATTTTCATAGTTCAGACGCGTGCCCTCTTCCCGCGTCTCGACATCCTTTTGCGAGAGCTTTCCTCGTGAGTTTTTGGTATTTTTAAACGTTCCCGGTTGTGCGTGGAGTGTTGGAGGACAGCGACACCGAACGGATCGTGCCGTGTACCTCCACTTCGACGCAGGGGCGAACAAGCAAGGTGACGTGCCCCGCGACGCATCCTTCACCGGCGGCAGTGGCGTCATTACATTTATTTTTGTTGCTCGGCGTGCGAGGCTGGCCAGCCCTTACCGTAAGTTTGTTTGGTAAATTTGACCGGCGCACGTAATTTTATATTTTTTACCTTTTTTGCGTAGGAGTAACCTCCGCCGGTTACTCCGCTTTTTGGTTGTATTTATTTTACACGGTTCGTGCGAGTGAGAGAGCGTTATCTCTCTCACTCTCGCATAGTCAGTGCGAGAGAGTTGCGGTCTCTCTCGCACCCGTATAAGAATAAGCGCGCGTGAGTAAGAGAGCGGTATCTCTCTCACTCTAGTGGCAGCAGTGCGGGAGAGTCGCTCTCTCTCTCGCACTCGCAGCATATACAGCGCGCGCGAGTGGGAGAGCGCCTTCTCTCTCACTCCTACGGCGCAGTACGGGAGACTCGTTGTCTCTCTCGTACTCGCAGTAGACGCGGTGCGCCGGAGTGGGAGAGCGCTTTCTCTCTCGCTCCAACGGGCTCCGTGCGGGAGAGTATTCTTCTCTCTCGCACCCGTACGTTTACCTGCACGCGCGAGTGAGGGAGGCCTTTCTCTCTCACTCTCATAGGCGTAGTGCGAGAGACGTTCTTTTCCTCTCGCACTCGTATAGTACGCTGCGCGCGGGAGCCTTTTCGGCGCATTATAGCTCGCCTTGCTACCTGCGCTTCTCGTGCGTTCTTTGTATAATTTCTTTTTATTGTTTTATTGTTATCTTGTAATTTCTATCGTTGCTATTTATTCCTTGTTAAATTTATTAAATTATTTTATTTATTTTAATTAACCCTTTTCTTTTTTTTTTTTCCTTTCTTTTCTCATATATAATATTATTGATTCTTTTTTTATCATGTTTTTTATAATCTTTTAATTTTAATTAACGATAGATTATTTACATTCTTTTTTTATTCATAGATTTTCTCATTTAATTTATTTAATTTCTTTTTCTTTCTTTTTATTATTTTTTTGAGTTCTTATTATTTGCGCGACGAGGAGCTTTCAGCTCACCTCCCGAATACCGCCCTCTCCGAGATTTCAACTAGCCAGGTGAGGACGGCACACGAGCCGCACAACGACGATTGCGCGGCGTTGCAACGGGTAAGTGGGGTCCGAAGAACGGTTTCTTGTACCCGAACCCAGGAGCAAAGTCGTCCAAGGCTTTAGCTACTTAAAAAGGGGGCGCAACGGGCATATTCGTACATTTTGCGAATTGCGCGTCCCCCGAAGCTAATTGCTCCTGTGGCGGTTAACCTTAAAACTGCCACCCCGTTACATGGTATAAAAATTCTTGCAATCGTTTAAAGGAGATTGAACGTTTTGAAAAATATTTTATTATCATACTGTCTTTAGTTACAATTTTTTACAAACATATTGATGGTATTCTCGAGTATTTCAGATGAAATTGTTTTAAATTTATATTTTATGAGCAATTATTTTTTGAAGTATTCTTTATTCTAAGAAACAATTATAAAATCAATTTGATATACTTTTTAAAATCATTATCCTATTCGAGTCACGTACCAGAAAATTATAAGCGTAAATGAGTTTTTGTTTTTTCAGTTATCTATTTTTTACGTCATAATATGATATTTGAATTTTAATCAATATTTGTACTGTAACGGATATATTCGGAAGGTACGTGCGAGATTCTCCCTCGCACGTACGCCCTGCCGTCGGCTTCGGTTTTGGGCCTGACGGGCCGCTAAGTCCACCGGTGCGGCCTCGAGTGTCGATGGACGTTAGCCGTCGGTACAATGACACTCTCGTGCAGTGCTGGTCTGTTTACAACGCAGGAACCTCCTCGGATCTTGCTTTCACTTAAGTGTGCGGGGTTTTGCCCTAAGGCCCCATTGCCGGTGCAGCTTCCACCGGGTTCGGCCGCTCAGTTTGCGTACCAACTGTCAATTGGCACGCCCGCGGAGGCGGCAGTATTCGGGACAGGGGAGCTAGATAGGAAAGACGATTGATAACAAAAATCCTTTTACATATTCTTTTACAATATGAAAGAAAAGGTCTGTGCAAAATTTCAGCCAAATCGGAGGTGGAGGGTTTTCGGAAGTTTATCCATACTTTACATTAATGATTTTGATTATAATAAATTTGATTAATTTTATCTACATAGGTCGTAATATACAATATGCAATATAGTTGAAACGGTGTAAAAGTGTTCTTGTATTATCATATATAATATACTAATATACACAGTGTGTCCCATGGAAAACGGAACTTTTTCAAAATAAAGACAAAAACTCAATATTCCGGCAAATCTCATTTATTTTATTCAAAATAGTCTCCTTTTGCATCAATACAACGTTTGCACGATCAATTAACATATCGAATGAGTTTTTGAGATCATTTTTATCCATCGACTTTAGTGTGTCGGTCGTCGCTCTTTGGATGGCCTCTACGTCGGCATAACGTTTTCCTTTCATAGGCAAGTGCAATTTGGAGAACAAGTAGAAGTCGCACGAAGCCAAATCCGGCGAGTACGGTGAATGGTTGATGGTTAAAATAGAATTTTTGATCAAAAAATCCGTGATAAAGTTCGATTGATGAGACGGGGCATTATTATGCAACAAACGCCAGCTCCCTTTTTAACGGTATTGTGGCCGCACACGACGAATACGGCTGAGCAAACGCTTCATAACACCAAGATAAAACACAGCAGTAATCGTTTGACCAGGTGAAACAAATTCACGATGAATAATACCCTCCGAATCGTAGAAACAAATCAACATTGTCTTCACTTTTGATTTTTCAAGACGACTTTTTTTTGGATTGGGCTCTGTTGGGTGCTTCCATTTAGCACTTTGACGCTTGGTTTCGAGATCATATTGAAAACACCATGTCTCGTAATCAGTCACAATTGAATATTTCAAGTTTGGGTCCTTTTTTGACTCTTTAATCAAATCCTTACAATGTTGAGTTCGGAGCAATTTTTCGTAGTCGGTCAATTTGTGTGGAACAAAGCGTGCACACACCTTCCGTAGATTCAAATGATCGGTCAAAATGCGATGAATTGAATTTTTGGACATATTCAATTCCATTTCCGTGTATCGCAATGAAGATTTTGGCTCATTTTTTATAAATTCAGGCACTTTTTCAATGTTACTTTGAGTAACCACGGTATTCAAAGGACCTGGATGTTCGTCGTTCTGAATGTCTTCACGACCTTTCTGGAACCGTTTATACCACTCATACACTCTAGTACGGGATAGACAATTATCGCCATAAACTTGTTTTAGCAAATTATGCGTCTAGTAAAGGATTTATCGAGTTTAAAACAGAACTTAATATTTGATCTTTGTTCGAAATTCATTTTTCGACCGATGCCACAAACACATTGTCACTTTGAGCGCGATATTTTGCTTTCCATTGAACCAAATGTCATACAATTTTGACAGGATGTCAGTTAAGAATGGACCTTTCCATTGCTAACATCCACCAATAGGTGGTGCCAATATAAATCGATGTTTTGAAAAAGTTCCGTTTTCCATGGGACACACTGTGTATATTCCATCAGAGTGTAGATTGATGACAATTTTGTAATATATTATACAATAATATATAAACGGAGGAAATATATAAACAATCAATGATAAGTAGTTTTACAAAATATACGTTTATTATCTTATAAAATGATACATAAAACTTAAATTTATACTTATATTTATGTTTAGTATATTTATACAAAAAATAGTATTTTATCTATTTTATATAAAACGGTAATTTATATATAATTTATATATAACACATCGTTCAATAAGTCCCGAGACTAACCCAGAGACGGTGCTAGTAGTACCAAACTGGCTACATTTCCATAGAGTGCGAACCTTTACATAAAACGTGTAAAAGTTTCACATCGATCGGATCACAGACAGCAGAGTTATCGAGGTTAGAGTAAAGTCACTTTGTAATTTGTTTGAAAAATGGAAAAAAGCGAATTTCGCGTGTTGATAAAACATTGTTTTTTAATGGGTAAAAACACCGTAGAAGCCCAGCAATGGCTTGAAAAACATTACCCGGACTCCTCTCCATCCAAACCAACGATTTATCGTTGGTATGCTGAGTTTAAACGTGGTCGTACGGACACAAACGATGCGGAACGTTCGGGTAGGCCATTGGAAGCCGTTACACAGGAAAATGTGAGTAAAGTGTTAAAAATTGTAATGAAAAATCGCAAAGTGAAGGTCCGTGAGATTGCAGAAATGACACAGATATCATCTGGAAGCGTATTTACAATCCTTCATGAAAAATTGAGTATGAAAAAGGTTTTTTCCAAGTGGGTGCCGCGATTGCTTTCAGTGGAACAAAAACAGCAGCGAGTCGACGATTCAGAGAGCTGTTTATCGCTATTTATTTGCAATAAAAAGGATTTCCTGCGTCGATACGCGACCATGGATGAAACATGGATACATCATTTCACTCCGGAGTCGAATCGGCAATCATCTGAGTGGCGCATGGCTGGCGAAAGCCGCCCAAAGCGTCCAAAAACGCAGCAGTCTACTGGCAAAGTCATGGCGTCTGTTTTTTGGGATACACATGGCGTGATTTTTATTGACTACCTAGAAAAAGGTAAATCGATCAACAGTGATTATTATATTGACTTGTTGGTACGTTTGAAGGAGGAGATCGCAGCAAAACGACCGCACATGAAGAAGAAAAAAATCCTTTTTACCAAGACAATGCACTATGCCACAAGTCCATGAAAGCAATGGCAAAATTAAACGAATTGGGCTTTGATTTGCTTCCCCATCCTTCGTATTCGCCAGATTTAGCCCCCAGCGACTACTGGCTCTTTGCTGATTTTAAAAAAAATGCTCCAGGGAAAAAAATTTGGCTCGAATGAGGAGGTCATTGCCGAAACTGACTTTGTCGAACTTACAAAGGATAAATCTTCCTATAAACATGGTATAGAAATGTTAGAAAGGCGTTGGAAAGATTGTATTACTCTAAAAGAAGATTATATTGATGAATAAAAATGATTTTTGAAAAAAAATGTTGTTTTCGTTGTTAGTCTCGGGACTTATTGAACGATGTGTTAAGATATCATAATACATACAATTTTAGTTTATGTATTCTCAGTTTATATATATATATATATATATATATATGTGTGTGGGGGTTTTTGGAGTCGCTGATCACGAAACTGAAGTCTTATTTACAAAATTAAAAATGACGGATCGAACATTCCAAAATCAAATAATTCATGCGTGGCTAAATTCAATGTTGCAGACTATAATAAAAAAATTGATTAGGAATTTAAAACTAATACTATTCTCAAGGGGTTGGGGGGTAGTGAATTGAAGAAATTAACTATCAGAATCGATTAAACGATTTAAAAAACCCCTATATACCAAGTATTTGAGTAATTTGAGTAATTGGTCGACTCTGTCACATTTATTATAAAAAGTGAAAAAGATATGTCACTCGAAGGCAATAGAGCCATACAAAAAAAAAAGTTATACATATAATTCTCATGCAATACATGTTATCCATAGTATTTTTCTCTCCTGATCACGAATCCAGTCTCAAAATTTGGCTATCATGTCATCATTTTTTCTATCTTCAAAAAAATTGGTAAAAAAAAGTGAGTATAAACAGAAATGCACAAGGAAAATATCAGAAAAAATTTTGTTCATATCTAACTGTGTATCTATTATTAGATAGATCAACTGAATCAAAATCCATCGCTAGAATTGAGTCAGCATATCTAATTTTTTTTCTAATCTCAAAAAACCATCTAGAAATCATGATTTTCATAAACATAATTGGATTCAAGCCAAAAGTTGGAATTCAGGGCTTTTTTGAGTCGATGATCACGAATCTGAAGCAAAATTTTAAAAATTACCGATGGTCGATCCAATATAACGAACAAGATTTTTGAAAATCAATGAATTCTTGTCAAATTTAGTATGCAGGAATTTTTTGTATCGCTAATCTCATTTGACCACGCAAATTTACTGTCTCACTTACTATCAACAGATTTTAAATTAATTTAAATTAAACTTCCTGTCTTCCTATCTTATTATCTCGCTATCTTATGATAGCTATAATTAACTTCTAGATACTTGTATCTAATGGATTATCTAAGGAATTAAATCAGAATGATTATATTATAGAATATTGAATGAAACTTCTAAAGACTATGAGAAAGATATTGGCGAAGTAAATAAAACGTGGTTGTGTGGAGTTAATAATCATTCAAAGACTTTTATTCATGGCAATACACCACTTTATTATGCGGTAGAAATAGGTAAATTTTAATTAGTAAAACTATCAATAGATTTAGGAATATCAGTAGATACTAGGAATGAAAATAATGAAACACCTATTCATTATGCTGTCAAATCTATAACTGATTATAATTTTA
Source organism: Chalcis sispes (assembly GCA_949987625.1). NCBI lineage: Eukaryota > Metazoa > Arthropoda > Insecta > Hymenoptera > Chalcididae > Chalcis > Chalcis sispes. The sequence continues at coordinate 17,066,240 of OX465098.1, read as the reverse complement.
TCTTCTTTAATAAATTTATATTGTGCTGATACTTTGCTTAACCCTTTCGCTACGGCGGTCCTCGCCGCAGAGTGCCTTGCGTGGAACGGCCCGTCGTGTACAAGGGACGTTTTCTGGCGGGTGATTATAGTCACCCGGCGTGTCCATGCGGCGTTTTGTGGCGGGTGACTATAGTCACCCGTAGTAGCAAAAGAGTTAATCTAGCAGATGATAATAGTTTTACATATCATCATGTTACCAATGTATGTGACAATTACAATTCAATAAAAAAATTTTTAGAAACTGTTGTTGATATAAGTGGTGTTATTTATTCTGGGCCTTGGAAATTATGTACGCCATTAAATTTCACTGTATTGAATGAAATCCGTGAAAGTAATTCAATTACTTTTAAATTTATGCTAATGTAAATGCATAAGATGCGAATGAGTTCACACCATTGCATCTAGCTTTTGAAAAGTATTTTAAGGGGAGGTTCTCATCAAGCACGACCAAAAAATCGATTTTTTTTTTTTGCTTAAAAAGTTGGTAAATGTCTCGTAGAATACGCTCGTGAAACCCGTTTTGCCGAATTCAATTTATTTTTAAAGTTATAGTCAAAAAATCGAAGTCGTCTTTTTACGTACTAAATCGCGTACTAAAACTTTAAACGCGTTTTTCTCGAAACCATGTTTTTTGAGACGGGCGGCAAGATATCTCAAAAACTATTATAGATATCAAGATAAATTTTTTTTTATTTTAAAGGTAATTTAATTTGCTGGATCTTGACCTAAAATCATAATTTTACAATGATTATTTTTATTGTTATTGCACTTTTTAGAGCAAAAAAAAGTGCAAAAAAATATTTTTTTTTTTTGCAAGTCCGCCATTTTGTTAATTTTTAACTTTTCTTTGTGATTTTGGTTCAAAATCCAGCAAATGTCTTCTAGTTTATAACAAACTTTGATTTTTTGATTTCAGACAAAAATTGGATAAGTTACCTTGCCGCCCGTGGAGGTGTCTTTTTTTTATGACTATTTTTCAATGCATATAACTAATAAACTATTCATTATTTTTGTTCAAAAAAATTTTTAAAAGTAGTTAATAACATGTTTAATAAGTACCAAAAAACTTGACTACTTTATTTATTTCCTTCCATGAGAAAAAAATCGCGAAAATCACGTAATTTTTGGGTCGCTAGATGAGAACCTCCCCTTAAAGAGCTATTCATATTACCTGCCTTAAATGATAAAGTAAAAATTTAATAAATAATAACGGGCTATTATATTTTTTTATCGCTTGTTCAATAAATAATATTAAAATTGTTGATTTTGCACAATAATATTAAAGTTACTGATTTTGCACAAGAGTGTTTGTAACGCGACGCACTTAAGCAGTGATGCCAGCTAGAATAACAGATGTTAAAAACGCATTGGCTATAGGTAATGCAAGCATAGGATCAGTTCACATATAATCTGATAAAGGGGCCAGGTTATATGGCGTTAACTGCAGAAGTAGTAGACATAGTATAATACATGCCTGTAGAAGTGTAGATAGAGCATGAAGTAGACTGTTTTGCCCATCCCAACCCCCACCTTTTGATATTTTTGAACACTGACTCCTCAAAGTTTGGAATTTTGCGATTTTTACGCTATTTTTCACATGTAGTGCGATTAGATTTTTTTTAACTTCTCTTTTATATTTGCCACGAAACCTTACATAATACTGTAAAAAAATTTAAAATATCTCATGCTTGTTTATTAGTGATTAAAATTTCAATAGTCTATTTTGTCGTATAATACATGTACAGTTACATTTTTTATTCACTGATTTTGCACAATATACTAATAATACTATTAATCAATCAATATTTGAAATTAAAAAATTAACTATACGTACTTGCAAAAGATATCAGTAAAAGTCATTTATTGCAACCATGCATTTAAAACGTTTGCAACTATATATTAAATATCGTTTAAATTGTTTGTTTTTTTTTTTTTTTATATCAAACCATGAACTAATTATCACGCCAATAACTTATCAAATACCTAATTGATGAAATGAAAAAAAATTATTTGATTAAATATACTTATTTTTTTTTACTAATGTTGTCAAAACCAAATTTAACGATAATTCGTAGAATGATGAATTCGCATGCTAAATTCTATTCCTACTAGTATTATAAATGCGGAAGTTTGTGAGGATGTTTGTTACTCTTTCACGCAAAAACTACTGAGCGGATTTAAATGAAACTTTACAGTAACATCAAGGGGCGCGCCAGCGCCCCGTGGTAAGTATTGGTATTAACCACGGGCGCCTGGCGCACCCATTTATACATTAAATTGATGCATGAAAAAATTATAAAATTTTTTTTAATTATACATTTTAATATTTAATAAAATGTAATCTATCAACTTTTCTTTTTTTTTATGTTCTTTCAAATAAAAAAAAGCATAAACATTCGTGCATTCGTTACAAAGATACGATATGCACCCCCAAATTTTCATCGAATCGCTCTTCAAGCATTTCGTCTAATATCTAGATTTATATTAAGATAAGATAATCTGAACAAGACAATCTCTTGTTTTTATCTCATCATCTCTTTATATGTATATATATACTAACTATACTAAAATAAAATATATATAGTATATTTGTAATAAATGTACTAGGTTGTTCAAAAAGTTTTAAAAGCGGAAATGAAGATACTTCTTTTTGTTGGTGAAATCACTTTTATTGCTCAGTATAATCTTCCATAAGTTCAATACACTTGGTCCAACGGTCTTCCAACTTGTTTATCTCATCATGGAAGTGACTTTCTGCAAGGCCTGCAAAATACTCCTCTACGACGGCTATAACCTCTTCGTTTGATGAAAAATGCTTTCCACGAAGGAATTTCTTGAGGTGTGGAAACAGCCAGAAGTCAGAGGGAGCTAAATTAGGCGAATAAGGTGGATGCTGCAACAATTTGTACTTCAATTCGGTTATTTTAGTGATGGTTTTTTGAGCTGTGTGAGCGGGTGCATTGTCTTGATGAAAAATGATTTTTTTCTTGTGCAAACCAGGTCTTTTTTCACTAATTTTTTCATTCAATTCGTCCAAAAGGTTACGATAATATTTAGAATTAATTGTTTTGCCAGTTTGGAGATAATCCACCAACAAAATCCCTCTTGCATCCCAAAAAACTGACGCTAACACCTTCTTCGCCGATTTCTGGACACGAACTCGCTTCGATGCCGAAGTGCCTGGTTGACACCACTCTTTAGCCTCTTGTTTTGATTCAGGGTCATTATGGTAGACCCAAGTCTCATCCATAGTGATGAATCGACGCAAAAAATCCTTTTTATCCTTTCGGAAACGCTCCAAATGTTGCTCAAAAAGTCGCATTCGAACGTGTTTTTGTTCCATTGTGAGCGAATGCGGCACCCATTGTGCACAGAGCTTTCTGAAACCCAAAACTTCATTTAAAATATAACTCACACTGCCTAATGAGATGTCTAGGGCCTCTGCTAAGTCTCTCTCGGTCAATCGACGATTTTCCAAAACCATATCCTGTACTTTTGCTATAAATGCTGGTGTTGATGCACTTTTTGGACGTCCTGAGCGTGGATCGTCTTCAACGCTTTTTCGACCACGTCTAAACTCTAAAACGCATCGATGCATAGTTGAAAATGAAGGAGCAGATTCCTTTAACACTTTCACCATTTTTGTATGAATTTCCGTTGCTGATAAACCTTCCAAAACAAAGAATTTTATCACTGCACGATATTCGGTTTTTCCCATTGTAAAAAAAATACACTGACACGTCAACTTCAAATGGCTTGTAAACAAACAATGAATTGACAGAGTGGAATGAAACTTTAGGTATGTTTATATAAAAGATAAAATATTAAAATGGCGTAAAAATTTTGGTTCTTCTACTGCTCTATAAATGTCGCTTTCGAAACTTTTTGAACAACCTAGTATATACACAGTATGTCGGAAAAGTTCCCGAACTTATTTTGTAGTGCTTGTACGAGTGGCGCCACCTCTTGGACGACACCGGTACTATGTTGCTACATCCCTCTGGAGTGTCAGAATTTTTTCACCAGTATCCGTTCATTAGTTGCCGAGATAGACGTGCTTGAGTGAACGTGTGTTTAGTACCCCGGTGCAAGTTCTACGATGGATGAGAAATTTGAACATCGTGGCGCAATTAAATTTTGCTATAAACTTAAAGAAACTTTCGCGGAAATGAAAAAAATGATCGATTCGGCTTACGGTGGAGGTGTAGTGGCGCGTACAACTGTTTACACGTGGTTCAATCGATTCAAGAAGGGTAGAAAGTCGTTAGAAGATGACGAGAGAAGCGGCCGGCCGTCAACAGCTGTTACCGACGAAAACGAGGCTCGCGTGCGCGCGCTACTGAAGCAGGATTGCCACATGTCTCTCAGAATGTTGGCAGACGAACTAAACATGAGCAAGGATAGCGTCGCGTTGATTTTGAAAGAAAAAATGAATTGCAGAAAGGTCTGATCTTGATTTGTTCCGCACTTTCTCACACTAGAGCAGAAAGAAACTCGCATCCAATGTTGTTAAGATTTTATCGAGACTTGCGACACCACTCCGGGCTTTCTAACCTCAATTGTGACTGGAGACGAGACTTGGTGCTTTCAATACGATCCTTCCACGAAGCGCCAGTCATCCGTTTGGCTCAGTCCGGGCCGTACGAGGCCTCAAAAATTGCCCCAACAAAAATCACGGGTAAAGACGATGCTCATCGCTTACTTCGACTCCAAAGGCCTGATACACAAAGAATTTGTGCCCCCAAACACCACCGTGAATGCTGCGTATTACGTAGAGGTGTTAAAACGTCTGAAGCGCCGGATTAATCGCATCAGGCCCGAGTACAAGGAACCGGGATCGTGGAGTTTGCTGGATAACAATGCGCCTGCTCATTCTTTGAACATTGTGAAGCGTTATCTAGCCGAAAATCAGATCCCACGCATCAATCACGCCCTATACTCGTCAGATCTGGCTCCAGCCGATTTTTTCCTATTTCCCAAGCTAAAAATGGCCTTGAAAGGACGATTTTTTGAAGATGTACCGAGCATTCAAGCAGCTTGCACTGAGCGTTTCACAGCGATAACTTCAGAGGAGTACCAGAGAGCCTTCGAATCACTCATGGAGCGCTCAAATAAGTGTATATCTAGGGAAGGGCACTATGTTAAAAGTTAACGGGAATAAATTTCTTTAGATGTAATTTTCGATTTTTTATTTCAAAAGTTCGGGAACTTTTCCGACATACTGTGTATATATACCATTTTAGAAGTTATATTTTTTAAAGATTTTAAAGAACCTATATATATATATATACAGGGTGCGTACGGTATTTGAGGACATGCATAAATGTGACTATAACTTCGCGAATTTTTTTTTTTAATTTTTTTTCCTTCAGATAAGAAATGGCGGACTACAACATCACTCAAGAAATGAAGAGACATGCTGTCATCGTCGCTATATGTGCAAACCATACAGATTTAGAGATCTCTAATTTTCTTAATTGCGCCCGTTCCTTCGTGCATAAGGTTCGCCGTGAATTGGAAGCATCAGGAGGCGATACAGAATCGGTTGCAAAACGCAAGAAGCACGAACAACGTTCTGACACTGTCCGATCTGCAGAATTTTTAGAGCAAGTGCAAGCGATCTTAGACGAGGGCCCTTCAAAATCAATGAGGGTCCTTGCGAGTGAGCTTCATGTATCTGAGCGCCTTATTCGTAGAGTTGTCCACGAAGACCTTCAGTATAAGTCTTACGTGATGCGCAGAGTGTCCTGTGTCCGACAGTTCATGTCGGAACGAACACGGGAACAGAGAGTTCTCCGATCAAAACGTCTTTTAAACAAAATCAAACACCCTGAGGCGCCCAAAATTTTATGGTTTTTTTCTGACGAAAAAAATTTTGACGAAGATCAAAAGACCAATCGCAGAAATGACAGATGGCTCAAATCCTACGGAGGTTCTTGTTGTTATGCACACAAAATTTCCAGCCACTGTTATGGTTTTAGGTGTTGTCAGCAATGAAGGACATGTTATGCCACCACACTTTTTTACTCAAGGACTTCGAGTGAACTCTGCTGCATACATCGAGGTTTTGGAGACGGTAGTGAAACCCTGGATAGACAATGTAAGCGGAGGCAGACCATACATTTTTCAACAAGACTCTGCTTCTTCACATAAAGCGATGGCGACACAAGATTAGATGGCCGAAAATTTTCATGACCACATAACACCGAACCTATGGCCACCTAGCTCCCCAGACCTTAATCCTTTGGATTATTACGTATGGGGCGTAGTTGTGCGTAAGACCAATAAGCGTCCTCATAAGACCACTTCTTCGCTGAAGACTGCTGTAAATGCCGTTATGGTCAATATAAACAAGGAGCATTTGATTCGGGCATGTAATCGTTTCCGGACCCGGATCGAAGAGGTTATTGCTGCTAATGGCGATTTTATTAAATAACTTTATAGCCATATATCAATTTAACGTTGTATAAAAAATTCCTAAAATTTCATTAAATTTTATGAAAAATACAAGCTCATTAATTTTACTCTCAAGTTGTCCTCAAATACCGTACGCACCCTGTATATATCTAAATACAACCTTTTTAATAAAAAGAAAATTATGGTAAGTATTGGTTGTCATTTAAACATATTTTTCTGTGCTCTCTTCATGTATTATTAATTTATCGAATATTAGTATGGGACCTGTGAGTAACTTATCAAAAAGGATATTCAAAATCAGCATTTTTAACTCTCGAAAGTTGTGAAATCAAATAATATTGCTAAGCATTTTCTTTTTTATCAACACATTTTTTTTTAACGATAGCTGATCATCAATGTTGTTATATATAATATGCTAATGTAAATACAACAATCTTTTAAATACAAAAAAATTATCGTTTTCGTTGTTATTAAAAAATATGAAAAAATATAATTAATAATTAATTTTCATGCAAATACTTTTAAATTTTCTTTAATCTTAAAATATTTTGGACTAAAGAAAGCAATAAAATATAATAATATCGCAAAATATCATCTTTCTTTTTATTAATGTATTTTTTGACCGCTACCTGGTCATCATTTACTTATCGGATTAATAAAAAGTCATTACACAAATTTCTACGCACGAAAGTTGTGAAATCTATTTAATGTTGTTAAGTATTTCAATATTTGTGTCGAACACATTTATTTTATAATTTTTGTTAATACTAAAAAATATTATTTTATATTTTTTACAATCTTCTTTTGAAATGTTATTCTGAATTGAAATATCAAAGTATACAAAATATCAATGATGTGAAATAATTCTTTTTACTCTTACATTTATTTGATTTTTATTTAATTTGAATTCAATAATTTACATATAATTTTATATTGTTTTCGTATGATAGTAGGAAGTTGCTTCGAATGAAACCACTGAAATCAAATAATTCTTTCTACTATATTTTTCTATATCTTTTATGCTATATTCTTTTACAACTTATATATTTCATGCAAAGTTACTTGTGACATGTAATTATTATAAAACCATACTTGCCGGATACTTGTAGAGTATATGGTGATGCTCGCAGTAATTTATGTGATCAACATATATTTTTAGATACTGTAATAGTCTGTCTATGCTTAAACTTGAACAAGCAGATGGTAATGCTCGTGGTAATTAATATAATCAAGATATATTTTTAGATACTAAAATAGTTTTTTTATGTTATAACTGAAACATGATTGGGTACGAATTACGAATCATAAAATTCCAAACTTTCAGCTATACTTTCTATGTATACAAGTACATTTACAATATACAAAAATGACATAGCATATGCTAATTTTTTCCTTAATAAATATTAAAGAAAGAATAAAAAATTAACATGATTAAATATCTTGTTGTATATTTGTATGATTTTAAATATATATACGCAATAAAAAATTAATAAAGTTTGTTAATAACAATTTTTTAACATTTGATAATTTTTCATTTGAAAAATAAAGCCCTTCATAATTTAAATAGAAACAGAAATATATAATTATTCAATCAAATGTTCATTTATTTTTTATATTCTATATATTTTATTATTTATATTCTCCACCATTACACTCTACAAGTGTCCAGCAAGTATGGTTTTAATTTCATGTCACAAGTAACTTTGTATGAAAGATATTAGTTGTAGAAGAATATATCATAAAATATATAGAAAAATATAGTTAAAAGAATTATTTTATGTCAGTGGTTTCATTAAAGCAATGTTACGTCTTGTTATATTTTTGTCCGATTTTAAAAATTTTTTATTTCGAAAATTTTAAAGCAAGCCTAAAGGAAAATCCCAGATACGTTTCCTCTGGAATGCTTGTTTATCTTATCCACGTGTGTGCTAAGCGCTTAAGAATAGAAAGAGATAAAACGATGGCGTACGAGCCGTTCAAAAATATATCCGTTATAAGCTCAAAATTTTTTTTTGTTATACAATAAACGTAATCGCTTGAGCCACCCGTAATTGACAATAATATATTGACAAAATTTTAAATCCGCTCTAACAATATACCTACACGCTACTTATTTTATTGCTTTAAAAGGTTCATAGTAAAATCATCAAGCGTCCTTTTTTCATTTTGTATTTTAATTTCGTTTTGTATGTTATTTTTTGTTTTACTTCTTCTTGTAATTTAATTTAAGCCAAAAGGCAGCGAAATTAATATTATATAAAAAAAAAATCTTTGTTAATAAATTTAATTTTTAATTATATAAGTAATCGAATAATTCAATATATGATTCTATTATCATTATTGTATTTTATTAATTGTAATATTCTTATAAATAATTATATAAGTTTTAATATTGATAATGTGAAATAGAAAGAAAGATGACAGTTTACCAACGAGAGCGACAGAGACGACCAGATGTTGCTGTCTCTCTTTTCTCTCTCTCACACCATATACGCTCTCTCTCGCACGATGCACTTTCTCTCTCTTTCACATAAAACGCGTAGGCGGAGGCGTGATTTCTTTCCGCCACTGTTACTCTTCTATATCTTACGAAACGCTACGAAGGTCAAGGGTAGGGCCGAGGAAATGCCCTTATTGGCCCAAACTTATCTTGCCGCTTTTCCAGCCGCCGAAAAACTCGCGGTCCAGCGGGTATAAAAGCCGGTGCATCGATGCATTCGACGGCTTTTCTTGAGGAAAACTCCAAGAGCAAGACTCAGAGCGACCTCGAAGCCCACTTCTAATTCTTCTATATTCAATTCTTACTATAATAAGTCTAATCCTACTATATTCAAACTCTTGATATATTACGTACAAAATTTTTCTATATTCGAACTTTATTTACATTCAATTTTGTGACTAAAATTTGTATTAATAATTGTATTAAAATTATTATTTGAGAGATCTAATTAAACGTAAGATTCAACAAAATTATCTTTTTTTTTATTTCTTATACCTCTCATCTAACTAACGTCTAAACCTACCTACATCGTCATCTCCCAATATTTCCTTCATCGAAAGAGTATGTGGCGTCGGAAAGGTGAGACTGTGCTAAAGTCGACCTCCCGAGCAGCTGGTAACGCTTTCGATTCCTCCCATCAAAGGAGTGTGTGGCGTCGGAAAGGTGAGACTGTGCTAAAGTCGACCTCCCGAGCAGCTGGTAACGCCTTTGATTAACCAATTTTCCTCCCATCAAAGGAGTGTGTGGCGTCGGAAAGGTGAGACTGTGCTAAAGTCGACCTCCCGAGCAGCTGGTAACGTCTTTGATTATCCAATATTCCTCCGTTCGAAAGAGTGTGTAGCGTCGGAAAGGTGAGACTGTGCTAAAGTCGACCTCCCGAGCAGCTGGTAACGCTTTCGAACATTCGCTATTCCCTCTTTTATGGCATGCATTACTAACTCTAAGGATTTAACCATCCTTAAACCGTAAATGAGCATTTACGGAAAACACGAGATAAGATAAGGGAGAGTAATAAAACCCCACCCTACGTATTTTAAAGAAAACGCGCCGCGAAGTAAAATTCGGTATATGAAGAGAAAATTTAAAATTTACCTTTAGTTCAGTCCGAGTTTTTAACCTAGTAAATTCAATCTAAAAAAATAGTTCGCAGAAGCTACCCGCGCTAGTATCGAAAGATAGGCGCAAACGGCAATATTAACACGCGGTTTATATATCTAAAATACATAAAAAATCGCGAGTTCAAGGAGCGATAATTTTCTTTTAATTACCGCCACCCCTTTTTTACAGCAACTTCCTACTATCCTACGAAAACAATATGAAGTTATTTGTAAATTATTGAATTGAATTAAGATAAAAATTAAATACATGTAAGAATAAAAAGAATCATTTCACATCATTGATATTTTGTATACTTTGATATTTCAATTCAAAGTAACATTTCAAAAGAAAATTGTAAAAAATATAAAATAATATTTTTTAGTATTAACTAAAATTATAAAATAAATGTGTTCGACACAAATATTGAAATACTTAACAAGATGAAATAGATTTCACAACTTTTGTGCGTAAAAATTTGTGTAATGACTTTTTATTAATCCGATAAGTAAATAATGACCAGGTAGCGGTCAACAAATACATTAATAAAAAGAAAGATGATATTTAGCAATATTATTATATTTTATTGCTTTCTTTAGTCTAAAATATTTTAAAATTAAAGAAAATTTGAAAGTATGTGTATGAAAATTAATTATTAATTATATTTTTTCATATTTTTTAATAACAACGAAAACGATAATTTTTTTGTATTTAAAAGATTGTTGTATTAACATGTAGATATTCATCAGCATATTATATATAACTTCATTGATGATCAGCTACCGTTAAAAAAAAATGTGTTGATAAAAAAGAAAATCCTTAGCAATATTATTTGATTTCACAACTTTCGATAGTTAAAAATTTTGATTTTGAATCTTCTTTTTAATAAGTTACTCACAGGTGCCATACTAATATTTGATAAATTAATAATACATGCACAGAAAAATATGTTTTAACGACAACCAGTACTTATCATAATTTTCTTTTTATTAAAAAGGTTGTATTTAGATAGCTTATACATCAGAATAACATATAGACTATAATTTATAAAGATTTTGTGTAATTTTACGATAAGTATCAAGTAAGTCGGAAAAAATCGTGCTCTCTGAGAGCTATCTTGGCGTGCGCTGCCTAAACCGTTGGAGTTACGTTTATTTTTTAATATTATTTCATTTTTAAGGGGTTACCCCCAGTTGTAGCTCAACAAAAAAGGCCTTTTTCATGAATTTTTTTAAAGTAAACTACAAAACTTTTTTAAACGATTATTATATCATCTTAAAGAATACATCTTGAAGAACTTTCAGTAATTTTTTTATTGCAAAATATTACATTGTTAAGTGGCAAATGGCCGCCAATGAAATAATGTTTTTATTTATACGGTTTGCGGTGACCAACATTGTGGCAAAGTGGATCATTTGAAACAAAAAATGTTTATGAATTTAGTTAAATATAAGTAGAAACTAGTCTTTAATCGAAAGATTTGAGAAAATATTTATTTTTCACAAAATGGCGGACAGTCAAAGTTAATGGTTCGATTTTAACGAAAAAAATCGAACGATTTAAGACTACATTTTTATGTATTATATAAGCCTGCAAAATTTCAAGAAGATCGGTTTATTAGTGTTTGAGTAATCTTGGTCACCGACTTCAGAAATGCCATTTCGAGAAAAACGCGTTTAAAGTTTTAATTGCCGGTTGTTTACACAACGGATTCTTCTCTTTCAACGCTCATATCTCAGTCAATTTTGTTCGGATCGACTTGAAATTTCCAGGTCATATTCTCAGATACTTATGCTTCAAAAAAATGCAATTAACAAAAATTCGATTTTTTCAAAGTCGCAATTAAGGGGTAACCCGTTAATGCTTCTTGCATCGAACAAACATCCAAAATATTTAAAATTTAGTGCGATTTCTATTCATAAGCTACGCATGCGCACGCGAGTGTATATTTCTGTCCGTCTGCGTCGAATTTTTCGTTACTGCTGACGAACGGTAGGTGGCGTCAATAAGCCCGGAAAACTCGCAAGTAAAAAAACATTCTGTAGGGCATAAAACAGCTCGCTGATCGATGTAACGATATTGCGTATCGGACTATTGGCAAAGATCTTAAGTGCAGCCCAGTTATTCAGTTATTATCTATATTGATTATTATCTGTATTTCTTTTGTCGATAAATTTTGTCTGTTGCACTAAGTAATTTGGACGAATAGATGAAGATATCACGAAAATATTGACCTGAATGGTGCGCCATTAAGCGCCTACTATGAGTCGATAGAATTGAAGTCCTTTTGACTCTGATTATAGGAATGTAGTTGTAGTAATATAGGTGTAGTGTTGATAAGTATTTAGTAAATAAATATTTATAATGATTTCTCAAACTTTCGTAAACACTACACATTGAATTTAAAACCCTTTATTATGGTTCTGGCTGCGCAAAGTGTATATTTATTCACTACGTTTCGGCATCCTTGCGGATACTATTTTCAAGTGAAGAGCAAATGACAGTTGTCTTTTAATAGGGGAAATCACAGTAGCACACAAAAAAATAGGCATATTTTCGGGAATTAATTTTGGCTGAATAAAAGTATCAATCGAAAATCTGTAAAGTAGGTTTTATAGCAATACTAAAAAAGTACAAAATGTAATTTTTTCAATAAAAAATATTAGAAAATGGCGGCTGCGCAGCATATGCCCCAAGGCGCCTATTTTTGAAAGCGTGTCGATGGCCGAAGACGTAGACTCCTTAATTTTTGACCTGGAAGAAAAAACCAAAATTTTTTAGTTTTCATACAACAACAGCTAGCGAGCTACGTAGGATTTTTTTTAATGTATGGATTTTTCAAAAAATGGTGCATGTTTGAAAATAAAGTTAAATTTTTAACAAAAAAAAACGCCATCAAATCTTTGATAAAAAAAACTAAGCCATATAAAATAAAAAATCTTACGTAGCTCCGTGGAAAAAGATATTCTAAAGCTACTGTCAAAATTTCAAGTCGATCGGTAAAGATTTGCTCGAGTTATGTCTTCGGCGAGCTCAAAAAAAGTGGTTTCGAGAAAAACGCGTATAAAGTTTTACATGCGCGTTTAAGCATACCTGAGTGGCGTTACCGCAGAATGAAAAATTTGGGCACTCGGACACTTTTGCCGTGTTTTATCATTTGGTATATTATTTTCAAGACCCTAAAGCACCTTTTAGGCGAAAAAAATTTTTTTCGAAAAATTGAAAATTTTACTGTGATTTCCCCCCTTAACACATTGCTGTTCGGTCGCAAGTTAACTCGTGGTTTCGTGGCCAAACGTTGCTGACTGGTCACGAGTTAAAGTATAACGCGGGCGAAGCTGCGACAGGGCATGCTAAAACTATATTAATAATAATTAAAAATATTGAACACTGCATAAATATCGCGGGCGAAGCCGCGACGGGGAACGCTAGTTATAAATTAGCTTTTTAATGTTATAGAAGAAAACTTAGGTCAGAATCGTTTAGAGGAGCTACAAAAATATAAAAATTCAATACATTATAATGTCAGGTTTCCCGACGCAGATAAAAGAAGTTAATCTAATGCATGGTATTTTTCGCACTACGTGTGAAAAATGGCGTAAAAATCGCAAAATTTCAAACCAATCGGAAGTCGGTGTTCAAAATTATCGAAAGGTAGAGATTAGAATGGGCCAGGGGCCAGTCTTTTTTGTGGGTACCACAAAAAACATTTTCCGCCCATTAACCTCGGACACAATTAATTACCTCGTATCAACTAGACTCACTCTATACATTTATAGTGGTGAAACAATTTTTCCAAGCTATGTAATAAACTATTATTTATTAATTTTTATATTAACCTTTTTACGTATGAGCTATTAAAAATTTGAATAAAGATTTATAAGTCTAGTCTAACAGTAACATGAACTACAATAGAAAACCGGCTGACTCCGCCGAATTTCCTTCTCCTCTTTTAAATCAAAATTAAACGCGAATTTACCCTATATTTACGTGCTTTTCACTCTGCTAATCCAAACTATTGCAAGTAATCGTAGTTTTAAAAGTAAGCAACTCGTCTAACATCAATACGGTTTTATTTAAATTATTTTGGAGCAAGTAATAATACATTCTCTGACGTAACAATCAATTTATTTGACAGTGAATTAATATGTTAATTCGTGACGAGCAGCTTGTCACGCACGCACACACACACAGCGAGCGCCGAGCATAAGCTCGATAGCGCTACGAGAGCCCTTCCAGGTGCGTGCTCACTGATACACACTAGTAGAGAGGCCGCAGCTGGAGAGGAAGCCCCCATTACACGCACGCGGCGAACTAAAGTATCGTGCCAATGCACGATTCTTCAGTTCGCTTGGTAACAGTCGAGCACGAAGGGGCTCCTTCGCGCTCGGTGTCGCCACGAACAGTTTATGCTCATTTCGAGGTGCTCCTCGAAACGAGAAATTCGAAGACGAGATTTACTCGTCGGCTAGCAGGCGCTCTTGCTAGTCGATACCGGGTGTCTCGCAAATATACGCACACGAACTTATCGATTACGCAACCGCGCTCGCGTACACGAACAGTAATTCGAAACTCAGCTTTACGAGGGACTCCTCGTCTGCCGAGGCATACGCACACGCGCACACGCGCACATTCTCACACATTTTAACCAAATTAACATAATTTAAAAATTCAAGCGCGCTAACACATTTATATTTTTTTTTTGTTATGGATGTAAAAAAGGAACAGTGAATACGGCTAGATGTAATTAAAAATGAAGATAACCAATAAGTTCATTTATAAGTTTTTTTTATTGTTATAATTTAGTTTTGTTTTTGTTTGTTCAAATATACATTTTCTATACATAAAAACAAAAATTATTATCAACACGTTCCGTGCCAAGCCATTTTTGTCTGACTTGTCGTTCAGGCCATAGCGCATCGAATAAATATGACTGCGTGTACCACCTGTGGTACACGTGGCCTGACGATCAAGTTTACCGTGTACCACCGGTGTTATACGTGTTAATGCGTTTACCCTGAAAAATCCTCAGACTTATACGGCTTATTGAGTTTAGGCGCACCTAAAATCGTAAATCGCATAAGATTCGTTTGTCAATCAAATTATTAAATAAAAATTAATCAAAAAACATTGATCGAATCACAACGAGGCGTACCTCGTTACAAATTATTGATTAAGTATTTGTTTTTTTTGTCTTGAATATATATTCGCGAAGTGTGTTCTTAGCGCTGCCTCTAGTTTTTTCGCCAGAACAGGAAATTTCTTAATGGCTTGTATTATTTCTGTAGTATTTGCATTTTTTCCTTTCAATAATTAATGAGAAAGTGCCGTTTCAAACGCTGATTTTTCCGTTGGATTCCAAGGTGTTCTACCTAAAATAATAATGTAAAATTAAAATAAGTTTAAAGGGCAGATTTTAAAAATATGAAAAATGCTAAACGAATATTTAATTACATATTGTCAACATCTATGAAAAAAAGATAAGTAATAAAACATATAACTTTATGATTTAAAAATAAATGTAAATGTTTAAACAAAAAATAATAATAAATATATTTACAGAGCCCAGCACGTTTATCAAAATAAGTTTAATTACTAAACCCTAAATATTATGGCGTTTTCTTTTTAATTTCTATTACCTTTACGTGTACTTTCATAAGTGTCAGGTGTGGAAAAAGATTCATTGATTACTGCCTGATTTATTTCTTCCGAACTAGTCAAAATGGTTCTTTTTCTTTTTTTCTTTAATTGATACGATTGACTCCTTGAACATGTTCCATGCGTTTCTAGTAAAAAGTACAATTTAAAAATTAAAAATATAGTTATATTCATATAATAGAATAAACAATTTATTTAAAAATATGAGATTAAATTTATTAATTAAATAAAACTTAAAAGACATGACAAATCAATAATACATCTATTCACTATCAGATCTTAAGATAAACTGATTTGTTAGTCAAAAACTATGCACGTTATCAAGCGTTGTTGATGTGCATTTCTTGTAATATCTATACTGTTTGTCAAAAAATTACCGGGAATTTTAAATTAAAACAACATTTTTACGTTTAATAATCAAAATTTATTGGGTCGCCTTCAAAATAGGCTCCATTTGCTCCGATACATCTATGCCAACGGCACTTCCAATCATCGAAATATTTTTTATAAGCGCTTTCCGGGATGGCCTTCAGCTCGCGCGCCGAATTTGGTTTTATGGCTTCAATCGACTAAAAACGGGTGCCACGGAGTGGCAATTTAAGTTTTGGGAAGAGGAAGAAGTCACAGGGAGCCAAATCCGGCGAATACGGTGGTTGTTCAAGCGAGTCCGTTGAGTTTTTGGCCAGAAAGTCGGTCACAATCGTAGCTCGGTGAGACGGCGCGTTATCGTCGTGCAAAATCCACGAGTTGTTCGCCCACAAATTTGGCCGCTTCTTACGGATTCGCTCACGCGAACGTTTCATAACGCCTAAGTAATACTCTTTGTTTACCGTCTGACCCTCTGAAATGAATTCGTAGTGCACCACGCCACGGATGTCGAAGAAAACAATGAGCATCACCTTCACTTTTTTTAGCGGCTTTAGCGTGGTTTTTTCGGTTTCGGCTCGTTTTTTCCCACCCATTCCGATGCTTGCTGGGTTGTTTGCATATCGTACTCGTACACCCACGTTTCGTCACCAGTTATGATGCATTCCATAAATGCGGGATTGGAATTGGCGCGATCCAGCATGTCCGAAGCGACCTGTTCGCGATAGCGTTTTTGAAGAAAATTAAGCTCTTTTGGAACGAGTCTTGCGGCCACTTTTCTCATGCCCAAAATATCAATTAAAATCGTACGTGTGGACTCGTGGGATATCTTAAGTTCATGTGCTATCTCTCTCAAGCTGGTATGATCGTTTTCAAGCGCCATTTCCTTAATTTTATCGACGTTATCTGCGGTCGAAGCCGTCGATGGGCGTCCGGAACAAGGCAAGTCTTCGACGACTTCACGACCCTCCTTGAAGGCTTTGTAACACTCATACGCACGGGTTTTCGATAGTGCTTTATTACCAAAAGCTTTTTGCAACATTCTCAATGCATCGGCACACAAAATTTCATTCGCAACACAAAATTTTAGGCAAATTCTTTGTTCAACGTAATCACCCATTGTAAAAAATCGGCACGCATTATTGACATCGACTGACTTAACCAGCTACTGTAAACACACTCGTTGACAGATTTCGCTCAAACTTGGCATAGTCATTAAGGACAGTTGCACCAATCTAGAAAAAAAAACTTTATCTGCCTAAATTGCCCCGCCAGATTTAAATCGACAATTCCCGGTACTTTTTTGACAGAATGTATATACTCGTATATATATATATATATATATATATATATATATACACTGCTGCTCACAGAAATTCGGCCACCTGATCGAAGATATGTTTAACTTTAGTTTTATATCTTAGCGAAAAATTGACCAATTTAAATTCTTGTGTGTTAACGCCGCCATTGTCCAAAGCGCCAGACACTAATGATCAGATATCCCGAAATCTCTTTTCTTGGCCATATCGCCCGCGCGAAAATATCCTGCCTAGCTAGCTCAAGAATTTGGGAGTTAGGATGAGAATTCGAACAAAGAGTAAAATTTACACGGCTTCTTTCATTTAAATACACATGCTTTATTTCATTTTTAACAGCGCAGTGACACAAAAAAAAAAAAAGAAACGCTACGTCATAAGAGGACACCCGATCGCAGGACATCTCGGCTTAACCGACTCTAAATTTCCTATTGACAGTGCAGCACATAGTGTGAGTCACAACGGAAACGACTGCAGGGTAGTTCTTTCAGATCACCTCTATCTTTCGAACATCTTGAATTTCGTCACTATTAATTGACCTGCTAATGAGAATTTTTAGTGTCGTCTGAATTCTAAAGACACAGATTCACTTACCATAATGTCGATCGTAACTTATCTTACTTTTTTAACAAACCTTTGCGGTCGGCAAACTGCACCTTTGGGAGTACCAGTAGGTCGGAGCAAATCTATCGTTTCGCAGTTACTCTATTTAAAAATGTCCCCGCTACGGGGATGCCAACTTCTACGACGATTTAGAAATGTCCCCGCTACGGGGACACCGACCGCAAAGGGTTAATAATTAACACGTTGAATACCACGCCAATTTTACAGGGATTGTCCGTGGCACCACGATGAATTTTCTATTATGCGATACATAGGGCGCGCTGGTCACCGGTGGCCCCCACGGCGCTGTAGCGAAGTCAAGTGCCGGTCACCGGTGACTCCCACGGCAGTCAACGTGTTAAGGTTAGTTTACATATTCGTTGCCAATAATTCCAAACGTTTGTAAAACCAATAGCGTTGATTCTGCTATTTAACTTATTTCATTCGGGAAAGTCCTAAATTTTACTTTTTGTTTAAGCTAGTAAAATATACAAAAAAAAATTAAATTTTTTTGAAAATTCATGTTCTATTATATTAGGTTGCTGCAGATGAAATGGCCGATTTAGTAATAAATTTTTAAACAGCTGTAACTTTTTATAAAGACAATTTATTTAATCAAAATAGGTACCAATCGATGCAACACACTTTTCCCAACGAGATACAAGTACATTTATTCCAGTTTTGTAGAAGTCCGAGTTTCTGGTTCGAAGAAACTCCTCGAAGGCATTTTTGACAGCAGCTTCATTATTAAATCTTTTTCCTGTTAAAAAGTGATCCAAATGTTTAAAGAAATGATAATTTGTTGGTAAGAGGTCTGGTAAATATGGAGGGTGAGGAAGAGTCTCATAGCACAACTCGTTTAATTTTTTGACCGTTGTTCTTGATACACGAGGTCGTGCGTTATTATGAAGCAGTATCACTCCATCCCTGTTGACAAGCCTAGGAAGTTGGACTATCAATTTCTGATGCATTTCATCGAGTTGAGCACAGTATTTCTCAGCATTGATGGTTTAGTGGATAGTGACTAACGAATAGTGGATATGTCACCAAACAGTTACCATTATTTTCTTTGGATGAAGGCTTGGCTTTGGCATGTGTCTTGGCGCTTCATCGGCATCTAGCAATTGGGCCGATCGGCGACGATTATCGTATAAAATCCACTTTTCATCGCTAGTCCACAATTCGGTGCAAAGAACGGTTCCTTTTTGTTGCGGGAAAGAAGAGAACTTAAAATCTCCATTCGACGCGTCATGTTTTGCTCGGTAAGATCATGCGGAACCCATTTGTCAAGCTTTTTCACTTTGCCAAGTTGTTGCAAGTGGCGGCAAACTGTCGAATTGTGAACGCCTAATTTTTCGGCAAGATCCCTTATGATTTGACGGGGTTCAGACTTCACTAATGCACGCAGCTCGTCGTTATCGATCGATGGTCCTGGGTGTCCACGTGGCTCATTTCCAAGGTCCATGTCCCCGGATCGAAATTTTTCGAACCACCGCCGAGTGGTTCGTTCGCTAACTGTATCAGGCCCAAATGCGCTGTTGATATTCCTCGTCGCTTCCGTTGCGTTGTGCTCTAATTTAAATTCGTATAGTAAAAGTAGCCGTTTTTGATTCACTTCCATGTTCACTTTCTCTTTTTGTTTTTACGATCACTATGAAGTGCAAAACAGAAATAACTCATTAAACCAAGCAGTATTTAGTAGCAGTATTTATACTTCAATATGTCATATCATTTGCGCCGCCTTGTGCCAACATAATCCACTGAAATTGCAGCCAACTTTATGTCATTGCTAAATCGGCCATTTCATCTGCAGCAACCTAATATTGGTTCCATTCTTTCTGTTACTTTTATCCGTTATTTATTACTACACCCAATTTTTCGAAATGACGAAAACATAAAATATTAAAAAAAAACTGCATTTTGATAAAATCGTAATGTTAAACATGAAAGGGTTGTTGGATCGTCTTAAAACTTAATCTGGTGGCATGAACGTTTTTAGTAAAAGAAAACGTATCATTAAGAAATTTAAAATGGTGCAAATGTGGCGTCTTCTTGCCTAAAATTTCATGTTTTTCGAGTTTATCGAAATTTATTTTATTTTACTTAGCATTACTATATCTGAAACGTACATAAATAAATTTTATAACTATTTAATTTTAATATGTGGATGCACTGCGAACAATTCAAAATAATGGCTGGTTTTACTTTAATGTATAGGTATATTCGTGCATTTAAAAAGAAATATTTCATATAAATTATACATAACGTATGAGATTCTCGAGGTTACTGATTATAAAACTGAAGTAAGATTTAAAAAATTCAAGATGGCAGATTCAATATGGTTAATCAAAGACTTGAAAATTCAAAATTTAGAAAAATGAAAAATCTCATCGTGATCAACACAGCATTCTAAGTAGAAAATGAATTTTGACTTATTTTGATAGAATACGTCGTTTTCGTGTAAAAAATTTGAGAACGTTCCAAAGCTTCTTAAATGTATGAAATAAGCAAGCATCTTCAAATCACTTTGAGCTTCTGAACGTTCTTCAATTTAAAAAAGTACATCTAATAAAAAGAAAGTAAAATACTTCTACTTAGAATTTTACATACATCATAAGCGTTTTTATTTTTAAAAATTTTGAAATGTGAAATCACTAATCAGCCGTACTCGAATTTCATCCCAGACTCTTTATTAGCGGCTTGGAAATTCTCATAAGTAACGTAAAAAATATGCTAAGAAACATATTATTCAAATTTTAAATATTTTTCAAATAAAGATTTCAAAAATTTTACATTAGCCGACAGATTATAGATAAAACAGAATATTAGCTAACAAAAACAGTGCCGCCGTAATAGGACCAGAACATATTGGATTATATTCGTTAAAATCTTTGACTTTATATTATGTTGCGAAGTAATTAAAAATTTGTTAGGTTATGCTAAAACAACACGTGGTTACTTGACGTTGTAATCTTGCTATAAGTCTTAAGAAAAACTTTATTTTCGTACAAAAGCAATCGAAATCTGTATATAATTTATAAAATGTGGAATCAAAAAAAAAGGAGAATCAAGTCATTATGAATTACTCAAACATATTTATAAAATAACTGATACCAATAATGTATAATACTTGAGAACAAACATACCAGTTATAAATAATTAATTTGATCTACATACGAAAAAACTACTTCAATTGATCAGCAAAAACATGGTTTATATAAGCAATGTCGCTCTAATTTCGGCAACATTTGTTTGATAAAAAGACTCGTGTGTATTTTATTGTAGTAACATAAGAAATATTCTACGTAATATATTATGCGAAATTAAAAAATTTGTCACATAACCCTTCAAAGGTTTTACATTAGTCCACAAATTACTGGTACGAAATGTTAGCTGACATAAATGGTGTCGTCGTAATCCTGCTTAATACGTAGGACGATATATTTGATTTCATTCGTTATAATCTTTAACTATTTATTATGATGCACGGTAATTATATATTTTTATGGTTGTTATACTAGAACCAACTCGTAGATTCTTGTCGGTGTTATTCTGCAATCCGTCTTAAGAAAATCTTTATTGTCCTACTAATCCTGTCGATCTCCGTTTTTGATTCATAGATTGTACGAGAGCGGTTCAATAAGTACCCGTGTTTGACGACAGAGGGCGTTCCTAAGGGAAGTTGGTATTATCATCGTGTGCTGCCATCTATCAAACGACGATAAGACAAATTTCAGAATGATTAATAAGTTAGTTTGGATTTGGCAGCCATTCGAGTAAGACGTGTTTCGTGATTTTCGCTAAGATGGAAAAAGAGCAGTATCGTTCGGTAATTCGCTTTTTGTTTTTGGATGTAAAAAAATGCGAGAAGATAAAAGCAAAGTTGGATGCTGTTTATTGGGGATACTTCGCTATCTATAACCACAGTTAGATATTGGTTCAACGAATTTAAACGTGAGCGAACATCCGTTTTTGATGAGGAGCGACCAGGATGCCCGGCAAACGTGGTTACCGAGGAAATCATTCAAAAAGTATACGACATGATTCTCGCTGATCGACGAACGAAAATGCGCGAAGTAGCAGAGGCCGTAGGTGTGTCGACAAAACAGCAATTAATATTTTACATGATAAGTTGGCGATGAAAAAATTGTTGGCCTGATGGGTGCCGCGATCGCTCACGGTGGACAACAAGTAGATGCGGCAGTTAACTTCGAAGCAGTGTTTGGAGCAATTTAAGCGAGATCGGAAGGAGTTTTTGCGTCGAGTTGTCACCGTTGATGAAACCTGAATTCATCATTACACACCAGAAACTAATCAACAATCAAAACAATGGATTTCTCCCGGTGAATCTGCTCCAAAGAAGGCGAAGACGGTCCCATCGGCCGGAAAGGTCATGGCGACGATTTTTTGGGATGCGAACAGCGTCATCCTCATAGATTTTTTAGAAAAAGGAAGAACGATCACTGGACAATACTACAGTGAGTTATTGGACCGCTTCGACAAAAAATTGAAGGAGACACGGCCGCATTTGGCGAAGAAGAAGATGCTGTTTTACCATGATAACGCACCAGCACATTCATCCTGAGTTGTCGCCGCCAAACTGCATGAATTGCGTTATGAATTGCTGCCGCACCCCCGTATTCACTCAATCTTGCTCCCTACGACTTCTTGTTCCCTAACATGAAGAAATGGCTCGCAGGAAAAAAATTTAGCTCAAACCAGGAAGTCATCGCCGAGACAGAGGCGTATTTTGGAGAGTTCGACAAATCCTATTTTTTGGAGGGCTTAAAAAAATGGCAGGAACGTTGGGAGAAGTGTATCTTTCTAAAAGGGGACATGTTGAAAAATAAAAAAAAATTTTTTGAAATAATGGTGTCTCCATTCCTAACACGGGTACTTATTGAACCGCCCTCGTAGAATAGGAAACCAATACGCTCAATATTAAGTGCTCAAATTGCTTTTAAAATAACTGATGCCGATAATCGAATAACCATCGTATTCGCCAGATTTGGCTCCCTGTGACTTCTTCCTCTTCCCAAAACTTAAATTGCCGCTTCGTGGCACCCCTTTCCAGTCGATTGAAGCCATAAAACAAAATTCGGCGCGCGAGCTGAAGGCCACCGACTTAACCAGCTACTGTAAACACACTCGTTGACAGATTCCGCTCAAACTTGGCATAGTCATTGAGGACAGTTGTACTAACCTAGAAAAAAAAATTTTACCTGCCTAAATTCCCCTGTCAGATTTAAATCGACAATTCCCGGTACTTTTCTGACAGAATGTATATTACTTCCAAAGTAAAATAGTTTGTATCAGTAATGTCGCTCTAATCGGGATACGATTCATTTGGCAAGAAGACTCGGGTTTATTATAAGAATGTAAACAATATTCTACATAACATATTACGCGAACTTTGAATATTTGTCATATAAGGTTCCAAATATTTTACATTAGCCGAAAGATTACTAGTACAAAATGTTACCTAACAGAAATGGTGTAACCGTAATCCTGTTTAATACGTAGGACGATGTATTTGATTTCATTCGTCATAATCTTTAACTATTTATTATGTTGCACGGTAATATTATATTTTTATGGTTGTCATTCTAGGAATAACCCGTAGATTCTTGACGGTGTTATTCTGCGACACGTCTTAAGAAAAACTTTATTGTCCTATAAATCCTGTCGATCTCCGTTTTTGATTCATAGTTTGTGTAATTGTAAAACAATAAGCTCTTTATAAACTGCTCAAAATTTTTTTAAAATAACTGTTACTGATAATCTATATAACTGCCAAAGCAACATGGTTTGTATCAGTGATGTCGCTCTTATCCGGGCAAGATTCATTAGGCAAAAAGACTCGTGTTTGTTATAATAACGTAAAAAATACTCTACGTAATATACCAGGCTGTTCAATAAGTTTTGCGGTTCGATAAAAGAGGGTGTTGCTACAGCCTAAATTTTTTGTTATATTGGTACACTCTTTATATAAACGTAAATGAAGTTTTATTTCAATCTGTCAATTCATTCTTTGTTTACAAGCCATTTAGTATCGACGTGTCACAGTATTTTTTACAATGGAAAAAATCAAGCATCGTGCAGTGATTGAATTTTTATTTTTAGAAGGTTTAAAAGCAAAGGAAATTTATGAAAGAATGTTGAAAGTGTATAAGGACTCTTCGCCTTCAATTAAGAAGGGATTAATAAATTCAGCAACCCATCTTTTTAAGAATTTCTCTTAAAAAGATGGGTTGCTGATTTTAAACGTGGTCGTACAAGCCTTGAAGACGATCTACGTCAAGGACGTCCAAAAACAGCAACAACACCAGAAATCGTAGAAAAAATACAGGATATCGTATTGGAAAATCGTCGAGTGACTGAAAGAGATTTAGTAGAAGCCCTAGGCATCTCATTGGGAAGGGTAAGCAATATTTTGACTTAAGTATTGGGTTTCAGAAAGCTGTGTGCACAATGGATGCTGCATTCGCTAACAATGGAACAAAAACACATTCGAATGCGACTTTCTCGGCAACATTTAGAGCGTTTTTGAAAGGATAAAGTGGATTTTGTGCTTCGATTCATCACTATGGATGAGACTTAGGTCTATCACCATGATCCTGAATTAAAACAAGTGGCTAAAGAGTAGTGTGAACCTGGTTGTTCGGCTCCGAAACGAGTTCGTGTCCAGAAATCGGCCAAGAAGGTTTTAGCATCAGTTTTTTGGGATGTGAATGGAATTTTATTTGTGGATTACTTGCAAACTGGTAAAACGATAAATTCTGAATATTATTGTAACCTTTTAGACCAGCTGAAGGAAAAAATTAGTGAAAAAAGACCCGGTTTGCAGAAGAAAAAAATCCTTTTCATCAGGACAATGCACTGTGTCACAAGAGCATTTTGACAACGGCTAAAATCTATGAATTAAAGTTCAAATTGTTGAAGCCTTCACCGTATCCACCTGATTTGTCCCCTGGCGACTTCCATCTGTTCCCAGACCTAAAAGAATTCATGCGTGGAAAGCGTTTTTCATCAAATGATGAAGTTATAACAGATGTGGAAGCGTATTTTGCAGCCCTTCCAGATTCTCACTTCAGGGATGAAATTTATAAATTGGAATCTCGTTAAAACAAGCGTATTGATTTTCAGGGAGACTATACTGAATAATAAAGTGTATTTCAAACCATAAAATTGTGTTTTTCTTATGGAACCGCAAAACTTATTGAACAGTCTGGTATTATGCGAACTTCAAATATTTGTCAAACAACGTTCCAAAGATTTTATATTAGCCATTTATATTAGCTATTTATATTAGCTATGATTACTAGTACAATATAAACTATTTATTATGTCGCATAGTAATTATATGTTTTTATGGTTTTTATGTTGCGACTAACACATAGATCGTTGAAGGTGTTATTCTGCAATGCGTCTTAAGAAAATCTTTATTGTCCTACTAATTCTGTAGATCTCCGTTTTTATTTAATTGATCGTAAAATTGAAAACCAATAAGTTCATTATCAACTGCTCAAAATTCTCTAAAAATAACTGATGCCCATAATTTATATTACTTCCTAAAGAAACATGGTATGTAAAAGTAATATCGCTCTAATCCGGGCAAGATTAATTTGACACAAGATTCGCGTTTGTTATAGTAACGTAAAAAATATTGATCTTAATTTATTATGCGTATTTTAAATATTTGACAATTAACGTTCCAAAGGTTTTACATTAGCCGAAAGATTACTCATATAAAATATTAGTTAACAGAACGGTGTCGCCGTAATCCTGGTTAATACGGAGGACGATGTATTTAATTTCATTCGTTATAATCTTTAACTATTTATTGTGTTGTTAATTATGTGTTTACGGATTTCATACTAGGACCAATGCGTAGTTCCTTGACGTTGTTATGCTGAAATACGTTTTAAGATAAACTTTACTGTTTTGCTAATCCTGTTGACCTTCGTGTTTGATTAACAAACCGTGGAACGCAAAACAAATCAGTTTAATATCAACTGCTAAAAAATCTTCTACAATATTAGATTCTGATAATCTATATTGCTTTCAAAGAAATACGTCTGTTCTAATTAATTAATTTGATCTAAATGTCGAGAAACAATGTTAACTGTCTTGCAGAAACATGGATTGAATCAGTAATGCCGCCTTAATCTGGGCAATATTCGTTTAACAAAATGGTTCGTATTTGTTGTAGTAACGTAAAAATAATTATGCGAACTTTATATATTTTTCAAATAAATTTCCATAGCCTTTACATTAGCTAAAAGATTACTAGTACAATATGTTAGCTGACAGAAATGGTGTTATAATCCTGCTTAATACGTAAGTGGATGTATTTGATTTTATTCGCTAGAAACTTTAATTCTTTATTATGTTGCACGGTAATTATATGTGTTTACGTTTTGTATGCTAGGAGCAACACGTTAATCATTGACGTTAAAAATATTCTACGTAATATACAGGGTGCGTACGGTATTTGAGGACATGCATAAATGTAACTTCGCGAATTTTTTTTTTTATTTTTTTTCCTTTTCCGATAAGAAATGGCGGACTACAACATCACTCAAGAAATGAAGAGACATGCTGTCATCGTCGCTATGTGTGCGAACCATACAGATTTAGAGATCTCTAATTTTCTTAATTGCGCTTGTTCATTCGTGCATAAGGTTCGCCGTGAATTGGAAGCATCAGGAGCCTATACAGAATCGGTTGCAAAACGCAAAAAGCACGAACAACGTTCTGACACTGTCCAACTTGCAGAATTTTTAGAGCAAGTGCAAGCGATCATAGACAAAGACCCTTCAAAATCAATAAGGGTCCTTGCGAGTGAGCTTTATGTTTCTGAGCGCCTTATTCGTAGAGTTGTCCACGAAAACCTTTGGTATAAGTCTTACGTGATGCGCAGAGAGCAGTTCATGTCGGAACGAACACGGGAACAAAGAGTTCTCCGACCAAAACGTCTTTTAAACAAAATCAAACACCCTGAGGCGCCCAAAATGTTATGGTTTTTTTGCGACGAAAAAAATTTTGACCAAGACCAAAAGACCAATCGCAGAAATGACAGATGGCTATGTTCAAATCCTACGGAGGTTCCTGTTGTTTATGCACACAAAATTTCCAGCCACTGTTATGGTTTTAGGTGTTGTCAGCAACGAAGGACATGTTATGCCACCACACTTTTTTACTCAAGGACTTCGAGTGAACTCTGCTGCATACATCGAGGTTTTGGAGACGGTAGTGAAACCCTGGATAGATAATGTAAGCGGAGGCAGACCATACATTTTTCAACAAGACTCTGCTCCTTCACATAAAGCGATGGCGACACAAGATTGGATGGCCGAAAATTTTCATGACCACATAACACCGAACCTATGGCCACCTAGCTCCCCAGACCTTAATCCTTTGGATTATTACGTATGGGGCGTAGTTGTGCGTGAGACCAATAAGCGTCCTCATAAGACCACTTCTTAGCTGAAGACTGCTGTAAATGCCGTTATGGTCAATATGAACAAGGAGCAGTTGATTCGGGCATGTAATTGTTTCCGGACCCGGATCGAAGAGGTTATTGCTGCTACTAGCGATTTTATTAAATAACTTTATAGCCATATATTAATTTAACGCTGTATAAGAAATTCCTAAAATTTCATCAAATTTTATTGAAAATACAAGCTAATTCATTTTACTCTCAAGTTGTCCTTAAATACCGTACGCACCCTGTATTATGCGTACTTCAAATATGCAGGTTAAATAAGTTTCCAAATGTTTTAATTCGCCGATAAAATTAAAATTATATTATTGTCTTGTCTATTTTAAAATCGTCGCATAATTGAGTCTTTGATGTATAACAATATTATGTAATGAAGCCGTAATTGCATTTGCAAGTCACAGAAATAAGATTTGTATACCTCTACTTACTACTGCGATGAAAAAGTAAGGTTAAATTGTCATTTAAAACTCCCGGGCATTAGGAAGGCAGGTAAATTTTTTTTCCTAGGTTGGTAGGACTGTCTATGATATTTACCAAACGTTTGTTTGTCAAAAGGTTTAATTATCTCCGAGTTACACGTGTTTTTGTAAACATCCAAAAGTGAATTTTTTGATTTTTACAATGGGTGATTTTGATGAGCAAAGAACTTGCATCAAATTTTGTTTGCGAAACGAATATTCTTGTGCGGACACGTTGAAAATGTTGCGGAAGGCCTTTGATGATCAAACTATGGCACAAAAAACGTTTATAAGTGGTAAAACGAGTTTAAAGCGGGCCGAGAACGCGTTGAAGACGAACCGCGCTCTGGACGACCATCAACGTCTATCGACGAGGGCCACGTCCAAAAAATCAAAGATTTGGTGTTTGAAAATCGTCGATTGACAATTAAAGACCTTGCTGATAGTGTTGGAATATCATTTGGCTCAGCCCAAACCATTTTGAAGGATGTTTTGTGTCTCAAACGCGTCAAGTCTCGATTGGTGCCAAAATCGCTCAATTTTTTGGAAAAAAAACGTCGCGTTGATGTGTGTGAAACTTTCCTGTCTGACTATCAGGACCACTTAAGATGCATCATTACTGGAGACGAGACTTGGATTTACGCATATGACCCTGAAACCGCCGACCAATCCAGCGATTATCGTGCAAAAGGTGAAGCGAAACCGAAAAGACCACGGCAAAGTCGATCGAAAATCAAGATCATGTTGACAGTTTTCTTTGATTATCGTGGTGTGGTGCACTATGAATTCCTTCCGCCGGGCCAAACTGTCGACAAAAAATATTATTTGAGCGTTATGCGTCGTTTGCGTGAAGCTATTCGTCTGAAACGGCCGGAATTATGGGCGAACAACTCTTGGTTCCTTCATCACGATAATGCACCATGTCATACTGCATTAGTTCTTCGCGACTTTTTTGCCAAAAACTCGACTCATATCGTTCCGCAACCACCGTATTCGCCTGATTTGGCCCCGTGCGACTTCTGGCTATTCAGCAAACTCAAAAGGCCAATGCAGGGACGCCGTTTTGACACGATTGTGGAGGTAAAAACCGAATCAAAGAAGGTCTTGAAGGCTATACCGGAAAAAGACTATTCCGACTATTTCGAGGACTGGGAAAAACGTTGGCAAAAGTGCATTTTATCGGACGGGGATTACTTTGAAGGGGATGAAATTGATTTGGAAGAATGAATAAAGAATTTACATATTATAAACAAATTCACCTTACTTTTTGATCACAGTAGTATGTTCCAGAAATAAGGTTTATTTACATCTGCTTACGTCCTACAAATAAGCTTTATATATATATATATATATACAGGGTGACAAATGGGAAGTTGCCTAAGGTAATCACTTATAATTTTGAGATAAAAGCAGGGAAAAAAATAATAAATATACAAATTAGATCAGTGAAGTGGTCATTTTTATTCGAAATAGGTTTCAGTTTAATCGAACATTTTCAACAGACACATATTACGTTTTTAAAAACATGATAAAACCTGGCTAGGGAATAACTATTAATGGTAAATATTTTCGAAGTGATCCCCATCTGAACTTGCAAAAAAATGAAGCCGTTTTTGGAAACTATGAAAAACTTGTTCAATTTTAGATAAAGAAATACTAGAAATTCCTTTTCTAATAGCTTCTCTCAAATCATCTTTGGTCTTGGATTTTTCCACGTAGTGGGGGCCATTCTATACCTGCGTGTGCAAACTTGGGATATCCTAAACCGATGACGCGTTCACCATAAACTTCGTAAATAGCTTTAGATACCTCTTGAGTTCTATGCGGTGTAGCACTATATTGCATAAAATAATAGTTCCTGACTAATTTACGTTTCTTAGCGAAAGGAAAAAATTTTGTAAGGATGTAACTTAATGAATTTTTTTATTATTGATCTTAGTGTCTCTTGTTTCAGTTTTTAAGCTGCTGCAGCATTTTTTATTGAGTCCGTTGGATTATTCTTGAAATCTTCTTCGACCTCGGCAACCTTATCTTCTGTTGTAAGTGTGTATGAAGGACCAGGAAAATCATAACGACGATCGTCAAGGGAATAATAATTGATGAAGTTATCAATTACTCTAAGAAAGAAGTAAAAAAAACTTAAAAACTTTATTAAAGAATGCGGTTATACGATGAAGTCAAATATAATTTTTTTCATTCTTACCTTCTAAGAGTATTTTGACTGGCTACTCTTTTACTGCCAAACTTAGTACGAAAACGCTTCAGTATAGTTTTTACCTCTAGGATAAAAGCACTCGATGAGATACACCTTTTCTTCGTTCGTAAAATCACTCTTTTAAAAGTACACGTATTGCTCTTTACGGTGTCTCAATAGAAACTGACCATATTCTAGAATGTACCTACTTGGGCTTCGCCTTATACGATACAGTAGAGGGGGAAAGAGATGCATATACTTTAGGCAACTTCCCATTTGTCACCCTGTATATATATATATATATATATATATATATATATATTGTAACATGGTGGCAGTTTTAAGGTTAACCGCCACAGGAGCAATTAGCTTTGGGGGACGCGCAATTCGCAAAAGGCACGAATATGCCCGATGCGCCCCCTTTTTAGGTAGCTAAAGTCTCGGATGACTTTGCTCCTGGGTCCGGGCACGAGAAGCCGTTCTTCAGACCCAACTTACCCGTTGCAACGCCGCGCAAACGTCGTTGCGTGGCTCGTGCGTCGTTCTCGCCTGGCTAGTTGAATCTCGGAGAGGGCGGTATTCGGGAGGAGAGGTGAAAGCTCCTCGTCGCGGAAATAATAAAAAACTCACAAAAATAATAAAAAAGAAAGAAAAAGAAATTAAATAAATTAAATGAGAAAATCTGTAAATAGAAAAAAAGCGTAAATAATCTATCGTTACCTAAAATAAAATAAAATTACAACAAAACATGACCGGAAAATCAATAATATTAAATAAGAAAAGAAAGGAAAAAAAAGAGCAGAGTCGATTAAAATTAATAAAATAATTTAATAAATTAAACAAAGAATAAATAGCAACGATAGAAATTACAAAATAACAATAAAACAATGAAAAAAAATTATAAATAACGCGAACGAGAAGCGCAGGAGACAAGATGAGCTATAATGCGCCGAAAAGGCTCCCGCGCGCAGCGTACTATACGAGTGCGAGAGAGAAAGAACGTCTCTCGCACTACGCCTATGAGAGTGAGAGAGAAAGGCCTCCCTCACTCGCGCGTGCAGGTAAACGTACGGGTGCGAGAGAGAAGAATACTCTCCCGCACGGAGCCCGTTGGAGCGAGAGAGAAAGCGCTCTCCCACTTCGGCGTGCCGCGTCTACTGCGAGTACGAGAGAGACAACGAGTCTCCCGTACTGCGCCGTAGGAGTGAGAGAGAAGGCGCTCTCCCACTTTTATGCGCCTAGCCTTACGCGAGTGCGAGAGAGAACGCAACTCTCTCGCACTGATCTTACTTGGGTGGGAGGAGAGGCCTCTCCCACTCGCGCGCGCGCCGTATATGCTGCGAGTGCGAGAGAGAAAGCGACTCTTCCGCACTGCTACCACTAGAGTGAGAGAGATACCGCTCTCTCACTCGCACGAACCGCGTGAAATAAATATAACCAAAAAGCGGAGTAACCGGCGGAGGTTACTAATAAAAGCAAAAAGTAAAAATATAAAATTATGTGCGCCGGTCAAGTTCACAAAACGGTAAGGGCTGGTTAGCCTCGCACGCCGAGCAACAAAAATAAATGCAATGACGCCGCTGCCGCCGGTGAAGGATGTGTCGCGGGGCACGTCGCCTTGCTTGTTCGCCCCTGCGTTGAAGTGAAGGTACACGGCACGATCCGTTTGGTGTCGCTGTCCTCCAACACTCCACGCACAACCGGGAACGTTCAAAAACACTAAAAACTCGCGAGGAAAACTCTCGCAAAAGGATGTCGAGACGCGGGAAGAGGGCACGCGTCCGAACTATGAAAATGGCGGAAGGGAACTGCCTGAAAAACGCGGGAAGAAGCTAGCTTGCCTAGCCACGTTACCGAAATTAAACTCGGCTCGCGGACAGCGGAATCGCGCGAAATATAAACACGCGCGGAATACGGAGTATTCTCCGTGACAATATATATATAAATATATATATATATTTATATATATACTGGGTGTCCCTGAATTCATTTAAAATATTCACAACGCCTCATGCAAGAGAAATTTTATAAATAAAAAACCTTGTTACATTAAAGTCGGTGAATTAATTACCATTTAATTAACAATAGATTAACAGCCAATCAGATTTTTTCGCGATCAAGTAGGCGAGCCTTGAGAGAAAAAAAAATACAAAAATGGGCGAGGCTTTTGATTTTTAACTATACATTGAAATGCGGCGATGTGTGCGTCGCACTGCTACGCTTGTTTCTCTCCACTCCGTCGCGAATTTTAATCCTGATCTTACTATTAGTATTATGTCCTCTTAGTACTATGTCCTCTCATTCGTAACATCTTATTTATTCAAATAATAAATGATTTTATTAATGTAAAAATATTAAATGAAATTCAAATGACATATTATAACGTAAAAAATGAAAATCATTATTCACGTCAAAAATGGAAATCATTATTCACATAAAAAATGTTTTTTAGAAAATCCATTATTTTAATTTTTCTAAAAATAAGAACTTCAATGGAAGTGCCTTATTAGTAAATTATAAAAATATTTCAAATTTAATTAAGGAAAAACCGATAAGCGAATAAATGTTTTAAGTTTGGCATCGTAAATTTTAATATTGCTTATGATTTTCAAGCTGTAAATAAATTGGTATAAAATTTTCTGCAATCTATTAAAGGAGATTGAACGTTTCAAAAAATATTTTATTTTCATAATGTCTTTAGTTACAATTTTTTATAAGAAATAACATTAATGGTATTCTCGAGTATAAGATAAAATTTTTTTAAATTTTTATTTTATAAGTAATTATTTTTTAACACGTTGACTGCCGTGGGGGTCACCGGTGACCGGCACTCGACTTCGCTACAGCGCCGTGGGGGCCACCGGTGACCAGCGCGCCCTATGTATCGCATAATAGAAAATTTATCGTGGCGCCACGGGCAACCCCTGTAAAATTGGCGTGACATTCAACGTGTTAAAGTATTCTTTATTCTTTAAGAAAATATTATAAAATCAATTTCATATATTTTTTAAAATAATTATCCTATTCGAGTCACGTACCAGGAAATTATAAGCGTAAAAGAGTTTTTGTTTTTTCAGTTATCTATTTTTCACGTCATATGATATTTGAATTTTAATTGATGTTTGTACATAAGTCAATCATTTATCATTTGAATAAATTCGAAGAGGTTACGAATGAGAGAACATAAGAGCAGAACTAAAATTCGCAACCAAGTGGGGAGAAACAAACGTAGCAGTGAGACGCGCACATCACCGCCTGGCTTTTGCACATTCAATTGTTTTATGCTCATTTCTTTTAGATTCAAATTTTTTAAATAATACTTTATTTGAATATTTAGAATTTTTTCCTGATTTTTTTTAAATTAATTAAATACTGATAATATTTTGTATTATTGTATAATAAAATAAATCTTTTTCTATTTCGTTTATAGTTTTGATGATTAATTTTAGATTTTTTTTTTTTTTTACTTTCCATAAACTATTAAAAAATATAACAAATAAAAATTTTTTGTTTATAAAATAATAATTTAAACGAATTGACTTTGAAATATTCAAACCTTATAGCAAATACGATAATTTTTTTTAATTCGTAACTTTTAATGCACTAACTTATTCGCTTAGTTTCTGTAAAAGAACTTTTTTTTAGGTATTTCGATGAAAGCCAATATATCTAAAAGTTTTTTAATTGTTTCTACAATTGATGCTTAAGATTATTAATTAACTATGATTTTTTCACACTATATTTGATTGAACTTAATCTTTTATTGTAATGTCCATTTATTCATAAAACAATTATTAAAAAAAAAAATGCTGCGTCTTATTATTTATACTTTAAATGCATAAAAATGTAATATGAGGTAACTGAGTGAAAGACTCGAATGTGTAATAGATTCAAGGTCGTTTTCCTATTTGTAACATCCATGAATTTTTTAAAAATATTTTTTTAAAGGGCAGTTTTTTTTTCGTGCAACGAATAATGTAAAACAGCTTAAAATCTCGTGTGAATACAAAATTTTAATCATTTTAATATCTTGCTTTATAAAAATTTTATTGTATTTATCAAACAACGTACTGTAATAAAAAATTATAATATTAAATTCATAATTTTCTTGAACACATAATAAAAGATGCATACTGTAAAATAGAAAAAATTTTATAATTAATTAAAAATGTTTTGATGTGATATGAGAAAAAATAATATAGAAAAAGATAAAATTAAAATACCTTATAAATTGCTATTTCCTTCGTAACTGCTGCTCCTTCTGCTGCTGGTGCTGCTTTACTCCTTTCTGCTGGTATCCTTACTCTTCCAGATGTACCTTTCCCTGGTTATGATGCTCCAACTGTCTCTGTAAAATAGAAAAATTATTAAAAATTAACTTAATTATAATAAATATTGATAATTAAATATGAAAAACATGTATCAGTTGTATTAGGTTGCTGCAAATGAAATGGCCGATTTAGCAATGACATAAAGTTGGCTGCAATTTTAGTGTATTATGTTGGCACAAGGCGGCGCAAATGATATGACATATTGAAGTATAAATACTGCTACCTTGGTTTATGGAGTCATTTCTGTTTTGCACTTCATAGTGATCGTAGAAACAAAAAAAAAAAGTGAACATGGAAGTGAATCAAAAACGACTTTTTACTATACGAATTCAAATTAGAGCACAACGCAACGGAAGCAACGAGGAATATCAACAGCGCATTTGGGCCTGATACAGTTAGTGAACGAACCACTCGGCGGTGGTTCGAAAAATTTCGATCTGGAGATATGGACCTTGGGAATGAGCCACGTGGACACCCAGGACCTTCAATCGATAACGACGAGCTGCGTGCATTAGTGGAGTCTGACCCCCGCCAAATCATAAGGGATCTTGCCGAGAAATTAGGCGTTCACAATTCGACAGTTTGCTGCCACTTGCAACAACTTGGAAAAGTGAAAAAGCTTGACGAATGGGTTCCGCATGATCTTACCGAGCAAAACATGCCGCGTCGAATGGAGATTTCAAGTTCTCTTCTCTCCCGCAACAAAAAGGAACCGTTCTTGCACCAAATTGTGACCTGCGATGACAAGTGGATTTTATACGATAATCGTCGCCGATCGGCCCAATGGCTAGATGCCGATGAAGCGCCAAGACACATGCCGAAACCAAGCCCTCATCCAAAGAAAATCATGGTAACTGTTTGGTGGTCTGTAGCTGGAGTTATCCACTATTCGTTAGTCACTATCCACTAAACCATCAATGCTGAGAAATACTGTGCTCAACTCGATGAAATGCATCAGAAATTGATAGTCCAACGACCTAGGCTTGTCAACAGGGATGGAGTGATACTGCGCTTCATGATAACGCACGACCTCATGTATCGAGAACAACGGTCCAAAAATTAAACGAGTTGTGCTATGAGACTCTTCCTCACCATCCATATTCACCAGACCTCTCACCAATAGATTACGATTTCTTTAAACATTTGGATCACTTTTTGACAGAAAAAAGATTTAATAATGAGGCTGCTGTCAAAAATGCCTTTGAGGAGTTTCTTCGAACCAGAAACTCGGACTTCTACAAAACTGGAATAAATGTACTTGTATCTCGTTGGGAAAAGTGTGTTGCATCTATTGGTACCTATTTTGATTAAATAAATTGTCTTTATAAAAAGTTACAGCTGTTTAAAAATTTATTACTAAATCGGTCATTTCATCTGCAGCAACCTAATAATTAACAACAAGCAGAAGGTGGGCCTTGCTCGAAATGTACTTTTGGTACAAGCAGTTTAAAGCAATGTTCACTTCTGCTTAGTGTAAAGTCATATAACAACAGACGTTCAATGGAAAACATCCAGAAAGCTGGCTTACAAAATTCCATGTCTTTACGCTGGACCAGTATTAAAAAACTCAAGTTTAAAACGTTAAAATTTAGAAAATCTTTTATTTCTCAACAATGAACCATCGTGAAGACCGCTGAAATTTTGTAAACAAGCTTTGTGGATATATTTCATGGAATATCTAGTAAGCTTAACTCCAATAACCTATAATAATATAAAAAAATTAGTAATGTGACAGCGACATTTAAAATAAAAATTAAAATTAAAAATTAAAAATATTGGGTGTACAACTTTGCTTCCGCCGTTTTTTTTTCCGAAATTCGAGGCTTTATTGTAAAAAACTGGTTATACACCCTCCATTCCAAAAGAAACCGAACTTTTTAAAAAAACAAAAAACCAATGTACATTTTGGAACAAATCATTTTTATTAATTCATGTATTTCCCTTCTGCATCGATACACAAATTTGCACGCTCCAACAAGTTGTCAAACGACTTCTCCATGTCCTTGATTGGAATGGTCTTTAGGACGTCGGTCGTCGCCTTCTCAATGGCTTCAATCGATGCGTGCCACTTTCCTTTCATCACCAAATGCAGTTTAGGGAACAGATAGAAATCGCACGGAGCCAGATCTGGTGAGTAGGGTGAATGATGCTAAGGAATAATGTGATTTTTGACCAAAAATTCAGTTACAAGTCGCGAACGATGTGATGGTGCATTATCGTGCAAAAGAGTCCAACTGCCGATTTCTCGATATTCTGGCCGAATACGACGAATTCTTGCCAGCAAACGCTTCATGACGCCCAAGTAAAACTCTCCAGTGACTGTCTAGCCGGGTAGAACAAATTCTTTGTGGATAATTCCTTTTGAATCGTAAAAACAAATCAGCATAACCTTAATTTTTGACTTCACCAAGCGACTTTTTTTGGGTGTTCCTTCAGCCGGCGCTCTCCATTCAGCACTTTGCCGCTTTGTTTCGGGCTCATATTCAAAACACCACGTCTCGTCACCAGTTACAATCGATTTTAAGAAGTTCCGATCCTTCCGAGCACTTCTAACGATGTCTTTGCAATGCTCAATTCGATCAACTTTTTGGTCTTCGGTGAGTCTGTGTGGTACAAACCGCAAATTAACCTTCTTAAGGCCCAAAACTTCGGTCAAAATGCGGTATGCGGTTGTTTGGGGAATGCCTAATTCCATTTCAATAACTTTCACCGACAATTTTTTGTTATTTTTGATGAATTCACGCACTTTTTCGATGTTTTCTTCCGATAATCCGGTTCTGGGACGGCCTGATCTTTCGTCATCATCCAGCGTCTCTCTACCCGATTTGAATCGCCTGAACCACTCGTAAACTTCCGTACGGGATAGACAATCATCACCATATGCATTTTGTAGCATTTGATGCGTTTCAGTAAAAGTTTTACCAAGTTTAACACAAAAATCAATTGCAGCTCTTTGTTTGAAACTCGTTTTCCGACCGATGTACAAAACACACTGACATTTGAAACGCAATAACTTTTGTTGTATGCATCGAAATGTCATGAAATTTATACCAGTTGTCGATGAGGGACTACGCCATCCACCGTTAAAATATTACAACAGATGGCACAAGTGGTACTATTTTTTTTAAAAAGTTCGGTTTCTTTTAGAATAGAGGGTGCACATTTATGATTCAAAGTATTGTCCATCGCTGGCCACTACTTTCTCCCATCTTTCCAGCAGCATATGAATCCCGCGTTGAAAAAACTGGTCATCTTTTGAATCGATCCACGAATCGATCCAATTTTTTACTTCTTCAAAAGACCGGAAGTGCTGGTCAGCCAGGCCGTGTGCCATTGATTGAAACAAGTGATAGTCCGAGGGAGCAACGTCTGGAGAATACGGCGGGTGAGGTAGGACTTCCCATTTCAAAGTTTCCAAGTATGTTCCCTGGAGCATTTTTTCGAGATCAGCGAAGAGCCAGTAGTCGCTGGGGGCTGAATCTGGCGAATACGGAGGGTGGGGAAGCAAATCAAAGCCCAATTCGTTCTATTTTGCCATTGTTTTCATGGACTTGTGGCATGGTGCATTGTCTTGGTGAAAAAGGATTTTTTTCTTCTTCAAGTGCAGTCGTTTTGCTGCGATCTCCTCCTTCAAACGTACCAACAAGTCAATATAATAATCACTGTTAATCGATTTACCTTTTTCCAGGTAGTCAATGAAAATCACGCCATGTGTATCCCAAAAAACATACGCCATGACTTTGCCAGCAGACTGCTGCGTTTTTGGACGTTTTGGGCGGCTTTCGCCAGCCATGCGCCACTCAGATGATTGCCGATTCGACTCCGGAGTTAAATGATGTATCCATGTTTCATCCATAGTCACGTATCGACGCAGAAAATCCTTTTTATTGCGAGTAAATAGCGATAAACAGCTCTCTGAATCGTCGACTCGTTGCTGTTTTTGTTCCACTGAAAGCAATCGCGGCACCCACTTGGAAAAAATCTTTTTCAT
Source organism: Chalcis sispes (assembly GCA_949987625.1). Taxonomy (NCBI): domain Eukaryota; kingdom Metazoa; phylum Arthropoda; class Insecta; order Hymenoptera; family Chalcididae; genus Chalcis; species Chalcis sispes. The sequence goes on along the minus strand of OX465098.1, from coordinate 17,027,765 downwards.
GCTCGATTTTTTATGAAGGATTGTAAATACGCTTCCAGATGATATCTGTGTCATGTCTGCAATCTCACGGACCTTCACTTTGCGATTTTTCATTACAATTTTTAACACTTTACTCACATTTTCCTGTGTAACGGCTTCCAATGGCCTACCCGAACGTTCCGCATCGTTTGTGTCCGTACGACCACGTTTAAACTCAGCATACCAACGACAAATCGTTGGTTTGGATGGAGAAGAGTCCGGGTAATGTTTTTTAAGCCATTGCTGGGCTTCTACGGTGTTTTAACCCATTAAAAAACAATGTTTTATCAACACGCGAAACTCGCTTTTTTCCATTTTTCAAACAAATTACAAAGTGACTTTACTCTAACCTCGATAACTCTGCTGTCTGTGATCCGATCAACGTAAAATTTTTACACGTTTCATGTAAAGGTTCGCACTCTATGGAAACGTGGCCAGTTTGGTACTACTAGCACCATCTCTGGGTTAGTCTCGGGACTTATTGAACGATGTGTTATATGTCTACAAATGCAATAATTTAATTAAAAAACTAATTAACTCATAAATTTAATTATCAAATGCAATGTGAACCCTTTAATACTTACGTATGTAAGCTTGGCAACTATGGATTTGCTTGAACATGTGCTTTAACAATATCAGCTACCCGTACACTGCGTGCTATACTAGGTTGTTCAAAAAGTTTTGAAAGCGACATCTATAGAGCAGTAGAAAAACCAAAATTTTTACGCCATTTTAATATTTTATCTTTCATATAAACATACCCAAAGTTTCATTCCACTCTGTCAATTCATTGTTTGTTTACAAGCCATTTGAAGTTGACGTGTCAGTGTATTTTTTTTACAATGGAAAAAACCGAATATCGTGCAGTGATAAAATTCTTTGTTTTGGAAGGTTTATCAGCAACGGAAATTCATACACAAATGGTAAAAGTGTTAAAGGAATCTGTTTCTTCATTTCCAACTGTGCATCGATGGGTTTTAGAGTTTAGACGTGGTCGAAAAAGCGTTGAAGACGATCCACGCTCAGGACTTCCAAGAAGTGCATCAACACCAGCATTCATAGCAAAAGTACAGGATATGGTTTTGGAAAATCGTCGATTGACCGAGAGAGATTTAGTAGAGGCCCTAGACATCTCATTAGGCAGTGTGAGTCATATTTTAAATGAAGTTTTGGGTTTTAGAAAGCTCTGTGCACAATGGGTGCCGCATTCGCTCACAGTAGAACAAAAACACGTTTGAATGCGACTTTCTGAGCAACATTTGGAGCGTTTTCGAAAGGATAAAAAAGATTTTTTGCGTCGATTTATCACTATGGATGAGACTTGGGTTTACCATCATGACCCTGAATCAAAACAAGAGGCTAAAGAGTGGTGTCAACCAGGCACTTCGGCACCAAAGCGAGTTCGTGTCCAGAAATCGGCGAAGAAGGTGTTAGCGTCAGTTTTTTGGGATGCAAAAGGGATTTTGTTGGTGGATTATCTTCAAACTGGCAAAACAATAAATTCTGAATATTATTGTAACCTTTTGGACCAATTGGATGAAAAAATTAGTGAAAAAAGACCCGGTTTGTACAAGAAAAAAATCATTTTTCATCAAGACAATGCACCCGCTCACACAGCTCAAAAAATCATCACTAAAATAACCGAATTGAAGTACGAATTGTTGCAGCATCCACCTTATTCGCCTGATTTAGCTCCCTCTGACTTCTGGCTGTTTCCACACCTCAAGAAATTCTTTCGTGGGAAGCATTTTTCATCAAACGAAGAGGTTATAGCCGTCGTAGAGGAGTATTTTGCAGGCCTTGCAGAAAGTTACTTTCATGATGGGATAAACAAGCTGGAAAATCGTTGGACCAAGTGTATTGAACTTATGGAAGATTATACTGAGCAATAAAAGTGATTTTACCAACAAAAGAAAGTATCTTTATTTCCGCTTTCAAAACTTTTTGGAAAACCTAGTATATATTTTAGATCGCCCGTAAAAAATTCAGAATAATTAATTTTAAAAATACTTAAAATTAATGTAATATATTTATATATTATATTTATTAGTTAAAAATGATTTTATAATGATAAATGTGGTACGTGATAAAAAATCAAAACGGCCGCAAAATGTTGACAAATTTTCGGCAACAAAATTAAAAAAATTGCTTTACTCCGTGCTTGCATTATGCTTACATCGTGCATTCCACAGTGGCGACAACATTTTTTGACCACCCGTGGCTGCATATTGACGTCAAAACGCGAGCATACGAGACGAGCACGCGTGGTCAAAAATTGGCGAGCACGTACTGCTATCAGGGGATAATTTGAAAGTGGCGGCATTCTGTCGACATTATGCATAGCATCATGACGCCAAAATGACCACACGCCGTGATTTCCACGGCGTGTTGACAACGTGTAAACAATGCGGGCACGCAACTGAACATCCTGAATATTTCTTTGAAAGTTTCATTGGAAGCACTCGTGCTGTATGGTTGGTTACTGATTATATAGAATATATGAAATATTTATATTTGTATTTATATTTAATTTTTTTTATCAAAAATGTAGAATTAATGTTTTAATGTTAATGTTTTTTTATCAAAAATTAGGAATTTATTGTGACAAAACGGTACATTATGTTTATCTGAAGTATTTTCCATCACAAGCAACTACTTCTTTCCATCTCTCAGGCAGCATTTGAATACCACATCTGAAAAACTCATCTTTTGAGGCAATCCACGAATCAACTCAATTATCGATATCTCGATATGATGTAAAGCGCTGCTCATACAGACCACGCGCCATCGATCGGAATAAATGATAGTCAGACGGCGCAATGTCTGGTGAATACGGCGGGTAAGGTAACACTTACCAATTAAGTGTTCCCAAATAGTTTATTCTCATAATTTTCTCTTTTTTGGATTATTATACAGGGTGCGTACGGTATTTGAGGACAACTTGAGAGTAAAATTAATTAGCTTGTATTTTTAATAAAATTTAATGAAATTTTAGGAATTTTTTATACAACGTTAAATTAATATATGGCTGTAAAGTTATTCAATAAAATCGCCATTAGCAGCAATAACCTCTTCGATCCGGGTCCGGAAACGATTACATGCCCGAATCAAATGCTCCTTGTTCATATTGACCGTAACGGCATTAATAGCAGTCTTCAGCGAAGAAGTGGTGTTATGAGGACGCTTATTGGTCTCACGCACAACTACGCCCCATACGTAATAATCCAAAGGATTAAGGTCTGGGGAGCTAGGTGGCCATAGGTTCGGTGTTATGTGGTCATGAAAATTTTCGGCCATCCAATCTTGTGTCACCATCGCTTTATGTGAAGGAGCAGAGTCTTGTTGAAAAATGTATGGTCTGCCTCCGCTTACATTATCTATCCAGGGTTTCACTACCGTCTCCAAAACCTCGATGTATGCAGCAGAGTTCACTCGAAGTCCTTGAGTAAAAAAGTGTGGTGGCATAACATGTCCTTCGTTGCTGACAACACCTAAAACCATAACAGTGCCTGGAAATTTTGTGTGCATAACAACAGGAACCTCCGTAGGATTTGAACATAGCCATCTGTCATTTCTGTGATTGGTCTTTTGATCTTGGTCAAAATTTTTTTCGTCGGAAAAAAACCATAACATTTTGGGCGCCTCAGGGTGTTTGATTTTGTTTAAAAGACGTTTTGATCGGAGAACTCTCTGTTCCCGTGTTCGTTCCGACATGAACTGTCCTCTGCGCATCACGTAAGACTTATACCGAAGGTCTTCGTGGACAACTCTACGAATAAGGCGCTCAGAAACATGAAGCTCACTCGCAAGGACCCTCATTAATTTCGAAGGGTCCTCGTCTAAGATCGCTTGCACTTGCTCTAAAAATTCTGCAGATCGGACAGTGTCAGAACGTTGTTCGTGCTTTTTGCGTTTTGCAACCGATTCTGTATCGGCTCCTGATGCTTCCAATTCACGGCGAACCTTATGCACGAATGAACGGGCGCAATTAAGAAAATTAGAGATCTCTAAATCTGTATGGTTCGCACATATAGCGACGATGACAGCATGTCTCTTCATTTCTTGAGTGATGTTGTAGTCCGCCATTTCTTATCTAAAAAGGAAAAAAAATTTTAAAAAGAATTCGCGAAGTTATAGTCACATTTATGCATGTCCTCAAATACCGTATGCACCCTGTAGTGTATCCACTTTTCATCACCAGTGACGATACGATGTAAAAAATCCTTTTTTTTATGCATAGCAAGCAGCATTTCACTTATGAATAATCGGCCTTCAACATCTCTTGGCTTTAGTCCGTATGGAACCCAATAACTTTGTTTTCGAATAATCCCTAACGATTTTAAACGATGTGAACTGCTTGCTGAGTCACTTCTAATATAAGTGCAAGCTCTTTTTGCGTTTGAGACGAATCTTCTTCCAACAATGCTTCCAATTCCGTGTCCTAAATCAATGAGTCAATTTATTAATGCTTCAAATATTATAAATCATAGATTTGGTTTCAATACAAAGAGAAACTGCGATACTTATACTCGTAATTTTGTTAACACGTTGACTGCCACGGCAATTTTCAGAAATCTGGCCTAAAATGACAATTTGATTTAATCACATTATATTATTATGAGATAACTCGTAGTTGGCGTCCTAGAAGAGAACGCTATCTACGAGTTATCTCGTAGTCGGCAGTCAACGTGTTAATATCATTACTAATTAATTTTTGATGACTCCATTATAATATGAGTTCTTAATCTATGAGTTAATTGCCATTACTTCTAAAATGGTGAGTTTTTAAATTATTTTTTATTTTATTAATTCTTTGAAGACTATTAACCACAGATTTAGTTTTAATATAAGAACAAACCGCGGTACTTATAATTCTGAAAATGCCATTATTAATTAATTTATTATTACTTCATAAAAATGTGAGTTCCTGATCTATGAGATAATTTATTAATGCTTTACAGATTACAAACCATAGATATAGTTTCAATAAGAGGGTGAACAGCGATACTTATAATTTTGAAAAGGCCACTATTATATAATTTATTTCCTCTTAAAATTGCGAGCTCTAATTTACTGAGTCAATTATCGGATTTATAATGACAAAAAAATAGGTAATGACTTAAATTGCGGAAAAATGATATCTGTACATATGGATCATTTAAATAATGCAGATTAGAATATATTTCGTTTGAATTTTAATAATGCGAATGTAAATTGATAATGGAAATCAAATGTATATTTCAGCAAATTCAAATGTGTAGCATTTATTTTCTTTTATTATATTAATGATTGTTGAATCGTTTGTAGTCAATCATGTTATTAAGCTCGATTAAGTATATTTTTTAAAATTTCAGAGATTATCAATTTAGCTTTTATTTTGATAACATTAAAAAACAGTGAAAAAATTTAATTCTAAAAATTCCATGATATAAAGCTAACGATTTGTCACAAGAACTGCAAATATATTATATTTTGTATTATCTATTGTTTAAATTTAAAAAAAATAATATTGTATGTTACAAAAAAATTTTATCGATTTTTAGTGGAAAAACATTTTAGATCTGCCCTTAAGAAAAGAGTAGAGCTTCTGTTCAACGATATAAAACTTTATTTTAGATAAACTAATAACTAAATCTACGTTTTTTTCAAACAATGTATAGGAGGGAAAAAGAAATCGATTAAGTTCTACTTGTACTTTATTGTTTGAATTTTTATTCTTTTTAAAAATAAATGTTTTTAACCCTTTAGCTTACAATGACGCCTCAGAGACGTGATAGGTCTACCGAGCCAAACATGAACAAGACGTTTCAGAGACGTGGTGAGTCTACGCGTGACCGACCTTGATGTCGCCTTTGGCACGCAAAATTAGAAATTAAATCGTAAAGCAAGGAGTTAATTTATAAAAAGATTCATCAAAGTTAAAGTTAGAGAAATTATAAATTATACATATGGTTTATACTGTAACGGGGTGGCAGATTTAACGTTACCTGCCACAGGAGCAATTAGCTTCGGGGGACGCGCAATTCGCAAACGGCGTGAAAATGCTCTTTGCGCCGCCTTGTTGGAAGCTAAAGTCTCGGACGGCTTTGCTCCTAGGTCCAGGCACGAGAAGCCGGTCTACGGACCCCACTTACCCGTTGCAACGCCGCGCAAACGTCGTTGCGCGGCTCGTGCGTGGTCCTCACCTGGCTAGTTGATCTCGGAGAGGGCGGTATTCGGGATGAGAGCTGACTGCTCCTCGTCGCGCAAATAATCAAAAAAGGAAAAAATTGAAAAGCAAAAAAAAATAAATAAATTTAAAAAAAGAAAAAAAAGCTTAAATAAATTAAGCGAAAGAAGCTCGCAACTGAAAGAAAAATAAAACAAATTTAAAAAGAACACAGGAAGAAAAAGGATAATATAGAAGAAACAGAAAGAAAGAAAATAAACGAAATATATAAATAAAATAATTTAATGAAAAAGATATAATAAATAATAAATTAAATAAATAAAACAAAAGAATACAAAAGAATACAAAAGAATAAATTACAATCGACATGCACGAGGAGCGCAGGCGTTAAGGCGAATGTAAGGCGCGAAAACGGTTCCCGCACGCACCGTACTATACGAGTGCAAGAGGGAAATAACGTCTCCCGCACTACGCCTATAAGAGTAAGAGAGAAAGGCCTCTCTCACTCGCGCGCGCCGTTTAACGTACGGGTGCGAGAGAGAAGAACGCTCTCCCACTCCTGCGCGCCACGTCTACTGCGAGTACGAGAGAGACAACGAGTCTTCCGTACTGCGCCGTAGGAGTGAGAGAGAAAGCGCTCTCCCACTCTTGCGCGCCTAGCCTTACGCGAGTGCGAGAGAGAACGTAACTTTCTCGCACTGATCTAACTCGGGTGGGAGATAGAAGTTTCTCCCACTCGCGCGCGCGCCGTATATGCTGCAAGTGCGAGAGAGAAAGCGACTCTCTCGCACTGCTGCCACTAGAGTGAGAGAAACACCGCTCTCTCACTCACGCGTGCTTATGCTTCTATAGGTGCGAGAGAGATCGCAACTCTCTTGCCCTGTATACGAGAGTGAGAGAGATAGCGCCCTCTCACTCGCACGAACCGCAAAAATTAACTCGCAAAGGGAAGGAGTAACCGGCGGAGGTTACTCCTACGCAAAAGAACAGAAAAGAAATGCGCGCGCGAATGCGTAGTTTTAAACTACTTACGCTTTTCGGCTGGCCAGCCTCGCTCGCTACGCGGAGACGGGGGACAGATTGGGCGACCAAGAAAGGCGCCGTCACCCTGATCGGCTTTGCTGGATTTTCTTTCGTCGCCGGTGCTGGGTGCCTCCACCGTCGGCCGGTGATTCCTCCTGGCGACTCACGTAGCTGATGCGCACCGAACTATTGCACCGCAAGAGCTTCGCGCGCGAGAAAATCTCCACAAAAAACCCACAAAAAGAAAAAGAACGCGGGAGCACTGGGACGTAGCGCGTCCCAAAATGGCGGATTATAAAAGAAAAACTATCTTGTACGCGTAGTACTCACGAAGGCGATAATTGAACTAACTGCTTAAAACGCGGGAGGCGGCTTGTCTACCTAGCCTAGTCTCTCCCATACGGCACTCGACTAGCCTATCTCTAGTCGCGTACCGTATCTTTTCGTCCGCGACTGTCGCGTTACCTATTTTCGGCTATTTACCTTATCCCGAATACGCGAAATAAGACGAGGCGCGGAACACGGAGTGTTCTCCGTGACAATACATATGTGAGCTTATTTATTATGCAACAAAATTTTACAATGTTCTTACATACTTAATCTATGTACTTTAGTATTTAATACAAAAAATATAAAATAATAATTACATTTTCGTAAATAAAAAGTATTTGGTATCTGATACCAAACATATTGTATTACAGCAGTTCTCAATATCGCAATTTCTTCATTTTTTTCTTTATGTCAAAAGCTGTTTTTATTGAATTTGATTTAATTTTATTATTTTTAGCAAATATATTCACAAATGTTGCTCTAATTACTCTTTTACTTTTTCTTTATAAAATAGGATATTTTGAATAGACTTCTTTAATTGTTTTATTATTTGCATACATGTTGCGGTCAAGATAGCTTTGAAAACCTTTATGAAAAGCATTGGTTTCTTCATCCGACCATCTTTTTCTTATTATTGTACTTAAAAAAAAAAAGAAATTGTTAGTTGACTGTGAATTGATAAATAATTTTGTTTATTACTATGTAGTTGAGTGAGATAAACTTAGTTTCAGTTCGATGTTATTATAAGATGATATAATTATTAAAATTAAAATTACCTATATTATATTCATTTAATTCGTGATCTAGTTTAATTTTTAAAAATTTCTGAAAAATATCCACATCAGCTGTAGTTGGTAATTTTTTTATATCATGATGTCGCGAATATTCTTTGCGCGAAAGCATAGCTTTTCGTTAAATGGAATTTTGAATTTCATCTTCGAAAACATGTTCGAACCCTGTCAAAGCTTCTTGTTTTTCATTTTCACGCATTTTTGTATATTGATTTCGCAGTATTTTATAGCATAAACGAATTAACATTGGTAATGTTTCGGCGTTGTAGATTATTTCAAACCTACGTTTTTCTGCATCGTATTTTCATTCTATCCGTATAGCTTTAATTACAGTTGAGCAATGTACAGCATTAAATGCCATCGCGAAATCTTTAATGTTAGGATTTAACGATTTTATCATCATTACAAGTCTTTCTAATAATCTCATGTTAGCTCTCACATAATGTAATTGTTAATTATTGTCAAATCGTTCAGCTAATTTGTTAGCAAGTAATATTATAAGCCAATCATATCTGACAACAGCTGATATTTTATCATCCCTTAATTTTGGCGTAATTTTTTCTCTTACATCTCTTGAAGCATTTTCGTCTACTTCCATTATTGCCCGTCGGGCCTCAACTAAAATTTGTTAAGAGTGAAGGTTTTTACTGATTGGATGAGCTGTTCGAACATGAGTGCGTAGGTAATTTGTAGAATAAAAAGCACTGCATTGTTCGCACTCCAAGCGTACATTTGATTTTTTATTTTTCTTTTTTTTAGTTTGCTCTTTAACATCAAAATGATTAGTTCGTTCATTGCGATTTTTATTTTCGTCTTTAACTTCTAATAAATTATCACCATTTTTTTGTTTCGCGGAACTTTTTTCATAATTGCCATTATCACTTATCTTATTTTGATTTAAAATTTTGTCATTTCTTTTGTTTTTAGAAATTCTTCGGGTAACTATTAGCTTACCGGAAGGATTTAAAGTTCTATCTGAATTATGTCTGTTTTTTCCTAGAACTCTAATTTGTTTCAGTTTTATTCAGGGATAATGTTAAGTACAATTAAAGAACATAGTTCAGCCATAAAATATTAGAACTTTTAGAAAAGTTAAATTATATGAAATTATGAGGTCACATTAAATTTTTTATTCACATCTTGCTCAAGAAATTAACTTTTGCAAATTGGATATTTTGACATAAAATAAAGAAATTTTTTATAAATTATTATTTGTGTTTTCGCGATTGCACACAAGATTATAATTGCGGTGATAATTAATTACGTATAAGTGGCCACTTACTTTTACGTAGTTCAAGTTCTCGTTCTCTTGGAAACCGCTCGCTCGCTTGGAAAATTCTCGTTCGTTCTCCTCGCACGTGGTTACGGCTTGGCGGGCAAGAAGAGAAGAAAGATCCGCTCTTGCCCATCTCACGTCGCGCTCGACGATTTTCTCGCGCTTATCGATTTTTCCCGCGCTGCGCTATCAATTGCTTGATCGATAGCGCTGCGAACTCTGACTCGCACCGCATGACAGATGGCCTAACCTCAACAGGCCACCTGTCACAAATGTAATATAAATACTTAAAAATTATTTAATTACTTTTTCCACGGTTCATTTTACTTTAAATTCGGAAATTTCAAACTGACTGTCCGTTATATCTTCAGAGCATATATATATTAATTATATTAGAACATGTGTGTGTGTGTGTTGGAACAGATAAAAATAAAATATAAAGATTAATAAAATATTAAAATCCTTAATTTGTTTTAAAGATTTAACGGAAATTTAGTTTCGTTATGTTATACTTTCAAAAAATACTAGGTGACGTTGGCAATAGACTGTATTTTTACACTCTTTCTCGCGTTAAGGGTGTAAAGAAAAAGTACATCCTCTAGCAAGGCAGAATGAGTGTAAACAGAGTTCATGGCGTGGCTGTAAGCATGTGTGCGTGAATTGATGCACAAATTCTTTTTCTAACGACAGAGGAGAAATAAACCGAATCTAATAAATTATACGTGCGCTTTAAAATTCATTAAAAGAAATTGATTTTTGTATGCGAACAAAAAAAAAACAAATAGATAAATTAAAATATTGTAATGGAATGAAGCTTGGAAGAATTCGCTGGTATGCACTTGAGGCCTGTGCCAATCTTTTTTCAGGAATTGAAATAAAATAAAGTTTCCTTTTTTTTCTATATATTATGTATAACAGTACAAAGGAGATACACTTTATTAACTTTAAACTTAGAAGAATGTGTACACGTACAAGGTATCGCGATTAATGCGTGTGCTTTCGTTGACGAATGTCGCGAGAGTGTCGCACTCGTTATATTTAACTTTCGCCTCGAAGCGAGACGACGCTGTTACAATTATGCTTATTACGCTCTAAATACAAACAAAGTAAATACGAGTTAATAAGTACTTGAATGTGTTTACAAGTGTAAGCCTGAACATTTTGGCGCGCAATAAGTCTAATAGTAAATTTTAATATACATCTCACATTCTTGAACAAATATAAATTTCATAATTCAACAAATTTCTCTAAAGAATTGAATATTAATTTTTATATTTCTGTAAATAAAAAATGTGTTTTCGTGCTTGCATATAAAAATTAATATTTAAGCCTTTATTCATGCGAACATGCTTACAGCTCCCTGCTGGAAATGGTCGACTAAAATCGATTAAAATACTATCGATTGTAATCGCTATAAATTGATTGTAATCAAAACAATCGATTCCAAGACAGTTGCAGATTAAAAACTAATCCGTAATAATTGAGTTTAATTATTATTGTTTTTAATTCCTATTATGGATATAAATTTTAATTTAGATTAATCGGTTCTAATGCGTAACTAACATTAATATAAATTAATCGGATAGATTACAATAAAATTTTAATAAGTTCTAATCAGTTTTAATGATTGTCTAGTTTAATACCTCCTAATATTTAAGTTTCAGATAAAATATGAATCAGTGATTATTCACTTTTATTGACTCACATATTTATTGTTTTTAATGTGCTAAAATCCCATCAGATATTATTCGTTTCCAATCGATTCTAATAAAATTGACTTTAATCGATTCTTACTAGCTAATTTGAAATAGAGTACGAATCAACTTTTATCAACTTCTATCTACACATTTACTTATCGTTTTGAATGCGTCGAAATACAATAAAGTACTAATCGTTTTCTATCGATTCTAATCAAATTGACTTTAATCGCTTATTATTAGCTAATTTGAAATAGACTATGAATCAACTTTAATCGACTTTTATCTACACATTTAGTTATCGTTTTCAATGCGTCGAAATACAATAAAGTACTAATTGTTTTTTAGCTAGTATACTAAGGCGATTCAATAAGTACCCATGTTAGAAATGAAGACACCATTTCCTCTAAAAATTTTTTTTTATTTTTCAACATAGTCCCCTTTTAGAAAGATACACTTCTCCCAACGTTCCTGTCATTTTTTTAACCCCTCCGAAAAATTGGATTTGTCGAACTCTCTAAAATACGCCTCTGTCTCGGCGATGACTTCCTGGTTTGAGCTAAATTTTTTTCCCGCGAGCCATTTCTTCATGTTAGGGAACAAGAAAAAATCGCAGGAAGCCAGATCGAGTGAATACTGGGGGAAGCGGTAGCAATTCATAACGCAATTCATGCAGTTTAGCGGCGACAACTCCGGACGAATGTGCTGATGCGTTATCATGGTGAAACAGCACCTTCTTTTTCGCCAAATGCGACCGTGTCTTCTTCAATTTTATGTCGAAGCGGTCCAATAACTCACTGTAGTATTGTCCAGTGATCGTTCTTCCTTATTCTAAAAAATCCATGAGGATGACGCCGTTCGCATCCCAAAAAATCGTTGCCATGACCTTTCCGGCCGATGGGACCGTCTTCGCCTTCTTTGGAGCAGATTCACCGGGAGAAATCCATTGTTTTGATTGTTGCTTAGTTTCTGGTGTGTAATGATGAATGCAGGTTTCATCAACGGTGACAACTCGACGCAAAAACTCCTTCGGATCTCGCTTAAATTGCTCCAAACACTGCTTCGAAGTTAACAGCCGCATCCGCTTGTTGTCCACCGTGAGCAATCGCCGCACCCATCGGGCCGGCAATTTTTTCATCGCCAACTTATCATGTAAAATATTAATTGCCGTTCCGGTCGACATACCTACGGCCTCTGCTACTTCGCGCACTTCCGTTCGTCGATCAGCGAGAATCATGTCGTAGACTTTTTGAATGATATCCTCGGTAACCACGTCTGCCGGGCATCCTGGTCGCTCCTCATCAAAAACGAATGTTCGCCCACGTTTAAATTCGTTGAACCAATATTTAACAGTGGTCATAGATGGCGAAGTGTTCCCATAAACAGCATCCAACTTTGCTTTTATCTCCTCGCATTTTTTTCCATCCAAAAACAAAAAGCGAATTACCGAACGATACTGCTCTTTTTCCATCTTAGCGAAAATCACGAAACACGTCTTACTCGAATGGCTGCCAAATCCAAACTAACTTATCAATCAGTCTGAAATTTGTTTTACCCTCGTTTGACAGATGGCAGCACACGATGATAATACCAACTTCCCTCAGGAACGCCCTCTGTCGTTAAACACGGGTACTTATTGAACCGCCCTCGTAGTTAGCCAAAACTCAGGCTAAGTTTACCTTTGGGAGATTTTGTAGAACAGTAGAGAAAAAGAGGCAAGACAAAAAAAGTATAAAAGTTGCATTAACTCACTCTTTATTGTGTGCTGTAAGTGTCCACAGACCAAATCCTCTCTTTCTCTCTCTCTCTCTCTCTCTCTCTCTCCCTCTCTCTCTCTCTCTTGTGTCTTCCCTTGTTGAAGCTGGCTCCTCGTCATCTTCTTCTTGATTTTTGAAACGCTGAAATTTAGATTGTTTTTGAATAAATAGTTTGCAAAAAACAGTGAATAGTAAGGATGCATGTATGTATGTGCGTATATATATATATATATATATATATATATATATATATATATATCTGTAGGCGGCAGCTGGAGCTTCTGGTCGACCGGTCGAAGTGCTGTGGCTCTGAATACTCTTATAGATAAATCTCTCAGGTGCTCTCGGAGGGCTGCTCGCTGTAGTAATTCCTTAGAAGTGGTGTAGAAGTGGTTCCCTCGAGTGCTGCCTGAGGTCTGCTGCTTGTTGAAAATTTTGCGCCATACTTAAGCACATGGGCGAAGCTATCCCGCAATTTTCCTATTGGTCGGAAAATTCGGGAAAGGGCAAGTTTCTCGGGCCCCCTCTTCCCGGCGGGCCTTTCGGTCCAAGGAAAGAAGAGGGCGTGGAAAGTCTCTGCGAGGGTGTATCGCCTTGATGGCGGAGAGAGAGAGAGAGAGAGAGAGAGAGAGAGAGAGAGAGATCGGTAGGGGATGTCGATTTTTACAAAAATGTGTGACAAATTTAAAAACTAATATTGATGTTATTTTATTTTATTATTATTTTATTTTATTTAATTTTTTATTTAGTACATGCAGAAACAAAAATATTGATAAAAATGAAGCTTATGAAGAATCAAAATGTGAAATTGGTTTTAAAACTAACATTGCAAATTAAATTGCAAATGATGCTAAAAATAATATTGTAAATGTTTGTAGTGATCATACTGAATACGTTAATGTCTTTTTTTTCGAAATGACAGATGTAATTAAAAATAATGAATTATATGAAAAAGAATTCTCTGATTTTTTTTTTGAAAAAATTACTTTATTCATTGTAAAATTATATGCGAAAATGTCAATAAATAGAGAATCGGCTCTTGAAATAATAAAAAAAAAAGGCTACTGCAGATTTATACTGTTCAACTTGCGCTCATATAATTAAAAAAAAATGTAAACATTTAGAGGGTCTTTCACATACAAGGTGAGCCATTTTAATCTATTCACCCCAAAATCTCCAAAAAGTAAACGATATACGAAAAAATTGTTAAGACAGAAGTTACTCAGGACTATGGGGGCTATTTTTTTGCAATATCAGTTTTGACGTTGAGATCAATTTTCGAGGTTATTCGAAGGTCGAAGTAATTTTTTTAAATCGGAACCTCTATTATTGATGTTGGATCCTGAAAGAGCGAAAAATTTTACGTCCGAAATGATAGAGTCAATTCTCACAAGGTCAAATCAACGTCAATTTAAAAAAATCATTCAGAAAATGTTTCTTTTTTTATGACGTCTGGACAATAAAAAGCTTTAGTGGACTTGAACTAACGACCTTGATCATTTTGGCCTTGAGGTTAACTTGGAAGGTCATTTGAAGGTACATTCACCTTGCTGTTTCTGAATAACTCTAAAAGTAAGCATTTTTACTTAAAAAAATCCTCTTGACCTTCACATGATCTTTAAATCTGAAGATTAACGTAGTCAAAGTCGTTGACCTCTGAACCTACTCGAGCATTTTCTATTTATAAATCCATTAAAATTTGCAACAAAACAGCTTTTGGACAATTCTTCATATTTGTCCATTTAAAGGTCAATCTAACAGATTAATAGACATTATTTTTCTACAATAAATTGTCTCCATGCTTTTGAAATCTGAAATCAAAGGTAGGTGTTCTTATTTAAAAAAACACTTTGACCGTCGAATGACCTACCAAGTTGACCTCAAGGTCACGATGATCAAGGTCGTTAGTCCTCTTCAGCCTTTTGCTGCCCAGACGTATTAAAAATGAAAAAAAAAAAAACAATTTCTGGATGATTTTTTGAATTCGATGTTGATTTACCCTTGTACGAATTTCTGAATTCAATGTCAAAAATAAGGGTTCCTATTTAAAAAAATCACTTTAACTCTCAAATAACTTTGGAAATTGATCTTAACCGCTTAAGTGCCACGTGTCTTTGCTGTTTTCCCGTCCAAAAGTGCCAAGCGGCGCGATAGCGCTTGTCTTATTCCCTTTCCAGCCGAGAGCGCTGGCACTGTTCGAGCGACAGAGAAAAAGCGCAAAATCGCTCCTTGGCACTCAAACGGTTAAGGTCAAAATCGATATAATAAGAAGATGGCTCCTATAGTCCTGAGTAACTTTTGTCGTAACAATTTTTTTGTATACCGTTTACTTCTCGGAGATTTCAGGGTGGATAGATTAAAATGGCTCACCCTGTATATTATCTGTAATTGAAAATTCGTTTAATAACTTTTAATCTGAACATTCAATATTTCAATTTTTTATTCGTAGTGGTTTCACCAAAACAGATACATATTAATTCACATTTAAAAAAATGAAAAATAAATGGAATATCAAAAATTGTTGAATCTTTCGATGATATAAAAAATATACCTATTAAAATAATTTTAACAAAATTTTTAACAATTCCCGGTGTACTAGACTCAATTTTGATGAATATAGAAAAATGTAAAAAACGTGAAGATGTAGATACAGTTTTTCAAGGCGAGTTTTATAAATCTTTAAGTAAGAATTTTGATAACAAATTATTATTATCTCTTGTACTATATAATGATGAAGCAGAGATAAATAATCCTGTATTTTTTCAAAAAGGGCTTGATGGTTTATTATTATTTGATACTCGGTTTACCCAGCGAATACTCTAGTCAGTTAGAAAATATTTTATTTCCAATATATAAAACTAAAGATCACAAAAATGTTGGAAACATAGAAATTTTTTAAAATATTATTAAACAGTTAATTGATATAGTAAATTATGGTATAACAATTCATTATAACGGAACAAATCAAACTATTTATATTTTAGTTTTTGAAATAATTAGTGATAATTAAGGTGCGAACACTATTTTAGGATTTTCTAAATCTTTTAATGCTCTACATTATTATAGAATTTATACAGCTGATAAGAATATTGCTGTAAAAATGACTAGAGAAAATGCAACCTTATTAAGAAATTCCGAAAACTATAAAAATGACAATACAAACACTAGTCACGGTGTACAGGAATCTTGTATTTTCCATAAAATACCTTACTTTCATGTTACGCAAAACGTTTATGTAGATTTCGTGCAAAATCTTTTAGAAGGTGTTTGCCGTTATGATATGGATTAAATTTTATATAGCTTCATTCATGAAAAATAACTTTTTCCTCTAGAAGTTTTAAATTTACGAATTACTTATTTTGATGAAAATTTGATGGAAGATAGAAATATTCTACCCGTAATACGAGGGCGGTTCAATAAGTACCCGTGTTTAACGACAGAGGGCGTTCCTGAGGGAAGTTGGTATTATCATCGTGTGCTGCCATCTGTCAAACGAGGGTAAAACAAATTTCAGACTGATTGATAAGTTAGTTTGGATTTGGCAGCCATTCGAGTAAGACGTGTTTCGTGATTTTCGCTAAGATGGAAAAAGAGCAGTATCGTTCGGTAATTCGCTTTTTGTTTTTGGATGGAAAAAAATGCGAGGAGATAAAAGCAAAGTTGGATGCTGTTTATGGGAACACTTCGCCATCTATGACCACTGTTAAATATTGGTTCAACGAATTTAAACGTGGGCGAACATCCGTTTTTGATGAGGAGCGACCAGGACGCCCGGCAGACGTGGTTACCGAGGATATCATTCAAAAAGTCTACGACATGATTCTCGCTGATCGACGAACGGAAGTGCGCGAAGTAGCAGAGGCCGTAGGTATGTCGACCGGAACGGCAATTAATATTTTACATGATAAGTTGGCGATGAAAAAATTGCCGGCCCGATGGGTGCGGCGATTGCTCACGGTGGACAACAAGCGGATGCGGCTGTTAACTTCGAAGCAGTGTTTGAAGCAATTTAAGCGAGATCCGAAGGAGTTTTTGCGTCGAGTTGTCACCGTTGATGAAACCTGCATTCATCATTACACACCAGAAACTCAGCAACAATCAAAACAATGGATTTCTCCCGGTGAATCTGCTCCAAAGAAGGCGAAGACGGTCCCATCGGCCGGAAAGGTCATGGCAACGATTTTTTGGGATGCGAACGGCGTCATCCTCATGGATTTTTTAGAATAAGGAAGAACGATCACTGGACAATACTACAGTGAGTTATTGGACCGCTTCAACATAAAATTGAAGAAGACACGGTCGCATTTGGCGAAAAAGAAGGTGCTGTTTCACCATGATAACGCATCAGCACATTCGTCCGGAGTTATCGCCGCCAAACTGCATGAATTGCGTTATGAATTGCTACCGCTTCCCCCAGTATTCACTCGATCTGGCTCCCTGCGATTTTTTCTTGTTCCCTAACATGAAGAAATGGCTCGCGGGAAAAAAATTTAGCTCAAAACAGGAAGTCATCGCCGAGACACAGGCGTATTTTGAAGAGTTCGACAAATCCAATTTTTTGAAGGGGTTAAAAAAATGGCAGGAACATTGGGAGAAGTGTATCTCTCTAAAAGGGGACTATGTTGAAAAATAAAAAAAAATTTTTTGAAAAAATGGTGTCTTCATTTCTAACACGGGTACTTATTGAACCGCCCTCGTATCTGTTGATGCAATAATAAAAAGAAAATTTAGTAATAACGGCATCTGAAATGAATTTTTTGGTTCATTATCTTTGTCTTATAATTGGTGATTTAATTACAGAAAAAAATATAATTTGGCAATTGTATTTGTTATTAAAAGCAATTGTTAATATAGTAACTGCTCCTGCAGTTAACAACAGTATTATTGAACATCTTGCAAATATTATAAATGAACATCACTTGCTATATACATGAAATTATTTAAAGAATCACTGAAATCAAAATATTGCATTTTAATTTATTATCCGCAATTAATGAAAAAACTTAGACCATTAACACAATTTTCTTGCATACGATATGAAGCGAAGCATTAAATTTTTAAAGATATAACTAAAACAACATCTTCTAGATAAAATCCACCATACAGTCTTTCCCTAAAACATCAGTTACAGATGTCTTGTAGATTTTTTTGTTAAGACGGTTTCAAAACACGTTGAGAAATAGAATATAAATGTAGTTCAATAAATGATTTTAATTTTTTACCACTGTACCTTAAAATGGAAAAATGTATTTCTGTAAATTGGGTGAGAATTAACAGAACATTATATAAAAAATGTGCTTTTATATTTTTAGAATATAATAATGTAATTTTGGAAAAGTATCATACATTTTTTTAGATCAAGAGACAAATGAGATACATTTTTCATACAAAGCTATGCAAGTTATGAAATATAATAATCATTTATGTGCTTATAAAGTACAAGAAACAAATATCTAGGGGTTTTTAATCCAAAAAAACCTAGCCGATTACATACCATCAACTACGCGTTTATTGAGTGATGGGAAGATGTACATACCCAGTAGAATATAGGTTATTTAAGGAAGAAATAATTATTTTACATTGTTATAGGTGTTAAATACATGAATAATATTAACCCATTAAAGCCCAAGCAAAACTCAGGCTAGATAGCGTCAAACTAACTATGCCATTCATAGTTAAATGGAAAAAAAAAGTACATGTGTTTTTTCTTTTGTCATTTGCAATTGTTTATAAAAAATTATTTAAACAAATTATGATCAAAGTTGTAATTTTAAAAAACTAGTTTTACCAATCGCTTCTACGGGAAAAATTATGACGAAAATCTCCGTAACACTTTTTTGTCAAAGTTCAATTTGTTAGTGTAAAACGGTTATAAATAATTAAATTGCTCATACATGAAAATTATTGTGTATTCGCCCGATCCAGTTATTCATTGTGGTTTTTACATTGTTCTGCTCTGTGCTTTTTGCAGAGTGGCATTGTATATTTCGTATAATAATATTCAGTTTTTTTTGCACACGACAAAATTTTACAGTTCTTATAGATACTGGGTTTTATCTCATGTTCTTTTGAAGATGCATGGCTCGATTTTGTTCGTTTACGAGATGAACCTGCAGATGCAAATTTTTTAAGGCAATATTCACATACTTCCTGTACAATGTCCCTGGATCTTTTTCGTGAAGCTGGATGAAGCTTATTACAAATTACTATTACATTAGCTAATGATGCTTGTATGAGCCGTATAAAGAGACACCATGTCCATTTTTTACTTCGAATTGGAGGCATCAATGCATTGCTGTGCTGGTCATGAAGATCAACTCCAATCATGTTTTGGTTATACATAAAAAATGATTGGGGAAAAAGAATAGACTTTTTTGATGATTCGTACCATCTTCGCATTTCTACTTTAGGTCCATCTCCATATTTTGTTGAGAGAATAGACACGGGTTTCGAACCCATGACAGTAATATAAGACAATTTTGAATTTTCGTCATGGAGAGAAATGGTAGTTCCTCTCTCATCTTATTTTGACATTTCAATTTTTGCTTTGACACGATTTTGTCGAACAGTTCCAGTTGCTGATAGTCCATTTTTTTTCAGATGAATCATAAGGTCCGGATTGAAAAAAAAATGTGTGTTTGTGAACAGCTGCTTGAAAGGCAAAGACGGAAGGGATTTCTGCATCGCATTGTGACTAGGGGCGAGAAATGGGTTCACTACGATAATCCCAAGCGCAGAAAATCATGGGGATATCCCGGCCATGCTTCCACGTCGATGGCCAAACCGAATATTCACGGTTCCAAAGTCATGCTCAGTATTTGGTGTGACCAGCTCGGCGTAGTGTATTATGAGTTGTTAAAACCGACTGAAACAATCACAGGCGATCGTTATCGAACGCAATTAATGCGTTTGAGCCGAGCATTGAAAGACAAACGGCCGCAATACAACGAGAGACATGATAAAGTGATTCTACAGCATGACAATGCTTGACCCCATGTTGCGAAAGTGGTCAAGACATACTTGGAAACTTTGAAATGGGAAATCCTACCCCACCCGCCGTATTCTCCAGACGTTGCTCCCTCGGACTATCACTTGTTTCGATCAATGGCACACGGTCTGGCTGACTAGCAGTTCCGGTCTTATAAAGAAGTAAAAAATTGGATCGATTCGTGGATCGATTCAAAAGATGACCAGTTTTTTGAACGCGGGATTCGTATGCTGCCCGAAAGATGGGAGAAAGTAGTGGCCAGCGATGGACAATACTTTGAATCATAAATGTATAACCAGTTTTTTACCATAAAGCCTCGAATTTCGGAAAAAAACGGTGGAAGCAAAGTTGCACACCCAATAGGTGCTTTTTTTTACCATTTGCCTATGAATGGCATAGTCAGTTTGACGCTATCTAGCCTGAGTTTTGCTTGGGCTTTAATGGGTTAAAATAAACATATTGATTATGTCAATAACTCAGTACAATGATATATTTAACACGTTGAATGCCACGCCAATTTTACAGGGATTGTCCGTGGCGCCACGATGAATTTTCTATTATGCGATACATAGGGCGCTCCGGTCACCGGTGGCCCCCACGGCGCTGTAGCGAAGTCGAGTGCCGGTCACCGGTGACCCCCATGGCAGTCAACGTGTTAAAGAAACTATCGTTATAATAAGTTCTACAATATGTGTTTTTTGTTACTTCTTCGTTCCATAATTTTTAATATTCTTATTAATTTCAAATATTTATATTATAACTTTCAAGAACAATAATATTTGTATATGTTAATCATTAGTTTAAATAAACGATGTGATATTTTGTAACCCTAACAAAATTTTTAGTAAATAAAAAAAAATTATCTCTTAATTCATTGTAAAATTAACTCTGTTCAAAAAAATATTTTTTTCCATCTACACTTTGGACATCGAAGAGTAGCACTTAGATCAAAGTTATATTTTGTAGCCCTAAAAAAATATAACTTTGAATGAAGAAACTGGTCAATTGGTTTAATGCAAAATTTGATTTGCTGAAAGAAATACTTGTTTCTGTCTATAGTTTTGATAACAAGAAGTACCACTCAGATCAAAGTGATATTTTGTTGGCTTAACAAAATATGACTTTGAATCAAGAAACTGGTCGATTGGTTCAATTTAAAATTTCATTTGTTCTGTGACAGGTGGCTTATCGAGATTAGGCCCCCTGCCATGCAGTGCGAGATAGAGTTCGCGGCGCGACTATACGCGGCGCCATCGATCAAGCGATCGATGGCTTGACGCGGGAAAAGGCGCGAGAATCTGCGTCGTCCGTCGATCAAGAATCGATAGCACTACGCGGGAAAACTGATAGGCAAGAGGGAAAAGAGGAGCCCTTCCCTCAATCGTTTTTCTCGTTCCGCCGTTTTAACGTGCCGCACGCGAGTTTCTCGAATAATTCCGTAGTATTAATCGATAAAATTCCGGTAGATTTTTCCGCAGCGACCGCGATTTTCGAGTAAAAGGCGATCGTCGAGTTCGAGAGGACGAACACCGAGATAGGAAAAGTAAGTGGCCACTAGGCAGTTAATATTTAGCCCGCGATAATTTAAGTTCCTGATGCGTGTGCGATCGCGTCAGGCATATATAGATATTGAGGAGCGTACGCGCGAGACCGCGTAAATCTAAATCGATTAGACCGTGCGAGTGCGAGTGAAAGGATCGATCTCTCTCTCTCGCACTATCATAGAATAGGCGTACGAGTAAGAGAAAGCCACTCTTACTCGTACAACCTTCGAGCACGCAGTTGAGCGAGAGGAACGAGCTCTCTCGCTCAACCATAGACTGCAGCGTCGAGTGAGAGAGAGAGAGAGAGACGCTCTAGCTCGAGCAGTCATAGACTGCGGCGGTATAGAGAGAGAACTGCTCTCTCTATATCCGTCGTCCATAGACTACACGTGTGTGTAGCCATGTGAAGTGAAGAGTGTGCGCATGCGCAGTGCGCACCTCGAGAATTAGTATTGCGCGTGAGGCAATACTAATTGCTCTTCGCGTAAACAGACCTCTCCGCAATAATTGATTACGTTTTTGTATTATTTTTTGTGTTTTCTTTATTAAATAAGCTCTTAGCACTGAGCCAGTTAATTTATTCCCTACAGCTTCCCTATCCCGAATACCGCCGCCTCCGCGGGTGTGCCAATCTAGCATTGGCACACAAACTGAGCAGCCGAGCCCGGTGGGAGCATCACCGGCAGCGGGGCCTTAGGCAAGGCCCCTAACACACAAAAGAATAAAAGCAGGACCAGAGGAAGGTCCTGCGTTGCTAGCGGGACGTAAACAAATTACCCCCGTTACAGTTTAAAGAAATATTTTTTTTGGACTAACATTTGGACAATTAACGGAATTAATCACATTATTGATTCAAATTCATATTTTACAATTTTAAATAAATATTTGTTCAAATCAAAGAACCAACTTTTTAAATTAATGAAATACGCGCTTTTTTAAATGAAATATTTTTTTAAATAAATGCAGTGATTCATCAGCTGAAATAAATATTTCTTTTACTTTAATAAATTATTTTTTTTACTCAAAAAAATATTTGATCATCCGCCGGCAATCAAGGCATTTCATTGAACTAAAGAAAATTTAAGTCAATAAAATTTTTTTCTTAGTTTATAGTACTTTGTCGTTATTCAAATTATGTTAGTCTACAAATGCTTTGCAGACTTCATTATAATTTTTTCCAAGAAATTTGTTTCCGTACATAGATTAATAGAAGATTAAAAAAATATATTAAATAATTCTGAAAAGAATTTTTATTCAATAGTTTATTTAAATCACATTTTAATTGTAACAACCATTTTCCACAGCTTTATTTGAGACGTGCAAGGCATCAGCGACGTTGAGATATAGCTTATATCTATTGGCGGCACGTTCATTCCAAAAGCCACACTCAAGCGCTCCATTAATCGCTTTGGTGGTCAAACCAAATTGATTTTCTCTACCAGCAAGTTGCGGTCTCACTCTTGCTTCCCAGTACCAAACGCTTACGAGGACAGCGATTTTTGTGTCGCTTGCCACGACCTCGGGATTTTGAAGAAGGTAATCTCCCATACCGAGAGCTTCAGATGCAGCCTTATAGTTGGCACCCCAGGTCAACTGGATGAATCCTCGACCGTAATAATACTTACCGGGCAAGCCGACATTGTCTTGATAGTTTCCCGGACAATGAGTTTCCTTGCAAATGATTTCTTCGCGGTAACGGAAGCCGCCGCTCTCGTGAATCAATTGAGCCATGAACATCGCTGCAAAAATTTTAAAAAACAGCAACTTCTAGCATTTGTATAGCCGATAATTAAATCATATTTACATTAAAATTAATTATAGTAAGTTTTTTTATAATTATTCATTTAATTACCTAATTCTTCGCGAGAAAAGTTTTTAGTTGCTTCAGCAAAATGAGTATAAATATCGGCATCAGGTGGTGGAGAGCCAGCACTTTGAACGGCTGCATTGAACTCTTCCCTTGTGATAATAACACCGGATGTTAAGCACATGTGTGCCAGCGCAAGAAGCGTGAAAAGGTACACTTGCATGTTGCTGCGAAAGAATATTCAAGATTTTATTTTCTACATATATGTATGTACAAAACTAAACATTTTTTTTATTTACCTGGTACAAAAGCTAAATAGTTCTTAAATATATTTTTAAGTATGTAAAATAGTTAATCTTTTCTATTTATTTTATTTATTGAAAACTATTTATAATGTGTAGTAAAAACATATTTTTATTAAAAATAGATCGTTTATTTTAATTATAAAGGCTCAAATGAAATTAAAATTATTGTACCAGAATTTCAAATAATTCTTCTATAATATAATTTATCTATAATATGTAGCAGTAGTTTCTTAAAGTTCGACAATTCTGTAATTTTATATAGTTTTGAAATGCTGAAAAAATTCATCTCATTCTCGTTGCCAATAAGAATTAATTATTAAGTATTCAGAACTGTATTATCTCAAATTTCATTCGAATATATAGAAAATATACACATTTACTATCAGGATCAAAATATGAAACATTTATTATCAGGAACGTTCTTAAAAAGTATTCATATTGTAATTGTAATTATAAATATGAGTATGTAGGTTAAAAAAATGCATCAAAGAAAATAAATCTTTTTGTACTCGTAAAACCTTCATTAAAAGATAAAATACATGTTTTGACGTGTAGATTAACAAATATTTTAGATTCATATTAAGCTGATAATCAAACCATATATTATAGACTAATTATTAAGAAATTTTCAATGCAGCTTAACATTGAATAGTTTTTATATCAAAAAACTGATTGACTCGACAATATTTTTATTTTTAATAAAAAATGTTTTTTATTATTCTTTACAAAATAATTTCTTTATTGATAATATTAAAATTACTATATTCATTAACTATGTAAATGACATAAAAATAAATTGAAAATGTAAACTGGATAATTCGTATATATAATAGATTTTATTGACATTTGAATATTTTCGTTCATGTAAAAAATGATTCAAATACAAAGAAATAGTTTTATAAATTTTTAAAAGATGTAAAATTATTTACTGAGATTTTCAATTTTACTTTTATAATGTTATATAAAATTATTTTATTTTTGATATTTTACATGTATTTAAAGGATTCTTCAAAGTAATTATTTTTGTTTAAAATGATTATAACGATTTTTAAAAATTCAATATTAACTATGGCTTATTAAATTTTTATGATAAAATTGAATATCTAAGTGAAAAATAAAAAACTCACCAAATTTCCCTATGCAGCCTGAAGTGTGCTCAATTCAAATGTACAAAAAACCGAATGTAGTTAGTAAGATATAAAAAAAGTAATCGCTACAATTATACGTACAGCAAATGATTTTTATGTTCAAACGATCGCTGTTACTTATGATAGCAAGTAAAACCTCGTTTATATATACTTATGCGAAGAAGAATTAGCAATAAATACGTAACCGTTGACACGTGTTTAAACAATATCATCGGCGCATGTACATATTTGGAAACTATTGTTATATTGATGTATATCCGATAAACTTGCATTATATATAAAATAGTGAATGGAAGTTAAAAATATTTTTCAAATAAAAAATTTTTTTATTTTTTTAGAAATAAAATATTTTTAGATGCAAGAATAATACAATAATTTTTTTTTGGGATAACTTTTTGTATAAATTTATAATATATTTAAATTGTCGTTTTATAATGAATTCTTCATATATTTAATAATACTATTACAATAAAAAATGAAAGTTGCAACTATTAGCTTTGTTCAAGTCTGACGTTCTGATCTTCTAGTGTATAATTAATTAAAAATCATAATGAATAATAATTTATTCTATTATTTAAAATTAAAGAATGGTGAAATCAAAACGTAAAATGTGTATTCTGCTTTCCATTCTATGCAGCACCATCAAAATGTTTCATATCTTATTATAAATTATTTTAAATGATCAATCGAATTCAAAATTTTTGGCATAATTAAAAAACAATAAACCCTTTAATCAACAGAAAAAAAATTATTAGATTTTTGCAATAATCAAATTATTTGAACCACTCTATCGTAAATTTTATTAGAAATAAATAAAATAATTCTCTAAAATTTTTATTACGATTCAAAGACATTTTCAGGATCATAGAGTTGTTTCAAAAAGCTCAACGAAAACGAGGAAAAAAATAATTTTATAAGAATACTATATTTAAAGGTTATTAACATTTATAAATTTTACGCGTTAAGAAAAAAAAAAATATCAGTTCTTAGAGTACGTTTATTATTTATAATTAAAAAATAAATTCTTAAAAAATAATTATATAAATTTTTGAATTGTGTAATTGATTCATATAAATTTTCAAAATTATTTTTTGTTTAAGGAAAATTATTACTTTTATGACGCGTGTTTAATTTAACATTTAACATTAGAAATTTAACATTTTTACTCATTTGCGGTAAAAATAGTATAGATTATTAATAGTATAAATTGTATAATGAATTTTAATGAGATCAAGATCAGACATACAATGTACAAACTTTATTTATTATTTTCTTTCATATTTAATGGAATGTGATGTTAAACACATTTATTTTAATGCTGTCAGACAACTACACTTTGAAAAAAGACATCCTAATGAAATTTCAATTATTCAAATGAAATTATTAATTTACAAGTTTATCATAATTTTAACACTCATCATATCGTATGTCATATCGTATTCGAAATACTGATGTCGAATTAATAAATTCGAACATAAAATATGTTAACTTATATTAAACCGTAAATTCAAATTTTTAGACATTTTGGTCTTATTATAAGAATCAAAGGACAATATTGCGGCCCGATAATCATAGAGAAGGGCGGCAAGCAATAACTATTAGAGGGGAGACAGCCGTTACATATACAGTAAACTATATGAGAAGAGCATGTGCTACCGTCGCACAACATTAGGCATGCATTTGTAAAGCTATTAATTTCGATTTTTTTAAAAATCGTACACTGAGAGAAAAAACTTAAAATTATAATCTAAAATCAAAGTCAAATCAACTCAATCGTTGGGTATTTGTAATAAAAAAAAAAAAAAATTAGCAATTCTAACTCAAAAAAAATATTTTAAAAGAGATTAGATACAGGGAGAATTTGGTGTACAAATTCAATGTTCAAGTTTATTTTTTTCTACCTTTTTTGGTGACCTCATTATTATCTTATATCATTACATAATTTTTTATACATTTATATACACATTATAACATATACACAATTATTTCCTTTTCATTTTCAACGTAAATTCTTTCAAATTTTGTTGCAAAAATTTATCTTCTGGAAAAATGGAAAAATTTGTTGACCCAATGTGGGATTCGATCTCGGGCACTTCGGATTACGAAGCATACGCTCTAACTACTAAGCTGCACAATGCTCGCGCAACTAAAATTTCTATTTTACTTTCAAATTGCTAGCCGAACTTATAAACTTGTATTAATTTAATTAATTATTTATCTTAACATTTAAATAATAAAATAGTTGTAGAATTTTAGTAAGAATTGCCAAATAAAATTAAAAAATATTATAATTTTTATTCTTAAAGCAAATTAAATATTATTGAAAATGAATCAGAATGTAACAAAATAGTTTCTTGATTCAAAAAGAAATTTTGTTTATCCAATGAATTAAGCGAATGAAATAAATTTTATTGTTTCCAAAAATCTTTTCTCTTAGTGTAACATATAATATTCTTTCTTAACATGCTACCATATTTGCAAATTCAGTTAAAACTAATACTTGAGCGCAATAAATTTATAACAGTGCATTAAAATACATAAGGTGAAATAGCCATTACTGGGACAATGTGAAAAGAGTGTCTTATATTGGGGCAGTATTAAATGATATTAAATTTTTACTACATTGTTGCATAATTGTGAAAAGAAAAAATTATTGAATGTATTTTAAGCTTTTATTAAACCAATTAAAGTTCTGTTATTTATTTTCTGAATAGTTATTACGTTAAAAAAAAGTATAAAAGACTTCTTGTTGACTATGCGTGAATGGTGCATGGAGATGCCATTTTAATTCTTTTTCAAAAGTGTTAAGGTAACTTTCGTATGCTTTGAATTAGTTAAATTTTGCAAAATAATGTGCAAAATGATAATCCTATTTACTGTTAGGACATTTATTAATAGAAAAAATTCTTAATTTTATGGTTTTCATATTTTTAACTTTAACCCTTTGCACTCCGCTGTTCCCTCTTATGGGACATCGTAATTCTAGCATATCACTCGGATATCCCCTCACATGGGACATTAAGTTTATTACTGATTACGGGGAATTAAGTTATTTCAGCGCAACTTTTTGAGACATGCATGTTTCCCTGAAGTTTTCTCTTGAAATATTATAAGAAATCAAACCAAAATATAGTAAAATTACTAAGATATATAAAAAATGTCAGCAGGTTTTGTGACAGAAGAGAACGCGAGAAGCGTGCTCACGACGGTTCGAGCACTTCTCGGCGCCACTTGAAAAGACCGATAAGGAGAGTTTGTAGAATGGGATTGCATTGTTTGTTCTGACAGAAAAACACCTAGTGGTAGGCGTCAAATGACTTATTATAATCAAACTTGCTCAAATTAGCCTACATTACATATTGGGGAGTGTTTTAAAATTCATTATACTGTACAAAATTATAAAAAATAAAATATTAATTTTTTTGCAGATATACATTTTTTGATGTCAACCAATTCATATAAGTCCAATATCACTATTATACGTTACTTGGTTCCAAAACTATACTAAATAATACGATCGAGGGTCTGTAAATGCACTTTTCTGCCTCCAAGTAGCACTGAGTAGCTGATAGCCAACGCCCAGAATAGTTAGGAGTCTAAAGGGTTAAATATTCAATATCCCATATTTAGACAAATTTTCATATCTAGTATTCTATTCTAGAATGAGATAGCGCTGTCTGACTCAGTTTTAGCATGAATTGCGCGTTTATATTTTTATTACCGGGACGTATTTGTAAAACGTAATTTTATAACAATTTGTGTGAAAATATCACAAAATAACGCATAAAAAACATTTTGATGTCTTTTACTCATCTGTAAGTACTTAGCGAAATATAAATATTAACTCCGACCTGACAGTTTATATAGTGAACCAACATAACTTCAAAACTAGGTAAGTTATTTTTTCATACATGAACTTTAGTATATAATTTTACTTATTTACACGTTGAAAAAATTTAAATTTACATGAAAAAAAATAATTTTACAGCTTAGTAAGTAGATGGCTAGTCAAAAAATTTTTATAAAAAAATTAAAAAAAAAGTTAATTGTGTAAAAAAGAAAAGAATTGAAAAGAATTACAGTACAGATTCAATTTAAGAAGTACTAAGTGTACTACGAGTAAAGAATAGTAAAAAAACCTTGCGAGAAGTGGCAAACAGTTTTGGAGTTCCCAGGAGTACTTTATTTAGAAAAATCAAAAATGGATAGAATAGATAATAAAAAAGATGCTCCTACATTATTAAAATTTATTAGTCAGTACTTCTTTATTAGTCAGTAGACTGATAAAGAAGAAGATTGTGACGTGGGTGTTGTATTGTGCAGAAAGAGGATTTTCTGTCACTGAAAAACAACTGCTTGATACAGTAAAAAATTTTATAATTGATTCAGAAAGAGACAACCTGTTTAAGGATAATCACCCTGGTACACGTTGTTTATAAAAAGACATAGCAATTTAAGTATTTGGACCACCCAAAATCTTACAAGCACTAGAGCATCTGTTTCTGAGACCGACTTGAAGTAATGGTTTGCTAAGCTAAAACTTTATCTTGAAAAGAAGAATTTAATATTATAAATATAGATTCATAGTCTTTAATTTGGACGAATCATCGTTTATGCTAGTACCTCTAAATAATAATCAAGTAATAGCTAAGAAAGGAGCAAGAGCAGTTCACAAGATTGTCAGTGGAAATGAGAAAGAGAATTTAACTGTACTTTTTACTGCTGCTGCTTCAAGCATATTGCCATTTCAATACGCGCATTTCGACGAAACGGTTTACGTTTCCCTCCTCTTTTCCTCTTTACGCGCGCGTTCTCCTGCTCAAGCATACAGAGCCTAAACGCAGCATGTAATAAATAAATTTGTATATGGGACGTTCCAATGAATTATTAGTACGTTTCGGCGTCGAGTTTTATTTTTTTCTAAAAATTTGTCAACTTTTAGTTTATATCAAAATAAGATATCATGCCAGTTATCAGCTCAAAATATTAATTTTTAAAAAGGTTATACATATTTAAAAAAAAAAGGAGTAAAATTTTTAAACTTTTATATGTCAAATACTAATTATCGGAATGACGTCAATTTTTTATCGAAAATCACGAAAAAAAATTAATGTACTTTAAAATAAGGAAGAAGCTTGAAGAAGTGAATCCAAAGCACTCCTTAAGCAACCGCCGAGCGTCGGCTTCAAATGGCTCTAATTTTTTTTCTATTAAAATGTCGGAAAATTTCTTTTACCAAATTAAAAAAGAAAGATTAGGTTTTAATTTAACATAAAAAAATTGAAAATCGTATGTGCCCCTCGATTAAAAAACTTAATTTGCTTAAAAAAAATGGTTGCAACTTTTTTTTATAAAAAAATTTTGTATTAAATTATATACATTCTATAAGTTCAATATTATTGGCGTAATTAAAAATAATTTACGTCATTCCAATAATTAGTATTTGAGATATAACAGTTTAAAAATTTTACTCCTTTTTTTTTTAGAAATGCATAACTTTTTAAAAATTAATATTTTGCGCTGATACTTGGCATGATATCTTATTTTGATATAAACTAAAAGTTGACAAATCTTCAAAAAAAATAAAACTCGACTGCGAAATGTACTAAGAATTCATTGGAACGTCCTATATATGTATATACAATGAGAGAGATAATTAAAGATGTCAGAGACGAAAGAAAATTTAATACGAATCAAATTTGTTGCAAAAAAATTTAGCATTGAGTAAATGAATTAATTTTTATAAAAACAAATTTAAAGTATAGCTTGAACAAACTGAGTTATTCTACGCATAAACTTAGACAATGAAACAGATAGACTACTTAAGAATTGAAAATTAGAATATTTTCAGAAATAAATTCGATAATTATATGTGAAAATGAATTTAACTTGTAAAATAAATACACATAAAATGACTGATTATAGTCCACCAAAAGAAACCAAAATAAAACTAATAAATTCAAAAACATTGAAAGGTGAAAATAAAAAAACTTATGTTTTTGAGAATGAGGGTTGCAGATGGCAATTTGAAGGGTTCAGCATCCTCACAGGAAACGACGATCAAGTTGACTTCCTTGTATATCGAAGTATTTACTTCTATGCTGACTGCACACCTTCGTCTTTGTTTTAACACGGACTACTCACACATCACAGGAGGCACCAAAAACTATGTACATACGCTCGCGAACTCCCCCATATGGAGAATCCACGATAATTCTTGCTTATTTTTTGTATGGTTTAAGAATAAAAAACTTGGAAAATAAAACGCAATGATTGAGCCACAAGAAAAGAAAAGAATTTATTGGCTCGTCAGGGAAAAGCTTTGCGGCATAAAAACTCCTTGAAAATGTTTGCATTCAAAATAAGAAAAAGATGAATTTATAGATTATAATATTATTGATTAAACAGAAGAAATTAAGACAATAAGATGAAGTTGTGAGTCGTATGTATGTGTGATTAGGAGTTTCTGTAGTCAGAAAGGCCCCGTGTGAGAGTCGTTCCTCCGGGTTGATGATGCGACCGAGTAAGTTGCCGTTGCAGCTTGGTAAGAAGCGTGTGTTGCTATTCGAAACTGCCCGGTTGCAGAGTCGGTTGCGCAACAGTCGGCGAGGGACACGTAAATGTTACGGAAGACTTTCTGCGGGAGAAAGACAAATCCATTTTTCAATGTTGCTCCAGAAAATTTACAAGAAAAAACCAAAGATGTTTCAAGTGAGTATACTAGAGTCTAAGAATACGAGGGGCGTTTGAAAAGTCCGTGCAAAGTCCGAGAGATGGCACCACCGGCGCGTATCGAGGTCATATTTAGTTAGTGGCATCTCTTGAATGAACACACACCAAGTTGCAGCCATATTGGTCTATTTCTTTGTGTTTGGCATTCGTGTGAATCAAGGAAGTCGAGTGATTTTCAAGAAATGGACAAAAAAGAATTTCGTGTGTTGATTAAACATCACTTTATGAAAGGCAAAACGCCTCAGGAGACTAAAGAGAAGCTTAATAAACATTATGGTGACTCTGCACCTTCGATTAGAACAGTTTATAAGTGATTTCAAAATTTTCGGACTGACCATATAGGCACAATTGACGCTGAACGTTCTGGACGGCCTGTGGAGGTTACGACTCCAGAAATCATTGATCAAATCCATGATATGGTGATGGATGACCTGGAAAAGGGTAAAACTATTACAGGTGCATATTATTCATCGTTATTGGACCGTTTGAAAACCGAGCTGCAAGAAAAACGCTCGCGATTGGCCCACAAGAAAGTCCTTTTCCATCACGACAACGCACCAGCACACACCTCAGCAGTTGTGGTCGCAAAATTAATCAAAATAGGATTCCAACTCGTTTCACATCACCCCTATTCTCCAGACTTGGCTCTCTCGGACTACTATTTGTTCTCCAATTTGAAGAAATGGCTGGCGGGACAAAGATTTTATTTAAACGAGGAGGTGATTGCAGACACTAATGGATATTTTGCAGACTTGGAGAAATCCTATTATTCGGAAGGGATCAACAAACTAGAACATCGTTGGAAGAAGTGTATAAGCCTAAAGGGAGACTATGTCGAAAAATAAAAAAGGTTTACCCCAAACACGTAAGCAGTTTTATTTTTGCACAGACTTTTCAAACGCCCCTCGTATAATAACCCATTTGCATCATCGCTCTACTTAAGCTGCTGCGTTCAAACATCAGCGACGTTCAACTGATGACTGACTCGTATCACCGCGCGCGTTTGATCGTATGTGCAGTAACAGACATCCAAATTATTTATCGACTTTATTAAGAAAGTAATTTTTAAACGATGATATACAGTGTTCTATCGCATTTTACATTTTTTTATACAAAAGGAAAAACAAATATTTTTGGTGATGGTCGACTGTCGAGCTTCGCAGAATATTCCGCGCTTAGTGATAGTCGACTGTCGCGGTTCGCGGAATATTTCGCGCAATGATGCAAATGGGTTAAGATGTATACTACTGTGATCAAAAAGTAAGGTGAATTTGTTTATAAAATGTAAATTCTTTATTGATTCTTCCAAATCAATTTCATCCCCTTCAAAGTAATCCTCATCCGATAAAACGCACTTTTGCCAACGCTTTTTCCAGTCTTCGAAACAGTCGGAATAGTCTTCTTTCGGTATAGCCTTCAAGACCTTCTTTGATTCGGTTTTTATCTCCTCAATCGTGTCAAAACGGCGTCCCCGCATTGGCCTTTTGAGTTTGCTGAACAGCCAGAAGTCGCACGCAGCCAAATCAGGCGAATACGGTGGTTGCGGAACGATTTGAGTCGAGTTTTTGGCAAAAAAGTCGCGAAGAACCAATGCAGTATGACATGGTGCATTATCGTGATGAAGGAACCAAGAGTTGTTCGCCCATAATTCCGGCCGTTTCAGACAAATAGCTTCACGCTAACGACGCATAACCCTCAAATAATATTTTTTGTTGACAATTTGGCCCGGCGGAAGGAATTCATAGTGCACCACACCACCATAATCAAAGAAAACTGTCAACATAACCTTGATTTTCGATCGACTTTGCCGTGGTCTTTTCGGTCTTGCTTTACCTTTTGCACGATAATTACAGGATTGGTCGGTGGTTTCAGGGTCGTATACGTAAATCCAAGTCTCGTCTCCAGTGATGATGCATTTCAAGTGGCCCTGATAGTCAGACAGCAAAGTTTTACACACATTAACGCGACGCTTTTTTTCCAAAAAATTGAGCGATTTTGGCACCAATCGAGACTTGACGCGTTTGAGACACAAAACATCCTTCAAAATGGTTTGGGCTAAGCCAAATGATATTCCAACACTATCAGCGAGATCTTTAATTGTCAATCGACGATTTTCAAGCACCAAATCTTTGATTTTTTGGACGTGGCCCTCGTCGGTAGACCTTGATAGTCGTCCAGAGCGCGGTTCGTCTTCAACGCGTTCTCGGCCTGCTTTGAACTCGTTGTACCATTTATAAGCGTTTTTTTGTGCCATAGTTTGATTACCAAAGGCCTTCCGCAACATTTTTAACGTGTCCGCACAAGAATATTCGTTCCGCAAACAAAATTTGATGCAAGTTCTTTGCTCAACAAAATCACCCATTGTAAAAATCGAAAAATTCACTTATGGTTGTTTACAAAAACACGTGTAACTCAGAGATAATTAAACCTTTTGATAAACAGACGCTTAGCCAATGTTATAGAGAGTCCTACCAACCTAGGAAAAAAAGTTTACCTGCCTTCCTAATGCCCGGGAGTTTCAAATGACAATTTCACCTTACTTTTTGATCACAGTAGTATGTGTGAGCGCACGCTATATGCAAGGGTTATCGCGTCGGCACTCTGCCCGGTGTCGCGAAAGCGTTCAGACTGTACAACCAACAACGAGATAAGCTACTCTGTATCAAAATTCGTACTATACTTTTACTTTACATTTATTTAAATAAATATATTTGTTAAACCAAGTTTTAGTTTCGAGTGTTATCTAATTTATTGTCATATAGAGACATCACAATTATGGCGACCAGGATGTTTTGAAACGGATTTAAACGTGTTAAAAAAAAAAAAAAAAAGTGATTTTGACTACGTGCTCGTGCTTTTGTGAATTTGTTAAAAAAAATAAGTGTGATCGCGACAGGTTTAATTGATTATTGTTACAGAGTAGGCATCTGCATAGTTAAGATAGTGCAGTGCGTGTTTAAAATTGTGAAAAGTTAAGAAATTTTACAAATTGTTTAATTGAAAAGCGTTTGCAGAAAAGTGCGATTGAGTGTACAAGTGCGTTTTTGCAAATGAGTGACGATAACGCACACCTTAAAGTAAAAGTTGGTTGGGTCTATGATTTGAACAAAGCACAATTATTAGAAGAATTAAATAAAAGAAATATTAAAGCCCTTGATAGTGAAAAGTTCCACGAGTTAAGACAACGTTTAGTCAACGCTGTAAAATCAGGAGATACAGCCACATCAAGTGAGAATACAAAAAAAAAGAAAGTAAACAAGACTCCGAAGAAGTTTCGAGCAACGAGCCTTACGCTTCGGAAAACGGATCAGACGAAGAAAGCAACATGTCAGGCGAAAACAGTAAATTGGAATTTTGCTTGGAAAAGGACGACTGGAATTTATTTATTGAAAGGTTAAAACTTTATTCTGATGTAGAAGATACTAAATCAGATAAAGCTGCAATTATGCTGGCAAGATTAGATGAGGAAGCATATAAATTAATAAAAAGTTTGTGCGCGCCAACGAAGCCGAAAGAAGAAACTTACGAACAGTTAACGAAAATGATGACGGATCATTTGCAACCAAAGCCATCAGAGGTGATGGAAAGGTGTGAATTTACTCAAGCCAGGCAGCAGCAGAACAAAACAGTTGCAGAATTTGAAGCGAGATTAAAAAGGTTAGCATTAAATTGTAATTACAGTGATTTATCGACGGCTCTCAGAGATCAATCTGTAGTTGGTTTACGCGATGAAGAAACTGTAACGTCGGTACACGACCTCCGTTTTTTTCTCTTGTCAGCCGATGAGTTTCTTCTCTGCCTTTCCTACCACGATAAAGTCCCTCCATAACTTACGCGACGCACTCTTTACTGACATAGACCGTTGTGAAAACTAACCTAAACTCAAACCGAGAGTTGAATAGCCACTCTCGTTAAAATTTGACTACGATGCAATTCTTTACAAACAACCATACACTAGTAATGAAAATCATGCATACTACAGCTGAAAATAATGTTCTCCTTTCTAAATCGGTCAATACGAATTGACATACAAATTTTTGCAAGGTAATTCTTTCTTGAATAAACATCTATAGCGTAATTTGGGACATCACGCAATAACCTGAAATATCACGAATTCCTCTTGCTAAACCCTCATAATAATTATTTTTATAAATTATTAATTAATTACATAAAAATTCTCTTAAAATAAATAATTAATTTTAAGCCAATGTTCAGCTGTTACATGCATTTATTTTAAAAACATCCCTCTAGTTAAATTTTAATTTATACAGCGACAATTCACCTATTCTATTTATTATTATGTCACTATTTTATAGTGAATATTTATTATTATTATATTATTTTATATATCTTTAATAACTGTCTGCGACATGCATTTTTATAAAAATATTGGAGTTTTGTAATTCAAATTAATTCTTCGATTGACTCCCTACAGAACAATCATTTTCATATTAATTTACAATTACATTAGCGTGTCATACACCTATTAAATAACTCTTTGGAAATAAAGTAAACCTAATAAGTACTTTTTCAACAGTCCATAATTAAAAATTATAAAGAATGACTATTTAAACTATCATTCTACAATTAATTCTTCTTTTGTAATAATAAAATACTTATAGCAATCTTTTCTTTATTATTTAAATACTCATTCTTTATCTAATTATGTAAAATGCGACGAAAAACTTCGTTCTGTTAAACTTTAAATGGCACACGACCATACAATTTAAATTGATATAATTTTATTGTATATAATAAACCTATGTAAAAATTCTGTAAAAATGGATCATCTCTCTCTCTCTCTCTAATTCTCACTCTCCCTCTCTCTAACCGAGAAGCCCGCCAGGAAGAGGGGGCCTGAAAAACTCGGCCTCTCCCCGAATTTCCCGGTCAAAAAAGGAATTTACTGAGTAGCTTCTCCAACGCATTTAAATACGGCACAAAATGATCACCAAGCAGCAGAGCTCAGGTAGCACTCGAGGACCGACGTACTACACAAACATTACTAAGGATCCACGTATTACACAAACATTAAAACGGACCATCCACTACGAGCAGACCTCAAGAAGAGATCACACGGAGAAGAAGACGACGAGAAGGCAGCCGCAGCAAAAGAGAGAGAGAAAGAGAGAGAGAAGATCGTCCTCATTCTTTGCATCTCACATTCAATAAAAAGTAAGTTTTTCTAAGACTGTGTATTTTTTTCTTTCATTTCCAAAGAGATAGTATTAGCCAGAATCGGCTAAATATCTCTATCCAAAAAACACTTAGTAGGTCCTTTCCAGGACAGCATATAGGCCAACATCGGCCTATACGGTTGTTCAGTCCCGAATTTCATCTCTATCCCTAAAAATTCTTACAACCTTAACTCCTCTGCCGTCCCGAGCCCATAAGTTTCAGTACTTAGGCTCATAAAGGCGAAAAGCAGTTCGCGTTTATTTGAAACGCGGTTGAAACGTCAACCCGACGTTACAAAACGCGTATATCGTTATTTAAAAGTAAAAATTTAATATTTGATTCAGCATTAAAAGCAGCAGTCGCAAGAGAATCCGCGGTTAAAAACGCGTCTAGTGCCACGTGTACGCTAGAAAAAAGAAACGCGCATGGATAGGTATTTTCGTTTCGCCAACACGTTAAAGGCAAAAGTACAAAAAATGTAAATAGATCGACAAACAAGCAGCGAAGCGAAGAGTCAAAGTTGAACACCCAGCAGCGAAAGCGGAATCAAAACCAAGGGGACATCGTATTTTACTGTTGTGGCAAGCGAAATCACGTGCGCGCTGAGTGTCGTCACAAAGACAAAACTTATAATTTTTGTAAAGAAAAAGGGCATTTGAAAGGCGCCTGCTTGAGAAAAAAGAATCAACAGCCAAAGAGGAGCAGCGTTCTCAAGCTGGAAGAAGGCGGTAAAAATAGAGAGCCAACTACAAGCCGTACATCACATGAAGAGGACTTCTACTCTATCGAAATGGACAGCGAGTGTATGTATAAGAATAAGAGTGAGAGTGTGCGTATGGATGAGAGTCATCTGCGCGCAGAACCAATGTACGTCGATGTGTTAATAAACGAGAGAATAATAAGCATATAAATAGACTCGGGTACGTTAGCTACTGTTATTTCGGAAACAGAAAAAAATAAATATTGAGTGTACAACTTTGCTTCCGCCGTTTTTTTCCGAAATTCGAGGCTTCATTGTAAAAAACTGGTTATACATTTATGATTCGAAGTATTGTCCATCGCTGGCCACTACTTTCTCCCATCTTTCGGGCAGCATACGAATCCCGCGTTAAAAAAACTGATCATCTTTTGAATCGATCCACGAATCGATCCAATTTTTTACTTCTTCATAAGACCGAAAGTGTTGGTCAGCCAGGCCGTGTGCCATTGATCGAAACAAGTGATAGTCCGAGGGAGCAACGTCTGGAGAATACGGCGGGTGGGGTAGGACTTCCCATTTCAAAGTTTCCAAGTATGTCTTGACCACTTTCGCAACATGGGGTTGAGCATTGTCATGCTGTAAAATCACTTTATCATGTCTCTCGTTGTATTGCGGCCGTTTGTCTTTCAATGCTCGGCTCAAACGCATTAATTGCGTTCGATAACGATCGCCTGTGATTGTTTTAGTCGGTTTTAAAAACTCATAATACACTACACTACGCTGAGTTAGTCCCACCAAATACTGAGCATGACCTTGGAACCGTGAATATTCGGTTTGGCTATCGACGTGGAAGCATGGCCGGGATATCCCCATGATTTTCTGCGCTTGGGATTATCGTAGTGAACCCATTTCTCGTCCCCAGTCACAATGCGATGCAGAAATCCCTTCCGTCTTTGCCTTGCAAGCAGCTGTTCACAAACACACAAACGCCGTTCAACATCTCTCGGCTTCAACTCGTACGGCACCCAATTTCCTTGTTTCTGAATCATTCCCATGACTCTCAGGCGTTTTGAAATGGCTTGTAGCGTCACTCCCAATGATCCTGCCGATTCTTGTTGCGTTTGACACGAGTCTTGATCAAGTAATGCCTCCAATTCTGCATCTTCGAAAACCTTCTTTCTTCCACCGCCATGCTGGTCTTCGACGTTAAAATCGCCGTTTTTGAAGCATTGAAACCACTCTCGGCACGTTCTTTCACTATTAGCAGCCTCACCATAGGTATTTGAGAGCATTCGATGAGCCTCAGTTGCAGATTTCTTCATATTAAAGCAGAAAATTAAAACCTCCCGAAAATGACGAGAATTTGGCTCGAAGCTGACATGTTTAATCGAGAATAACTTTATGATGCAGACACAAATCGACTAATATTTTGATGGCGTTATGTTTACAAATACCTAAGCTTATTGTATGACATCTATGATCTATTTATTTCAACTACCACTTACCGCTACAGCCATCTATTACAAAACGGCGGAAGCAAAGTTGTACACCCAATATTTTCGCAAAGAGAAAATTATTAAGACTAATGATAAATTGCGCACGTATGATAATACGAGGGTAGTCCCAAAAGTACCCTACCTGACTTATGAATACAGGTAGTTTTAAAAAAACAGTTACTGCAATTGACAATACCACCTTTCAACAACTTAATGTGAAAAATTCATAACGGTACGTTTATTATTATTTTTTTTACAGACATCCAAAGTGAATGCTCTCAATGAATTTGTAAATATGGAAAAAATCGGGCATCATTATGCGATACAATACTTTCATTTAAAAGGTCTAAGTCCAACCGATATCAAAGCCGAGTTGGATTCTACTCTGGGGAAGTCTGCTTCTTCGTTTACAACGGTCAAATATTGGGTAGCTGAGTTTAAGCGAGGTCGTACGAGCTGCCAAGAAGAACACCGCAGTTGTCGACCAAGTGAGGTCACTACATCAGAAAATGTGAAGAAAATCCACAAAATGGTATTGGATGAACGTCGACTAAAAGTGCGAGAGAAAGCAAACATGGCAGGCATTTCAAAAAGTGCTGTGCATCGCATTTTGACCGAAAATTGGGACATGAGAAAGCTGTGCGCAAGATGGGTGCCGCGTTTGCTCACAATGAAGCACAAACAGCAACGTGAGGATGTTTCCATCGAGTGTTTGACAATGTTTCGCAGCAATAAGGCCGAGTTTTCGCGTCGATTCATAACCATGGACGAAACATGTGTCCATCATTTTACACCTGAGACCAAGGAGCAGTGGACTAAAAAGGGAGAACCGGCTCCAAAGAAAGCAAAGACAGTTCAGTCAGCTGGCAAGGTCATGGCATCCATTTTCTGGGATGCGCATGGAATAATATTTATTGATTATCTCGAAAAAGGAAAAAAAATCAACGGCGCATATTATGCAGCCTTATTGCAGCGTTTGAGTGATGAAATCAAGAAAAAACGGCCCCATCTGACGAAAAAAAAAGTATTGTTTCATTACGACAACGCACCAGTCTACACATGCGTCATTGCGATGGCTAAAATCAATGAGTTACAGTTCAAATTGCTTCCTCACGCACCCTATTCGCCAGATCTAGCTCCCTCAGATTATTTTCTTTTTCCAAATTTGAAAAAATGGCTCGGCGGCAAAAGATTTGCCAACAATGAAGAAGTAGAGTCTGCGGTTAATAGGTATTTTGAGGAGCTTGACGGTTCCTACTATAAAGCGGGTATCGAAGCTATTGAACATTGTTGGGAAAAGTGTATCGATCTGAAAGGAGAATATGTTGAAAAATAAAAAAAATTTTCGCAATTTTTTTACTATTTTCTCTGTCGGGTTGGGTCCTTTTGGGACTGCCCTCGTATGTATTAAGATATCAATCTAGTCTGAAGCGTTACAAATAGTGAAAGTAATTCGAGTATATATAAAACAGGAAAGAAAAGTGATATGAGTAACTGCAGATCAATATCATTAATATCGAATGATAAGTAATAAACAATTACAGCTTACCAGATAAAATAGAAATTAAAATTAATAATGAAATTATAAAGACAGTGAATAACATTAAATACTTGGGCATCATTTTTGATTCCCATATAAGGTGGGATAAACATATTGAATTCCTAATAAATAGAACAAGATACCTTATTTTCATTTTTGGCAAAATCTCAAGATACATGGAAATTCACTCATTAAGGAGCTATACCAGTGTCAACATTGAAAATTTGGGTGAATTTCGGGAAATTTTTAAAAGAAAAATACTTCATAAAATATTTTTAAAATATAAGAGCATATCAAGCTATATTTAAACTGTATTCCATAATTTGTCAAAAATATTGAAAGCACTACAACTTTTACAATCAGTTCAAACAAGAATATTAAAAATAATATGCAAAAATACTTTTTCATTTAAAAGACCATTAAATTTAAATAAACTTTTTGCTTACGAAAGCCTAAAATTTGAATATAAAAAATTGAAAGAATTATATATAAATTCTGCTAGCAAAACTAGGCATGAAATAATAATACCACCGAAATACTCTAAAAAAGTAAGCACAAAAAACAGCTACATTAAAGCAATCAACTTCTATAACCCCCCTATGTCTGCGTTATACCTGACTTGAAGTAGTTGCAAATTCCTTTATTTTTTGTTACATGGAATCTCTAAAAAAAACATGTACTAGGTTGTTCAAAAAGTTTTGAAAGCGACATCTATAGAGCAGTAGAAGAACCAAAATTTTTACGCCATTTTAATATTTTATCTTTCATATAAACATACCCAAAGTTTCATTTCACTCTGTCAATTCATTGTTTGTTTACAAGCTATTTGAAGTTGACGTGTCAGTGTATTTTTTTTAGAATGGAAAAAACCGAATATAGTGCAGTGATAAAATTCTTTGTTTTGGAAGGTTTATCAGCAACGGAAATTCATACAAAAATGGTAAAAGTGTTAAAGGAATCTACTCCTTTATTTTTAACTGTACATCGATGGGTCTTAGAGTTTAGACGTGGTCGAAAAAGCGTTGAAGACGATCCACGCTCAGGACGTCCAAAAAGTGCATCAACACCAGCATTCATAGCAAAAGTACAGGATATGGTTTTGGAAAATCGTCGATGGACCAAGAGAGATTTAGCAGAGGCCCTAGACATCTCATTAGGCAGTGTAAGTCATATTTTAAATGAAGTTTTGGGTTTTAGAAAGCTCTGTGCACAATGGGTGCCGCATTCGCTCACAATGGAACAAAAACACGTTCGAATGCGACTTTCTGAGCAACATTTAGAGCGTTTTCGAAAGGATAAAAAGGATTTTTTGCGTCGATTCATCACTATGGATGAGACTTGGGTCTTCCATCATGACCCTGAATCAAAACAAGAGGCTAAAGAGTGGTGTCAACCAGGTACTTCGGCACCGAAGCGAGTTCGTGTCCAGAAATCGGCGAAGAAGGTGTTAGCGTCAGTTTTTTGGGATGCAAGAGGGATTTTGTTGGTGGATTATCTCCAAACTGGCAAAACAATTAATTCTAAATATTATCGTAACCTTTTGGACGAATTGAATGAAAAAATTAGTGAAAAAAGACCTGGTTTGCACAAGAAAAAAATCATTTTTCATCAAGACAATGCACCCGCTCACACAGCTCAAAAAACCATCACTAAAATAACCGAATTAAAGTATGAATTGTTGCAGCATCCACCTTATTTGCCTGATTTAGCTCCCTCTGACTTCTGGCTGTTTCCACACCTCAAAAAATTCCTTCGTGGGATGCATTTTTCATCAAACGAAGAGGTTATAGCCATCGTAGAGGAGTATTGTGCAGGCCTTGCAGAAAGTCACTTCCATGATGGGATAAACAAGTTGCAAGACCGTTGGACCAAGCGTATTGAACTTATGGGAGATTATACTGAGCAATAAAAGTGATTTTACCAACAAAAAAAAGTATCTTCATTTCCGCTTTCAAAACTTTTTGAACAACCTAGTATATATGTGTTTTCGAGGTCGATGAATTCGAATCTGACATCATAATTTCAAAATTCAAAATGGCAGATCCAATATGGCGGACATGTATACTCGATTTTCGAAAATATTGTTCGAATCGGCTTGAAAAGTCTTACTCGAAAGTTTTCGGGGTCGCTAAAAACAAATACGCTGTTAGAATTTCAAAATTCAAAGTGATGGCTTCAAAATAGCATTTATTCCATAAATTTTTACTACGATAATGAGTAACTTGACTCTTTAGCCACTAAAAAAACTTACACTCTGACAAAAAAGTATCCGGAAATTCTCATTTGAATTGCCCACGTTGAGTATTTTTAAGTATTTGAAGTTTCTGTATGTTGGTAGGACTGACCGTAATTACTATGACAAACATGAGTGTGGTCTGTCAACTAGTTTGTTTACGACAGCTGTTGAAACCAGTCGACCTCAGTGGTAGTCTGCGAATGTTACAATGGAAAAAAATATTGAACAAAGAGTTTGTCTTAAATTTTGTGTTTTGAACGAAATTTCGTGTGCTGACTCGTTGCGAATGCTGGAAAAGGCTTATGGAGACTCTGTTTGATCGAAAATTCAAGTGTACGAATGGTACAAAGCCTTTAAAAACGGTCGGGAGATCGTCGAAGATTTGCCTCGTTCAGGACGACCGTCGACCTCTTCAACCAACGATAACGTCGAAAAAATCAAGGAAATTGTGCTCAAAAATCGTCATGCCAGTGTTAGAGAGATAGCTCGTGATCTCAACATCTTTCGTGAAACTGCTCGTTTGATTTTGGTGAACCAATTGGGCATGCAACGCGTCGCCGCTCGGCTCGTTCCGTTAGAGCTGAATTTTCTTCAAAAACAGTACCGGATGCAGGTAGCTGCAGACATGCTGGATCGTGCGAATTCTGATCCCACGTTCATGGGACGGATCATAACTGGTGACGAGACATGGGTCTATGAATACGACACACAAACGAGCCAACAATCATCGGAATAAGTGGGAAAAAATGAGCCGAAACCGAAAAAACCTCGCAAAAGTCGTTTGAAAATCAAGACGATGCTTATTGTTTCCTTCGATATTCGTGGTGTGGTTCATCATAAATTCGTTCCGCAAGGTCAAACGGTCAATAAGGACTTCTATTTAACTGTTTTGAGACGTTTGCGTAAAAATATTCGCCGTAAACGGCCGGATTTGTGGCAAAACCATTCGTGGATTTTGCATGACGATAACGCACCATCTCATCGAGCCACGATTATTAACGATTTTAAGACCAAACACTCGATAAATACCATCGACCAGCCACCTTATTCGCCTAATCTAGCTCCGTGTGACTTTTTTCTTTTCTCCAGACTGAAATCACCGCTCCGGGGAACCAGATTTGACTCCATAGACGCCATAAAAGAAAATTCGCAGAAGGAGCTGAAGGCCATCCCTGAAAGCGCCTATAAAAAATGTTTCCATGATTGGAAAAAACGTTGGCACATGTGTATCGCTTCAAATGGAGCATATTTTGAAGGAGATTCAATAAATATTGAAGAAGTTTAATATTTTTGCGTTTTATTTCAAATTTCCGGATACTTTTTTGTCAGAGTGTAGAACATCTATTTTGATGTATTTGCGATTTCTGAATGTAAGCCTGCCATTAGATTTTAATTCTTAAATTAAAATTTTCCACGAATTTTTTATTAACAATTGCTAAATATAAATATAAAGTAATTGCTTTTCTAATATGAAAATTAATTGTTTTGTATTCTTTAGATCATTTGAAAAAAAAAATTTCTAAGATATTTTTAGACAAAATGTATAATTTGTAAGTAAATTTTTTAATTTTGAAAGTTCTGAAAGTTTGAAGTTTTGATACAAAATTATAACATTTAAAAAATAGCTTTGAAATCCTTGAACTTATAATTAATATTTATTTTTCTTTACGATATCACTCAGTCTATCAATATTAAAGTATCTAGAATGACAATAATCTCACAGTATAAATTTTCATATGCAATATATTGAAAATAATTATAATAATCATATGTATAATGATTATTGAATAAGAATACTTTTTAGAGTTATATGGTTTTTAT
This sequence comes from Chalcis sispes, assembly GCA_949987625.1. Lineage (NCBI taxonomy): Eukaryota > Metazoa > Arthropoda > Insecta > Hymenoptera > Chalcididae > Chalcis > Chalcis sispes. Next base: position 16,983,209 of record OX465098.1, on the reverse strand, counting down.
TCAACAACAAACCATTCTTTCTCGATTTTCTAATTTTTACGTTCAATGTTTTGATTTACGGTATAAACTTTTTTATACGCCATTTTGTGTTTTAATTTCAAAAAAATATTTCTGAAAGTACTATCAAACTAGTCCAATTTAACAACAAAATGTCTAGGAAACGATCTAGTGATTTTGTTACATCAGAGTCAGATGATAGTTGTGATTCTGATTATCCTGCAGAAGACTCTGACAACGTCTCGTCTGAAGAAGAGTCAGATCATGATCCTGTAAATGACGAATTTAATTCAGATTCAGAAGATGAACATAATGTTTCGCTAATTCACTGGAAACAAATCCGCCCTAACAAACACGATTTCCTTTCACAGCCAAACCTGGTATTACTGTTTCTGTAAATAAAAAATGGGCACAACTAGACTTTGTAAAATTATTTGTTAGCAGAAACATGGTCAAAATAATCGTTACTGAAACAAATAGATTAGCTTAACATTACATCACAAAAAAATATCCTTCAGAAGCCAAAAGACAAAAGTATTGCTGGTATGACTTAACTACAGATGAATTTTGGATATTTTTATTGTAACGTCGGTAAACGACCTTTGTTTTTTTTCTGTCAGCCGATAAGTTTTCTCTCTGTTTTTTTTCCTGCCCTTGCCGATTAGCGGGAAAGCGCTTCGATCTCATCGACCACTTGCATGGAACTATAGTTAATTTTTTCCTCCAATGAAAATCTTTCCCTCCAAAACTCACTCAACGCGCGGGCTATTGACACAGACCGTTGTGAAAGAGACCCTAAGCGTGGGCCAAGAGTTTACGAGTTTTCCCGGAACGGTAGAAAAAATGGCACATGCACTTGAGTCTAACGAAATGACACTAGGCCAAGCACGTGCACGTCAACTCGGCGCCGAAAAACATAAAACTGTCCCATAAACACCGTTTTTTCTACCCGTAGTTTTCCTATCTAAAATACGTATTTTCTTTTTTTCGAACTTTCCCTGCGTAATACAATTATAACGTTATGCAATATTTTTAAATTGTTTTATTATTGCAAATTATAACCGTAAATTTCGCTTACCGATACACTGTACAGGTAGCGTAATAAAACAATAAATAGGTCACTAGGAAGACCTCGGTAAATAAATTGAGTAACTGTTTTAAACTAGGAATATATTGAATAATATTCAAATAAAATAAAAAAATACAATGTTTAACGAAAAGCATAAAAACTGCGATTTCCAAAAATACCTCACAAGGTATATTTTTTATACAAAATAAATTCCAAAATAATTATTTAAAATTTGAAAGAAAAAAAAACATAGAAATTACATACGAGATATTAGATCAAATTTCTTATTGTTTAACATATACCAAGTAAAAATTCAAATTTTATAAATAACTTAAAATTCAAAATATAAGTTTCTAACAGTTGTATAATTTATTTCACCAAAATACAACAAACTCCTGCTTCTTGTATAATTTACGACAATCTTACATTTTTAATATTATAAAAGGGTAATTATTTTTAAATAAAATAGAACATGTATATAAAAAAAAAACACAATTGCTATCTTCAAATTTAATCGAATTTTACTTTAAAATAACTCAGCCGATTTTTCTTTCTAAGTGTATACATATAAAAATGTATACATATACTGTAAAAAAGAATTATACTAAAAATATCAACAACAATTTTTTCACGATAACAAATTATTACAAACGGCCTGACTATGTTCGCTTCATTGAACAAAATAACAAAATAATTTTTCCATTCTTTCTTTCGAAATAAAAAGATAAAAAACAACACATGTAATAAAGATTTCTTATACATTAATTTTCTTTATTGGTGAATAATAAGATTTATAAACGTTTGAGATAATTTGAATTATAAATGAGTCAGTTTATCTTTTTATTAACAGAAACCAATATTTAAGTTTAAGCCAATACAAGTATTTAGAATTTAAGTTGATCTTTACATTAAAATAAAAAAAAAGGAATATGCAAAAATGTGCATAAAACAAAAAAATGTAATTATGCGTAAATACAAAAAAAATACTATATATATATATATCATACATAATAATGATTAATTTAATTTTAAGATCAATATAAAAACAAAATGTTTTGTAAAATTAACATTACTGAAACTCCTAATAAGAATAATATTTTTTTTGTTTACTCTTAAGCTAAAAGTATATTTAGGTTTGAATTTATATTAAAATTAATTATTCTAAAGTTATTTTAGAATTATATTTTAGAACTTACTAGTTAAAATTATTCTTTTTATATCTTGGCATTAATTATGTTTAAAAATTATTTTAAATTATATTTTAAAATTAATAATCAAGATTATATTTAGAATTAAGCGATAATATTTAAATTATAAGTCGCCTCTATAATTGTCTAAATTTTATGTAATAATAATGTAAATCCGAAATCAAATAATATCTTAAACGCAAAGTTAAAATTATTCAACTTATCAAATAAACTATCACTATGATATTTTGTTTAAAACTTATTTTGTATTATTCCAACAAAAAATAACAATTATCATTATTATTAAAATACGGACAATTATAAAAACATATATTTAAATTAAACTCTTTATGAAAAAATATTTGGAAATTATATAATTGCTAACGTAATAGAAAAAAAACTTAAAGATTATAGTACAAATAAAATCTTTTTTATTACAAAACTAAATAATATACTAAAAAACAAAATTAACTAATTGTAATTATTGTTAGAATTAAGCTACGAAATCGATTCTTTTTCGTAGCCTAATTCAAATTTTAGGATTAACAGAAGTTAATCAAAGAAACTACTGTATAGAATTTTCTTGCAGCAAAAAGCACCTTGGCGATACCTAAAAAAAATTTTAAAATCTTGCTTACTTTACAAGAATAAGAAATATAAAAATTGAAAGTTAATTAATAAATTATCAATTATGACAGGTGGCTAAGCGAGGTTAGACCACCTGACATGCGGTGCGAGACTGAGTTCGCGGCGTGACGATACGCGGCGCCATCGATCAAGCGATCGATGGTGCTACGCGGGAAAAGAGGAGTGGCGCGACGCGAGAGGGGAAGGAGGAGAGCCTTCTTCTGTTCGCAACCGCCAAGCTGCCTAGACGCTGTCACGAGAATCCTCCGCCGCTATCGAAAATACGAGAGAGAGAGAGAGCGAGAGTATTCGAGAGGACGAGCCTCAAGCTTTGAGAAACATAAGTGGCCACTTTTAGTGTAGTATTCCGCGTCATAATTTTGATAGTATTTATACGCGCGCGATCGCATAATATATTATTTATTATATGTGCGAGCGGTGAGTGAGAGATCCGCTCTCACTCACACATTTACCGTAGTCTATAAGTGTGTGTGTGTATGTAAACGCGCAAAGACTGCACGCGTGTAGTCTCCCGGTTGGCCGCAAGAGGTCGCAACCAACAGTCAGTGAGCGCGCCAAATAACAAGGCCGGCTCACGCGTTGAATACAAGCCCAAGAGCATTAGGCCTGGTTCACACGTCTTGCTGCGTGAACACAGCAAGACGAGTGTACGGCGCGCATGCGCAGTACGCGCCTAACGTATAAGTATTGCTCGTCTAGCAATACTAATTGCGACTCAAGCAATTAAGCCTCTACGCGATAAATAACTAACTTTCGTATCGTTTTTATTTAGATTTAGCAATAAATAAGTTACTAGCGCATAACGGGTGCGCATTATTTATCGCCTTTTCTATCTAGCTTCCCTGTCCCGAATACCGCCGCCTCCGCGGGCGTGCCAACCGACTGTTCGCACGCATACTGAGCAGCCGAGCCCGGTGGAAGCAGCGTCGACAGTGAGACCTTAGGGCAAGGCCTAGCACACGTAAGTAAAGCAAGATCCGAAGAGGATCCTGCGTTGTAAGCAGACCGGCACTGCACGAGAGTGTCATTGTATCGATGGCTAACGTCTGTCGACACTCGAGGCCACATCGCTGGACCTAGCGACCTATCATGCCCAAAACCGGGGCCGACAGTAGTGCGTATGTGCGAGGGAGAATCTCGCACGTACATCTCCAATCAACCCGTTACACAATATAAATTTTACAAATTGTTATAAATTGTTAATTATTATTGATATTGAATTTTATACATTTTCGAGAATAAACTTCAATTAATGTCATACAAATGTTCAATGGTAGACATGTGTTTCACCAACCTTTAAAGTTTTAATATAAAAAATGTGATAAATATAAATTTTAAGTTGAAAAATACTTAAATTATTAAAAATGTACTTTAAAAATAAAAGTAGATTCAATAATGACGATATAACTTACCTGTTTTCTTTTTAAGATGGCCCTGGATTTATTTTGATATCCAAATTCCTACGTAATTCCATACATATCGAAAAAAGAATATAAAATGACGCCGTGAAGTTGATCGAGTGTGCTCAATGCGAATTAGATGTATGAAGTTGACTACAAGAAAATGAAATTTTCATATTATGCTAATTTACTTTAGCTGAATCGCCTGCGCGTAAAAAATGATTCAAAAAATCCTAATAACTTTCGTTTGCACGAGCTCGAATTTTCGAGATTCAGCTAAAGCAAATTAGCATAATATAAAAATTTAATTTTCTAGGTGCTAACTTCATGAACCTACACGAATTGGCTATCGAGTTTTATAAACATCATGCGAGCCTTACCGACTACTCGTCAAAATCTATAAACAATGATGTAAACAAATTGAATGAACTAATAATAATAAGTTAATAAATTAATATTTTATTCTGAAATTGAAAAATTTTAAAATGATTATTTTTTCTTCGAGAAAATCAATATTACTTTTTTCTGCAGTATTTGTAAATTTTTTTAGGCTCATTTAGCTACCGTTATACTTTTAACGTCCAACTAAATTTACAGAAAATAAAACGAAAATGAATTAATATAAATATTTCTTATGATTACGCAGTGTTAGCGAATGCGCCTAACAAACCTACCGCAATGCATAATGTACCGCTTTAAATTCTCAACAGATTTAAAATATAACATCTACATATACCTTTGTTAGTCGCATAAGGGAGTGGTGGGTGTGAGTTAGGGGGTTCGATTTCATAAATACTGCTAAAGGAGAAAAGTTAACATGTACTAGAACTTGCAACGACCTTGCTAAAATATTACAACAAAATATTACAATAAACCTTTCTGTAAAATGTTTTGTAAAATATTCCAGCAACTTTGCTCCAAGGTTTCGTTAAAACATTTACACGAAATCTTACAGCGACTTTTCTCAAATGTTTCAGCTATATGTTTCAAAAAACGTCACCGCAGTCTTTCATCAAATGTTCTGTGAAATATTTCAGCAAGTTTTGCTTCATGTTTTAGTTGAAACATTTATACGAAATCTTGCAGCGAACTTTTTGAAATGTTCTAACTATATGTTTCAGAAAACCTCACAGAAATCTTTCTTGAAATGTTTTGTGAAATGTTTTAGCAAGCTTGCTTCAAGGTTTTGTTGAAACATTTATACGAAGTCTTGCAGCAACCTTGTTAAGATATTACAACCGTATGTTTTAAAAAATCTCACAGAAATCTTTCGTGAAATATAATCTATTATATAATCTAATATAAATAAAAGTATTTGATAATTTTATCTTTTTACAGCATTTTTCAAAATGTGGCAGACTGCACTATGCTAATATTTCCATGAAAAAAGATCCTAAAAGTCAAGGCTATAAATTATCTATGGGTTACGGGTTTGTGAGATATAAATTAAAATCTGATTCAGAACGTGCTTTAAAAAAATTGCAAATGAGTTCATTGGATGGGAAAACTCTTAAATTGAAACGTTCAGAAAGTATATAATTGCAGTAAGTTTAATGTAACACATCGTTCAATAAGTCCCGAGACTAACAACGAAAACAACATTTTTTTTCAAAAATCATTTTTATTCATCAATATAATCTCCCTTTAGAGTGATACAATCTTTCCAACGCCTTTCCAACATTTCTATACCATGTTTATAAAAGGATTTATCCTTTGCTTCAAAATAGGCTTCAGTTTCGGCAATGACCTCCTCATTCGAGCCAAATTTTTTTCCCTGGAGCATTTTTTTGAGATCAGCAAAGAGCCAGTAGTCGCTGGGGGCTAAATCTGGTTATTACAGGGGGTGGGGAAGCAAATCAAAGCCCAATTCGTTCAATTTTGTCATTGTTTTCATGGACTTGTGGCACGGTGCATTGTCTTGGTGAAAGAGGATTTTTTTCTTCTTCATATGCGGTCGTTTTGCTGCGATCTCCTCCTTCAAACGTACCAACAAGTCAATATAATAATCACTGTTGATCGATTAACCTTTTTCCAGGTAGTCAATGAAAATCACGCCATGTGTATTCCAAAAAACAGACGCCATGACTTTGCCAGCAGACTGCTGCGTTTTTGGACGCTTTGGGCGGTTTTCGCCAGCCATGCGCCCCCAGATGATTGCCGATTCGACTCCGGAGTAAAATGATGTATCGATGTTCCATCCATGGTCACGTATCGACGCAGGAAATCCTTTTTATTGCGAGTAAATAGCGATAAACAGCTCTCTGAATCGTCGACTCGTTGCTGTTTTTGTTCCACTGAAAGCAATCGCGGCACCCACTTGGAAAAAACCTTTTTCATGCTCAATTTTTCATGAAGGATTGTAAGTACGCTTCCAGATGATATGTGTGTCATTTCTGCAATCTCACGGACCTTCACTTTGTGATTTTTCATTACAACTTTTAACACTTCACTCACATTTTTCTGTGTAACGGCTTCCAATGGCCTACCCGAACGTTCCGCATCGTGTGTCCGTACGACCACGTTTAAACTCAGCATACCAGCGACAAATCGTTGGTTTGGATGGAGAGGAGTCCGAGTAATGTTTTTCAAGCCATTGCTGGGCTTCTACGGTGTTTTTACCCATTAAAAAACAATGTTTTATCAACACGCGAAACTCGATTTTTTTCATTTTTCAAACAAATTACAAAGTGACTTTACTCTAACCTCGATAACTCTGCTTTCTGTGATCCGATCGACGTAAAATTTTTACACGTTTCATGTAAAGGTTCGCACTTTATGAAAACGTGGCCAGTTTGGTACTACTACAGTCTGTCAAGTAAGAGCGTGGTCGTGTTAATTTATAAAAAAATTTATTTGATGAAACTTTCATATTTATATATACATTGTACACATTACAAACAATGATGCAGTTCAGTCAATAATGTGTCCAGTCACCACTGGCGTCGATAATTGCCTGGTATCTCCGAGGCATGCTTTCTACTAATTTGACGGCGTATTCTAGTGGCAAGGATCTCCAGATCCGACGAATTTCGTAAGACAACTGCTTCAAAGTGTATGTGCGTCTTCCACGAAGCTTCCGTTTAATATATGCCCACACATTTTCAATAGGGTTTGCATCGGGCGACTGCGACGGCCAATCTAATGTAACGAGTCTTCCACTGAGTACAGAGCTTGCTGCGGTGTTTAGGATCGTTGTCCTCTTGCAGAATCCAATCTTCATTTTTTGTGATGAACCATCGTTTGGCAGATGGCAGTAAAGCCTTTTTGTAGATTTTTATCATTTTCTTGGCATTTAGGTTGTCAGTAAAGAGGTGCAAAGTGCCGAATCCCTGCTTTGAGAAGCAGCCCTAAAGATGCACCTTTATTCCATGTTTTACGGTCCGCTGAACAAGCCTATTAGTGGAAGTTGACCAGGCTCGTGTGAGGACAGAACGTGCCCATATAGAACATTCATCAGTAAAAATGACATTTTCAAAATCTCTATCAATATTTTCATGCGCCCAAGCGAGTCGCTTTGTCACATGTTTTTCAGTCAACAGAGGCTTCTTCATTGTATTGCGCCATTTCAGATGATGAGTACGAAGATGGGTTCGGATAGTTTCGTAGGATATATCTAAACCTTTTGCCATTAATTTTGCTTGTCCTTGCCGCAGTGTTAAATCAGGATTCCGCGAAAATAGATTCACTATTCTTATTTCATCTTTTTTGTTCACTTTTCCTATCGAGCCACGTTCTGGTAAATCATCGACATTTTCAGCCACTTTATATCGCTGTATCCACTTCTGTACAAATGCCTTCGACATTCTCATATATTTAGCAGCCGCTGATTGCGACATTTTGGGACCTTTCGGGTGGATGCAAAGGAACACAGCCTCGTAGCGCGACGCGTACTTAGCACTCATGGCGCTTAACGTGATTCTCTTTTAAAAGATCAACGACAACTGAATCTTTGTTGACAATGCATTAAGGACAAAGCTTTCCTCTATTGGTTTGCAAAGGAATTAGAGCGAAATCTTCCATTACCTGTCGGTGAAGTCGACCACGCTCTTACTTGACAGACTGTAGCACCATCTCTGGGTTAGTCTCGGGACTTATTGAACGATGTGTTATGTACCTATTACTCGTCAAAGTCATACTTCTTGACTCTTGGTTACTAACAATGAGCAGAGCTTTTAATATTCGTAAAAAGTACTCTAGCTTGTACTTTTTCTGCTTCTTCTCACCATTGGTAAGAAAATAAATAATTCGATAAATAATATTTGATGAAAAATATAAATCAATTTTTACTTATAAAATAATTAAGAATATGATTAGTAAACTTAAAATAAAAGCACACGTTTAAATATTTTAACAAATATAAGTTAATCTAAATTGATACAGCAATAAACATTTTTATTTTTGTATTAAAAATTGTTATTTTTATATTAAAAAAGTGTTATAAATATTTCAAATTAAGAGTTCAAAACTAATAGTGGATATTGTACGTGTTTAAAGAATTTCATTAGAACAGCACATGTAGGCTGAATAAATTTAATGAATATTTTTATTTAATAATAATTTAAAATGAGAGTTGTGAAAAGTTTATAAAGAAGTTGAAAAAAAAAAACTACTTTTAAAGTAAAAAAAAAAATTATCTTGAGATGAGATTGTTTATTTTAAAATAAAGATACAGTAAATAAAAAACTTAAAAAATATATGTTTTTTTTTTTATTCAACAAAAAATATGTATTTGTTTTATTTAAAAAAATACATCTTGCATTAGTGTATATCAGTAAAAATCATGCGCTGTATAAGAGTATTTATTATTTTTTAATCTAATGTTTTTTGCTAAGTCAAGTAATTTTAAATAATTTTACGTGACATATTTATTGTTAAAAAAGTTTAATTAATGTTTGGGTTTATGTATGCTTACCTATAGTTTGTATCAGAAGCCTAAAAATAATAATGTTTATGTTAAACAATATGTTTATCAAAAAAATATATACATTATTGCTATAACCTAATAGTTTACTTATAAAATAAATAAAAAAATAAAAACTCTGCGAAGCTTCATTTCAGATGATTGGAGTGGAATCGTATTACGAAGTGTATTCTCTTATGTTTGAATTTGATTACAAATTTTTTTCCAATAGATGATGTTTTTGCTGCGAAGAGCAAGGGAAAGAGAGAAATAGAAAGAATAATCTTTATTCTTTTCAATTTCTTTTTTATTTTCTTTTCTCTTTATTTATCTCTCAATTGACTTTTTTGTCATTAATTTATTATTCCCTTTGTAACGTTGGTAGCGCTACTTTTTGACTAAATTTCAGTCAATACTGCAATTTTTGCCGTTTTGGAGCCTAAGCAGTGAAGCTTATAAGCTCGGGTTGGCAGAGGATAATCGTTAGAGTTCTTAGGAGAGGTGTGTAGTGCGGAATTGAGCAGATACAAGAGCCTCTCTTCCTTAGTCGGAAGCCGGCTCGAGCCCTACTCTGGATAAGGTCCTACCAAAGTGACTTTGGATCAAAATAATCGGCCACTTTTCGGCCAAAAACTCTGTTGGAGGATTAAGATAGAAATAGAGAAAAGAAAATATAATGTAATTTTAAATTTAAAACTCACTCTCTTTATTGGAGGTATTAGGCTGTGGTGTCAAGTCCTCTCTCTCCCTCTCTCTGTAATCCGCTGATGCTCTCTGCGTCTTCTTCTTTCTTCGTATTCGAACAATGAATAGTTATTTGTTCTTAAAAGAACAGTTTATGAAAATGTATATATATATTTCGAAAATTTTGACTCCGGCTGCCATTGCTTCCAAAAGAATGCTTTTGGTACTTTCTAGTGGTTACCTCGAGTGCTGCCTGAGGTCTGCTACTTGTTAAATTTTTTTTTTTTTTTTTTTGTGTTTATTGGCTCAGGGAGGGGAAATCTAAAGACACCCAATATGTTAGAAGATAGTGTCGGATTCACCAGCGTAAGCTGACTCCTAGCGAAAGCTGGCTTCAAGCTATCGCTGGTGCCTACCGACTAAAACCCCTCCGAAAGCGGGGCACAGTCGTTAGACTAATACTCCCAACCTGAAAATAAAAGAAGCGTGAGAAGGGGCGGAGGCCTCTCGTTGGAAGAGAGGCACTTGCGCTAGGAGCAAAACTAAAGAGTGCTCATTATTGCAGCAAGTGACAGGGCCTTCTGAATCGGTCGGAGGGCTTGCGGGTCAAGCTAACGAGGGCCTTGATGCTGGGGTTTGGGTGGGATTGCACTGTGGCCCAGAGGTTCGCAGCATATGTAGAGGCTGCTTGAGGGAGTCGCATGTAGGTACCTTGGATAGATTTTAGGCGATGGGAGAGGGTGGAGCCCCAGATGGGGATGCCATAGGAGATGATGCTCCTGATAATAGCGTTGAAAGCGCGGACTTTGGTTTTGGGTAAGATCTTTGGGTTGTAGAAGAAGGGTTTTAGAGAGGTAAAGGCGGCTTGCGCTTTACGCTTAGTTACTTTGATGTGGGGGATCCAGGTTAGCCTGCGATCCCGGGTGATGCCTAGGTATTTGGCGGTGGAACTTCACGGGATGCGGAGAGAGTTGACTCTTATGTTAGGCGGGGTGCGTTGCCTGTGGGAGAAGAAGACGGCGGTGGATTTAGCCTCGTTGATTGCGAGCCTCCATTTTTGGTAACACTCGAGGAGGGTGGGAAGAAACTTGTCAATTTTGGAAGAGCTAGCTCCAATGGCTTTATTGGAGTCTAGGATGGCTATATCGTCGGCGTAGAGAGCGGTGAAGATAGGTTCTTTGGAGGGAAGGTCGTGGCAGAAAATGTTGAAAAGTAGAGGGGAAAGTTTGGAGTCTTGGGGGACTTCAGCGGAGATATGTTCAGGGTTTGAAAAAGAAGTGCCGACGTGAACGCGGATTGTTCTATCGGCGAGAAAGGATTTTGTGACACCTATGAGGTAATCTGGGAATTTTAAGGTGATGAGTTTGTGGATGAGACCTTGGTGCCAGACTCGGTCAAAGGCCTGCTGGACATTCAATAGGAGCATCGATGTGTGTCGGCGTTTGTTGAGGTTGTCGGCGATGAACTCGGCCACTCTGAGAAGTTGGTGGCCGGTGCCGTGACGACGGCGGAAGCCGTGCTGTTAGGAGGGGAGAAGATTGTTGGCGTCGACGTGTTGGTTGAGACGAGCTAGATTGACGCTTTCGGCTACTTTGCTTAGTGCGCTGAGGAGGCTAATTGGCCTGTATTTTGAGGCTGAACTTAGAGGTTTACTGGCTTTGGGAAGACAGATGACTGTGGCTTCTTTCCAAGCCGTCGGGAAATAGCGAAGACGCATCATAGCATTTGTTATATTGCAAATGGCCATGGTGTGTTTGCGGGGGAGAAGTTTTAAAACGTTATTGTCAATACCGTCTTTGCCAGGAGATTTTCTGTTCTTAAGGGCTCGGATGATGTTAGTGATCTCCTGCGGGAAAGAGGGGGCGATAGTGTCTGTGGAGAAGTTGTGGTGGGCTATCTGTTGTTCGATTTGTTCATGCGTGCTGATTAGATGAGGGGCGCTTGGAAGAGGGGAGCATTGCTGGTGAAGAGATAAGGCGAAGATATTGGCCTTGTCTTGGTCCAGAGTGAATGTGTTGCCCCCGTGTTTGAAGGCTGGAAGATGAGGGGTCCTATTGCGAAGGGCTCTGACTACTTTCCATACGCTTTTGGGGTGCGCTTCGGCTACTTCAATGAATTGATTGAAGGACGCGCTGCGGATTTCGGTAAGGCGGGCTCGAAGGTTGCGTTGAAGAGCGTTGAAAACAGGGTGGAGGGCCGGGTCTCTTCGGCGTTGCCATTGGCGCTGAGTTTTATTTTTTTCCCGAATTAGAGATTTGACATGTGGAGGGAGGTTTTGAATTCTGGGGGTGACTGGGTGTCTGGTGGTGGCCTGGAGGGAGGCTGTGTTGATGTCGAGGGTGATGGCCTGAATTTCCCGGTCAATGTCGGAAGCTGTTTGTTTGCACTTGAATTGAGAAGATTCTAGGAGATAGCGAAGGTGGAGCCAGTTTGTCGAGTGGAACATTAGCGGGGATTCCAGGGGGCAGATAGGCACTTCCAGAATTACCGGGTAGTGGTCGGAGCTGAGTTCACAGGAGGACCAGGGATCTGTTGTGATGTTGAGGTTCTTGGTGATGAAGATGTCTAGTATGTCTGGAGTGTGGCTAGCTATTGATGAATTATACGTCGGGTCGTTCGGCGCTTCGACGAGGAGATGGTGTCGTAAAGCGAGGTTGAAGAGGGCGAGGCCGCTGTTGTTGTTTTGGAGGCAGCCTTAGGCTGTATGTTTAGCGTTGAAATCTCCTGCGCAGATTGTGGGTATGTTGTTGTTGAAGAGGGGGGGAAGGTCGTCGAAATGTTGGGTATTGCTAGGCGGCGCGTAAACGGTAAAGATACGAAGGGGATCGGTGGGCAGAGCGAGCTCTGTGCCGATGATTTCGGCTAAGGAGCAATTGATTTGGATGGCCTTGTCGCGGATGGATTTTTTAACAAAAATGGCTACGCCGCCTTTGGAACCGCGGGGGCGGTCTCTTCTATAGGTCGTGAAATTTGGCATGAATAGTTTTCTGCCGGAAGAGAGGTGGGTTTTGGTGATGCAAGCGACCCCGATGTTGTTCGCGAGAAGGTCCTGGAGCTCAGCGAGCTTGTTATGCGCGAGGAGGCCGTTGGCGTTCAAGGTGATAATTTTAAGATTGTTGGATATACTATCCATGGTGGGCTGCTTGGATGGCGGAGGTGAGTTCGCTCATGAAACGAAGGAAGATATTTTGAAGCTGGGGTGACATCAGCTGGGCTAAGGGTGGCTGCGTTGTTTCGGGGAAGGCGGTTGGGAGTGAATTCGTTGTGGAGCACTGGGTTGCGTTGGCGTACGAGAGTGAGAGTTAGACGAGACGGCTAGGGATTTTCGCTGGCTTGGCGTTTGGAGCGGGTTGAGGGGCTGAAGATCTAGGCATTGGGGAGATGGAGGCCTTGTGCGGCGACGGATTTTTTGGAGCATTAGGGGACCCGCGATAGGTGGCTTGGTGGTCGCCTTTGCAATTTTTGCAGAAGGGTTTCGCAGATTTTTCATCTTTGAGAGGACAGGAGAGTGTTTCATGGTTTTCACCACAAAAGGCGCAGACCCAGGCAGCGTGGCAGTAGTTTGCCGTATGGTAGTATTTGAAGCAACGGCGACACTGGGGGATGATTTTAGATTTCCTCTTTGGCTCAACTTTAATATTGATGCCTCCAAAAGTAGAGAGATTGTAGATATTTTTTGAGAGCGGGTTTGAAGGGTCGAGGTGGACCGCGACGAGGGGCCAGATTTTGGTACCGTTTCTCATGCGGTGGATCCGGCGGATGGGAAGGTTTTCGCTGCGAAGCTCGTCAAGTAGATCGGCATCTTCGATGAATTCGTTGACACCACGGATGACTACGATGAGATCACGGTCTACTAGGAGTTGGTGAGTAGAGTACTTGATGTTTGTTTCTTCCAGTCTCTTGGTGATGATATGAAAATCGGAAACTGATTGGGGGTATACGCGAACAGAGTCCGTTGTGTTGACGACGCGACGGGGGAGAATGCCTATTTTCTTGAATGCGGCATGCAGTTTGGGCCAGATTTGTTTCTGACGGATGATGATAGGAGGGGGCTGCGTTCAGGCGCTGCGTCGGGCTCAGCAGCGTCCGAGTCCGAGTCGGAGTCCGAGTTGCTGCTGGAGGACGGAGGGATTAGGGGGCTTATGGTGCGTTGGCGTTTAGGGCGACGCGAGACTTCTGTGAAGCCGTTGTCGGCGTCGGGGCCGGAGTTGGTTTCGCTGTCCATGAGGACGGAGTCGGGGCCTGCTGCCTGCTGCCATGAGAGTGCGGAGGAGGCTCTGGGTGGTTCTAAGGGGGTCGTGTCTTGGGAGGCTGATCCCTTGACAATTTTCCTGAGGGCTACAAGTTTTTTCTGGAGGTCCAAAATGATTTGAACTAGTTGGCTCGGAGGAAGCCCGGTGAAAGAGGGTCCCTCCATTATGTGGCAATAGAGGGGGAGGTCAAGTGGGGAGAGAGGCTATGAGGTGGGAGGGGGGGTCTTAGAAAAGCTGTTTGAAAGGTGAGGGAGGGGAAAGCTACGTTGCGAGTTGGCACTTAAAAGTGCCGATTTTATATTGAGAGGTGGGGGAATATAATACGTTTGAATTGAATTGGCTCTTAGAAGGGCCGTTTGTGAGCGCGATGCCGTGGTTGGCGTGGAGAGCACAGTGCTGGTCGAGACCGGTGTGCGCTGCACAACGGTCGGAGCAAGACAGCTGGTCCACTACTTGTTGAAAATTTTGCGCGATATTTATGCGTTTTTCCGAAGTAGCACCGAACGAATCTTCTTTCCGGAAAAATTCTGGAGAGGGTAAGATTTTCGGTCCTCCTACTCCTCGGAGGGCCTCTCTGAGAGCGCGTAGAAAGCCTCTGCGAGGGTGTGTCGTCGAGATGTTGGAGAGAGAGAGAGTTTGAGAGGGGACTGTCCACTTTTACAAAATAGTATAATAACTTAAAAACTAATATTATTGTTTATGGTTTATAAATTTTTATTTTATAATAATAATCTAAGTAAAATTTGAACTAGGCTAGGAAAAAGAATCAATTTCGTAGCTTAATTCTAACAATAGGATTAATTTATTTTAGTTATTTTATTTAAATTTATAAAAATTTTGGTTTTATTACGCATTATAATGTTTTAAGCTTTCATTATTATTATCGTGTTATCATCAAGATATTAATTTTTTATTTTTACAGGGAATATTAACTTATACATACGTTTATATAATCTTCTGTATCTTATGAGAGAATGATGATAATTTTTGTTAAACTAATACAGAATAAATTTTAGCCGAAACATCATTGTTTATTTGATGTGTTGCATTTAAATAATTTTACTCCGCGTTTTGGTTTTAAATTTTGCATTATTATCTCATAAAATCCAGATAATTATAGGGGCGACTGTTTTAATTCTTATTAATAATAATGTTTAAACTACTTGATGTTAAAATATAAATTTAAAAAGAAAATATAAACTTAAAATAATTTTAAAATAATTATTTTTAATAGAAATTTAGGAAGAAAAAAAAATATCATTCTCACTAGGAGTTAATTCTAGTTATTTTTAATATTTATATATGTAGTTAAGAAAAATAAATGGGAGAAAACAAAAAAAATTTGTGTTTTTCTTTTAATGTTTAAGAATGATATTTTGTGCAAAAGAACGTAAAAAAAACGCTTCTATAAAAATAAAGCTAGTTGTTTGTGAATTTTATACTTGTTATGCTTAATTACAATGTAAGTTCTGTACAAGATATTTTCGTTGATTTTATTCTTAAAATTCTAGAGCGTTTCTTTTTATTTCGCAAAAAAAACGCATTATTCAATATATAATGTTGCTGAGTTTTAGCATAAACGCATAATTATATATATATATATATTTTTGTTTTTGTTTTATGCACATTTCCTTTCGCATATATTTTATTTTAATGTAAATATAAAATAACGAACTTAAATTCTAATGCTCGTATTAGGTTAAACTTAAATGTTCGTTTCTTTGAATAAAAAGATAAAACGATTCATTTATAATTTAAATTATCTTAAACGTTTATAAATTTTATTATTCGACAATAAAGAAAATTAATACATAAGAAAATTTATTACATGTGTTTTTACACATCTTTTTATTTCGAAAGAAAGAATAGAAAAATTATCTTATTTTGTTCAATATTTTAATTGAAAACGAACAGTCAGGCCGTTTGTAATAATTTGTTATCGTGAAAGATTATTGTAGATATTTCTAGTATAATTCTTTTTTATGATATATATAGTATATATTTTTATATGTATATACTTTGAAAGAAAAATCGGCTGTATTACTTTAAAGTATAATTCAATTAAATTTGAAGATAGCAGTTGTATTTTTGTTTTGGATATACATGTTCAATTTTATTTAAAAATAATTAGCCTTTCATAATATTAAAAATATAAATTTGTCGTGAATTATACAAGAAGCAGGAGTTTGTTGTATTTTTGGGAAATAAATTATATAACTGTTAGAAACTTATTTTTTTGAATTTTAAATTATTTATAAAATTTGAATTTTCATTTGGTATATGTTAAACAATTTCAATAAGTAATTTTATTCAATATTTTGTATGTAATTTCTATGTTTTTTTT
This sequence comes from Chalcis sispes, assembly GCA_949987625.1. Taxonomy (NCBI): domain Eukaryota; kingdom Metazoa; phylum Arthropoda; class Insecta; order Hymenoptera; family Chalcididae; genus Chalcis; species Chalcis sispes. The sequence continues at coordinate 16,966,727 of OX465098.1, read as the reverse complement.
CTTTCGGATTTTAAATAATTATTTTTGAATTTTATTTTGTATAAAATATACCTTGTGAGGTATTTTTGATAATCGCAGTTTTTATACTTTTCATTAAACATTGTACTTTTTATTTTGTTTAAATATTATTCAATATTTTGCTAGTTTAAAACAGTTACTTGATTTATTTACCGGAGTCTTCCTAGTGACCTATTTATTGTTTTATTACGCTACCTGTACAGTGTATCGGTAAGCGAAGGTTACAGTTATGAGTTGCGTTAATAGTTATAATAAAATAATTAAAGAATATTTGCTATTCTTTACATAATGTTATAGTGTATTACGCAGAGAAAGTTTGAGTAAGAAAATACGTATTTTAGATAGAAAAACTACGGGTAGAAAAAAGAGTGTTTATGGGACAGTTTTATGATTTTCGGCGCCGAGTTGACGTGCACGTGTTTAGCATGGCATTCCTTCGCTAGACTCAAGTGCATGTTCCTTTTTTCTAACGTTTGGGGAAAACTCGTAAACTCTTAGCCCACGCTTAGAGTATCTTTCACAATGGTCTAAGTCAATAGCCCGCGCGTTGAGTAGGTTTTGGAGGGAAAAAGTTTCATTGGAGGAAAAATTTACTATAGTTCGATGCAAGTGGTCGATGAGATCAAAGCGCCTTTTCGCTAACTGGCAAGGGCAGAAAAAGCAGAGAGGAAACTTATCGGCTAACACAGGGAAAAAAAAACGGAGGTCGTGTACCGACGTTACACCTTTTATTAATTCTAAAAAATTCTATTTTTCCAGACTGAAGAACTGAAGAAAAATAAATTAAACTTACGAAACAGCTCGATTGGCACGATCAAGACATACTTGAAAAAAAACGGAATGACAAATCGGTGACCCCAGCACAACGGCAGCGTTTAGATCAGCAGCATGCTACTTCAGCACCAACGTACTGTAACGAAATCAACAACGGCGAGCACAATCGCAATGCCAACAGCGCCTCCATTAATTTTAGCAATTTAACACCACGAGACCCTAATGGTCAATCAGATCAAAAAACTGAAAATATCGCTCTCGGTGGAGGAGGTCAAAGCCCAGATATAAGTCATGAGCTAAATAGCGATACTAACGGCTTCGTCAATCGCGATGCTTTAACATCATACATTCTTGATGGTGAAAGTGGTCAAAATCTACCGAATCATGAGATGATGACCGATCATGATGCTTCACCATCACATCTTGAGGGTGAAAGAGATCAAATTAGAGGCTATGTGGAACAGAATAACGGTGCCAACAATGTCTCGGTTAATCGTAATGATCCACCACTACAATACGAGAATAACGGCAATGACAACGGCTTGGCTGATCTTGATAATCCACGTGCAATGAATGGTGTAGGTGATGATGGAGATGATAGTGATCAACGTAAGTACATTAAGAAATCTTTAAACAAAAACACATTTCTTTTAATAAATTTTTAATAAACTATAACGTTTTATTCGCAGTACTGCTACACTGAAAGGTAGGGTTTTTTAGGTACTGTTTTTTGCACCGTATCGTGTCTGGCGATGAAAAGTAGATACACTACGATAATTCAAAGCGTAGAAAATCATAGGGTAAGTCTGGCCATGCATCAATATCGTCCGCGAAACCAAATACCAGGCTGTTCAATAAGTTTTGGGGTTCGATAAGAGAGGGTATTGCTACTAGCCTAAATTTTTTTTAGTTATGTTGGTACACTCTTCATATGAACGTATGTTGAGTTTCATTTCAATCTGTCAATTCATTCTTTGTTTACAAGCCATTTAGTATCGACGTGTCACAATATTTTTTTACAATGGAAAAAATAAAGTATCGTGCAGTAATTGAATTTTTATTTTTGGAAGGTTTAAAAGCAAAGGAAATTTATGAACAAATGTTAAAAGTGTATAAGGCTTCTTCGCCTTCAATTAGTACAGTAGAAAGATGGGTTACTGAATTTAAACGTGGTCGTACAAGCCTTGAAGACGATCCACGTCAAGGACGTCCAAAAACAGCAACAACACCAGAAATCGTAGAAAAAATACAGGATATCGTATTGGAAAATCGTCGAATGACTGAAAGAGATTAAGTTGAAGTCCTAGGCATCTTATTGAGCTGTGTAAGCAATATTTTGACTGAAGTATTAAGTTCCAGAAAGCTGTGTGCGCAATGGGTGCCGCATTCGCTAACAATGGAACAAAAACACATTCGAATGCGACTTTCTCAGCAACATTTAGAGCGTTTTTGATAGGATAAAGTGGATTTTGTGCGTCGATTCATCACTATGGATGAGACTTGGATCTATCACCATGATCCTGAATCAAAACAAGAGGCTAAAGAGTGGTGTGAACCTGGTTCTTTGGTTCCGAAACGAGTTCATGTCCAGAAATCGGCCAAGAAGGTTTTAGCATCAGTTTTTTGGGATGCGAAAGGAATTTTGTTTGTGGATTACTTGCAAACTGGTAAAACAATAAATTCTGAATATTATTGTAACCTTTTAGACCAGCTGAAGGAAAAATTCGTGAAAAAAGACCTGGTTTGCAGAAGAAAAAAATCCTTTTTCATCAGGACAATGCACCGTGTCACAAGAGCATTTTGACAACGGCTAAAATCCATGAATTAAAGTTCGAATTGTTGGACCATCCACCGTATTCACCAGATTTGGCCCCTAGCGACTTCCATCTGTTTCCAGACCTAAACAAATTCATGCGTGGAAAGCGTTTTTCATCAAATGATGAGGTCATAACAGATGTGGAAGCGTAGTTTGCAGCCCTTCCAGATTCTCACTTCAGGGATGAGATTCATAAATTGGAATCTCGTTGAAACAAGTGTATTGATATTCAGGGAGACTATACTGAATGATAAAGTGTATTTCAATCCATAAAATTGTGTTTTTCTTATTGAACCGCAAAACTCATTGAACAGCCTGGTATCCATGGCTCGAAGCTTCTTCTCCACATTTGGTGAGATCGGCAGGGTGTCATTTATTATGAGTTCAAATCGAATAAGACTATCACGGAAGATCGCTATCGACTTCAATCGATGCGTTCGAGTCGAGCCCTAAAATAAAAACGGTCCCTATACAAGCAGAGATACGACAGAATGATTATCTTACATGACAACGTTCGGCTTTATACTGCAAAACCAGTTTTTACTACCTATAAACGCTTCAATGGAAAATTTCACCCCACCCGCCGTATTCATCTGACATAGCTCCTTCTGATTTTCACCTATTCCGTTCGATGGCTCATGGTCTGGCTGAGCAGCGCTTCCATCCTTACGAAGAAACTAAAGAATGGATCGATTCTTCGATAGTCTCAAAAGACATATCGTTTTTTCGACGCGGAATTCATATTCTGCCAGAAAGATTGGTGAAAGTGGTCTCTAGTGATGGGCAATATTTTGAGTGAAATGTTTTAGTACCTTATATTTTAAATTAAACTTTTATTCTGTAAAAAGAGAACAGCGAAAACTTATTCAAGGTCCTAATAAGATTGCTTAATCATAAACAAATATTGGACATTAATATTGGACTTATTTAGCAAAACCAAAAATTGTTATCTATTGCTAGAACCAATAAAAGGCCTTTCAGAGGAGTGTATTGAGTTTATACACGAATTAATGCACCCAACGCCATATGTGCGTGTTGAGAAATAAAGTGTTCCTCGATACTTTATTTCATAAATCTTTATTTGATAAATTGGGTTACAATTAACTTATGTGCAGCGATTTCAAGCTTACAACGACGACTGACGACTTATGACTTTCGAATTTTTGCCCGATGCTTCTCAGTTTTTTATACGAGGTCTGGCTATTGAATAACGTGACTGCACGCCTAGAGAGCGCCGTAGAGGGGTGGGGAAAAAAACGAGTAGTGCGTTGGGTATCTAGATATCTTGTCTATGCACGTACCAAAACACGTTCTCGTCACTATTATTGTATTTGTGCAGTAGCGGTTTGAAACGAACGTGTTTTTTTCTCGTGCCGAAAACCATGTGTGAAGAAAAACAGGAGCAACGTATCAATCTCAAATTTCTCGTTAAATTAAAAAAAACTCCGACTGAGTGCTGTAAATTGTTGCAAGAGGCCTATGGGGACGATTCTCTATCTCGTGCGCGTGTGTTTGAGTGGTGTAAGCGCTTCAGTGAGGGCCGAGTGAGCATTGAAGATGACCAACGCCCAGGTCGCCCTGTCACTGTTTCAACTCTGGAAACAGTGACCAAAATCAACCAAATTGTGCGTGCAGATCGTCGAATGAGCATCCGGATGATTGCCGAGGCTGTAAACGCCGATAAAGAAACAGTTAGACAAATTTTACACGAGGAATTACACATGACAAAAGTCTGTGCGAAGTTGGTGCCAAAAAACCTGACTCCTGACCAAAAGCTCTTGCGTCAACAGGTCTGCTCAGATTTCCTTGAAAGGTTAAAAAAAGATTCCGGACTGATGAAAAACATTATTACTTGCGACGAAACGTGGATTTTTCAATACGATGTTGAAACAAAGCGGCAATCGATGCATTGGAAGACGCCTGAATCGCCCAGAATCAAAAAAGCAAGAATGTCCAAATCAAAATTCAAGGCAATGTTGATCGTTTTTTTCGACATTAACGGTATCGTGATGACTGGATGGGTTCCAGAGGGTCAGACTGTCAACCAGACTTACTATTTGTCAGTTTTGACAACACTGCGAGAACGAGTTCGTAAGAAACGGCCCGAGTTGTGGAAGAACAACTCGTGGATTTTGCACCAGGACAACGCACCTGCCCATAACGCGCTATCTGTAAAGCAGTATTTGGCCGGTAAGCGCACTCCAGTGCTCGAACACGCGCCGTACTCGCCAGGTTTGGCACTGTGCGACTTTCTTTTGTTTCCGAAGATAAAATCTGCTTTGAAAGGGAACCGATTTGAGTTTATGGAAACGGTAAAGCAAAAAACGGCAGAGCTCCTAAAGGCCCTCACCAAAGAAGACTTCCAGCACTGCTTCGATCAATGGAAAAAACGTATGGAAAGGTGTGTGGCGAGGAAAGGGGAGTATATTGAAGGGGAGCATTCGAATGTAGAATAATTTTTATAATAAAACCCTTTTTCGTAACCAGTCTCGATGTTTAATAGCCAGACCTCGTATTATGTAGATACATTGTCGACTCAGCTACTTCCGCTATTTCAGCGGTTCATTACCCAATGCATACGTTGCAATGTCAATTGATTTATTGTACTATATTGCCACTCTTCTTACTCAATCATTCAAATTAAATTTATGGTTTTATACTTTAAAAGTGCGTCGCCATTTACAATTAATAACAAGGAAAAAGAACACATACGTAGAGTGCCTGAAAGATTTAACTTAAATGCGCACACATATGCGCGCATACTTTTGTTATTTAGTCTAGTCGATCTAAACTTTTTTCAAAAAATAATTTAAATAACGACTCTTATTGCAGGAAATTGTTAAAGAAAGTGTCAAAATATTAGGGCAAGTATTTGCGGTCACAGATTTTTATTGAATTTTGTTAAAAAAATGAAAGAATGTACGTAAAAATGGTTTTTTGATTGTTGCTTTGAAATCATTTTTGCTATGTTAAAAGTTTATGATACTTTATCGTAGATATTAAAATCACCGACAAAGTTAGCTAATTTGAGTTAAAATTTATTTATTAGTTTTTTTGCAAAACTTAACTGTCAATTTAAGCAATTTTTTAAATTTATTATAATTAAAAAAATTGCTTTAAAATAATTTTAATATGCCTCTGATCAAAGGTCTTTTGTTTTTGTCTGCTCTATAAATGGTATAAATTTCAACATTAAATATTAATTAGTTTTTGAGAAAAACTGATTGTTATTTAAAAATGCCGCTTAACAAAAATAAATTTCTTCATCGTACAAACATCGTAAAGAGTAGTATAATAGCTTATTTTACTTGTAAAGAGTTGTACTATATGATAAATTTAATAAAAATTGACTTTCAATGTATAAATTGTTTAAAAATGACATTAAAAATTGTTCGATCTTAACAAATTATTTTAAGTGGTAAAACGTTTTCAAATTGAATCAACATATTATATTTACTCATAATACAACAATGACTGCTCATGTTAATCTCGCGTGCTTTGCTTTAGTACTTTTGTCGTCAAGATCTCGACTTGCAGCTGTGGCACATTCGCAGACACACAAGTGTGACTTGAGTTAGATCTCGCGCGTCGCTACTCTGCAGTCGTGCATCGAAAGACTCGACTCACACGTGTGGCTGCGAATCTGAGACGACCGCATGACAAGAAAAAGAACGCGCGCGTCGATGTACAGTTTTCGCGCAGCGTATTTTATGACACGCTGCAGTGCAAAAGTACAAGACACACGAGGGTAACTCGCTAAAAGCTAGAGTCCCTTGCGCAACAGCGAAGTCAAGACGACGGCGTGCCTAAAAACAGTTGTTATGTTTTAAATAATGTTTCATTGACTTTGTCAGTTGAATTTATAGAACTAATGTTTTTTTTTGTATCTAGATAATATTATGTTAAGTCTAATTTATCGTTTTAAATAATATTTTGTTGACTTTATCAACTGGATTCATTAAAATAATGAAATTTTTTTTTGTATACAGATAATCTTCTATTCATTTTAATTCATCGTTTTAAATAATATTTCGTTGACTTTATGAAACCAATTTATTAGATGAATAAAATTTCTTTATCGACTTTCCCTAATATTCTGTTGCATTTTAATATATTATTTTTTATAATAATTCATTCACTTAATGAATAGAATTCGTTGTGAAAATAAAAATTAAATATATTTAAGTATAAAGAAAATTTTCTATTGTATTCTAATATGTTGCAAGAAATAACAATATTATTTTATTATAAAATTTTATCTATAAAATTATGTACTATAATGCGCTATATTTAACATATACTAGAATTCATAAATTATTTCCGATGATTTACACCACCCGGTGGAATACAATATTCGGAGCGATTTTAACGTATTTTATAGTTGCTTGGATTTGTAAATAATTTTGTTATAATAAGTTTATTGACAGACAATCAGATTGCTTGTCGGTCAGGGAGGCCAAGCTTGTAGTGTAAAATAAAAGAAGAAAATAACGCAGGCAGCGATAACGTAGTACTTGTTGATTCGCGTGTGCTTATTATAAACAACATATACAGGCACCGCAACTGCGCGCAAGTAATCGTACTTGAAAAACATTTCCAAATTTCCGCTTGTCGATTAAGAATCAATGACACAACGATAATTCGAATGTATTGCGCTTTAATAAATAAAAACTAATTATTCTAGATTTTTATACAGTATGCATGTTTATAGTATTTGAGAGAGCTTTCAGTAAAAATACACATCATTAAAAAATAACAATTATTATTAATTTAAAAATGTTTTCAAAAAAAGAGTTGAGAAAAAGTCAACGAATAACGACTTTTGTTTTTTTTTTTAATGCGTATGCAACGCAAAAAACGATAACATGAAAATTATACTTTTTTATTATACTTGATCAGTAGATGAAAACATAAAGTTTACAACATATAACAAAAAAAAACTATTTGGAAATGAAATACAATTTATATTTGAAATTAAATGCAATATATTTCTTTCAAAACTGTCTGTTATGGTTCAGATTTTTTGCTTATTGAACAGGGTAGTCCAAATCTTTAGAATTCATCAAATTTATTTAATAGTACCTTATGTGTTAATATTTTTATTTACCCAATACATTTACAAAAAAAAAATTTTTTTGCCATTATTACGGAATTTTCGAGTGGATTTCGGCTTTTAAATTCGCTTATCAAACTACCAAGTCTAGCAAAGCTAGATTTTACAGATTTTAATAAAATCCATAGTTATTGTGTATATCATGTATAGAAGATAGTTTTACCAACAAGATGTATTAAGTTGTTTACTGTATACATTTTTTTACAAGATGGAAAATTGTGTACATTCTACAGCTAATGTAACAAAATTATTTAAATATATTTAAGTTCTGTTTTTCATCGCGCTAATTCAATGATTTGAAATTGAATTCCGGTAATTAACCGTTTGAGTCACAGGGTGTATTGAAAAAATACTGTCAAAGAATCCCAAACAGCGCAATCGCGTTTTCTCTAAATGAGTACTTCTTATTTTGTAATGTATTATTGCATTATTATAGTATTATTCTACTATATGTAGCTATTGCAAAATGTACTATTAACATTAAAAGGAGCTGTGTGAGGCACTTGTTTCAGTAAATCGCGCGCATTTCTGACTTGGACAATCGGTAACGCATCGTCAGTTGTCCACAATGCTAAAAATGTGCTGGGTTTTCTCGACATAAAATCTCAACAGCGCGATCGCGCTGCTTGGGACTCAAACGGTTAATACAAATCAGGACCTCAAATATAAATTTTTCGTCATATATATTTATCTTTTTAGACTTTATGTTACGTTTGTATAAGGTAAAATACCAGGACTTTTAAAGCATGTAAGGACAATTTCCAGGTCTTGCAAATAAGAACCGGGACCTTAAATACAATTTTTTCGCTGTGTATTTAATTAAAATAATAATGTGGTAATGTGGTTGTTGAACACAAGAGCATTCTAATTCAGAATTAGTATTTCTAAAAAAAAAATTAATAACGATGACCAAACGCAGGAAATGATACTCGCGGAGGTAGATATTGATCTCTTAAGTTTTTTCTTTTGGTTTATTTTTGAACTATCTTATTTTGTTTTGACCGCCAACTTTCATGCACCTTCAAAAGTCGAAGTCAACTACGAGAAATTGATGAAAATAGTATTTTTTCGCATTTATGTCAGAAAATATTGATAATTTAAAAAAATTTCAAATAGAAGTTGTAGATCGCATCAAAATCCATCTTTTTCATTGTGCGTATTTTTCTCTAGACATGATACTTTCCGAGTTAAATGCGTTCAAACGCATATCAGTGAAATACATGGGTATATCAGCGTTTATTAAACACTCTTAAATGCTTCCATTTCCTTTTTTGAATTAAAACTCATTTATGTATTTTGACACGTTGATTACGAATATTATATGATAAATTGCAGAACCAATGCCAACTGTAGGTTGGCACGCCCGCGGAGGCGGCGGTATTCGGGACACGGACGCTAGATAGGGAAAGGTAAATAACGCGCACCTGTTATGCGCTAATAACTTTATTATTATTATAATTTCACGAAAATCTTATCATAGTAAATTATTTATCGCGTAGAGGCCTCTCGCCGAGGATCGCAATTAGTATTACTTGACAAGCAATACTAATACACTAGTAGCGCACTGTGCATGCACGCCGTGCACTCGCCTTGCTGTATTCACGCAGTAAGGCGTGTAAACCAGCCCTAATGCTCGCGGACTGGTTTCAAGCGTGTGCGCCGGCCTTTAATTTTGGTGGGCCCGCGTACGGTTGGACGCAGCCTCTCGCGGCCAACCGTGAGACTACGCACGTATAGTCTCGCACGCACGCACGCACGCACGCACACACGCACTCACACACGTGCACGCGCATACACACACGCATACACACACACACACGCGCGCACACGCATACACATATACACACACACACAAACACACACACTTATCAACGATGAATGTGTAAGTAAGAGCGAATCTCTCACTCACCGCTCACACGAACAATAAAATATATACCAGGCTGTTCAATAAGTTTTGCGGTTCGATAAGAAAAATACAATTTTATGGTTTGAAATACACTTTATTATTCAGTATAGTCTCCCTGAACATCAATACACTTGCTTCAACGAAATTCCAATTTATGAATTCCATCCCTGAAGTGAGAATCTGGAAAGGCTGCAAAATACGCTTCCACATCTGTTATGACCTCATCATTTGACAAAAACGCTTTCCACGCATGAATTTTTTTAGGTCTGGAAACAGATGGAAGTCGCCAGGGGCCAAATCAGGTGAATACGGTGGAGGCTTCAACAATTCGAACTTTAATTCATGGATTTTAGCCGTTGTCAAAATGCTCTTGTGACACAGTGCATTGTCCTGATGAAAAGGATTTTTTCTTCTGCAAACCCGGTCTTTTTTCACGAATTTTTTCCTTCAGCTGGTCTAAAAGGTTACAATCATATTCAGAATTTATTGTTTTACCAGTTTGCAAGTAATCCACAAACAAAATTCCTTTCGCATCCCAAAAAAACTGATGCTAAAACCTTCTTGGCCAATTTCTGGACACGAACTCGTTTCGTAGCCAAAGAACCAGGTTCACACTACTTTTTAGCCTCTTGTTTTAATTCAGGATCATGGTGATAGACCCAAGTCTCATCCATAGTGATGAATCGACGCACAAAATCCACTTTATCCTTTCGAAAACGCTTTAAATGTTGCTAAGAAAGTCACATTCGAATGTGTTTTTGTTCCATTGTTAGCGAATGCAGCATCCATTGTGCACACAGCTTTCTAAAACCCAATACTTTAGTCAAAATATTGTTTACACTGCCCAATGAGATGCCTAGGGCGTCTACTAAATCTCTTTCAGTCACTCGACGATTTTCCAATACGATATCCTGTATTTTTTCTACGATTTCTGCTGTTGTTGTTGTTTTTGGACGTCCTTGACGTGGATCGTCTTCAAGGCTTGTACGACCACGTTTAAATTCAGCAATTCATCTTCCTACTGTACTAATTGAAGGCGAAGAGTCCTTATACACTTTCAACATTCGTTCATAAATTTCCTTTGCTTTTAAACCTTCCAAAAATAAAAATTCAATCACTGCACGATACTTGATTTTTTCCATTGTAAAAAAATATTGTGACACGTCGATACTAAATGGCTTGTAAACAAAGAATGAATTGACAGATTGAAATGAAACTCAACATACGTTCATATGAAGAGTGTACCAACATAACTAAAAAAAATTTAGGCTAGTAGCAATACCCTCTTTTATCAAATCGTAAAACTTATTGAACAGCCTGGTATTATCGCGACCGCGCACGTATAATAATTAGCGGGCCAAAATAAATCTATTTAAATGGCTACTTACTCGCTATATCTCTACGATTCGCCCTCTTGAATCTGGCTTTCGGTGCTTGAGAAAGTCTCTGCGGACACTGTTGCAGCGGCGGTAATTTGCTTCCTTGACAGCACGTCGTTGCTGCTTAGCGGTTGGGAAGAGAAGAAGGCTCTCCTCTTCCCCCTCTTGCGTCGCGCTTCTCTTTTCCCGCGTCGCCCCATCAATCGCTTGATCGAAGGAGCCACTTGTAGTCACGCCGCGAACTCCATCTCGCACCGCATGGCAGGTGGCTTAACCTCGACGGGCCATCTGTCATAATATATAATATATTAGGCGTTTATTTTTAAAATATCTCAAGTCTATTTTTTTCCAGGAAATAAATTGAATAGAAAATTTACCCTAAATTCATCACAAATTATGAGATATATCATTTTTAAAAAATTGGTAAAGTCACTTAAAAGAAGCGTCTCGTGAATTCATTAATGTATAAAATTAATATAACTTCTGTGTCAAGAGCAAACGATTGAGAAAAAATATGTATAATAAATATTAATTTATTTTATATTATATTATTTTTAAAGAATTGAATCTGTGAAATCAGCTGCAAAATCAGCCGCAAAATCAACTGAGAAATCAGCTGAATGTTAACAGCAGAGTAATTATTTAATAGACTGAATTGAATAAAAATTTATTTTTTATCAATAATATTAATAAAAATACAATCTAAATAGTATTAACTTGTAATAATTATTCTATTGTAGAATTGGAATTATTAAAAAAAAATACAAATTTTCATTCATTAATTTTATACTTACATGAAAGTCATTCGATGACTCAATCGGCAGAGATGGACTCTTGGTCCAAAAGATCGAGGTTCTATTCCCGCTCATTAATATTTTAAAGAAAAAAATTATTAGAATAAACTTTAAAAATTATTTATGTTTTCAGCAAATAATAAAGTAATGCCATGATGTCTTATAATAACTGAAGAATTTAACGCTAATTTTGACTAAAAATTTTTTTCCGTGTAGTTGAAGCGATATTTCTTTGACATGAGTATCTATTTAATGAATATTAAATGAAACTATTTATTGATAAATAATATGAATATTTGGATGCTCACCAGAGCAGAAAGACTAACGCTTATATACGGACAGCTGTAGAAAACGGAAGAGCCAAGAATAGGGGTTGCTATATAAAATATTTTGGATATCCATTTTTTTAATATGTAACGCACAATTTTTCGTAGACATGTGATGCGGCTTTGAAAACGAGTCAAAAAATTTTGTATTTAAATAAAATACCTTACAAATAAAATAACATTTTTTTTAATTTAAATAAAAATTTTGTTATAATGTGGGCGTCATAAAGCGTAATACGCTACAACTGGTGACTGCGACAAGGCTTTAATTTTACAGCGCGAATAAATTTTTAGTTTAAAACGATTTTAGTCGATTCCATTATACAAGCACGAAATACTAGATGAACATGTCTAGGTAAGATTGTCAACCATAAATAAAGGACTACAAGAACTAGAGTAACAATTGTAAATGTGTGCAGCTTCAAGCAATTATACATTTTAGAGTCGATGATCCCACAACATCTTTGAGAAGGAAAATAACGATTCCATAACAGTGTAATCGGTTGGTCAATAAAAGTTATTATATTCAAGTTTATTGTATCGCCTTTAAATTAAGCCCCTTCCGAAAGAATACTCTTATACCAACAAATAATCCAATCATCAAAACATTTTTACATGAATTTTCAAAGAATCGACTTCAATTTTTTTCAATTGAAAACAGGTGACTCGAAGTTATTTAAATTTTGGAAAAATAAAGAAGTCAGTTAGAGCCATATAAGGTTAATACGGTGGCTAGTCAATATTTTTTAAGTTTTTAGCCAGGAATTTGTTCACAATAATATCGTAGTGAGATGGTGCGTTATCAAGGTACAAAATCCATGAGATTCTTTTTTCCACAAATTTGCTTAATTAAACGCCGTATAACACCCAGATAATATTCTTCATTTATCGTTTGATCTTTAGGCAAGAATTCTGAGTGCACAACATCACAACAATCAAGAAAACTCCAATTAAAGACGTTGATGGCTTACTAGAGTGAGGAAAATCTGTCACTACTTTTTGACCGCTTTTGAATGTACTGAACTACTCATATGCCCGTGTTTTTAATAAAATCGATTCGCCGTAAATCTTCTATATCATATTCCATTTTCAATACAAAATTTAAGACAAATTCTTTATTCAGTATGGAGAATAGTTTGCCGACTTAGCGATAAAAAGAATTTTAGTACCTTTCCCAGTACCTTTTTAACAAAATTTAGACTAGAATTGTAAAGAATTAAAAAAACTCATTAATGACAAGACTATTTTTCATAAAAACAATTATGGCAATTGGGAAATTAGTTTATACTTTTGTCAATGCTATGGAACGATTTACAATTAAATAAGAATAACACATCGTTCAATAAGTCCCGAGACTAACAACGAAAACAATATTTTTTTTCAAAAATCATTTTTATTCATCAATATAATCTCCTTTTAGAGTGATACAATCTTTCCAACGCCTTTCCAACATTTCTATACCATGTTTATAGAAGGATTTATCTTTTGCTTCAAAATAGGCTTCAGTTTCGGCAATGACCTCCTCATTCGAGCCAAATTTTTTTCCCTGGAGCATTTTTTTGAGATCAGCAAAGAGCCAGTAGTCGCTGGGGGCTAAATCTGGCGAATACGGGGAGTGGGGAAGCAAATCAAAGCCCAATTCGTTCAATTTTGCCATTGTTTTCATGGACTTGTGGCATGGTGCATTGTCTTGGTGAAAAAGGATTTTTTTCTTCTTCATGTGCAATCGTTTTGCTGCGATCTCCTCCTTCAAACGTACCAACAAGTCAATATAATAATCACTGTTGATCGATTTACCTTTTTCCAGATAGTCAATGAAAATCACGCCATGTGTATCCCAAAAAACAGACGCCATGACTTTGCCAGCAGACTGCTGCGTTTTTGGACGCTTTGGGCGGCTTTCGCTAGCCATGCGCCACTCAGATGATTGCCGATTCGACTCCGGAGTGAAATGATGTATCCATGTTTCATCCATGGTCACGTATCGACGCAGAAAATCGTTTTTATTGCGAGCAAATAGCGATAAACAGCTCTCTGAATCGTCGACTCGTTGCTGTTTTTGTTCCACTGAAAGCAATCGTGGCACCCACTTGGAAAAAACCTTTTTCATGCTCAATTTTTTATGAAGAATTGTAAATAAGCTTCCAGATGATATCTGAGTCATTTCTGCAATCTCACGGACCTTCACTTTGCGATTTTTCATTACAATTTTTAACACTTCACTCACATTTTCCTGTGTAACGGCTTCCAATGGCCTACCCGAACGTTCCGCATCGTTTGTGTCCGTACGACTACGTTTAAACTCAGCATACCAACGACAAATCGTTGGTTTGGATGGAGAGGAGTCCGGGTAATATTTTTCAAGCCATTGCTGAGCTTCTACGGTGTTTTTACCCATTAAAAAACAATGTTTTATCAACACGCGAAACTCGCTTTTTTCCATTTTTCAAACAAATTACAAAGTGACTTTACTCTAACCTCGATAACTCTGCTGTCTGTGATCCGATCGACGTGAAATTTTTACACGTTTCATGTAAAAGTTTGCACTCTATGGAAACGTGGCCAGTTTGGTACTACTAGCACCAGCTCTGGGTTAGTCTCGGGACTTATTGAACGATGTGTTATAATAAAGTACAATTATTAAGAATAAAAATATTAAATTTCTAGAATTCTGAAGTTGATAACAACTTATTAAGAGCACAATTAAACTCTCGCTGTTTTTCTTGATAAAAATGCAACTTTATTGTAAAAAAAATGATTACAAATGAATTATTTAAAGTGTTGCTACAACATTTTTCCATTTTTCTGGCAGAGCTCGAATACCAATACTTTTGAAGCTATCTACGAATCAAGCCAATTTTTCATATCTTCATAAGACCGAAATTGTTGATCAGCCAGACTATCTGCCATCGAACGGAACAAGTGATAATCGGACGGCGCAATATCTGGAGAATATGGAGGGTGGGGTGAGACTTCCCATTTGAGCGTTTCCAAGTAGATTTTAACTATTTGAGCGTTTCCAAAAATTTTAAATATTACAGAAGATGCAAAATGCACATTAAGGAAATTGATAGTTTGTATCCACTAGAAAGTGTCTATCTATTATTCAATAGAAATTCTATGAAATTAAAACATTTTAGACTTCTTATTGAATATGGAACCTTTTGTAAATGAAGCACATGAAAAAAATAAAAGATTTCCAATGTCAAAAGTAAATATTGACAGTATAGTGCGTCTTAAATTGCAAAACAGGTAGGTAATGATTCAATATTGTTAACCATCTAAATGAAAAATAAAAATAAAGATTTTTAAATAACTAATAACAAAAGAAAGGTAAAATGTCTATTATTCATTCATATAATGAAAGTATTTCAATTCTACGAAGAAATGTCTGGTGCAGTACCCTAGCGTATAAGAAAACCTACAAGAGTGACAATCCTGTGAAATTTATTAGAACCTTATTTGGAATATATAGATGTAAAGAATTATCAAAC
The DNA here is from genome assembly GCA_949987625.1 of Chalcis sispes. NCBI lineage: Eukaryota > Metazoa > Arthropoda > Insecta > Hymenoptera > Chalcididae > Chalcis > Chalcis sispes. The sequence goes on along the minus strand of OX465098.1, from coordinate 16,951,107 downwards.
AAATGCGTAAGAAAATAAGAAGCAACTTAACAACAAGAAATACTATATGCAATAAAGGCAGAAATAATTGACGAGAAATTATATAGTTTTTTAAGAGTGAAAAAAATGAAATCAATGTAACGTCGGTACACGACCTCCGTTTTTTTTCTCGTGTCAGCCGATAAATTTCTTCTCTGCCTTTCCTACCACGATAAAGCCCCCTCCACAACTTACGCGACGCACTCTCCACTGACATAGACCGTTGTGACAATTAACCTAAACTCAAACCGAGAGTTGAATAGCCGCTCTCGTTAGACTCAATTTGACTACGATGCAATTTTTTACAAACCATCACACATAAGTAATCAAAATCATGCAAACTATAGCTGAAAATAATGTTCTTCTTTCTAAATCAGTCAATACGAATTCCATTGACATTCGACATACAAATTTTTGCAAAGTAATTTTTTCTTGAATAAACATCTACATATAGTGTAATTTGAGACATCGCGCAATAACCTGTAATGTCACTAATTCCTATTGCAAAACCCTCATAATAATTTTTTTATATAATTAATTAGTAACATAAAAATTTTTAAAATAAATAATTAATTTAAAGTAATAGGCCAATGTTCAGCTGTTACATGCATCTATTTTAAAAACATTCCTCTAGTTAAATTTTAATTTATACGGCTATTATTCGGCGGAAATTCAACTATCCTATTTATTATTATTTTACTATTTTATAGTGAATATTTATTATTATTATACTATTTTATATATCTTTAATAACTGTCTGCGACATGCATTTTTATAAAAATAGTTGCGTTTTGTAATTAAAATTAATTCTTCGATTAACTCCCTACGGAACAATTATTTCCATGTTATTACTGGTAATTCCAATATTAATTTACAATTGCATTAGCATATCGTATATCTATTAAATAACTCTTTGAAAATGAAGTAAACCAAATAAGTACTTCTCCAACAGTCCATTAATTAAAAATTATAACTTCTAAGGAATGATTATTTAAACTATTATTCTACAATTATTTCTTTTTTGTAATTATAAATCACTCATGTTCATAATAGCAATCTTTTTTTATTATTTAAATACTTATTCTTTATCTAAAAATCATTATGTAAATTAATCACTTTAAATGCGAAGAAAAACTTCGTTCTTTTTTTTAATATGCGTTAAATTTTAAATAGCACACGATCATACAATTAAAATTAACATAATTCTATTGTAAATAGCAAATAATAAATCTATGTAAAATTCCGCAAAAATGGATCATCTCTCTCTCTAATTCTCGCTCTCACCCCTTCGGACCAAGAAGCTCGCCAGGAAGAGGGGGCCAAAAGAACTTGCCCTCCCCCGAATTTTCAAAAATTGCAAGATAGCTTCTTCTACGTGTTTAAATACGGTGCAAACTTTTCACCAAGTGCAGACCTCAGGCAGCACTCGAGCGAAACATTACTACGCATCACCTACACGGGCAGACCTCAGGCAGCACTCGAGAAAAACATTGCTAAGGAATCATCTACACAATTGCAAGAAAGCAACTGCGTCAAGCAGACTATTCAATTTTTTAAATAAATAAGAAGATGATGACGAGAAGTGAGCCATAGCAACAGAAAGACAGAGAGAGAGAGAGAGAGAGAGAGGATTTATCACAGCAAAATACAAAATCAATAAAAAGTGAGTTTAAATTTAAATTTTGTATGGTATATTTTGTTTTATTTTTTTTCTCTATACTCTTATCTATTCTATATTCTCCCAAAGGTAGACAGCCTGAGTTTCGGCTAGCAACTTTTTACCTAATATCACATCGGTTAGCTCCTTATCCAGAGCGGCGTAGCTGGCCTGAGTTTTGGCCTAGACGTGCGTTCAGTCCCAAACTATACCACCGCATCCTCAGAAGAAAGAAAAAATAAAGCTTCGAATCTCCTCCGCCATTCCGAGCCCGTAAGTTCGACTGTTTAGACTCAAAAAAGTAACTACGAGTTTCCGTTACTCAAATAAACGCATAGTGGCATCAAAACCGACGTTACATCAAATTTTATGCAAATTGAAAGAAAAATCGAGAAGAAAATTGAAAAATTTAAAAAGGTATCATCGCAGTACAATAGCATCAACAATAAAGGGCAAAGATGAAAAGATAAAAAAGGATTGTTGAAACTTTTTAAATTTTTAAAACGTAGAAAATATGATTAATAATGAAAATTGTAACGGGGTCCTTATCGGTGGTACGTGCGCACTGCTGCAGCCGCACTTATCCCTCGGTGCGGCCTCGAGTGCCGACAGACGTTAGCCGTCATGCAATTGCACTCGCGTGCAGTGCCAATCCACTTACAACGTAGAATCCTCCTTAGATCCTACTTTCGTTGGTGTGTGCGGGGCCTTACCTTCATGCCCTATTGCCGCTGTTGCTCCTACCAGGCTCGGCTGCTCAGTTTGCGTGCCAACTGTAGGTTGGCGACGGTATTCGGGACAGGGACGCTAGACAGGGAAAGGTAAATAACGCGCACCCGTTATGCGCTAATAACTTTATTATGACGAAAACTTCACAAAAATCTTATTATAGTAAATTGTTTACCATGTAGAGGCCTCTCGCCAAGGATCGCAATTAGTATTGCTTGACGATCAATACTAATACACTAGTCGCACACTGCGCATGCGCGCCGTGCACTCGCCTTGCTGCATTCACGCAGCAAGGCGTGCGTACCAGCCCTAATGCTCGCAAGCTGGCTACAGGTGTGTGAGCCGGTTCTAACTTTTCGCGGGTTAGCTGACGGTTGGACGCGGCCTCTCGCGGCCAACCGGGAGACTAAACGCGCGTAGTCTCACACACGTTTACGCACACACACACCACTCGCTCTATATATATGTGTGTGTAAGTGAGAGTTAACCTCTCACTCGCCGCTCGTACGAATAATATAACATATCGCGATCGCACGCGTATAATATATTGGAAATTATTAGATAACGAAGTGGCCACTCATTCGTATCTATTTGGAGGTTCTTCTTTTCGGAACCTTTTGATCGCGCTCGAAAATTCTCGGTGTAGCGGCGGATAGTCTAGCTGCATGTGGATGCGGCTTGGCGGGCAAGAAGAGAAGAAGGATCTCCTCTGGCTCGTCTCGCGACGCGTCTATCGCTTTTCCCGGCCACCTGTCAAATCCCTCCCCCAGCCACTGCTAGGCTCTTCTTAGCAACTACTTTTACCCACCATCCCACCGTTTAGGTTGGGGTGAGGATAACGAGTTCGCGCACGTTCTTTGGGACAAAGTCAGAGCGTTTTCGCCCACGCCCTTCGCTTTTCTAGTATCCGATGGCCTTCCCGGGCTTCGCGTTACGCTCGCATTTGCGTAGGGTCAAGCCTCAGGTGACGGTGGCTTCCTCACATTAACTGCGGGACGCCTTACAACGCAGACCGTCTTCGGGCCGACCGCGCTTTCTGGTCGGCGCAGCGGCCGCGCTGTTGCACTACAAAGGTCTCCCGCTGGTGATCGGACCTGCTCCTGGTTGGCTCGCCAGGAGGGGCCCCGCCGTGTCGAGAATACGGCTCGTCGTACTCTCGTTCTCTTCTGGTGGCGAAGGTTCGGCAGCTAATACCTATTGAGCTGGCTGACGTATACGGGATGGATGGTACATTTGTCTCCGTCCCTCAACTCGTATGTATTGCTGCCCAGGGTCTTGCTGACCACATAAGGCCCTGCGAATTTAAGGTCCAGCTTCCCCACTATCCCCTGGGCTGTGGAAGAAAGCACCTTATTTTTCTTCCACACCCAATTGCCTTCCTCGAATAAGAGCTCCATACGGCGCTCAGCTTTCGCACGCGCTCTGCCCAGTCCCGTATTGCCACCTCCTGCAGTACCTGAGCTGAAGCCTTACGTAACCTCCTGGCTTCGCTTTTCAGTGGAGCGGGCTTACGGCCGTAGTTGAGCATCACCGGGCTCGTTTCGACGGTGCTCTGCTCCGCCGTGTTAGAAGCGAACACCACTTCGTTCAGGTGTTCGTTACAACGGTCGTGCGACTCCTCCAAGCAGGCTATGATCATGGTTTTGATCGTCCAGTTGGCCCGCTCGACCGAAATTGCCTGCGGATGGTAGGCCGATATCCTAGAGAGATGGATACTATGTTTTTCTAGGTATCAATTGACGATTCGGTTCTTAAACTCCGTGCCGCTGCCGGTCAGGAGCACTTCCGGAAAACTGAACCGAAGCACGGCACGCTCAATCAGCGCCTTAAGTACGACTTCAGCCCTTATCTTCCGCAACGGGACGCATTCGACCCACCTGTTGAATAGATCCTGGAATACCAGGATGTATTCGAAGCCTCTGCGGCTGCGGACGACTGGTCCCATAACGTCGGCAGCTACAACCTGCCATGGCCGCTCAATGAGCCTCCTGCCTATTAAGTCGACCGGAGCTTTCTACTCCACTTTGCATTCTTAGCAGACTTGGCATCTACGTACGTAGTCTGCCACATAGACTGCCACCTTAAGCCAGTAGTACTGCCGCGTGACCCTGGAGTGCGTCTTCTCACGACCCAAATACTCTGCCGTACGGTCTTCGTGGCACTCCTGGAGGACTTGCTTTTTCCGCTTGGCGGGGACGACGACTTTCCGTGTGTCGCCGTCATCTCTTAAGGTATCTTTGATGTTCGAGTTGGAGTCGTATTTGTACAATTGACTTTTAACCACTTCTAAGCAAAGATGCTTTGAGGGCTCCTCCTGCACCTTATTTAGTAGTCGAAGGTACCATTCGTCCTTGGTATCTTCTCCCCAGGTCAAGGCCGCTATGACTGGCCCCTGTTCTTCTTCTTCGAGCATCCTCGAAAGGGCATCGGACACATGATTGAATACCCCTTTCTGACGTTCGATGGTAAAGCGGTGGCCTTGGAGCTCCAAGGCTCACTGTGCCAGCTTTTCTGTCAGATTATGGAGACTACTGAGCCAGCGTAAGCTGCTATGGTCAGTTATGACCCGGAACTCATAGCCCTCCACATACGGCCTGAACTTTTTGATGGCCCAAACTACAGCGAAACACTCTCTTTCAGTGACGCTATAGTTTCTCTCCGCTGAACTCAGGATACGACTAACGTACTCTAGCGGCCGTTCTTCCACATCGATAACCTGGAGTAACACGGCTTCTATCCCCGTGTCACTCGTACCCGTCTGGATGACGAACTCCTCGTCAAACCTGGGACTTCGTAAGATGGGAGCGGAAGCTAACGGGAGCCGGCCTTCACCTGCTCGGAGGCTGCTTGCTGCTCTTCTCTCCATCCGTAACGCCGTCTCTTCTTGGTCAAACGCGTGAGCGGTTCGACGATCGTGGCCTTAAGGAACTTACGATGTCACGACACCATGCCTAAGAATCTGAGCAGCTGTCGCAGATTCTTGGGTGCCAAACAGTTAATCATTGGAGCGACTTTCGCTGGATCTAAGCAAAAGCCTTCCCGATTTACCAGCACTCCGAGGTACTTCGCCTAGTCTTTGTAGAACGCGCTCTTTTCGCAGTTGATCGTCAGTCCGGTAGCTCGAATGCGTCGCAACACTTGCTCAAGCCGCCGAAAATGTTTCTCAAGCGTTTCTATGTCGATGATAACATCGTCAAGGTACGAGAACGCGAACGGCTAAAGCTCCGGGCCTATCACCATGTCGATGAGCCGCTGGAAGGTCGCACCAGCGTAGCTCAAACCATACGGCATTTGGGTGAACTAGAAGATTCCGAGTCCGGGTACAATAAATGCCGTAAGCGGTCTTGACTCCTTCTTTAGCCGTATTTGATGATAGGCGCTGCTAAGGTCAAGCGTAGAGATATACATCGCCCCCTGCAGATTGAGCAGGATGCTATCCATCCTAGGCAGTGAATAAGCATCTGGCTTTGATACTGCATTGACCTTTCTGAAGTTGATGCAGAATCGGTAACTGTCCTTGGCCTTCTTGATCATAACGACTGGGCGCGACCAGTCGCTGCGTGAAGGCTTGATGATGCCGCCTTCCAATATTTCCTTCATTTGGGCGTGTATCTCCTCCTGGATCTTCGGGGACTAAGGATAGGCCCTCCGTTTTATCGGCCATGCATCGTCGACGTCAATGTCGGGCTCGATCTAATCTATACACCCCAGGCTAGCTCCTCGGCCAGCATGCGATCCTGGAGCCTCTGGAGCTGCTCTCGCTTCGAGGGCTAAACTTCAACCAGGCCTATGGCTGACACAGCTGGATTGCCGACAGTTTCCAGTGAAGCCATCTCCAAGCCAGCTCCCTTCTGGCTTCCTGTAGGAGCAGCTGGTTCTTTGCTGGATTGAGGATTGCATTAAATCCCCAATGAATTTGACACCAAAGTAACAATCTGCTGGCAAACCAGGCAGAATTGCCACCTCGATGTCCTTCGTTACGCCCGCCACCTCAAAGGGTAATTGGACAAATCCAACTATGGGAGCGTAATGGCCGTTTACCACGATCGCTCCCATCCCTTGGTTCGCCGTGACCGCGCATCCACACGCCGTGTCTATTTGTAAGCCTACGGCGCTTATCACGGTGTGTGACGCGCTCGAGTCATATAGCACGCGTAGGGTGTACCCCCCTACGCATACCGGCAACCACCACCTGGCACCTTTTGGAGCACCCTGTTCCAGGTGGTCTGGCGCTGGCTCGAGCGCGGGCTCGACGCTCACGAGCTCGTCGGTGGTCCCTTCAGGGACTCGGATCCCAGACTCGGTGAAGAAGGGCATAGGGATCTCGTCTAAGCTCATTCCAGATTGTTTCCCGTGCAATCCAGGCAGAAACTTCAAATCATATTTGGTCTGCCGCAGCCGTGGCAGCTAAAGTACTTGTTCTGCTTCGGCTGCTTGTTCTGCTCTTTGGTCTTTCTCTGCCCTCTTTCAGGGGACTTTGACTTTTGGCTGCTCTGGCGTGACCTCGCCGGCATCTTCAGACTCGTTTTCCTTGGGGGGCTTCTCCTTCTATCTTGGTGTTTGTTGCCCGCCATGAGGCCGTTGTGCTGCTCAAAGATCGCCAGGACCTGTGTCAGCGCCTTGTTCATCTGGTTGATCGGCGATGCCGGCCGATCGAACTTCGCAGCAGCGACCGCTACTTCGGTTGTGCCTACCTTCACGCCGCCCTTCTGCCGCGTACTTTTCGTTGAGGTCCTCGGGTGATAGGCCACTTCTGGCACTATGGCGTGATTAGAGGGAACGGGCGTTTTGTCACCTCGTTCCCTCTCAAGCGTCAACTCGGCCTATGCTGCATGGCCTATCAGTTCATCGTCCGTGCGACACTCTATGCAAGTGACTATCTTTTTTATCTGCGGAAGCAGATTGTCGTGGTAACTGTCCACCATCTACTTCTCGCTTAATGCCGGCGATATTTTAAATCGTATCGCTTCCAGTCACGTGATGTACGTGCGCGTGGGCTCGTCCGCCTGCTAGAAGCGGCGGCTGACTTCATCTCTCAGCCTTTTCTGGATGTTGGCCTTTGATCCCCAGCGCGCACGCGTTGCCTGGAAGAACACCTCCCACGTCTGCCATTTGTGCTTGTGGTCCGCGCACCATATCTCTGCGATGCCACCAAGCATTATGGGCAGTGACGCCAGTATCCTTAGGTCACTGAGTTCCGATGCGTTCTTCGACCTTGTGAAAAAACGCATCGATATTGTCGGTCGATTCACCCCGAAACAAGATGTTCCGCCAACCGACTATTCTTCCAATGTCTCGTGTTCCCGCCATCTCTGTGCTGCACCACGCGCTGTTGCTCTGCGCACGTTCTCCCTTCCTCCAGGCTACATTAGAGCCGTATTTGGGGGATGGCGGGCTTGCAGCAGTCCCTTTTGTATCGTCGCTTTCTCTGGGACTGCTGCGGGTGGACACGTAGTTACATGTGAACGTATCCTGGAAGTTTACTTGGCTTGGTGCCTTGTTTCTACGCCGAGCCTGTGGCGAGAAAGCCAGTCCCACTGTCTCTCGCTACTGTGGGTTTGCAGGGCCTGGCGTGCCCTCTATACGCGTGGACGACGCGCGCGGCTTTGGATTTGCGACCGCTCTTTGGGCTTGCAAATCTTCATTTCTTTCTGCATTTCCTTGATGCACGTGGCCATCTCTTGTATGGTCCGTGTCAGGCTCTCAATACGCTCCTGCATTAAGAGCTCCCTTTTTGTTGATGGCGGGTCGTCTGCGTCCGCCACCTCCTTTTCTTGATCTTCCGCTAGAGACAGGCGTTTCACCTAGTCCTCTAACAAGATGGTGAGCAGATGCAGTTCTTTCTCATTATAATCCGCTGATCCCGCCGTTGTGCTTGCCCTCTCTTGGCAAGCACGGATCACGAAGTTTTGCCTAGCTTCGGCTCTCGCTGCATGATCTGCTTCATCCGCCCCTGCAGCCTTTTCCTGGAAATCGACTGCTGTATAATTTCCTAGCAGCCAATTGCTAATCCTGGCTAGCTTGACCATTCTTGGTCTATCTGGCCTTAGCCTTACGGCGTAGAGGGTCTCCTCTATCTCCTTACCTTCCATGGCGAAGAGCCACTGATTCACTGTCAAGACCTGTTCTGTTGCCATTTTCTTCCGTATAATCTGTCTCTTTCGAACGCACGCACGCTGTTTATACACTAGGTTTGCAGTTGCAGTATCGTGGGTACCACAACGCACTTAACACATTGCGTACAGCGCTCTGCTCGCGCGACGCGCTCATAGGGCCCGCATATTTTTGGATGCTCTAGAAACACTATACGATACGAGATATCTCGTCTTCCGGCCACAACGTTCGGATTGCTAAAGACGAGATATCTCGTCTCCCGTACGCAATGTGTTGATATACAATAAATAATTAACTAAGTAAATGAATAAATAAATAAATAAATATATATAGTATGTGTAAGAGGGATTTACCTCGTGTCTGTATCCACGGTATCACAACTCGAACTGACGTGGCTGTGGGGGGTCAGTTCTCCATGACTTTATGCTCGCTTGAGCCTCAGTGCTACAAGCAAGCAACAAAAACAAAACAAGAAACGAGAAAAAAAAAGAATAAAGTTTATAACCCTTCCGGCCCTCTTTTACCTTTAAATTTTATCTCATCCCCTTTTCTACGTCAGGGACACTTGTATTCCACGCCTACTAACTTCACGCACGCTTGTGTGTGTGCGCCTTGGCTGCGCCTTCTGCGCACGTTTTGGGCCTCTACTCCCTTTCTGCGCAACCTATATGCTGCCACGCGTTCCCATGCCTCTTACACGCGTCGAGGGCGCCAGTTGTAACGGGGTTCTTATCGGTGGCACGTGCGGGACTCTCCCTCGCACGTGCGCACTACTGCAGCCGCAGCTATCCCTCAGTGCGACCTTGAGTGCCAGCGGACGTTAGCCGTCGTGCAATGACACTCGCGTGCAGTGCCGATTTACTGACAACGTAGGATCCTCCTTGGATCCTTCTTTTGTTAGTGTGTGCGGGTCCTCACCTTCATGCCCCGTTGCCAGTGCTGCTCCCACCAGGCTCGACTGCTTAGTTTGCGTACCAACTGTAGGTTGGCACGCCTGCGGAAGTGGCGGTATTCGGGATAGGAACGCTACAGAGGGAAAAAGGATAAATAACGCAGACCCGTACTGCACAATCAACTTTATTGCTGTTCCAATATATTGAATTAATTACAAAGTTATTATACTAGGTTGTTCAAAAAGTATTGAAAGCGGAAATGAAGATACTTTTTTTTGTTGGTGAAATCACTTTTATTGCTCAGTATAATCTCCCATAAGTTCAATAAACTTGGACCAACGGTTTTCCAACTTGTTTATTCCATCATGGAAGTGACTTTCTGCAAGACCTGCAAAATACTCCTCTACTACGGCTATAACCTCTTCGTTTGATGAAAAATGCTTCCCACGAAGGAATTTCTTGAGGTGTGGAAACAGCCAGAAGTCAGAGAGAGCTAAATCAGGCGAATAAGGTGGATGCTGCAACAATTCGTACTTTAATTCAGTTATTTTAGCGATGGTTTTTTGAGTTGTGTGAGCGGGTGCATTGTCTTGATGAAAAATGATTTTTTCCTTGTGCAAACCGGGTCTTTTTTCACTAATTTTTTCATTCAATTGGTCCAAAAGGTTACAATAATATTCAGAATTTATTGTTTTGCCAGTTTGGAGATAATCCACCAACAAAATCTCTTTTGCATCCCAAAAAACTGACGCTAATACCTTCTTCGCCGATTTCTGGACACGAACTCGCTTCGGTGCCGAAGTGCCTGGTTGACACCACTCTTTAGCCTCTTGTTTGATTCAGGGTCATGATGGTAGACCCAAGTCTCATCCATAGTAATGATTCGACGCAAAAAATCCTTTTTATCCTTTGGAAAACGCTCCAAATGTTGCTCAGAAAGTCGCATTCGAACGTGTTTTTGTTCCATTGTGAGCGAATGCGGCACCCATTGTGCACAGAGCTTTCTGAAACCCAAAACTTTATTTAAAATATGACTCACACTGCCTAATGAGATGTCTAGGGCCTCTGCTAAATCTCTCTCGGTCAATCGACGATTTTCCAAAACCATATCCTGTACTTTTGCTATGAATGCTGGTGTTGATGCACTTTTTGGACGTCCTGGGCGTGGATCGTCTTCAACGCTTTTTCGACCACGTCTAAACTCTAAAACCCATCGATGCACAGTTGGAAATGAAGGAGCAGATTCCTTTAACACTTGTACCATTTTTGTATGAATTTCCGTTGCTGATAAACCTTCCAAAACAAAGAATTTTATCACTGCACGATATTCGGTTTTTTCCATTGTAAAAAAAATACACTGACACGTCAACTTCAAATGGCTTGTAAACAAACAATGAATTGACAGAGTAGAATGAAACTTTGGGTATGTTTATATGAAAGATAAAATATTAAAATGGCGTAATAATTTTGGTTGTTCTACTGCTCTGTAGATGTCGCTTTCAAAACTTTTTGAACAACCAAGTATATCCTTTTAAGGCCCTTTGCCGAGGGTCGCAATTAAATTCACGCGAAGCGCAATAATTTTACGCAAGACACGCACTGCGCGTGCATGCTGACCACTCGCCTTGCTGTATTCACGCAGCAACGCATGTATATAATGTATCGGAAATTATTAGATAACGAAGTGGCCACTTATAGTACTTGTATCTATTTGAAGGTTCGTTCTCTCGGAACCTTTCACGTGGATGCGGCTTGGCGGGCAAGAAGAGAAGAAGGATCCCCTCTTACCTGTCTCGCGTCACGCCTATCGCTTTTTTCGTGCTGCGCTATCGACTCTTGATCGATGGCGCCACGTGTAGTCGCGCCGCGCCATCGATTGCTTGATTGATGCCGCCACGTGTAGTCACGCCGCGAATTCCAACTCGCACCGTATGGTAGGTGGCCTAACCTCGACGGTCCGCGTGTTACAAAATATATTATAAAAAAAATAGTATTTTTTGTTCAATAAATTTTGTCTTTAAATACTTTTTATTTATTATATAATAAATAATTAAATTTTTTATCAAATCTTGTAACTTATTGTTTGAGAACAGATAAATATCTTCATTTATAAAAAATTCTTAATTTTGTTGTATTAATGGTAAACCTCAGTATTTGAAAATTCTAGGTCGCTACTCTCACCACTTTACAAGCATCTTCCATAATTCTGGCTTATTAATTGCAAGCTTTTCTCTTTTAGTCAATATTTTTCTCATCGGCCTCCGACCACTCGACCTCCAGCCCTTTAAAAAATTCGGATTCGAGTAATCATCGCGAATTTGGTCTTACTGCAACTTTCATATACCTTACAGCATCATCCATAGAATTTTGACACGAACGCACCCATCGCTATTCAAAGCTTTGGGAAAGTTTGCTTGTTTTTCCTAAGCGATGTGCAACAAAAACTTGGCTCCATTTTTATTTAACGTAATATAGACGTTAAATTAATCTAAAACCCGCGTTGAGAAATTCCATATTAAGTTTACTTTTTATAAATATCTCAAGTTGTACGCCGACAATGCAGTTTGTAATTCGAATCAAGGAACTGGCAACGGTTTAAGTAGAGCAACTCGACCTTTCTTTTAGCGTAATACGTGTACACTCTTGAACTTCTATTTGTAAATAAGTGGTCGTCATATACTGTCAAGTTCGGATCGCAAAAGATGTGCAGGTACGTTTTCGTACTTGTCGGACTGTCAAAAGAGTAACAGCGAATAGTGCGACATTTATTTGAAATGTACAAATTTGATAGTCAACCTTTTCTTTTTCCCGAAGCGGATCGTCCCAATTTATGCTGCATAATTATTGGAAGTGTGAATAAGTTCTCGCTGTTTTACCGTTAGGTGGCGGTACAAAAAGTTGTGTGTATAATTCAAGATGATGATGCATCCATATTGAAGTTCTATAACCTATGTTTAAAATCAGTGCGTGTCTTTCCATTAACCTATACAGAACATTTTCTTTTTGTAGCGTAAAACATGTCAAATTTCGTGCCAAATAAACCGTTTTTGCGGGGAATTTTACTGTGCTATTTTATTCAGTAGAAATCTGCAGCTGAAGCACACAGAACTCTTGTAGGAACCTATGGTGATCATGCTCTGTTAAAAAGAACATGCAGAGATTGGTTTAACTGATTTAAAAATGGTGATTTTAATGTTTAAGATAGAGAATGCAGTGGTGCACCAAAAAAGTTTCAAAATGAAAAATTGGAAACATTACTTGCTAAAGATCCATGTCAGATGCAATTCGATATTGCAAAATCATTAAGTGTTGATCGAACAACAGTTTCGAAAAATCTGACAGCATTAGGAATGATACAAAAGGAAGAATCTTGGGTGCCGTACGAACTGAAGCCGAGAGACGTCGAACGGCGTCTTGTCACGTGTGAACAGCTGCTTCAACGACAAAAAAGAAAAGGTTTATTACATCGTATTGTGACTGGTGATGAAAAATGGATATACTATAGTAATCCCAAGCGTAAGAAATCGTGGGTTAAGCCCGGCGAAGTAGTAACATAAACGACAAAGTGGAATATCCACGGTTCCAAGCTCATGCTGGGCATTTGGTGGGATCAGCTGGGGGTAGTGTATTACGAGCTGCTCCAACCCAACCAAACCATCACAGGAGATCTACGATAATTGATGTGTTTGAGCCGAGCATTGAAAAAAACAGCCGCTATATAAGCAAAGACACGATAAGGTGATTTTGCTGCATGATAACGCTCGGCCGCATGTCGCGTCACCGGTCAAAACATACCTGGAAACGCTAAAATCGGAAGTCCTACCCTACCCGCCGTACTCTCCAGACATTGCGCCTTCTGATTACTATTTATTTCGATCGGTGACTAACGGCCTGGCTGAGCAGCACTTCACTTCGTATGAAAAAACTAAAAAATGGATCGATTCGTGGATAGCTGCAAAACAAGTGTCGATGTGGGATGTAAATGCTGCCAGAAAGATGGGGAAAAGTAATCTCCCGCGATGGGCAATACTTTAATTGACTTGTTTCTCTATTATTTTTTTTTAATAAAGGATTTATTTTCAAAAAATACGGCGAGAACTTATTCACACTCTCAATATTTTTAATTAAAGTGTTAACAGCGTAAAATAACTGAGTTAAATAATACGGAAATCGAAAAGAGACATGACGATTTTAAAAAATTCTTTTTTCGTTGGCCTTTTCACTCCTTTCATTGTATCTTCTGGTATCTTTACCATTTCTAAATTAAACATAAGCTTGTCTGCATCCGTATTCTTGAAAAGTTCGAACATTCGTTTCTTTCCTCTCCCTTACAGGTCAACTTTTCTGAACCTAGTTAATCATAGAAATGCAGCTTGATCTTACAGTCACATCAAATACTATGTAAATGTCTGCTCTATTTACAAAGCGAGCCTCCTTTTGCTCCGATTCAACCACGGTCGCATGTACTACTCCGATCTTTAGATGCCGTGTGTCTCTACAATATGCAGCAATATGAACTCGTTGAAGTGTTGTTCTATCGACTGAGTTTTTTTAACTTAGATTGATGGACTCGCTCACCTCTGTTGTATTGCATGAATACGTGAGCACAGATGGCAATTTCATGCCTTTGGTTTTAATAAATTTTATTTCAGAGAATATAAATACCCAAGAAGATTAAGCAGCTTGGACTCGACAATAGCATTTTTTATTTGTCATGATAATTGTATTAAACTTATCTGGTCACATTTGAGTTTCGGTAATCTTTTTACATCGCTCGATATTTTTACTGCTATTATCTATTTATTATCAAAATGTAATTCGAGCTTTATCATAATCGCGTCTAGGACGCAAATCGTAGCGAACAAGGTACTTATTACCTCATGTGCTTCTCTTTTCAATGCTTGAAGGAGTTGAGCAACTTGTTTTTGCAATGATCGTAAACATCAAGCTCGAATGAAACCTCATAGGTTTCTTTGAAATAAAGCTATTCCAAAGAATTGCATTTTCTATTGTTTTTGCTATTTGTACACTTGGATTCGCATTTTTATATTAAAAATGCTGGTTCGATCTCAGCAGTAAAGAAGATCCGTTCCTTTATTCCTGCACTGGGCTACTTATACGCAGCACTGGTATTTCGTCGTTACCGAAGTCGTCCTTGCTCGAGAAGCCAGGTAGTGGAGGTCTGTTGACGTAGTAGTCGGTGGTTTGATTTCTTTTTATAGATTTTTCAGATCTTTTTAATAATCTTCAGATCTTGACCATATTGAGTGACAAGTCTCTATGGTGTTTAAGAGTTTCTCAATTTCTAATGCCATTCTCAATTAGCTCTCTTTTTACAGGCTCCTTTCTTTTTGCCGACTGCTTTTTTTTGGTTAAGCGAGGTTCCCACTCTTTCAACGGGTCGGTCTCTTCGGGCACTACTAAAAACTTTGTTATTCTCAGAGCGATAACATTATTTTGCGTAAAAGAAATGAAAATGGATTGCCTTCCAAATAACAAACATATTAATTTGAGTTTGGCTTAACCGAAATATTTCTCGGATTTTGGCACTAATTTGTTACTTACAAAAAAAAAATTATTTTGCGTAAAAACAAATAAGTATATTAATTTATATTAATCTACTACAAACAAAAAAAAAATCGATGGCTATTTTCATAATCAATTATATAAAAAGAATTATCAATTTATGTTAAATCAAAACAAATAAAATTATTTTTACTAAAATTATTTTTTTTAATTATTTACACTTATTTATTCCAATCTTTACTTTTTTTTATAATTTTTTGGATAGGTTAAGACTTAGCAAAATACAGTAATCACTTTTTCAATTCAATTCGTCTTCTAAATTTGATAATAAACTTGAATTCTTTAGAAATACTTTTTTGTGCTACCTTATCAAATGCTTTTTTTTGTACAATATTTAGATCATAATGCGATAAAATAATTTGCTTAATTTTTCTTTTAGAAAATTCGTAAAGAATATTGTAAACGTTTTTGTTATTTAATTCCTTTTTATTTTTATTTTTATCATTATATTCTTTTTCGTTTTTGCATGAATTAGTCGTTACGTATAATATTTGTGGAGATATGAGAACATCAAATTTTAAATGTATCTATTTTATCCCTATCTATTCATTTGTTATTTTGCAGGTAGTTGATGGTTTTCATGGTGTAGGTAATCTTTCAGATTCTAGTAATAAAATTTTTCAATAATGTTATTATATTTTAAAAGAAATTAAATTTTATTTAAGTTGATTTCCAAATTTTAAAATGAAATATTTTTTTGTGTTTCTTGGAAAACGTACTGAAGAGTACATTTATGTTTCTGAGAAATATTGGCACACTTGTATTCCGGGGTTTATATTTGAAAATCCTTTGAAAAATATGTCTATTATCCCCACCACTTGCAACTACTGATTGTTAAGGTAACTAATTGGTGGGGGTAAAGATACTGGCAGTATAAATATGAGTTCCAGCTTTAGCAAGAGCAGTCTAAATTTATCTCTTAACTAATGAACTTAAAATTAAAGTAAAGAATTATTAATAACTTAAATATGGATAACCCAACATTTCAATTAACTGAAAATATTGCATTTGATGATTTTGACAATTCACTTTCAACATCAATGTCTACAACAATATTGCCGGTTGAAACAATTCACAAAAAGATCAAGAAGAAAGTTAATAAAAACTATCAGAAAAATACGCGTGAATCAATTACGTGTCCGCATTGCTCACGAATTTTTCAATGCAAGGGATATTTAAAAATGCATTTAGTAAAACATACTGTTGATAATAAGAATGTACAGTGCAAGGTATGTGGTAAAGGCTTTGCTCAGAAAGGCCATTTAATGTTGCATATGAAAAGCCACAATTATGCGTCTTCAAAAAAAGTTTCTGCAATTACTAATAATTTAAAATCTCAGCGTCCACTGTTGCCTAAACCTTCAAATTCATTGAATTCAGAAATAACATCTTTAGTTGCTAATAATACATTGATGAATAATGGATTTTTATATCACTTATTACCTTCTACTAGTAATATATTGTTATTGCAGAGTGCACAAAATGTAAAAAATAATAATGTAATTGAAATAAACAGCAATAATTTTTCTCATAATATGCGATCTATGTCGTCAAATAACGTTTCTAACTCGAATATTTTAAATGTAAATATCAATTTTGTACTTTCCAGTCATCTGTATTCTTCAATATTTTCAAAGCCATAAGTTTTATTGAAATATAGTAAAATTAGTATAAAATAAAATCTAGAATATTTTATAAATGTTGTAATAATATTTAGATACATATGTAAAAATGAAAAAACTAGGAACTGAAGCGATTCGACAATAATTTTCAAGTTAAAATTATTTTTGTATGTAATATAAATGTGTTTACAATTAATGAAATAAATAAAAGTTAAATTAATAAAAAATCTGTATGTAACTTTAAAAATTAGCTGTACCCTACAAAGGTGACTTACGAGGTGTGATTAAGAAGTAAGGTGACTTTTTGAATTTCGCGCGCTCTGTACACTCTAATTTCAAAATTTGTTTTTTGTTATGTTAGTACACTCGTCACGATCAGATGTTCACAGTTTCGACTATATAACATGTGTTGTTTTTATGTGAGAGGCATAAAGGTTAGACTCGTGTTTGCGTGCTCGGCGATTTTTTGCTGTTGAAAATAATGGAGCAAAGAGTTTCTATTAATTTTTGTGTAAAAAATGGTATCAAGTCCTTAAAAACTCTTGAAATGTTGACAGAAGCGTACGGTGAGTAAACTCTGAGCAAAAAAAATGTTTATAAGTGGTATAAGTTATTCCAAGAGGGCCGAGAAAATGTTAACGATGAACCTCGCTCTAGACGTCCCAGCACGTCAAAAACCAACGAAAATGTTCAGAAAGTGAAAGAAATTGTGTTGAAAAATCGTCAAGTCACGATTAGAGAAGTAGCTGATGATCTTAACATATCGTTTGGCTCATGCCAATCGATTTTAACGGATGTTTTGGGTTTAGCACGCGTGTCAGCGAAATTTGTTTCACACACGTCGTTATTAGTGAGTAGTTTTTTGGCCAAAAACAGTACTTCCATCATGCCTCCGCCACCGTATTCACCAGACTTGGCCCCCTGCGACTTTTTCCTCTTCCCAAAATTGAAAAGGCCCATTAAAGGACGAAAATTGCGACGATTGAAGAGATTAAGGTTGTATCACTGAAGGAGCTCAAGATAATAAAGAAGACATAATAAGAATATGTCACGAGCCTTGTCTGTGCTATTTGTGGTGGGCCAAATTACAAACCGCGACCTTCGTACTACAAGCGATGCCCATAATATTTAGGTTTGGCCCGATCATCGTACTACACAAGTCGTGCGAATGGCTCGAAGGCTGCGCGAGTTACGTTTTCGGCCCAAAATTCTCGAACGTAAATCGTAGGTTAAGGGGTCAAATAAATGAAACATATCGTGTGCTACTAATATTCTAAAACTAAAAATTTCTGTGTTTATTCAAATGTTTCTTATTTAATCATACTAAAACTACCGGATAGATTTGGATAAAATTTTGGAGACAGATTATGCTCTTAATTATAATATAAAATAAATTTTATCTCGATAAAACGTTCTTGAGGAATAGTATCAACTTAAACTAGAAAAAATATTTAATGTTTTCTTTTCTAGGTTTGTGATATTCATTTAAATTTTCAGACTAATAGAACAAATTTAGTTCAAATTGCTCAACTGAAAATAATTCATTTTATTTCTTTACTAAAGTTTTGCATTTATAATCTGGTTTAACCCGTTCACTAGAAAACCTTCATATATGAAAACAAAAAGTTCTTACCAAAATGCCTCTATTTTTTACCTTTAAAGATTTGCAAAATATAATAGTAATGTTCAAAATAGATTCAGGGTCTAAAAAAACTTTTATATACTAACTTTGATGTAATGTCATAAAGATTTGGCTCGTGGCAGTTGCGGCAAAAAAGCTAAAAAAAAAGCCGTGTTAGTTAATTAGTTAATTTGATAAAATTTCAATAATATTGTTAGCTTCTTATAAGAAAATTGAAAAATTTTCTCATTTTTTTTCTATGTATATAAAAGATAACAAAAATGAGCCATCACTACTCTCACTCTATTTTTTGTTCTCTATAGGTTAAAGATAGATACATATACGTGAACTTCAAAGACTAAATAGCGAATATAGAAAATTACTAAAATTACATAGAAGCAGTTTTTTTTGGAATAAAATTTTCAGAATATTTTTTCGTCTGCAGACTAAAAAGTAGTATAAGTAATATCTCGTGAAACAAATGCATGTGAAAGAAAAGGATAAACACATCATACTTGCGCATAGCGCAATCGTAGAGAGTGTGTGAGACAGAGAGAGAGAGAGAGAGAGAGAGAGAGAGGGGGAGGAGAGAGAAGAGAGAGTGCGAGAGAACGAGTGACATTTTTTAATAAAACTAACCTTTTTTGTGTATACAACAAATTGAAGTATAAGTAATCATTTTTAGTCGTGTATCGCATCTTGCCTTAGCGTATATTTAAATATTCAGTATCTGAATTCTAAAAATGGGTGACAATAGTATTGTAGTAACTCTGAATATGACTATACGAATAAGGTTCCTGTAGCGATGATGAAAAAAGCCAAAGTAGTTTCTATCGACACACTACCTGAAAAATCAAAATTATAATACACAATAGAATATAATAATTTAAAACATGGCAAAAAACAAACGGAATGTCTTTTTTCGACAAAGCAGTTTACTACTATGATCAAAAAATAAGACCAATTTTTCGTTTTTTTTTTTAAATTCTTTATTTATTCGTTTGAATCTATTTCGTTGTCTTTAAAGTAGTCCCCTTCCGACACAATACGCTTATGCCAACGTTCTTTCTAATCCTCGAAACAGTCAGAAAAGTCCTTTTCCGGAATTGCCTTTAATTAACGCAGCGATTCACGTTTAATCGCCTCAATCGAGTCAAAACGATGTGTCCGGAGTAGTCTTTTGAGTTTATTGAACAGCTAGGAGTCACACGGTGCTAAATCAGGCGAATACGGTCGCTAATAATCAAAAAGTCGCTAATAATCAATGCGGTGTGAGACGGTACATTATCGTGATGCAAAAACCATGAGTTGTCTTGCCACAATTCCGGCCTCTTTTTGCGAATAGCTCTACGCAAACGACGCATAAGACTCAAATAATATTCCTTGTTAACAGTTAGGCCCGGCGAAAAAAATTCTGAATGCACGACACCACGATAATCGAAAAAAAATTCCTGCATGACCTTGATTTTTAAACGACTTTGACGTGATCTTTTTGGTCTTGCTTCACCTTCGGCACGATATTCGCTCGATTGATTAGTTGTTTTTAGATCGTAGGCATAGATCCATGTCTCATCTCTCGTAATAATGGGTTCCATGATGTTCTAGTAGTCAGAAAGCATCTCTTCGCACACATTAACACGACGCTCTTCTTAAAAAAAATTGAGTATTTTTGGAACCAATCGAGATTCGACGCGTTTGAGACCCAAATGATCTCTCAAAATTGCTTGAGTCGATTGAAACGAAATACCAACAGTATTAACAAGGTCTCTAATTGTTAACCGACGATCTTTGAGCACAAGGTTTTTGATTTCTTTGATGTGTTTTTCATCAGTTGATGTCGATGGTCGTCCTGGACGCTCTTCCTCTTCGACGCTGTCTCTGCCTTCTTAGAACTGTTTGTACCACTTGTAAACATTTCTTTCCGACAAAGTCTGCTCACCGAAGGCCTTCTACAACATTCTGAACGTTTCTGCACAAGAAATTTCATTCTGAAGACAAAATTTAATGCAATTTCTTTGCTCACTAAAATCTGAAATTATAAAAATCGCCGAAATCACTTTTTAATGTTCACAAAAACGAGTGTCACTTGCAAACTAATGAATATATAAAGATGAAATTTAACACAGATGTCTCTCACAGAGCTTCCAACTTAAAAAAAAAAGTTTCGTCAAATCGATAAATCTGCGAAATTTAAATTGAAAATTGATCTTACTTTTTAATTATAGTAGTATATCGTATATTTTAACAAGATATCTAAAACACTATTGTCAGTAACATTATGGTCGAAATATTCCAAATTGTGATCGACAGTCAATAAATTCGATGGAATCGATATAAGAAAATATCAAAAATTAATAGGACTTTTGAAATTATTGCACGCAATTCACGTTCCAAAAAAATCAAATGTTTTCAACGTAGAATACATCTCCAAGTTCTGTAACGAGGCTCCAAACAATCACTACTTAGATGTAAAAATATGTTATTGCCAAATACATTTTATTTCTTTTATTGAAGAAATATTTTAATTTTACGTTTTTCTTTCTTTCTTTTTTTTTTGATTACTAAACATTTTTTTCATTTGTTGTTTCTTTTATTTTTTTTATTTATAATATTTAAAATTTTTTGTGTAGTTCCTTAAATTTGTACATTTTAACGTGAAATGATCTCTTAATTTTTTTTTCTGTGGGTTATTTGGTAACATTATATAAAAAGTATTTGAAAAATGTTAAATTATTTTAAACAATCTAATTTTTTTAAGATATAATTTTTTTTTTAGTAGGTGGGATATCCTCTCCGCTCTCTTTCTTTTCCACTAATTCTGTTTCTTAATTTTCATTACAGGTTGTACTTGCAATTGGTGTTAGTGACGTATGTAAAACGTGTGAATTGACTGCTCTTAAATTTACCAACATTAACCCTTTCGCTCCGATGGGCGTATATATACGCCCTCGAAGAATGACCGTTCATATACGAAGAGCGTGTATATACGCTCTAGAAAAGTGGGCATACCTGTACGAAGAGCGTGCATATACGTTCATACCATATATACTTCTATTTCATACTTTACATAAGATACTTTTGTTAATCAACTACTCAGTAACGCACTCCGCTCACAGCGATCACATTTTGGCGCAATCGCTCCGTAGCGAAAGGCTTAAAGATCATAAAATAGTGATGTTAGTCAAGATTCCAGGAATTGAGACTCCTGTAGAACGGTCATTTATATAGTACATGGCGAGCTTTACAAATTTTGTAAAATGTATATAGATATGCGACTACTAAACACGCAACTTGATGGATTTTTTTTAAATTTTCAATTCGGAAAGTGTATGGGACGGCCAATAGGAAAACACAAAATTTCGAGTATGCCAAAAATCATTGCTGATTTTTTTAATTTGCCAAATGCAAATAAATTTACTGTACACGCTTTCCGTAGAATGTCTGCAATTCTTCTTGTCGACGGCGGTGGAGATATTTTAAATCTCAAGAGGCATGGTGGATGGTAATCGAAGTCGTTGAAGGGTACGTAGCACACTCGATGCGAAATAAAAAAAGTAGCTAATCGAATTACAAATGCTTTAGATTTTAACATAAGCCATCGATATCAAAAGCTTTCCGTACTAGTATGCCTCCACTATGTAAGAGGTAATATAATAACACATCGTTCAATGAGTCCCGAGACTAACAACGAAAACAACTTTTTTTTTCAAAAATTATTTTTATTCATCAATATAATCTTCTTTTAGAGTGAAACAATCTTTCCAACGCCTTTCCAACATTTCCATACCATGTTTATAGAAGAATTTATTCTTTGCTTCAAAATAGGCTTCAGTTTCGGCAATGACCTCCTCATTCGAGCCAAATTTTTTTCCCTGGAGCATTTTTTTTAAATCAGCAAAGAGCCAGTAGTCGCTGGGGGCTAAATCTGGCGAATACGGGGAGTGGGGAAGCAAATCAAAGCCCAATTCGTTCAATTTTGCCATTGTTTTCATGGACTTGTGGCATGGTGCATTGTCTTGGTGAAAAAGGATTTTTTTCTTCTTCATGTGCAATCGTTTTGCTGCGATCTCCTCCTTCAAACGTACCAACAAGTCAATATAATAATCACTGTTGATCGATTTACCTTTTTCCAGATAGTCAATGAAAATCACGCCATGTGTATCCCAAAAAACAGACGCCATGACTTTGCCAGCAGACTGCTGCGTTTTTGGACGCTTTGGGCGGCTTTCGCCAGCCATGCGCCACTCAGATGATTGCCGATTCGACTCCGGAGTAAAATGATGTATCCATGTTTCATCCATGGTCACGTATCGACGCAGGAAATCCTTTTTATTGCGAGTAAATAGCGATAAACAGCTCTCTGAATCGTCAACTCGCTGCTGTTTTTGTTCCACTGAAAGCAATCGCAGCACCCACTTGGAAAAAACCTTTTTCATGCTCAATTTTTCATGAAGGATTGTAAATACGCTTCCAGATAATATCTGTGTCATTTCTGCAATCTCACGGTCCTTCACTTTGCGATTTTTCATTACAATTTTTAACACTTCACTCACATTTTCCTGTGTAACGGCTTCCAATGGCCTACCCGAACGTTCCGCATCGTTTGTGTCCGTACGACCACGTTTAAACTCAGCATACCAACGACAAATCGTTGGTTTGGATGGAGAGGAGTCCGGGTAATGTTTTCTAAGCCATTGCTGGGCTTCTACGGTGTTTTTACCCATTAAAAAACAATGTTTTATCAACACGCGAAACTCGCTTTTTTCCATTTTTCAAACAAATTACAAAGTGACTTTACTCTAACCTCGATAACTCTGCTGTCTGTGATCCGATCGACGTGAAATTTTTAAACGTTTTATGTAAAGGTTTGCACTCTATGGAAACGTGGCCAGTTTGGTACTACTAGCACCATCTCTGGGTTAGTCTCGGGACTTATTGAACGATGTGTTATAATGGTATAAAAGAGGTCAACGTTATTCCTGATATACTAGAACATTTTTTCAGTGATGATGAAATGCGTATAGTCTACATAAAATCAAATGATGAACAAACTAGTAATTCTATTTTTTAATTTAATAATTGCAATGTAACGATAAATTATAATTAACACATTGTACGCCGTCCCCGCGAAAACGCGGGATTCGAAGTCTATCGCTCGAGCGCCGGCCCCGCAAAAACGCGGGATTCGAAGTCTATCGCTTAAGCGCCGGCCCCGCAAAAACGCGGGTTTCACGGGGTATCCCAAATGGTTTATAGAATTTTTATTAGTTTGAACGTATATCCATTATTAACCACGATCCTACTTGTAATTTTTACAATAAATATTGAATTTGTCGATTTAATTTCAACTCGTGTTAATTTTCTAAATTTTCAAACTTTCTCTTGCGATAATATAAAATTTACGACCATACGCCACTATGTAACGTCTTAGAGAGAGACACGACTATGTTCGTTGAACCGACAATGTTTACATTTGGCATTTAAAGAGTTTTTAATTTAAGTATAGCTATACCTATATACTTGCTAGCGAATGCAGTATCGTAGCAAACTAATATATAGGTGTCAAACCAGACACACTAATTCGATATTAGAATTAGTGTGCGGTTTATTTTTTTTTCTCTTATATATGATTTTTTTTCTTTATTGTTTTCTTTTATATATCGGTTGACACCCGATCCCGGTGCAATAGAACAAAGTACCGATATGCCCGAAAATCTTAAGTCTACTCAAGGATTATGTACTTTTAGAGTGAGCATAGAATCCTTGAGTATAAAACTACAGCAGCACCAATATTTGAACATCTACATCACTTGCAAAATGTCCTTGATTAGAAGTTGTGTAATTTTTCTGTAATATGTCTTGATTTCACACATACACTACCGTTCAAAATTTTGGAAACACCCGATTTTTATTAGATTAAAAAAAATACCGTTAATAAATCTTTAAATAAACACGTTATTATTGAAGTTCATTCATTATTATGACCGTGTTTATAACAATAATGAACAAAATTACTTATTTTTCACCAGTTATTCTTTATCTTGAAAATAGACCGGCACACGTGTTTTATGACCACAAAGGTAATTAGATATATTATTTTTGCATTTATTTGTACTGAATATTTTTTACTAAATGTTAATCTAAGGTTTGATTAAAATTTAAGTGTATTAAATCATGACTTACGTGTTTTATTGTCGTTTTCATTCAAATTACCAGAGTGTTTCCAAACTTTTGAACGGTAGTGTAGAATTTGATTATAACAATAAATTTAAATTTAAAAATTTAAATTTATTAAATTATTCTATTTTCTTACATTAGTATTCGTTAGAAGCTTATAGTCTATTAACTTTCGACTGTTGTGTCTGAGCGTCTGAAATCAAGTGGAGTCTGCCTGGACGAGCTCGGCTTTATATACTCCCGCCGACCCTTGATCGAGACCAAATTCTATGAGCTTCTATTAACAATCACTTCATAAGTTACAATATTCTTAAAGATGTATTTTTCTTGTTTTCTAGCTGAGATGTCGTTACGTCTTTACATGTACATAAATGTCGAGATTTTCCAATAATTTATTCCGCCGATTGTTTTTACAGTTATTCTTTGTGTACTCTCTTTACCTATATATTTATGCAAAATAAATTATTTTATTTTTGTTTCATCCAATAACCTTGGTGGAATATCATAGAATTTTAGCTTTTTCGAACCACTGGCTTTCTATGACCTTCTATTCACAATAAATTTTTTTCTAATTCAAATTTTTTATTTTTTTTTTCGCTTGTTTGTAGGATGTGTTATTTACTTCTCTATATAAAATAATCTCGGTACTTGCATATTTTCTTTTACTTTTTTATGCTTAAATTCTACTCAGCTTTCTTATTTCAATAAATAGCGTTACATAGAATATATGACGATTGCTTCGACTTTTGAGTTCAATGTCCTTGCCGTTTCGCGGCCTTGAACCCTCTTCGTCTATTTTCTTTTGCTAATGATCGTATTCGTAATTTATTTAATATTTAATTTTAACTTTTTCTTAATTTATTTCATTTTCTTTTTCATTCTTATACCTTATCCTATTACTATACTTTATATTATTTTTTATTTATAATTTTGTTTATAATATTTTTTATTTTTATTAATCGTTAATAATCTATATAAATTGCTATCTATTTATTCTAATTTTTTTTTTTTTTTTTTTTTAAATTAAGACACTGAGGTTACAACGTGTTTTGGGGTTTTTAGAAAAAATTCTTTCAGGGAGTGTTGTACCTTCAAAGTGATTTTATTATTATACTGTGATATAGATGATTATTCACTAATTAACTTCTGAATTTAACTTCAATACTTATATTAAAAAAAAATCTCATCTAAAAAATAAATGAGAAACGAAGATATAGCACTATTATGTAGCGAGGTTCACTACCCCCTAGCCCTTGATCGTTATAAGATTAGCAGTAAATTTTTTTTTTCTCTTTATTTACATGCAAACTGTTTTTTCACTATTATGTTATTATAAACTTTTAAAATCTAATTCTGCAATCCTTAAATTCATTAATCCTAAACTCATAAGCCACCCTTGTAGTTCATCCCCAAAAATTATTTTTTTTTATTATCTTATGAGCGAATTATAATTTTTTAATAAAACAAACGTCATTTTATTTATAAATAAAGGTTCTAGTGAGCATTGCTTTTGTGCTCAGTAATAGCATCCCCCTTCTTTTATAATGGTAAAACTGGTTTTTTCTTTATTTTTTTGGGCTAAAAACTTTTGTAAATTATTCTATACACTCGTGACGATAATGTCAAATTAAAATTTAATGCTAAGATTTTTAATAAGCTCAATAAAATTAAAAATTGTTCTACAACGACGGAATTGAATATCGAAGTTTACACGTCTTGTTTATCTTTGGTCTTAGTACTCGAACTTTTCTTTGATATGTAAATATTATTGTATGCAAATTTTAATCAAAACAAGATTGATATTGTTCTTCTTATATGTTTGTGTTGAATCTATTTTTATTCGTGAATTTTATTCATTTGAATGAAACAATAGATAAGATTTGGTCTTTATCTCACCGTGCTTGTGTAACATTTATTTCTATTCATGGATAATGCCGCTCGACTGAAACAATAACAATTTGAGATTATATTTCGTCAGTTATACCTAACGTGACTTGTTAGAACCGAGGGATTCGGATACTCAATAGTATCCGAATCCTACGAATCTGAGATTCGAATATATTCGGATCTCGGGTATCCAAATAATAAAATGTTCGAATACTTGACAGCTCTAATAATAACATGATAGTAAAAAAACAGTTTGCATGTAAATAAAAAGAAAAAAAAAATTTACTGCCAATCTTATAACGATCAAGGGCTAGGGTGTAGTAAACCTCGCTATATAAGGGTGCTATATCTTCGTTTCTCATTTATTTTTTAGATGAGATTTTTTTTAATAAGAGTATTCAAGTTAAATTCAAAAGTTTATAAGTGAATAATCATCTATATCACAGTATAATAATAAAATCACTTTAAAGGTACAACACCCCCTGAAAGAATTTTTTCCGAAAACCCCGAAACACGTAAACTTAATCTTATTTTTTACATAACAGTGCAATTTATAACCTAATCCAGCTGATTTAATAATTTTACACGAACAAAAGCATAAAAATTGCACATTTACCCCTAAAAGAAATAGGGGTTGCATCGCTTTGGCATAAAAGTTATGCCCATAGAAGCGCCTTTTCATAAGAAACAATTTGCATTTGGTTTTATTTAAAAACTTCTAAAACTTTGAGATATTAAAGATAAACTGTTTTTGAAGGTGAACTTTAAGGGTGATTTTCACCTTTTAATTCGACGAATTAGCACAAAAATAATACGTACCTAATATTTTTTTGAGTACTACAACATATAAAAAAATGAAAGAAATCGGTGAGGTACACCTGGGACAGTTTCCTTGTTAGTGCCGATCGTCTTGACTTAAGGGGGGAAGTCCATGTAGAAGCCCCAAAATTGGTCATTTTTTAATAATATTTTTAACGATGATAAAATAATTTTATTGTTTTTAAATTTTAATACAACTTTAATGAATCTTTTTAGAACACAAAAATAATTTTTTTTTTTTTTTTCAATTCAAAATGGTGGCTTAGTATGATTTGTTGTCTGCTGCCTCCGACGCGAGGTCCCAAACTGCTCCAGTTGTCACTCATTAACCGTTGATCTGAAACACAAAAATGAAAGTTGTTTTTTTTTAGAAACGGAAAGGATGAACCAATAAAATAAAAAAAAAAATATAAAATTCAATATAAAATAAACCTTTAAAAAAAAGTCAGAATTTAGGGCTATTTTTTGACATTTTTGACCCCAAAATATTTTATCAACGCGGAATATCTGAAATTTTAGGTTTATCCTTCCGATATTAATGTAAAGAAAGGCCTCGAAAAATTTCAGCCAAATCGGTCAATAACTTTTTGAGTTACAACACGAGCAGTTTTGAAAAATATAGTTTCGAGATAATCGCATTTAAAGTTGAAGTACAGGAAAATGGCCAGTTTTAATTACTTACCGATTAATCGGCAATCCCAGGTCCATACAACAGTCCTTCCTCCTCCTCGAAAAGCTGATTTTCTTCTATTTGTTGTTGCCTGCGAGCTGTACGAGCATCTTTGGTTTCTGAAAGGCTCTTACGATTCTGTCGGGTTATTCGCGCCTCGTCTGTATTATAAGCAAATACTTTAGCATAAGTGCCAATAGTCAAATTCAGAAGGTTCATTATTCTTAATACTGAACTAAAACCTTTATTAAATATCCCAGCAGCAATGTATGCCGAAATTTTAACTACTTTTAGTCCAGAATGCAGATGTTTATCGTATATTTTTTTATCACCACATGGACACGTGACAACAATTTTAAAACCAAGACCTCTAGAGCCACACTCACTGAATTTTATCTTCTGATTACATACAGAGCACTTCACAATTTTAGACAAAGCTGTAAACACTGTAAAAAATTCAATTATTCTGTACCCGTGCAAAGGATTAGTTATTATATCTTCACTATCACGCGTATACAATTTTTTTTCACTGGCACTGTCATTATGGCTTGTACTGGCTTCAAATTTTTCACCTTCTTTATCGGTAAACCGATTGCCCAGATATTTTCGTTTTCTGGGGTTATTTCGTGCAATATTGCCTCGCGTACCTTTTTTATAATTCGGCATTTTTACGTTCCGAAATCAACTGAACACGATGAATTCTCCGGCTAAACTACCTATATTTCTCGACTAACCTTTATTCGTATAGCAATATTACACGTGTACAGGAACGTTAATGTAGATATATATACTTACATATATACTATAATATAAAGTATTATTTCCGGGTATGGGACAAAAGAAGTTTTTCAAGTTATTATAATGGAGAGAGCCCTTTTGTCTGAAGCGCTCCGACTACCTGGCTCGCTACTTTACAATACGTACTCCGGCCCGCTCCATTATATTAGCTGTAACTTCGTAAATATTCGAGATTTTTATTTTCGTCTCGTCAGTACACGCTCAACATAGTATATTTTTAGATTATCGAAAAAAAAAAAATCGATTTTTTGAAAATTCTATATGGACTTCCCCCCTTAACAAAAAATAAAGTACACTCAAGTAAATTTTAAAAACTTACAAACGATGATTTATAACTGCCGCCAGCGTGCATAATTTTCAATTTTGACTAAAAATTGTATTATTGATTTTTTAGAATTTTAACCAATTTTATTGTGTAGCTTTCAATATTTATTTTTATTCTTATTCAATACTTTTGACAAATACCTTAGCCAGGACAATAACCGACGCTTTAATAGAAAAATTTACATTTATTTTTGGTGCACCAAAATCTATCCTGATAGATCATGGGCAAAACTTTTTAAGTTCTTTAATAAACAAGATTGCTAAGCGTTTTAGAACCAAAAAGTTGCTAATGACAGCTTTCCATCCGCAATCAAATGGATCGCTCGAGCAATCGCATCATGCTTTGTGAGAGTTTCTGAAGCAATATACACATGCAAACAACGAATAAGATGAATGGATAGATATCGATGCTGAATTATAATACTAGCGTGATAGAGAGCACCAAGCATACACCTTACGAAGTCATATTCGGCAAATAAACACGGCTACCATCAAGCTTCCCTTTAAAAATCGGAGATAGGCAACCCACGTATCGTGATTACATAACTGAATTAGTCATCCGATTAAACCAAATTCAAAGATTAGGCTATGATAATTTAGTGCAGTCGAAATTTTGAAATAAAAAATATTATTGTTAGACAAAAAATTAGAAAAATTTCAAGGTCAAAGATTCATTGTTCTTGCGCTCAGGGCTAAAAGTTGGCAAATTTAAAGATCATTATTCTGGCCCTTATAAAATTCTAAAAATATTAAAGAAAAATAATATAAAAATTTAATTTAAAAAATCAAGTAAAATAGTACATGCTAACAGATTAAGAATATCACACATAAGTAGCGATAATAAGCCACGCGTAAAATTAAAGAAAAAGCTGCTTAAGCCTCTCGATAGCGATTAATTTTATTTCATAATCCATGTTAACATTAGAATAAATAATTAATTAATTAATTTAAAGAAAAAATATACACAAGCAAACGTAAATATATATATTGTTATATCCTGCGAAAATGTCATCTCACACGGTTATGTTCAAAATCATGACATATAGATATTACAAGAAATGCACATCAACAACGCTTGACGACGTGCATAGTTTTTGACAAACAAGTCAGTTTATCTTAAGATCTGATAGTGAATAGATGTATTATTGATTTGTCATATCTTTTAAGTTGTTGTATTGAATTAATGAAGTTAATCTCTTATACTTTTGAATAAATTGTTTATTCTATTATATAAATATAACAATATGTATACACACACACATATATACTTGGTGTCCCATTTTAAAAAAACGGATGCATATATCTCTAGAACTAAAGGTTTTAAGAAAAAAATTTTCAGACAAAAGTTGTTAAATTTTAAAAGGGAGGTCTAACTGTGACCTTGACTATGATCTTACATATGGCCTTTAAGAGCGTTAGAAAATCAAATAGGTTTTGAATAGAAACTCTGACTTTTGACCCCGGAAAACGAAAGAGCAGAAAATTTTACGTTCTAATATGGCCTTGACCAAAAATATTGAATATGACCTTGAAGGTAATTTGAAGGTCAATTTAATATTTTAAATGGAAAGCCTTGCCTTTGACCCCGGAAAAGGAAAGAGAAGAAAATTTTACGTCCAAACAGTTATAACCTTGACCATAAATTTCATGGTCATTTCGAGGTCAAATTAATTTTTTCAAAGGGAAGTCTCTGCCTTTGGTCATGGAAATGAAAAAAGGCGAAAAACTTATGTGGGATATCTTTTACTACGACATTGACCATAATTTTGACCATTACCTTGAAGGCTATTTGAAGGTCAAGTTACATTTTTTTTAAAGGAAACTTAAACTTTTAATCCCAATTTTGATACTTAATAATTCCGATAGCATTCTTTTAACGGTAGACAAATAATGATGGTCCCCTTAGTTTACCCAGTATACTGGGTGTCATGCCAGTTAAAGCAAGACCAAGCAGAGACCCGGCTAGTTAAGGCAAGACCAAGCAAAAACCCGGCTAGTTAAGGCAAGATCGGACAGAGACCCAGTCAGTTAAGGCAAGATCATCCATCGATGTAAGCTGTATTTTCAGCTGAGGCGGAATAAAAAGAGCTATTTAAAGTGAAAGATATTCAAAAGTTGCTCTAACTTCTCGAATATACAAGTTGACTCGTTTTAAAAAATGCGATATCGTTTTTAACGGGTTACCCCCACTTGCGACTTTGAAAAAATCGATTTTTTGTTAATTGCATTTTTTTGAAGTATAAGTATCTGAGAATATGACCTGGAAATTTCAAGTCGATCTGAACAAAATTGACTGAGATATGAGCGTTGAAAGAGAAGAATCCGTTGTGTAAACAACCGGCAATTAATAACACGTTTCGCGGTATGGTGTTACTTGCATTCCGAATCCTCACCTTTATATCTTCTTTTGTCATTGGTCTGGTTCTATAGACCTCATTTTTCAGAAAGCCCAATAAATCAAAGTCAAGCAATGTAAGGTCTGGTGACCTAGGTGGCCATTCTACGAGACCTCCTCTACCTATCTATCGATTGTTGGATCGTTCATTCAGATAATTTCTTACAATGATTGTCCAATGTGGAGAAGCACTGTCTTGTTGTAGCCATAATCTATTTCTCATATTGAGGTTAACTTCTTCAAGCAAAACTTGGAGTTCTTCCCTTATTAACTGCAAATAAGTTTGTTCGTCAACGTTGCCTTCAAAAAAGTAAGTGCCAATCAAATAGCCATTAACGATTCTGCACCATACATTTAAACTCTAGCGATGTTAATGGTCAACCTTTCGCATCCAGTGTGGGTTAGCTGGAGACCAAAAGTGACAATTATGGCGATTCAAGGCGCCAGTACTTTGAAATGTAGCCTCATTGCTGAACATAATATATTTGAAAAAATTATCATCATTATTGACCTGCTGCGACACCCATTGACAAAAAATAAGTTGTCTTTGATAATCCTTAACTGATAAAGCTTGCTTCAATGATATGTGATACGGATGGTACTTTACATTTTTTAGATATCTGCTGGCTGTTGATTTTGTTACACCATGCTCTCGTTCAATTTGACGTTAACTTATCTGAGGTTCCAGGTGCGCCATAGCTAGTACCGCAATCAATTGAGGATTATTAGAATAATCTTCTGTTAACATGGACCTCTTTTTATGAGCGAACTTACCTTGTCGGCCACGCAACTCAATATTACGAATAACAGTGTCATTGGGATAACTTCTTTTGGAGAATCTAGCAGCACACAAAATTGAAGCTTGAACGTAGTTCCGTCGACATTCTCCTAACACAAGGAGAATATCGACAATTTCATTAGCTGTGTAGTCAAGCATAATGAGAACATGTCAAAATGAGAAATGAAACTTAAATTAGGAAAACAAATTTAATTAAAATAAACAAACAAATAAATTATTTCTTCAATCAAATAACGAATTTTTTTAATAATAAGAGAATTTAAAGAAACTCAAAATTTCTCAAAATGATGTCTCGATTTCGCATTCAAATAAACTTACAATGAATGAAATAGTTAATTTAATTTAGTAATATCTTTAGAAACCACTATATGGCCACTATTATTCAGAAACCACTATATAACGACCAAATTCACAATCAAAAAACTAACCAAAAAAGAATTCATTCACGGTCCCAGAATTATGGTAATAAACTATGTTATTCATTGAAAGTGATCGCCGTCTACCAGAATGTTAAAACAAGGCAAAAATAATACAAAATTCGAGACTATCCAACTTCTCTTATTATTAAGAAAGAATCTTTGTTTATTGAGAAAAGTATTATTAGCTGAAAAATTATCATTTTCTTTATGTCTAATGCTGTTTAAGTTAATTTATAATGAAAATTAATTCAAAAACATCTACTGCTTTTTCATTTTTAATTTTTTTATTATGTGTAACTAAACTAAGGGAACCATTATTATTTGTCTACTGTTAGAAGAATGCCAACGGAATTATTAAGTATCAAAATTGGGTTTACAAGTTTTAGTTCTCTTTTATAAAAATGTAGCTTGACCTTTATATAGCCTTCAAGGTGATGGTCAAGATCATGGTCAATGTCGTGAAAAAGAAATATCCCACATAAGTATTTCGCCTTTTTTGATTTCCATGACCAAAAGTAGAGACTTCCCTTTAAAAGAATTAGTTTGACCTCGAAATGACCATGAAGGTTATGGTCAAGGTCGTAACTGTTTGGACGTAAAATTTTCTGCTCTTTCCTTTTCCGGGGTCAAAAATAAGACAAGGCTTTTCATTTAAAATATTAAATTGACCTCCAAATGACCTTGTAAGTCATATTTAAGCTAATGGTCAAGGACATACTAGGACATGAAATTTTCTGTTCTTTTGTTTTCCGAGGCCAAAATTGAGGGTTTCTATTTGAAAAACCAACTTGACTTTCAAATGACCTTGTAGGCCATATTTAAGGTCATAGTCACACAAGGTCATGGTTAAGATGTCCCGTTCAAAATCTAACAACTTTTGTCTTAGAAAAATCTAAAACTTTTTTCTTAGAACCTCTAGTTCTAAAGACATATTCATCCGTTTTTCAAAACGAGACACCCAGTATATCTGTATTCTTATGTAATTTTTTTTATTGTACATAATAACAGCTATAGATATACGTAGGATTTTATTTATATATTGATTTTTGTACTGCCGAAGTCAAACTTGCAGAATTCGCAGAAGAAATCGCCAGAGAATTATCAATAACAAAAGAAGTATGCCATGTAAAAAAATATCTCGCGTACTTAATTAGAAAATATATTTTCAAAGATCTTGTTAAAATTTAAAGTGAATTAATTGAAAATTGTTCCAGTTATAGGTGCAGCTATCTTAAAATATGAAGTTTCGAGATAAACACATTTCAAGTTTTAAGGGAAGATTCTCATCAAGCACGACCAAAAAATCGATTTTTTTTTTGCTTAAAAAGTTGGCAAATGTCTCGTAGAATACGCTCGTAAAACCCGTTTTGCCGAATTCAATTTATTTTTAAAGTTATACAGTCTGTCAAGTAAGAGCATGGTCGTGTTAATTTATAAAAAAATTTATTTGATGAAACTTTCATATTTATACTAGGTTGTTCAAAAAGTTTCGAAAGCGACATCTATAGAGCAGTAGAAGAACCAAAATTTTTACGCCATTTTAATATTTTATCTTTCATATAAACATACCCAAAGTTTCATTCCACTCTGTCAATTCATTGTTTGTTTACAAGCCATTTGAAGTTGACGTGTCAGTGTATTTTTTTTACAATGGAAAAAAACCGAATATCGTGCAGTGATAAAATTCTTTGTTTTGGAAGGTTTATCAGCAACGGAAATTCATACAAAAATGGTGAAAGTGTTAAAGGAATCTGCTTCTTCATTTCCAACTGTGCATCGATGGGTTTTAGAGTTTAGACGTGGTCGAAAAAGCGTTGAAGACGATCCACGCTCAGGACGTCCAAAAAGTGCATCAACACCAGTATTCATAGCAAAAGTACAGGATATGGTTTTGGAAAATCGTCGATTGACCGAGAGAGATTTAGCAGAGGCCCTATTGGACCAATTGGATGAAAAAATTAGTGAAAAAAGACCCGGTTTGCACAAGAAAAAAATCATTTTTCATCAAGACAATGCACCCGCTCACACAGCTCAAAAAACCATCACTAAAATAATCGAATTAAAGTACGAATTGTTGCAGCATCCACCTTATTCGCCTGATTTAACTCCCTCTGACTTTTGGCTGTTTCCACACCTCAAGAAATTCCTTCGTGGGAAGCATTTTTCATCAAACGAAGAAGTTATAGCCGTCGTAGAGGAGTATTTTGCAGGCCTTGCAGAAAGTCACTTCCATGATGGGATAAACAAGTTGGAAGACCGTTGGACCAAGTGTATTGAACTTATGGGAGATTATACTGAGCAATAAAAGTGATTTCACCAACAAAAAAAAGTATCTTCATTTCCGCTTTCAAAACTTTTTGAACAACCTAGTATATACATTGTACACATTACAAACAATGATGCAATTCGGTCAATAATGTGTCCAGTCACCACCGGCGTCGATAATTGCCTGGCATCTCTGAGGCATGCTTTCTACTAATTTGACGGCGTATTCTAGTGGCAAGGATCTCCAGATCCGACGAATTTCGTAAGACAACTGCTTCAAAGTGTATGTGCGTCTTCCACGAAGCTTCCGTTTAATATATGCCCACACATTTTCAATAGGGTTTGCATCGGGCGACTGCGACGGCCAATCCAATGTTACGATGCCAGATTGAGTCTTCCACTGAGTACAGAGCTTGCTGCGGTGTTTAGGATCGTTGTCCTCCTGCAGAATCCAATCTTCATTTTTTGTGATGAACCATCGTTTGGCAGATGGCAGTGAAGCCTTTTTGTAGATTTTTATCATTTTCTCGGCATTTAGGTTGTCAGTAAAGGGGTGCAAAGTGCCGAATCCCTGCTTTAAAAAGCAGCCCCAAAGATGCACCTTTATTCCATGTTTTACGGTCCACTGAATAAGCCTATTGGCAGAAGTTGACCAGGCTCGCGTGAGGACAGAACGTGCCCATATAGAACATTCATCAGTAAAAACGACATTTTCAAAATCTCTATCAATATTCTCATGCGCCCAAGCGAGTCGCTTTGTCACATGTTTTTCAGTCAACAGAGGCTTCTTCATTGTGTTGCGCCATTTCAGATGATGAGTACGAAGATGGGTTCGGATAGTTTCGTAGGATATATCTAAACCTTTTGCCATTAATTTTGCTTGTCCTTGCCGCAGTGTTAAAGCAGGATTCCGCGAAAACAGATTCACTATTCTTTTTTCATCTTTTTTGTTCACTTTTCCTATCGAGCCACGTTCTGGTAAATCATCGACATTTTTAGCCACTTTATATCGCTGTATCCACTTCTGTACAAATGCCTCTGACTTTCTCATATATTTAGCAGCCGCTGATTGCGACATTTTGGGACCTTTCGGGTGGACGCAGAGGAACACAGCCTCGTAGCGCGACGCGTACTTAGCACTCATGGCGTTTAACGTGATTCTCTTTCAAAAGATCAACGACAACTGAATCTTTGTTGACAATGCATTAAGGACATAGCTTCCTTCTATCGGCTCGCGGAAGAATTAGAGCAAAATCTTTTATTACCTGTCAGTGAAGTCGACCACGCTCTTACTTGACAGACTGTAGTCAAAAAACTGAAGTTGTCTTTTTAGGTACTAAATCGCGTACTAAAACTTTAAACGCGTTTTTCTCGAAACCATGTTTTTTGAGACGGGCAGCAAGATATCTCAAAAACTATTATAGATATCGAAATAAATTATTTTTTATTTTAAAGATAATTAAATTTGCTGGATCTTGACCTAAAATCATAATTTTACAATGATTATTTTTATTGTTATTGCACTTTTTAGAGCAAAAAAAAGTGCAAAAAAATATTTTTTTTTTTGCAAGTCCACGATTTTGTTAATTTTAATTTTTCTTTGTAATTTTAGTTCAAGATCTAGCAAATGTCTTCTAATTTATAACAAACTTTGATTTTTTGATTTCAAACAAAAATTGGATGAGTTACCTTGCCGCCCGTGGAGGTGTCTTTTTTTTCGATGACTATTTTTCAATGCATATAACTAATAATCTATTTGGTATTTTTGTTGAAAAAATTTAGTAAAGTAGTTAATAACATACTTAATAAGTACAAAAAAACTTGACTACTTTATTTATTTCCTTTCATGAGAAAAAAAATCGCGAAAATCACGTAATTTTTGGGTCGCTAGATAAGAACCTCCCCTCAAGTCATAGCCCTAACTACCAACCAGCCTTGCATTATACTTTGAAAATATGTACTTAGAGATGTATTCCGGCCATGATCTCTTGGTATTTAATTTTTGAAGTTCTAAGGGATCATTTAAAAAAAAAATAAAAAAAAAACGATTTTTTGAAAATCCTATAGGGGCCTACGGCCTTAATTGAATGTTTATCAGTCTTCAGAAATTTTAGAATTTAAGATTTAGGCAATGCATGCATGAAAGACCCCACTTTTAAAAGCATTATTTTACTATTTTTTAAGAATTGTTAATAATTTAAAGATTTTTTTCTCTTTTTATACATGAAAGAAAAATATATATACCAAGTTTCAAGATATAATAAAGAAATTTATTGCTCAACGAATCGTATTAACAAATAAATAATATTATTGTTTTAACTATATTAACGGGTGAATTATCGAAATTATTTTACAATGAATTTATTAATCGAATATCCATCAGTCTATAGAAGTTTGAGAATTCAAGATTTATTCAAACTATATATAAAATACTAAACTACTAAATGCATAGTATACGAGGGCGGTTTAATAAGTACCCGTGTTAGAAATGAAGCCACCATTTTTTAAAAAAATTTTTTTTTATTTTTCAACATAGTCCCCTTTTAGAAAGATACACTTCTCCTAACGTTCCTACCATTTTTTTAAGCTCTCAAAAAAATAGGATTTGTCGAACTCTGCAAAATACGCCTCTGTCTCGGCGATGACTTCCTCGTTTGAGCTAAATTTTTTTCCCGCGAGCCATTTCTTCATGTTAGGGAACAAGAAAAGGTCGCAAGGAGCCAGATCGGGTGAATACGGGGGGTGCGGCAGCAATTCATAACGCAATTCATGCAGTTTGGCGGCGACAACTCCGGATTAATGTGCTGGTGCGTTATCATGGTGAAACAGCACCTTCTTTTTCGCCAAATGCGGCCGTGTCTCCTTCAATTTTTTGTCGAAGCGGTCCAATAACTCACTGTAGTATTGTCCAGTGATCGTTCTTCCTTTTTCTAAAAAATCCATGGGAATGACGCCGTTCGCATCCCAAAAAATCGTCGCCATGAACTTTCCAGCCGATGGGATCGTCTTCGCCTTCTTTGGAACAGATTCACCGGAAGAAATCCATTGTTTTGATTGTTGCTTAGTTTCTGGTGTGTAATGATGAATCCAGGTTTCATCAACGGTGACAACTCGACGCAAAAACTCCTTCCGACCTCGCTTAAATTGCTCCAAACACTGCTTTGAAGTTAACTGCCGCATCCCCTTGTTGTCCACCGTGAGCGATCGCGGCACCCATCAGGCCAACAATTTTTTCATCGCCAACTTATAATGTAAAATATTATTCGCTGTTCCGTCGACACACCTACGGCCTCTGCTACTTCGCGCACTTTCGTTCGTCGATCAGCGAGAATCATGTCGTAGACTTTTTGAATGATTTCCTCGGTAACCACGTCTGCCGGACATCCTGATCGCTCCTCATCAAAAACGGATGTTCGCTCACGTTTAAATTCGTTGAACCAATATCTAACTGTGGTCATAGATGGCGAAGTATCCCCATAAACAGCATCCAACTTTGCTTTTATCTCCTCTCATTTTTTTACATCCAAAAACAAAAAGCGAATTACCGAACGATACTGCTCTTATTCCATGTTAGCGAAAATTACGAAACACGTCTTACTCGAATGGCTGCTAAATCCAAACTAACCTATCAATCAGCCTGAAATTTGTTTTACCGTCGTTTGATAGATGGCGGCACACGATGATAATATCAACTTCCCTCAGAAACGCCCTCTGTCGTCAAACACGGGTACTTATTGAACTGCCCTCGTATACCAATCAAGACATTTAAGTTTATAGTATTTATTAGGTGCGCAACTAAGTTCTCGCTGTTTTCTTGATGAAAATGCAACTTTATTATGAAAAAATGGTTACAAATGAATCATTCAAAGTATTGCCTATCACTAGCTACAACTTTTTCCCATCTTTATGGCAGAACTCAAATTCTGTTACAGTAAAAGTATTTATCCTTTGAAGCTTTCTACGAATAAAGCCAATTTTTCATATCTTTTTATGAGCAAAATTGCTGATTAGCCAGACTATGTGCTATCGAAAGAAACAGGTGATAATCGGACGGCGCAATATCCGGGGAATATGGCGGGTGGGGTAAGACTTTCCATTTGAGCGTTTCTAAGTATGTTTTAACGGGTCCGGCAATACGAAGACGAGCGTTGTCATGCAGTAAAATCACTTTTTCGTACCTCTGCTCGTTTTGTGGCCATTTTTCGCATAGTGCTTGACTCAATCGCATCAATTGAATTCGATAACGTTGCCCAATGATGGTTCCGCTTGGTTTCAACAGCTCATAATAAGTAACACCGACCTGGTTCCACCAAATATACAGCAGAACCTTTGCAGCGTGAATATTGGGCTGAGCCGACGTAGAAGCATGACCGGGCAGTCCCCATGATTTTCTTCGCTTTGGATTGCTGTAATGAATCCATTTTTTATCATCTGTCACGATGCGATTAATAAAACCCTTTCTTTTTTGCCGCTGGAGCAGTTTTTTGCAGGTGAGATAACGACGCTCAACGTCTGTTGTCTTCAAATCATAAGGAACCCAAGTTCCTTGCTTTGAATCATTCCCAACGCATGCAATCGCTTGGAAATTGCTTGGCGGGTAACTCCAAATACTGAAGAAAGCTTATTTTCTGTTTGGCATGGATCCTGATTGCGCAATGCCTTTAATTCAGCGTCTTCGAAGGTTTTTGGCCTTCCTTCACGCGGACGGACGTCAATATCGAAATCACTGTCTTTGAAGCGACGAAACCAATCACGGCACGAAGTTTCACTTACAATGAAGGTATTTCAGGTATACCTCACTGATTTTCTTGAAATTTCGATATGTTGTAGAACATTAAAAAATATGTAAAACGCACTGCTTTAGATCGGCCCAAACGCCTATTTAAGGAGTAAAAACCATCCCTAAAGTTCACTCTTGAAAACACTTTTTTTCATTTTTCAAAAACTACTTGGAGTTTCTCAATAAAACTAAATAAATATTACTTGTTATTCAACAACACATATTTATACAATATTTTCACTCATAAGGGGTAGCAACCTCTTTTATTTATACATAGAAAACTATATTTTTTTGCAGTTTTTTCGCTACGAAAATTCTGCAATTTGTTCATTAAAAAAAAAAATTATTGCATTATAAATAAAATTAAATAACAAACTTTGCCTGACCCAGGATTTTTTTACAAAATCCCTTAACAGGGATAAACTATCCCTAAAATCAATATAGCTTAATTTTATTATTCTATTGATATACCGTGGCGTAGATCATTGTGTTCCTATTAAAATTAAGTAATAAAGTTAAAGTAAATCGTGATTTTTTAACAACCTTTGAAAAGCTCACTATTACTATATCGTAAATGCAACTTTTGACATCAATATGCTATTAATGAAATGTATTTACCACGAAACTGATATTATTTTGATCGTAGACACTTTTAATCACAAAAAAACAGTGGAATTGTGTTATATCCCACTGGATACAAAACGATTTGTTTAGGGAAAAATAGATTAATAAAAGCACACGACACGGATCGATTAATGAACGACAAATTTACTATGCATATTTTAACAAAAATCAAATACAAAATGTGCGACCAGGTGGCGCTGTATGTCAACATATATTTTTTTACTATAGTTCTCTCCCGCTTATTGGAAAATATTCATGTTTGATAATCCCTCAGGTATGCTGATTGTTGTCTGTTCGTGTTGGATCGACGTAAGATCAGTTCTGGGGCCTGGTTTTCTTCGTTTTCTGATTCTCCATTGTCGACGTCCATTTGCTCTTCTAGCTGGCCGTTTCCAGCTTGACTAAATCTCCCAAATCTGCATCTTGCTTCTGATCACTCTGAACTGGTGTGAAAGTTACCGACTTTTTCTTTTGCTGGTTATCTGGTGGTGGAACATCGGTTGCGCGCAGTTGGTTGATGTGACATTTGAATACGTATCCATCATCCAATTTCACTAGGTAGTGAAGATGTCAGAATTTCTGAATGATGGTTCCCAACTTCCATTGATTTTTATTAGCAGTGTAATAACGCGCTTTTACGCTCTCCAACGCTTAATTGTCTAGCTGATTCCTTTGGAATGTGTGATGGCTGGGATTTGACGGGTTTTAAGGTGTCTAAATGGATCCGGATGTTACGCTGAAGATATTGTTCTGCTGGTGTGATCTGGTTGCGCAATGGTGTTGCCCTGTATCTGAAAAGAATTTCCCTGACTTTCGCACGCATTGATAGTGGCTCATCAGTCATTGCCGCAAGTTTCTCTTTCAGCGTCTGGACGTTTCTCTCTGCCAACCCATTGGTAGCATGGTGACCAGGAGCGATGAATTTACAGAAGATACCTGCATTTCTACAGAATGTTTGAAATTTGTCACTTGTAAAGATGGTAGCGTTGTCTAAAACCAATACTTCTGGTAATCTATGTCGGGAGAATACTTCTTGAAGTAATGCTATAGTCGACGTTGAAGATGGTGCTGTCGAACAAACTTCAATTTCTGCCCACTTGGATTTAGCATCGATAATAACTAGAAAGTAATGACTCTGATATGGTCCCGCGTAGTCAATGTAGATACGCTGCCAGTTGTCGTCTGGTTCATCCCATGGGTACAAGGTTGCCTTAGGCGGACTATTCTTGTTATTGGTACAAGCAAAACATGAGCGGACCAGCTTTTTGATGTCGTTACCAATAGATTTCCAATACACATAGCGTCGAGCAAGCTGCTTCATCTTTGTAATTCCCAAATGAGTACGATGAAGTTTCTTCAGAACTAATGCCTCTAGATTAACTGGAATAACAACACGTTGGCCCCTGAATAAGATTCCGTTATCAGTTGAAAATTCACTTTCTGCATTTCCATCTTTCTGAAGTTCCTGTAAGATCTGTGAGAGGTTTTGATCTTCTTCCGTTTCCTTTCGAATTGATTCGAATGTAAGTCCTGGAGCATAAATCTGGTTAATTGATTCTTCACAGAGTAAGTGAACTTTCTCATTGATAGCTGCATCGGTATGAAATCCTCCTTTGTCCTGTAGCGGTGCTCGTGATAGGCAATCAGCGTTTGCATTCTCAGATCCTTTCCTACACACGATTTTGTAATCGAACCCAGATAAAAATGCTGCGTAGCGTTGCAAGCGTGCTGCTGTCATACGTGGAATCTTAGCGTGCTGATGGAAAATTCTGGACAATGGTTGATTATTAGTCACTAGTTGAAAACGCCGTGCATAAAAGTACTGGAAAAATCGATTAGCTTCAAATACTATTGCCAATGCCTCCCTATCCAGCTGTGAATAATTTTTCTCTGCTTCGGTCAGTAAGCGGGATGCGAAGGCGACTGGTCGCTCTTGACCATCGATGATGTGCGATAAAATAGCGCCGATGCCGGTGGGACTTGCATCGAAGGTAAGTTGGACTGGTAATTCTGGATTAAATGGCATAACTACTCCATCACTGGCAATTTCCTGTTTTAGTTAAATAAAGGCTGCTTCACACTCAGATGCCCATCGGAATGGCACGTCTTCCTTCAGTAAATAACGTAGTGGTGTCGTAACTGTCGAAGCGTTTGGGATGAATCGACTGTCAAAAGTTACCATCCCTAAAAATGTTTTGACCTCACTCGATGACTTTGGTCGTGGCATGTCTGCGATGGCTCTAGTTTTGTTAGGAGATTTCAAGATCTTATTATGTTCAATGATATAACCTAAAAATTCAATGCGTTGCTTGAAGAATTCACATTTTTGGTGATTCAAGTGCAAATCATACTTCTGTTACCGGTCGAGACAAGCAAGTAAGTTTTCTTCACACTCCTCCTTTATTTTTCCATGAGCAACAATGTCATCAAAATACTTTTCTGTTTTTCGTTGGCCTCTCAGGATTTGGTCAATAATTCTGTTGAACTCTGACGCTGCTGGTTTTACACCGATGGAAAATCGATTTCCCTTTCCCGATGAAAGATCGGTGTCGTCTTTTTTCGAAGTTTCAGGTTCACCTTGAAGTCTGGCACGCAGCCTATTTTTTCTTTGAAAATATCTGAGTATTTATCGATAATTGCGTTGATACTGTTGTTGAGATTATAAATAGGTTGCGTCAAAGTTACATTTTAATTCTCTGAATCGATGTCTACTAAGTTGATTTTTAAGCGACGAATCAGCTTTCGGCCTAGGATTGCGTCAAGGCTCTATGGTACGATGTAAACATCATCTTGAGCAGTTTGTCCTTTATAGTTTATGGTAAGTTTGGCTTTTTCATCTGGATCAAACGGATCTCGTGTGTAAGATCAAAATATCACTTTCGGGGGTTGCAGAGGGGTGTCAATCTTGAGCTGTGCGAACTTATTTCGAGGCAAAAATGTATAAACTGAGCCAGAGTCAACTTCAAAGGTCACAGATTTCCCTTCGATGAAAACTTGAGCATAGTAGCGTTCGAGATCTTGCTCCTCTCGTCGATTTTAATATATGTCCACAATCTGGAAAGGTCCGTAGTCCCTGACGTCATCCTCACTGTAAACGGAGTTAGTGACACTTTGATTAGAAGTAGAGTTTACATTTTTCTTTGAATTACAGTTAGAATTTTGGATTGATTTGGGCTTCTGATCAAGCAATGATTGAATGCAGACTTTTATTACATGTCCGGTTTTGTGACAACCAGAGCACTTAAGATTTGATTTTTCTATCCAGCAGTCTTTTGAAGCGTGATTATTCCTGCCGCATTTGAAGCGACGTCCCTCGGTGCCTAAAGCTTTGTAGTCAATCTTTGCCTCACGTCTTCTTGATTGCGACCGATGGTGTGATGAGTTGTGCCGAGACTGGCTTTGATTTTTTTGTTGATTCCTGAAGTTACGATTTATTTTGTTGATGTCCGTTGCCTTAGGTGTTACTATTTTTTGGCCTAATTCCTTTGAATTGATTTTAGCGGCTTCCAATGCTATTGTTCGTGACACGATGTCGTCGAATTCTCCTTTTTTCTGATTGAAGCAGTTGTTTTCTAATAGAGTTGTCTTTTATTCCACGTATAAACAGAGCTCAAAAAAAAATGTCTGCGATTGAAACCTCACAGTCACAGCTCGAAATAAAATCACAATCTTCTATGTCAGCTCGTAGCGTGGCGACAAATTCTGCAACTGCTTGGTTCTCATTCTGGTACTGGTAATAAAAATTGATATTGGGCCACAAGAATATTCTTTGTTGATGCCAAATGCGTCTCTAAAAGCTTGATGAGTTCGTCATACGTCTTCTCTTTCGGTAACTTTGGTGCTGAAAGTGCTGAAATCATGTTAAAATATTTTGTACCAATTGAATTTTGCAAAAGCTTGGCACAATATTCTTTATTGTTGTAAACATTTTTCATCTCCAGA
This sequence comes from Chalcis sispes, assembly GCA_949987625.1. Classification (NCBI taxonomy): domain Eukaryota; kingdom Metazoa; phylum Arthropoda; class Insecta; order Hymenoptera; family Chalcididae; genus Chalcis; species Chalcis sispes. The sequence goes on along the minus strand of OX465098.1, from coordinate 16,906,968 downwards.
TAATTTTCAAATCTTTATTTGTAGTGGCAAAATGACTCTTTTACTGGGTCGGAATTTTCAAAATTGGGTAGGAGTGCTGTGTTGATTGATACTTCCGGTGTCCTTGCAGATTAAGTGCTGCTTTTCATTAGTTGTTCAAATAACTGATTCTGATACTTCATAAACTGTGCAAATTGCTGAGCGCCCATTATTGTTTTTTTTTTTTTTTTTTTAATTTTGTAACTGATTACCTGTGATTTCACAACGGAAATTCGATGTCAACGACTTTAAAGTCAATTTTTAAGGTTAAAGTTATGATTATTTTTTTTTTTTTTAATGTCCTGGATTTCGATGTTGATAAAAATGTTTTCAATGACTATTTGATTGCTGTTATATTTTGATTTCACAATAAGAACAAAATTTGATGTCGATGGATTTCGGTGTTTTGAGGCTATGTTCCCTCGGCGTCCCAACAATCTGCGTCGTCCCAGTTTTCTGGTATCTTTAAGCTTCCTAATTATTGTTAAATGAATGTTTTCTTTTACCTCGTCGCCAATTGGTTATATCCCACTGGATACTAAACGATTTGTTTAGGAAAAAATAAATTAATAAAAGCACACGACACGGATCGATTAATAAACAACAAATTTACTGTCTATATTTTAACAAAAATTAAATACAAAATATGCAACCAGATGGCGCTGTATATCAACATATATTTTGTTACTATAAATAGCATGCTATTTATAATTCATATTAAAATCAAAAGAAATAATTTTATTGTAAACTTGTGGGGTGGATATATTTTGTATATTTTTAAAATTATTAATCTATGTTACTTGTGACACAAAAAATAAATAATAGCGTAACTGTAAATCGTAAAGCTCGCAAATTCTACAAGGCATTCAATTTGCCTTTCTCCTTCAACAGACAGTATTTTTTCTAACAATGAGTGCATTTTACTTGGAATATTGGTCTGACAATAAATGGAAAATAGATTAAAAATACACCACCTTGATCTTATTAATTGAAAATAGATTCTAAATCTTGTGACGTGGTGTTTTGCACCAGTCACATGAGGAGGCTAAAACATAGCTTGTAAGCCTCCTTGTAGCCTGTGATACCCCTGTACAATCTAGGCAGTCTCGCAGGACTGCCACGCTTAGCCCTAACTAACAGCCACGCAGAGCTGTGTATACTGTACCTCCTCCAGGTACAGAGTTCGGAGCTCAAGTAAGGCTCCAGCGAGGAGCCAGTCTCAGGATCCCATGGCTAGTCGATGGCAGTGCCCGTACATACTGCAGTAGGGTTCCTTCCCAAGCTCCTTCCTGTCCTTGTCGTCGTTCCCGTACCTGTAACCTCCCAGACAGTAGTTAAAAGAAGAAGAAAATAATAGTAGCAGCTGCACCTTGGAAGGGAAGTATAGGCTACCACACAACAATATAGGAAATTGGAAGAGGAGGTTAGGAGGCAAGCAAAGACACCTAAGCACCGCATCTACGTGCAAGTAATTACGTATCTGGAATTGTCTAGAAGCGTTGCCTCGCTGCCGCTGCTAGCAGGCCATCGCTGTCCCCGACACCACCGCTTCGCTTTCTCTGCCGCTCATCGTCCAATTCGCCTGCAAGTTGTTGCAAGTAGCGGCAAACTGTCTAATTGTGAACGCCCAATTTCTCGACAAGATCCCTTATGGTTTGGCGGGGGTCAGACTCCACTAATGCACGCAGCTCGTCGTTATCGATCGATGGTCCTGGGTGTCCACGTGGCTCATTTCCAAGGTCCATGTCTCCGGATCGAAATTTCTCGAACCACCGCCGAGTGGTTCGTTCGCTAACTGTATCAGGTCCAAATGCGCTGTTGATATTTCTCGTCGCTTCCGTTGCGTTGTGCTCTAATTTAAATTCGTATAGTAAAAGTAGCCGTTTTTGATTCACTTCCATGTTTACTTTTTCTTTTTGTTTTTACGATCACTATGAAGTGCAAAACAGAAATGACTCCATAAACCAAGGAAGCAGTATTTATACTTCAATATGTCATATAATTTGCGCCGCCTTGTGCCAACATAATACACTAAAATTGCAGCCAACTTCATGTCATTGCTAAATCGACCATTTTATCTGCAACAACCTAATATTTTAATAAAACTTTTCCCTCTTATAATATTTTTATGAACTTGATTAATTATCAATTAATTTTTAGCGCCTAATAAAAAAAATATTGTATAGATATGTAATATTGAAGTACCACAGTATCCTTTTTAGGGGTAGTTTACCCTTTTTAGAAAGCTTTTTTCATTAACGGAAGTGAAGGTCAACTTTATGTTTTAATGTTTACATTGCAACGATATTCCCTCAGACTTAACAAGCTTTGAAATTTTCATATCAAGAAGAGGGTTATTTTTTTATAAAAAAAGTAAAGGGTATGATACTCTGAAGGGCAAAATTCAGGTTTAAATATTTGATCTTAAAATAGGTAATATAAGACATTTTACTCCATTAAGAGATTCAAAGTACTTTTTTAAAAATTAAAAAAAATGATACCTGGTGTTAACCCTTTGAACCATGGTGGTACCATTTTTTTTATTGCAGATTTTAACTGATAAAATTTGTATTTTCAAGTCAATATAAGAGAATTTGTACTTTTTTGGTAACTAAGATGTTTCTTTACAATAATTCAATGTAAAAAACTCAATATTGTTGAATCCATAATCGTTACAAGAAAATAAAAAGAAAAAACGCATTTTTTTTGGAAAAGATCATTTCTGGCTGATTATTATTGGATTTAAATAAAATTGAGTATTGGGAGTATAAAAGATAATTCGGTTCGTTTTTTTGCGATCAAAAATGCATTTATTTGACAATAAAAAGAATCAAAAGATTAATTAAAGTATTGTCTATCGCTAATTACTACCGTTTCCTATCTCTCAGGAAATTTTCGAATTCTATCTCGAAAAAATGTCTCGTCTTTTGAGGTGATCCAAGTTAGGAGCCAATTTTCGATTTCTGTGAAAAAAGTGAACCGATGACCTGCCAGATCATGCTGCATCTTTCGAAACAACCAGTTATCAGAAGGAGCAATGTCCGGAGAATACGGCTGGCGCGGCAAAATATCCCCCTTGAGCGTTCCCAAATATTTTTTCACGACTTTAGTGACATGAGGCCGAGCGTTTTCATGCAGAAAAATAACTTTATCATGACTTTCTTTATGTTTCTGCCGTTTTTCTTGTAATGCACCGCTTAAACGAATAAATTGCAGCCTATACCGATCGGCCGTTATGGTATCGCCAGGTTGTAGCAGCTCATAGTACACAACACCCTTTTGATCCCACCAGATACACAACATGATCTTCGAACCATGAATATTCGATTTTAGTATTGATGTTGAGGTCGATTGCAGCGATTGACTGGGTATAGCGTGGTATTTCTTCTTCTTGGGGTTATCATAAAATATCCATTTTTCATCCGCAGTAACAATTCTATGTAAAAAACCTTTTCTTTGTTGCCTTTGAATCAGTTGCTCGCAACAGAAAAATCGCCTGTTAATGTCTCTCGGTTTCAGTTCATAAGGCACCCAATTGCCTTGCTTTTGAATCATTCCCATGGATTTTAATCGTACAGAAACTGCTTGTTGAGCCACTCCCAATGATTATGCAAACTCCTCTTGCGTTTGACTCGGATTTTCATCGAGTATTGCCTCCAACTTTTTGTCTTCGAATTTTTTTGGCTGTCCAGAGCGAGGCTTGTCTTCAACGCTGAAGTCTCCATTCTTAAAACGTCGAAATTATTTTCTACAAGATTTATTAATTGGAGCATTGTCACCATAAACTTCCACGAGCATTCGATGCGCTTCAGCTGCACTTCTCTTGCAATTAAAACAGAAAACTAAAACCTCCCGCAAATGCCACTTAGTTAACACAAGTTGGGCATATTTAACACAGTTGAAAACAAGATTTTTTTATGAAACTCAAAGCGATCTAGACTGAATATTATTCACAGATGTCTAACCTCTCTGAAAATTATAAACTTCAGCTAATTAGCGGCAATCGTGATACTGGTGCGTATGTTTCTTGCAATTCGTAAATGTTCTTATCTTTGAAGCCTCTTAATACCAATCTTGCTTTATATCTTACGCTATTGTTTGGTTCAATCTTTTTCTTCAGTACCCATTTTGAATCAATGATGTTTGGTTTCTTTCCTAGTAATAATAATAGTTGGCCTGTCGATTATTTCCCAAACATTGTTTTTATACATTGAATTCAATTCTTCGTTAATTGCCTCTGTCCAATTTTCTTTCTCTGACGTTTTCATGGCATCTTGATAAAAACCTGGATCACTATTTGTTTCTGCCAAGAGTGCATGAATTGTTTCGTCGTCCATTAAATTTTCTTCTATATCTGTCGCTTTATTCTTTCTTGGGCGTCCTCTGCCTCTTTTAAGCACTCCCTTCGTTCTCGACGTATCTTGAGGGATTTCGTCTTCAAATTCTATGAACCATTTTTTAGTGTTTATTTCACTGTATAAATTTTCCCAGTAATTTAAATCTTGTTTCTCGTATTTATTTGCGAATACAAGTTTTTCGTTAAATCTCACATCTCTGCTTCCATAAAATTATCGTTCGTCTGGTTTGAATAAAATATAGCCTGTCTCTTTGTATCCTACTAATATCGCTCGCTTTCCAATACATTTAAATTTCGAACCTGTCTTTCGCTGAACTTTTATGTAGGCTGAACATCCAAAACGTTTTAGCTGATTTATGTTTATTTTGTACTCTGGATTGAATATTTTAATCGGAGGAACCATTTCATTCAAAGCATGTGGCGTTCTGTTGTATACAAATACAGCTGATCCAAGAGCCAAATCCCACATGTTTTCAGGTAATCCAGAGTCATACATCAACGCTCGCACTTTCCTTTGAATTGTCTGATTAAATCTTTCAGACACTCCGTTATGTTATGGGGTATCTGGACAAGCTAGCTGTAGCTCTGTCCCTGGTTTTTCTAAAACTTTTACTGTATCGCCTCCTGTGAATTCTGTTCCTTGGCCTGTCCTTAAATAACATACTTTCGCATCCCTTCCTAACAAATTTCGAGCGCTCTTTACAAAATTTTCCATACAATGGCCTGTTTCAACTTTCGCTTTCATTGGATACGCCATAGCTAACCGAGAGAAATCATCTATGAATACAGATATGTATTTATATCTCTTCGGATAAGTCGCTGGACTTATTATCCCCATTATATCAGAATAAATTATCTGCAGAGGTTCCGTCGCTCTCCTTCGCACGTTGCTGAAAGGTAGTCTGTTTAATTTCAATATCAGAGATACTTCGCAGTCTAGAATGGAATCATTACATACTGTCTCTTTTAATTCTTTATTTTCTGGAAACTTCTTTTGCAATTCCTTTAAGTATTCCAAGGATGCATGTCCCATTCTTACATTCCACAGCATGACTTTATTTATGGATGATTGTTTACTTGACTTCTCTTAAAGTTCGACATCACAGTTCGCTTGTTCATCCTGCTGCATATCATTTGCTTCGTTCATTTATCTGTCGTATAATGTGTTTTCAAAGTCAGAACTAGACTCTGTCCTGTTTTCTGTATTTTCAATTTCATTCGCTATTAAACTTTCTTCATTTTTATTCGCTTTTCCCCTTTCCGTCATGCTTCGAGTTGTTACATATGCTATTGTATTCCTTTCTTCTGTTCGCTTATTATCTGTCGATTTATTAATTTCAATCTCAACTACCCAATAAGGCCTTTTATATATGCCCGTGATAAATGACTCATTATTTTCAGGATCATAAATATCAGTTCGCTCATTGTCTAAATAAACGCTCAGTCCTTGATCAGTAAACTTTCGCAATAATAATAAATTCTCTGTTAAATCTTTTGCATATATTACGTTATTTAGATTAAGAATTTTGTTTTGTTCCGCAATTACTTGAACCGCGCCTACTCCCTCCGATTTCAAGTTCGCACTGTCGCTTTTATTTGCGCATCTAATTTCGCCAGGATTATCATTAAAAGTTTTAAATATTAGTTTTGAATTGATTAAATGTTCCGTCTCTCCCGTATCAATAAGAAATTTCGCTAATCCTAATCTCTGTTTTCTTTCTTCGATACAATTTGATTTGAAGACACTAGCATCTATTTCATAATCTATTTCATTTTCAATCAACGATTTATCCTTGTACTCACCTTTTCTAAGAGGATTTACTTTTAGCCCTTTGTCGATTGTATTTTTAAGTTTTCTTTTACTCTTTATTCTCATTCGCTATCATACCGAAAATGCGTCGCCTTTTACTGTCGCCAGTATCGCGATTATTATTAAACTTCCTTTTATTACCGCGATAATTATTTTCGCCTCTAGATTGTAATTAATATTTTGTTGATACCTCTGTTCGCTTCTCCTCTTCCTTTTGCGGCACTCCGCTGTCTTGTGGTTGGTCAGTCTTTTACACTCAAAGCACACTTTTCTATTGGTACCTTTGTCTGGGCAATCAAAAGCCATGTAACCAAAGTCGTCACAATAAAAGCAGCGTGGCACCTCCTTTGTGTCTGTCGCTACTAACGCTGTCGCCTTCTCTGTCGCTTTTACCTGTCCTTTTATGCTTTCGAGCTGTAGAACATATAATTTTAATTCTTAATAGTTTAGTATTTTGTCTGTAGTACTTCTTATCATAAAATCTATATTTTGAATCCATGGGACTTATGTTAATATAGCATTGTAAAATGCATCTCTTTTCCTCGTCTGACAAAATATTATTACATGACAAATTATTATAACATCTAACTAGCTCTTCAAACCGGTCTACAAATTCTGTTGCTTTTTCTTTAATAGGATTATATTGAATTTCGTATAATCTTCTCCTGATTGTTGCAGAGATCACGTTAATTTCACTCAACTTTATTTTTTAAATTTCATTTAATAACTCTACAGGATCTTTGATATCTATTACTTTCGAATAATCAGGATCAATTTGATTTATAATTATATCCCGAACCTTGAACCTATGTTTTTCTTTAATCGTATCATCATTAGAGCTGTTAACCTGTATAGTCTTATCTATTATGTACAATAAGTTAGCTTCCCTAAGTTCTGAGTTTAAATGATCCAGGAAATGTTCTAATTTTGTTTGGTTTGTTAATTTGTAGTCGCGTCGAATTGTTGTTACTTTACCGGATATTTTGTTTTAAGTGTTTCTTTAATCTCACGAGATACATCTCCGAAACTATTTTCAGCTCTATTTTACTTTTATCACTGTTCATTTTCTTTAATTCGTTTTCGATTTATTTTGATATTTCTATTCTATCTATATTTTTATTAATGGCTGTCGAATTATAGTCAAACCCTGACCTAAAATTGTCTACATTTCTGTCACCTTTTCCGTCGCTTACATTTGAATTTTCATCGCTAGCGTTTGATTTATTCGAACTGACCTGTTCTTCCAGCTCTAGGAAATTTCTGATATTTTTCTGGCGCACACGGTTTATTAACAAAGAACCATTTTCTGCCTCTGAGCTTACTGTCTCCCTTCAACCGTTGAATTTTTGTCTAGTCTGTCGCTCATACTCTCTTTGCCGTTCCTGCAGTTTATAAACCTAGTAGTTCAGCTTTTCCAGCTGTTCCTTTATTTCTATAAAAGATTCATTAATGTTATTATCTTTTTCACCATTTTGTATTAGTTTACGTGTATCCAAGTACTTATTTTTATTAATGAAAATTTTCTTTATCAAAATATTACTCCTTTCAATATTTTTAATTTTTGGTATACCTCTTAGCATTGTAACCGTCGCTTGACTCTCGCTACTTTCTGTCTCTGTACTTCTGTCGCTCTTCCTCTTTTCCATTGGTCGACAATAGGGCATCAGGAGCTCTCCCTTTTGCGTTGCCTTCCTTACTAGATTTAATTCATCTTCAGTGACAAATTCCTTTTCTATAAGATATAATAATCATAAATAATTGTAACTATTTTAATTTAGCTCAGATCTGACATGCCGAACACAAGCTAACCAGATGAATATTTGGCAATTTTATTAATTTATTTTTCTTCACGTAGTTGGTAAACGGTTTCATCATCGACCACAAATACAACAATATTACTCCGTATTCCAACGGTTATAATTTGATTAGGATGATTTTCCTGGAATCTAAATGCCAGCTCCTGTGTCTTTAGAAAGAGCAATAAAGACTTCTCGTCTGCGCAGACAGCATCAATGAAAATTAAGAAATTGTTAATTTATTTTGATTTACATTAATGCTATATTATTTTATTTGTATTTTATTAACACATTCACATTTGCACTTATTTTGAACATTCGCTACCGTCCGCAAATTATATCATTCGCTACTGCTCGCAAATAAAATCATTCGCTACTGTTCGCAAATAATATCATTTGCTACTTTTCACAAAATTTTGAGAATTCAATTTTAAATAATGTATAAATAATTCTTAAATAATATGAAATCTGATTTGCCGAACACAAACAAATCAAACTGACAGTTTTAAAATTTTAAGCTTTATTGTCTTTCTATTTATTTTCATGTATAAAATTTTAATTTGTTTTCATTCCGGAAATATATAATTTTTATTTTATTTTTAATCAAATTGAGTGGAGCCATTTTAGGTCTAATCAAATTTGATGTACTGAACACAAGCAAATCAAACTGACCAGAGCAATTAAGAAATCAATTGGCTTTAATTCTATTTTAATTCAATTTAATATTGTGAGCATTTATTGATTATAATTTTATAATTCCTGTCGCTTTCTCACTCGTAATCCATATAGCTATCTGCTTTATTATTTTCATATTTTGTTAGGCTAGATTTACCGCGTTGTGGCAAAAATTCCGCGTACCCACATCTAGCATTGTCGCGCGCGTTTGTTGACTTTCTTTCTCTCTCGCACTCGCAACGCACAGCATTTAAACTCTATGCACGTGCTTATATACAGTAGAGGCTTTCATCCTGTATCCGTGTATTCTCTCTCTCTTTTTTTCTTTCGCACTGTTCGCGTGCCCTTTCCCTCTCTCCGCGCTCGCATGCTCTCTTTCTCTCGCACCGCTCGCGTTCCCTCTCTCTCGCATCGTTCGCGTTCCCTCTCTCTCGCACCGTTCGCGTTCCCTCTCTCTCGCACCGTTCACGGTTCCTTTCTCTCGCACCGTTGGCGTTCCCTCTCTATCGCACCGTTCGCGTTTCTTTTTCTCGGAATAGCGCACGCGTTTGAACTCGCCAACAGCAAAATCAAATACCACGAATTCACCATCAATCAAAATTATAATGTTAAAATTATTTAACATTCTTCACGCCCTCGACACACACATACACCATCGCATTCGTAATACCTCTCGCCTCAACGACCCTGCACAGCATTTCGCGTCCAGGAACCTATCCCGATTTTCGCCTTACTTTTTTGGGTGCCCCACGTCGAGTTACACGATGTACATACCCTTGAATCACTTAGCTACCGGGCACAATTTCACTTTCACTTATTCTACAGTGATTCTTCTCTGTAGTTTCCGTCGCTTACAAGCCTGGCTTTTCTATACAAGAAAGATATATTCTTTCTTACCTTTATTGCCGTCACCGGTGACCCCTTTTTTATTCCAGGCTTTTCCTAGACCTATAACCTTTTGAAACTTTTTACTAGGCGATGTCATATTGTTGAATCAATATGAATAAAACACACACACACACACTATGTAACAACAGTTATTTATTTATTTGAAAAGAATGCACAGAGTGCAAATCAATATACAGAACAAAAAGGGTTTATATTATTAAAAAGCGTTCGTTGAACTTGAGGTATCAAAGCTAACTAACTGAAGCGCCTCACGCGCCCAAAACCAAACAGAAAAAGGGAGGAAGAGAGAGAGCGCAGCGCGCCATCTCTTCAACAGGGTCGATTCACTTGTCAATTTTACAAGACAGTACGGTTATGTGTAACCATGGATCGATAGGTATAATCAAAAATATTATTGAATTAAAAAATCAGGGTTGCTATCTTCTGCTGAATCTTTTAACGAATATCGAGAGTACTTTTGATTTTCCATGTAGCTCCTCTTTGGTTGACGTTTTTCAATGTTTAAATGTCAATTCTAAAAGCACGCTTGACAGATTTGAACGAGTGGTAAGTACCAGTGCTTTCGAATGCCATACTGATCTGCAGAAAGTTCACAAAACGAGTGCAGCTGTAAATTCTGCACCGATATAAAAATTACGAGGGCAGTCCCAAAAGTACCCGACCCGACAAAGAAAACAGTAAAAAAATTGCGAAAATGTTTTTTATTTTTCAACATATTCTCCTTTCAATTCGATAAACTTTTCCCAACAATGTTCAATAGCTTCGATACCCGCTTTATAGTAGGAACTGTCAAGCTCCTCAAAATACCTATTAACCGCAGACTCTACCTCTTCATTGTTGGCAAATCTTTTGCCGCCGAGCCATTTTTTCAAATTCGGAAAAAGAGAATAATCCGAGGGAGCCAGATCTGGCGAATAGGGTGCGTGAGGAAGCAATTCGAACTTCAACTCATTGATTTTAGCCATCGCAATGACGCACGTGTGGACTGGTGCGTTGTCGTGATAAAACAACACTTTTTTTTTCGTCAGATGAGGCCGTTTTTTCTTGATTTCATCACTCAAACGCTGTAATAAGGTTGCATAATATGCGCCGTTGATTGTTTTTCCTTTTTCGAGATGATCAATAAATATTATTCCACGCGGATCCCAGAAAACGGATGCCATGACCTTGCCAACTGACTGAACTGTCTTTGCTTTCTTTGGAGCCGGTTCTCCCTTTTTAGTCCACTGCTTTCACTGCTCCTTGGTCTCAGGTGTAAAATGGTGGACCCATGTTTCGTCCATGGTCATAAATCGACGCAAAAACTCGGCTTTATTGCTGCGAAACATTGTCAAACACTCGATGGAAACATCCTCACATTGCTGTTTGTGCTCCATTGTGAGCAAACGCGGCACCCATCTTGCGCACAGCTTTCTCATGTCCAAATTGTCGGTCAAAATGCGATGCACAGCACTTTTTGAAATGCCTGCCATGTCTGCTATCTCGCGCACTTTTAGTCGACGGTCATCCAATACCATTTTCTGGATTTTCTTCACATTTTCTGACGTAGTGACCTCACTTGGTCGACCACTGCGGTGTTCATCTTGGCAGCTCGTACGACCTCGCTTAAACTCAGCTACCTAATATTTGACCGTTGTAAACGAAGGAGCAGACTTCCCCAGAGTAGAATCCAACTCGGCTTTGATATCAGTTGGACTTAGACCTTTCAAATGAAAGTATTGTATCACATAACGCTGCCCGATTTTTTCAATATTTACAAATTCACTAAGATCGTTCACTTTGGATGTCTGTAAAAAAAAATAATAATAAACATACCGTTATGAATTTTCCACATTAAGTTGTTGAAAGGTGGTATTGTCAATCGCAGTAATTGTTTTTTTAAAACTACCTGTATTTATAAGTCAGGTTGGGTACTTTTGGGACTACCCTCGTATGTCGTCTCATTTATCAAATTGACTTTTATTTTTTTATTATTTAGTTTTCGCTAATTTTGTAGATATTTATTTATCAATGTTTGCAAGTGATATGAAGAAAAACTTTGGAGCACTTCCTCTTAATAATATTTCTGAAAATTTGAAAAGGAAGGTAGAGTCGATAAGACTATTGTCGTTGAGAGGCGACTTCAAACCGGCCACAGCTTCTGCTAGATTTACGAGCGCATGTCCTTTTTCATGACACAATCGCTTATACATAAAAACTTCCGACACTCAGCACCCACGCAATTTTAAGCGCGTGCAGCATCAACGCAGCTGCCGATCAGCACACTATCACTAGTTGAGCAGCGTGAACCACAAACCAATCTCCCTGCTGCATCACAGCACATCGATCATCAAGCTCTAACTTCGAAGATGAAGGTAAAAATTACTATTTGTTGTCAAAACACTAAAATACTTAATATAAATGTATTAAGTAAATGAAAACAGCTGCTTTTTCGAATCAATGATTTTTTTCTCAAAGTCCTTGTTAATTATATTATGTAATTTTTTTGAATGTATGCAATTAACCTTTTTTAAATAATTGTCAATATTTAAGTGAAAAAAAACTTGTGCAAAATGTTAATTTCAACAACTTTTCTTAGTTCCTCTGCTATTTTATATAATTTCTTATACCAGAAATCTATGTGTATAGAAAGATCTTTATTTGCAATTTTTAATAAATAAGATTAAAACATATCCGATTGCTTACGATATTCTATTTTATCTGAAGAACTATTAAAATATAAATGCGATTAATTATTTTCCATATTATCAGAATGTTTTGAAAAAATCTTTAATTTTGCACACAAATAAAAATTATTTTTTACTTCTTCATCATGAAACAAGTTGCCACTCCATTTAAATGTTATCATATATTGCAGCATCTACGACATATGTTTGTGGTTACAATGCAGGGGTGGAACACGATTAAAGAGCGATCCAACGATTAACCAAAAAAATCAAGTATGTGTAAAAGTCTTTACGGCTGTAATGAAATGGACGGATTATCGTCCATTGTATGCGAGGTGTGGCAGAAAAGTAATGAGACTGATTTTTTATTTTCCAAACTTTTTATTTTTTTCAAACATCAATATTATTCCCTTCAAAGTAGTTCCCTTGGGCAGTTACACACCGATAGAGACGTTGTTCCCACTTTTGGTAGTAGCGCTGGAAGTCTTCAACCGGTAAGGTCTTCAGCATATCTGTTACATTCTTTTGGATGTTTTCTAAAGTCCCGAAATGACGTCCTTTGAGGACATTTTTCAGTTTAGGAAAAAGGAAGAAGTCACAGGGGCTGAGGTCAAGTGAATATGGGGGCTGGGGAACCACAGGAATGCCTTTTGAGGTCGAAAGTTCTGTGACGGAGAGGGCAGTGTGACATGGGGCGTTGTCATGAGTGTTCCATTTTGCGTGACGCGCAACCAAAACACAACTTCATTAATAGCAGTCACAAAAATCACGTAGTTACAGGGTTGCCAGATTGGGCGATTTTTCACAATTTAGGCTACTTTTGAACATGCCTTACGCTTAAATATCCTATTAGGCGATTTTCCACAATTTGGGCGATTTTAAAAGCAACCCTTGAAATTATTTATTCTTTTTTAACAATTTTATATAAATGATGTTGGTGTCGCTTGAGATTTATTCTCTGATTTATTTATTATATTATCTATTTATGATATCTATTTATTATATAAAAATCCCAGATAGCATTGTGACGGCCCAGTGCTAATAATGTGTGCCGTAGCGTGCCTTTGGCATAGCTTATACCCGTATATTAATATCTATAGGAACCCGGTGGCACTATAAAGGCACAGTGATGGCATATTGTTTTAGCAAATAATGTTTATTGGGTTACATGATAAATTTATACGAGTATAACAGTAACATTTGTTGGTATACAACAATTCAGTTTACCAACCAAAACTAAGTTGCGATATTTACAAAAAAATAGTAATATGCAGCTATAAGTGAATATGCAAATACATATTCTACAGTTACGATTAATATTTGAAAATGTATCTAATTTTAGAAGAACTTCTCAATTGCTTTATGAATTAGATAAGTATTTTGAATATTATTTCTTAATTTTACTTTATGCCATGAAATACAAATTCTTTGTGAATTTTTTTTTTGTTTTTTAGATTATATATCAACAATAACGGCAGTTATTGGAGAAAATTATTAAATTAAATACAATTTAATAGTAAGACTTATTTTATTTTAGCGCTGATTGAATATTTGCGCTATTAACATTTTTACGTCATTTGATTTTCGCGCTAATTCAAAAAAACAAATGAATGTTACAACTGTGAAGTTTAACAAATATTCTTTTGTATACTTTTAGTCCAGTCGGGTTAGACTTTTTTCAAAAAAAAATTAAAAGAGGGAGTTATATTCTTGAAAGCTGTTGGGGAGAGTGACAGGATATTAGGGTAAGTGTTTGCGGCCACAGATTTTTGTCGATTTTTGTTTAAACAATGAAAGAATATACGAAAAATCGATTTTTCGCTTATAACTTTTGAACCGTTGTTGATATGAAAAAAATGTATGATACTTAATTGTAGGTATTAATGTAACAAAATAATGTTGAAAATTAAATGCTTTATTAAATTTTCCACTCAAAATTATTTTTTCTACAAAAATCTGAACTAGTAGTAACAGTCTGTCAAGTAAGAGCGTGGTCGTGTTAATTTATAAAAAAATTTATTTGATGAAACTTTCATATTTATATATACATTGTACACATTACAAACAATAATGCAATTCGGTCAATAATGTGTCCAGTCACCACCGGCGTCGATAATTGCCTGGCATCTCCGAGGCATGCTTTCTACTAATTTGACGGCGTATTCTAGTGGCAAGGATCTCCAGATCCGACAAATTTCGTAAGACAACTGCTTCAAAGTGTATGTGCGTCTTCCACGAAGCTTCCGTTTAATATATGCCCACACATTTTCAATAGGGTTTGCATCGGGCGACTGCGACAGCCAATCCAATGTAACGATGCCAGATTGAGTCTTCCACTGAGTACAAAGCTTGCTGCGGTGTTTAGGATCGTTGTCCTCCTGCAGAATCCAATCTTCATTTTTTGTGATAAACCATCGTTTGGCAGATGGCAGTAAAGTCTTTTTGTAGATTTTTATCATTTTCTCGGCATTTAGGTTATCAGTAAAGAGGTGCAAAGTGCCGAATCCCTGCTTTGAGAAGTAGCCCCAAAGATGCACCTTTATTCCATGTTTTACGGTCCGCTGAATAAGCCTATTAGTGGAAGTTGACCAGGCTCGCGTGAGGACAGAACGTGCCCATATAGAACATTCATCAGTAAAAATGACATTTTCAAAATCTCTATCAATATTCTCATGCGCCCAAGCGAGTCGCTTTGTCACATGTTTTTCAGTCAACAGAGGCTTCTTCATTGTGTTGCGCCATTTCAGATGATGAGTACGAAGATGGGTTTGGATAGTTTCGTAGGATATATCTAAACCTTTTGCCATTAATTTTGCTTGTCCTTGCCGCAGTGTTAAAGCAGGATTCCGCGAAAACAGATTCACTATTCTTTTTTCATCTTTTTTGTTCACTTTTCCTATCGAGCCACGTTCTGGTAAATCATCGACATTTTTAGCCACTTTATATCGCTGTATCCACTTCTGTACAAATGCCTCTGACTTTCTCATATATTTAGCAGCCGCTGATTGCGACATTTTGGGACCTTTCGGGTGGACGCAAAGGAACACAGCCTCGTAGCGCGACGCGTACTTAGCACTCATGGCGTTTAACGTGATTCTCTTTCAAAATATCAACGACAACTGAATCTTTGTTAACAATGCATCAAGGACAAAGCTTCCCTCTATCGGCTCGCGAAGGAATTAGAGCAAAATCTTCTATAACCTGTCGGTGAAGTCGACCACGCTCTTACTTGACAGACTGTATTATTACTTTATGTTACCCCAAATTAAAAAAAAAATCATTCTAATTGGATAATTAGTTGCCGAGTTATCGCGAAATTTGTTTACTTTTTAAAATATGACGCGTGATCAGTTTCAGTTGCGCAACTGCGCTAGCACTCAGCTAGCTAACTAGAGCGCAGAGCGCATGCGCTCTCCACTTTCTTGCTTGCGCGACGATCTTCGCGAAAAACGCGCATCCGAATATTTCCATAACTTTAAATAAATATTTATATTAATCGTTGTTTAAATATCGGATACGGTAGTTTAACTTTTATTCTAGACTACCTGTAAATTTAAGCTCTTAATATTAATAAACAAAGCGACAATGATTTTTCAAAAAAAAAAAAATTTATCTCAGCTTAAGAGCATCGTAAAGCTACCAGAAATAGCTTACAATTTGCAGAAAAATCGTATTAATTAAACAATCAATTTGTAGATTCTATTTAAAAAAGATTTACTACTTGAAATGAATTGTTAAGTTTACATAATTTTCAAAGTCATTTTTAAACAATTTAAAATTAAAACATCAACTTTTCCATTAATTTACTTTATAGTACAACTCTTCACGAGTAAAATAAACATTTAAAAAAGTCTGTAAGATGTCTGTAGAATTAAGTAATTAAATTTTGTTAAGAGACATTTTTAATAAACAAATAGATTTTTACAAAAACTAATTAATATTTAAAGTTAAAATTTATTCTGCTTGTATATCATATAAAGATCTTTGAATTCAGCTACACTACGATTATTTAAAAGCAAACATTATTTATTTATATAAGATTGTAAAAAAGGCCTAAATGAGCAGTTTTTTCAGTTTAGCAAGAAAACGAATAAATAAATTTCAACTCAACTTAGTTTACTTCATAGATAATTTTAATACCTACAATTAAGTATTATACATTTTTTTCATATCGACAACGGTTCAAAAGTTACGAGGGCGGTTCAATAAGTACCCGTGTTAGAAATGAAGACACCATTTTTTCAAAAAATTTTTTTTTATTTTTTAACATAATCCCCTTTTAGAAAGATACACTTCTCCTAACGTTTCTGCCATTTTTTTAAGCTCTCCAAAAAAAAGGATTTGTCGAACTCTCCAAAATACGCCTCTGTCTCGGCGATGACTTCCTTGTTCGAGCTAAATTTTTTTCTCGCGAGCCATTTCTTCATGTTAGGGAACAAGAAAAAGTCGCAGGGAGCCAGATCGGGTGAATACGGGGGACGCAACAGCAATTCATAACGCAATTCATGCAGTTAGGCGGCGACAACTCCGGATGAATGTGCTGGTACGTTATCATGGAGCAACAGCGCCTTTTTTTTCGCCAAATGCAGCCGTGTCTCCTTCAATTCTTTGTCGAAGCGGTCCAATAACTCACTGTAGTATTGTCCAGTGATCGTTCTTCTTTTTTCTAAAAAATCCATGGAGATAACGCCGTTCGCATCCAAAAAAATCGTCGCCATGACCTTTCCGGCCGATGGGACCGTCTTCGCCTTCTTTGGAGCAGATTCACCAGGAGAAATCCATTGTTTTAATTGTTGCTTAGTTTCTGGTGTGTAATGATGAATCCAGGTTTTATCAACAGTGACAACTCGACGCAAAAACTTCTTTCGATCTCGTTTAAATTGCTCCAAACACTGCTTCGAAGTTAACAGCCGCATCCGCTTCTTGTCCACCGTGAGCGATCGCGGCACCCATCAGGCCGACAATTTTTTCATCGCCAACTTATCATGTAAAATATTAATTGCCATTCCAGTCGACTAACCTACGGCCTCTGCTACTTCGCGCACTTTCGTTCGTC
This sequence comes from Chalcis sispes, assembly GCA_949987625.1. NCBI lineage: Eukaryota > Metazoa > Arthropoda > Insecta > Hymenoptera > Chalcididae > Chalcis > Chalcis sispes. Next base: position 16,889,681 of record OX465098.1, on the reverse strand, counting down.
GATCAGCGAGAATCATGTTGTAGACTTTTTGAATGATTTCCTCGGTAACCACGTCTGCCGGGCATCCTGGTCGCTCCTCATCAAAAACGGATGTTCGCTCACGTTTAAATTCGTTGAACCAATATCTAACTGTGGTCGTAGATGGCAAAGTATCCCCATAAACAGCATCCAACTTTGCTTTTATCTCCTCGCATTTTTTTACATCCGAAAACAAAAAGCGAATCACCGAACGATAGTGCTCTTTTTCCATCTTAGCGAAAATCACGAAACACGTCTTACTCAAATGTCGTTTCATAGATGGCAGCACACGATGATAATACCAACTTCCCTAAGGAACGCCCTCTGTCGTCAAACACGGGTACTTATTAAACCGCCCTCGTATAAGCAAAAAATCGGTTTTTCGTATATTCTTTTATTGTTTAAACAAAAATCGACAAAAATCTGAAGCCACAAACACTTACCTTAATATCCTGACACGCTTCCCAATAACTTTCAAGAATACTCCCTCTTTTAATTTTCTTTTTGAAACGGTACTTTTTTAGTCGAATCCGACTTGACTATAAAGCTTATTACAAAATTTGTAATACAGAACTATAAGCTTACTAAGCCGATCTCATCAGAGATAAGAAGTCCGAAAAACATAAAAAAAATGCTAATGCTATTGCTTCTCACCGGGTAATGAAAAAGGCTTTTCCTGTGATAACTTCCGAAAATAATAAAAAAGCTTATTATTAAATCTGAATTAAAATTAGCTATCCACGTCATTCGTCTAACCGTGTGATTGACCATCTTTCTGATCTACTGAAAGATCATTTTAAATCACGTGATAATACGGAGATTGATCAATGCACCCGTATTCTTGGAACTAAATGCACAACCATAATAACTAAATTTATGGCACCATCGTTATTAAAGCAACAAACTAAAGACATAAAAGATGTGCAATTTTCACTTATCGTAGATTAGTCAACGGATCTTTCTTGTACAAAGCATCTCTGTATTTGTATTAAATACTTTAATTCGAGGAAAAGACGTATAGTATTGGGTGTACAACTTTGCTTCCGCCGTTTTGCAATAGATGGCTGTAGCGGTAAGTGGTAGTTGAAATAAATAGATCATAGATGTCATACAATAAGCTTAGGTATTTGTAAACATAACGCTATCAAAATATTAGTCGATTTGTGTCTGAATCATAAAGTTATTCTCGATTAAACATGTCAGCTTACGAGCCAAATTCTCGTCATTTACGGTTGGTTTTAATTTTCTGCTTTAATATAAAGAAATCTGCAACTTAGGCTCATCGAATGCTCTCAAATACCTATGGTGAGGCTGCTATTAGTGAAAGAACGTGCCGAGAGTGGTTTCAAAGCTTCAAGAACGGCGATTTTAACGTCGAAGACCAGCATGGCGGTGGAAGAAAGAAGAATTTCGAAGATGCAGAATTGGAGGCATTACTTGATCAAGACTCGTGTCAAACGCAACAAGAATTGGCAGGATCATTGGGAGTGACGCAACAAGCCATTTCAAAACGCCTGAGAGTCATAGGAATGATTTAGAAACAAGGAAATTGAGTGCCGTACGAGTTGAAGCCGAGATATGTTGAACGGCGTTTGTGTGTTTGTGAACAGCTGCTTGCAAGGCAAAGACGGAAGGGATTTGTGCATCGCATTGTGACTGGGGACAAAAAATGGATTCACTACGATAATCCCAAGCGCAGAAAATCATGAGGATATCCCGGCCATGCTTCCACGTCGACGGCTTAACCGAATATTCACGGTTCCAAGGTCATGCTCAGTATTTGGTGGGACCAGCTCGGCGTAGTGTATTATGAGTTGTTAAAACCGACTGAAACAATCACAGGCGATCGTTATCGAACGCAATTAATGCGTTTGAGCCGAGCATTGAAAGACAAACAGCCGCAATACAACGAGAGACATGACAAAGTGATTTTACAGCATGACAATGCTCGACCCCATGTTGCGAAAGTGGTCAAGACATACTTGGAAACTTTGAAATGGGAAGTCCTACCCCACCCGTCGTATTCTCCAGACGTTGCTCCCTCGGACTATCACTTGTTTCGATCAATGGCACACGGCCTGGCTGACCAGCACTTCCGGTCTTATGAAAAAGTGAAAAATTGGATCGATTCGTGGATCGATTCAAAAGATGACCAGTTTTTTCAACGCGGGATTCGTATGCTGCCCGAAAAATGGGAGAAAGTAGTGGCCAGCGATGGACAATACTTTGAATCATAAATGTATAACCAGTTTTTTACAATAAAGCCTCGAATTTCGGAAAAAAACGGCGGAAGCAAAGTTGTACACCCAATATCTCAATATTTAGGATAAGTTACTGTTGCTAAAACGACTGCAAAAGATTTATATAAACATTTAAATGCTTTTTTTTAAGAAAATGATTTAAATCTTGATAACTGTTTTGCTATTGGTATTGACGGTGGGTCAAATCTATGTGAATGCAAAAACTCTTCGTCCATTTCAGTAAAAGAGAGAAGAAAAAATTTAATTTGATTTAAATGTATTTGTCATTCTATTCATTTAGTATTCTCTCATGCTTGAGAAGAACTTCCGTCAAATATCGAGTACATGTTACGTGAAACATTTAACTGGTTTAAAAGATCAGCATTACGAAGAAAAAAATATCTTGATATTCATAATTTAATAAATGATGGGACTGATCCTCTACAGCTAATTCATCTTTCTACTACCAGATAGTTGGCCAGAGGTCAAGCTGTTGATCGAATATTAGATCAATGGTATAACTTGAAAATTAATTTTGATTTTGCTGTCTCTGAACCTTATCGAGATCTTTATGTTGCTAAATAACTGCAACAAATGTTTGATGATTCGGCTAATTTATTATATTTTACGTTTTTATCACCAATATTATCAGAATTGAATTCTATTAATTTATTATTGTAAAAAGAGCATGCAGATCATATTGATATTCTACAAGAATTGGATTGTTTCACCTTATCTTTATTAAGAAGAGTTTTATATCCATCATCAGTTTCTTTAACAGTTGATTTAAATTTCTCATTGATTTATCTACCTTTGCATTAAGTAGATTTTGGATACAAATTTACAGCTCACTTAAGGGGGGGGGGGGGGTAACCTTTTCGTGCAAAAAAAGGCACATTTTTGTGAATTTTTTTTAACGACACAGTTGAAATCTATTTATCAAAACCAATGGTTCATTAAAGTATAACATTCAAAGAATCTTTTCTAAAATTTTCATGATGAAATATTAAAAAATACAGCAATAGCAGTAATTATTCGGAAGCATCTCGGAAAAAAGTAAAATTGCGGTGCCCCTCATAACCCGGTGCTGGATTATCTGAAATCAAAAAATCAAAGTTCTTTCGTTAGATAATCGCTTTCTCCAAGTAAAGCTGGGAGGGTTTTTTAAAATTTCAATTTTTCACTTTTTGGGAACGCTTTGAAATGATAAAAGCGATTTTTGCGAAAAATATCGGCTAATTTGATATTGTAAAACAAAAAATATTAATAAATTTGAAAAAAAACTCTCCATTGTTACCTCGTAAATTATGTACAGAAATAGTTTCCAAAATTTCAAAAGAATCAGTGCAGTAGTTTTCAAGTTATGAAAAAATTTTAAATAAAACGTTCATAAGCAAATTTTATTGGCTTACCTCACACTGAATCATCGATTCCAGGTCCATAAAGGATGTTGCTATCATCAATGATGTTTAAAGCATCTTCTTGCTCCTCTTTACGATGGATCCTGCCTTCTTTAGTCTGTTTTTCAGCTTCCTGCTCCGCTCGGCTTATACGCATAGAGTCAGTTGATCGCGACCATTCATGAGCGCTTGGTCCACTACTGATCTCCATGTCTTGCATGAAGGTTAGTAAAGCAAAAGAACATTCATTGAAGACAGACTGTCACATGAGCTGTAATCTCAACGATGATAGAGATTCGCTCAGGATGACAGAGGCGCGCTCGGGCCGGGCAGGTGTTTTCTGATGCGCTCAGTCATGTATGAGGCGTGGTTGCTTAAACCGCTGTATCTTTGTTAGTTTTGTTCCAATTCATCTCATTTCAAACAATATTCTTAAAAGGTTCTCCATTCAGAAAATCAAATGAAAAAAAATGCAAAAAAAGTTTAAAAACGTTACCCCCCGCCCCCCTCCACCTTTAATCACTTGATAAGTCAAAATAATATTTGTGAAACTTTTGTAAATAATATTACTTCGGTGTTAATCATTCTTGATAAGAGCCTGTAAGGAACTACTGACTCGTACGTCTAATAACACAGACATCTTAAAAAAGAATCGGATCTTTTCGCCAAAAGTACACAGTGTGTCCCATGGAAAACGGAAGTTTTTCAAAATGAAGACAAAAACTCAGTATTCCGGCAAATCTCATTTATTTTATTCAAAATAGTCTCCTTCCGCATCAATACAACGTTTTGCACGATCAATTAACATATCGAATGAGTTTTTGAGATCATTTTTATCCATCGACTTTAGTATGTCGGTCGTCGCTCTTTGGATGGCCTCTACGTCGGCATAACGTTTTCCTTTCATAGGCAAGTGCAATTTGGAGAAAAAGTAGAAGTCGCACGGAGCCAAATCCGGCACGTACGGTGAATGGTTGATGGTTAAAATGGAATTTTCGATAAAAAAATCCGTGATCAAGTTCGATCGATGAGACGGGGCATTATCAGGCAACAAACGCCAGCTCCATTTTTCACGGTATTGTGGCCGCACACGACGAATACGGCTGAGCAAACGCTTCATAACACCAAGATAAAACACAGCATTAATCGTTTGACCAGGTGAAACGAATTCACGATGAATAATATCCTTCGAATCATAGAAACAAATCAACATTGTCTTCACTTTTGACTTTCCAAGACGACTTTTTTTCGGATTGGGCTTGGTTGGGTGCTTCCATTCAGCACTTTGACGCTTGGTTTCGGGATCATATTAAAAACACCATGTCTCGTCACCAGTCACAATTGAATATTTCAAGTTTGGGTCCTTCTTTGACTCTTGAATCAAATCCTTACAATGTTGCATTCGGAGCAATTTTTCGTATTCGGTCAATGTGTGTGGAACAAAGCATGCACACACCTTCCGTAGATTAAAATGATCGGTCAAAATGCGATAAATTAAATTTTTGGACATATTTAATTCCATTTCCATGTATCGCAATGAAGATTTTGGCTCATTTTTTATAAATTCACGCACTTTTTCAATGTTACTTTGAGTAACCACGGTATTCGGAGGACCTGAATGTTCGTCATCCTGAATGTCTTCACGACCTTCCTGGAACCGCTTATACCACTCATACACTCTAATAAGGGATAGACAATTATCGCCATAAACTTGTTTCAGCAAATTATGCGTCTCAGTAAAGGATTTACCGAGTTTAAAACAGAACTTAATATTTGCTCTTTGTTCGAAGTTCATTTTTCGACCGATGCCACAAACACACTGTTACTTTGAGCGCGATATTTTGGTTTCCATTGAACCAAATATCATACAATTTTGACAGGATGTCAGTTAAGAATGGACCTTTCCATTGCTAACATCCACCAATAGGTGGCGCCAATATAAATCGATGTTTTGTAAAAGTTCCGTTTTCCATGGGACACTCTGTGTATGCTTAAAAACTGACCGCCCAGCTTTTACAGAGTTACTACTACATCTACTAAATAAAGATATTGATGTCAACGTAGTGGAATCTCAATGAAGAACATTAATCGATTTTGATTTTAAATCTGAATTTAGTGAATCTATTAATACACAGGGTTCAATTTTATGGATAAAACTGATGGAGTTACAAAATTCTGAAGACAATTTCCTTATCAAAGAGCTAGCTACTCTAGCACTAACAGTATATAGCCTTCCGACTAGTAATGCCGCAGTTGAGCGAGTATTTTCAAAAGTTGCTGCTACTAGAAGTCAATTCTGTAATCGAATGAATCTTCCTCTATTATCATCAATATTGCGAATTAAAATGAGTTTAGAAGAAGATAAAATTTGTTGTACTAAATTCGAACCTAGTAATGATATGTTTAATTTTAATTCAACAATTCACGAAAAAGATGCACCAAGAGCTATTGAACAAAAAGAATAAGATAAAAAAAGTATTATTATTATTAAAATCTTTAGATTTTTAATATGGTTTTATTTTCATTATATTTTAATATATGTTGACCAACTATATATTATAATACGTTAATGTTAATAAATGCCTTTTAATAAAGACATATATTTATTCTTAAAATACATCTATTTTTCATTTATCTTCTATAGTTGTTATTTTTTACAAGCAAAAGAAAAAAAATGTTAAAAAGTAAATTTGAATGTAATAAATTGGGCGGTTTATGTAGTCAGTTTGCGGTTTTTTCGTAAAAAATGTAAGACATTGGTATTCAGTAGATTTACATTTTTTCTTATTATTACTATATGTTATGTGCAAATTAAAATTTTTTAATTTTTATTTAGAATACGAAGTGTGATCTAGCAACAGTGCAGCGTTGCAAGATCGCTTGCACGTGTATCAGTACCCTCCCATGACTCAGTGCGAGTTTCAACTTCTTCCGTTAACTACGCAGGGTTGCCAGAAATGCTCGCTCAGAAGTAGCGTGCTCTTACAAAAAAACCGTAAACTGTCTGCGTTAACCGCCTAATTTATTACATTAAAATTTACATTCTAACATTTTTTTTTTGCTTGTAAAAAATAACAACTATCGAAGATAAATAAAAAATAGATGTATTTTAAATTGTAAATCTACTGAATACTGATGTCATACAAGATATCGATGTATGGGAAAAATAAATAAGAGAAAAATTCGAATGCTTGCTATATCAACGCAAATAAAAAGAAAATCCACGAATAAACAACAACCGTGAGCAGGAGATGAGAAAAACGGACCCGGGGATTAAGTGCATAAATAATAAAAATGATGCATAGATGCATGACTATGAAGGCAGAGAAAGGCTTATCAGCCGAGGGGATGACAAGATCAAACATGCACGAAATATACTAAAAAAAGCTCGCTGTCAAAGAAAGACAACAAGATCAAACACATTAAATATACGAGAGACTAATCAATCAAACAACCTACGAGAGAGAAACAACGAGATTGGACATACACGAAATAACACATCGTTCAATAAGTCTCGAGACTAACCCAGTAATGGTGCTAGTAGTACCAAACTGGCTACGTTTCCATAGAGTGCGAACCTTTACATGAAACGTGTAAAAATTTCACGTCGATCGAATCACAGACAGCAGAGTTATCGAGGTTAGAGTGAAGTCACTTTGTAATTTATTTGAAAAATGGAAAAAAGCGAGTTTCGCGTGTTGATAAGACATTGTTTTTTAATGGGTAAAAACACCGTAGAAGCCCAGCAATGGCTTAAAAAACATTACCCGGACTCCTCTCCATCCAAACCAACGATTTGTCGTTGGTATGCTGCATGGAAAACGGAACTTTTTTAAAATGAAGACAAAAACTCAATATTCCGGCAAATCTCATATATTTTATTCAAAATAGTCTCCTTCCGCATTAATACAACGTTTTGCACGATCAATTAACATATCGAATGAGTTTTTTAGTTAATTTTTATCCATCGACTTTAGTATGTCGGTCGTCGCTCTTTGGATGACCTCTACGTCGGCATAACGTTTTCCTTTCATAGGCAAGTGCAATTTGGAGAAAAAGTAGAAGTCGCACGGAGCCAAATCCGGCAAGTACGGTGAATGGTTGATGGTTAAAATGGAATTTTCGATAAAAAAATCCGTGATCAAGTTCGATCGATGAGACGGGGCATTATCATGCAACAAACGCCAGCTCTCTTTTTCACAGTATTGTGGCCGCACACGACGAATACGGCTGAGCAAACGCTTCATAACACCAAGATAAAACACAGCAGTAATCGTTTGACCAGGTGGAACGAATTCACGATGAATAATACCCTCTGAATCGTAGAAACAAATCAACATTGTCTTCACTTTTGACTTTTCAAGACGACTTTTTTTCGGATTGGGCTTGGTTGGGTGCTTCCATTCAGCACTTTGACGCTTGGTTTCGGGATCATATTAAAAACACCATGTCTCGTCACCAGTCACAATTGAATATTTCAAGTTTGGGTCCTTTTTTGACTCTTTAATCAAATCCTTACAATGTTGGATTCGGAGCAATTTTTCGTAGTCGGTCAATTTGTGTGGAACAAAGCGTGCACACACCTTTTGTAGATTTAAATGATCGGTCAAAATGCGATGAATTGAGTTTTTGGACATATTCAATTCCATTTCCATGTATCGCAATGAAGATTTTGGCTCATTTTTTATAAATTCACGCACTTTTTCAATGTTACTTTGAGTAACCACGGTATTCGGAGGACCCGAATGTTCGTCATCCTGAATGTCTTCACGACCTTCCTGGAACCGCTTATACCACTCATACACTCTAATAAGGGATAGACAATTATCGCCATAAACTTGTTTCAGCAAATTATGCGTCTCAGTAAAGGATTTACCGAGTTTAAAACAGAACTTAATATTTGCTCTTTGTTCGAAGTTCATTTTTCGACCGATGCCACAAACACACTGTCACTTTGAGCGCGATATTTTGGTTTCCATTGAACCAAATATCATACAATTTTGACAGGATGTCAGTTAAGAATGGACCTTTCCATTGCTAACATCCACCAATAGGTGGCGCCAATAAAAATCGATGTTTTGAAAAAGTTCCGTTTTCCATCGGACACACTGTATATATATATGTAACGTATTGATAGTATTAAAAAAAATTAAATACGTTTTGATACTATTTAAAAATTAAAAATGTTATACTTATACTTAAAAGTGTTTATTGTTGGCATTATTCAAGTGAATAATAAATAAACATGAAATAATTGTGCTTAAAACGAAAATAATCAAGGGGTTATTATCTATGATTACTATTTATTCTATAGTGTGAAGTATTTTTTTAAATTAAGATATAATTACAATTTAAATATATTCAAATACATAATTTCGCTCTTGAGATTTTACTACATATGTAGTAAGCTATCTCAAGAGCGAAATTATGTATTTGAATATATTGAATTTTTAATTATTTCTTAATTTAAAAAAATACTTTACACTATAGAAGAAATTTTAAATGTAAAATTAATACAAGTGTATATGGATTGTCATGCAACTTATGATTCAAATTTAAATCTTATTTCTACAAGCGTTGCATAGCGTAATGGTTAGGGCGTCTGCTTTATAATGCGAAGGACCCGGGTTTGATCCCACCGTAGGTCAAACATTTCTACGTTTTTTTCCGTAAAATAATGTATAAAATAACATGTGCGACAATGCGAATAAACGATTAAATATAATGCGTATGTTAAAAATATGTATAATCATAATAAAAAATAAAATTCTAAAATATATAAAATACTTAACTAAAGTTTTTATAAAGGTTGTAAAAAAGTATTCTAAAAGGTTTCATCAACTACTTACAATCATTATAATGATTAGCTTTTTGGTTTTTACACGAAAAAGAAATATGTAACCGTTCTAAAAGCTAATAACTATTTATATTCTAGCTTTTATTGCATCTTTGTTTGTAAGGACATTTCCTAAAAATAAAAATCTATAAAAATCTAATAAAATCTTATAAACATTTATTAAATTTATAAAACGACGATAAAAACTTCGAAACATTAGTATACATTATTGACTATTATTAGAGTCCAAAATCCACACATTATAAGATTTTAATATTACCTAATAAAAGCTAATAATCATTATGAAGAATTACTTTTTGTTAATAACATAGTAGTCTATGGACGACGGATATAGAGAGAGAGCAGTTCTCCCTCTATACCGCCGTAGTCTATGACTGTTTGAGTGAGAGCGTCTCTATCTCTCTCACTCGACGCTGCAGTCTATGTTTGAGCGAGAGAGCTCGTTCCTCTCGCTCAACTGCATGCGCGCAGGTTGTACGAGTAAGAGTGGCTTTCTCTTACTCGTACACCTATTCTATGATAGTGCGAGAGAGAGATCGATCCTCTTACTCGCACTCGCACGGCCTAATCGGTTTCGAGTTACGCGGTCTCGCGCGTAACTCTTCTATAGCTATATATGCTTGACGCGATCGCACACGCGTCAGGAAAACAAAAGACAATTATACGAAGTCGCGAACTAAATAGAAACTACCTAGTGGCCACTTACTTTTTCTATCGCGGTGTTCGTTCTCTCTATATCTGCGGCTAGGACTCGGCGAAAAACTCCTCGGAAAACTCGCGTATTCTTCGTGAATCTCTCGAAGCACGTGCGGCACGTCGAACCGGCGGAACGAGAAGAAAGGAAAGCTTGAAGGAAGGGCTCCTCTTTCCCCTCTTGCCTATCGGTTTTCCCGCATAGCGCTATCGATTCTTGATCGATAGCGCCGCGTTTCGGTACGCCGCGGATTCTCGCGCCTTTTCCCGCGTCAAGCCATCGGTCGCTTGATCGATGGCGACGCGTATCGTCGCGCTGCGAACTCTATCTCTATCGCCTATGGCAGGTGGCTTAACCTCTATAAGCCACCTGTCACACCACTCCCCCAGTCGCTGCTAGGCCTCGACTAGCAGCTACTGTACTAACGCCTCCCCTTGGCTCAGGTCAGGATGAGGATTGGAGGGGTCTAGAAATAATACGCTCCAATTAGAAAAATAATAAAATACTTATATTTTACAATGACTGGAACATGTACACAGCTAGGAGGGAGGCCCTGGCTCTTCTCTGCCAGGGCTCCTATGGCACACAAGGAGGATGGCCTGGGTTCCTCCCCCGGACCTCGGATGATCGGAGGCCCTGGCTCTTCATTGCCAGGGCTCCTTGTATTTCCAATGCTCCTGCAGCCTAGGGCATTTTTTCGACCTCTTCACGCCCTTCAGGCCGCAGATAAAACATCGGGACGGCTCACCCTTAGCGCGCCGGGCTTCCTCGACCCGGCTCGCCCGCTCCGCGTCCAGTTTAGCCCTAGCGGCCTGGGCTGCAGCGGCTCGTACCCGCTCGGCGTCGCGGGCCGCTTCGGCTTGCAGCTCTTGCTGCATCCTGCGCAGCTTTTCTTCCCTGGCCCGCTGACGCCGTGCTGCTTCCTCCTGCACCTGTCTCTCGCGTTAGGCGGCCTCCTCTACCACCTGCCGGCGTTCTTCCTCCTTCTTGCAGCGGTCCTCCCGCTATTGTCGGCGTCGCTCGCGCTCGAGATCTGCCGCTTGGTATGCCGCTCGCCAGGCATCCATCTCTATCGCCGCATCATCGGCGGAGATCTTCTTCTTCAGATCGTCGCTGGCGGCGGCATAACACCGTTCGCCCCGACGGTAAATAGCGTCGAGGCGCTTTCACTGCGCCTCGTTGGAGCTTGTGCTTCTCCGCACTAACTCCTTTATTTCGTCCCAGTCGTCCTCCGTGCCGACTGGCGGTGGCTAGTTGGAGGTGCGCGGCGTCTCTCCACGCACGTCCTTCGGTGCTGGCTGCTGGGTGGTCGGCGGGGCCTCTTGGCGCGTGTTCTCCCGCGGTGGCTGTTCGGATGCGCGCGGGGCCTCCCCGCGCGCGTCCTTATCTTCCGGCTTCGCTTTGGGGCGGTGGAGCCGTGGGGGGGCGTTGGCGGAGGCGTACGGGGCTTCCCTGCGCGCGTCCTCTTCCAGCGGCGCGTCCTGCACCTCTTCAATTAGGACGGTCGACGAGCCGTTGACGACCTGCTTTCTTTCTGCCGTCACCTCCCGGACCAATCGAAGCATGCCGACGACGAACTCGTCGGCCTCTTTGCTAATTCCTAGCCCCCTTACGTGGGCTAGGGCGATCGCCAGAGCGTCGATGGCCTTTTGGTGGGTGGTAGATGCCTCCATGACCTGTAACACAAAGGGAGGAAGGAGGGTTAGGTGGGGGGGTTGGCGACTACGAGTTCGCGCGTGTTCGGCGAGGCGAAGTCGGGGCGTTCTCGCTCACGCCCTTCGCCTTCTTACTACCCTGTGGCCTTCCCGGGCCTCGCTTAGTGCGCGCACCTACCTCTGGTCACTCCCCGGTCGACGGTGGCTCCCTTACTTTCGTTGTGGGACGCCTCACGACGCAGACCGTCTTCCGGGGTCGACCGCGCTTTCTGGCCGGCACAGCGACCGCGTACTCGCCTTGCGAGGGTCCCCCGCTGGGGATAGGGCCTGCTCCTGGTTTGCTTATCAGGAGGGGCCCCGCCGCGTCGAGAGTACGGCTCGACGTACCCTCGTCCTCTTCCCATTCATAGCGCCGCCCTTTCTTAACCAAGCGCACAAGCGGTTCGACGATCGTGGCCCGGTCCTTTAGGAACTTCGAATACCACGACGTTATGCCTAGCAAGCTGCGCAGCTGTTGCAGGTTCCTGGGTGCTGGGAGATTGATCCTAGGAGCTGCTTTGGCTGGATCCATGCGAAAGCCTTCCCGTCTCGTCAGCACCCTGAGGTGTTTTGCCTCGCCTTGGCAGAACGCGCTCTTTTCGCGGTTGATCGTGAGGCCGGTCGCTTAAATGCGTCGCAACACTACACTTCGACCCCGAGTCCTATAGCGCGCGTAGGGTGTGCTCTTCCCTACGCACGCCGGCGACCACCTCTTGACACCTTTTGGAGCACCCTTCTCTGGATGGTCCGGACCCGTCTCCGACACGAGCTCGGTGCTCACGAGCTCGCTGGTGGTCCCTTCGGGAACTTGGATCCCATTTCATTTCAGTCTGTCGATTCATTGTTTGTTTACAAGCCATTTAGTATCGACGTGTCTCAGTATTTTTTTACTATGGAAAAAATCAAGTATCGTGCAGTGATTGAATTTTTATTTATAAAAGGTTTAAAAGCAAAGGAAATTTATGAACGAATGTTGAAAGTGTATAAGGACTCTTCGCCTTTAATTAGTACAGTAGAAAGATGGGTTGCTGAATTTAAACGTGGTCGTATAGGCCTTGAAGACGATCTACGTCAAGGACGTCCAAAAACAGCAACAACACCAGAAATCGTAGAAAAAATACAGGATATCGTATTGGAAAATCGTCGAGTGACTGAAAGAGATTTAGTAGAGGCCCTAGGCATCTCATTGGATAGTATAAGCAATATTTTGACTAAAGTATTAGGTTTCAGAAAGCTGTGTGCACAATGGGTGCCGCATTCGCTAACAATGGAATAAAAACACATTCGAATGCGACTTTCTCAGCAACATTTGAAGCGTTTTCAAAAGGATAAAGTGGATTTTGTGCGTCGATTCATCACTATCTATGAGACTTGGGTCTATCACCATGATCCTGAATCAAAACAAAAGGCTAAAGAGTGGTGTGAACCTTGTTCTTCGGCTCCGAAACGAGTTCGTGTCCAGAAATCGGCCAAGAAGGTGTTAGCATCAGTTTTTTGGGATGCGAAAGAAATTTTGTTTGTGGATTACTTGCAAACTGGTAAAACAATAAATTCTGAATATTATTGTAACCTTTTAGACCAGCTGAAGGAAAAAATTCGTAAAAGAAGACCCAGTTTGCAGAAGAAAATCCTTTTTATCAGGACAATGCACCGTGTCACAAGAGCCTTTTAACAATGGCTAAAATCCATGAATTAAAGTTCGAATTGTTGGAGTATCCACCGTATTCACCAGATTTAGCCCCTAGCGACTTCCATCTGTTTCCAGACCTAGAAAAATTCATGCGTGGAAAGCGTTTTTCATCAAATGATGAGGTCATAACAGATGTGGAAGCGTATTTTGCAGCCCTTCCAGATTCTCACTTCGGGGATAAAATTCATAAATTGGAATCTCGTTGGAACAAGTGTATTGATGTTCAGGGAGACTATACTAAATAATAAAGTGTATTTCAAACTATAAAATTGTGTTTTTTTTATCGAACCGCAAAACTTATTGAACAGCCTGGTATATATATATACTATTACAAACAAAAAGAATTTAACAGAAATATCTGCGATAATGTTTCACTACATGAAATCTCCTTATAACTTAAAAATTGTAAACGGCCTGACTATCTTTCACTATTAAAATATTAAAATAAGATGAAAAAATGTATAACGAATTTTTCTATTTTTCTCTCGAAATAAAAAGATAAAGCACCATGTAATAATTTTTGCTGCATTTCTTCATTTGTGTTCAAAAAGTTTTATTTATAAACATTTAACATAATTTAAAATTACGAACAAATCATTTTATCTTTTTATAATCGAGATAATCATTTAATACTAAATAAAAGATAAATCTAGTTAAGTAAGCACAAGCGTTAGATTTTAAGCTTATTCTTTTTATTTTTACAGGACCGATATTTTCAACTATTAATAAAGTATACGTGAACGAAAAACATGCAAAAAAATATATGTAATGTTTTTTATATAAAATCTTATCGTAAATACGAAAAAAATTTATATATATATATATATATATATATATATATATATTGAATAACGCATCACTTCGAATACATTTAAATGAAATTATAGATAATAATGATTAAATTAAACGCACTAGAATTTTAAGATTTATATAGAAAAATCTTTTATAAACTAACATTACGAATAAGCATATATACTAAATTTTTTTTTTTCCAACAACTAGCATTTACGAAGATTGATATATTTTTATAAAGGCGTGTTTTTTATAAAGCCGAGAGGCCTGCCAGGAAGAGGGGGCCTGAAAAACTTGCCTTTTCCCGAATTTTCCAACCTATTGGAAAATTGCGGAATAGATTCACCCTTGTGCTTAAATACGGCGCAAAATTTCCACCAAGCAGCAGACCTCAGGCAGCACTCAAGGAAACAACTTCAACAGAGCTTCTACGAGCAGACCTTAGGCGCCACTCCAAGGATTTATCTACCAAGTGTATCCAGAGCCACAGCATTTCCCCAGTCGACCAGCAGCTCCAATATATATTTTTATATATTTTTATATTTTTTTTTTAAAACTGTTCTTTCAAGAACAACTTTAACTCAGACGGTCATTGTTCAAATACGAACAAAGAAGATGTCCAAGGAACAGCACCCGAGCGGACTACAGAATGAGAGAGAGAGAGAGAGAGAGGGAGAGAGAGAGGATTCGGTTTCTTGACAAATTCAGCACGCAATAAACAGTGAGTCAATTCCACTTTTTCTTTCTTTCTTTTTTTTACCTGTTCTTCTCTCAACTGATCTAAAACCTCCCAAAGGTAGACTTATCCTGAGTTTCGGCCAACTACCTTTTTCCATAAGACACATTGGTTAGGTCCTTATCCAGAGCAGCGTAGCTGGCCTGAGTTTCGGCCTAGACGTACGCTCAGTCCCGCATTTTACCACCTCTTCCTCAAGTAAACAAAGAAAAGAATAAAGCTCCAACACTCCTCTGCCATCCCGAGACCATAAGCTTGACTGCTTAGGCCCAAAAAGGCAACGACGAGTTGCGTTACATCAAGTTAACGCACTTTAGTGTTACTTCGACGTTACAGTGCTATTGATAAGTAATAAAAAATCCTATATTTATTGTAAAAGTTGCTATAGTATTTTTTTTAGTGTATTATCACTTTCATTTTTCTTCTATCTTTTTTTATCTTATATTTTCCTTCTCACTCACTAATTTTTTTTATATGATTCTCGCTCATTCTTTATCTCTTCCTCACACACTTTTCCTCTCATATAATTGTCTTTGTTCTTTCTCTCTCTCCCTCTCTCTCTCTCTCTCTCTCTCTCTCTCTCTCTGGTGAGTAGAACTGTACGTTGCTATAACGCGCTCTTTTCTCTGACTTGTTACTGCCGCTTTTTGCCTTCGGGCCTGTTTAAGTTTTAGAATTTTGTATGCTTATTACTGCAAACTACTTTTTCACTGATTCAGCACACTAATACCTACTTGTTGTTTTGTTTGGCACGTAATTTAAATACTTAAATTATTAAATATTTTTTCTAGCGCAATAAATTTACTATTGACATACTATTTCTATAAGATAATTTTTGTACTTCTGCAGTAATTCCTGTTTTGTATCTTATATCTTTTATAGTGTTTTGTTATAAATTAATTGTTACTATAATTTATGATAATTTATGCACGATAATTGCATGATAATTTATAACTGTTTTTATCTTAGTTTGTATTAGACTTCGTCATTAATTTAATTTCATTAATTTAACCCTTTACCGCCCAAAGTCTCTCTCCGCGAACGTAAACTTTAGCCCCTTCAAAATATGACTAATTCATCTATTTTTTTTCTGAAAAGTACCTCACCCACTATTTTCGGGTGTGCTCTTTCAGAATCTGCTATCTGAAATTCAAAAAAATGCACTTTATTATTTTTTTCGACTTAAAGAGAGAGAGCTTCGAGAGAGACTTTGGGCGGTAAAGGGTTAAATTAATAAAATTAAATTAATGACGAAGTCTAATACAAACTAAGATAAAAACAGTTATAAATTATCATGCAATTATCGTGCATAAATTATCATAAATTATAGTAACAATTAATTTATAACAAAACACTATAAAAGATATAAGATACAAAACAGGAATTACTGCAGAAGTACAAAAATTATCTTATAGAAATAGTATGTCAATAGTAAATTTATTGCGCTAGAAAAAATATTTAATAATTTAAGTATTTAAATTACGTGCCAAACAAAACAACAAGTAGGTATTAGTGTGCTGAATCAGTGAAAAAGTAGTTTGCAGTAATAAGCATACAAAATTCTAAAACTTAAACAGGCCCGAAGGCAAAAAGCGGCAGTAACAAGTCAGAGAAAAGAGCGCGTTATAGCAACGTACAGTTCTACTCACCAGAGAGAGAGAGAGAGAGAGAGAGAGAGAGAGAGGGAGAGAGAGAAAGAACAAAGACAATTATATGAGAGGAAAAGTGTGTGAGGAAGAGATAAAGAATGAGCGAGAATCATATAAAAAAAATTAGTGAGTGAGAAGGAAAATATAAGATAAAAAAAGATAGAAGAAAAATGAAAGTGATAATACACTAAAAAAAATACTATAGCAACTTTTACAATAAATATAGGATTTTTTATTACTTATCAATAGCACTGTAACGTCGAAGTAACACTAAAGTGCGTTAACTTGATGTAACGCAACTCGTCGTTGCCTTTTTGGGCCTAAGCAGTCAAGCTTATGGTCTCGGGATGGCAGAGGAGTGTTGGAGCTTTATTCTTTTCTTTGTTTACTTGAGGAAGAGGTGGTAAAATGCGGGACTGAGCGTACGTCTAGGCCGAAACTCAGGCCAGCTACGCTGCTCTGGATAAGGACCTAACCAATGTGTCTTATGGAAAAAGGTAGTTGGCCGAAACTCAGGATAAGTCTACCTTTGGGAGGTTTTAGATCAGTTGAGAGAAGAACAGGTAAAAAAAAGAAAGAAAGAAAAAGTGGAATTGACTCACTGTTTATTGCGTGCTGAATTTGTCAAGAAACCGAATCCTCTCTCTCTCCCTCTCTCTCTCTCTCTCTCATTCTGTAGTCCGCTCAGGTGCTGTTCCTTGGACATCTTCTTTGTTCGTATTTGAACAATGACCGTCTGAGTTAAAGTTGTTCTTAAAAGAACAGTTTTAAAAAAAAAATATAAAAATATATAAAAATATATATTGGAGCTGCTGGTCGACTGGGGAAATGCTGTGGCTCTGGATACACTTGGTAGATAAATCCTTGGAGTGGATTTATATGAAATATAAAAATATAAAAATAGAATGCGCGTCTGAGTAACAATAATTAAATTAAATTAATGAACTAAATTAAATTAACCCTTTACCGCCCGAAGTCTCTCTCCGCGAACATAAACTTTAGCCCCTTCAAAATATGACTAATTCATCTATTTTTATTCTGAAAAGTACCTCACCCACTATTTTCGGGTGTGCTCTTTCAGAATCTGCCATCTGAAATTCAAAAAAATGCACTTTATTATTTTTTTTCGACTTAAATTAAAAAATGACAATTTTCGACCTCTTTTTTTTTTTATAAATTCCATATTATTTTCTATCAATTCTAATATCTTTAAATGCAAAAAATTTATATCATGAGTGATCTTAATCTCTTGTCTTTCTGATGCGATCTTCCGTTTTCAAAACGCTGTAACGGCTGCTTCAAAATGGCCGCTTAAACAATGCAGTGTAAAATAAAACTTCGACAGTTATTTACGAGAACAGGATCAACTTAACGAAAAAATGTTACAGAACAAAAAGTACTTATAATTAACCAAAAAATACGTGTGAATTTTTTCAAATTTTTTTGAGACGTTTTTGAATTTTTGGATCTAGCCACTTTTCAAGAAATCCCAAAAATGTCTCAAAAGATTCTGAAAAAATTCACACGTATTCTTTAACTAATTCTAAGCATTTTTGTATCAGTAAAATTTTGTCAAAAAGTTGATTCTCGTTGAGTAAAGAGACTATAAAATCAGTTGATGACGTTACGCATATATGACTCATACAGTTACGCTTACATTGCTTTTCCGCCTCTGATAACTTAATTTTAACAAAAAATGTCTATTCCTTGTTTCAATTATGAGACTATTTGTTTTCGGGCATTTTAAATATACTACTATATCCATAGTACATATCATTTCATTTACTCTCAAGTAATCACAACTACGTGAATTTGCTAAAATCATAAATAAGTTATAATTTTTTGTTTATCCTTATCACTATGCCTAGAAGAAAGTCAGTTTCTGTCCCTGTTAGAAGAAGTGAAAAGCAAAAGTATTTAGTCGAAATCACAGAAGACGATGATTATGTTATAATACCTAATGCTGATGATTCGGGTGAATCGGACATTCGTATTAAAGACGAAAATGAAAGCGATGAGAGTGAAGTTGAGTGTGATAAAACCAACTATGAAAGCTCTGAATTATCCGATTTCAAGTTTACACGTTATCAACAAATCTACGATAGTTATAATGACTCCCAAACGAAATTTGAAATGAATCACGATTATCAGTGGATTGATGGAGAAAAAGTCTATCGTGATGATCTTGAAAATGAATATTTTTTAACAAATCAAACGAAAAACAAAGTTTTAGGTTCCTTATTTACAGAATTATTTGAATTGTTTCTCTCAGTAGATTTGAAAGAGTACATATTAGAGTCAATAAAAATGAATGGTTTCGAAATTGATATGAAGAAATTTAATACATTTGTGAGAGTGATTATTTTTACTACATTCAACCAAAGAAATTTACAAAGAGCTTATTGGTCTGATGACCCTTTCATAAATGCTTGTATAGTTAAATCTGTAATCAGCCGTAATGAATTTGAGAAGATAAAATTTTCCCTAAAATTTTCGCGACCAGGAAATGAACGTAAAGATGATAAAGTTTGGCGTGTTCAACCAGTCCTTGACATTTTCAACAAAAACATCATGCAATTTGGTATTTTCTCTTCTGCGCTGAGCATAGATGAAATGATGTTAAAATTTTACGGTCGCTCTACGCTAAAACAATTCATAAGATCAAGACCTATAAGGTTTAGGATAAAGATATGGGATTTATGTAGCAGTTCTGGATTTTTGTTCAAATGTGATATTTATTGCGGTAAAAACTCTAAGAATAAATTTCTACCTAATTGTGCTCTTGGAAGTCGCGTAGTAATTGAGATGTTACAAGACTTATTACTCAATATTTCTCCTCGTAAGCGTTTCCAATACCATGTATACATGGATAATTTATTCACTTCTCCGTATTCGGTGCTGCATCTAAAGAAAAATTAACTACGAGTAACTGGTACCGTACGTCAAAACCGAGTGAATGTATCAAATAATATCAGTAAAAAAGACGTTCGAGGAACTTATGCCGTAAAAAATAAGACATATGGTGGTATCAATTTTATCATTTTTATGGACTCGAAACCATTAGGAACTGTAAAATGATACTGTAAAGTAGAAAAACTAAAAAAGACATAGATTATCCATGGTATAATAAGTACAAGGAAGAAGTCGATACTCATGATCAGCGCTGTAACTTTGTTACACCAACTATTAGATCAAAAAAACGGACCTTTATAGTTTTCATAAGAATAACCTAAGCTTCCTTAACAAATGCTTGTATTCTACGAAATATTTGCAGCAGTGATAAGAGAAATCTTTTAACTTCAGAGATAGCGTTAGATGTAACTAAAAAATATTTATCTAGGAATTAAAATGAATCAGCAAGACATAAACAAGTGATAGAAACCCTCAGAAACTGCGTAAATTGTCCAAAAAGAACTCGAAAATATTGTGTTGATTGCAAACTATATTATCGTAAAACTTGTTTTATAAATTCACATACAATTTTATTATGAGAAAGAAATAAAAAATTCAAAATATATAAAAACAACACAAAATAACAAAAAACAAAAAAAAATTAAAAAAAAAAAAAATAGAAAAAAAAAAAATGATTCTCTAATATCGGCCACCCCCCCTGTGGTGAGAATCGGGTAACATTGCAAGAAGTCAATGGCAAAGAGCCGATAAGCTATGGAAAGAGTCACGAATTGCCACTTTTTGGCTGTTACGTGTATAACTTTATAATTACTCAAAAACAATCAACATTTCGAAAAAATTTTACTAATAAAAAATCGTTTAGAATCGATTAAAAAATACGTGTGAATTTTTTCAGAATCTTTTGAGACATTTTTTGGATTTCTCGAAAAGTGGCTAGGTCCAAGAATTCAAAAACGTCTCAAAAAAATTTAAAAAAATTTACACGTATTTTTTGGTTAATTATAAGCACTTTTTGTTACGTAACATTTTTTCGTTAAGTTGATCTTGTTCTAGTAAATAACTGTCGAAGTTTTATTTTACACTGCATTGTTTAAACGGCCATTTTGAAGCAGCCGTTACAGCTTTTTGAAAACGGAAGATTGCATCAGAAAGACAAAAGATTAAGATCACTCATAATATAGATTTTTCCCATTTAAAGATATTAGAATTGATAGAAAATAATATGGAATTTATAAAAAAAAAAGAGGTCGAAAATTGTCATTTTTTAATTTAAGTCGAAAAAAATAATAAAGTGCATTTTTTTGAATTTCAGATAGCAGATTCTGAAAGAGCACACCCAAAAATAGTGGGTGAGGTACTTTTCAGAAAAAAAATAGATGAATTAGTCATATTTTAAAGGGGCTAAAGTTTATGTTCGCGGAGAGAGACTTCGGGCGGTAAAGGGTTAATTTAATTTAGTTCATTAATTTAATTTAATTATTGTTACTCAGACGCGCATTCTATTTTTATATTTTTATATTTCATATTTCTTTTATATATTACACATATTTTATACATATTATTTGCTATATTTTTGGTTATATATTTTATATCGTCGCTACATTCATAAGTCAAAACTTACTTTGTACTTATTAATTATATGACACATCGTTCAATAAGTCCCGAGACTAACAACGAAAACAACATTTTTTTTCAAAAATCATTTTTATTCATCAATATAATCTCCTTTTAGAGTGATACAATCTTTCCAACGCCTTTCTAACATTTCTATACCATTTTTATAGGAGGATTTATCCTTTGTAAGTTCGACAAAGTCAGTTTCGGCAATGACCTCCTCATTCGAGCCAAATTTTTTTCCCTGGAGCATTTTTTTGAGATCAGCAAAGAGCCAGTAGTCGCTGGGGGCTAAATTTGGCGAATACGGGGGGTGGGGAAGCAAATCTAAGCCCAATTCGTTCAATTTTGCCATTGTTTTCATGGACTTGTGGCATGGTACATTGTCTTGGTGAAAAAGGATTTTTTTCTTCTTCATGTGCAATCGTTTTGCTGCGATCTCCTCCTTTAAACGTACCAACAAGTCAGTATAATAATCACTGTTGATCGATTTACCTTTTTCCAGGTAGTCAATGAAAATCACGCCATGTGTATCCCAAAAAACAGACGCCATGACTTTGCCAGCAGACAGCTGCGTTTTTGGACGCTTTGGGCGGCTGGCGCCAGCCATGCGCTACTCAGATGATTGCCGATTCGACTCCGGAGTAAAATGATGTATCCATGTTTCATCCATGGTCACGTATCGACGCAGAAAATCGTTTTTATTGCGAGCAAATAGCGATAAACAGCTCTCTGAATCGTCGACTCGTTGCTGTTTTTGTTCCACTGAAAGCAATCGTGGCACCCACTTGGAAAAAACCTTTTTCATGCTTAATTTTTTATGAAGAATTGTAAATAAGCTTCCAGATGATATCTGTGTCATTTCTGCAATCTCACGGACCTTCACTTTGCGATTTTTTATTACAATTTTTAACACTTTACTCACATTTTCCTGTGTAACGGCTTCCAATGGCCTACCCGAACGTTCCGCATCGTTTGTGTCCGTACGACTACGTTTAAACTCAGCATACCAACGACAAATCGTTGGTTTGGATGGAGAGGAGTCTGGGTAATGCTTTTCAAGCCATTGCTGGGCTTCTACGGTGTTTTTACCCATTAAAAAACAATGTTTTATTAACACGCGAAACTCGCTTTTTTCCATTTTTCAAGCAAATTACAAAGTGGCTTTACTCTAACCTCGATAACTCTGCTGTCTGTGATCTGATTGACGTGAATTTTCACACGTTTTATGTAAAGGTTCGCACTTTATGGAAACGTTGCCAGTTTGGTACTACTAGCACCATCTCTGGGTTAGTCTCGGGACTTATTGAACGATGTGTTATATACAATGCCGTCGAAGTGCACAACTTGTCTTAAGGATTTTACGGCTGCATCTAAACCTCAGCATTGCACTAAATGTGGACATCTTTTCGATTCTACTCGTGCGAAACTATCAAAAATAAAGGATGATACTGGTTGGGGATGATACTATTGGCTCTACTTCCAGCACCACTAATCTGGGAACTCCAGTGGATACAATGTCCCGTTCTTCTGCCCCATCTACTGTAATAACTGCAACGCAGCAGACACAAGATTTACTCGCTGTCTTAGTCTCTAGGATGGACAAACTTGACCAGCTTGACACTATGGGTATACAGATAAATTCACTGATTTTGAGCGTTGCAGCACTAGAATCTAAGATGGAGAACATTACTTCCACGCTTTCTTAACGTGTCGATTCTAACGACCTCAGGATTACGAAACTACAGCAGGATCAACAGCTACTGATTGAAAAAGTGGATAGTCTCTCAAGTGGTACTACTATGAATAACTCACCTGGTGGTGTAAACTCTACTGCTATCTCCGGCCTAGATCGGGCTAACAAAGCCCTGGCGAAGAAGTTGAATGAGCTCTCTCATCAGCAACACAGGTTGGAGCACTTTGCTGGTTTTATTTTGACGGGTCTTGTCCGCGTGAGTTCATCAACATCAAAGCGGCTGTTGGAGCCGTTTTTTCTGCGCTTGATCCGACTATTACTGCCGAGGACGCTATGTCTATGAGACAGCTGCGGGCACAGAATATAGTCAATACCTCATCTACTGGATCAACATCTGACTCTTCTAGACTCACAAATAGGCATATGCCCCTCTTGGTAAACTTAAAAAGTGCAGCCCTAGCTCATGGTGTAATAGCGTCCAAGATTCGTGCAAAAAGCTGCATACAGATCAAATTGCTCCAGCACTCTCGTCCTTTATGCAACCATTGATCTCTATTACTCCAGCGCATATCAACTTAAATGAGTTTCTCCCGTCAGCTCTTTACTAGCTTAAAGTGCGCCTCCTGGAAAAGTCAAGGGACAAGAGGCTGAATTTTTCCGTCTTATTGAGAAATGAACGGGTTTTTGCTCATTATAAGATTAGAAGCCTCTCAGTGCCAATCGATACTGAAGAAGATCTTGTAAATTTTTTAAACATGATTGTGCCAACCACCGCCAGGATTCAGCCTGCAACGTCCAATTAGAAAACCCAAGCGCCACTACTATACAGGTATGCTCTCTCTCTTCATCTACTTCTGCCCCTCCCTCTCTTCATACTTTATCTCCTCTCTCTATTTCTCCTCATAATTCGAGGCATTGTGCCAGAGAGGCTGGTCTTCGAGTCTGCCATTTCAATGCCAACTCGATTCGAGCGCACATTGAGCTGGTCAGGCTATTTTTGGCTTCTCGCCCCTATTTTCACGTAATTGCTGTAACTGAGACTAAACTTGGTCCTATTGTTGATAACTCTTTGGTACTACTTGAGGACTTCACGTTGTACCGCTGTGATCGTCATACGAGAGGTGGTGGTGTTGCACTTTATATTCATAATTCACTTTCATCCACGTTTTTATGTTCCTCGACGCACGTCTGGACTGCTCGGCCTGGGCTACCTGAATATCTATTTTACGAGGCAAGATCGTCGTATTCTCCTGCCATCTTCGTGGGAGTGGTTTATCGACCACCACATGCTCTATTTTTGGCAAATAGTGACTTTATACCTTTACTCAGCTCTGTTACACACAATTATAGCACTAAAATATTGCTGGGCAACTTTAATACAGATCTCTCTGATTATAGCGATGATGCCATATTCCTGATGAGCTTATTCAATGAGAACTTGCTATTCTGTGTACCTTACAGGAATACACATCATAGTGCTACATCAGATATCTGGCTCGATTTATGCATTGTGGATGCCAACGACGTTATCTTTGATTACTGGAAGACGGTTTCACCATTTATTGACGGACATGACTTGATTACTACTACCGTACTTCCTCTATCACTAAATCACCATTACAAAATTTTACCTATCGCGACTTTAACTCAACAAACACTACTGCTTTACTGACATACTTACGCACAAACGCGTACCTCAAAGACTGCTCAACCTGTGCTGGTGCGGCTCCTTTTGAGGATTGCTTATCCTGCTTTTACTCACATCTCAATGATGCAATCGCATTATTTGTTCCTGCTAAAAACGTCTGTCAGAGGAGTATCCACCGGCCTTGGTAAAATCCTAAAATATATAGACTGCTAGATGACAGGGACAGACTCTACAGATGTTTTAAACGCTCGCGACTATGTTTTTAGTCTGATTACATCATCTTAACAATGCTACCATCATGACAGACTTTCTTATATCGCGGACTCAAGAGCCCTATGGAAGGAGCTTCGCCATCATGGTATTTGTGCGCCTGCTACTGCGTCTCATCAGACTTTTTCAGCTTCTGAGCTCAATGAATATTTTGCGGATCTGGCCCATGATTCAAATGCTCTCTCAATTGATGAATTTGTTTTTTTTCTTAGCTCCGAATATAGCTACAAACCACTATTTACTTTTAGTCCTGTCATTCTGGCCGAAGTACGCAGTGCAGCCTCTCACTCCACATCCCAAGCTAGAGGATTCGATGGTTTCCCACAAGCATTCATCATGGATACCTTCCTCGTACTTGGACCTACCATATGTAGTATCGTTAACGACTCTCTAAAGGACTCTATTTTTCCTTCTATCTGGAAAAAATCACTCGTAATTGCGCTGAATAAGACTACGTGGCCTAAATATACCATATATGGGTGATATACGCCCCATTTCGCTGCTGTCGTTTCTCTCGAAAATTCTTGAGCGCCTTGTCCACTAACAGCTCTACAACTATTTGGAAACTCGAAAATTGTTCGATTCTTTACAATCTGAATTTCGAAAGGGACGCAGCACCTAGACGGCACTTCTTAAATTGACAGATGACGTTAGAGCAGGAATGGATAAGCGCTGTGTCACTTTGCTACTCATGTTTGACTTCAGCAAAGCCTTTGATAAAGTCTGCGATGTCAAACTGCTGCGTAAGCTACTTGCTCTGGATATATCACCAGATGTTGTTAGGTGGTTTGCCTCCTACCTCTCTAATAGGAAACAGGCAGTGTTGGACGCTAATGACTGCCCCTCTTCATTTCTGTAACTTAATACAGGAGTCCCTCAAGGTTCTGTACTAGGTCCTCTACTATTTCTTATTGGGTTGTTTGATAATTAATATCGTTTTTTTTATGTTTTTCAAAGTGAATTTATTTATATTAACAACAAACATTAATCAATGATATATTGACCGTTTTGTTGGATAACCTTTTGCCATCTTGCGGTAAGTTGAAAAATTCCATGTTCGAAGAAGCCTTGGTTTTTAGAAGCGAAAAACTGGTCCAACTCATTTTTAACAGCCTGATCGGAATCAAAAGTTTTACCATTCAAATGGTTTTTAAGGAAGCGAAACAAATGATAGTCTGATGGTGCTAAGTCAGAGCTATAAGGTGGATGTGGCATCAGTTCCCAATTGAGCTCCATTAATTTTTGACGGGCTATCAAAAAGGTGTGAGGTCTGGCGTTATCATGATAGAACATCACACCTTTGCGATTGGCCAGTTCAGGGCGTTTTTTCTTGATTGCTTCGCTCAATTTCGATAGTTGACGACAGTAGACATTCGTATTAATAGTTTGGTTTCTTGGAAGCAGCTCAAAGTAGACTGTACTCTTGTAATCCCACCACACGGAAAGCATAATCTTCTTTTGGTGAATATTGGCTTTGGATGTCGATCGCGGGGGCTTATCTTGCTTGATCCATGATCGTTTTTGGACTACATTATCGTACACAATGCATGTTTTATCACCTGTTATGATTCTTTTTAGAAATGGGTCGTTTTCGTTACAATTCAGCAAAGAGTCGCATATGTTAATGCGTTTGGTGAGGTGGATTTCCTTTAATTCGTGAGGAACCCAAACATCCAGTTTGTTTACGTAACCAAACTGTTATAAGTGCAAGTAAACAGTTGAATTCAGTATGCCGAGCTTCTCTGCTATCTCTCGAGTTGTCATATGCCAGTTAGTTTCGATAAACGCCTTTACTTTGTCGTCATCAGTAGTGGTTGGACGACCAGTATGTGGTGCATCTTGGACATTAAAATTTCCAGAACGAAAGCGAGCAAACCAACGCTGAAACTGGCGTTCAGTAAGGCAGTTCTCACCATAAACTTCACACAATTTCTTCCGAGCTTGCACCGCATTTTTGCCCTTTCGGAAGTAAAACAATAAAATATGCCGATAATGCTCACTTTGATTGTCCATTTTCAACATCATTTTTAACCAACTTGTTATTTACTAATGACGCTCAGTTTTTGACAGAAGATAATGTACAGTCTAACCTTTATAATAGTATATGATAATGTACGCCACGCAACCACTACTACATGAAATATGCAGTTCACACCATCTATAAAAAAAGCGACATTAATTATCGAACAACCGAATATACATATATATCAATGATGTTGCTGTTGGCTTTGACTCCTTGGTTAGTCATTTCGTTTATGCGGATGACCTCCACATTTATTTGACGTTTTCTCTGTCTGATATTCTAACCACGACTCAACTAATGAGTAGTCAAGCGCAGCTTGTCTCTGAGTGGGCCGATGCAAACAATTTTAGCCTGAACGTTCGCAAAACCAGAGCTATAGTGTTCGGATCTTATTATTACATTAACATACTCTTGTGTTTGAACATCCATGGAGTTATCGTTAGAGGTTCACTTGTTAATTTAGAATCCTCAATTCGTAATCTTGGAGTGCACCTTGACTCTAAGCTAAATTGGAAGGAGCATATGTCATATGTGTGTCGCAAAGCTAACTCGCTGTTATATCGCCTCAATTATTTCCGTCTAAGTACGAATTTTCTATTAAGAAAACACCTCATTGAAACGCTACTATTTCCATTGTTGGATTACTTTTATTTAGTTTACTGTGATATTTCCCAGAAACAAGATTTGAACTTCAAAGGGTCATTAACTCTGGTATACGATACATCTATGGTTTAACTAGGCGTGAGCACATCTCCTCGTATAGAATCACCCTTACTTGGCTGACCACTAAAGTACGAAGACATTATTTTACAGCTTCTGCTCTCTTTTCAATGTTCAAGGATTCGGCTCCTTCTTATCTCGTTGCGAACTATTAGTGGACTCAGGCAGAGAGGCCTACTCGGGGAGATGTGAGACCGTTGACCATTCCTCCCTCGGCTACAGTGTGTTTCGAGAAATCTTTCACTATTATCTCCTCTCGACTCTGGAATAGCCTCCCTTCTACCTTCTATTCTATCTCTATCTACTCTATCTTCAAATCTTCTGTTTTCACATTTCTTCTTAATCTTAAGAGAGAGCATCCTCCGGTACTCAGGCCAGATAGTAATTCCTTACTTTCTAGTTTGAGCTTTATTGTATTTGTATTCGTATTTGCTAGTTTATAGTTTAGTTTTTAGTTTTTAATTATACACATTGTGTCCCATGGAAAACGGAACTTTTTCAAAACATCGATTTATATTGGCGCCACCTATTAGTGGATTTTAGCAATAGAAAGATCCATTCTTAACTGACATCCTGTCAAAATTGTATGACATTTGGTTCAATGGAAACCAAAATATCGCGCTCAAAGTGACAGTGCGTTTGTGGCATCGGTCGAAAAATGAACTTCAATCAAAGAGCAAATATTAAGTTCTGTTTTAAACTCGGTAAATCCTTTACTGAGACGCATAATTTGGTGAAACAAGTTTATGGCAATAATTGTCTATCCCGTATTAGAGTGTATGAGTGGTATAAGCGGTTCCAGGAAGGTCGTGAAGACATTCAGGACGACGAACATCCAGATCCTTCGAATACCGCGGTTACTCAAAGTAACATTGAAAAAGTGCGTGAATTTATAAAAAATAAGCCAAAATCTTCATTGCGATACATGGAAATGGGATTGAATATGTCCAAAAATTCAATTTATCGCATTTTGACCGATCATTTGAATGTATGGAAGGTGCGTGCACGCTTTGTTCCACACAAATTGACCGACTACGAAAAATTGCTCCTAACTCAACATTGTAAGGATTTGATTAAAGAGTCAAAAAAGGACCCAAACTTGAAATATTCAATTGTGACTGGTGACGAGACATGGTGTTATCAATATGATCCTGAAACCAAGCGTCAAAGTGCTGAATGGAAGCACCCAACCGAGCGCAATCCGAAATAAAGTCGTCTTGAAAAGTCAAAAGTTAAGACAATATTGATTTGTTTCTACGATTTGGAGGGTATTATTCATCGTGAATTCGTTCCACCTGGTCAAACGATTACTGCTGTGTTTTATCTCAGTGTTATGAAGCGTTTGCTCAGCCGTACTCGTCGTGTGCGGCCACAATACCGTGAAAAAGGGAGCTGGCGTTTGTTGCATGATAATGCCCCGTCTCATCGATCGAACTTGATCACGGATTTTTTGATCAAAAATTCCATTTTAACCATCAACCATTCACTGTACTCGCCGGATTTGGCTCTGTGCGACTTCTACTTGTTCTCCAAATTGCACTTGCGTATGAAAGAAAAACGTTATACCGACGTAGAGGCCATCCAAAGAGCGACGACCGACATACTAAAGTCGATGGATAAAAATGATCTTAAAAACTCATTCGATATGTTAATTGATCGTGCAAAACGTTGTATTGATGCAGAAAGAGACTATTTTGAATAAAATAAATGAGATTTGCCGGAATATTGATTTTTGTCTTTATTTTGAAAAAGTTCCGTTTTCCATGGGACACACTGTGTAATATTTTAAGCTATTTTGTTTACCATGTACAACATAATGCATATAAATAAATAATTATCTATCTAACTTTCTATTTCTCTCTCTCTTTCTCTCTCTCTCTCTCTCTCTCATTGCATCCACTGTTAGTAGATGTGTGCGGACTCCAACCACGTCCGATATTGTGATGTACGACCAATCTTTTACTCCTCCAAATTACGATTTTGAAGTTCCTTTTTTATGGAAAAAAATATTAAAAAGAACAAATTTAACAATAATGAAAAGTTAAAAAACTTCAAAATGATCGCTAAGAAAAAAAACTATTAATATTTTTGTTTAAATAAAATTCAACTGATAATTTTTATCAGCTTAAACTTTTTTAATTCGTAATTTAAAAATTATATTGGGAGTGTGAATAAGTTCTCGCCGTTTCACTGTCAGATGGCGGAACAAAAATTTTGTGTGTATAGTTCAAGATGATGATGCATCTATATTGAAGTTCTATAACCTATGTTTAAAATTAGTGCGTGTCTTTTCATTAACCTATAAAGAACATTATCTTTTTGTAGCGTAAAACATGTCAAATTTCGTACCAAATAAACCGTTTTTGCGGGAAATTTTACTGTACTATTTTATTCAGAAGAAATCTGCAGCTGAAGCACACAGAATTCTTGTAGAAACCTATGGTGATCATAATCTATTGGAAAGAACATGTAGAGATTGCTTTAACCGATTTTAAAATGGTGATTTTGGTCTTCAAGATAGAGAACGCAGTGGTGCGCCAAAAAAGTTTCAAGACGAAGAATTAGAAACATTACTTGCTGAAGATCCATTTCAGACGTAATTCAATGTTGCAAAATCATTAGAAGTTGATTGAACAACAGTTTCGTAATGTCTGACAGCATTAGGAATAATACAAAAGGAAGGATCTTGGGTGCCGTACGAACTGAAACCGAGAGACGTCGAATAGCGTCTTGTCACGCGTGAACAGCTGCTTCAACGACAAAAAAGAAAAGGTTTCTTACATCGTATTGTGACTGGTAATTAAAAGTGCATAAAAAATCGTGGGCTAAGCCCGACGAAGCAGTAGCATCAACGCCAAAGTGGAATATCCACGGTTCCAAGCTCATGATGTGCATTTGGTGGGATCAGCTGGGGGTAGTGTATTACGAGCTGCTCTAACCCAACCAAACCATCACAGGAGATCTCTATCGACGACAATTGATTCGTCTGAGCCGAGCATTAAAAGAAAAACGGCCGCTATACAAGCAAAGATACGATAAGATGATTTTGCTGCATGATAACGCTCGGCCGCATGTCACGTCATTGGTCAAAACGTACCTGGAAACGCTGAAATTGGAAGTCCTACCCCACCTGCCATACTTTCCAGACATTGCGTCTTCTGATTACTATTTATTTCAAACGATGACTAACGACCTGGCTGAGGAGCACTTCACTTCGTATGAAGAAACAAAAAAATGGATCGATTCGTGGATAGCCGCATAAGAAGTGTCGTTTTTTCGACGTGGGATTCAAATGCTGGCAGAAAGATAGGAAAAAGTAATCTCCCGCGATAGGCAATACTTTAATTGACTTGTTCTTTTATTATTTTTTTTTAAATAAAGGATTTATTTTCACAAAATATGGCTAGAACTTAATCACACTCCCAATATTAAAATAAAAATATAAATTTTTCTCATATTTATTCCATGGTCCTTCACCTAGATTCTCCAAGTTGTGTCTATAAAAAAAATTATACATTAAATGTTACCTTAAAAAAAATAAAATAATATATTAAAAAATTATAATCATTAATATTCAAACATACCTTCGTCCAAAAAATTTTCTTGCGCATAATCTTACATGCGACTTTCTTCATTTTTTTTTTCCCCATTTTTTATGCTGTTCTTTTTCATTGCATCCATCGTTGTCGAATCCCTCTTTGTTTCCTTGATCTTGATCGTGCTCTTCAACTCGTCTTCTTTGAATAGGTGGAGAATGAAGGCTTCTACGTTCATTATTTCTTAATAATTGACATTGTAATCGTTCTTTAGTTCTCTTTAAAGCTACTTACATGGCGTGATCCAAATCCGCTTCAATGATATGTTGAACATAGGTGATACCATTCATGGCTTCTGAAAAAATGAAAAAAGCAATATTAAAACTCATTTTATTTCAGATAGTTAATATTTATTCACATATTAAATGTGTGTGCGTGCATGCGTGCGCGCGCGTGTGTGTGTGTGTGTGATGGTGAGTGCGTGAGTGTATGTAAGTATTTAAGTGTGAGTGTGTTTGAATATGTCAAAGTGTATTAGTCTTTGTAAGTGTATGTGAGTGCATGCATGTATGTGATATATTTCAGTAAGTATTAATAAATTAAATATTACCTTCATAAGCCCTTGCAAATCGTCTTCTTTTTAATTTTCTTGTTATAGGTGTTCCTTTCCATGATATATTTTGTAGAAGGTCTTTATTAGACTGCAGACCTTCTTTAATGTATCAAGATGCGCCATCGACCGCATTGAAACCACCAAGGTAAATGATACATTCAACTTGAATAAGAATTTCAATGAATTAATAAAAAAAGTGATGTTAATATTATCCAATTTAAGGGGTCTGTCTAGTAGCTCGCGCCGAAAAAAACGCGATTTTCGTGATTATTTCTTGGGATACTGGATAAAGGTAATGATATAAAAGTTATTAGGCTTAGTAAATACACTCTTGAAATACATAAAAAAAATTTTTTCTTTTATTTTATACATGTATTATGACCAAAAACGTCAGCCAAACGCAACACCTCGAAAAATAGGTAGGTCCGCCTTGTTGATAAAATCTCGGAGCTGTGTTGTCTGAAACAAAAAAATTAAAGTGCTTTAGGTTCGGTATGACAATGGCTATGTCCCCTATGAATTTTATTTAATTATGTTAAAAAATAAAAAAATGGTGAAGAAAAAACAAAAAATTTTCAAAAAACCGGTTTTTTTTCGCCGATTTTTGAAAAAAAAATATAGTAAAATTCAAAATTTTTAAAAAAATTTATAGGGGGCATAGCGATAGGTTTAAAGAATATGTGGTTCAAATTTCATAAGGATCGGTCGAGTAGTTTCGAAAATTTCATCAACAAGGCGAGTAAAAACGTTGTTTCGAGAAAAACGCTTTTAAATTTTTTTTTACATGAAATTCTTCAAAAAAATTACTTACACCTAGTCAGCGATGCCTGGACCATACAAAATTCCTTCAGATTGTTCGAAGAGTTGACTTTCTTCCAATCTTTTCTTTCAAAAGTGAGTTACTAGACAGACCCCTTAATTTCACATATAACACCATCGTAAATTTCTGTTTCGTTATCAAATGCCTGTAGCTCTTTAATGGTTTTGAATGGCAATCATGCTGAAGTTCCTTTTCTTTCTCGTTCATTAATTAGAAACTTCTTTAGGAGACTTGTATTTTTTCTGAAAAATATTAAATAAATATTAGAACATGATTTTTATAAACATGAATGATTTTTCATTCTCCTGTTCCTTTTTCATCTCTCGAAAGATCTCGTGCACTTGGCTAAAACAAAAAATAATGAAATTATTGTAACGTAAATTTTAAAAGAAAAAGAATTTATAAAAAGAAGAAAATTAACTGATAAACTAAATGATATCAAAATTGTCGATCTGTTAGAATTTAAGGTACCCATTGGAATATAAGAAAGAAACACTGCTATTGATTAACATAAGAAGTGTGAGTGTACACGCGCGTACGTGCGTGTGTACGTGCGTATGTGAATGTATGAGTGTTTATAGTGAGTGTAAATGTGCTTAAGCTGAGCGTATGAGAGTGTGAATGTGAGTGAGTGTGTGTAAGTGTAAGTGTATGAATGTTTGTTTATGCGCGCGAGTGTGTATGAAACCTATAAATTACATAAAAATTAATAATAAAACAGGGGGTTGGCGCAAAAAGTGTACAAGGCGCAAAGAATATACTATGTTTTTTCTACGTTTAGCCTCTATGAATCGCGAGAAATAATTTTGTCGACTATTGTCCCACGACCGCGTCCGAAAATTCCATATTATCCCAAAAAGACATACAAAAGCATTTTGTATGCACTTCATTTAAAAAGATAACAAAAATTTGATTTAACAACGAAGAGTATTTATATATACCTAGAGATTTACCAGGTGTACAAGTATGAAATGCGGATTTTAGACAACAGATGGTGTACCAATGCAGTTTAAGCTGTTATGATTTGACACTGCGCCATTTTGTTGTGTCATCAGCAAGTTCAGACGCGCATTAGTGATAGACTGAAAAAGTGTGTGCATCGTGTTG
This sequence comes from Chalcis sispes, assembly GCA_949987625.1. Lineage (NCBI taxonomy): Eukaryota > Metazoa > Arthropoda > Insecta > Hymenoptera > Chalcididae > Chalcis > Chalcis sispes. Next base: position 16,855,951 of record OX465098.1, on the reverse strand, counting down.
TATTGTTGTGTTTAATATGTCAAAATTTATACCGAACAAAGAGCATTCGCGGACAGCATTAATTTTTGTTTTTATTTGAAGAAAACTGCTGCTTAATCCTTTCGGTTACTACGAAAAGCTTATGGTGAACAAGCTCCATCGCAAGATACGTGTGAACGATGGTTTCAGCGTTTCAAAAAAGGTGACTTCGACGTTGCAGACAAGGAACATGGAAAACCGCCAAAAAAATTCGAAGATATAGGTTTGCAAGCATTGTTGGACGAAGATGATTCGCAAACACAAAAACAACTCGCACAGCAATTAGGAGTTTCCCAACAAGCTGTTTCCAATCGCCTACGAGCGATGGGGAAAATTCAAAAGAGCGGTAGATGGGTACCACATGAGTTGAATGACAAGCAACTGAAAAATCGCAAAATCAGGTTTGAAATTTTGCTTGTTTGGTACAAAAGGAAGTCGTTTTTGCATCGAATAGTAACAGGGGATGAAAAGTAGATTTATTTTGAAAATTCCAAGCGCAAGAAATCATGGGTAGATCCAGAAGCACCATCCACATCGACCGCAAGACGAAATCGTTTTGGCAGAAAGACGATGCTCTGTGTTTGGTGGGATCAGAGGGGCGTGGTCTATTATAAGCTATTGAAACCTGGGAAAACAGTTAATACTACACGTTACCAACAACAATTAACCGATTTAAACCATTTGCTGCTTGAAAAAAGGCCATAATACCGAAAGAGGCAACACAAAATAATTTTTCTCCATGACAATACTCCATCACATACGGCAAAACCGGTTCGCGACACATTGGAAGCACTCAACTGGGAAGTTCTGCCTCATGCGGCTTACTCATCAGATTTGGCTCCTTCTGATTACCACTTGTTTGCATCGATGGGTCACGCACTTACTGAGCAGCGCTTTAATTCCTATCAAGATGTCAAAAAATGGCTCGATGAATGGTTCGCGGAAAAAGGGGAAGATTTCTACTGGCGTGGTGTTCACAAATTGCCCGAAAGATGGGAAAAATGTATAAAAAGCAATAAAGCATACTTTGAATAAAGCACTTCTTATTATTCTACCAAATTTAACGTGTTATTTTTTCTTTTAAAATCCGCATTTCATACTTGTACACATGGTAGAACATAAAACAAAATCAAAGAAATCCGATACTTCAATAAAAAATGTGACCACTAAATAATATTGTTTACCTTCTTGTTCAATAATATTTTTTATGATACATATTCTTGAATCATGAAGGATAACTGTGTTGTTACTTTCTTTTAAGGGGTTACCCCCAGTTGTAGCTCAACAAAAAAGGCCTTTTTCATGAATTTTTTTAAAGAAAACTACAAAACTTTTTAAAACGATTATTATATCATCTTAAAGAATACATCTTGAAGAACTTTCAGTAATTTTTTTATTGCAAAATATTACATTGTTAAGTGGCAAATGGCCGCCAATGAAATAGTGTTTTGATTTATACGGTTTGCGGTGACCAGCATTGCGGCGAAGTGGGTCATTTGAAACAAAAAATGTGGATATATTTAGTTAAATATAAGTATAAACTAGTCTTTAATCAAAGGATTAAAAAAATATTTATTTTTCACAAAATGGCGGACAGTCAAAGTTAATGGTTCGATTTTAACGGAAAAAAACGGCCGTTTTTTGGCTATAAAACGGCCATTTTTTTTTTAAACAAAAAATTGAACGATTAAAAACTACATTTTTATGTATTAAATAAGCCTGCAAAATTTCAAGAAGATCGGTTTATCAGTGTTTGAGTAATCTTGGTCACTGACTTCAGAAATGCCATTTCGAGAAAAATGCGTTTAAAGTTTTAATTGCCGGTTGTTTACACAACAGATTCTTCTCTTTCAACGCTCATATCTCAGTCAATTTTGTTCGGATCGACTTGAAATTTCCAGGTCATATTCTCAGATACTTATACTTAAAAAAAATGCAATTAACAAAAAATCGATTTTTTCAAAGTCGCAAGTGGGGGTAACTCGTTAATGATAAACATATCAAATTATAATACATTTTTGAATACTGGCGAAATCCAATACGAAGATTATTGGTTGGTATAATAGACCCTTTATAGTGCCTTCCTGATAATCTAATCTCGTAAGCATCTTTGGAGACTTTACTAACTTTTCCATGAGTATTTTTGCTCTCCTGTTTGTAATCTGTTGAAGATGCAGATTATATTTTCGGTAGACTTTACAAAAGTACATAATGTTATTTTTATTAGAGAAAGCCGAATATGAATCTAAAGGATCGAATCGTCTCACATCTTCTATAAGATGTAATAAGCCGTGGTTTACGTAAGTTAAAAATTCAAGACCATAAACTTCTTCAGCCCTATAAATGAAAATTTTAATTACCAATTCTGCAAAATTAAGATGTTCCTCGGAAGGAGAAATATTTATATAAATCCTCAAAACTGAATGAAACAATAAAAAATGGACATAAACGGCCGAGTTAAATAATCCTAAAAATGCGACCGGACCACTATAAAGAAGAATTTGACGCAGTTCTGTACCTTTGAATTTGCTGCGTTTGAAACATCGAAAGGTTTTCGAGCGAAATCAATAGGACAGAATTGCATAATTCTTAGAAGCCTTTATGATAGCAAATCAACACTTATTTTCGAAAGTTTTGCTGATTTAGCATACTTTCCATCTATCAAGGCAAATAAAACCTTCCATAACATCTAAAAAACGAGATGCATACAATCGAATACAGTTTGCATGATTAAACTAACTGGAAGACTATCAAGTGCACCTTTACCTTCTTTATGATTTCTCCATCAACTTTTGATATATATTCTACGTCTGTTCGTAACCTATGATTTGTGCCCCAAAAAATCGTAACACGGTTTCGACAAATATATTCTCTTAACCCTCTGTAGCGCGGTGTGACATTTCTGTCACAAAGCGATTCTTTGCCTACCACAATTCAAATAATTTTTCTAGTCCCTTTTAAGTCGATGTAACATTCGCGTAACAAACCGATGTATCGACTTAGTATAACACAAAAAATGTAGAAGGCGTTAGTGCCGCGTGCAAGCCAGTGTTCGCCGGCCGATCAGTTCAAACCACCTACGTGCTTTTGAAAAATAATTCAAAAATAGAAAAACGTGATGAAAACTGTGTGTTTTTGTAAAATATATAAGGTAAGTACATGTTCTTTGTGGTATAGATAAGGTTTTTGTGTAATTGAAATATTTCGATGAGTTTGACTTTGTGTCGATGCAGTGTAACATTTCTGTAACACTCCCTAAAATTGTGTTTGTTTTCAAAATTTATAAAAATAAACAGAATTTCGAAAAGCACGTGTATTTTTATTTATTTAGATAAATGATTTTCACTACTTATTTTAAAATTTTAAGATGTTGCCCTACAGAGGGTTAAAACCCAACACCCTGAACAAGGAGCACGAGAATCGTGATCAAAATAGCCTAGAATAAAAGCTTGAGCTGGAACATCTGCGATGAAGCATCTTATTTCGAAAGGTGTTTCAATCCTTTTAAATTTAACTCGACCTTTGCTTAATGATGAAATCAAATCATTGACAAGAAGTTTCATCAAATCAACTGTGCTATTCGGTTTTGAAGAACCTTTCCAAATACCTGAGACTTCAGGTTTACTATTGGGAATATTAGCGATTCTAATTTCAATAGGCCATATAAGAATATTTGAAGCTCTATGTAAAGAAGCTTTATCGCTACTAAAATGGATTTGTAAATTTTATAGAATTAACTGTTCGGGAGTGGATTAAAGAATAATCGAAATAGCTTCATTAAATCCTAGATGAAAATATTTACCCCCAGCGATAAACTTAGTAACTTCTGCATAACAAGTACCCAATAGTGACCGAGAATCTTTCTTCAAATCTTTGAAATAAGAGTGAGTTTTCAAAAGATTTAAAACAGCTTTCATTTGCGTTTAAGGGAAGGTTTACCTTTTTATTGACCAAAACAACAGTTTTTTTTTTTCATAGAAGGAAATTAATAAACAACTCAAATTGTTTGCTACTTGTTTAATACAATAAAAATTACAAAAAAAATTTTTTTTATGACAAAATATCGTGACGGTAATTAATGGCACGCCCCGTAAAGTGACATCTTCAAAAAAGGTGTCCCGCTATTGGCCACTCTAGCACCTACAAAAATGAACTAAAATTAAAAATCGAAAAAGTTTTATAAAATATATGAGTGTAGTTGGCATCTGACCTACAATCATCGCTAAAAATAAAAAATTAACAAAATGGCGGGCATTTGAATTTTTTTTTTCATTATTGAGTTTTTTTTCACTCTTTAAAGTACTCTAAAAATAAAAATAATGCATGTATCATCTTAATTGTAGTCCACTTTCCGATAAATACTTTAACAATTAAAAAAAAAAAAAAGGCGATCCATCGAGTAGTTTTTAAGTAATCGTGGCCAACAGTTCGAAAAACGTGGTTTCGAGAAAAACGCGTTTAAAAATTTGATTAACGATTAATCTGTGTTAACGTCGGTCTCGTTTTTGTTCCATAGCTTAAAAAAAATATATATATACGACCAAACGGTTTTGGGAATATATTCTACACGTAATTAACTACAAAAAAATGTAAAAAAAGAAAAATCGATTTTTTGGTTCAGAAAAAGGTAAACCTCCCCTTAATTCATGTTAACTCTAATCCCGTGTCACTGTTTTCAGCACACATAAACCTTGAATATGGGTCGTTCGCGTCCGCTGCTCATTTAACTTTGTTATTTCATAAGGAAAAATCTGAAAAAATTCGTAAGTGTTCTTTGGACTCCTAACTATGCGATAGAATTGTTGTCAGACCCGGAAGTCCCTTTTTCAATAAACATTTTCATCAAAATTTGGAGGCATGTAGGCTGTTGACACAAACGACCCATGTTTAAGGGATTAGGGTTAATCATTAAAAAACGTCGCTAAGACCTGCTTTAAATTCAGATAACGATTCTTGCTCAGGCAAAAAATCATCTTCAAAAGGGTTATTATCGAATTCTGAATCATTCGAAGAATCCGAATTGTTAAATGAATCAGAAATACTCTGATTTGAAGAATTACTGTTACAACATTACATTACCAATCGCTTCAACAAAAACAAATGACTCGACGTCAGGATTATTTATAACGGATAGTCCATCATTAGCGTCTCTAAAATCAACTTCATCTTAGTGACTGCTACGCGACCTGGATTCTAAACACCTGATTTTTCTTTGATATTCTAAGGAACAGTTTTCTAAATGCTTCCGCGAAATAATCAATGTATGTTTTGCCTTAAAAAGAAAAGCGTCGTCCCTGTATCACACTTTGCCTGGTGTCTAATTCATCCCTATTATAAACCAATCGGCAAGCATCTATCCTTTTTCCTTTCCATTCTCACTATCTCAAACCTCCATTAACACATCTACATAACGTACTATATTTGTTGCATCATTTCCTTTCACTCAAAATTGGGGATTTTCATTAATTATCGAAGTATTATGCTTCGAAAGAGACGCACTTAAAACACTCTTTCGCGACTCGATCAAAAGGACTTTAAGGCCAGGTTACCCCAATAAACGTAATTTTTTTCAATACATTTTATTCATAGTACGAAACATGTTGAGTAATCAATTTTTTTACATATGAAAGCACATATATAAATTTACTTGAAATAATTTTTTTTTTTTTTTTTCAAAATGGCGGTCCTGAAAATGGCTGCTGAAACTCATCTGATTCACAGATGGATGACATCATTTCTTGGAAAAGAATTATCTGAAAGCAAAAAACAAAATGGTTTCATGTTCTGTATCGAATTGGCTATGGCCTTAAGCAGAATGAAATATTTTCAATGAAAAAAAACAAAATGGCGGACTTTTGAATTTTTTTAACATTTTTTTTCACTTTTAATTGTTTATAACTTTTTTAAATAATAATGAATATTTCTGGTTCTGCTTGAGGCCATAGCCAGACATCCAAAGAGTAAAATGCCGTTTGGTTCATATCGATAAGTGCAATAGTTTTGAAATGAGAGTGTCATCCATGCGAAAAAACGTGGTTCGGAGAAAAATCAGTTCAAAGTTTTTATTCGTAAAAAATCGTAAAAAAAATGAATTTACCGCAGCGCTCCCCACTCTTTTATACCTGCTTCTCGGTCTTGCTGACCTTCGGGACTAGTTCTATACTATTTCTACGAGTATACTGTAGCAATTTATGAAAAAAAAAAAATTTCGATTTTTTCAAAATTGTTTGGGGTAACCTGGCCTTAAGATGTAGCGCGTCATTTACTTTGCAATTTCACGCTATTTTATATTATTCTTTGTATTATGCATTTTGAGGTTTTTATAGGATAAAATGCATATATTGTTGTAATACATATTAAATGCTTGTGTTGTATTGTTATTTCAAAGGAGTAAATAAATTTTATTACTTTAAAATTTAATCTCGAGTTATTTCACTCCTAACATATTTCCTTATCTGTGGCTCCTGCATCCCGGAGAACACCAGAAAGTGTTGGCCAACAAAAACTAAAGGAGTCCAGCACGTCGAAACTTTAAGCATAAGACCTGCTGTATCTTTAACTTGCACATTACATGGTTGCGATTTTAGACGTTACCATTACAAATATGATAAAAATTAGGAAGAAAAAAATTTTAAAATATCCTATATATTGAAAAATATTAGGTGTAGTAAAAAGTAATCCATTATTTTGCCAATAGATGGCTTTAGTAGTCTGTATCTCCTGTTGTAAAAGTGCGATCGGTTTACACTAGATGGCGTTAGAAAGATAAGATTTTGTACTAAAAAAGCTTCTAATACAGTTTTGTGATTGCTTGATTCAGTATTATTTTAGCACGCGTCAAAGATGGACACCAACAAAGAGAGAATACGCCATGTTTTACAGTTTTTCTTCGATAAAGGCGAAAACGCAAACCAGGCAGCTGAAAATGTGAATAGTGTTTATGGTCCTGATACTGTAACAGCCAATCACGCGCAATTTTGGTTTCGTCGATTCCGTTCCGGTAATTTTGACGTCAAAGATGCACCACGCTCTGGAAGGCCAATTGTCGAAAATGTCGATAAAATAATGGAAATCGTCGAGTCCGACCGTCACGTAAGCACTGTTTCAATTGCAAAAGAGCTAAACATTGCACAAAAACCGTTTGGAACCACTTAAATAAGGCTGGATACAAAAAGAAGTTCGATGTATGGGTGCCACACGAGTTATCGCAAAGAAACCTCATGGACCGAATTTCCATCTGCGAATCGCTGCTGAATCGCAACAATATCGATCCATTTCTGAAGCAGATGGTTACTGGTGATGAAAAGTGGGTCACTTACGACAACGTCAAGCGACAACGGTCGTGGTCAAATCGCGGTGAGCCGGCGCAAACGGTGGCCAAGCCAGGATTGACAGTCAGGAAGGTTTTGCTGTGTGTTTGGTGGGACTGGCAAGGAATCATCTACTATGAACTGCTCCCCTACGGCCGAACTCTTAATTCAGACCTGTACTGTCAACAATTGGACCGTCTGAAAGAAGCAATCGCCCAGAAGCGGCCAGCTTTGGCCAATAGGAGAGGAATTGTGTTCCATCAGGACAACGCCAGGCCGCATACATTGATAGTGACTCGCCAGAAGCTCCGGGAGCTTGGTTGGGAAGTTCTTATGCATCCACCTTATAGTCTAGACCTGGCACCAAGTGATTACCACCTGTTCCTGTCTATGACGAATGATTTTGCAGGTGAAAAATTTGCCTCAAGAGAAGATTATGAAAATCGACTGTCCCAGTTTTTTGACAATAAGGACAAGGGTTTCTACGAGAGAGGCATTATGAAATTACCTCCAAAATGGCAACAAGTTATCGAACAAAACGGTGCATATTTAACCTAAATCGTATCATTCTATCTATGCTAAATAAAACCTTCAATTTAATGCAAAAATAATGGATTTCTTTTTACTACACCTAATATATAGGTTTTTTATTTTGTTACAAATACGTTTATTGTAAAATAGTATAGTAAATAATGTTAATATTGCAATAAAATTAAATTAAGAATAGTTAGTTTATATTTTAGATAGACGCAGTACCATTTCCAATCAATAAAGTTAACAGAATATTGCATTTGAATGAAAATGATTTATATTTTTTATCTAAAATAAATTGAAAATACTAGTTATGCAAGAAAATTATTATAACTTAAAATTTCATTAGAAATGAATATATTTTATTGACTTTATTTATAAATAATATGTATCAAGTGCTTAATGCGTATACTGAGTTATGATTGTTTACACATGGCTAAACAATATTTAAGCTACTGTTAACAATTTTATTAGACAGTTTAAAAAAAATGAAATCTCACTTATCGATAAACGATAAATTAATTATCAAGGTGAAACTATTCTAAATTGCTTGCAAATAGATAATTAGTAAGCCATTCAGTACAAGGATCGTAAAGATCTATGCGTAAGCTTTAGTCAAGGCTTTAGTGCTTATAATTCATATCTTTACATAAGTAGAAGTAATTTATTGATTATGTTTTAAAACAGTTTCATTCTTTCTTATTATTTTACTATTTTTTTTATTTTTCAAGTAAAAAAATATCTGTAAACTGCGTCTTAGGGAGAATATTTGATCGGGAAAATGAAGATTAAAAAGTAGTAACAAGGATATTTGTTAAGGTAAACTCTGACTTTATTGTATTAATATTTTTATAAAATATAAGAATCTGATACGATAAAAAATTAAGAATAAAATTTGTATACATATTTATAAAGATTTAAATCTATCATAATCGTATATGCATCGTAAAAATAATTTATCGCAGCAAATTAAAAAGATTTGATGTTATGAGTCAGTAAAAATTAATAACTTTAAATAAATTGATTAGACTTTACCAAAATTTTTTTTCATACAAATCTTAAATATTTTGTAAATAATTATTATTAAAATATGATTTTAATTTTTAGTTAATTAAGATATATAATTATTAGTTATTTATTGTTACGTTACATAGTAAACTTTTTTATATGCATTTATAGCAATAAATAAATTTATATTTTCTCTAAAATTTAATTAACTTATATTTAAAAAATATTTAAGTATTTAAAACGTTATTTACGTTTTGGTAATTTTTAAAGTATTAAATATCTTTTCTACATGATTGTTATATCATTAGAAAGTCTTTTGATTTGTAGAAATTTTATTTTTTTACAGAGCCTTTTCCATGATTCAAGATTAAAAATAACCGCATGGAAAATTTGATATTCTTATTGTTATTGTAATTGTTAATTATTCTTAAATAAGTGGATATAGAGATCATTCGCATCAAATATTTACAATAATTAGAAAAAATCACATAATTTACAAAATTTTTTATAATTTAGCATGTACGTTATTATAGTGTGATTCAGAAGACATTAATAAACATTATATATATATTATGATTATTAAATTAAAAGATACTTTCAAAAAAAATTAAAAATGAACATGATATTTAAATTGTGCATATCATCATTGCTGTTAATATTATTTTCAATACAAGTACGCATTATTAATGCTTCAATAACACAAGAAGAATTTAATTCAGCCGTTACAAGTAATGGTTATTTAGTTCCAAAAAATGAAGTATATCGTAATTTCATCGACACTGTTGGTAATTTTTCCCGCGAAGAAGTGGCTATGTTTATTGCTCAGTTAATCCACGAAAGCAGAGGCTTCAAGTACACAGAGCAATTAGGTAATAAATACTTATTTTATACATCAATAAAGTATAATTTAAAGTTACTGCAATACTTTTTATTTGATGAACTCGAATAATAAAACGAAATAATAAGATTATAAGCATACAAATATTTTTATTTTGCATTTTACATTGCGAAAAAATATTATAGAAAACAAAGTCTTTTATTATAAAAATTAAAAAGATTTAATATCTAACTTCTGTACGCAAAAATATTTTAATGAAGTAAGTATAAAAGTTTTCAATAAAAATTAAATTATTTCTCATTCGCAGTAATGTATATTAAATTATGAATGTTATTTCTATTTCTCAATATTATTTCACAACACTATTAATAGATAAAATAAAATTGCATGAATTTTTTCACAAATATGATAAAAATATTGATATTATTTTCAGATAATTTGTTTTTTAATAACAAAAATTTTGTTTGTCTAAAAGATAAAGGAAAATACAACAACGGATACGGAATACGTGGTAAAAATTATCATGGTCGTGGATTCATTCAACTAACTTGGAGTACAAATTACAAAATGGCTTCGGAAGCTTTAGGATTGAATGACCGTTTATTAAAATACCCGGAAGACGTAGCCAATGACATAAGGATTGCAATGCTAGTTAGTGTTTGGTACTGGAACGCAAGAGTCAGGCCACTGCTAAAAGGAAAAGAACATTTTTTTGGAGTCACTACAAAGGGTATTAATCCAGGGGAATGCATAAAATCGGGATACCATATAACTGCACGTTGCAGATATAACATCTATTTGAAAGTAGCTAATGCTCTTAAGATAAACAATAAAGCTAAAGAGAATGGATGTTACAATTGATAACACATTTAGAGTCTAAGTTAATATAAAATTTTATAAACATTTACAGACAATATTTTTCAATTATTTATTTTATTTTATTTGATGAGTATTATACTAATGCTTATAACGAAACTAAAAAGTAGAATAAAAATAGAAAGTAAAATACGTTATCGCATGGCAACGATCACTGATTTAAGAAATTGTGAAATAATAGATGATCTTGAGAAGGAGATGGGTAGACTAAACCTGCAGAATACTGTCAATGGGTAATTTGATGTAAACAAATTTTAAATGTATTATATAAACAGTAAATGGTTTATTTACTTCATTAATCGATAAAAAAGCAAGTAACGAGAAATCAACTTAACCCTTCCGTCCCGATCGATACACATGTGTACCATCAAGATTTAAAAATTCCTGAAAGTTTGATTATACGTTCTTAGCTTATGAAAAGTGTACCACGCCGGTATTTGAAGAGTAATAAATGTAGTCCACCATACGTTCACTGCTGATTTTTATTTTGAGGTTAGTAATTGCATTTTATCGTCAGATTATGGGAGGAGTTGATAGGGCAGATCAACTTGTAGCATTGTATTATCACGACAGAGAATCTAATAAATGGTGGAAGAAAGTATTTTACTCTTGCTTGAATATGTGTGCAGTAAATTCTTGGATACTTTACAATGATTTGAGACGTGAAAATAGAAAAACGCCTTTTCTAACGTTTCGTGTAACATTTGCCGAAGAGTTAATAGCTGAGGGCGAACAATTTACTTCCTTGACTATTCCAAAAAGATGACCTCCGAATAAGAAACGTAAAATTTATGGTGCAGTACCATTGCATCTTCCAGTGGAATGACCAACAAGAAGAAGATCTTCTAGATGCAGTGAGGAAAAACGTCAAAAGAGGACAAAGACAATGTGTCAGGAATGCAATATTCCACTGTGTAAGGATTGTTTCAAGTTGTACCATGTAAAATAATTACTAATGTTTTCATTGTACTTCTGTAAATATGTTTTTGAATAAATTCTCAATATTTACAAAATTGTTGCATATACCTGATGGTATATTTTTGTACCACATAAAAACCCTGCTGGTACAAAGATTTACCACCAATTATCCCCCAACAAAAAAAAAAATTTTGAAAAACGTTAATCAATAATTTTAAAGCAAATTATTATCGTATGCATAATTTTTGTATTCTTGGTTTGAAAATAGAATTCCGGGACGAAAGGGTTAAAATATGTAAGCAATTAGAAAATTGAAATATTCTTGAAGGTTGTTGAAAACTGCAGATATTCTTGAGGATTGAATGTAAGCATCAAGAACATATGCAAGAGATATTTTTACATTAAGATAAAAATTTAATTAAAACGAAAAAAAATTTTTTAATCGAAGACAAATGGATTGAGTCGAAGAAATTTAATTTATAAATAAATATTTTATTAAATAAATAATATTTAATTTCAATCGATAAAATATTTTAATTATGTAAAACAAATATTTTTTGTGAAAAAAATATACATTTTATAGACATCAATTAAAAACTTCAATTAAATTGAATTAATTCAATTAATTGAATTAATAAAATCTATTTTATACAATTTAAAAGATTTCTTTTATAAAATATTTTATTGAAACAAAGAAAAGTCTTATACTCTTGAAATATCTTTTAATGGAATTAAAATTAGACTTAATAGTAATGAAATATTAGTCTAAATAATATGTAATTGATTCGAAATAGTATTTTGTATGGTTAAAATACTATTTAATAAATTTGATTAATTCTTTATTGATAGCAAATTATCATTCATATATAAGAAATTTTGAAACGTAATAGAAGTTTACCATTTCATTGGGAGATTTATTTTATAGAATGAAATATTCATTTCATTAAATAAATATTGAAATAAAATTTTACCAAACTGAAGACATATTAGATTCGGTTGAAAATAGTATATAATCTACTTAATTGACTACGTTTTTTAAACAGTTTAAAATTTATTCTCATATAATAAACGATTATTTGAATGTATTGCTATTATTTATTTGCTTTACTACAATAAAGCTTTCAAACAAATTAGAAATTTAAATTATTTTAGTTGTTTTAATGGATGCTTAATTTTATGAAATCAAATATTTATTTTATTAGATAAAATAATTTGACCAAAATAAATATGTCGGAGATTTTGTAAAAAGTATAATTTGATATAATTGATTTACCATTTTTTTTAAAACAATCTAGAGCTTATCGATGTAAAACAAACGTTTGATTGAATTTGTTTGTTATTATTTGTTTGTAAGTACTTAAAATGAAGCATAATCTATTATTGATTAATATAAAATGAAAACGAAGATTAACAATTTCTGAAAATATATATATTTTCTGTGTAAAAATCTGTGCATAAGTATTACAAAAATATAAATGTATTAAAAAACAATACACGTTATATAATTCGAACAAAAAGGCTTTTATTAAATGTAATTTAACGTATGTAAAAAATAAATTTTATCATTCATCATCAAATCCCCGATATGGCTATAGTACAGCTCATCGAAGTTGTCGTAGTTGTTCTAGAGGATAAACGAAATATTAAAATAATGTATAAGTGTATATAATATTAGTATATAATATTGCAAAATGAAGTACCCAATATTTGTAAAAATTAAAAGTGAAATTTAATTTTTCGTAAAGAAACTACCATTATAAAATAAAATTTAAAGAAATGTTTCACCAATGAAAAATTGTAAGTACTTTACTAGATATTTAATACTTTTTAATGTAAAAGAAGACATCTTTATTGGTTAACACGTTCCGTGCCATGGCAATTTTTGAAGATTACATTACATTTTTTCAGTACTACAAAGCTATAATTAGCACGAAAAAGATATAAATTTTAATATGCATATTAAATTTTAATATTTAATTATCTATATTTGACGCTACAACAAATTTTTTAAGACTTCTTTGTTTTTTAATGAAAATTCCAAATGGCCTGAACGGAAAGAGCAGCGGGGGTCGTATACACCCCACATGGCACGTAACGTGTTAAAAATTGGTAAAATGACGTGGTCTTCTTATTCTAATATTTTACAATATCACAAATATCCAAATTATATACTTACGTTTCAAAGAACGATAAACTAAAAAATAATGCGATTACTAACACAAGTTTTCCTTATGTATACATTGTACGAGTATAAACGTAATAGAAATTGATCTCTTCAACAAATCGATACGCAATGCCTGGTATTTTGAGTTTTCTTAAATATACAAGGTGTAAATTGATTATTAAATTATATCAACCTTTAACTAGTATCTATCAGTACTTTACAGTAAAAAAAATATCAAATGTTTTCCAAAAAAGATTTTAGTTAAATTGTATGAAAATATTTTTGGAAAAAATTTTACAAATTATAAATAAATTAAAAGCTGTAATTCTTTTTATGTTCATATCATTAGTTTTGGATAATACCAAAAACAATTTAAATACACTTCTAGCAAAAATTAAAGGAGCAAGAAAAATTCTAAAGTTTTTGGTCATTTTTGACTGGCTGTATCTCAGTGAAAAATAGTCGTATCGAGACTTTAAAAAAAGCATTTTCAAGCTCTAAGATTCTCATTTTAAGATTTGTTGGCCAAATCTTTTTAGAAGCTACGGTTGTTAAATACTCTGAAGTAATAGCATAAAAAGAAAATTTCGCAAATTTTTTGCGATGTTTTTCTTGGTCTACGGGCTCAGGAAATTTTTTTCAATCAAACCATTATACAAAGCTGATAGCCTGTTTATTCTGCTTTAATTCTCTTTTTCTAATTTTCCGCTACATTAATTTCTTTCGGAGATATCCGACTTTGAATGCAAAAGGATCCTTATGTCTTTAACCACTGATATCTAAACAATGTGACAGGTGGCTTATCGAGGTTAGGCCATCTGCCATGCAGTGCGAGGTAGAGTTTGAGGCGTAACTATACGCGGCGCCATCGATCAAGCAATCGGTGGCGCGACGCGGGAAAAGGCGCGAGAATCCGCGGCGTGCCGAAACGCGGCGCCATCGATCAAGAATCGATAGCGCTTCACGGGAAACACGGAGAAGCGCGACGCGAGAGGGGGAAGAGGAGAAGCGCGATGCGAGAGGGGGAAGAGGAGAAGCGCGACGCGAGAGGGGGAAGAGGAGAAGCTCTTCTCTTCTCAACCGCTGAGCCGCAAGCATCGCTGCAAAGAAAATGGAGATTTTCCACCGCCGATAGCAAGATTTTCAGCGATGAACGTATACTCGAGAGGACAAACCTCTTTAGTTAAAAAAGAAGGAAGTGGCCACTTTCCTTAGAATACTTTTAGTTACCCGCGAAAATATAAATATCTTTCTTTCTACGCGCGCGATCGCGTTGATCGTTTGTATTTTTGTGTTTATGCGAGCGGCGAGTGAAATAATCGATCTCACTCGCACAATCATAGATTAGACGCACGAGTGAGAGAGAACCACTCTCACTCGTACGAGCATAGACTTCAGAGGCGAGCGAGAAAACCACTCTCGCTCGTACAGTCATAGACTGCGAGTAGCGAGTGAGGGAACCGCTCTCACTCACTCGTCCATAGACTACGCGAAGCGAGAAGGGGCACCGCGATCCCTTTCGCGTAGCCATAGACTACATGTGTGTGTGTAGCCACGCGAGCAGGATACGGTGTGCATGCGCAGTGCGCACCTATAGAATTAGTAATGCGAGTCCAGCAATACTAATTGCTAACCTTACCAACTAGCCTCTACGCGACAAATAATCTCTTTTTGTACATTTTATAGAATTTATTTTGCAATAAACAAGTTTAAGCGCATATCGGGTGCGCAATATTAGTCTTTCTCCTTCTTTAGCTCCCTGTCCCGAATACCGCCGCCTCCGCAGGTGTGCCAACTGCCTGTTGGCACAGATACTGAGCAGCCGCGCCCGGTGAAAGGAGCACTGGCAGTGGGGCCTCAGGGCAAGGTCCCGCACACGTAAGTAAAGCAGGATCCAAGGAAGATCCTGCGTTGTCAACGGACCAGCACTGCACGAGAGTGTCATTGCACCGACGGCTAACGTCCGTCGATACTCGAGGCCACACTGGTGAATCTAGCGACCTGTCAGGCCCAAACCGGGGCCAACTGCAGTGCGTACGTGCGAGGGAGCATATCGCACGTGCCTTCCCGAAATAACCCGTTACAACTGGCGCCCCAGACGTGTGTAATAGGCACAGGGACGCGTGACTCCAAAAAGCGTGCGCAGAAGGGATATAGAAGCTTGAACCGTGCGCAGAGGGCGCAACCAAGGCGCACACACACAAGCGTGCATAGGAAGTGTAGGTGCGAAAAATAAGCGTCCCTGGCGTGGCAACGGGGACGAGAGAAAATGAAAGGAAAAAAACTTTTTTATTTTTATATTCTTTTTAATTATTTCTGGTTTCTAGTTATTTTTTTTTTTTGTTTTTATTGTTTTTGGGAGTAAATTCATCTTGCTTGGAGCACAAAGGCGCATGCAAGTATAATATAAGGTCAGGGAGAACTGACCTCCCCACAGCCACGCCAGTGCGAGTTGCAGTACCGTGGGTAGAGGGACGAGAAGCGAGGAGGGATGATTCCCTCTTAGAAATAAGTTGCATAAATATTTATTTGTTTATTTATTCATTTATATAATATATATTGCGTGCAATATAATATTATTGCGGTACCCATGATATCGCAACCACTCAATTGTCTATATATATAGCGTGCGAAATAGACCAAAGAAGACATGGTGACAGAGGGATTTTTTAAGGTGGAAGAGTGGCTCATCGCCATGGAGAGCGAGGAGGTAGACGAAACCCTCCACGCTCTAAGATTAAGGCCACAAAAGTCACGGTGGGAAAAGATGACCCAAATAAATAATTGTCTGCAGGGAAATTTCACCGCAGCCGATTTTCAAGAGGAGGTCGCCGGGGCAGACGAGGCTGCTCAGGCAGCGAGAGCCGAAGCGAAGAGAAACTTCGTGCTCCGTGCTTGCCAGGAGAGGGCAGGCACAACGTCGGGGTCAGCGGACTACGACAGAGAAGAGCCGCATCTACTGACCATATTGTTAGAGGACGAGGCGGACTGCCCGTCCTGAACCGAAGAAAGAGAAGAGGAGGTGGCAGACGAGAACGACCTGCCACCAACAAAAAGAGAATTCTTCTTGATGCAGGAGCGCATCGAAAGTCTGACGCAAACCGTTGCGAGGTTAGTCAAATGCATCCAGACGATGCAATCAGAGACGCAGGATTCGTTAACCAAGAGAGAGTACGCAAATCCAAGGCCGAGTGAGTCGTCCACTAGGATAGAGGGCACTCCAGACCCGGCCAGACTGCCACAGAAAGAGACCGCGGGGCTGGCGCGATGCGAGAAGGGAAAGAGGAGAAGCTCTTCTCTTCTCAACCGCCGAGCCGCAAGCATCGCTGCGAAGAAAATAGAGAGATTTTCCGCCGCTGATAGCAAGATTTTCAGCGATGAACGTATACTCGAGAGGACAAACCTCTTTAGTTAAAAAAGAAGGAAGTGGCCACTTTCCTTAGAATACTTTTAGTTACCCGCGAAAATATAAATATCTTTCTTTCTACGCGCGCGATCGCGTTGATCGTTTGTATTTTTGTGTTTATGCGAGCGGCGAGTGAAATAATCGATCTCACTCGCACAATCATAGATTAGACGCACGAGTGAGAGAGAACCACTCTCACTCGTACGAGCATAGACTTCAGAGGCGAGCGAGAGAACCGCTCTCGCTCCTACAGTCATAGACTGCGAGTAGCGAGTGAGGGAACCGCTCTCACTCGCTCGTCCATAGACTACGCGAAGCGAGAAGGGGGACCGCGATCCCTTTCGCGTAGCCATAGACTACACGTGTGTGTGTAGCCACGCGAGCAGGATACGGTGTGCATGCGCAGTGCGCACCTATAGAATTAGTAATGCGAGTCCAGCAATACTAATTGCTAACCTTACCAACTAGCCTCTACGCGACAAATAATCTCTTTTTGTACATTTTATAGAATTTATTTTGCAATAAACAAGTTTAAGCGCATATCGGGTGCGCAATATTAGTCTTTCTCATTCTTTAGCTACCTGTCCCTAATAATGCCGCCTCTGCGTGTGTGCCAACCACCTGTTGGCACACATACTAAGCAGCCGTGTACGGTAAAAGCAGCACCAGCGGTGGGGTCTTAGGGCAAGGCCCCTCACACGTAAGTAAAGCAGGATTCGAGGGAGATCCTGCGTTGTCAACGGACCGGCACTGCACGAGAGTGTCATTTCACCGACGGCTAACATCCGTCGACACTCGAGGCCGCACTGGTGGATCTAGCGACCTATCAGGCGCTAACCGGGGCCGACTGCAGTGCGTACGTGCGAGTGAGCGTCTCGCACGTGCCTTTCCGAAATAACCCGTTCCAGCAACCAAGTATCGGACAGAAAATTGAAGAGCAGTTTTGGAAACTAGAATAAATTTCTTAAAACATCTCGTAGCGTTATTTAGGAAGAAGAATTTTTTGTCAACCCTGATATTAACTTAGAAAAGGTTAAAAAAAGTCACTTTTTCTGTTGCTTTGGAAAATCGACCTCATCTTTGCAAATTTTGATGAAACCGCTAATGTTTTTAAGAATGCTTTTACCTCAAAGTACTCCCAATAGCTTTGTGAAGTTTCGGATCGATCCGTCGAATGGTTTTTCCAGAACGATTGATCACAATTTCTGAAAAAAGTAAAAGAGCAAGATTTATGATTTTAAGGACCTTGTAATCATCTTAAAAATGATGAAAATTGACTTTTTTCGACTTTGCCTACAATTGCTTATCTCTCACTCTTCGAATTTGAAAATGAGAAAAATTTTTTAAACAAAAGTTTTGTTGAAGAAATGGCGCGCTGCGCTCTCTTTCTTCGCCCCCCCCCCACCTTTTCTGTTTGGTTTTGAGCGCGTAAGGCGCTTTAGTTAGTTAGCTTTGATACCTCAAGTTAAACGAACGCTTTTTATTAATATAAACCCTTTTTGTTCTGTATATTGATTTGCACTCTGTGCATTCTTTTCAAATAAATAAATAACTGTTGTTACATAGTGTGTGTATGTGTGTGTTTTATTCATATTGATTCCACAATATGACATCGCCTAGTAAAAAGTTTCAAAAAATTATGGGCCCAGGAAAAGCCCGAAATGAAGAAGAGGTCACCAGTGACCTCTAAAGATAAGAAAGAATATATCTTTCTTGTTTAGAAAAGCCAGGCTTGTAAGCGACGGGAACTACAGTGAAGAATCACTGTCGATTAAGTGAAAGTGGAATTGTGCGCGACAGCTAAGTGATTCGAGGGTATGTACATCGTGTGACTCTCGACGTGGAGCACCCGAGGAAGTAATGCAAAAATCAGGATAGGTTCCTGGACGCGAAATGCTGTGCAGGGTCGTTAAGGCGAGAGGTATTACGAACGCGATAATGTATGTGTGTGTCGAGGGCGTGAAGAATGTTAAAATTATAATTTCGATTGATGGTGAATTCGTGGAATTTGATTTTGCCGTTGGCGAATTCAAACGCACACGCTATTCCGAGAAAAACAAACGTGAACGGTGCGTGAGAGAGAGCACGTGAGTGCGGTGCGAGAAAGAGGGAACGCGAGCAGTGCGAGAGAGAGAGCATGCGAGCGCGGTAAGAGAGAAAGGGCACGTGAACGGTGCGAAAGAAAGAAAGAGAGAGAGAATACACGGAGAAAGGATAAAAGCCTCTACAGTGTATAAGACACGTGCATAGAGTTTAAAGGCTGTGCGTTGCGAGTGCAAGAGAGAAAGAAAGTCAACAAACGCGCGCGAAAATGCTAGATTTGTATACGCGGAATTTCTGCTACAACACGGTAAATCTAGCCTAACAAAACACGAAAATAATAAAGCTGATAGCTATATGGATTACGAGTGAGAAAGCGACCGAAATTATAAAATTATAATCAATAAATGCTCACAATATTAAATTGAATTAAAATAGAATTAAAGCCAATTGATTTCTTAATTGCTCTGGTCAGTTTGATTTGCTTGTGTTCAGTGAATCAAATTTAATTAGAAACAAAATGGCTCTACTCAATTTGATTGAAAATAAAATAAAAATTATATATTTCCGGAATGAAAACAAATTAAAATTTTATACATGAAAATAAATAGAAAGACAATAAATCTTAAAATTTTAATACTGTCAGTTTGATTTGTTTGTGTTCGGCAAATCAGATTTAATATTATTTAAGAATTATTTATACATTATTCAAAATTGAATTCTCAAAATTTTGCAAACAGTACCGAATAATATTATTTGCAAACAGTAGCCAATGATTTTATTTGCGAACAGTAGCGAATGATATTATTTGCAAACAGTAGCGAATGATATTATTTGCGAACAGTAGCGAATGATTTTATTTGCGAACGGTAGCGACTGATATTATTTGCGAAAAGTAGCGAATAATATTATTTGCGAACAGTAGCGGATGACATTATTTGCGCACAGTAGCGAATGATACAATTTGCGAACAGTAGCCAATGATATTATTTGCGAACAGTAACCAATGATATTATTTGCGAACAGTAGCGAATCATATAATTTGCGGACGGTAGCGAATGTGAATGTGTTAATAAAATACAAATAAAATAATATAGTATTAATGTAAATCAAAATGAATTAACAATTTCTTAATTTTCATTGATGCTGTTTGCGCAGACGAGAAGTCTTTATTACTCTTTCTAAAGACACAGGAGCTGGCATTTAGATTCCAGGAAAATCATCCTAATCAAATTATTAACGTTAGAATAGGGAGTAATGGTGATGTATTTGTGGTCGATGATGAAACCGTTTGCCAACTAGGTAAAGTAAAATAAATTAATAAAATTGCCAAATATACATCTGGTTTGCTTGTGTTCGGTAAATCAAGTGTGATTTACGTATTTTTGCCTATGCACATGTAAGATTCAACAGCGAAAGACAACGACAGATTAAATGAACACTTTTGATTTAAAATAATCGAATAAAATTATCATACACAGTGTGTCCCATGGAAAACGGAACTTTTTCAAAACATCGATTTATATTGGCGCCACCTATTGGTGGATTTTAGCAATAGAAAGATCCATTCTCAACTGACATCCTGTCAAAATTGTATGACATTTGGTTCAATGGAAACCAAAATATCGCGCTCAAAGTGACAGTGCGTTTGTGGCATCGGTCGAAAAATGAACTTCGAACAAAGAGCAAATATTAAGTTCTGTTTTAAACTCGGTAAATCCTTTACTGAGACGCATAATTTGGTGAAACAAGTTTATGGCAATAATTGTCTATCCCGTATTAGAGTGTATCAGTGGTATAAGCGGTTCCAGGAAGGTCGTGAAGACATTCAGGACGACGAACATCCAGATCCTTCGAATACCGTGGTTACTCAAAGTAACATTGAAAAAGTGCGTGAATTTATAAAAAATGAGCCAAAATCTTCATTGCGATACATGGAAATAGAATTGAATATATCCAAAAACTCAATTCATCGCATTTCGACCGATTATTTGAATCTACAAAAGGTGTGTGCACGCTTTGTTCCACACAAATTGACCAACTACGAAAAATTGCTCCGAATTCAACATTGTAAGGATTTGATTGAAGAGTCAAAAAAGGACCCAAACTTGAAATATTCAATTGTGACTGGTGACGAGACATGGTGTTTTCAATATGATCCCGAAACCAAGCGTCAAAGTGCTGAATGGAAGCACTCAACCGAGCCCAATCCGAAAAAAAGTCGTCTTGAAAAGTCAAAAGTGAAGACAATGTTGATTTGTTTCTACGATTCGAAGGGTATTATTCATCGTGAATTCGTTCCACCTGGTCAAACGATTACTGCTGTGTTTTATCTTGATGTTATGAAGCGTTTGCTCAGCCGTATTCATCGTGTGCGGCCACAATACCGTGAAAAAGGGAGCTAGCGTTTGTTGCATGATAATGCCCCGTCTCATCGATCGAACTTGATCACGGAATTTTTGATCAAAAATTCCATTTTAACCATTTACCATTCACTGTACTCGCCAGATTTGGCTCCGTGCGACTTCTACTTGTTCTCCAAATTGCACTTGCCTATGAAAGGAAAACGTTATGCCGACGTAGAGGTCATCCAAAGAGCGACGACCGACATACTAAAGTCGATGGATAAAAATGATTTCAGAAACTCATTCAACATGTTAATTGATCGTGCAAAACATTGTATTGATGCAGAAGGAGACTATTATGAATAAAATAAATGAGATTTGCCGAAATATTGAGTTTTTGTCTTTATTTTGAAAAAGTTCCGTTTTCCATGGGACACACTGTGTATATACGTCTGGTTTGCTTGTGTTCAGTAAATCAGGTGTGACTGATATATTTTACTTATGAAATTAAAATGATGGATATTCAAAATAAAATGTCATTGTTTCAATTAAGCAAAATCTCGATCTAATTAACTTGTGTTCGGCATGTCAGATCTGAGCTAAATTAAAATAGTTACAATTACTTATGATTATTATATCTTATAGAAAAGGAATTTGTCACTGAAGATGAATTAAATCTAGTAAGGAAGGCAACGCAAAAGGGAGAGCTCCTGATGCCCTATTGTCGACCAATGGAAAAGAGGAAGAGCGACAGAAGTACAGAGACAGAAAGTAGCGAGAGTCAAGCGACGGTTACAATGCTAAGAGGTATACCAAAAATTAAAAATATTGAAAGGAGTAATATTTTGATAAAGAAAATTTTCATTAATAATAATAAGTACTTGGATACACGTAAACTAATACAAAATGGTGAAAAAGATAATAACATTAATGAATCTTTTATAGAAATAAAGGAACAGCTGGAAAAGCTGAACTACTAGGTTGATAAACTGCAGGAACGGCAAAGAGAGTATGAGCGACAGACTAGACAACAATTCAACGGTTGAAGGAAGACAGTAAGCTCAGAGGCAGAAAATGGTTCTTTGTTAATAAACCGTGTGCGCCAGGAAAATATCAGAAATTTCCTAGAGCTGGAAGAACAGGTCAGTTCGAATAAATCAAACGCTAGCGATGAAAATTAAAATGTAAGCGACGGAAAAGGCGACAGAAATGTAGACAATTTTCGGTCAGGGTTTGACCATAATTCGACAGCCATTAATAAAAATATAGATAGAATAGAAATATCAAAATTAATCGAAAACGAATTAAAGAAAATGAACAGTGATAAAAGTAAAATAGAGCTGAAAATAGTTTCGGAGATGTATCTCGTGAGATTAAAGAAACACTTAAAACAAAATTATCCGGTAAAGTAACAACAATTCGACGCGACTACAAATTAACGAACCAAACGAAATTAGAACATTTCCTGGATCATTTAAACTCAGAACTTAGGGAAGCTGACTTATTGTACATAATAGATGAGACTATACAGGTTAACAGCTCTAATGATGATACGGTTAAAGAAAAACATAGGTTCAAGGTTCGGGATATAATTATAAATCAAATTGATCCTGATTATTCGAAAGTAATAGATATCAAAGATCCTGTAGAGTTATTAAATGAAATTTAAAAAATAAAGTTGAGTGAAATTAACGTGATCTCTGCAACAATCAGGAGAAGATTATACGAAATTCAATATAATCCTATTAAAGAAAAAGCAGCAGAATTTGTAGACCGGTTTGAAGAGCTAGTTAGATGTTATAATAATTTGTCATGTAATAATATTTTGTCAGACGAGGAAAAGAGATGCATTTTACAATGCTATATTAACAGAAGTCCCATGGATTCAAAATATAGATTTTATGATAAGAAGTACTACAGACAAAATACTAAACTATTAAGAATTAAAATTATATGTTCTACAGCTCGAAAGCATAAAAGGACAGGTAAAAGCGACAGAGAAGGCGACAGCGTTAGTAGCGACAGACACAAAGGAGGTGCCACGCTGCTTTTATTGTGACGACTTTGGTTACATGGCTTTTGATTGCCCAGACAAAGGTACCAATAGAAAAGTGTGCTTTGAGTGTAAAAGACTGACCAACCACAAGGCAGCGGAGTGCCGCAAAAGGAAGAGGAGAAGCGAACAAAGGTATCAACAAAATATTAATTACAAATATAGCGGCGGAAATAATTATCGCGGTAATAAAAGAAAATTTGATAACAAAAGCGATACTGGCGACAGTAAAAGGCGACGCATTTTCGGTAGGATAGCGAATGAGAATAAAGAGTATTAAAATAACAAAAGAAAAATAAACAGCTATAAAAGTAAAACATTCTATAAAAGGAAACTTGAAAATACAATCGACAAAGGGCTAATAAAAAATCCTCTTAGAAAAGGTAAGTACAAGGATAAATCGTTGATTGAAAATGAAACACATTATAAAATTGATGCTAGTGTCTTCAAATCAAATTGTATTGATGAAAGAAAAGAAAGATTAAGATTAGCGGAATTTCTAATTAATACGGGAGCGACGGAACATTTAATCAGTTCAAAACTAATATTTAAAACTTTTAATGATAATCTTGGCGAAATTAGATGCGCGAATAAAAGCGACAGTGTGAACTTGAAATCGGAGGGAGTAGGCGCGGCTCAAGTAAATGCGGAACAAAACAAAATTCTTAATCTAAATAACGTTATAGATGCGAAAGATTTAACAGAGAATTTATTATTATTGCGAAAGTTTACTGATCAAGGACTGAGCGTTTATTTAGACAATGAGCGAACTGATATTTATGATCCTGAAAATAATGAGTCATTTATCACGGGCATATATAAAAGGCCATATTGGGTAGTTGAGATTGAAATTAATAAATCGACAGATAATAAGCGAACAGAAGAAAGGAATACAATAGCATATGTAACAACTCGAAGCATGACGGAAAGGGTAAAAGCGAATAAAAATGAAGAAAGTTTAATAGCGAATGAAATTGAAAATACAGAAAACAGGACAGAGTCAAGTTCTGACTTTGAAAACACATTATACTACAGATAAATAAACGAAGCGAATGATATGCAGCAGGATGAACAAGGGAACTGTGATGTCGAACTTTAAGAGAAGTCAAGTAAACAATCATCCATAAATAAAGTCATGCTGTGGAATGTAAGAATGGGACATGCATCCTCGGAATACTTAAAGGAATTGCAAAAGAAGTTTCCAGAAAATAAAGAATTAAAAGAGACAGTATTTAATGATTCCATTCTAGACTGCGAAGTATCTCTGATATCGAAATTAAACAGACTACTTTTCAGCAACGTGCAAAGGAGAGCGACGGAACCTCTGCAGATAATTCATTCTGATATAATGGGGATAATAAGTCCAGCGACTTATCCGAAGAGATATAAATACATATCTGTATTTATAGATGATTTCTCTCGGTTAGCAATGGCGTATCCAATAAAAGCGAAAGTTGAAACAGGCCATTGTATGGAAAATTTTGTAAAGAGCGCACGAAATTTGTTAGGAAGGGGTGCGAAAGTATGTTATTTAAGGATAAGCCAAGGAACAGAATTCACAGGAGGCTATACAGTAAAAGTTTTAGAAAAACTAGGGACAGAGCTACAGCTAGCTTGTCCAGATACCCCATAACATAACGGATTGTC
Organism: Chalcis sispes; assembly: GCA_949987625.1. Classification (NCBI taxonomy): domain Eukaryota; kingdom Metazoa; phylum Arthropoda; class Insecta; order Hymenoptera; family Chalcididae; genus Chalcis; species Chalcis sispes. Next base: position 16,830,797 of record OX465098.1, on the reverse strand, counting down.
TGAAAGATTTAATCAGACAATTCAAAGGAAAGTGCGAGCGTTGATGTATGACTCTGGATTACCTGAAAACATGTGGGATTTGGCTCTTGGATCAGCTGTATTTGTATACAACAGAACGCCACATGCTTTGAATGAAATGGTTCCTCCGATTAAAATATTCAATCCAGAGTACAAAATAAACATAAATCAGCTAAAACGTTTTAGATGTTCAGCCTACATAAAAGTTCAGCGAAAGACAGGTTCGAAATTTAAATTTATTGGAAAGCGAGCGATATTAGTAGGATACAAAGAGACAGGCTATATTTTATTCAAACCAGAGGAAGGAAAATTTTATGAAAGCAGAGATGTGAGATTTAACGAAAAACTTGTATTCGCAAATAAATACAAGAAACAAGATTTAAATAACTGGGAACATTTATACAGTGAAATAAACACTGAAACATGATTCATAGAATTGGAAAACGAAATCCCTCAAGATACGTCGAGAACGAAGGGAGTACCGAAAAGAGGCAGAGGACGTCCGAGAAAGAATAAAGCGACAGTTACAGAAGAAAATTTAATGGACGACGAAACAATTCATGCACTCTTGGCAGAAACAAATGGTGATCCAGGTTCTCATCAAGAAGCCATGAAAACGACAGAGAAAGAAAATTGGACAGAGGCAATTAACGAAGAATCGAATTCAATGTATAAGAACAATGTTTGGAAAGTAATCGACAGGCCAACCATCACAAGCGACGGAAAGAAACCCAACATCATTGATTTAAAATGGGTACTGAAGAAAAAGATTGAACCAAACAATAGCGTAAGATATAAAGCAAGATTGGTAATAAGAGGCTTCAAAGATAGGAACATTTACAAATTGCACGAAACATACGCATCAGTATCACGATTGCCGCTAATTAGATTTGTTCTAGTGATTGCCAATAAGTACGATTTGGAGTTATGTCAAATGGATATAAAAACTGCCTTCTTGAATGGATTACTTCATAGCGAGGTTTTGATAGAAATACCTGAAGGGATAGAATGTGATCGAGCAATAACGCGACTGAAAGTTTGTTAATTAAAGAAAGCACTTCACGGCCTGAAGGTGAGTCCAAAGTGCTGGAATGAAAAGTTCCGAGCTACAGCAATCTGAATGGAATTAACACCGCACGAAGACGAATTATGCTCATTTACTTGGAAGAGAGCAGATAAAATATTGATATTAACTCTCTATGTGGACGACATTTTACTGGCATGTAATGATATAATTAAATTCAATGAAATTAAGCGACAGTTAATGGAAGAATATGATATGACTGATTTGGGCGAACTGAAGTCGTCTCTTGGATTAGAAATAAAAAGAAACAGAAAAGCAGAAGTATTGATAATAAAACAAGAAAGATATATCGACAGAATGTTGCGAAAGTTTGGTTTTCAGGAAATGCACTCTCAGAGGACATCCATGGTCACAAACCAAGTAATGAATATAGAACGTAAGTTCAGAGAAGAGATAGAAGAAATAGGAAAATTAATTACAAGAGAAAATAGAGAGAATAGACCATATAGAGAAGCTATTAGTACGCTTCTCTACCTGTCAAATGCCAGTCGTCCCGATATAACCTATGCAGTAAATGTATTAAGTAGACATCAGGTCAATTCGACAGAAAATGAATGGAAAATGATTAAACGAGTGTTTCGTTATCTTAAAGGCACAAAAGACCTTGGTCTATGTTATCGTAGTTATCGAGATGATCTACAAGGCTTTTCTAATGCAAGCCTAGGCGATTGTAAGGAATCTATAATAACAAGTGGATATGTAATCAAGTTTTTTGGCAATACGATTGCATGGCGAACGAGAAAGCGACGATATGTTGCATTATCCACATGCCAAGCTGAATATGTAGCCATAAGCGACTCTAGTCAAGAATTAATTTCAATATACAATTCCTTAAAACAGATTATATAGACAGAATTTACTCCGATAACATTATGGTGCGATAATAAAGCGGTGTTAAAACGGACGGAGGAAACAAATTAAGACATACTAATCTGATCAAAAAGTAAGGTGAAATTGTCATTGAAAACTCCCGGGCATTAAGAAGGCAGGTAAATTTTTTTTCCTAGGTTAATAGGACTGTCTATAACATTTGCCAAGCGTCTGTTTGTCAAAAGATTTAATTATCTCCGAGTTACACGTGTTTTTGTAAAAAACCAAAAGTGAATTTTCGATTCGATTTTAACAATGGGTGATTTTGTTGAGCAAAGAACTTGCATAAAATTTTGTTTGCGGAACGAATATTCTTGTGCGGACACGTTGAAAATGTTGCGGAAGGCCTTTGCTGATTAAAATATGGCACAAAAAAACGTTTATAAGTGGTACAACGAGTTGAAACCGAGCCGAGAACGCGTTGAAGACGAACCACGCTCTAGACGACCATCAACGTCTACCGACGAAGGCCACGTCCAAAAAATCAAAGATTTGGTGCTTAAAAATCGTCGATTGACAATTAGAGACCTCTCTGATAGTGTTGGAATATCATTTGGCTCAGCCCAAACCATTTTAAAGGATTTTTTGTCTCTCAAACGCGTCAAGTCTCGATTGGTGCCAAAATCGCTCAATTTTTTGGAAAAAAAGCGTCGCGTTGATGTGTGTAAAACTTTGCTGTCTGACTATCAGGGCCACTTAAAATGCATCATCACTGAAGACGAGACTTGGATTTACGTATACGACCCTGAAACCACCGACCAATCCAGCGATTATCGTGCAAAAGGTAAAGCAAGACCGAAAATACCACGGCAAAGTCGATCGAAAATCAAGATCATGTTGACAGTTTTCTTTGATTATCGTGGTGTGGTGCACTATGAATTCTTTCCGCCGGGCCAAACTATTAACAAAAAATATTATTTAAGCGTTATGCGTCGTTTGCGTGATGCACTTCGTCTGAAACGGCCGGAATTATGGGCGAACAACTCTTGGTTCCTTCATCACGATAATGCACCATGTCATACTGCATTGGTTCTTCGCGACTTTTTTGCCAAAAACTCGACTCATATCGTGCCGCAACCACCGTATTCGCCTGATTTGGCTCCGTGCAACTTCTGGCTATTCAGCAAACTCAAAAGGCCAATGCGGGGACGCCGTTTTGACACGATTGAGAAGATAAAAACTGAATCAAAGAAGGTCTTAAAGGCTATACCGGAAAAAGACTACTACTATAAGTATTCCGACTGTATCGAGGACTGGAAAAAGCGTTGGCAAAAGTGCGTTTTATCGGACGGGGATTACTTTGAAGAAGATGAAATTGATTTGGAAGAATAAATAAAGAATTTACATTTTATAAACAAATTCACCTTACTTATTGATCACAGTAGTATGGTCGATTAAAGAACACTATGTGCGAGAGTGTGTTCGAAATAATCTTATAAATGTACAATGGTATTCGTCGAAAGAACAGATCGCGGACGTATTAACTAAACCCTTATCTTTCGAATTGCATGATCGTTTGATCAAGGAAATAATGAACTTCTAAATATACACACACACACATATATATACAGGGTGCGTACGGTATTTGAGGACATGCATAAATGTGACTATAACTTCGCGAATTTTTTTTCTTATTTCTTTTCCTTTTCAGATAAGAAATGGCGGACTACAACATCACTCAAGAAATGAAGAGACATGCTGTCATCGTCGCTATATGTGCAAACCATACAGATTTAGAGATCTCTAATTTTCTTAATTGCGCCCGTTCATTCGTGCATAAGGTTCGCCGTGAATTGGAAGCATCAGGAGGTGATACAGAATCGGTTACAAAACGCAAAAAGCACGAACAACGTTCTGACACTGTCCGATCTGCAGAATTTTTAGAGCAAGTGCAAGCAATCATAGATGAGGACCCTTCAAAATCAATAAGGGTCTTTGCAAGTGAGCTTCATGTTTCTGAGCGCCTTATTCGTAGAGTTGTCCACGAAGACCTTCGGTATAAGTCTTACGTGATGCGCAGAGGACAGTTCATGTCGGAACGAACACGGGAACAGAGAGTTCTCCGATCAAAACGTCTTTTAAACAAAATCAAACACCCTGAGGCGCCCAAAATGTTATAGTTTTTTTTCGACGAAAAAAATTTTGACCAAGATCAAAAGACCAATCGCAGAAATGACAGATGGCTATGTTCAAATCCTACGGAGGTTCCTGTTGTTATGCACACAAAATTTCCAGCCACTGTTATGGTTTTAGGTGTTGTCAGCAACGAAGGACATGTTATGCCACCACTCTTTTTTACTCAAGGACTTCGAGTGAACTCTGCTGCATACATCGAGGTTTTGGAGACGGTAGTGAAACCCTGGATAGACAATGTGAGCGGAGGCAGACCATACATTTTTCAACAAGACTCTGCTCCTTAACATAAAGCGATGGCGACACAAGATTGAATGGCCGAAAATTTTCATGACCACATAACACCGAACCTATGGCCACCTAGCTCCCCAGACCTTAATCCTTTGGATTATTACGTATGGGGCGTAGTTGAGCGTAAGACCAATAAGCGTCCTCATAACACCACTTCTTCGCTGAAGACTGCTATTAATGCCGTTATGGTCAATATGAACAAGGAGCATTTGATTTGGGCATGTAATCGTTTCCGGACCCAGATCGAAGAGGTTATTGCTGCTAATGGCGATTTTATTGAATAACTTTATAGCCATATATTAATTTAACGTTGTATAAAAAATTCCTAAAATTTCATTAGATTTTATTAAAAATACAAGCTATTTAATTTTACTCCCAAGTTGTCCTCAAATACCGTACGCACCCTGTATGTATATACATTCTGTCAAAAAAGTACCGGGAATTGTCGATTTAAATCTCGCGGGGCAATTTAAGCGGGTAAAATTTTTTTTTCTAGGTTGGTACAACTGTCCTTAATGACTATGCCAAGTTTGAGCTGAATCTGTCAACGAGTGTGTTTAACATACAGTAGCTGGTTAAGTCAGTCAATGTCAATAGTGCGCGCCGATTTTTTACAATGGGTAATTACGTTGAACAAAGAATTTGTCTAAAATTTTGTGTTGCGAATGAAATTTCGTGTGCCGATGCATTGTAAATATTGCAAAAGGCTTTTGGTGATAAAGCACTATCGAAAACCCGTGCTTATGAGTGGTACAAAGCCTTCAAGGAGGGTCGTGAAGTCGTCGAAGACTTGCCTCGTTCCGGACGCCCATCGACGACTTCGACCGCAGATAACGTCGATAAAATTAAGGAAATGGTGCTTGAAAACTGTCATGAACTTGGAATATTCCACGAGTCTACACGTACGATTTTAATTGATATTTTGGGCATGAGAAAGGTGACCGCAAGACACGATAACGCGCCGTATCACCGAACTACGATTGTGACCGACTTTCTCGCCAAAAACTCAACGAACACGCTTGAACAACCACTGTATTTGCCGGATTTGGCTCCCTGTGACTTCTTCCTCTTCCCAAAACTTAAATTGCCGCTGCGTGGCATCCGTTTTCAATCGATTGAAGCCATAAAACAAAATTCGGCGCGCGAGCTGAAGGCCACTGACTTAACCAGCTACTGTAAACACACTCGTTGACAGATTCCGTTTAAACTTAGCATAGCCATTAAGGACAGTTGTACCAACCAAGAAAAAAAAATTTTACCGCCTAAATTGCCCCACCAGATTTAAATTGACAATTCCCGGTACTTTTTTGACAGAATGTATAAATAAACTAATCTGTATACTTGGTTTGTTTCAGACAATAAATAGAGACGGCAGAGCGAGAGCTAGCGTGGGAGGAAGTGTTGAAGAGATGGCGCGCTGCGCTCTCTCTCTTCCCCCCCTTTTCTGTTTGGTTTTGAGCGCGTGAGACGCTTCAGTTAGTTAGCTTTAATACCTCAAGTTCAACGAACGCTCTTTATTAATATAAACCCTTTTTGTTCTGTATATGGATTTGCACTCTGTGCATTCTTTTCAAATAAATAAATAACTGTTGTCACATAATGTGTGTGTGGATTTTATTCATATTGATTCCACAATATGACATCGCCTAGTAAAAAGTTTCAAAAATTTTTTTTCTAAAAAATTTTTTTTTCCAAAATTATTTTTTAAGAAAAAAAAAATTACCGATCTATTTCTGAAATTCTTGATCCATTTTGTATCTTAATTTTCAAATTAAAAATCAATTAAATTAATCATGAGTTGATATCCCGAAGGTGTACCGAGTACTTGTTCTACGAAATTCCGGGCAGTAAATTCTGTACTCTATCAGCAAAGCTTACAAGCGTTAAAAAAAAACAGTTTTTGAGCACGTCTGAGATATCATGGGCCGCCAATTGCGAAACGATTACCCAAATTTACAAAATGTGGCTGCACTCGAATGGGCTTTGATTGCAATTTGGCGGAGGATTCCTCAGTTGATGATCCGAAATCGCATCATAAATATGCGTGAAAGGCTGCAAGCAGTGATTCGGAGTCGCGGTAGTGACACTTGATACTAAAACACACACACATTAAATAAAAAAAACTGTGGAACTGACGAACCACGGGGTCCCATTTCTCTTCAAGTACCCCACACACACACAATCACAGACGCACAGTGCAAAAGCACAAAAGAAGCGTAAATCCAAACGTGCAACCTCTATGTGGTACGCTTTAGGTAATGCAAATACCGGCGGTTGACAAAAACTATCAAAATTTGAGTAAAAAGAAAAATTTTAGAAAAAATTTTAGAAAAAAATTTTTTACAAAAAATTTTTGTTTCCAAATTCAAAGAATGAGAAATAAGCAATTGTAGAAAAAGTCGAAAAAAGTTAATTTTTGTCATTTTCAAGATGATTACAAGGTCCTTAAAAACGTATATCTTGCTCTTTTAATTTTTTCGGAAATTTTGATCAATCGTTCCGGAAAAATCGTTTAATGGATCGATCCAAAACTTCACAAAGCTATTGGGAGTACATTGAGGTAAAAGCATTCTTAATTTCACTAGCGGTTTTATTAAAAATAGCAAAGATGCGATCGACTTTCCAAAACAACAGAAAAAGTGACTTTTTTTAACCATTTCCAAGTTAATATCAGGGTTGAAAAAAAAATTTTCTTTTTAAATAGCGCTACGGGATTTTTTAGGAAATTTATTCTAGATTCCGAAACTGCCCTTTAATTTTCTGTCCGATCATTGGTTGCTGAGATATCAATGGGTAAAGACAAAAGAATCCTTTTGCATTCGAAGTCGTATATCTCCTAAAAAAATCAATGTAGCGGAAAATTAGAAAAAGAAAATTAAAACTGAATAAACAGGTTATTAGCTCTGTATGATGGTTTAACTAAAAAAATTTTCCTGAGGCCATGGACTGAGAGAAACATCGCAAAAATTTGCTAAATTTTCTTTTCGTGCTGTTACTTCAGAGTATTTAACCACCATAACTTCTAAAAAGTTTTGGCTAAAAGATCTTAAAATAAGAATCTTAGAGCTTTAAAATGCTTTTTTTAAAGTCTCGATACAACCATTTTTTACTGAGATACAGCCCATCAAAAATTACCAAAAAATTTAGAATTTTTTTTTGCTCCTTTAAGTTTTGCTAAAAGTGCACTTGAAAATATTCTTATATATTCAATCAATTTTTGTTATTTATTTTTATTAAGATTTATTATGAATTATTGTCTTAACTGATTATATCAAGATATAATCAGAATATGACAAATATAAGGTTATATTAACATTTTAACAATATAATTATTGGAAAATTCAAACTATTAAACAATTAATTTAATTTATTAATTGTTTATTCTATTTGAAAATTAGATGGATGAAGTATTTATGGTTAATATAATTTTTTTGTGTAATTATAAATTAAGTATAATAAAAATTAAGGATAAACTTTCGAAAACCCCCCACCCCCGATTAGGCTGAAATTTTGCACAGACCTTCTCTTTTATATTGTAAGAGAATACACAGTATATCGGAAAAGTTCCCGAACTTATTTTGTAGCGCTTGTACGAGTGGCGCCATCTCTTGGACGACACCGGTACTATGTCGCTACATCCCTCTGGAGTGTCTGAGAATTTTTTCACCAGTATCCGTTCATTAGTTGCCGAGATAGACGTGCTTGAGTGAACGTGTGTTTAGTACCCCGGTGCAAGCTCTACGATGGATGAGAAATTTGAACATCGTGGCGCAATTAAATTCTGCTATAAACTTAAAAAAACTTTCGCGGAAACGAAAAAAATGATCGATTCAGCTTACAGTGAAGGTGTAGTGTCGCGTACAACTGTTTACACGTGGTTCAGTCGGTTCAAGAAGGGTAGAGAGTCGTTAGAAGATGACGAGAGAAGCGGCCGGCCGTCAACAGCTGTTACCGACGAAAACGAGGCTGATACACAAAGAATTTGTGCCCCCAAACACCACCGTGAATGCTGCGTATTACGTAGAGGTGTTAAAACGTCTGAAGCGCCGGCTGCTCATTCTTCGAACATTGTGAAGCATTATTTCGCCGAAAATTAGATCCCAAGCATCAATCACGTCCCATGCTCGCCAAATCTGGCTCCAGCCAATTTTTTCCTATTTCCCAAGCTAAAAATGGCCTTGAAAGGACGATTTTTTGAAGATGTACCGAGCATTCAAGCGGCTTGCACCGAGCGTCTCACAGCGATAACTTCAAAGGAGTACCAGAGAGCCTTCGAATCACTCATGGAGCGCTCAAATGAGTGTATATCTAGGGAAGGAGACTATGTTGAAAGTTAACTGGAATAAATTTCTTTAGATGTAATTTTTGATTTTTTATTTCAAAAGTTCGGAAACTTTTCCGACATATTGTGTATGTAAAAGGATTTTGAGCGACTGCCAATAGTTGTCAAGATATCGATTGTCAAAGTTACGAAAAAAAATTTTTTATTTACGAATATCTTTGAAAATACTGATTTTTCGAAAAATTATCAAAGAAAATTTCTTATTTAAAATTACTAAAATATTCTAAATTTGAAGTAAATAACCCAATAACCCAATAACTTAAACCTACGTAAGCCGACAACTTATATAAATTGTAACGGGTATAGGAGTATTCAGGAATGCATGTGCGGGTCTCCTTCTCGCACGTACGTACTGCTGTCGGCCCCGGATTTGGGCCTGACGGGCCGCTAAGTCCACCGATGTGGCTTCGAGTGGCGACGGGCGTTAGCCGTCAGTGCAATGGCACTCTCGTGCAGTGCCAGTCCGCTTACAACGCAAGATCCTTTTCGGATCCTGCTTTCATTTACATGTGCGGGCTTTGCCCTAAGGCCACACTGCTGGTGCTGCTTTCACCGGGCTCGACTGTTCAGTTTGCGTGCTAACTGCTCGCGGAGACGGCGGTATTCGGGACGGGGACGCTACAATAGATAGGAAAGAGATAAATAAGGCGCACCCGTTCAGCGCTGGTAACTTATTTATTGCTAAATATTAATAAAAACGACACAAAAGTTGCTTATTTATCGCGTAGAGGCTTAGTGACGGTGATCACAATTAGTATTGCTTGACGAGCAATACTAATTCGCTAGGCGCGCACTACGCCTGCGCGCCGTACACTCGTCTTGCAAGATGTGTGAACCAACCCTAATGCTCTGGGGCTGGTTACAGCGTGTGCGCCGGCCTTTACCTTTGGAGCGCTCGCTAACGGTTGATCGCGACCTCTTGTGGCCAACGGGGAGACTACATGCGTGTAGTCTCTCGCGCGTCTACACACACACACACTTATAGGCTAAGATAAATGTCTGAGTGAGAGCGGATCTTTCACTCACCGCTTGCACGAATAATATGAAATATAAATTACGCGATCACGCGCGTATAAAGGAAATTATATGTTAACGCGATCGCGTGCATGTACGGAAAAATATATGTTTTCGCGGATAACTAACTAAAAGTGGCCACTTCTAACTCTACGAGGTTCGTCCTCACGAAAAATCGTCTATCTCTCTCTCTCGCTCGTGAACTCGGAGATTTTTCGTCGGCAGCATCTAGACAGCTTGGCAGTCGGGAAGAGAAGAAGACTCCCCTCTTCCCCCTCTCGCGTCGCGCTTCTCCGTTTTTCCCGCGTCATGCCATCGATCGCTTGATCGATGGCGCCGCGTACAGTCACGCCGCGAACTCTACCTCACACCGCATGGCAGGTGGCCTAACCTCGACCGGCCACCTGTCACAAAATATACAATATAAATAAATATATTATATATATTTGTAAACAAATTTTCATTCGCCAATATCCTTACAAATATTGATTTTTCAAAAAATTATCATATGTAATTTCATATTTTTAATTAATATAATATTTTAAATTTAAACCCAATAACTCAATCCCCAAACCCAATAATCCAAACCCAAACCCAAAGCTTCTGAAGACGATACAATTTATTCATGTGTTGTCACGGAGAACACTCGCTCAGGCTAGGCAGCGCGTGATTTTTCGCAACTTTGACAATCAATATCTCGAAAACTATTGGCAGTCGCCAAAAATCCTTTTACATATTCTCTTACAATATGAAAGAGAAGATTTGTACAAAATTTCAGCCCAATCTGGGGTGGGGGGTTTTCGGAAGTACACCCTAAGGAAAATATAAGGCATCGAAACTATTGACTTGCTTTTCATAAATTAGAATTTATTCATAATACATTTACTTATATTAAATTAAGAGAAAATAATTATTAAATAACTATAACAGAATTAAATAATAAAAATGTTTCTGAAAACGTAAATTTATTTTATTATCACTGTGATAACAGTGTTATATTTTTGTAATATTATTATATTTATAATTAATAATGTTATATTTTTGTAATACTTTTGTACTATTTTTCACTTTTTTGGTAATATGATATAAAAATATAATATATTTGGTTTGTTGATCCCTTCCGAATAATAGGATTTGTCCAAGTCTGCAAAATATCCATTAGTGTCTGCAATTACCTCCTCGTTTGAATAAAATCTTTGTCCCGCCAGCCATTTCTTCAAATTGGGAAACAAATAGTAGCCCGAGGGAGCCAAGTCTGGAGAATAAGGTGGATGTGAAACGAGTTGGAATCTTATTTCGATTAATTTTGCGACCACAACTGCTGAGGTGTGTGCTGGTGCGTTGTCGTAATGGAAAAGGACTTTCTTGTGGGCCAATCGCGAGCGTTTTTCTTGCAGCTCGGTTTTCAAACGGTCCAATAACGATGAATGCTATGCACCTGTAATAGTTTTACCCTTTTCCAGGTCATCCATCACCATATCATGGATTTGATCAATGATTTCTGGAGTCGTGACCTCCACAGGCCGTCCAGAACGTTCAGCGTCACTTGTACCCATATGGTCAGTCCGAAAATTTTGAAACCACTTATAAACTGTTCTAATCGAAGGTGCAGAGTCACCATCATGTTTATCAAGCTTCTCCTGAGGCGTTTCGCCTTTCATAAAGTAATGTTTAATCACAACACGAAATTCTTTTTCGTCCATTTCTTGAAAATCACTCGACTTCCTTGATTCACACGAATGCCAAACACAAAGAAATAGACCAATATGGCTGCAACTTGGTGTGCGTTTATTCAAGAGGTGCTACTAACTAAACATTACCTCGATATGCGGACTTTACACGGACTTTTCAAACGCCCCTCGTACGTTGTACGCGTTACCCTCTCTACTCACAGTAAAGCGTAGTCGCGAGCGCACACACATGCTGGAGCCCCGTTCTTCCGCATTCACTCCAAAGAGTCGAGGCGCGCCATTAGATGTTTCACATAAAAAATAATTTCGTTAAAAAGTTTTATTATAATAATTTTTTTTCATTGCGTTTTTACATGATTTGATTTATGAATTGTTTAATTATTATACTCCAAAGGTAATTCAAGTTTAAACAATAAAGTAAAAAAAAACTTCTTAAAGGTTTTAAAAGGAAAAGATTTTAAATAAAATAAATTATTGGAACTCACATTAATAAAAAATATTTATGTACAAAACAATCAAATCTTTTTTCAAAAAATTTTTTAATAAATTTTTGAACGTTATTGTTGTTTAAAATTTTTCGATTTGGTTATAAATAGTTAAAAATATAGAAAAAAAAATTTTTCGTCGGTCGAGATTCCAACCTTCGCCAAAGCGATAGAATGAAAAAATAATGAATATGCCTTAGCATGACTAAATCAAAATTTAAGTTCCCTAGTCAAGAACTGATATTTGCTTATCGGCTTCCCCTCTCCCAAGCTTATCAATTTTTTTCTAATAATTTTACATTAATAAATTTTTAATTATAAAATTATTTAAATATTATACAGATTACCATGTTAACTTATTATCAAAATATCAGATCAAAACTTTACAATTTATAATATATAAAATCCTTAACAGGCATTATAATTCTTTATTCTATTAACAGTCTGATCAAAGATTTTTTTAGTGCGCATATGAAATACCAAAAGGTACTTATCCCAAGTTGTAGAAGATCTTTAATAAATAATACCCATACTTAATAGAACCAAAAATTTTACCTACGTAAAAGAGGGCGGGTACCCGAAGTTGGTGAAAATAGGTTTTTTGCTTCTGGAGACCAGAGATAGCTGTGTAGGCAAATAAGTTTTGAAAATGAATATTTTGTGAGTTTTTATCGTTTTTTCTATTTTAAAAGGCTTATATTTTCGTTAAAATCATTCATTGCATCTAACAAAATCGTTTCAATTTTATTTGCGACCTTGATTTCTTTAAAATTAACTTGACTTTCCTGAATATTTTAAGATTGAAAAGCCGTAAGCAGAAGAATAATTTATTATTGATTTATTTTGATGTTGAATTCTATAAAAATAATTAATTATTTCTAATAAAATTAAAAATTAAATTAAATTTATTATAAATCTATTTTTAAATAAATAACTATAAGTGCAAATGTTTAAACAAATCATAACATCTAAAAAAAATATTGGGTGTACAACTTTGCTTCCGCCGTTTTGCAATAGATGGCTGTAGCGGTAAGTGGTAGTTGAAATAAATAAATCATAGATGTCATACAATAAGCTTAGGTATTTGTAAACATAACGCCATCGAAATATTAGTCGATTTGTGTCTGCATCATAAAGTTATTCTCGATTAAACATGTCAGCTTACGAGCCAAATTCTCGTCATTTGCGGGAGGTTTTAATTTTTTGCTTTAATATGAAGAAATCTGCGACTGAAGCTCATTGAATGCTCTCAAATACCTATGGTTAGGCCGCTAGTAGTGAAAGAACGTGCCAAGAGTGATTTCAACGCTTCAAGAACGGCGATTTTAACGTCGAAGACTAGCATAGCGGTGGAAGAAAGAAGGTTTGCGAAGATGCAGAATTGGAGGCATTACTTGATCAAGACTCGTGTCAAACGCAACAAGAATTGGCAGGATCATTGGGAGTGACGCAACAAGCCATTTCAAAACGCCTGAGAGTCATGGGAATGATTCAGAAACAAGGAAATTTGGTGCCGTACGAGTTGAAGCCGAGAGATGTTGAACGGCGTTTGTGTGTTTGTGAACAGCTGCTTGCAAGGCAAAGACGAAAGGCATTTCTGCATCACATTGTGACTGGTGACGAAAAATGGGTTCACTACGATAATCCCAAGCGCAGAAAATCATGGGGATATCCCGGCCATGCTTCTACGTCGACGGCCAAACCGAATATTCACGGTTCCAAGGTCATGCTCAGTATTTGGTGGGACCAGCTCGGCGTAGTGTATTATGAGTTGTTAAAACCGACTGAAACAATCACAGGCGATCGTTATCGAACGCAATTAATGCGTTTGAGCCGAGCATTGTAAGACAAACGGCCGCAATACAACGAGAGACATGATAAAGTGATTTTACAGCATGACAATGCTCGACCCATGTTGCGAAAGTGGTCAAGACATACTTGGAAACTTTGAAATGGTAAGTCCTACCCCACCCGCCGTATTCTCCAGACGTTGCTCCCTCGGACTATCACTTGTTTCGATCAATGGCACACGGCTTGGCTGACCAGCACTTCCGGTCTTATAAAGAGGTAAAAAATTGGATCGATTCGTGGATCGATTCAAAAGATGACCAGTTTTTTTAACGCGGGATTCGTATGCTGCCCGAAAGGTGGGAGAAAGTAGTGGCCAGCGATGGACAATACTTTTAATCATAGATGTATAACCAGTTTTTTACAATAAAGCCTCGAATCTCGGAAAAAAACGGCGGAAGCAAAGTTGTACACCCAATAACAATTTATAATTAGAGACAAATCACAAAAAATTTATAATTAAATTATTAAATTTAAGTGTATATTTATTAGAGTTACCTTTATAACAATAATAACGAAATCATCAGTTTAAATTTATATACGATAACTATCTTGTGATAACAACACAAAATAAGTTTTTTTGAAAATGTACAAAAGCGAATGAAGTATCTTATTTATATGTTCGCGTCATTTTCGTCACGTTATAACTAGAAAAATAAACATCGGCCTAAAGTTAAAAAGTAAGAAGAAAAGAGCCCCTATTATCCGGCTGACTTTTGTGGCCGGTTGAACGAAAAAAAAAATTTCGTCGTTGTATGCACACGTGTGCGCTAAGTCGAACGGACTGGAATATACCTTAGTTGTAAACCCATAAGAACTCACGCAGCTTGGCTCAAGAAATAAAATATTTGCCTTTGTAATCATAGAAAACATAGCTTTCTACGCACGCTTGCCTCTGGATCCACTCCTCTTCGAGTGAATTCACTTTAAGACAAAAGTCTGGCCAGAATAACCGGCGGGACAATAAGCTTCCAGGCCATGGGCAAATTACGCACAGATCAAGTTTGAATACGTGAGGCCCCGCCGTACCACTTTACTTTTTACTTTACTCTTACATGTAAACGCCCGAAATCGCGTCATACTAGTTTTAAGACCTTAAGGGGTTATACGCCGTTGCAAGGCTCAAAAAAGACGTTTTTTTATGAATTTTTTATAGAATCAGTTTTTATTTATTAATTACGAGTGATAGTAATTCAAATAGAGCCAACTTTTAAGAATGCGATAGCGCGTCGATCATGTACAAATATTGATGTACACCGCTCCTGTAGATGATGTCCCGAACGACCTCCAAAAAAATGGAGATAACCGATTGGCGGTGATCTCCATTTCGGCGGTTTGGATTATCTGAAATCAAAAAATACAGTGAATTCTTTTAGAAGATAGATTAATACAGGTATTGAACAGAGGAATAATAAAAATTTTGATTTTTGACAAAACGGCGTCTATTTGAAAAAAATTTTTCGTTTTTGACTGATATTTTCGCTCCAAATTTTTAAAAATAAATAGTAATAATTTTTTCAAATCTTATTCCTTTGTTCAATATCTGAGGAATATATCTAAGAAGATTGTGTAAAAATTTGAGACTGATCAGTTGAGCCATTTCTGAGAAATCAAGATCACCGACTTTGAAAATACCGTTTTAAGAAAAACGCGTTTAAAGTTTCAAAAGTAGTTTACACATAGTTAAAATTTTTTTCTTCAACTTACGTGGTATCATCTATTCCAGGGCCATAAGAGGGACCTTCTGCAGTATCGTCCGCTTCTAATAAGTCCAGCTGGTGTTGTCGTCGAGCCATTCTTCCTTCTTGCGTGTTCCGATGCGCTCGTGTGTCGGAGATCATCACACGCTCTGCGTCCTCTTTGTCGACATAAGCATGAGCTGCGGTGCCTAATGAAACTCCTAATGCACTCATAAAGTACAATAATGATTTTGTACCTTTATTAAACATACCAGCTGCAATGTAAGCCGCTATTTCAACAACTTTACCGCCACATGGAACAATTTTTGGAGTTATTTTCCATATTAACTGATTATAACTCTCATTATTGTTTTGTGTAAATCCACCAACACACCTTTCCAATAATTTTACGTTGCTAAGGTCTTCATAAATTGAATACACAGCTTCAGCAACATCAGCTGCTAAAGTTGGATAATCATGGGTGTCAGAAGATAATGTGTCTGTTGCTAGCGCTTGCTTCCTACACCATGAACCTTCTCCACCTGGGCACATTTCGTGTTGAGGCTTCTCATCACTCGAACAATAGTGATAATATGTTCCCCAAATTGCATTATACATATTATCCACCGAATCACAATTTCTCCTTATTGCCAAACTATAGTAAACTGTCAGCTTATCTATTAGCTTAGCCGTGAGTTTACCTTTCCCTGAAAGTACTTTTTTTGCAATTTTTTTTCCGCCCTTTTCAACTGTTTCTGTATTTTTTTTACTAGCTCGCGGAATCGTGAACCCATTCTCTTCTGAACATGCCCGATACATTCTTTTTTGACAACTTTAACTTCACCGCTAGGAGCAGCTTCCAGAATCCCAGAATATGTTTTTGAATCGCCATCACCTATATAGTTTCTATAACGAACTTCGAATTTTTCTATTAAACGCTTTAACATTTCAATAACCGCATCGACTTCCATTTTACCTAAAGAGCCCTGGTGATTTGCAGAACAAGCATTTTTGTGTTCATTATACCAATCATTATACTCTTCAGTATCTTTTTTAGATTTCCAAACCTCACACTGTTTACAGTATGAACTTTTTACAATTATATCAATGATTTTTTTTCCAGTGTAATATCCAATCAATGATGTCACTCCATACAAAGAATTGAACCCTCGCTTCTTCCAGGTTCTGTCACCCGAAACTGTTAATACTTCATTATTTTCATTACCTTGGTTTTCGACAGTCGCTTCTTTTTCCTCGGTATAGGCTTTTTTAAACAGTTTTTCAGCTGCTATTTTCACACAAGAGTGAATGTTGTCAACAATCAAGTCATAAGTGTTTTGCGTTAAAAAAGCAGACATATCCATCAAGCCACAAAATTTAGCTACGCCTTTTAATCCTAGTCCCAAAATTCTCATCACAAATATAAATCGTCTGTTTATTTCGTAAGAATGCTTCACAAAAGGACTGGAGTTTATAACACGATTTTTACACTTATCACACACTACAACGATTTTAAAACCAAGTCTACGGGGAGAAGCAGTTTCAAATTTTATTTTCCCGTCACAAGAGCTACATTTCACATAATCACTTATCGCAGCAAATATAGTAATAAAATTTAAAATTCTATATTCAATCGAAGAATCACGTGAAACTAAAAACTTTTCCTGCATTTTGAATTCTTTAGTTGATGCACTAAAACTACTATTATCCGTCTCAGCAGTCTTTGGATTAAAAGCCTGTGTTCTCCTTTTAACTTTAGAAATTTGTATTTTTTCGGTACTTCTACGTAATCTTGAACATTTACGTGGCATTTTTATAACTTTTAAATAAAATTTACTCCAATATAAAACAAAAAATCACGAAAAACAAGTTTGAACTGAACGCACAACTTTACCACATGGCAGAACTCTTTAGACTGACGAAATACTTTTATTTTAGGTTATAATAGCCAAATGAGATCTTGAAGTAGTTAGTGGACTTATTATACTCGCCTTCTACGAAAAAACACAATAGAAAAAGGAACCTCAGGTAGCGCGTGCAGTGAGTGCAGCTGCTACTCCGGTTCTTACTCTACCTGCTTTATAACACTCTGACGTGGCCTTACAAATTCAGGTATATCTCCGAAAATATTTATCGGATTGGCTTAAAATTTTCAGAGAATATACTTAAATATATGTTCATTCCGGAAATGCAAAAAAAAAAAAAAAAAAATCAATTTTTTGAAAATTCTAACTGCGAATAACCCCTTAAGCCTCTCTAGAGGCTGGAAAAATAAGCTTTTCTGTAATCTTTTTTAGGAAAAATATAAAATAAATCAAGATTACAAAGGCAGAAGTTTATTGTACGTATGATTAACTAAAAAACATAATTTTTATAGAATAAATAATTTGAAAATGGCGACTGTGCAGTGTTTCTCAGATGACCTCTCTATTTTGGAAGTATTTACGGCCGTACCAACAGCTCCTGTAAATTTTAAATTATGATGAGTCACTAAATTTTTTTTTATTGTACAGCTAGAGAAGTACGTTGGATTTTTTTGATATATTGATTTTTTGCCGAAAGGGACACTTCCAAAGTCAAACTTGCAAAATTCGCAGAAAAAATCGCCAGGAAATTGTTAATATCAAAAGAACTACGCCATATAAAAAAATCTCACATACTTATTTAGACAATATATTTTTAAAGACCTTGTTGAAATTTGAAGTGAATTAATTAAAAATTGTTCGAGTTATGGGTGCGGCCAATTTAAAATATGTAGTTTTGAGAAAAACACGTTTAACCCTTAGCGCTCCGCACGTTTTTATACCAAATGACGGACGGCTCCATGGCAGAGCTAACGGAGCGCTAAGGGTTAAAGTTTGAAGTTATAGCCCTGCCTACATGCCACACTTGCACTCTTCTTCGAAAAATAAGTACTTAGAGATATTTCCCGGCCATAATCTTTTGGTATATCGTTTTTGAGGCTCTAAACGGGCTCTTTCTTTTCCTTTTTTCTGTACAAGATTTATTGCTTAAGGGGGTTGTCTCATGTTCGATCTTCAAAAAACCGTTTTTTTTTTTTTGCATATTTTTAAAGTTTGATGAATTTAGAATATACTGTGAAAATTTTAGGCCGATACACTAAGTAGTTTTAAAGTTATAGCAAATAATAGGCGAGAGCGTACCCGCAGCACGTAGAGTTTTGGTATTTTAAAGAAAAGTGAAAGTCAGTATACGCTCGCATTTCTAAGCGTTAACATCTAGTTAAAATGGACAAGAAAGGCCCGAAAAGAGGTAGATACCCAGGAGAAAAAGCTAAAAAAATATAGATGATTAATGTAAGTATAAATTTTCAATGAAAATTTTCTTCTTTGCTTTGTAAACGCGTTTTTCTTCAAACTACTTTTTTTCTGTCGGCCCGGATGATTACAAAAAAACTATTGGACCAATTAGGCTAAAATTTTAACACAATATTCTACACATAAATGATTCTGTCCAGTATCAGAATTCGATTTTTTTATCAACATTTTTTTTATCTCGATTTTAAACCGAAAAAACAGTCGATTTTTGAATTTTTTTTTATAAGGCCGCCATTTTGTTATTTGTCACTTAAATCTTTTAAATCTGCTACGGGACGGAATGACAACCCTACTGAATAATAATCTTTTTGGAATTTTGATTTCAGATGATTATAAAAGGAATAATCTGGGGGGCCAGCCACCTACTTTTTTCTTAAGAGATCAACTTTACCTCACCAAAATACCGTTAAAACATGTTTTTTTTTTTACAAAAATTTATTTTGTATTATTGAAAGCAAAATAATAACATAAAATTATCATAAAAAGAATGTATTTCATTTTCCGCAAAAAAAAAAAATCTTTAAAAACCTTTAAAATTTAACCTCGGACATATGAGGGCAGTCCCAAAAGTACTCGACCCGACAAAGAAAACAGTAAAAAAATTGCGAAAATGTTTTTTATTTTTCAACATATTCTTCTTTCAGTTCGATACACTTTTCCCAACGATGTGCAATAGCTTCGATACCCGCTTTATAGTAGGAACCGTCAAGCTCCTAAAAATACCTATTAACCGCAGACTCTACCTCTTCATTGTTGGCAAATCTTTTGCCGCCGAGCCATTTTTTCAAATTCGGAAAAAGAAAATAATCCGAGGGGGCCAGATCTGGCGAATAGGGTGCGTGAGGAAGCAATTCGAACTTCAACTCATTGATTTTAGCCATCGCAATGACGTACGTGTGGACTGGTGTGTTGTCGTGATGAAACAACACTTTCTTTTTCGTCAGATGGGGCCGTTTTTTCTTGATTTCATCACTTAAACGCTGCAATAAGGCTGCATAATATGCGCCGTTGATTGTTTTTTCTTTTTCGAGATAATCAATAAATATTATTTCACGCGCATCCTAGAAAACGGATGCCATGACCTTGCCAGCTGACTGAATTGTCTTTGCTTTCTTTGGAGCCGGTTCTCCCTTCTTAGTCCATTGCTTTGACTGCTCCTTGGTCTCAGGTGTAAAATGATGGACCCATGTTTCATCCATGGTTATGAATCGACGCAAAAACTCGGCTTTATTGCTGCGAAACATTGTCAAACACTCGATGGAAACATCCTCACGTTGCTGTTTGTGTTCCATTGTGAGCAAACGCGGCACCCATTTTGCGCACAGCTTTCTCATGCCCAAATTTTCGATCAAAATGCGATGCACAGCACTTTTTTAAATGCCTGCCATGTCTGCTATCTCGCGCACTTTTAGTCGATGGTCATCCAATACCATTTTGTGGATTTTCTTCACATTTTCTGACGTAGTGACCTCATTTGGTCGACCACTGCGGTGTTCATCTTGGCAGCTCGTAAGACCTCGCTTAAACTCAGCTACCCAATATTTGACCGTTGTAAATGAAGGAGCAGACTTCCCCAGAGTAGAATCCAACTCGGCTTTGATATCAGTTGGACTCAGACCTTTCAGATGAAAGTATTGTATCACATAACGATGCCCGATTTTTCCCATATTTACAAATTCACTGAGAGCGTTCACTTTGGATGTCTGTAAAAAAAATAATAATAAACGTACCGTTATGAATTTTTCACATTAAGTTGTTGAAAGGTGGTATTGTCAATCGCAGTAATTGTTTTTTTAAAACTACCTGTATTCATAAGTCAGGTCGGGTACTTTTGGGACTACCCTCGTAAGACAATCCCCTTAAATCTACACTATGCAAGCAGGTTCCTACATTAACTCAAACTTTAGCCTATAGAATAGGGAAAAAACCCCGAATAAAACCCATTTGAAAAGCTTCCGCAGAAAAAACCTATTTAAGGAACGGGTCTTACAATAAGTCATAATATGTCTACAATTTTACGAGTATTGAATTCGATTATCTCCGGGATTCCTGAGTTTAAGCCCCCTGTATACACTCTACCCTTGCATCCTAGCAAAAATACTGTTGATGATATATTTGAATATTACCCTCTGCGAATTTTTATTATTTTTATTATTTTAATCTTTCGCGATGTAATAATTACGAGTATAATAATTTTAATTTACGTGAGTATAGTTATTTTGAACGATTCGCGAAAAAAATCTATTCGTACAGATACGAGGTCTGGCTAATAAATAACGAGACTGGTTACGAAAAAGGGTTTTATTATAAAAATTTTTCTACATTCGAATGCTCCCCTTCAATATACTCCCCTTCCCTCGCCACACACCTTTCCATACGTTTTTTCCATTGATCGAAGCAGTGCTGGAAGTCTTCTTTGGTGAGGGCCTTTAGAAGCTCTGCCGTGTTTTGCTTTACCGCTTCCATCGACTCAAATCAGGTCCCTTTCAAAGCAGATTTTATCTTCGGAAACAAAAAAAAAGTCGCATGGCGCCAAATCTGGCAAGTACGGCGCGTGTTCGAGCACTGGAGTGCGCTTACCGGCCAAATACTGCTTCGCAGATAGCGCGTTATGGGCAGGTGCGTTGTCCTGGTGCAAAATCCATGAGTTGTTCTTCCACAACTCGGGCCGTTTCTTACGAACTCGCTCTCGCAGTGTTGCCAAAACTGACAAATAGTAAGTCTGGTTGACAGTCTGACCCTCTGGAACCCATTTAGTCATCACGATACCGTTAATGTCGAAAAAAACGATCAACATTGCCTTGAATTTTGATTTGGACATCCTTGCTATTTTTATTCTGGGCGATTCAGGCGTCTTCCAATGCATCAATTGCCGCTTTGTTTCAACATCGTATTGAAAAATTCACGTTTTGTCGCAAGTAATAATGTTTTTCATCAGTCCGGAATCTTTTTTTAACCTTTCAAGGAAATCTGAGCAGACCTGTTGACGCAAGAGCTTTTGGTCAGGAGTCAGGTTTTTTGGCACCAACTTCGCACAGACTTTTGTCATGTGTAATTCCTCGTGTAAAATTTGTCTAACTGTTTCTTTATCGGCGTTTACAGCCTCGGCAATTTTTCGGATGCTCATTCGACGATCTGCACGCACAATTTGGTCGATTTTTGTCACTATTTCCGGAGTTGAAACAGTGACAGGGCGACCTGGGCGTTGGTCATCTTCAGTGCTCACTCGGCCCTCACTGAAGCGCTTACACCACTCAAAAACACGCGCACGAGATAGAGAATTGTCCCCATAGGCCTCTTGCAACAATTTACAGCACTCAGTCGGAGTTTTTTTCAATTTAACGAAAAATTTGAGATTGATACGTTGCTCCTGTTTTTCGTCACACATGGTTTTCGGCACGAGAAAAAAACACGTTCGTTTCAAACCGCTACTGAACAAATACAATAATAGTGACGAGAACGTGTTTTGGTACGTGCATAGACAAGATATCTAGATACCCAACGCACTACTCGTTTTTTTCCCCACCCTTCTACGGCGCCCTCTAGGCGCGCAGTCTCGTTATTTAATAGCCAGACCTCGTAATGTATTGATGTAGAATAATAATTTTCTTTGTTATATTTAATTTAAAAATAAAGTTTGGATATAAACAAATTTTAATAAATAATAATTTATTTTTATCAAACTATTTTATTATTTATTCCGTTTCTATAATAAATCAAAACAAATGATTAAAAAAACTACTGGTGTCAAAAAAATATTAAAATCTGTAAAGAACATTGTTTTTAATTATTTTTTCATAGTTTTAAATCCAGCATTAGGATATTCAGGCTTTAAAATTAGAGAAAAAGAGAAAGAGAGAGAGAGAGAGACAGACAGACAGAGAGGGAGAGGGAAAGGAGAGAAAAAAATTGAAAACGAATAAATATTACTATTTATTTTTAATTTTACAATTTTTTTTTCAGTACCTCATATAGATCCAAAACGACGCAAGACCGAGACTCGAACATTCGCGCGATCATGACCCGACGCATGCACGTTTACATGAACGTTACACTAACGACTAACTGAACTCGAAACAAAAATCGCGGAGGAGTATTGCCTTACCACGCTCACTATCCGCTCGCTACGTCGCAACACTTGACTTACGAATTTCAGACTCGATATTGGCGTCCGGTGCGGTCATCGGTGTCAGCGACTTCGTTGTTGTTCGGACCAGCGACTACCTATCCCGATGTGTCGGACTTTTTCGAGTTTCTCGATTTTGATGCGGTTCTCTGACCAATATCTCTTATTCCTTGCATTGATCTTCATGCTGCTTACTGCTTCTCCTCTATGGTTTCCTCTCTTCGGTAAGTCAACGCCCTTCCTCCTAACTTTTTCACTCTTTTTGAATTTCAAACTACTATCTTTTTTCTTCTACAATATACAGCGACTTTCTAATATTGTCTTTACTACTCTCTCGTCGACTAACTGTAACTCTCTCACGGTGTCTTTCTGACTACTACTCACGCGAGCTCTTCCGCGTTTCTTTATCTTGACGGATCTTTCTTCTCCCTCTCTCCTATAATGTTGCGCTATCTTCTCTTCCGCTCTTCGTCGGTAACGCTCCCTGTGCCATTAGACTTGACTATTGAAGAATGGCGGGTAGTACACCCCGCAAAAACACCGTTCAATGATTTTGTCGATACAACACATAGAGCTTGTCAGCGCAGCGAACGCCCTCTATATCAGGTAGCATCAGTAAGCGCGTGGCTGCGAGTTGGGTGCTGTCAATGCGCCCTCAAAATGTTGCAACACGAATGAATGCACGCGAGTAGCCGGCCACGACATAACTCCCCGCGACGTGACTCATGCACAATAAATTGAATTCACATTTTACAATTTATCGAATAGAGTGGAAAAACAATCAGAAATATATACATTGGCTGTACTTAAGGGGCTATACCAGTGTGAACGCTGAAAAATTTGGGTGATTTTCGGGAATTTATCAAAAGAAAAATACTTTATGAAATACTTTAAAAATATAAGAGTATATCAAGCTATATTTAAACTATATTCCATAATCTTTTTATCAAAAAATATTGAAAAATGAGCGACTTATGCGCTGTCTTCGGAGGCGCCAAAAAAAAAGTTCCTCCACTGCTGCCACGATTCCGGCCGAATGAGTAGCTGAAACCAAAAAAAAAGTCGTTAAACTAGAAGGTATTTCCTATAAAATGTCGGAGGATTTTCGAAAAATATCAAAATTTAACAAAATGGCGTAGTTATAAAAAAAAAGTTTTTTTTTGTCAAAAATATGGTCGCTTTTTTTAATGCCAAATCGTCAATTTTTATCCAATAAAAAAATCCTACGTCATTGTACAGTAGATATATTCAAGAGTACTTAGTTCAATTTTAATGTCAATCGGATAATTGCTCTTTGAGTTACAATAGCAGCAAATTTGAAAAATGTCATTTCGAGAAAAACGCGTTTAAAAGGTAGATGAAGCAGTTTACGAGGTATGATCAAAAAATAAGGTGACTTTTCATTTTGTATAAAAAATATTCATTTATTCATCTAAAATTACGTTATTCCCTTCAAAATAATCCCCCTCTGATACAATGCACTTGTACCAGCACTTTTTCCAGTCGTCAAAACACTTCTGAAATGCACTTTTGAGTATTGCCTTGAGCTCCTTCAGTGATGCAGCCTTAATCTCCTCAATCGTCGCAAATCTTCGTCCTTTTATGGGCCTTTTCAATTTTGGGAAGAGGAAAAAGTCGCAAGGGGCCAAGTCTGGTGAATACGGTGGCTGAAGCATAATGGTAGTATTGTTTTTGGCTAAAAAACTACTCACTAGTAACGACGTGTGTGGAACGAATTTCAAAACATCCGTTAAAATCGATTGGCATGAGCCAAACGATATGTTAAGATCATTAGCTACTTCTCGAATCGTGATTCGACGGTTTCTCAACACAATTTCTTTCACATTCTGAACATTTTCGTCAGTTTTTGACGAGCTGGGGCGTTCGGAGCGAGGTTTATCGTTAACATTTTCTCGGCCCTCTTGGAATAACTTATACCACTTATAATCATTTATTTTGCTCAGAGTTGACTCACCGTACGCCACTGTCAAGATTTCAAGAGTTTTTAAGCACTTAACACCATTTTTTACACAAAAATTAATACAAACTCTTTGCTCCATTATTTTCAACAGCAAAAAATCGCCGAGCACGCAAACACGAGTCTAACCTTTATGCCTCTCTCATAAAAACAACACGTGTTATATATCGAGATTGTGAACATATGATCGTGACGAGTGTACCAACATAACAAAAAAACAAATTTTGAAATTAGAGTGTACAAAGCACGCGAAATTCAGTCACCTCACTTTTTGATCACACCTCGTATAGCTGTGAGCGGTTGCTATTTAGAAGACTGCTATTCAAAAAGTATTAGAGATACGGCCTTGAAAATTTCACAGGATATTCTCAGAAGTATAAACTGTCGAATAAGACAAAAAAAAATATCGATTTTTTTAAAGTTTCACACTGGTATAACCCCTTAAACTCCGACGCGACTGTCACGAGTGCACGTGTTTCGTAAAGAAATATATTTACAAAATTTATTTACAGTTAAATAATTCTGCTAGTCATAGATTCGAGCAAAATAAATATTCCCGCTAACCTATCACACTTTTGAGTTAACCTACATCATGTATGACGGTAGTCTCTCGTTCCAATTGGTATTTGAAATTCATTAGTTTAATTATAAAAACAAGAAAAAAAATTTTCCTTCAATTAGACTTAAACTCTAGCCTCAGCGGTAAAAGGAAGAAAGAACGCCTTACAACCAACGAAGCATTTGTAATTCTAACTTAAGAAGTGTCATTCGCTTATCGGCTTTCGTTTCACTTGACATTCGTTATTTCTCAATAATTTTACTTCGATAAGTTTTAATGTGAAATTATGAAAATATTATATGAAATAATACAGTAAGTTTAATATTGATTTATCGCCTCAGATCTATCTATAAAATTAGTCTGATAGTTACAATAAAGTAGCGTTGCCACGATATGTTTACAAGATCGATTGTTGTCAGCTTTACATGATCAAGTCATTTTTTCAATCCATCATTCATAGTATTGATCTTTATTTTAAAATATTTTAATCTTTAATTATTATTATTATTAAATTGATAGAATATTAATGTTCCAGTTATTGTATGTAGACTGAATGTTAAAGAACTTATTTGAAGGCATAAAGCGAAAAGCTCGATGCTTTCGCACGATCTTAAATTTATCCCATACGTAACAATCATATTTAAGTTAATAAATTATTGTCCTTCAATAATTTAATACTAAATTTTTAACTCTCTTGCAATCTGTGATATAGGTTTTGAAAAAAATTTCCAAAACATTTTATGAAAGTTTTCATAAATATTTTGTAACAGGTGTAATTAGTTACGGCCCGTTAGCAACACAGGATCTTCCTCAGACCCTGCTTTATCTCACGTGTGAGGGGCCTTGCCTAAGGCCCCGCTACCGGTGTTGCTCCCACCGGGCTCGGCTGCTGAGTTTGTGTGCCAATGCTAGATTGGCACACCCGCGGAGGCGACGGTATTCGGGATAGGGAAGCTATAGGGAACTGCTAAATAAAAGAACACGCTTTCTCAATGCTACAAGCGAGTTTAATATAAAAGAAACAGAATTATACAAAAAAATACTGTAAATATCGCAGCGAGGTGCCTAGTGAGCGAAGAGCAATTAGTATTGCCTCGCGCGCAATACTAATTCTCGAGATGCGCACTGCGCATGCGCACTCTCTTCACACTGCGCGGCTACACACACGTTTAGTCTATGGACGTCTGATATAGAGAGAGCAGTTCTCCCTCTATACCGACGTAGTCTATGACTGCTCGAGTAAGAGCGGTTTTCTCACTTGACTATGCAGTCTATGGTTGAGCGAGAGAGCTCGATCCTCTCGCTCAACTGCGTGCACAATGATTGTACGGGCGAAAGTGGCTTTCTCTTGCTCGTACCGCTATTCTATAATCGTGCGAGAGAGATCGATCCTCTCACTTGCACTTGCACGGCCTACTCGAAAATGACTTAACGCGGTCTCGCGCG
Source organism: Chalcis sispes (assembly GCA_949987625.1). Taxonomy (NCBI): domain Eukaryota; kingdom Metazoa; phylum Arthropoda; class Insecta; order Hymenoptera; family Chalcididae; genus Chalcis; species Chalcis sispes. Next base: position 16,803,895 of record OX465098.1, on the reverse strand, counting down.
TATGCGCTTCTTATAGCTATATGTCTGACGCGATCGCACACGCGTCAGGAAAACTCAATATAATTATAAGCAGACTACGTTACAATTATCTAAGTGGCCACTTACTTTTCCTATTATCAAACAGGTCGTCCTCTCAATATCTACAGCGAATAATCGGTGGAAAAACTCCTCGGAATATCGCGGAAAAATCCTAAGGTAAAACTCGCGTGCGGCTCGGTAAGCGGCTCGGACGAGAAGGAGGCTTGAGGGGATGGTTTCTCTCGCCTATCGGTTTTCCCGCGTAGCGCCATCGATGCTTCATCGATGGCGCCGCGTTTTAGCACGCCGCGACTTCTCGCGCTTTTTCCCGCGTAGCGCTATCGATTCCTTGATCGATATCGCCGCGGTTCGTTACGCCGCGAACTCTGTCTTACCGCATATGGCAGGTGGCTTAACCTCTATAAGCCACCTGTCACACCCCTCCCCCAGTCGCTGCTAGGCTTCGACTAGCAGCTACTGTACTCTTGCCTCCCCTAGGCTTAGATCGGGATGAGGATCGGAAGGATGAAATTAGACGCTCAGATATGAAAAATGTTCAAAAATAATTATATTTCCTAGAAAATATATGACTAGTATGGAGGCCCTGACTTTTCTCTGCCAGGGCTCCTACACGCAGGGAAGGGAGGCCCAGGCTCCTTACCCAGGCTCTGACCGACGGGAGGTCCTGGCTCTTCATTGCCAGGACTCCTTAAACTTCCAATGCTCGTGCAGCCTGGGGCATTTTTTGCTTCTTTTAACACCCTTCAGGCCGCACACAAAGCATCGGGGCGGCTCCCCCTTGGCGCGCTAGTCTTCTTGCACCTGGCTCGCTCTCTCAGCCTCCAGTTTTGCCCTAGCGATTTGGGCTGCCACGGCTCGTACCCGCTCGGCGTCGCAGGCTGCTTCGGCCTGGAGCTCTTGCTGCACGCGGCGCAGCTTCTCCTCCCTGGCCCGCTGCCGCCGCGCCGCTTCTTCCTGGACCTGCCTCTCGCGGCGGGCGGCCTCTTCTATCACCCGCTGGCATTCCTCCTCCTTCTTGCAGCGGTCTTCTTGCTGCTGTCGGCGCCGCTCCTGCTCGAGCTTCCCCGCCTCGTACGCCGCTTGCCACGAGAACATCTCTATCGCCTCGTCTTCGGCGACGATCTTTTTTTTCAAATCGTCGCTGGCGGCAGCGTAACACTGGTCGCCCCGGCGATATATCAAATCGAGGCGCTTTCGTAGCGCCCCGAAGGAGCTCTTGCCCTTCTGCACAAGCTCCTTCACCTCCTCCCAGTCGGCCTCAGTGCTGACTGGCGGGGGTGAATTGAGCGTGCGTGGAACCTTTCCCCGCACACTCTCCGGAGCCGACTGCGGTCTAGCTGGCGGGGACTCACGGTGCGCGTCTTCTCGTCGTGATTGATCGGAGGCGCACGGGGTCTTCCCACGCGCGTCCTGTTCCGGACACTGGTCGGAGGCGCGCGGGGCCTCTGCGCACTCGTCCTCTTCTTGCGGCGTGTCCTGCACCTCTTCGATCTGAATGGTCGACGAGCCACCGCCGTCTTGCTTTTTGTCGGCCGTCACCTCCCTGACCAGCCGAAGCATGCCGACGATAAGCTCGTCGGCCTCCTTACTTACGCCTAGTGCCTTTATATGGGCTAAGGACGTCGCCAAAGCATCGATCGCTTTTTCGTGCGTGTTGGTGGCTTCCATAACCTGTAACACAAAGGGGAGGAAGAAAGGTTAGGTGGGGTTGGTGACTATGAGTTCGCGCGTGTTCGGCGAGACGAAGTCAGAGCGTTCTCGCTCACAGCCTTCGACTACCCGATGGCCTTCCCGGGCCTCGCTTAGCGTGCGCGCCTACCTCCGGTCGATCCTCGGTCGGCGGTGGCTCCCTTACAGTCGCTGTGGAATGCCTCATGACGCAGTCCGTCTTCCGGGGTCGACCGCGCTTTCTGGCCGGCGCAGCAGCCGCGCGTTCACCATGCGAGAGTCCCCCGCTGGGGACCGGGCCTGCTCTTGGTTGGCTTGTCAGGAGGGACCCCGCCGCATCGAGAGTACGGCTCGTCGTACTCTCGTCCTCTTCTGGTGACGGCGGTTGGGCAGCTACGTACTTCTTGAGCTGGCTGACGTGTACGGGACGAATAGTACACTCATCTCCGTCTCTCAGCTCGTACGTATTGCCGCCCAGGACCTTACTGACCATGTAAGGCCCTGCAAACTTAGGGTCTAGCTTTCCCGCTATTTCCTGGGCTGTGGAAGAACCTTGTTGTTCTTCCACCCCCAGTCACCTTTTTGAAAGGAGAGCTCTCGGCAGTGCGCATTGTAATGGCGCGCCTGCCTCTCCTGCTCTTTAGAGGCGATTTCGGAGGTGCGCGCGTGAAGCTCCGGTAGCTTCCGCACGCGCTCTGCCCATCCCCGTATTTTTTCCTCCTGCAATACCTGAGCGGAAGCCTCGCGTGACATGCGGGCTTCGCTCCTTGGAGGGGCAGGCTGTCAGCCGTAGTTGAGCAGCGCCGGGCTCGCTCCGACGGTGCTCTGCTCAGCCGTGTTAAAGGCAAACACCACCTCGTTCAGGTGTTCGTCCCAACGATCATGCGACTCCTCCAAGCAGGCCACGACTATCGTCTTGATCGTCCTGTTGGCCCGCTCGACAGGATTTGCCTGCGGATGGTAGGCTGGTGTTGTAGAATGATGGATACCGTGCTTCTCCAGGTACCCATCAACGATCCGGTTCTTAAACTCCGTCCCATTGTCGATCAGAAGTACTTCCGGCGAACCGAATCGGAGCACGACACGCTCAATAAAGGCCTTGAGGACGGCTTCAGCCCTCACCTTCCGCAGCGGGACACATTCGACCCACTTCGTGAATAGATCCTGGAAGACAAGGATGTATTCGAAGCCCTCGCGGCTTCGGACGAATGGTCTCATCACGTCAGCAGCTACTACCTGCCATGGCCGCTTAATAGGTCTCCTGCTTATTAAGCCAGCTGGAGCCTTCTGCTCCACCTTGCACTGCTGACAGACTTGGCATCTGCGGACGTAATTTGCCTCACAATCTGCCAGCTTCGGCCAGTTGTACTGCTGCGTGACCCTGGAGTGCGTCTTTTCGCGACCCAGATGTCCTGCCGTAGAGTCGCCGTGGCACTCCTGGACGACTTGCTTCCTTCGTTCGGCGGGGACGACGACTTTCCAAGCGTCGTCGTCGTCTCCTAGGGCATCCTCGATGGCCGGGTTGGGGTCGCATTTGTATATCTGACCTCCAACCAGCTACAAGCGAGGATACCTTGAGGGCTTCTCTTGCACCTCTTTTAAATCGAAGGTACCACTCGTCCGTGGTACCTTCTGCCCAGGTTAAGGGCGCTATGGCTGGCACGTCACCTTCTTTCTCGAACATCCTGGAAAGGGCATCTGGCACATGGTTAAGTGCCCCTTATCGATGTTCGATGGTAAAGCGGTGGTCTTGCAGCTCTAAGGCCCACCGCGCCAGCCTTCTGGTCGAGTTGTGGAGGCTACTGAGCCAGCGTAAACTGCTATGATCAGTTATTACCCTGGACTGATAGCCCTCCACATACGGTCTGAACTTCTCGATGGCCCAGACTACAGCGAGACACTCCCTCTCAGTGACGCTGTAGTTCCTTTCAGCTGGGCTTAAGGTACGACTCGCGTACTCTAGCGGTCGCTCCTCTCCATCGATGCCCTAGAGTAATACGGCTCCGACTCCCGTGTCACTCGCGTCCGTTTGGATGACGAATCCCTCGTCAAACCTGGGACTTTGCAGGATAGGAGCAGAAGCTAGCAGGGCCTTCACCTGCTCGAAGGCAGCTTGCTGCTCTTCTCCCCATTCGTAGCGCCGGCCCTTTTTTGTCAAGCGCGTGAGCGGTTCGGCGATCGTGGTTAAGTCCTTCAGGAACTTGCGATGCCACGAGGCCATGCCTAAGAATCTGCGCTAAACTGCGGTAAACTGGAAGAGTCCGAGTTCTGGCACGGTAAATGCCGTGATCGGCCTCGACTCCTCCCTTAGCCGTATCTGGTGATAGGCGCTGCTGAGGTCGAGAGTCGAGATATATCTCGTCCTCTGCAGCTTGCGCAGGATGCTATCCATCCTGGGCAATGGATACGCATCCAGCTTCGATACTGTATTGACCTTTCTAAAGTCAATGCAGAATCGGTAACTGCCGTTAGCCTTCTTTATTATAACGACTGGGCTCGACCAGCCGCTATGCAAAGGCTCGATGATGCCGCCCGCCAGCAACTCCTTCGTTTGGGCGTGCATCACCTCCTGGAACTTCGGGGGAGTACGGGTAAGCCCTCGATGGAACGAGCATCGCCGACGCCGATGGCGTGCTCGATCCAACCCGTACACCCTAGAGTATCTGGCTCCTTAGCCAGCATCCTATCCAGGAGCCCCTGGAGCAGCTCTTGCTCTGAGGGCTGAACGTCAGCTAGGCCTATGGCTGACACGGCAGGATTATCTGCTGTCTCCAGCGAGGCTAACTCCAACGCCAGCTCCCTTCTTGCTTCTTGGATGAGGAGCTGGTTCCATGCTGGGTCAAAGATGGCCCTGAATCCTCTGATGAAATTGACATGGAGGTAACAATCTGCTGGTAGACCAGGCAGGATTGCCACCTCGATGTTATTCGTCACACCGGCCACCTCAAAAGGCAGTTGGACGAACCCAACTACGGGAGCGTAATAGCCATTTGCTTCCATCGCTCCCTTGCCCTGGCTCGGCGTGACCACACGTCCACATGACGTGGCTATTTGTAATCCAACGGCGCTCATCACTCTGTGTGACGCGCCCGAGTCATATAGTGCATGTAGGGTGTACACCCCTACGCACACAGGTAACCACTATCTGGCACCTTTTGAAGCACCCTCCTCTGGGTGGTCCAGAGCCGTCTCAGCCACGAGCTCGGTGCTCACGAGCTCGCTGGTGGTCCTTTCGGGGACTTGGAACCCAGACTCGGAGGGAAAGGGCGTAGGGATCTCGTCTACGCTCTTTCCTAATCGTTTCCCGAGCAGTCCGGGCAGGACCTCTTAATCATGTTTGGTCTGCCACAGCCATGGCAGCTAAACTCCTTGGTTTTCTTCGGCTGCTCGGTTTTCTCGTCCTTCTTCTTGTCCTTCTTCTCCCTCCGTTTGGGGGATTGGAACTTAAGACTGTATGTCTCGGAGCGCGGCTTTGCGTGCCTCTTCGGGCTTGCCTTCCGTGGCGGACTTCTCCTTCTTTCACGACGTCTGTCGCTCGCCATGATGCAGTTGTGCTGCGCGAAGACCGCTAGCACCTGCTACAGCATCTCTTGTGCTGTGGTGTCGGCTGTCGGTACCGACCGACCGACCTTTACTGATGCAATCGCTACTTCGGAAGTTTTATCGCCTCGTTCCCTCTCTAGCGTCAACTCGGCTCTTGCCGCACGGTCTATCAGCTCATCGAGCGTGCAACACTCCATCCGAGTGACGATCTTTTTGATTTGCGGGAGCAGATTATCGTGGACGCTGATTCCTCGGCTTATTGGAAGCGGCGGCTGGCCTCGTCCCTCAGCCGCTTCTGTATATTGGCCTTGGACCCCCCAGCGCTCACGCGCTGCCTGGCAGAACGCCTCCCATTTCTGCCATTTATGCTTGTGGCAGCCGTACCACATCTCGGCTAAGCCACTCAGCAGCGCGGGTAGCGACGCCAGCATCTCTGGGTCGCTAATCCCTGACGCGTTCTTCGCTTCACCTACCTTGCGGAAGAACGCGTCGATACTGTCGGTCGGCTCTCCTCGGAACGTAATTTTCCACCGACCGACAATCCTACCGACATCCCGAGGGCCCGCCATATCGGTGTTGCACCATGCACTATTAGTCGGTGCATTAGTGCAACTTTCCCACCTCATCCAGGCTCCATTTGAGCCGGATCTAGGGGACGGCAGACACTCAGCAGTCCCTTGCGAATCTTCACCTTCGTGGGGGCTGCTGTGTGTGGACACGTAGTTGCACGTGAACGTGTCCTGAAATGTTACATGGCTCGGCGCTTCACTCTTGCGCCGAGCCTGTGGCGAGAGAGCCGATCTCACGGTCTCTCGCTGTGGCAGCCTGGACGGGCCTGGTGTGCTTTCTATTCTCGTAGACGACGCACTCAGCCTTGAATTCGCGTCTTCCTTCCTGTTCCGCGAATCCTGCGCCTCTGCCTGCATCGCCTGGATGCATCTGACCAACCCCTCGACGGTTTGCGTCAAACTCTCGATGCGCTCCTGCATCATGCAGATTTCTCTCCGTGTTGGTGGCAGGTCGTCCTCATCTGCCACCTCCTCTTCTCGTTCTTCTGTTAGGGACAGACGGTCCGCCTTGTCCTCTAACAGCATGGTCAGCGGATGCGGCTCTTCTCAGTCGTAGTCCGCTGACCCGGCCGTTGTGCCTAACCTCTCCTGGCAGGCACGAAGCACGAAGCTTCGCTTTGCTTCTGCTCTCGCCGCCTGGGCAGCCTAGTCTGCCTCTTTGACATCTTTTTAAAAATCGGTTGCGGTGAAATTTCCCCGCAGCCAATTGTTTATTCGGGTATTCTCTTCCCATCGTGACCCATGTAGCTTTAACCTTAGAGCGTGGAAGGTTTCGTCTACCTCCTCGTTCTCCATGGTGATGAGCCACTCTTCTACCCTGGAGAAGTCCTCTGTCGCCATGACTTCTGTGGTCGCTTTAGTCCGCTCGCTTTAATATAAATACTCAAATAGTTGCGATATCGTGGGTACCGTGCGCAATATACACAGTATGTCGGAAAAGTTCCCGAACTTATTTTGTAGCGCTTGTACGAGTGGCGCCACCTCTTGGACGACACCGGTACTATGTTGCTACATCTCTCTGGAGTGTCTGAGAATTTTTTCACCAGTATCCGTTCATTAGTTGCCGAGATAGACGTGCTTGAGTGAACGTGTGTTTAGTACCTCAGTGCAAGCTCTACGATGGATGAGAAATTTGAACATCATGGCGCAATTAAATTCTGCTATAAACTTAAAAAAAATTTCGCGGAAACGAAAAAAATGATCGATTCAGCTTACGGTGAAGGTGTAGTGTCGCGTACAACTGTTTACACGTGGTTCAGTTGATTCAAGAAGGGTAGAGAGTCGTTAGAAGATGACGAGAGAAGCGGCCAGACGTCAACAGCTGTTACCGACGAAAACGAGGCTCGCGTGCGCGCGCTACTGAAACAGGATTGCCACATGTCTCTCAGGATGTTGGCAGACGAACTGAACATGAGCAAGGATAGCGTCGCGTTGATTTTGAAAGAAAAAATGAACCGCAGGAAGGTCTGCTCTCGATTTGTTCCGCATTTTCTCACACCAATGCAGAAAGAAACTCGCATCCAATGTTGTCAAGATTTTATCGAGACTTGCGACACCACTCCGGGCTTTCTAACCTCAATTATGATTTGAGACAAGACTTGGTGCTTTCAATACAATCCTTCCACGAAGCGCCAGTCATCCGCTTGGCTCAGTCCGGGCCGTGCGAGGCCTCAAAAAGTGCGCCAACAAAAATCACGGGTAAAGACGATGCTGATCGTTTACTTCGACTCCAAAGGCCTGATACACAAAGAATTTGTGCCCCTCCAACATCACCGTGAATGCTGCGTATTACGTAGAGGTGTTAAAACGTCTGAAGCGCCGGATTAATCACATCAGGCCCGAGTACAAGGAACCGGGATCGTGGAGTTTGCTTGGTGACAATGCGCCTGCTCATTCTTCGAACATTGTGAAGCGTTATCTCGCCGAAAATCAGATCCCACGCATCAATCACGCCCCATACTCGCCAGATCTAGCTCCAGCCGACTTTTTCCTATTTCCTAAGCTAAAAATAGCCTTGAAAGGATGATTTTTTGAAGATGTACCGAGCATTCAAGCGGCTTGCACCGAGCGTCTCACAGCGATAAATTCAGAGGAGTACCAAAGAGCCTTCGAATCACTCATGGAGCGCTCAAATAAGTGTATATCTAGGGAAGGGGACTATGTTGAAAGTTAACTGGAATAAATTTCTTTAGATGTAATTTTTGATTTTTTATTTTAAAAGTTCGCGAACTTTTCCGACATACTGTGTATACTTGAACGCTAAATAAATAAATAAATAAATAAACAGGTAAATATACATAAAATTTTTTTTTAAGAGGGATTTACCTCGTCCCTCAACCCATGGTACCGCAACTCGCACTGGCGTGGCTGTGGAGAGGTCAGTTCTCCCTGACCTTGTACTTGCTTGAGCCTCGATGCTGCAAGCAAGATAAACTCTGAAAATGAAATAAAAATAAATAATTTATTTTTAAAACGAGAACAAAAATTTAAAAAAATTTTTTCTTTTCCGTCCCCGTTGCCACGCCAGGAACACTTATTTTTTCCGCACCTATACTACGTACGCACGCTTGTGTGTGTGTGCGCTAGTTGCGCGCTTTGCGCACGCTTTGGACCTCTCGTTCCCTACTGCGCACGCTCTCTCGTGTCGCGCGACCCTATGCCTAAGGCACACGTCTGGGGCGCCAGTTGTAACGGGTGTAATTGGTTGCGGTTTGTTAGCAACGCAGGATCTTTCTCAGACCCTGCTTTATCTCACGTGTAAGGGGCCTTGCCTAAGGCCCCGCTACCAGTGTTGCTCCCATCGGGCTCGGCTGCTCAGTTTGTGTGCCAATGCTAGATTGGCACACCCGCGGAGGCGATGGTATTCGGGATAGGGAAGCTATAGGAAACTGCTTAATAAAAGAACACGCTTTCTCAATGCTACAAGTGAGTTTAATATAAAAGAAACAGAATTATACAAAAAAAATACTGTAAATATCGCAGAGAGGTGCCTAATGAGCGAAGAGCAATTACTATTGCCTCGCGCGCAATACTAATTACCGAGGTGCGCACTGCGCGTGTGCACCCTCTTCACTCCACGCGGCTACACACACACGTGTAGTCTATAGACGTCTGATATAGGGAGAGCAGTTCTCCCTCTATACCGACATAGTCTATGACTGCTCGAGTAAGAGCGGTTCTCTCACTCAACTATGCAGTCTATGGTTGAGCGAGAGAGCTCGATCCTCTCGCTCAACTGCGTGCACGATGGTTGTACGAGCGAAAGTGGCTTTCTCTTGCTCGTACCGCTATTCTGTAATCGTGCGAGAGAGATCGATCCTCTCATTCGCACTTGCACGGCCTACTCGAAAATGATTTAACGCGGTCTCGCGCGTATGCGCTTCTTATAGCTATATGTCTGACGCGATCGCACACGCGTCAGGAAAACTCAATATAATTATAAGCAGACTCCGTTACAATTATCTAAGTGGCCACTTACTTTTCCTATTATCGAACAGGTCGTCCTCTCAATATCTGCAGCGAATAATCGGTGGAAAAACTCCTCGGAATATCGCGGAAAAATCTTAAGGTAAAACTCGCGTGCGGCTCGGTAAACGGCTCGGACGAGAAGGAGGTTTGAGGAGAGGTCTCCTCCTTCCCCTCTCGCCTATCGGATTTTCCGCGTTGCGCCTTTGATGCTATATCGATTCCTTGATCGATAGCGCCGCGGTTAGTTATGCCGCGAACTCTGTCTTAACGCATATAGCAGATGGCCTAACCTCATTAAACCACCTGTCACAATTTCAAAAAAATCTTGCATGAAAATAGAATTTACATTTCTCTAAATCGCTATATACTCATTTATTTTTCTAAAAAAAGATAATTAAGTAATTTTGACAAAAATGATTTTCAATATTATGTTTTAGATCAATTGGATCGTTTGGCATGATTCAAATGTTATATTTAAAATCAAAATTTCGAATTACTATACGAGTAACGTAATTAATGAAATGGTAATAGGCACACATTTGAGGAACATAAGAACTTATTTAAGACGCTTGTGTTCTTGCACAAAAAACTGCAGAAAAAAATTATTTGCAAAATGCCATATCGTAAACAATTTTATACTGTGTCGAATGGTAATGTTTGAATTGTATCAAATTCAATCAGAATTACTATTTTACTATTTTTTGTGAACTTAGTATTTAATTTATAACATAAAAAAGCACGTTGACAAATTCATTTATAAAAAAATTAATTTCGTTGAAATTTTTCAATAAAATTATCTTTTCTATTGCGTTTTTCAATAATATGAAATATAAATTGTTTATTTATTGTATTTGGAAGATAATTAAAGTTTAAATAATTAACTTTGAAAAAAAATGTTTTAAATCCCGATTAAAAATAATTAGCTGGAAAATCAGCTTGAAAACCAGCTGCAGAAACAGCTAGTAAACCAGCCGCAGCACATGTTTTTGGACATATTCCAGCTGGCTATATCCAGCTAGTTTTCCAGCTGGTTTTCCAGCAGATTTTCCAGCTGGGCATAGCCAGGTATATATCCAGCTAGATATTATATAACACATCGTTCAATAAGTCCCAAGACTAACCCAGAGATGGTGCTAGTAGTATCAAACTGGCCACGTTTCCATAGAGTGCGAACCTTTACATGAAACGTGTAAAAATTTCACGTCAATCGGATCACAGACAGCAGAGTTATCGAGGTTAGAGTAAAGTCACTTTGTAACTTGCTTAAAAAATAGAAAAAAGCGAGTTTCGATTGTTGATTAAACATTGTTTTTTAATGAGTAAAAACGCCGTAGAAGCCCAGCAATAGTTTAAAAAACATTACCCGGACTCCTCTCCATCCAAACCAACGATTTATCGTTGGTATGCTGAGTTTAAACGTGGTCGTACGGACACAAACGATGCGGAACGTTTAGGTAGGCCATTGGAAGCCGTTACACAGGAAAATGTGAGTGAAGTGTTAGAAATTGTAATAAAAAATCGCAAAGTGAAGGTCCGTGAGATTGCAGAAATGACACAGATATCATCTGGAAGCGTATTTACAATCCTTCATGAAAAATTGAGCATGAAAAAGGTTTTTTCCAAGTGGGTGCCGCGATTGCTTTCAGTGGAACAAAAACAGCAGCGAGTCGACGATTCAAAGAGCTGTTTATCGCTATTTACTCGCAATAAAAAGGATTTCCTGCGTCGATACGTGACCATGGATGAAACATGGATACATCATTTCACTCCGGAGTCGAATCGGCGATCATCTGAGTGACGCATGGCTGGCGAAAGCCGCCCAAAGCGTCCAAAAACGCAGCAGTCTGCTGGCAAAGTCATGGCGTCTGTTTTTTGAGATACACATGGCGTGATTTTCATTGACTACCAGGAAAAAGGTAAATCGATCAACAGTGATTATTATATTGACTTGTTAGTACGTTTGTAGGAGAAGATCGCAGCAAAACGACCGCACATGAAGAAGAAAAAAATCCTTTTTCACCAAGACAATGCACTATGCCACAAGTCCATGAAAACAATGGCAAAATTGAACTAATTGGGCTTTGATTTGCTTCCCCACCCCCCGTATTCGCCAGATTTAGCCCCCAGCGACTACTGGCTCTTTGCTGATCTCAAAAAAATGCTCCAAGGAAAAAAATTTGGCTTGAATGAGGAAGTCGTTGCCGAAACTGAAGCCTATTTTGAAGCAAAGGATAAATCCTTCTATAAACATGGTATACAAATGTTGGAAAGGCGTTAAAAAGATTGTATCACTCTGAAAGAAGATTATATTGATAAATAAAAATGATTTTTGAAAAAAAATGTTTTCGTTGTTAGTCTCGGGACTTATTGAACGATGTGTTATATATATATATATATATATAATTTTAAGATGGTACAAATCAATAACTAAATTTATTTTATATATTATTTAAATATAAATTTTTTTCTTACTTTTAACACATTACTCTTTAATGTGCAAAACTGATGAAATGGCACATTTTTTTTAAGCTGATTCTATAATCAAGAAAAAGGAAACCTAGATATATGAGTCAGCGCGCCAGCACCCCGTGGTAAGTATTGGTACTAACCAAGGGCGCCTAGCGCATCCAATTATACATTAAATTGATGCATAAAAAAATTAAAATATTTTTTTTAGTTATACATTTTAATATCAAGGGGCGCGCCAGCGCCCCGTGGTAAGTATCGTATTAGCCACGGGCGCCTGGCGCACCCATTTATACATTAAATTGATGCATGAAAAAATTAAATTTTTTTTAATTATACATTTTAATATTTAATAAAATGTTATTTATCACCTTTGCTTTTTTTTATGTTGTTTCAAATAAAAAAAAAGGATTAACATTTGTGCATTCGTTACGAAGATACGATATGCGCCCCAAATTTTCATCAAATCGCTCTCCAAGCATTTCGTCTAATATCTAGATTCATATTAAGATAAGATAATCTGAACAAGATAACTTCTTGTTTTTATCTCATCTCTTTATATGTACAAGGGCGGTTCAATAAGTACCCGTGTTAGAAATCAAGACACCATTTTTTCAACAAATTTTTTTTTATTTTTCAACATAGTCCCCTTTTAGAAAGATACACTTCTCCCAACGTTCCTGCCATTTTTTTAACCCCTCCAAAAAATTGGATTTGTCGAACTCTCCAAAATACGCCGCTGTCTCGGCGATGACTTCCTGGTTTAAGCTAAATTTTTTTCCCGCGAGCCATTTCTTCATGTTAGGGAACAAGAAAAAATCGCAGGGAGCCAGATCGAGTGAATACTGGGGGAAGCGGTAGCAATTCATAACGCAATTCATGCAGTTTGGCGGCAACAACTCCGGACGAATGTGCTGGTGCGTTATCATGGTGAAACAGCACCTTCTTTTTCGCCAAATGCGGCCGTGTCTCCTTCAATTTTATGTCGAAGCGGTCCAATAACTCACTGTAGTATTGTCCAGTGATCGTTCTTCCTTATTCTAAAAAATCCATGAGGATGACGCCGTCCGCATCCCGAAAAATCGTCGCCATGACCTTTCCGGCTGATGGGACCGTCTTCGCCTTCTTTGGAGCAAATTCACTGGGAGAAATCTATTGTTTTGATTGTTGCTTAGTTTCTGGTGTGTAATGATGAATCCAGGTTTCATAAACGGTGACAACTCGACGCGAAAACTCCTTCGCATCTCGCATAAATTGTTCCAAACACTACTTCGAAGTTAAAAGCCGCATCCACTTGTTGCCCACCATGAGCAATCGCGGCACCCATCGGGCCAACAATTTTTTCATCGCCAACTTATCATGTAAAATATTAATTGCCGTTCCGGTCGATACACCTACGGCCTCTGCTACTTCGCGCACTTTCGTTCGTCGATCAGCGAGAATCATGTCATAGACTTTTTGAATAATTTCCTCACTAACCACGTCTGCCGGGCGTCCTGGTCGCACCTCATCAAAAACGGATGTTCGCCCACGTTACAATTCGTTGAACCAATATCTAACTGTGGTCATAGATGGCGAAGTGTCCCCATAAACAGCATCCAACTTTGCTTTTATCTACTCGCATTTTTTTCCATTCAAAAACAAAAAGCGAATTACCGAACGATACTGCTCTTTTTCCATCTCAGCGAAAATCACGAAACACGTCTTACTCGAATAGCTGCCAAATCCAAACTAACCTATCAATCAGTCTAAAATTTGTTTTACCGTCGTTTGATAGATGGCAGCTCACAATGATAATACCGATTTCCCTCAGGAAAGCCCTCTGTCGTCAAACTTGGGTACTTATTGAACCGCCCTCGTATACATACTAACTATACTAAAATATCTCATCATCTCTTTATATATATACTAACTATACTAAAATAAAATATATATAGTATATTTGTAATAAATGTATATATATATATATATATATATATACTGTCTGTCAAAAAAGTACCAGGAATTTTAAATTAAAACAATATTTTCACGTTTAATAATCAGAATTTATTGGGTCGCCTTTAAAATAGGCTCCATTTGCTCCCATACATCTATGCCAACGGCACTTCCAATCATCGAAACATTTTTTATTGGCGCTTTCCGGGATGGCCTTCAGCTTGCGCGCCGAATTTTTTTTCATGGCTTCAATCGACTGAAAACGGGTGCCACGGAGCGGCAATTTAAGTTTTGGGAAAAGGAAGAAGTCACAGGGAGCCAAATCCGGCGAATACGGTGGTTTTTCAAGCGTGTTCGTTGAGTTTTTGGCGAGAAAGTCGGTCACAATCGTAGCTCAGTGAGACGGCGCGTTATCGTGTCTTGCGGCCACCTTTCTAATGCCCAAAATATCAATTGAAATCGTACGTGTGGACTCGTGGGATATCTTAAATTCATGTGATAACTCTCTCAAGCTGGTATGACGGCTTTCAAGCACCATTTCCTTAATTTTATTGACGTTATCTGCGGTCGAAGCCGTCGATGGGTGTCCGGAACGAGGCAAGCCTCCGACATACGCACGGGTTTTCGATAGTGCTTTATCACCAAAAGCCTTTTGCAACATTTTCAATGCATTGGCACACGAAATTTCATTTGCAACACAAAATTTTAGACAAATTCCTTGTTCAACGTAATCACCCATTGTAAAAAATCGGCACGCACTATTGACATCGACTGACTTAACCAGCTACTGTAAACACACTCGTTGACAGATCCCGCTCAAACTTGGCGTAGTCATTAAGGACAGTTGTACCAACCTAGAAAAAAATATTTTACCTGCCTAAATGGCCCCGCCAGATTTAAATCGACGATTCCCAGTACTTCTTTGACAGAATGTATATATATACACAGTGTGTCCCATGGAAAACGGAACTTTTTCAAAACATTGATTTTTATTGGCGCTACCTATTGGTGGATGTTAGCAATGGAAAGGTCCATTCTTAACTGACATTCTGTCAAAATTGTATGACATTTGGTTCAATGGAAACCAAAATATCGCGCTCAAAGTGACAGTGTGTTTGTGGCATCGGTCGAAAAATGAACTTCGAACAAAGAGCAAATATTAAGTTCTGTTTTAAACTTGGTAAATCCTATACTGAGACGCATAATTTGCTTAAACAAGTTTATGGCGATAATTGTCTATCCCGTACCAGAGTGTATGAGTGGTATAAGCGGTTCCAGGAAGGTCGTGAAGACATTCAGGACGACGAACATCCAGATCCTTCGAATACCGTGGTTACTCAAAGTAACATTGAAAAAGTGCGTGAATTTATAAAAAATGAGCCAAAATCTTAATTGCGATACATGGAAATGAAATTGAATATGTCCAAAAATTCAGTTCATCGCATTTTGACTGATCATTTGAATGTACGGAAGGTGTGTGCACGCTTTGTTCCACACAAATTGAGCGACTACGAAAAATTGCTCCTAATTCAACATTGTAAGGATTTGATTAAAAAGTCAAAAAAGGACCCAAACTTAAAATATTCAATTGTAACTGGTGACAAGACATGGTGTTATCAATATGATCCCGAAACCAAGCGTCAAAGTGCTGAATGGAAGCACCCAACCAAGCCCAATCCGAAAAAAAGTCGTCTTGAAAAGTCAAAAGTGAAGACAATGTTGATTTGTTTCTACGATTCAGAGGGTATTATTCATCGTGAATTCGTTCCACCTGGTCAAACGATCACTGCTGTGTTTTATCTTGGTGTTATGAAGCGTTTGCTCAGCCGTATTCGTCGTGTGCGGCCACAGTACCGTGAAAAAGGGAGCTGGCGTTTGTTGCATGATAATGCCCCGTCTCATCGATCGAACTTGATCACGGATTTTTTGATCAAAAATTCCATTTTAACCATCAACCATTCACCGCACTCGCCGGATTTGACTCCGTGCGACTTCTACTTGTTCTCCAAATTGCACTTGCCTATGAAAGGAAAACGTTATGCCGACGTAGAGGTCATTCAAAGAGCGACGACCGACATACTAAAGTCGATGGATAAAAATGATCTCAAAAACTCATTCGACATGTTAATTGATCGTGTAAAACGTTGTATTGATGCGGAAGGAGACTATTTTGAATAAAATAAATGAGATTTGCCGGAATATTGAGTTTTTGTCTTTATTTTGAAAAAGTTCCGTTTTCCATGCAGCATACTAACGACAAATCGTTGGTTTGGATGGAGAGGAGTCCGGGTGATGTTTTTTAAGCCATTGCTGGGCTTTTGCGGTGTTTTTACCTATTAAAAAACAATGTCTTATCAACACGCGAAACTCGCTTTTTTCCATTTTTTAAACAAATTACAAAGTGACTTTACTCTAACCTCGATAACTCTGCTGTCTGTGATCCGATTGACGTGAAATTTTTACACGTTTCATGTAAAGGTTCGCACTCTATAGAAACGTGGCCAGTTTGATACAACTAGCACCATCTCTGGGTTAGTCTCGGGACTTATTGAAGTATGCGTTATTCTTCCAAATCAATTTCATCCCCTACAAAGTAATCCCCGTCCGATAAAACGCACTTTTGCTAACGCTTTTTACAGTCCTCAAAACACTCGGAAAAATTTACCTGCCTTCCTAATGCCCGGGGTTTTAAATGACAATTTCATCTGCCTTTTTGATCACAGTAGTATATTAACATAACACATCGTTCAATAAGTCCCGAGACTAACCCAGAGATGGTGCTAGTAGTATCAAACTGGCCACGTTTCCATAGAGTGCAAACCTTTACATGAAACGTGTAAAAATTTCACGTCGATCGGATCACAGACAGCAGAGTTATCGAGGTTAGAGTAAAGTCACTTTGTAATTTGTTTGAAAAATGGAAAAAAGCGAGTTTCGCGTGTTGATAAAACATTGTTTTTTAATGGGTAAAAACACCGTAGAAGCCCAGCAATGGCTTGAAAAACATTACCCGGACTCCTCTCTATCCAAGCCAACGATTTGTCGTTGGTATGCTGAGTTTAAACATGGTCGTACGGACACAAACGATGCGGAACGTTCGGGTAGGCCATTGGAAATTTTCAAATTGAATTTTTATTTTTACTCAAATTTGTAAAACATGTCACGGAGAACACTCCGTATTCCGCGCGTGTTCATACATTCTGTCAAAGAAGTACCGGTCATTATCGATTTAAATCTGGCGGGGCAATATAGGCAGGTAAAATTTCTTTTTCTAGGTTGGTACAACTGTCCTTAATGACTATGCCAAGTTTGAGCGGAATCTGTCAACGAGTGTGTTCACAGTAGCTGGTTAAGTCAGTCGATGTCAATAGTGCGTGATGATTTTTTACAATTGGTGATTACGTTGAACAAAGAATTTGTCTAAAATTTTGTGTTGCGAATGAAATTTCGTGTGCCGATGCATTGAAAATGTCGCAAAAGGCTTTTGGTGATAAAGCACTATCGAAAACCCGTGCGTATGAGTGGTACAAAGCCTTCAAGGAGTCGTGAAGTCGTCGAAGACTTGCCTCGTTCCGGACGCCCATTGACGGCTTCGACTACAGATAACGTCGATAAAATTAAGGAAATGGTGCTTGAAAACCGTCATACCAGCTTGAGAGAGATAGCACATGAACTTGAGATATCCCACGAGTCCACACGTACGATTTTAATTGATATTTTGGGCATGAGAAAGGTGGCCGCAAGACTCGTTCCAAAAGAGCTTAATTTTCTTCAAAAACGCTATCGCGAACAGGTCGCTTCGGTCATGCTGGATCGCGCCAATTCTGATCCCGCATTCACGATATGCAAACAAGCCAGCAAGCATCGGAATGGGTGGGGAAAAACAAGCCGAAACCGAAAAAACCACGCCAAAGCCGCTCAAAAGTGAAGGTGATGCTAATTGTTTTTTTAGATATCCGTGGCGTGGTGCACTACGAATTCGTTCCAGAGGGTCAGACGGTAAACAAAGAGTATTACCAAGGCGTTCTAAAACGTTTGCGTGAGCGTATCCGTAAGAAGCGGTTAAATTTGTGGGCCAACAACTCGTGGATTTTGCACGACGATAACGCGCCGTCTTAACGAGCTACGAATGTGACCGACTTTCTCGCCAAAAACTCAACGAGCACGCTTGAACAACCACCGTTCTTAAAACTTAAATTGTCGCTCCGTAGCACCCGTTTTCAGTCAATTGAAGCCATAAAATAAAATTCGGCGCGCGAGCTGAAGGCCACTGACTTAACCAGCTACTGTAAACACACTTGTTGACAGATTCCGCTCAAACTTGGCATAGTCATTAAGGACAACCTAGAAAAAAAAATGTAACCTGCCTAAATTTCCCCGCCAGATTTAAATTGACAATTCCCGGTTCTTTTTTGACAGAATGTATTTTGCGCGCTTCCGCGGTCCGCGAGCCGAATTTAATTTCGGTAACGTGATGGCCCCAGGCGGAGAAATACGGTTCATGCCGATAGATAGAATAGCCGTGTGCCGTATAAAAAAGATAAGCTAATCCAGGCTAGACAAGCTAGCGTCTTCCCGCGTCTAGGACAGTTCTCTTCCGCCATTTTGATCGCGCGGATGCGAATTTTTCTTTACCGCGTCTAAGCAATTTTTGCGCATTGTTCCTTTTTTTTGTGCAGCTGTCGGTGCGCCCCCGGTCGTGAGTTTTCTGTGCAGGTGCGTAGCCGCAGTTAATGGCAAGCAGGGCACCGCCACCAGACCCTAGGGACGCATCGTCGAGGCGACGACACCAACGACTTGGCGAGACGGCATCGGTGTCCCGCTCCGAGTGGCTCTATCTTTTTGCGAGCATGCGAGGCTGGCCAGCCACCGTCGTAAGTCCGTTGTAAATTTAATTTTGTCTCTATTATTTGCGTAGGAGTAACCTCCGCCGGTTACTCCGCTTTTTGTCGCATTTATTTGACGCGGTTCGTGCGAGTGAGAGAACATCATCTCTCTCACTCTCGTGTTGTCAGGGCGAGAGAGTTGCGTTCTCTCTCGCACCTGTGTAAGAGTAGGCGCGTGCAAGTAAGAGAGCGGTATCTCTCTCACTCTAGTAGCAGCAGTGTGGGAGAATCACTCTCGCACTCGCGAAGGGTTAGGCGCGCAAGAGTGGGAGAGCGCTTTCTCACTTACTCCTACGGCGCAGTACGGGAGAGTCGCTTTCTCTTTCGTACTCGCAGTAGATACGGCGCACGCGAGTGAGAGAGCGCTTTCTCTCTCACTCCAACGGGCTCAGTGCGGGAGAGTAGTCTTCTCTCTCACACCCGTACAGTATACGGCGCGCGAGTGAAGGAAATCTTTCTCTCTCACTCCTGTAGGCGTAGTGCGAGAGTTCCTTTCTCTCACGCACTCATATCGTGCCTAGCGCGCGTGAGCTCTAGTAGTGCGAAATAGCGCGCCTTAGACCAGCCGTTGCACAGATCTTTTACCTGCGTTCCTCGTGCATTCTTTTTTTAAAAATTTTTTGTTTTATTTATTATTTATTTATTTGCGCTCCGTTTTAATTTATATCTTTTGTTAAACTATAAAATTGTTTTATTTATTTTGATATTTTGTTTCTTTTGCTCTTTTTCATTTGTTTCCTTTATTTTCCTTTTTATTTACTTTATTATCGCTTTGTATATTTTCATTATTTATACCAATTTCAAACAAAGCATTTATAATTTTTTGCTATTTTATTTATTTTATCCATTTTTCTTTTTTTGCTCTTTCTCTGTTTCCTTTATTTTATTTTTCTTTCTGCGACGAGAAAATTCCAGTTTCCTCCCGAATACCGCCCTCTCCGAGATTTCAGCTAGCCGACGAGGACGACACACGAGCCGCGCAACAACGTTTGCGCGGCGTTGCAGCGGGTAAGTTGGGTCCGAAAGACGGCTTCTCGTGCCCGGACTCAGGAGCAAAGTCGTCCGAGACTTTAGCTACCAAAAAGGGGGCGCAGCAAGCCTATTCGCACCTTTTGCGAATTGCGCGTCCTTCGAGGCTAATTGCTCCAGTGGTGATTTGCCTTTAAAACCGCCACCCCGTTACAAACAATATGATAAAAACAGTTTATTTTTGTTCATTAAATAATTTATGTATTATATTAAATAATTAATTGATTTTATTATATAATACAATTTGAAAATAAATTTGTATTATAAAATATATTGCAAGTATTTGCATGTATTTAATTTATAAAAATTATATTTCTTTTATATTTATAAATTTGTATCAACACAAATATAAATTAAATTTTTTTATCAACAACACAAATATAAATTAAATTTTTTAATCAACAACACAAATATAAATTCAATTTTATCAATATTTTTATGATAAATTAATATAATGTTATTTTGCACATGAAATTACAAAACAATTTGTACATGATTATTATCTATTACTTTAAATTCAACTTATTTTTATGATAAAATTTACGATATCGTATTTCAAAATCGTATATCAAAATTATATTTTTTAAAATTTAACTTATTTTTATAAAGTTTTTACACAAACATTTTGTAAAATATAAAAATGATAAAATTATAAAAGAAACAATGGCCAAAAGTTTCTCGAAATAATCACATTCTTTTCTTAGAACAAACGTTAATTTCATAACATTCTACAAAATTTTACAACTTTTTAAAATTTCATTTTCTTTTATCTTTACAACTAATGTATCATACAGTGCAATCATTCTTCACAGATTACTTTCATAATAAATCTAATATAATATTTTATAATTTTATACATATTCTACCTAATTTATGAAATCTAAATACAACTTTTTTAATAAAAAGAAAATTATGGTAAGTATTGGTTGTCGTTTAAACATATTTTTCTGTGCTCTCTTCATGTATTATCAATTTATCGAATATTAGTATGGCACCTGTAAGTAACTTACCAAAAAGAATATTTAAAATCAGCATTTTTGACTCTCGAAAGTTGTGAAATCAAATAATATTGCAAAGTATTTTCTTTTTTATCAACACATTTTTTTTTAACGATAGCTGATCATCAGTGTTGTTGTATATAATATGCTAATAAATATCTACATGTAAATACAACAATCTTTTAAATACAAAAAAATTATCGTTTTCATTGTTATTAAAAAATATGAAAAAATATAATTAATAATTAATTTTCATACACATACTTTTAAATTTTCTTTAATTTTAAAATATTTTAGACTGAAGAAAGCAATAAAATTTAATAATATTGCTAAATATCATCTTTCTTTTTATTAATGTATTTTTTGACCGCTACCTGGTTATTATTTACTTACCGGATTAATAAAAAGTCATTACAAAAATTTCTACGCACGAAAGTTGTGAAATCTATTTAATGTTGTTAAGTATTTTAATATTTGTGTCGAACACATTTATTTTATAATTTTAGTTATTACTAAAAAATATTATTTTATATTTTATACAATTTTCTTTTGAAATGTTACTTTGAATTGAAATATCGAAGTATACAAAATATCAATGATGTGAAATAGTCCTTTTTACTCTTACATTTATTTAATTTTTATTTTAATTCAGTTCAATAATTTACATATAATTTCATATTGTTTTCGTACGATAGTAGGAAGTTGCTTCGAATGAAACCACTGAAATCAAATAATTCTTTTAACTATATTTTTCTATATATTTTATGCTATATATTCTTTTATGCTATATATGCTTATATTCTTTTACAACTTATATATTTCATAAAAAGTTACTTGTGATATGTAATTAAAACCATACTTGCCGGACACTTGTAGAGTGTAATAGTGGAGAATATAAATAATAAAATATATAGAATATAAAAAATAAATGAACATTTGAGTTAATAATTATATTTTTCTATTTATATTTTAATTATGAAGTGCTTTTTTTCACTTGAAAAATTATGAAATGTTAAAAAATTGTTATTGACAAACTTTAATAATTTTTTATTACATATATATATATATATATATATATATATATATATATATATATATATATGTATATATATTGTAACGCCACTGGGGATCAGGGTGGCGTACAAATGTAAGGGGGGGGGGGGGGGGGAAGCGGGTTGCTTGCTAGTGCAAGTTCAACGACCGATTGAAAATGAGCACTCACAAATACGTTTATTTTAACCGGAATTATTGAATACAAAAATTGATCGCGTTTTTACGCGAGCCCAGGGCGCTAGCTACACTCGTGTAGCGCGGCTAGCTCACGATTAGAGCGGTCGCGGGCATGCAGGACGCGAAACGACGAAAATGGCGCGTAACACGCGACGCGGTCGCACACACACAGCCGGGAAGGATACGGGGGCGATTCGTTGCAGGGATGCCTCCTGGTAACAGCTGCTGCACCTGGATGCACTTACCAGATATTCTTCCACACTTCGGACTACAATACGGTTTTCTCGCACGCTCGTATCGTTTTTACTCTTTAAAAGCTACGGCATTCATACCGTGCTTACCTGGTGCAGTAGCAGTACTATTCGACAGCCGCATTGCTGTTCGATAAATAAAAAAAACAAATTGGTTACCTTGGTGGCCCACTGCCAGTGAGCGGTTATGGTAAACATGCTGAGTCTACTCGTTGCCTCGTCGGAGAGTGGCACGTAGCTGGATGCGAGTGCGACATGCAGCTGTGGCTCGTTGGTGGCACGAGCGGTTCGCGCCAACGCGGGTAATAATAGCAAAAAAATATTGAAGGGGTAGGAGCGAAATACAAAAAAAAAAAAATAAGAAAAATAATAAAAAAAAATAATAATAAAAATAAAAAAAATAGCAAAAATGGAAAAAATAATGCCCTGCTGGCTTAGGGTGCTTGGCGGCAAACCAAAACCAAAGTAACAAAAACAAAACAAAATAATGCAAAAAAAAAAACCAAATTAAAAAAAAACCAAAAAACAGAGGGAGCAAGGAAACAAAACAAACAATAGCATGCAGTATATTGGCGGGATTAGCGGGATAGGCAACAGGGGTAATGAAGCACACTAATCTGCTGAATATAAACTATATTAATCGTAAAATATACAAAAAAAAAATTTTAATAAGTAGCGGCGGTGCTATATACAGTCTGTCAAGTAAGAGCGTGGTCGACTTTACCGACAGGTAATAAAAGATTTTGCTCTAATTCCTTCGCGAGCCGATAGAGGAAAGCTTTGTCCTTGATGCATTGTCAACAAAGATTCAGTTGTCGTTGATCTTATGAAAGAGAATCACGTTAAACGCCATGAGTGCTAAGTACGCGTCGCGCTACGAGGCTGTGTTCCTTTGCATCCACCCGAAAGGTCCCAAAATGTCGCAATCAGCGGCTGCTGAATATATGAGAAAGTCGGAGGCATTTGTACAGAAGTGGATACAGCGATATAAAGTGGCTAAAAATGTCGATGATTTACCAGAACGTGGCTCGATAGGAAAAGTGAACAAAAAAGATGAAAAAAGAATAGTGAATCTGTTTTCGTGGAATCCTGCTTTAACACTGCGGCAAGGACAAGCAAAATTAATGGCAAAAGGTTTAAAAATATCCTACGAAACTATCCGAACCCATCTTCGTACTCATCATCTGAAATGGCGCAACACAATGAAGAAGCCTCTGTTGACTGGAAAACATGTGACAAGGCGACTCGCTTGGGCGCATGAGAATATTAAAAGAGATTTTGAAAATGTCATTTTTACTGATGAATGTTCTATATAGGCACGTTCTGTCCTCACGCGAGCCTGGTCAACTTCCACCAATAGGCTTGTTCAGCGGACCGTAAAACACGGAATTAAGGTGCATCTTTGGGGCTGCTTCTCAAAGCAGGGATTCGGCACTTTGCACCTCTTTACTGACAACCTAAATGCCGAGAAAATAATAAAAATCTACAAAAAGGCTTTACTGCCATCTGCCAAACGATGGTTCATCACAAAAAATGAAGATTGGATTCTGCAGAAGGACAACGATCCTAAACATCGCAGCAAGCTCTGTACTCAGTGGAAGACTCAATCTGGCATCGTTACATTGGATTGGCCGTCGCAGTCGCCCGATGCAAACCCTATTGAAAATGTGTGGGCATATATTAAACGGAAGCTTTGTGGTAGACGCACAAACACTTTGAAGCAGTTGTCTTACGAAATTCGTCGGATCTGGATATCTTTGCCACTAGAATACGCCGTCAAATTAGTAGAAAGCATGCCTCGGAGATGCCAGGCAATTATCGACGCCGGTGGTGACTGGACACATTATTGACCGAATTGCATCATTGTTTGTAATGTGTACAATGTATATATAAGTATGAAAGTTTCATCAAATAAATTTTTTTATATATTAACACGACCACGCTCTTACTTGACAGACTGTAGAACAAAAAAACAAAAAAAAATCAAAAAACGAGAAAAAAAATTCTTAACGGGAACGCGGTGGTATGTAGCGTTTCAAGTCGCTTACGTGGATTTTGGTGCGCTTCTTCGAGTTGGCGTCTTCGACGAGGTAGACTACTGGTGAGAGTACCTTGACGATGGTCGCTGGTCCTACGAACCGCGGTGCCATTTTTGCCACGAATCCTTCTCCGGCAGAGGACAGGTGGTGTTGGCGGCGGCACACTAAATCGCCTACTTAATATGTAACGTCGCGTCGACGGCGGTTGTAATGCGCGGATTGTTTCGTGGTCGCTTGCTGGATGTGTCGCTTTACTAGATCATGTACCGCTGGCAAGCGGGTTACACATTTGAGCCATTGTTCTGCATCGGGCGGCCGTACAGGAGCAAGATGTTCAAGGTGTTTGCGGAGAATCATGCAAGGTTGCGGGTTACGACCGAAATTGAGGAACGCGGGGAAAAATTTGGTCGATGAGGGCACCATACTGTTGAGCGCGAAGGCGAATTCATTAAGATGCATATCCCATTCGCGGTGGTCTTCGCTGAGAAAGCTATTAATCATCGTACGCAAATTTCGATTAACGCGTTCTACGGGGTTGGCCTGCGCATGGTACGGAGGAATAGTGGACTGCGTCACTCCGTACTGCTGCAGACCGATCACGTCCGCGGCAACTACCGTCCACGGTCCGTCAATGTATCGCTCCCCCATCAAGCCGGCTGGTGCTTGCTGCGATACCTTATGCGCTTGGCACTCTTGGAAAGCGCGTATGTAGCGACACGTATCATAGTAAATGCCAGGCCAATAATAGTAGGTCGCAAGCCGCGCATACGTTTTCTCGACACCAAGATGGCCCCTTTGCGGTGTATCGTGCGCTTCAAACAATGCTTTGGCGCGGTCGCCCTGCGGTAATACGAGTTTCCACGCGTCGAGATCCACTAGCGGGTCAATCAGCTGACTCAGCCGGTGCACGTATAACAGCTCGTTGTCAATGCGTCAATCTGGGAAGATGTGCGGGCGGGTGCGGACGGCTAGCAAGCGTCGCTGATACCATTTGTCGTCCGTGTGCGCGGACGGAGCTACAGCGGCGGCTTCTACGGTATTTTCGAGCGCACGGGAAAGTGCGTCCGGCACTTGATGCAACGCGCCTTTACGATGCACGAATTTGATGGAATATTGCTGCAGCATCGTGTTCCATCGCCCTAAGCAGCCTGCGGGATCCTTCAAATTATGTAACCACAAGAGGCTATGGTGATCGGTAATCACCGTAAACTCCTCCCCTTGGAGGTAACCTTTTAGCCGTTCGACGAACCAAAGCGCCGCCAAGCACTCCTTTTCCGTTACGGAATAGTTGCGCTAAGCTTTAGACAGAACACGGCTTACAAAATAGATCGGGTACTCGTGTCCGTCAACCTCTTGTGTTAGAACGCCTGCGATGGCGTAATCACTCGCGTCCGCTTGCAGCGTAAACGGGCGGGTGAGATCCGGGCGAGCTAGCACAGGCGCTTGCATTAGAGCTTGCTTCATTTGCGCGAAGGCGAGCAGTTGTTCCTCGTTCCAATGCCAACGAATGCCTTACCGCATAAGTTGTGTGAACGGTGCCTTATATGCTGCCAGATTATCGATGAAACGCGAATACCATGCTACCATGCCTAAAAATCGCCTCAGCTGGCGGACGTTCCTAGGTGCGGGATACTCCATGATCGGTTTTATTTTGTCGTCGTCCGGCTTCAAGCCTTCTGCGTTCACGACGTAGCCTAAGTAGCGAACTTCAGCGCAGCAGAACTCAGATTTTTCGCGATTGAGTTGCAAATTGCCTGCTACAAATGCCGCGAGCACTCGTTCCAGCCACTGCAGGTGCTCTTGGAACGTAGAAGTGACGATAATCACGTCGTCCAAGTAGGGGAAGACGTGCGGTTCCCACTACGGCCTAATAAGGCGGTCCATTATTCGCTGAAACGTTGCGGGGGCGTTCGTTAAACCGTACAGCATACGCGTGAATTGATAAAGTCCACGTCCAGGGATGCAGAAAGCGGTGATTTCTTTGCTTTCGGTGTCGAGCGGGACTTGATACGCTTGACTGGGATCGAGCTTAGAGATGTAGCGAGCCGATCTAAGCTTGTCTAAAATATCGTCCATGTTGCGGAGGGGATAAGCGGAGCGTTTAGTGACAGCATTGATGCGCCGGTAGTCAATGCAGAAACGCCACTTTTCATTGGCTTTCGGTGCTATTACCGGACAGCTGCACCACGGGCTGTCGGACGGCTCAATGATACCTTCGGCAAGCATGCGATCGATCTCATCGTATGCAACTTGCAGCATTTTTGGCAAATATCTGCGCACATGCTGCCGAATTGGCGCAGCTCCTTGCACGTCGATGGTATGCACTGCTAAGTTGGTTAATCCTAGCGATGCGAATGTTGGCGGGATTAAGCGGTCGAGCAGAGCATTTAGCTGCTCCTGCTCGTCGCCGGTTGCTACTACGAGTCCGCCGACGGTCGCGACGGCCGAAAAGGTCGCCGGATCGGACCCGTACGGATAGAACTGGTGCACCACGCCCCGTGGTGTCCACCAGGTATCCGTGCCATAATCAATCTTCAATTTAAACAGCCTCTTGAAGTCGATGCCCAGGATGCAATCGTATTGCAATCCATCTGCCACGAAGAAAGGAAACGTGCGCCTTTGTCCATCGATGGAGACAGTCACATCCAGCACTCCTTGGATTGCCACTGCTCCTCCATCTGCCACGTTGATTGTGTTAGCCGCAGGGCTGAGCTTGTTATGCAACAACGTGCTCAAACCCTTTCCCAGGAACGAATGGACGGCGCGATCGTCCAGTAAGCCTCTGAGCTTCAAACCGTTGAGCTCAATATTAAAAAATAGCCGTACCTCGCGGAGGTGCGGTTTACCTTGGATCAGCGACGGCGGCGGATCCAATGGTGCTACTGCTGGAGATTCCGTTGCGGCGGAAACCTCAACTGCGTCGCGCAGCGGCGACAGGCGTGGTGGGTCAGGATGAAGCTGCCCGCGGCGTGGAGCTGCCTTTCGGCTGCGCGAGGACCCACGAGCTCCTAACGAGTCCCCTGCGGTGCGTTTCCCGCCCGTGGAGACGCTCTGCATCGATTGCAATCCTTGCGCAGTACGTTCGGTTGCCCGCATCCATAACATTTAGGGGACTTAGGGCATTCCGCAGCCCAATGCCCTAGCTGATCACATCGACGGCACGGCTCTCGCTGCTTCCGAGCTTGCGGCGAGTTATTTTGCTGGTTATTGGCGGCGTATACCAATGCGCGCGGTGGTGCGGTGCTGCTGTTCGCGTAATAATTAGAATTACGCTGCCGCTGCGGGGGCACGTCAGCGGGTTGCAGAAGCGGCGGTAGTTCGGTCTGCGTTCCCGCGGATGCCTTGGGGGCTGCTGCTAATATCACGCTTAGTATAGTCAGCTCAACGCAAATTCCAAAACTGGGACGAATAGCTCGAGTACGTGCTCGGTTAGCTCTGCTGAGGAAGTTAACTTCCACCTAAACAGCTGCTGCTAAGCAAAACGCAAAAAAATGATACGAATACAAAATCAACTCGAGCACACTAGCTCGCAAATCGTTGCTGAAACTTACGTTGACTGCTTTCTGACTGCTACGGCTGAATCCACTAACTCAAGCGAAGCTGAAAACTGCAAAAAAAAACTAATAATTCGCTCGCATGCGTCGGCGCGGGATGCGTAATGCAACGTGCTTAATCCAGTAAATGCGCTATAGTACGGTGCCAGGCGGGAGAAGGTTAGGCTAGCGGGAGACAGACGTGGTCCGCGACAAGCTATGCAAAAACAAACGGGGAAAGTAGCAGGGAAATGCGCGCGAGCAAAGTCCGAGTGCAGAAAAATGGCCACTATGTTAGCAAACGGTGCTATAACCGAAAATAATTCCGAGGGATACGAGACAAATAAAATAGATTTTCGCCAAAATATAAAAAAAATATATATAAATTAGATATAATTTAAATTCACAGCATGCCACATTACAATTAATACAAGTAAATATCCGTGACTGCTATTTGCAGCACGGTGCGGGGTCAGCGTGCAAAAACAAAACGAAACAAAACAGCACAAAATAATGTTATGGGTGGTGTAGAGTGAGCGGCGGGATGTTTGTCGTCTTGCGAGACGATGTAGGGGCGACGGCGCACCCTGCCGGGAGCGAAAACACAGGCCAAAAAAAAATAATTTCTCGAGAATACCGAAAACTATTGAAAAAAATTGGTAAAGGAGAGAAAAAAAAATTTTAATACTCAACAAAAAAAATTTAAAAAAAAAACAAATTTTATCTAATAAAAAAAAATTAAAATTAATTTAAAAAAATTAACAAAACAAATTATTATTATTTATAAGAAAAATTTATTATCTTTAATTTACTACAGAAAGCACAAAAAAAATATTCAAATTGCCAGAAGAAAGAAAAACGAAAAAAAACGGAAAAAAAATGATTATTTTAACCGCTCTGAAGCGCCAGTCGAATACACGACGTAACTTGCGTCTTGCTAACCTCCGTGGTTAAGACGCGCGCCAGTTGATACGCGTTCAAGCGCGGCGCTACACTCGTAGCTATCGAGCTGACGTCACAGCTCCACGACAGATAAACACTCACTCTAACACACGCGGTGGGGATAATATCGGCAGTACGCAAGCAATTACACAAAAAAAAATTTTTGATTTGAATCAATAGCATGCAAGAAAATTTATTTTTTTGATTAAATATTTAGAAAATTTTTACCGGTAGGCAGCAAGCCAAGCGCAGCGAAAACAACGAAAAATAGAAAAAAAAATAAAAAAAAATTAAATTATTTATCAGAAAAAAAATTGTTACTTTTGTCGTAAAAAAATTATGAGAGAAAAAAAAATTGAAATATTCAAATAATTTCTAATTGAATTGTACCAGAAAAAAAACAAGTTAAAATTTTACTTGACTCTCGCCAACGTTCTTCAAAACAATTTGTTATGAAATTATCGCGAGTAGTCTCGATCTTACCGCTGGATGCGCACACTCGAATAAGCTTACCAACCTCCGACATGGCGTATGCGAGCGCCAGCGCTACTGCGCGGCCTTCTCGCGTGGTCGATCAAGATGGCCGCCCCCTGGCTTCCTTCCCTCCTCGTCCTCGTCCGGCCGCGTGTGCTTTTACGACGCGCGAAAAATGGCGGCAAACGGCAAGTTCGAGAATGCGGTATTCGCTTACGGCTGCGACTACCATACATGCACTTTATACCTCACACTTCACTGTCTCTGCTTTTATTATTCACAAATTCACTGTCCTCACACATACACACGATTGCGCGATCCCGAAAATGTTTACAAATCAGCGTGATTTGTGTCGGCCCCACGTTGTCGGCGTCAATTTGTAACGCCACTGGGGATCAGGGTGGCGTACAAATGTAAGGGGGGGGGGGGGGGGGGGGGGGAAGCGGGTTGCTTGCTAGTGCAAGTTAAACGACCGATTGAAAATGAGCACTCACAAATACGTTTATTTTAACCGGAATTATTGAATACAAAGATTGATCGCGTTTTTACGCGAGCCCAGGGCGCCAGCTACACTCGTGTAGCGCGGTTTCGTGCGCGGCAAATACGTTGCGCGGCTAGCTCACGATTAGAGCGGTCGCGAGCATGCAGGACGCGAAACTACGAAAATGGCGCGTAACACGCGACGCGGTCACACACACACAGCCGGGAAGGATACGGGGGCGATTCGTTGCAGGGATGCCTCCTGGTAACAGCTGCTGCACCTGGGTGCACTTACCAGATATTCTTCCACGCTTCGGACTACAATACGGTTTTCTCGCACGCTCGTATCGTTTTTACTCTTTAAAAGCTACGGCGGATATCGCGACTTGTTTCTCAAACGGACTCGAACGGAGTGAACGAGAAGCTTATTGCGTGGCACTTTCGCGAGCGCGGCTTTTTGATGATCGTTCTGCGCCGGCGCAATATACGTGTAAGTACGCTCAGCGCTGGCGGCAGTTGATATTACTGCTCGCCAGCAGCGCGCGTTGAGGTTATCCGCTCGCGAGTGCCAGTGTTGTTGTTGTGTATTCCCTGGAGCGGCGAGAATCTACCTCGGATGTACGGAGGATCAAGGTAAGTCGACGCGTTCCATAGCTGGTAGGCGTCGACTAATTTGTCTATCTTCTTTCTGTTTCAGGTGCGGCCGTACTGCAAGTCAACAGCTGCGGCTCAGACGATGAGCGGTTGAGACAGCTAAGCAGCGGTGTTGGTGATAGCTATAGCCTGCTTGCAGCGGCAGCGAGGTAACACTATCAGACACCTCCAGGTGCGTATTTACTTGCACTCAAATACTGTGCTTCTATGTTTTGCCTGCCTTGTAACCTCCTCTTCCACTTTCCTTTGATGTTGTGTGGCAGCTTGTACTTCCTTCCAAAGTGTAGCTGCTACTACTATTCTCTTCTTTATTTAATTACCGTCTGGGAGGTTGCAGGTACGGGGATCACTACAAGGATAGGAAGGAGCTTGGAGGAAGGAACCTTGCTGCAGTGTGTGCGAGCACTGCCACGACTATTCATGGGCTCCTGAGACTGGCTCCTCGCTGGAGCCTTTACTTGAGCTTGAAGCCCATGTACCTGGTGAAGGTAACGTATGTACAGCCCTGCGTGGCTGTTAGTTAGGATCACGCGTGGCAGTCCTGCGAGGCTGCCAAGATTGTAAAAGGGGGGATATTTCAGCTACGAGGAGGCGCATAAGCTATGCTTTGGCCTCCTCATGTGACTGGTGCAAAACACCACGTCACAATATATATATATATATATATATATATACGAGGTCTAGCTATTAAATAACGAGACTGGTTACGAAAAAGGGTTTTATTATAAAAATTATTCTACATTCGAATGCTCCCCTTCAATATACTCCCTTTCCCTCACCACACACCTTTCCACACGTTTTTTCCATTGATCGAAGCAGTG
This sequence comes from Chalcis sispes, assembly GCA_949987625.1. Classification (NCBI taxonomy): domain Eukaryota; kingdom Metazoa; phylum Arthropoda; class Insecta; order Hymenoptera; family Chalcididae; genus Chalcis; species Chalcis sispes. Next base: position 16,772,870 of record OX465098.1, on the reverse strand, counting down.
CTGGAAGTCTTCTTTAGTGAGGGCCCTTAGGAGCTCTGCCGTTTTTTGCTTTACCGCTTCCATCGATTCAAATCGGGTCCCTTTCAAAGCAGATTTTATCTTCGGAAACAAAAAAAAGTCACACGGTGCCAAATCTGGCGAGTACGGCGCGTACTCGAGCACTGGAGTGCGCTTACCGGCCAAATACTGCTTCACAGATAGCGTGTTATGGGCAGGTGCGTTGTCCTGGTCAAAAATCCACGAGTTGTTCTTCCACAACTCGGGCCGTTTCTTACGAACTCGTTCTCGCAGTGTTGCGAAAACTGACAAATAGTAAGTCTGGTTGACAGTCTGACCCTCTGGAACCCATTCAGTCATCACGATACCGTTAATGTCGAAAAAAACGATCAACATTGCCTTGAATTTTGATTTGGACATTCTTGCTTTTTTGATTCTGGGCGATTCAGGCGTCTTCCAATGCATCGATTGCCGCTTTGTTTCAACATCGTATTGAAAAATCCACGTTTCGTCGCAAGTAATAATGTTTTTCATCAGTCCGGAATCTTTTTTTAACCTTTCAAGGAAATCTGAGCAGGCCTGTTGACGCAAGAGCTTTTAGTCAGGAGTCAAGTTTTTTGGCACCAACTTCGCACAGACTTTTGTCATGTGTAATTCCTCGTGTAAAATTTGTCTAACCGTTTCTTTATCGGCGTTTACAGCCTCGGCAATCATCCGGATGCTCATTCGACGATCTACACGCACAATTTAGTTGATTTTGGTCACTGTTTCCGGAGTTGAAACAGTGACAGGGCGACCTGGGCGTTTGTCATCTTCAGTGCTCACTCGGCCCTCACTGAAGCGCTTACACCACTCAATAACACGCGCACGAGATAGATAATTGTCCCCATAGGCCTCTTGCAACAATTTGCAGCACTCAGTCGGAGTTTTTTTCAATTTAACGAGAAATTTGAGATTGATACGTTGCTCCTGTTTTTCATCACACATGGTTTTCGGCATGAGAAAAAAACACGTTCGTTTTAAACCGCTACTGCACAAATACAATAATAGTGACGAGAACGTGTTTTGGTACGTGCATAGACAAGATATCTAGATACCCAACGCACTACTCGTTTTTTTCCCCACCTCTCTACGGCGCCCTCTAGGCGTGCAGTCTCGTTATTTAATAGCCAGACCTCGTGTATATATATATATATATATATATATATATACATATTTAAAATCATACACATATACAACAGGATATGAAATCATGTTAATTTTTTATTTTTTCTTTAATATTTATTAAGAAAAAAATTAGCATATGCTATGTCATTTTTGTATATTGTAAATGTACTTGTATACATACTCGTAGAAAGCATAGCTGAAAGTTTGGAAAAATATAATTATTAAATTAAATGTTCATTTATTTTTTATATTCTATATATTTTATTATTTATATTCTCCGCCATTACACTCTACAAGTGTCCGGCAAGTATGGTTTTAATTACATGTCACAAGTAACTTTTTATGAAATATATAAGTTGTAAAAGAATATAGCATAAAAGATATAGAAAAATATAGTTAAAAGAATTATTTGATTTCAGTGGTTTCATTTGAAGCAACTTCCTACTATCGTACGAAAACAATATGAAATTATATGTAAATTATTGAACTGCATTAAAATAAAAATTAAATAAATGTAAGAGTAAAAAGGACTATTTCACATCATTGATATTTTGTATACTTCGATATTTCAATTCAAAGTAACATTTGTCACGGAGAACACTCCGTTTTCCGCGCGTGTTTATATTTCGCGCGATTCCGCGGTTCGCGAGCCGAGTTTAATTTCGGCTACGTTACGGCCCCGGGCGGGAAAATACGGTACACGCCGATAGATAGAATAGTCGTGTGCCGTATAGAAAAGATAGGCGAGTTCAGGCTAGGCAAGCTAGCTTCTTCCCGCGTTTTCCAGTTAGTTCTCTTCCGCCATTTTCACAGTTCGGACGCGTGCCCACTTCCCGCGTCTCGACAAGTTTTTGCGCGACGTTATTGCGAGTTCTTGGCGCGTTTCAATCGTGTTTTTTGGTGCAGGTGCGTAGCAGCGATCAGCAGCCTGCAGGGCACCGCCACCAGACCACAGGGGCGTAGCATCAAGGCAACGGCACCAACGATTTCGTTGGGCGGCAGCGGCGTCCCGCTACTAGCGGCCTTATTTTGATTTTTGGCGTGCGCGGCTGGCCAGCCACCGTCGTAAGTTTATGGTAAATTTTGTTCGCTTTTGTTTGCGTTGGAGTAACCTCCGCCGGTTACTCCACTCTTTATTAAATTCGTTTTCGCGGTTCGTGCGAGTGAGAGAGTGCTATCTCTCTCACTCTCGTATACAGGGCGAGAGAGTTGCGTTCTCTCTCGCACCTATAGGAGCTTAAGCGCGCGCGAGTGAGAGAGCGGTATCTCTCTCACTCTAGTGGTAGCAGTGCGGGAGAGTCGCTTTCTCTCTCGCACTTGCGGCGTATACGGCGCGCGCGCGAGTGGGAGAAACCTTTATCTCCCACTCGAGTTAGATCGGCGCGAGAGAGTTGCGTTCTCTCTCGCACCCGCGTAGGGTTAGGCGCGCAAGAGTGGGAGAGCGCTTTCTCTCTCACTCCTACGGCGTAGTACGGGAGATCCGCTGTCTCTCTCGTACTCGCAGTAGAAGCGGCGCGCAAGAGCGGGAGAGCGTTCTCTCTCTCGCTCCAACAGGCTCCGTGCGGGAGAGTGTTCTTCTCTCTCGCACCCGTACGTTAGACGGCGCGCGCGAGTGGGAGAGGCCTTTCTCTCTCACTCTCATAGGCGTAGTGCGAGAGGCATTCTTTCTCTCTCGCACTCGTGGAATTCGCCGCGCGCGGGAGCCATCCTCGCGCATTATATCGCGCCTCACCGCCTGCGTTCCTCGTACGCGGCAATTATAATTTATTTTGCTCTCTTTTATTCTTTTTGTAATTATCATTGTCAATTAATTTATTATTTATTTTTCTGTTTTTTTTATTAAATTATTTTATTTATATTTTTGATTTGTTTTTTTTTCTTTTTTTCTCCTATTTTTTTTCTGTGTTTTTTTTTGTTTTGTTTGGTGCGAGCTTGTCTCGCTCAAATTATTAAATCCTTTTTTTTTTCTTTTATTATTTATAATTTACGTTACTTTTCTTTTCGTTATTTTTATTATTTCCGCGACGAGGAGCTTTCAGCTCTCCTCCCGAATACCGCCCTCTCCGAGATCAACTAGCCAGGTGAGGACGACGAACGAGCCGCGCAACGACGATTGCGCGGCGTTGCAACGGGTAAGTTGGGTCCGTAGACCGGCTTCTCGAGCCTGGACCCAGGAGCAAAGTCGTCCAAGACTTTAGCTTCCTAAAAGGGGGCGCAAAGGGCAATTTCGCGCCTTTTGCGGATTGCGCGTCCCCCGAAGCTAATGGCTCCTGTGGCGGTTAATGTTTAAAACTGCCACCCCGTTACACATTTTAAAAGAAAATTGTAAAAAATATAAAATAATATTTTTTAGTATTAACTAAAATTATAAAATAAATGTGTTCGACATAAATATTGAAATACTTAACAACATTGAATAGATTTCACAACTTTCGTGCGTAGAAATTTGTATAATGACTTTTTATTAATCTGATAAGTAAATGATGATAGATAAACTACGTGACCAACAATTTACAAGAGTGCTCTTTTAAATGCCGTTGAGAAATTAAAAAAAAAGCCATTTGTTTGCCAATTTTTTGCATAATATAAAAAAATCGTTATTTTTGCAATCGACTTTTTTTATTTGCTTTCTTTAATATGCAAATGATTTAGAACCTCTTCAAAAAATATAACATACGTGCACACGTGATTTTTACGTTAAATGTCGGTAGTTAAGATAATCGAAAAAGCTTGGCGACTGCATATAATATATATTAATAATGAAACTTTAGAAATAATGACCGAGTGTTCAACTTGTGCTTTAGCCCTGGACCGCACTGATCCGTTATTATTTATAGAGATTAGTATACAATTATATATATATATATATATTTTTTTCTTTTCTTTTCCTTATTAATAATTCAGTGTCCGGCCTGTGTTACAGGCCTGGCTGCACTTTATCGTTAGTAATTTTGAAAAATAGCAAAGACTTAGAAAGGATAGGACTTAGGAAATCGATTGTAAAAATAATTAACGAATTTTATAATTTAACTCACTTTTTATTGATGGTTTTTTTTTTTAGCTGGTGCTATACAAAGATATGCCGGGCTTGATGTCGAACTCGCTGGTTCAGTAGCGGTGGCAAATTTTGGTGCACGGATTTAAAGAAAAATTGAACAAAGAAAAATTGAAAAAACGAGTAACGTGAATTTAAACTAGAGATTTGATCTGATCTGAGCGAGGCTATTGAATTGTTCGGCGCTTATATGTTTAACGAGCTTTTTTCGGCGGCGGGGACCAGTTGTCAGTGGTGGGGAGCTTGCTGCATGGTGATGCATCTTATTACGCCGCGTATCTCGCAAATTTTAATTATACCAATAACGTTTTTATTATTTATTAAAGTCAAGTATATATTTTATAATTTATACACATCAGTGAACGTATTTAAACGACAACATTGTTATATAAAGAATATATATTTTTAATAAATTATGTTTAAGATCACTTATGTGTTTAACGTATCTATTTAACCAATATGAATATATTTATATTTATTTATATATTTATTTGTCAATACTAGGCCTTATATATATTTTCATAATTTTTCAATGATAGATAGATTGTAAAAAAATTTTTTAAATAAAAACTACATAATTACTGCGATTGAATCGACAAATATATAAAATATATAAATTGATTCTGAAAATTCTTAATAAATTTTTCTCAAGGATTCTGATTATTATTAATAATCTTTGTAATTTTAAAACAATCTCGTATTACAAAAGTGTTTACATAAACTGACAAAAAAAAAAAAAAAATTACGTTTACTGTCTGTCAAAAAAGTACCGGGAATTTTAAATTAAAACAACATTTTTACGTTCAATAATCAAAATTTATTGGGTCGCCTTCAAAATAGGCTCCATTTGCTCCGATACATCTATGCCAACAGCACTTCTAATCATCGAAACATTTTTTATAGGCGCTTTCCGGGATGGCCTTCAGCTTGCGCGCCGAATTTTGTTTTATGGCTTCAATCGACTGAAAACGGGTACCACGGAGCGACAATTTAAGTTTTGGGAAGAGGAAGAAGTGACAGGGAGCCAAATCCGGCGAATACGGTGGTTGTTCAAGCGTGTTCGTTGAGTTTTTGGCGAGAAAGTCGGTCACAATCGTAGCTCGTTGAGACGGCGCGTTATCGTCGTGCAAAATCCACGAGTTGTTCGCCCACAAATTTGGCCGCTTCTTACGGATACGCTCATGCAAACGTTTCATAACGCCTTGGTAATACTCTTTGTTTACCGTCTGACCCTCTGGAACGAATTCGTAGTGCACCACGCCACGGATATCTAAAAAAACAATTAGCATCACCTTCACTTTTGAGCGGCTTTGGCGTGGTTTTTTCGGTTTCGACTCGTTTTTTCCCACCCATTCCGATACTTGCTGGCTTGTTTGCATATCGTGAATGCGGGATCGGAATTGGCGCGATCCAGCATGACCGAAGCGACCTGTTCGCGATAGCGTTTTTGAAGAAAATTAAGCTCTTTTGGAACGAGTCTTGCGGCCACCTTTCTCATGCCCAAAGTATCAATTAAAATCGTACGTGTGGACTCGTGGGATATCTCAAGTTCATGTGCTATCTCTCTCAAGATGGTATGACGGTTTTCAAGCACCATTTCCTCAATTTTATCGACGTTATCTGCGGTCAAAGCCGTCGATGGGCGTCCGGAACGAGGCAAGTCTTCGACGACTTCACGACCCTCCTTGAAGGCTTTGTACCACTCATACGCACGGGTTTTCGATAGTGCTTTATCACCAAAAGCCTTTTGCAACATTTTCAATGCATCGGCACACAAAATTTCATTCGCAACACAAAATTTTAGACAAATTCTTTGTTCAACGTAATCACCAATTGTAAAAAATCGGCACGTACTATTGACATCGACTGACTTAACCAGCTACTGTGAACACACTCGTTGACAGATTCCGCTCAAACTTGGCATAGTCATTAAGGACAGTTGTACCAACCTAGAAAAAGAAATTTTACCTGCCTATATTGCCCCGCCAGATTTAAATCGACAATGACCGGTACTTTTTTGACAAAATGTATATTGCATTGTATCATAAAAAAAAATATTTAATCGACTATCCTAGAAGAATTAAAAATCTATACGACTCTTTAATCGAAATTTAACATAGTATAATATTGATGATAAAAATAATTAATTATAATGATAATAATTGATAATAATAATAATATAATAATAATAATAATAATAATAATAATAAATAATAAACATAAATTGAATGTTAGATATTGCATAAGAAAAAATTTCTAAGTGATATATTGTTTGATATTGAACATAAAAGTGCTTCATAGATATACTAATTCATTTATAAAAATTGTACATATGTTTGTTACGCGAATGAAAATTCTCTAGTTGACTATTGGAAGTGACTTATTACAAAATACATATCCTAGATATAGTAAAGGGAGGTTTTCCTTAGGATCGATAAAAAGAAATTAAAAATAATTAGATTAAATAAGAGGAAAGAAACATCGGCAACCTCGCTATTTTCGTGGTCAGTAAAGTACAAAGAGAAAATTATACATAAAAAACGCGTTGTTTACATCCGGATAATATCTTATTACATCGTTTGTCTGATTGTATCGCCTTTCTTTCGAGTATCCCTGCTGGAAATGGTCGATTAAAATCGATTAAAATACTATCGATTGTAATCGCTATAAATCGATTGTAATCAAAACAATCGATTCCAAGACAGTTGCAGATTAAAAACTAATCCGTAATAATCGAGTTTCATTATTATTATTTTTAATTCCTATTATGGATATAAATTTTAATTCAGATTAATCGGTTCTAATGCGTAACTAACATTAATATAAATTAATCGGATATATTACAATAAAATTTTAATAAGTTTTAATCAGTTTTAATGATTGTCTAGTTTAATACCTCCTAATATTTAAGTTTCAGATAAAATATGAATTGATTATTATTCACTTTTATTGACTCACATATTTATTGTTTTTAATGCGCTAAAATCCCATCAGATATCATTCATTTTCAATCGATTCTAATAAAATTGACTTTAATCGATTCTTGCTAGCTAATTTGAAATAGAGTACGAATCAACTTTTATCGACTTTTATCTACACATTTACTTATCGTTTTCAATGCGTCGAAATACAATAAAGTACTAATTGTTTTCTAGCTATATATATACCGCATAATCGGCACTTACATTTAATAAGAAAAAAAACACTTTCTGTATAATTAATGAATGTAAAAATCTAGTCAATTAATATTTTTGAATTCTTATCTAGGAATAATTAATGTACTTTTCGTCAGAAGATAATAAGGAATATTTCATATTTATTCAATGTTTTTGGGTGTATAAAAAAAAATTTTAGAACTAATTATTATAATTCAGTACACTTTAATAATAAAAACATTTTTTGATCAATAGCGTCATTTTTATTAGATGAATTTTCAATATTGTTTTTGAATCGTTCGTTTAGAATATTTTCAAAGAATTTATGACTTAACGAATAATCTTAGATTAACTTTTTCTTTTAAGTCATATTCAATTTTATCACTGTGATGTGTCACTGCATGATTAATTAATATAGATTTTTTGATTTCTAAATTTCTTTTATACAAATTAACGAAAAGCTTTATTAGGTGTTCCGGCACTTTCGCAAAACCGTGGTGAAAAAAGGTTCTCTTCTTATTGATGACGATATTTTCTACTCATAATTTATTTTTTATTTGCAAAAAGACGCATGTAGCAGTTCAGTAATTATTTAATATAATTTTTACAAAATTGTGTACATAAAAAAACATTCTATTTTAAACTTTTTATTTTTTTAACTTCTAATTGTTATTAAATTTATTATAAAATTGAATAATAAATTTGATTATAAATTTTTTAAATAAATAAATTGATAAATTGATAAATTGATTAATAAATTTTTTCGAAATAGTATAACGTCAAATGTTATAAAAAATTATTTCTATTATTTATTTAAAGTTTTGAATATGATTTGCGTGGGTTATAAAATTTTTAAATTTGTAAATAATATTTCTATTATTTATTCAGATAGCAGATTAGTAAACATTTTTAAAAATTTTATTTTATAATAGTTGTTTTTTTTTTTCAAAATATCGAATTTAACTTTTAATTTTTAGAAATAATCTTGGGTACTCCATTTTGCAATACTATAAACTTTAAACATTCTTTTGGTATTGCATTCCAAGAGTAGATTTAAATTATTATCCTGCTGCTATTCTCTGTTACAACGACAACTTCGATGAGCTGTGCTACCGCCATAGGAAGAGATTTGATTATGAATAATAAAATTTATTTTTTGCATACTTTAAATTATATTGAATAAAAGCGTTTTTATTCCAATTATACAACGTGTATTACCTTTTAATATATTTATATTTTTGTAATACTTATGTACACATTTTTACGCAGAAAATTATATATTTTCATTATTAATTATATTTTTCAAAAATTCGGAGTTGCATACACTCTATTTTTTTTTAAGAGTAACAATACATGTTAGGCACGGCTGTTATATAGTTTTTATCATCAATATTAATATACAGGCTGTCCCATTTTAAAACCTCCACCTAAATATTTCGTCAGGAGAGCCTCCAATAAAAAAATGATCCCTACAAATCTTATAGGATTATACGAAAGACGTCGAATAGTGACCTCAAATTTGACCTTGAACTTGACCTTCAATGTTTTTTCAAGGTTAAATTATTTTTTTTTAATGGAACTCCCTCTTTTTTATCATGGATTCGGAAAGAGCGCAAAATTTTACGTTCAGATAGGTCCTGAAGCTTTTTTTTAAGTTCTCTTCAGAGATTATTCTAAGGACAAATAATTAAACCATGTGAAATCATCAGCACCAAAGCCTGCATTCAGCTATTGACATAATAAATCGATATCCAGGGCCCACGACAAGGACATAGCAGGGTGGATTTTGGAGCCCCATTTTGGTCCAGCTAATGAAGGCAAGATTCATTATCCGGCCGATTAAGACAAGATTGTTGTGAAGCCGGCCGATTAAGGCAAGATTCTTAGTCCGGCTAGTTAAGGCGAGATCAGTTAAAATTTTTGATAATCTATGAAAGAAGATGTTCAAAGGTTGCACCATTTACTTGTTCACAAAGTTCAATTCTCCTTTGAAAATGGGTTATCGTGCTTAATAAAACCTGACGAGGAATATTTAGGCAGGCTGTTCTAATTCTTTGTCCATTCTGTTATTGGGTGTACAACTTTGCTTCCGCCGTTTTTTTCCGAAATTCGAGGCTTTATTGTAAAAAACTGGTTATACATTTATGATTCAAAGTATTGTCCATCACTGGCCACTACTTTCTCCCATCTTTCGGGCAGCATACGAATCCCGCGTTGAAAAAACTGGTCATCTTTTGAATCGATCCATGAATCGATCCAATTTTTTACTTCTTCATAAGACCGGAAGTGCTGGTCAGCCAGGCCGTGTGCCATTGATCGAAACAAGTGATAGTCCGAGGGAGCAATGTCTGAAGAATACGGCGGGTGGGGTAGGACTTCCCATTTCAAAGTTTCCAAGTATGTCTTGACCACTTTCGCAACATGGGGTCGAGCATTGTCATGCTGTAAAATCACTTTATCATGTCTCTCGTTGTATTGCGGCCGTTTGTCTTTCAAAGCTCGGCTCAAACGCATTAATTGCATTCGATAACGATTACCTGTGATTGTTTCAGTCGGTTTTAACAACTCATAATACACTTCGCCGAGCTGGTCCCACCAAATACTGAGCATGACCTTGGAACCGTGAATATTCGGTTTGGCCGTCGACGTGGAAGCATGGCCGGAATATCCCCATGATTTTCTGCGCTTGGGATTATCGTAGTCAACCCATTTTTCGTCCCCAGTCACAATGCGATGCAGAAATCCCTTCCGTCTTTGCCTTGCAAGCAGCTGTTCACAAACACACAAACGCCGTTCAACATCTCATGGCTTCAACTCGTACGGCACCCAATTTCCTTGTTTCTGAATTATTCCCATGACTCTCAGGCGTTTTGAAATGGCTTGTTGCGTCACTCCCAATGAGCCTGCCAATTCTTGTTGCGTTCGACACGAGTCTTGATCAAGTAATGCCTCCAATTCTGCATCTTCAAAAACCTTCTTTCTTCCATCGCCATGCTGGTCTTCGACCTTAAAATCGCCGTTCTTAAAGCGTTGAAACCACTCTCGGCACATTCTTTCACTAATAGCGGCCTCACCATAGGTATTTGAGAGCATTCGATGAGCCTCAGTCGCAGATTTCTTCATATTAAAGCAGAAAATTAAAACCTCCCGCAAATGACGAGAATTTGGCTCGTAAGCTGACACGTTTAATTGACAATAACTTTATGATGCAGACACAAATCGACTAATATTTCGATGGCGTTATGTTTACAAATACCTAAGCTTATTGTATGACATCTATGATCTATTTATTTCAACTACCACTTACCGCTACAGCCATCTATTGCAAAACGGCGGAAGCAAAGTTGTACACCCAATATTTGGTCGATCGCGATAAACCACATTTTTCAAATAACCCCATAGATAAAAATCCGGCGATGTCAGATCTGGAGATCGGGCTGGCCATTATGTAGGTCCACCTCTTCCTATCCATCGGTTGTTAAACATTACGTTTAAAAATTCTTTAACGATTCACGCATTGTGTGGCGCAGCGCCATCATGCTGAAACCACATCCTGGCTCTCCTGGAAAGATCAACGTTTTCTAGTAAAACGGGAAGTTCATCGCTGAGTAAATCTAAGTAAGACTGTCCGTTTACATTTCCATCAAAAAAATATGGACCAACTAGATATCCGTTGACTATTCCACACTATACCATAACACACTAGCGATGTTGTCGATCCACTCCTATCATCCAATGTGGATTAACTGGAGACCAGTAGTGAGAATTATGGTGGCTTAATATTCCCGTACTCTCAAATGTAGCTTTATCATTAAAAAGAACATAGTTAAAGAAGTGTTTATCATTGTCAATTTGTTGTCTTGCCCATTGACGAAAATTAACTCGCCGCTGATGATCCAGTTCAGTAATAGCGTGATTTAAAGTTACATGGTACGGATGATAATTAACATTTCTCAAATATCGACTGGTACTCGATCTTGAAATGCCCAACGTTGGAAATGCCAAACTAACATGGACATTCAAAGTTACTATCGCTACTACAGCAAGTAGGCGAGGATTATTATTATACTCATTCATTCGTCTCCTTCGAACAAAATGTCAAGGACGACTACGGATTTCAATATCACGTATTACCGTGTGATGAGGATGACGTCGTCGTGGGAAACGAGCAATGTATAGTCTTGCTGCTGCTCTATAGTTTCGTTTACATTCCCCTAAAGTAAGAAGAATGTCAACGATTTCATTAGCGGTATAATCGGGCATGATTTACGTACGGAAGAAAAAGTAATAATACAATTAAATTTTAAATTGAAAATAACGAATCAGGTAATAATTCGAATAATTCTCAATAATTCTATTTAAATAAGAAAGAAAATATTAATTTATTTTAAATTCGATAATTCTATTTCAAAAAGGAAGAAATTTTTATTTATTGTGAATTCGATAATTCTATTTCAATGAGGAAAAAAAATTTAACTTATTTTAAATTCGATGATTCTTTTTGAGTAATTACACCGGCTTCACATCACCACCCTGCTACGTCCTCGTCGTGAGCTTTCGATATCGATTTATTATGTCAAGAGCTGAATGCAGGCTCTGGTGCTGATGATTTCACATGGTTTAATTATTTGTCCTTGCAATGACCTCTGAAGGGAACTTAAAAAAAAGCTTCAGGACCTATCTAAACGTAAAATTTTGCGCTCTTTTTGAATCCGTGATAAATAGAATATTCTATTTAAAAAATATAATTTGACCTTGAAAAAACACTGAGGGTCAAATTTGAGGTCGCCATTCGACGTCCCTCGCAAAATCCTATAAGATTTTTAGGGGTCATTTTTTGATTGGAGGCTCTCGTGGCGAAATATTGAGGTAGAGGTTTTAAAATGGGACAACCTGTAGATACATAATTTATGGACATCATCTGTTTTAATTGCTAAAAACTTCTCATCAATATTTTCAACTATTTTAATACTTGTACATATATTCAAAAAACTACTTTCTATTTCAACTGTCTGACAGACAGTGTATATACTTTTCTATTGAAATCATCCGCTATGAAATGTACAATTCTCATAAACGTTCCTTTTGTCGCTAAAATAAAAGAATCATCGGATCGAGTGTATTTATTATTATACTGGGTGTTTCATTTTAAAAAACGGATGCATATATCTCTAGAACTGAAGGTTTTATACAAAAAATTTTCAGATAAAAGTTGTTAGACTTTTAATGGGACGTTTAACTGCGACCTTGACCATGACATTAAACATGGCCTTCAAGTTCATTTTAAGGTCAAGTTGGTTTTTCAAATAGAAACGCTTACTTTTGACCCCAGAAAAGGAAAGAGCAGAAAATTTCACGTCCAAACAGTTATGACCTTGACCATAACCTTCATAGTCATTTCGAGGTCAAATTAATTTTTTCAAAGGAAAGTCGCTGCCTTTTGTCATGGAAAGGAAAAAAGGCGAAAAACTTATGTGAGATATCTTTTACCAGGACATTGACCATGACTTCGACCATTATCTTGAAGGCTATTTGAGGGTCAAATTACATTTTTTTAAAAGGGAACTTAAACTTCTGATCCCAATTTTGATACTGAATAATCCCGTTGGCATTCTTCTAACAGCAGACAAATAATGACGGTCCCCTTAGTTTAGTTACGCATAATAAAATAAAATTGAAAATGAAAAAGCAGTAAATATTTTTAAATTAATTTTCATTATAAATTAACTTAAATAAAATTAGATATACAGAAAATAATATTTTTTCAGCGGATAATACTTTTCTTAATAAACAAAGATTCTTTTCTAATAATAAAAGAAGTTCGATAGTCTCAAATTTTCTATTATTTTTGCCTTGATTTAGCATTCTGATAGTCATCGATCACCTTCAATGAATAAGATAGTTTATTAGAATCAATCTGGAAACGTGAATGAATTCTTTTTTGGTTAGCATCTTGATTGTGAATTTGATTGCCATAACACATCGTTCAATAAGTCCCGAGACTAACAACGAGAACAACATTTTTTTTCAAAAATCATTTTTATTCATCAATATAATCTTCTTTTAGAGTAATACGATCTTTCCAACGCCTTTCCAACATTTCTATACCATGTTTATATAAGGATTTAAACTTTGCTTCAAAATAGGCTTCAGTTTTGGCAATGACCTTCTCATTCGAGCCAAATTTTTTTCCCTGGAGCATTTTTTTGAGATCAGCAAAGAGCCAGTAGTCGCTGAGGGCTAAATCTGGCGAATACGGAGGGTGGGGAAGCAAATCAAAGCCTAATTCGTTCAATTTTGCCATTGTTTTCATGGACTTGTGGCATTGTCTTGGTGAAAAAGGATTTTTTTCTTCTTCATGTGCGGTCTTCTTCATGCTGCGATCTCCTCCTTCAAACGTACCAACAAGTCAATATAATAATCACTGTTGATCGATTTACCTTTTTCCAGGTAGTCAATGAAAATCACGCCATGTGTATCCCAAAAAACAGACGCTATGACTTTGCCAGCAGACTGCTGCGTTTTTGGACGCTTTGGGCGGCTTTCGTCAGCCATGCGCCACTCAGATGATTGCCGATTCGACTCCGGAGTGAAATAATGTATCCATGTTTCATCCATGGTCACGTTTCGACGCAGGAAATCCTTTTTATTGCGAGTAAATAGCGATAAACAGCTCTCTGAATCGTCGACTCGTTGCTGTTTTTGTTCCACTGAAAGCAATCGCGGCACCCACTTGGAAAAAACCTTTTTCATGCTCAATTTTTCATGAAGGATTGTAAATACGCTTCCAGATGATATCTGTGTCATTTCTGCAATCTCACGGACCTTTACTTTGCGATTTTTTATTACAATTTTTAACACTTCACTCACATTTTCCTGTGTAACGGCTTCCAATGGCCTACCCGAACGTTCCGCATCGTTTGTGTCCGTACGACCACGTTTAAACTCAGCATACCAACGACAAATCGTTGGTTTGGATGGAGAGGAGTCCGGGTAATGTTTTTCAAGCCATTGCTGGGCTTCTACGGTGTTTTCACCCATTAAAAAACAATGTTTTATCAACACGCGAAACTCGCTTTTTTCCATTTTTCAAACAAATTACAAAGTGACTTTACTCTAACCTCGATAACTCTGCTGTCTGTGATCCGATCGACGTGAAATTTTTACACGTTTCATGTAAAGGTTCGCACTCTATGGAAACGTGGCCAGTTTGGTACTACTAGCACCATCTCTGGGTTAGTCTCGGGACTTATTGAACAATGTGTTATAGTGGTTTCTTAATAACAGTGGCCATATAGTGGTTTTTGAAGTTATTATTAATTCAAATCAACTGTGTCATTCATTGTAAGTTTATTTGAATGCGAAATTAAGGCATTATTTTGAGAAATTTTGAGTTTCTTCAAATTCTCTTATTTTAAAAAAAATTCGTTATTTGAATGAAAAAAAATGTATTAGTTCGTTTATTTTTTAAATTAGATTTGTTTTAATTTAAGTTTTATTTGCTATTTTGACATTTTTTCATTATGCCTGACTACACAACTAAAGAAATTGTCAATATTCTCCTTGTGGTAGGAGAATGTCGACGAAACTACGTTCAAGCTTAAATTTTGTATGCTGCTAGATTCCTCGAATGACGTCATCCCAATGACGCTGTTATTCGTAATATTGAGTTGCGTGGCTGACATGGTAAGTTTGCTTGTAAAAGAAGGTCCATTTTAACAGAAAATTACGCTAATAATCCTCAAATGATTGCGGTACTAGCTATGGTGCACCTGGATCCTCAGATAAGTTTACGTCAAATTGAACGAGAGCATGGTGTAACAAAATCAATAGCCAGCAGATATCTAAAAAATGTAAAGTACCATGCGTATCACATATCATTGAACCAAGCTTTATCAGTTAAGGATTATCAAAGACGACTTATTTTTTGTTAATGGGTGACGCAGCAGGTCAATAATGATGATAATTTTTTCAAATATATTATGTTCAGCAATGAGGCTACAT
Organism: Chalcis sispes; assembly: GCA_949987625.1. Lineage (NCBI taxonomy): Eukaryota > Metazoa > Arthropoda > Insecta > Hymenoptera > Chalcididae > Chalcis > Chalcis sispes. The sequence continues at coordinate 16,757,492 of OX465098.1, read as the reverse complement.
TTCAAAGTACTGGCGTCTTGAATCGCCATAATTGTCACTTTTGGTCTCCAGCTAACCCACACTGGATGCGAGAGGTAGATCATCAACATCGCTGGAGTTTAAATGTATGGTGCGAAATCGTTAATGGCTATTTGATTGGCCCTTACTTTTTTGAAGGCAACATTGACGGATAAACTTATTTGCAGTCAATAAGGGATGAACTCCCAGTTCTGCTTGAAGAAGTTGACCTTAATACAAGAAATATATTATAGCTACAACAAGACGGTGCTTCTCCACATTCGACAATCATTGTAAGAAATTATCTTAATGACAGATTCAACAATCGATGAATAGATAGAGCAGGTCCCGTAGAATGGCCACCTAGGTCACCAGACCTAACATCACTTGGCTTTTATTTATGGGGTTTTCTGAAAAATGAGGTCTATAGAACCAGACCAACGACAAAAGAAGATATGAAGGTGAGGATTCGGAATGCATGTAACACCATACCGCGAAACGTGTTATTAAAAACGATATCGCATTTCTGAAAACGAGGCAACTTGTGTATTCAAGAAGATAGAGCAACTTTTCAACATCTTTTGCCTTAAATAATTCTTTTCATCCCGCCTCAGCTAAAAATACAGCTTACATTGATAGATGATCTTGCCTTGACTGACGGGGTCTCTGCTTGGTCTTGCCTTAACTGGTTGGATTTCTGTCCGATTTTGCCTTTACTGACCGGATCTCTGCTTGGTAAAATTTTCTGTTTTTTTTTGTTTTCTGGGGCCGTAAGTAAGATTTTCGATTTAAAATTTTTAACTTGACTTCAAATAACTTTGAAAGTTGTAGTCGAGGTCATGGTCAAGGTCATATTAGGACGTGAAATTTTCTGCTCTTTTGTTTTCCAGGGTCAGAAGTAAGGATTTCCGTTAAGAAAAAAACTAACTTGACCTTAAAACGTCCTTAAAAGTCATATATAAGTTCATGTTCAAGATCACAGTTAGACGTCTCCTTCAAAATCTAACAATTTTTGTCAGAAAACTTTTTTCTTAAAACTTTTAGTTCTAGAGATATATGCATCCGTTTTTTAAAATGAGACACCCAGTATAACTTGAATACACATTTATCTTTTACAAGTTTTTTATAGGCTTGTGTGTGGTCTTTCGACGAATTCAATTCTTGAATTAGAAAAGCGTTTGGTATTACACTTCTTCCAAAATATCGGTATTTATTTATTTTAGTAGTTCGTAGAGTGCATCTATTTTCAAGATAATAACAAAAATCTGTGGTTTACGAAAATTCTTTCTTATCAACATATTTTTCTGATAATATAACACCTTGCTTCATTGGTGTTTCTACACATTTGATATACACAGTATGTCGGAAAAGTTCCCGAACTTTTGAAATAAAAAATCGAAAATTACATCTAACGAAATTTATTCCAGTTAACTTTCAACATAGTCCCCTTCCCTAGATATGCAGTCTGTCGAGTAAGAGCGTGGTCGTGTTAATTTATAAAAAAATTTGTTTGATGAAACTTTCATATTTATATATACATTGTACACATTACAAACAATGATGCAATTCGGTCAATAATGTGTCCAGTCACCACCGGCGTCGATAATTGCTTGGCATCTCCGAGGCATGCTTTCTACTAATTTGACGGCATATTCTAGTGGCAAGGATCTCCAGATCCGACGAATTTCGTAAGACAACTGCTTCAAAGTGTATGTGCGTCTTCCACGAAGCTTCCGTTTAATATATGCCCACACATTTTCAATAGGGTTTGCATCGGGCGACTGCGACGGCCAATCCAATGTAACGATGCCAGATTGAGTCTTCCACTGAGTACAGAGCTTGCTGCGGTGTTTAGGATCGTTGTCCTCCTGCAGAATCCAATCTTCATTTTTTGTGATAAACCATCGTTTGGCAGATGGCAGTAAAGCCTTTTTGTAGATTTTTATCATTTTCTCGGCATTTAGGTTGTCAGTAAAGAGGTGCAAAGTGCCGAATCCCTGCTTTGAGAAGCAGCCCCAAAGATGCACCTTTATTCCATGTTTTACGGTCCGCTGAACAAGCCTATTGGTGGAAGTTGACCAGGCTCGCGTGAGGACAGAACGTGCCCATATAGAACATTCATCAGTAAAAATGACATTTTCAAAATCTCTATCAATATTCTCATGCGCCCAAGCGAGTCGCTTTGTCACATGTTTTTCAGTCAACAGAGGCTTCTTCATTGTGTTGCGCCATTTCAGATGATGAGTACGAAGATGGGTTCGGATAGTTTCGTAGGATATATCTAAACCTTTTGCCATTAATTTTGCTTGTCCTTGCCGCAGTGTTAAAGCAGGATTCCGCGAAAACAGATTCACTATTCTTTTTTCATCTTTTTTGTTCACTTTTCGTATCGAGCCACGTTCTGGTAAATCATCGACATTTTTAGCCACTTTATATCGCTGTATCCACTTCTGTACAAATGCCTTCGACTTTCTCATATATTTAGCAGCCGCTGATTGCGACATTTTGGGACCTTTCGGGTGGATGCAAAGGAACACAGCCTCGTAGCGCGACGCGTACTTAGCACTCATGGCGTTTAACGTGATTCTCTTTCAAAAGATCAACAACTGAATCTTTGTTAACAATGCATCAAGGACAAACTTTTCCTCTATTGGCTCGCGAAGGAATTAGAGCGAAATCTTTTATTACCTGTCAATGAAGTCGACCACGCTCTTACTTGACAGACTGTACACTCATTTGAGCGCTCCATGAGTGATTCGAAGGCTCTCTGGTACTCCTCTGAAGTTATCGCTGTGAGACGCTCGGTGCAAGCCGCTTGAATGCTCGGTACATCTTCAAAAAATCGTCCTTTCAAGGCCATTTTTAGCTTGGGAAATAGGAAAAAGTCGGCTGGAGCCAGATCTAGCGAGTATGGGGCGCGATTGATGCGTGAGATCCGATTTTCGGCGAGATAACGCTTCACAATGTTCGAAGAATGAGCAGGCGCATTGTCATCCAGCAAACTCCACGATCCCGGTTCCTTGTACTCGGGCCTGATGCGATTAATCCGGCGCTTTAGACGTTTTAACACCTCTACGTAATACGCAGCATTGACGGTGGTGTTTGGGGGCACAAATTCTTTGTGTATCAGGCCTTTGAAGTCGAAGTAAGCGATGAGCATCGTCTTTACCCGTGATTTCTGTTGGCGCACTTTTTGAGGCCTCGCACGGCCCGGACTGAGCCAAGCGAATGACTGGCGCTTCGTGGAAGGATCGTATTGAAAGCACCAAGTCTCGTCTCCAGTCACAATTGAGGTTAGATAGCCCAGAGTGGTGTCGCAAATCTCGATAAGATCTTGACAACATTGGATGCGAGTTTCTTTCTGCTCTGGTGTGAGAAAGTGCGAAACAAATCGAGAGCAGACCTTCCTGCGGTTCATTTTTTCTTTCAAAATCAACACGACGCTATCCTTGCTCATGTTCAGTTCGTCTGCCAACATTCTGAGAGATATGTGGCAATCCTGCTTCATTAGCGCGCGCACGCGTACCTCGTTTTCTTCGGTAACAGCTGTTGACGGCCGGCCGCTTCTCTCGTCATCTTCTAACGACTCTCTACCCTTCTTGAACCGACTGAACCACGTGTAAACAGTTGTACGCGACACTACACCTTTACTGTAAGCTGAATCGATCATTTTTTTCGTTTCCGCGAAAGTTTTTTTAAGTTTATAGCAGAATTTAATTGCGCCACGATGTTCAAATTTCTCATCCATCGTAGAGCTTGCACCGGGGTACTAAACACACGTTCACTCAAGCACGTCTATCTCGGCAACTAATGAACGGATACTGGTGAAAAAATTCTCAGACACTCCAGAGGGATGTAGCAACATAGTACCGGTGTCGTCCAAGAGGTGGCGCCACTCGTACAAGCGCTACAAAATAAGTTCGGGAACTTTTTCGACATACTGTGCATGACAATTTTTTTTTGCTGCATGAACTGTTTTTTTAATTTTCCCAACTCAAAAATATATTCTGAATGAATCCACAGCAGACCCCAGTCAGTAACACTTTGTGGTACGTGCAACAGCTGGTGTACATTATACATCATAGCATCTTTTGTGTAAAGATATTCAGTGAATGCTATGAATTTTTTTATAATCTGTCACTTCTTTGTAAACCTTGAATAGTTATAGAATTTTTCATCAATATATGAAAACTTTCAACTAAAGAAGCCTTAAATAACTCTGGCTTGTATAATTTCTAAACGATAAAATTCTTTCATAATTGATAAACTGTAGTACAGAGTCAAATTTTCATATTCTTTTCACTTCCAAAATTTACGTTCATTTAATGATCGTGTTAATTTTGTAAGTTGATTTGGTACTTTAAAGCATTTTATGTATTTATCAATTCTAAGTAATTCTTGATTTAAGAGGGAATACGGTTTACTTGATGTACCAAACCAGTATTCAGTGAATTGCTTAGCTACTCCTAAAACTATACAGTGCATAGCATCAGGTACGAAGCCCTTTATAATATTAGGTGTAGTAAAAAGAAATCCATTATTTTTGCATTAAATTGAAGGTTTTATTTAGCATAGATAGAATGATACGATTGAGGTCAAATATGCACCGTTTTGTTCGATAACTTGTTGCCATTTTGGAGGTGATTTCATAATACCTCTCTTGTAGAAACCCTTGTCCCTATTGTCAAAAAACTGGGACAGTCGATTTTCATCATCTTCTCTTGAGGCGAATTTTTCACCTGCAAAATCATTCGTCATAGACAGGAACAGGTGGTAATCACTTGGTGCCAGGTCCGGACTATAAGGTGAATGCATAAGAACTTCCCAACCAAGCTCCCGGAGCTTCTGGCAAGTCACTATCAATGTATGCGGCCTGGCGTTGTCCTGATGGAACACAATTCCTCTCCTATTGGCCAAAGCTGGCCGCTTCTGGGCAATGGCTTCTTTCAGACGATCCAATTGTTGACAGTACCGGTCCGAATAAAGAGTTCGGCCGTAGGGAAGCAGCTCATAGTAGATGATTCCCTGCCAGTCCCACCAAACACACAGCAAAACCTTCCTGACTGTCAATCCTGGCTTGGCCACCATTTGCGCCGGCTCACCGCGATTTGACCACGACCGTTGTCGCTTGACGTTGTCGTAAGTGACCCACTTTTCATCACCAGTAACCATCCGTTCCAGAAATGGATCGATATTGTTGCGATTCAGCAGCGATTCGCAGATAGAAATTCGGTCCATGAGGTTTCTTTGCGATAACTCGTGTGGCACCCATACATCGAACTTCTTTTTGTATCCAGCCTTATTTTAGTGGTTCCAAACGGTTTTTGTGCAATGTTTAGCTCTTGTGCAATTGAAACAGTGCTTACGTGACGGTCGGACTCGACGATTTCCATTATTTTATCGACATTTTCGACAATTGGCCTTCCAGAGCGTGGTGCATCTTTGACGTCAAAATTACCGGAACGGAATCGACGAAACCAAAATTGCGCGTGATTGGCTATTACAGTATCAGGACCATAAACACTATTCACATTTTCAGCTGCCTGGCTTGCGTTTTTGCCTTTATCGAAGAAAAACTGTAAAATATGGCGTATTTTCTCTTTGTTGGTGTCCATCTTTGACGCGTGCTAAAAAAAATACTTAGTCAAGCAATCACAAAACTGTATCAGAAGTTTTTTTATTACGAAATCTTATCTTTCTAACGCCATCTAGTGTAACCCGATCGCATTTTTACAACGGGAGATACAGACTACTAAAGCCATCTATTGGCAAAATAATGGATTACTTTTTACTACACCTAATATAATTTTTTTCATTCTTACCTTCTAAGAGTATTTTGACTGGCTACTCTTTTACTTCCAAACTTAGTACGAAAACCTCTATACCTTTTCTTCGTTCGTAAGGTCACTCATTTTAAAGTACACGTATTGCTCTTTACGGCGTCTCAATAGAAACTAACAAAGACTAACAAAGGGAAAGAGATGCATATACTTTAGACAACCTCCCATTTGTCACCCTGTAAATCGGTAATGAAAAGAAAACATTCAAGATACAAATTTAGAAGTTATTTAATTAATATAATTTTAACTACTTTATATTATTTATATTAATACGTTCAACCCGGCGCATTTTTTCGAAGTCTGTATGGTCAAGATTATCAGTTGTTTATTCGTCTGGCGGCGCTTGTTTGTTTCACTATTTTTTCTGTTGTCAGTGGCTTGAGTCATAAGTCTAGTTGCATGAAATTGTTATAAAGTACTTATAAAACTTTATTTACGAATTGTGAAATATATATACAAATAAAATACAAACTACGTGTGGACCACCGGTGGTTTACGCCGCCAGATGAAAGCAATGCCTGTGAACCACCGGTGGTTCACGCCGGGTTGAACGTGTTAAAGTTTTTCTCATTATTCAGAAATTAGTCAGAATTTCTTTAATTCCATTAATCAGAATTAATCGTATTTTTTTATCAGTTCATAATAGAAACTCCTTTTATTATGTCTAATAAAATAATTATTTAATTTGATTTTTTAGCGTTAAGGTAAAAGTACCATCCAGAAACGGTCACTTTGAATGTGACCTCGTAAGAAACAGTATTATAAATTATAAATAAAAAGCGATTTGATGTTTATATATGTAAATAAAAAACATTGCATTAGTTTTGTTACATGCTCATATTTGGAAATTTATAGATATAATTATTGTTAAAAAATATTAATAATCAGAAAAAAATTAGATTGTACATTGCTCAAGAAGTGTTAAAATTGACTTCGAATCGCGTGGAAACAGTTGACTTTAACAGTTAATTCTTTTTGGCTTACTTATTAATTTAAGTAATTTCTAAATATGTATAATAGCTAATATAAAACGTTTTGCACAGTACTATCAATTTATTAATACAGATTTTTTTTTTAAGTTTTATGAATTAAATAGATGTTTCACTTGAAGTACTTAAAATTATTTGAATGTTGGCCGTAGAAACGGCGTTCCAACATGGACGGGCATATTTTTTATAGATGTGCCGTCTCTTGAAACGCTTGCTACACAATTTGTTTGATTATAACTTCGCATGAAATTTACGGGTGTTAATATATTTATAAGTTGAATGTTTCAAAAGTAGCAGGAAGTTAATCAGCGTCAAATTTTCATTAAATATATGGGTGAGTATGTAGTATTTTAATTTAACGAGTATAAAAATCTAACCTATTCTTAACCTGTAAAGTACAAACGCACAACCACATGTTTTATTTATTTAATTTATTTTTATTAAAATATTTATTACAGTTTCAGTTCGTAATATGGTTGCAAGAAAAAAACAATCAATAACAAGAAAGAGTATAAAAAATAAAGTTAAAGAAGTGAAAAAAAGTAAGAGAGTAGAAGATAAAGTTTTGCAAAAGAAGAAAGTGCAAGCGAAGCTTTTGAAAAATAAAAATAAAATTGGTATGCTAAAAGAAAAAATACAAAAGAGGAATTACACTACTGAAGACCTTAAAAAAAGCTGTTACTGCTGTCGACAATCGAATATCTTATAGAAAAGCAGCGGCTGTATGTCAAGTACCCTTAACAAGTATTTTTAGAGCGGTTAAAAATCCTGCTAAACAAAAATCAATTCTTGCACCACCAACAGTTTTGTCATATGATGAAGAGCAAGAAATTGTAAATTGGCTCTTGTTTAAAGCAGAATCAGGATTTTCAGCTACAAAATGTGACTTATTAGATAGCGTTCAACGTTATATATTAAAATTAAATAGAAAAACACCATTTACTAATGGGAGACCAGGCCGTCATTGGTGTGAGGCCTTTAAGAATTGACATCCAAATCTAACAATTAGAACAGCTCAGCATTTACCTCTTAATCGAGCATCGGTGTCAGAGGAAGATTTGAGAGAGTGGTTTGCTGAAATGCATGAAAAGTTGAAGAGTAAAAACCTAATAGATATTGATTCATCCGTGTCTTCAACTGCAATGAGACCAATGTACAGCTGTTACCAAAGCCAGAAAAAGTTATATCACAGAAAGTAGGTCGCTCTGTGTATAAAGTTGTGGATGCAAACGAGAAAGAGAGTTTGACTGTACTCTTTATGTATAGCGCTAATGGCACAAGGGCACTGCCAATGGTCATGTACAAATATAAAGAAGAAGTACCTTCAAGAATTTTAAAAAATATTCCTCAAGATTTTAGCATAGGCATCTAAGATAATGGATGGATGACGACTGAATCGTTTTTTGAGTATACAGTAAACGTATTTTATCCCTGGCTTGTGAAACAGTGTGTCGACTTTCCTATTATACTTTATTTAGATGGCCACTCGTCACATATAAATATTCCACTGTTACCATTCTGTCGAAAAAAACAAATAGAACTAGTAATTTTATTTCCAAACTCAACTCATATGATTCAGCATCTTGACATTTCTGTATTTCATCCTTTTAAAGAGATTTAGAGGAAAGTGGTTCCAAAGTGGAAAGCTGATAACTAGATTTCAAAATTAAAACCGGAACGTTTTGCTCTTGCTTTAAAAATAACTTTAAATTCGTTTGTAGAGGGAAAAAATGTATACAAAGTGGATTTAAGGCTAGCGGTTTAATGCGATTCAATCCGGATGCTATAAAATACAATGATTTAAAGAAAAATAAGAAAAAGAATAACATAAACAGCAAATGATTAAAACTAATCCAAAGAAAGATAATATTACTCTGTTGCAACTATTTGAAGATAGTTTGCCCGATGTATTATTTCAAGATTTTTAGGAAGCAGAGCCCACCGGTATATGGAGTAATGATATTGAGAATTTAGGACTATTTAACCAATGGCTTCGGATGAAAAATACAAATTGTGGTACATTTATCTTTTAATTTTTAAGTTATTTTAAAAACATTTTACTAAAAATATAGTTTTTTACAAACCTTTTGCAACTAAATCTATCTACAATCATGAAATTATTATTTATTTACAAATATTTATAAATTAGAATATTTACAATTACGTTACTATTTTTTATTTATAAATATTTACAATTTGAAGTACTTACAGTTATATAACTTATTAAATTAATTACAACTTTTTTAATAAATACAATTAACTTTTTCACTTTTTAATAGTATGATTTTCAACATTGGTAGTTTCTTACAAGTAACTGCATACTTTATCCTCACATATATCATGAATAGTAAAAAAACAAAACCTAAAGTTAAGAGTATTGTTGAGATGACTAATCAGAAAGTTATTTTAAGATCTAGGCTTGTACCTGAAAATGTGGTTGATGAATGTATAAATGGAAGTATGTTAAACATGAATGATGAAATTGTATTAGAATTAGATACTAATGTTTTTTGAGAATCAGCTAATAGAATACAAAATGATACTAGTGTACTTCCACTAGATAAGGATTTAATACCCTTAGAAGACGTAATAATTGTAAAAAATCATTCGGGTGAAAATATCTTATCACAAAGTAATGAAGTTACTTTTGATGTACTTTCAGAAAAAAGAAATGATGATTTAAATAATAGCTCTATTAAAGTATTGCAAGAACAAGTCATTGTTCTTACTATACATTGTTCTCACAAATTAATAAAAATGTAAATCAAGAAAATAAGTCTGTTTTAAATACCTCTTTTGATGAATGTTTCACTAAGACGCCTATCGAATACTTACCTAAAAAGAAACGGGCCAGATTGGAAGCAACTGGAAAATCAAAACAACCGTGTGCTGGACATGTGGATATATTTTGAGAGGACCAGATGAGAAAACTTGAAGACAAGAAAATTAAAGAAGAAAAAATTGCAAAGAAAAAGCTTTTACACTTATTTATTTATTTTTACTTATTTTATTATATTCATTAAAAAACTTTCAATATTTATATAAGGTTGACTGCACGATCATCTAAACAAAATTTGAATTTGTAAAAAATGAGTAGGCGTTTCCAAGACGGACATCTTATGTTTCTTATCGGTACATACTGCGAAAACGGTGTTTCTACAACGTACATATTGGAATGGCAACTTTTTTATTTATATTATTGATTTCTAATTCTAAAAGGATATTCTAAAGCTCATAAATTTAACAAAAAATATTAGCCCGCCAAAATATACTTAAGTTTTCTACATAAACATTATATATTATTTATAATTTTTTACATTAATAAAACGCAATTTTTTCAGTCAAGTTGTGAAAAAGTACATTTATTAAATGATTTTAATTGAATTACAAATTCAAAGAGAAATAAAATAAATAATTTAAAAAAAAACATTAGAGCTAAAATAAAAGATATAATTTAATAATACTAATGTCTATTTTTAGCTTCTTGGAAAACAAGCTAAGGTCGATAATGTCACTGATAAAAAATATTCAATAAATTTTATTGAAAGTATAATCCATAGAATAGAAGACCAAAGGTATTTTGAAAAACTCTTCTTTTGTAAAAAAAATTAATATCACTTTTAATTATAATAATAATATAAATTTTTATTTAGCTTGCAGCAAAACAGCATACTGACAATATAAATTCTATTGATAATATTGTTAAAAAAGATGTTCCAAAAGTAAAGCTATTAAAGTTGGAGAAACAATTATTTTTATTGAATTTAAAAAATGTTTTTTTTCTGTTAGATAAAATATTCTATGCCAGTACATTCTGTTGCTGAGTGTAAAGAAAGAATGGAAAAATTAAAAAAAAATGTTGATATGCAGGTAGTAGAAAATAAAAGATTAGGAAAAGAAAAGGAAATTTACAAAAATAAATATTTACAAACAAAAGTTAAGATGGAAAAAATTATAAATTTAAACCAAGATTTACAAACGCACGTAAATGAGAAAATAAAAGAAAGAGAAGGTATAATTTTTGTGTAAATATCATTAAATAATATTAAATGATAATTCTCTTTTGTTGTTATGGAGAGCTAGTAGTAATAATCTCAACAATTATTTTTTATTTTTCTTTTAGATCCGGTTCATAGAAAATTATATGTGAAACCTTGTATATATACAGGGTGTCCAATTTAAATCGCCCACGCGAATAACTTTGAAAATATGTGCTTTGGAAAAAAATATTTCAAAGGGTTTCAAAGGGGACATCCAATGGTGACCTTTACTGTGACCTTGACAATGATCTTCAAGGCCATTTGAAGGTCAAGTTAGTTTTTACAAATGGAAACCCCTTACTTTCGACTCCGGAAATAGAAAGAGCGGAAAATTTTACGTCCGAATATGACTATGACCTGGACCATGACCTTCAAGTTTATTCAAAGGCCAACAAGTTAGTTTCTTCAATGGGAAAACCCTACCTTTAAACGTGGAGATAGAAAGAGTGGAACATTTTACGTTGGCTTATGATCTTGACCTTGACCTTCAGGTTAAAGACATATTAATGTCATTATAATTATTGACGAACATCTGTTTTCATGCTAAAATTAATGAGTGCGAGAAAAGTGACGTTGAATTATGACCTTGGCCAGTTTAGTTCAGGGGACAACTTCTGCTCAGTAAAAAAAATGCCATTGTGTTCTAGCTGCTGAATTCTCTTTCCTTTCAACCCCTGTTTCGCACCTTTAACTCTCTCCTACATAAAAACGAACCATGGCATCATGATCAGTGATAAGAAAAAATTGGAATTTTTTTTCGTTATAAGGTCCATACGAAAATAGTTTTAATTCCGATAATATTGATCTTTGTAATCAAGAGTGTTTGAATTATTTTATCTGTGGACTTACATTTTTTCCGTTATGGTTGATTATACGCCACAGGAAATAGTTAATATGATTAAAGTTCTTGGCGAGTGTCAAGACAATTACAGAGCTGCAGAAAGGCGTTATGCAGAAAAATATCCAGACTCTCGACATCCAGATAGAAAGGCTGTTAAGCGATTAGTGAGAAGAGCTGAACAAGGTAATCTGGCACGAAAAAGGCGCAAAACTGGCTCTAGAGAGCATATTGTACTAGGTGTGTTGGCTTCGGTTGCTGATGATCCCCATATTTCTACTCGACAAATCAGTCGAACGCATGGAGTTCCAAAAACAACTACTAACCGCATTTTTAAAAGTTTGAAATTCCATCCATACCATGTCCGCCTTACTCATGGTCTCGAGATCGGATATGACCAGCGGCGTTTAAATTTTTGTAGATGGGCATCTAATAGAATGCGCCAAGATCCTATTTCAATAAATTCTTATTTACAGACGAGGCGAAATTTGACAATATGGGAGATGTCAATCTCCATAACGCCCATTACTATTCCCAAGTAAATCCTCATTAGCAAAGGGATTATCGTGTCCAGAGATGGTGGTCATTGAATGTATGGGGAGGTATAATAGAAAATAATGTGATAGGTCCATTATTTTATAAATAATAATAATTTGAATGGCTCTTTATATTTAAAATTCTCCAGAATGAAGTACCACAATTGTTAGAGGACGTCCCATTAGCCTTGAGACAAATCATGTGGTTTCAACAAAATGGGACACCAGCACACCGTAAACTACCGGTTAAGGCATTCTTGAATACCACATGTCTTAATCGTTGGATTGCCATTGGCAGCCAAGTACATGAATGGCCAGCCAGATCACCAGATCTCACATAGATGGATTTTTTTCTATGAAGTGTTGTAAAAAAGTAAGTATTTGCGTAAGCTCCAACAATCACAGAGGACATAAGAGAAAGAATAAAGAAAGTTTTCGAATCTACCACTGTTGCAACATTAGCAAGGGTCCGTCTAAGTTTCCATCAAAGAATAAATGTGTGCATTCAAGAAAATGGACGACTAATTGAACATCTGTTTTGAGAGACGTCTTAACTGGCTGAGTTCTAAGAGTCTTCCCTTGACTGGGCGGACTCGTTACCTTGCCTTGATTGGCTGGATGCTATGAGTCTTCCCTTGACTGGGCGGACTCGTTGCCTTGACCTTGACTGGCTGTGTATTAACAGTCTTTCCTTAACTGGGTAGACTCCATCCTTTGTCTTGACCAGCTATGTATTGAGATACTTCCCTTAAATAGGCGGACTCCATGTCTTGCCTCGTTCCAATTCCGGCGTTTAAATTACGGGTTTCCATTTGAAAAAACTAACTTGACCTTAAAATAACCTTATAGATTGTGGTAAAGATCGTATTCAGACGTAAAATTTTTTGCTCTTTCCATTTCCGGAGTCAAAAGTAGGGGTTCTCAATTAAAAAAACTTACTTTACCTTCAAATGACCTTTAAGGTCATTGTCAAGGTCACAGTAAAGGTCACCATTGAATGTCTTCTTTAAAGCCCTACAACTTTTATGAGAAATATTTTTTTCCAAACGACATATTTTCAGAGTTATTTGCGTAGGGCGATTAAAATGGGACACCCTGTATAGTTCAAAAAGTAAAATACTGTAATCATTAACTTATGGTTAAATTTGAATTTTTTTGTTTGACTTTGCTGTATAGTCGGTATGTTATGACAGGAGTAAAAGTACCCAAGTTAACGATTGCACACCTAAATTATTACACTTTGCATTAAAATCTCATATACAGGGTGCCACAAAAGTCCCGGAACGGCTGTATATTTCCTAAGGTGGGGTATTTCGGAAAATGGTAAAGGACAATCCTTACGTAACTCTCAACGAGGAATTCAATGATAATCTTTATTTTGATCTTGGCTATGTCCTTCAAAGTCATAGCAAGGTCAGGTCATGTTTTTTGAATAGGAACTTCCTTTTTTGACATTGGCAATCGAAAGAGCAGGAAATTTTACGTCCAAATATGTACTCAGGTCAAAAGGACACGTTCACCTTGAAGGACAACCAAGGTCATCTAAACTTGAGCATGGTCTGCTTACCTCTTGGCATAGTAATTCCCCAATTTTTTTTAAACGAATGTATTAACATTAACAAGGTTCATGAAGTGATAATTGTAAACGTAACCTTGACGATGTCCTCTAAGGTCATTTTAATTTTAACTATTATTTACTTTTAGCATTACCTAGGAACAACGGCGTGGATGTAGTAAAACCTATTCCCTTTGAGGTGCTTGATTTGCATAAGTCCCCTAGCCTCTCACATTTTCTATCAAGACTTACAATTTAGTGTAGATGTTCAAACTGTAAACCTTCAGCTTCTTGGCAAAAAGCTATTCTATTGTAGAAATGTGCAAGAGCATTACGTATCAATTCTCTGTTAATTGACGCAGCCTCTTGGTGTATCCGATTCCGAAACTCATCTTAATTTTGTGGTTGAGTTGCGTATACTTTACTCTTTAAATAACCCTATAGAAAATAATCAAGAGGCGTTAAATCAGGAGATCTAGCAGGTCACTCTATTTCACCTCTTCTTCCAATCCATCTATGAGGAAACTGGCTATCTAAATATGCCCGAACAAGCCTACTATAATGAGCGGCTGCTCCGTCCTGCTGGAACCATTTTTGATTGAAATCATCACCTGCTAGCTCTCTTATTATCGGTATAATTTGATCTTGAAGCAATTCTTCATATCTATCAGCAGTGAAATTGCCATCGATAAAGAAAGGATCTATAAGCGAATCATTTTAAATGCCAATCCAAACATTTACCTTTTGTGGATTTTGAGTGTGATTCTCTAGCATCCAATCGGGATTTGTGTCGGACCAATATCGACAATTATATCTGTTTACTTCGCCTTTCAATATAAAAGTTGCTTCATCTGAAAAAAATATGTTGTATAAAAATAGAGGATCTTTATCGATTCGATTCATCATTGTTTCACAAGACTCCATCCGACGATCAGGATTATTTTCATTAAGCTCCTGTACTAAATAAATTTTGTATGAATGAAAATAAATGTTTTTCAAAACCCTTCGTACTGTTTCATGAGAAACACAAACTGATCACTGACTCTACGTAAAGAAAGATGCGGATCTTCAACAAATCCTTGAGCTATTACAATATGATTCTCTTCGGCTACAGACTTTGGTCGACCAGTTCTCTCAAGATCTTTAATAAATCCATGATTCACAAAGCGCTGTACAGTTCTTGAGACAGTTGATTTTGAGATATGGCTGTCCCCTTCTCTATTACGTAAAGTGAAATTGAATAGATCTCGAACTTGAATATAAGATCGCACTCGATTACACCAACCCCGCATCATTAATAAAGATACTCTCTCTCGCTCTAAAAGTTTAACATGCGCCATGGTATTTTATAAGAGTTAAGCCACTAAGTAAATCGTGATGAACAACTTTTTTATAAGTTGTAATATTCTTTAAAAGAGAAAAAAATAATGTCTTGAATTAGTCAGTGACTAATAAAATAAAAACTATTAGTTAGAAAAGCAAAATACTTTTTAAAAAAGAAATATTAATAATGCAAAACAGGAACCAAATTGAATTATTTGTAATCAACGAATAAAACACTTCCTAATCAATCCAAAGTGAATTGACAAACATTAATCAAGGTTACCTAAAAGAAGAGTAGATTCTAATTAATAATAAAATTTAAAATTGAAAAAAAATTAAAAATACTATTATTCTCAAAGGTAATTCGACCTGCATTTAATTTAATAATGATAAAGATAAATTAAAGACGAATTAAATTTAATGATAATAAATAATAAAGGCACTAAATAATAAGAACAAAGATTTTAAAGATAATAGACAATCAAGCATTCCGAAATCCGAAGAGACTCACGCAAATTAAGCACAGGCGTAGGGAACACTTTTTACTACATCAAAGTTTTTGATCCCGGTTAATATTAAAAATAAATAAAAAATAGTTAACCTTCAAATGACTTTAAAGGTCATGACTAAGATAGTCAAAAAATATAAGGCTTTTGTCTGACATTCAAGGTCAACGTGTCCTTATGACCTAAGTACATATTAATGCTGGAGTCGACTGAACGAAAAATTTTACATTATTTTTGTCTTAGGGAAAATTTTATTTTGTGACCTCCAAGAGGTCAAAAATCAAGGTCAAATACCTTGAAAGGCGTTTTCATGCTAACGTGACTTTTAGGAATAATAAAATAAAAATGTTGTACACGTCTTTAATTTTGAATTTTTTAGCGAAGAAAAAACAGTTTTTGACTTTAAAACTGTATAATTTGGAAAAAAAAATAAAATTTTCAAAAACTCCTATGAGGTCCACTAGATAAACATGTTTTGAACATATTTACACACAAATTAAGCTATTAGGTCGCGTGGTATTATTGGGAAACTTTCCACCGAAATTCACCTTTTTTTCAAGGCACTTTGGAAGATCAGCTATCACACCGCCATTTTGTTTTCAATAGTCATGAGGAAAACACACACACACTCATTTCCTCTCCAACACCCTTACACCTCATTGATTTTAAATACTATTTATCACTACGCTGCCTACCCAAAGTTCTACTAGCTTGTAGGGAGAGGTGAGTAGGGCATTTGCGGGTAGAGCTTGCGGTGGGAAGAGGAATAAAGATAAGTGTGAACTTTAAATCGACGTCGAAGTTGACTTTCACAATTATTTTAAGGTCATCTTTACATTTTGAGATAAAATCCTTTGTTTTCGATTCTAGAATTAACCTCTATTTTCCAAACCGCTAATCTTCCCTTTTACCTACGTGTACCCTGCATGTCTCAAATTTTATCCTTACTATCTACCACTACTCTACTTTCCCAAAATTCAATGTGCTAGTAAAATTCATTTGGTAAGGTGAAATAGAAAGTAGACTTCGAAAATATTTTAAAAGAAGTTAATTATCTTATCTTTGAAAAGTTACGTATCTTATAAATGTTTTGAATATCTTATTTTTAATCGTGAAAATCGTTAACGAATTTCTGATTTATGTGACTTTGTTAAACGACAAAATTAATTATATTTTTCTAAATTTTACATTTTGGCCAATCTTAGAAAGAAAATTTATAATACAGTTGCAGTTGGGGCTTCATTTTTTTTTTTTCATAAGTTTTTTAAATTTTAATTATTATTTTATCTTAATTCTGCAAACGTGACGAACAGAACTAAAAATGGCTGACTATCAGCTTAATGATATTGTTGATATGATAATGGTTCTAGGTGAAAGTCATAATAATTATCATGCTGCGGCAAGACTGTACGCAGAACGCTTTCCTAATAGAAGATATCCTGATCATAGAACAATAAGTCAGTTAACACAAAGAGCTCGTGGTGGACAGCTGGTCCGTCAACGCAGGCGTCATGAAGTTGACGAAAATGATGTTCGTGTTGTAACTGTTCTTGCAATCATTCATCTTGACCCTCATATTAGCAGTCGCCGAGTTGAAAGAGAAATCGGTATACTTAGAAGAACCTTCTTAAGAATCCTTAAAGTCCTTAGATACCATGCCTATCACATAACTTTAGTTCAAGAGTTACAGTTTCATCATTTTGAACAGCGCATTGTGTTTGCCAATAGGCTTTGGATATGATAGAAAATGATCCTGATTTTTTTAATTTTGTGCTTTTTTCTGATGAGGCCAAAATTCAAAGTGACGGGAGCTCAATAGGCATAATTGCCATTATTGGTCCGACGAGAATCCTCACTGGCATAGAACAGTCAATCATCAAAGACGTTGGAGCCTTATGGTATGGTGTAGAATTGTAAATGGGTATTTAATTGATTCTTACTGTTTTGAAGAAAATGTTGATAGGAATACCTATTTACAGTTCATTAGGGATCAGTTACCAGTGCTGATGGAAGATGTCGATTTAGAGACGCGACGAAGAATGTGGTTCCAGCACGATGGTGCACCAGCACGTTTTGCACGCATCGTATGGAATTTCTTGAATGAAAACTACAATGGTAGATGGGTTGGACGAGGAGGTCCTATAAACTGGCCTGCTTGTTCACCTGATGACATCCCCGGATTCTTTTTATGGGGCTACATAACAAATGTTATTTTTTAACAATAGCCTACGACAAGATTAAACATGCAAGACCGCATTAGTCGAGCATGTGCTGCGATCCCAAGGTAAACTTTGCTTAACACCGTGCGTCATTTTAAAAGACGTTTGCTTTTGTGCCTTGAAGCAGAGGGACGTAACTTTGAACATTTGCTTCGAGGTTACATTAGTAATCGTAAAACCAGTGAGAGGCAAGGGGACTCACTTTAAATCAGCACCCCGAATAGTGAGAGGCCAGGGGACTCACTTTAAACCAGCACCCCGAATAGTGAGAGACGAGGGGGCTCACTTTAATCTAGCACCCCAAATAGTGAGAGACAAGGGCACTTACTTTAATCTAGCACCCTAAAGGAAACAGAACTTCCTACGTCCACGTCGTTGTTTCTGGCAACTGGACCTGTTTGTCCAATCCATAAACCATTGTAATTTTTATCCGAGAAATTCCATATAATCCATGTAAAATGTACTGGTGAACCATCATTCCGGCAACACAATCTTTGTTACTTGTCTAAATCTCTTTCCGATTTCGGCATAAAAAATAGGGGTTTCTATTTGAAAAAATAAGGTTGACCTTCGACTGACCTTAAAGGTCAACTCCAAGGTCAAACTAAAGGTCACTGTTATCTGACCCACTATGCCTTCTTCAACTTTTGTGTAAAACTTTTTTCCTTATCTTGCTTAGATTCTGAGATATTTAGGTGGGGAAATTAAAATGGCTCACCCTGTATATACACACGAGGTTTTACGAATGAATCCCTATGGATCAGGCCTCAAACTATTTGATGCATAATAATCACAGTTCCTCAAACGTTTTCAGTAACCCAAACATGAATATTTTCACAATACTATGTATTGCAAAAAAATGAAAATGAAAAATTTTGTAGTAACCCTGCTGGAAATGGTCGATTAAAATCGATTAAAATACTATCGATTGTAATCGCTATAAATCGATTGTAATCAATACAATCGATTCCAAAACAGTTGCAGATTAAAAACTAATCCGTAATAATCGAGTTTAATTATTATTGTTTTAAATTCCTATTATGGATATAAATTTTAATTCAGATTAATCGGTTCTAATGCGTAACTAAAATTAATATAAATTAATCGGATATATTATAATAAAATTTTAATAAGTTTTATTCAGTTTTAATGATTGTCTAGTTTAATACCTCCCAATATTTAAGTTTCAGATAAAATATGAATCGATTATTATCCACTTTTATTGACTCATATATTTATTGTTTTTAATGTGCTAAAATCCCATCAGATATCATTCGCTTTCAATCAATTCTAATAAAATTGACTGTAATCGATTCTTACTAGCAAATTTGAAATAGACTATGAATCAACTTTTATCGACTTTTATCTACACATTTACTTATCGTTTTGGATGCGTCGAAATACAATAAAGTACTAATCGTTTTCTATCGATTCTAATAAAATTGACTTTAATCGGTTATTATTAGCTAATTTGAAATAGACTATAAATCAACTTTAATCGATTTTTATCTACACATTTAGTTATCATTTTCAATGCGTCGAAATACAGTAAAGTACCAATTGTTTTCTAGCTAGTATATGTACCGCATAATCGGCACTTTCATTTAATAATAAAAAAAGTACTTTTTGTATAATTAATGAATGTAAAAATCTAGTCAAATAATATTTTGGAATTCTTATCTAGGAATAAGTAATGTACTTTTCGTCAGAAGATAATAAAGAATATTTCATATTTATTCAATGTTTTTGGGTATATAAAAAAAAAATTTTAGAACTAATTATTATAATTATGTACACTTTAATAATAAAAACATTTTTGCAAAATTTTCAATATAAATACATTTTATATTTATAAATTATAAAATTTGTTGCAATAATGTATGAAATTTTTGAAATATCTACAATGAAAATCGTTCGACATGAATAATTATGTATGTACATATATACCTTTACATTTCTGATAAAACATCTTCAAAGCTATATATAAGAATAATTTTTATTAAGTCTATATTCTACATCCCAGCAAATAACATCACATTGTCATATGTGATAAAAACGCATTATATAGGGTGATTCATTATGAGGTTTGGTTTTTAATCTCAAATAAAAGGCATAAAGTTGAATGCTATAGTAAAAATTTTATTGTAAGTCGAAAGAACAATCTATGACATTTACTTTTAAAGATTATCTCATTTAAATGTTGACTGCAACTACGTCGTAAATGGTCCATCATGAGGGTCCAACTTTGGACGACGCGTTCCAACATAGCGACCGGTATCTCGCGAATGACACAAGTAATGTTGGCTTGCAAAGCGTCGATTGAAGCTGGCTTAACCCTGAAGACTAGAGACTTCGTGCATCCCCAAAGAAATTAATCTAAAGGTGTGATATCGCACGATCTAGGAGGTCAATTTACTGGTCCAAAACGTGAAACCAGGTTCTCACCAAAATGATTTGTCAATAAGTCCATTGTTTCTCTCGCTGTATGCGAAGTAGCGCCGTCTTGTTGAAACCAAAGTTCACCGATACCACGGGCTTCAATTTCAGGTAGCAAAAAATCCATTATCATGGTGCGATAGCGGTTGCCATTGACGGTTTCGTTCTGACTGGACTCATTTTGAAAGAAATATGGACCGATGATTCCACCAGCCCATAAACCACACCAAACTGTGCATTCCTGAGGATTTAGTGGTAGCTGTTGAAGCTCTTCAGGTTGTTCATCAGCTCAAATACGGCAATTCTGCTTATTGACGTATCCATTGAGCCAAAAATGCGCCTTATCACTGAACAAAATTTCGCAATAAAACAGCGGATTTTCATTGAGCTAATTCAGAGCCCATTCACCAAAAACACGACGCAAACCTAAGTCGCCCGGCTTCAATTCTTGCACGAGTTGAAGTTTCTATGCCTTAAAACCAAGATCTTTACGTAAAATACGCCAAGTTGTTGCGTACGACAAACCAAGCTGTTGAGAACGACGCCAAATCGATTCGTCACGGTCTTCAGCCACACTCTCAGCTACAGCCGCTATATTCGCTTCACTATGTGCTGGATGTGGTCTAATCGGTCGAGTATCATCCAATAATGTATGCTGGGTTTCAAATTTGCGGATGGTATTGGCTATAGTGGTTTCAGTAGGTCGACGATGCACACCATAAATTGCTCTAACATAAGAGCACGAAAAACATTTCTCACAGAACGCTGATTTTCGTAATACAGCTGAACAATTTGGATACGTTATTGCGGTGTAAGACTTTCCATGATGATTTGTCAAACAATACTGAATAAAAATTACATTACAGTTTGACAGGAGTCACGCGTGATCTGTAAAAAAAGCCCATTGAAAATCAAACCTCATAATGAATCAACCTTTATATTAAATTCGATTGACTTGGATTAAATATAAATTTGACAATTTATATTAAAAGCAATAGTTCGCGTATTATATATATATATATATATATATATATATATATATATATATATATATATATATATATATATATATATAAAACATGAAGAAAGATTAAAAGCGATTAAATCGATTACTATTCGATTCTGAGACTAATTCTTGTTCCCAATTTTTATATTTGGAACAGATAAAAACGCATCATAAATTAAATTCGATTGAGTTGGATTAAATATAATATTCAAAAATCATAATAAAAGCGATTGACATACAATTATTATTAATGCGATTCAATCGATTATTATCGATTCCATTTAATCGATTTTAATTGAGAAGTCAATTAAATAATGACATTTAATAGTCAAAATGACATACAAGAATTAGACTGAAAATCGATTAAAATTTTTTTAATCGATTTTAATCGACTATTTCCAGCAGGGAACAAAAGTTAACAATTCGAAACTTAGTTATAAAACTGTAAAATGATTGAAACAATCTTAATCTTTCTACCTGCTTCTCAAAGCAGGGATTCGGCACTTTGCACCTCTTTACTGACAACCTAAATGCCGAGAAAATGATAAAAATCTACAAGAAGGCTTTACTGCCATCTGCCAAACGATGGTTTATCACAAAAAATGAAGATTGGATTCTGCAGGAGGACAACGATCCTAAACACCGCAGCAAGCTCTGTACTCAGTGGAAGACTCAATCTGGCATCGTTACATTGGATTGGCCGTCGCAGTCGCCCAATCCAAACCCTATTGAAAATGTGTGGGCATATATTAAACAGAAGCTCCGTAGAAGACGCACATACACTTTGAAGCAGTTGTCTTACGAAATTCGTCGGATCTGGAGATCCTTGCCACTAGAATACGCCGTCAAATTAGTAGAAAGCATGCCTCGGAGATGCCAGGCAATTATCGACGCCGGTGGTGACTGGACACATTATTGACTAAATTGCATCATTGTTTGTAATGTGTACAATGTATATATAGATATGAAAGTTTCATCAAATAAATTTTTTTATAAATTAACACGACCACGCTCTTACTTGACAGACTGTAACTAAATCTATCCACATTTTTTGTTTCAGATGATCCACTTCGCCGCAATGTTGGTCACCGCAAACCGTATAAATAAAAACACTATTTCATTGGCGGCCATTTGCCACTTAACAATGTAATATTTTGCAATAAAAAAATTACTTAAAGTTCTTCAAGATGTATTCTTTAAGATGATATAATAATCGTTTAAAAAAGTTTTGTAGTTTTCTTTAAAAAAATTCATGAAAAAGGCCTTTTTGTTGAGCTACAAGTGGGGGTAACCCCTTAAAACATAATGATTTTTTGCACCATCCGCAACGTACAATTGCAATGTTTGCACACCTTTAATTTCGCAACTCACTTCACGAGAATTTCCAACGCTGATATCTACAGGATTATCATATTTCTATGGCCTTTCGTCAATATAACCAGTTTTAAACCAGGAATATTTGAAAAGATTTTTATATCTTAGTAAAGACAGTTGGTTGTGGACTAATAATTGTAATTTAATTATATTATTTCTTAAATTTAATATCATGTAAAAAAAAATTATGGTTTCGTAAATTTTTTTTCTTTTCTTAATTATTATTTTATGATACTACAATATATAAAAGAAAAATATTACGTTAAAATTTTAATTATTTTTTACTATTTTTATTATTTATTAAACTAGAATTTGTACAATAAATTTTCATTTTCACAATAATAGAGTATTATTTTTCGTATTATACGAGTATGAATTCATAAATAAAATGTTATTATTGTGAAAATGAAAATTTATTTTATAAATTCTATTTTAATAAATCTAAAAAATAATATAAATAGTTGTTATCAACAACAAGTAATATTCTTCTTTCATATCAAAATATATGAAGGAAAAAAAATTGACGAAAAAATAATTTTTTCTTTTTTACACGGATTTAGTGTGGAAAAAAAATTATGTTTCGAAGAAGTTCATTCTTTATAAATATTTATTGTACATGCGAAAAAAAACATTTTTTCTCTCTGGAGTTTTTTCCATAATGCTGATACTTCAAAATATTCAACGATGAAAAAAAATCAAAAAATATGTTAGTACCCTGCTAAAAATGATCAATTAAAACCAATAAGAAGAAAGTTAAATTGGTTTAAATCTAGAATCAGAATCGTAGATTTCCATATTTGCTACAATCAACACAATTGAATCCAATTAGAATCAATATATTTATATCAGATACGAAATTTAAATCGGGGATGATAGGTTTTAATAATCCTAATTAGTATTAATTGGTATTGACCGACAGATTTAATAGACATATTTTTATTGGATTTATATTGGTTTGATTTGTATTGGTTTATGTTGGTTAGATTTGTATAGATTGTAACGGGGTTCTTATCGGGTGCACGTGCGGGACTCTCCCTCGCTCGTACGCACTACTGCAGCCACCGCTATCCCTCTGTGCGGCCATGAGTGCCGACGGACGTCAGCCATCGTGCAATGGCACTCGCGTGCAGTGCCGAACCTATTACAATGTAGTATCCTCCTCGGATCCTACTTTCACTTACGTGTGAGGGGCCTTACCTCAAGGCCCCGTTGCCTGCTATCTCTGTAAAATAGAGAAATTATTAAAAATTTACTCAATTATAATAAATATTAATAATTAAATATGAAAAACATATATCGGTTATAATTAACACCAAGCAGAAGGTGGACCTTGCTCAAAATGTATTTTTGGTGCAAGCAGTTTAAAGCAATGTTCACTTCTGCTTGGTGTAAAGTCATATAACAACAGACATTTAATGGAATACACCCAGAAAGCTTGCTTACAAAATTCCATGTCTTTACGCTGGACCAGTATTAAAAAACTCAAGTTTAAAACCTTGAAATTTAGAAAATCTTTTATTTCTCAACAATGAATCATCGTGAAGACCGCTGAAATTTTGTAAACAAGCTTGTGGGTATATTCCATGGAATATCTAGTAAGCTTAACTCCAATAACCTATAATAATAAAAAAAATTAGTAATGTGGCAGCAACATTTAAAATAAAAATTAAAATTAAAAATTAGAAATTGAATTTAAAAAATGTTCATTTCTACATTTAATAAGTTATTTTATAAGTTTTTTATAATAAATAGTAAAGAAAAGTTACTGACGTGATGAAACACATATTAAGGTATTATGTATAAAGTTACATACCAGTTTATATAAAAAATATATGTCATATCTTGTGGTGCCGATCGATTCAGGAACGATATGGTATTGACGCTGTGTATGTACAGTATTGTCCTACGTTTTCTGCTGCTACAAAAATCAAAATAAAGTTAACAAATATTTTGTTTTAGGTGTGAGGGAGCCCCGACGTCGCCCCTCTCTGTGAGGCTCATCCACTGGCATCAGCCCCTCCAACGCTTACTTACATTTTTACAGCTAATTTAAAATAAAAGAGTATATAAACATATAATAAACATAAAACAAAAATGTGAATGAGCGTTAAGAAAAATACATATTTTAAACTAACTTTACGAATAGACTAAATAGACTATATTTAACTAAATTTATGAATATATATATATATATATATATATATATATATATATATATATATATATATATATATATATATATATATATATATATATTGTAACGGGCTGGCAGTTTAAAGGTGTACCACCACCGGAGCAATTAACCTCGGGGGACGCGCAATTCGCGAAAGGCGTGAAACTAAGACGCAGCGCCCCTTTCTCGACTGTTATAACCTGTGACGACGTTGCTCCTGGGTCCAGGCACGAGAAGCCGTCTATCGTACCGTACTACCCGCTACAATGCCGCGCAATCGTCGTTGCGCGGCTCGTGTGTCGTCCTCGCCCGGCTAGTTGATGTCTCGGAGAGTGCGGTATTCGGAAGGGAGACTGGAATTTTCTCGTGGAAAGAAAGAAGTCGAAAAAGCAAAAATAGCTAAATAAATAAAGATAAAAGAAAAATATAAAATACTTTATAAAGAAACGTGAAAAAATAAATTTACAAAAATAATAAAGAAATTAAAAAAAAAAACGAAAAAAAACAATAATAAAAAAAACAAAGAAAAAGGAGGAAAAAAAGAGAGAGGGAATGAAAAATATAAAAAAAATGAAAGATGTTAAAATAAATAAAATAATTTAATAATTTAACGAACAACAAAAGAAAATATAAATTAAGGTAAAAAATAAATAATCAACAAAATAAATATTATTACTCGTCCACACGAGGAGAGCAAATAATAAAAGGCGCTACTCTGCGCGAACGGGCTATACACGCTAAAGTCCGTAACTCTCTCGTAACGGACTCTAAGAGTGAGAAAGAGAGAAAGGCCTCTCCCACTCGCGCGTGCCTAGCCTTACGCGAGTGTAAGAGAGAACGCAACTCTCTCGCACTGATCCTACACTCGCACGCGCCTACTCTTACACAGATGCGAGAGAGATCGCAACTCTCTCGCACTGACTATACGAGAGTGAGAGAGATAACGCTCTCTTACTAGCACAAACCGCGTAAAACAAATAAAACAAAAAGCAGAGCAACAGGCGGAGGTAACTCCAACGCAAATAAAAAATATAAAATTATGCGCGCCGAACAAACTTACAAAAATAGACTTACTATTGGGCTGGCCAACCGCGCACGCAGAACAAAAAAAAAAGCCGGTAGAAGCGAGATGCCGATGCCGCCGGAAAAAAAGGCGCAGCGGGGCACGTCGCCTTGTTGCTTCGTCCCTGTGGCAAGGTGGCGGCTCTCGGAATGCACCAATCGGCTACACGGCGCCTTCACCACTCACACGCGACCGGAGACACGGTAAAAACAAACCTCGTCGCGCGAAAAACTGTTCGAAACGCGAGGAAAGGAACGCGTCTCGAGACTCGCAATGGCGGCACTAGACTAGAAAGACGCGCCAAAAACTAGCTTATCTCGCCTTAACTCAATTATTCTATCATACGATACGCCTATCTTTTAATGTTGACGCGTACCGTATGTTCCCATCCGAGACCGTCGCGATACCGAGGTACGATTTCACCTGTGCAAGCGGCGAAAGCGCGCGAAATACGAATACGCGCAGAGTACGGAGTGCTCTCCGTGACAATATATATATATATATATATATATATATATATATATATATATTGTAACGGGTTGGCGGTTTTAAAGGTAAACTACCACTGGAGCAATTGACCTAGGGGGGGGCGCGCAATTCGCGAAAGGTGCGAAACTTGCTAACAACGCCCCCTTGTCGGCCGTTAAAGCATGGGATGATCTTGCTCCTTGGCCAGCTGAAGACACGCCTGCGGAGGCGGCGGTATTCGGGATAGGAATACTAGAAAGGAAGAAAGACAAATAATGTGCACCCGTTCTGCGCAGTCAACTTTATTAGGGTCAGATTCTATAAAATCCTTTACCAAAGTTATTATTTATCTTTCTAAGGCCCTTTGCCGGGAGTCACAATTCAATTTATTATGCGCGCAATACTTATACGCGAGACACGCACTGCGCATGCGTGTCGACCACTCGCCTTGCTGTATTCACGCAGCAAGGCGTGTGTAGCAACCCTAATGCCTCGCGAGCTGGTTTCAGGCGTGTGAGCTGGCCCGATCGTTTCGCGGGCTGATATCGTTTGGACGCGGCCTCTCGCGGCCACCTGGGAAACTACCTGCGTGTAGTCTCGCACACGCGTACGCACACACACAACTATATGTATACATGTGTGAGTGAGAGCTAACCTCTCTCTCACCACTTGCACGAATGTTATATTAATTAAACACGACCGCGCGCGAAGCATAAATCGCGAGAATAAATCTAACGAAAAGTGGCCACTTATTGCTTTCGTTATGGAAGCTCGTCCTCTCGAATTTCGCTCAAAAAATGATATAACAACCGGGTCTCTCTTGGCGCACGTGGTTGCTGCTTGGCGAACAAGATAAGAAGAAGGGCTCCCTCTTGCCCGTCTCACGTCGCGCCTATCGCTTTTCCCCGCACTGCGCCATCGATTGCTTGATCGATGGCGCCGTGTGTAGTTGCGCCGCGAACTCTCATGCTTTTTCCGATGCCGTGAACTCTAACTCGCACCGCGTGGCAGGTGGCCTAACCTCGATGGGCCACCTGTCACATTCCTCCCTCAGTCGCTGATAGGCTCTGCTTAGCAGCTATTTTTACCCATTCTACTAGGATTTAGGTTGAGGTGAGGAAAAATGAGGAGTGACACCTATTTTAAACGAAAAAATACAAACTTTTATTCGGCTCTATACATGTATGTACATTGGATGGAGGCCCTGATCTCAACTGTCAGGGCTCCTTAAACTTCCAGTGCTCATGAAGGCGAGGACAGTGTCGGCTCTTCTTGACTTCTTCCTCGCTGCACATGTAGCATCGGAGCTTTCCCCCTTGCGCGCGGCGTGCCTCTTCCTGTCGGCGCGCCTTTACGACCTGGTGCTCGGCCATCTCAGCGCGGGCTTTCGCTGCCTTAACTCGTTCGACGTTGCGGGCCGCCTCTTTCTCCATTTCATGTTAGAGACACTTGAGTTTATCTTCGCGGGCCCGCTGACGCCGTGCTGCTGCCGCCTGCTCCTTCTGGGCTTGGTGGGTGGCCGCCTCGGCCTCTCAGCGGCGCTCCTCCTCCTTCTTCCGGAGCGCCTCCCGCCGCTCCCATTCGAGGTCCTCCGCCTCGAACCCTGCCTGCGAAGCGAAAGCCGAGTTAAAGCCGCATCGGCGGTGTTGATCTGGCAACAGAGACCTTCCTATGCTGCCTCATAGCAGCGCTTCGCCCGTTTATACTACATGGGTGGAAAAGTCCCGGGATTTTTAATGAAAACAAGCGTTTTTTGGGCAATGTTATATTTATTCCACAACATAGTTGCCTTCGAGGGCAATACACTTACAAGAAAAGGTTGTCAACCCGGACCTATCAATTTCTTTGGTTCTGGGATACGTTAAAGTACATAAAAAAATAAGAGATACGTGGTTTTTCTTATCGGCTAACTTCCACTTTTAAGGGGTTAAAATGACCCATAAAAAGGGGTAAAAACAATTTCTTGTAAATATTTTATAAACTAATAGGGATATTGTAACGGTTCAAACGGCAAAAAACTTGTTATTTAATGTGGAAATTTCATATATAATTTAAATCCCATAATTCTGCGACCCCTAATTTTTATGGGGGTAAATTCAGTTTTTATAACGTATTTTTCGATTTCAAACTTTTCAAATTTTATGAAAATAATTGCAAATAATTTTTTTACAAAAATGGAAAACTAAAGTTGACATGTCTTGGGGTTTTTTTAAAAATCACCCCTTCAGAGGGGTAACCAACCCCTAAAACGAAATTCTAAATTCCTCCTAGTCTATTAAGAATATTTAAATGATTCAAACGGCAAAAAACTTGTTATTTAATGTAGAAATTTTGTGCATCATCTTTATCTCATAATATAGTATTTGTTATATTCTAGTAGAATTAATAATATTGTATTCAATTTTAATATATGTCATTAATAATCTTTTGGGTTACTTTTATAATTAAGTTTACTCTTACCATAATTTTTATAATTATTGTTAAATAACAATCGTTATAAAAATAATAATTATTATTATTAATTATTATTATTTTTATTATCATTATTACTGCTGATATTATTGTTACTGCTTTTTGAACAAAATAATAAGTAGTTGAACAAACATCAGGTAAGTACGAGGTCTGACTATTAAATAACTAGACTGCGCGCCTAGAGGGCGCCGTAGAGGGGTGGGGAAAAAAACGAGTAGTGCGTTGGGTATCTAGATATCTTGTCTATGCACGTACCAAAACACGTTCTCGTCACTATTATTGTATTTGTGCAGTAGACGTTTGAAACGAACGTGTTTTTTTCTCGTGCCGAAAACCATGTGTGACGAAAAACAGGAGCAACGTATCAATCTCGAATTTCTCGTTAAATTGAAAAAAACTCCGACTGAGTGCTGTAAATTGTTGCAAGAGGCCTATGGAGACAATTCTCTATCTCGTGCGCGTATTTTTGAGTGGTGTAAGCGCTTCAGTGAGGGCCGAGTGAGCACTGAAGATGACCAACGCCCAGGTCGCCCTGTCACTGTTTCAACTCCGGAAACAGTGACCAAAATCAACCAAATTGTGCGTGCAGATCGTCGAATGAGCATCCGGATGATTGCCGAGGCTGTAAACGCTGATAAAGAAACGGTTAGACAAATTTTACACGAGGAATTACACATGACAAAAGTCTGTGCGAAGTTGGTGCCAAAAAACCTGACTCCTGACCAAAAGCTCTTGCGTCAACAGGTCTGCTCAGATTTCCTTAAAAGGTTAAAAAAAGATTCCGGACTGATGAAAAACATTATTACTTGCGACGAAACGTGGATTTTTCAATACGATGTTGAAACAAAGCGCCAATCGATGCATTGGAAGACGCCTGAATCGCCCAGAATCAAAAAAGCAAGGATGTCCAAATCAAAATTCAAGGCAATGTTGATCGTTTTTTTCGACATTAACGGTATCGTGATGACTAAATGGGTTCCAGAGGGTCAGACTGTCAACCAGACTTACTATTTGTCAGTTTTGGCAACATTGCGAGAACGAGTTCGTAAGAAACGGCCCAAATTGTGGAAGAACAACTCGTGGATTTTGCACCAGGACAACGCACCTGCCCATAACGCGCTATCTGTGAAGCAGTATTTGGCCGGTAAGCGCACTCCAGTGCTCGAACACGCGCCGTACTCGCCAGATTTGGCAGCGTGCGACTTTTTTTTGTTTCCGAAGATAAAATCTGCTTTGAAAGGGACCCGATTTGAGTCGATGCAAGCGGTAAAGCAAAAAACGGCAGAGCTCCTAAAGGCCCTCACCAAAGAAGACTTCCAGCACTGCTTGGATCAATGGAAAAAACGTATGGAAAGGTGTGTGGCGAAGGAAGGGGAGTATATTGAAGGGGAGCATTCGAATGTAGAATAATTTTTATAATAAAACCCGTTTTCGTAACCAGTCTCGTTATTTAATAGCCAGACTTCGTATAGAATATTATTAGAATATAATTTGAATATAATTAAAACTTGAATCATTCTACTTATTACACTTACAGAACATCGAAGTTTTCATTGCTACAAAGACAATAATAGTGATAACAACGAAAATTATTAAGTCTTTCAATTTTCTTAAATTAGTATTTTTTAGATATATAACATTAATAAATAAAAGTTACATAGTAATTCTTACAAATAACCAAAGTAATTATATACACATTTCTTTATATATTATGTAAGTATTTTTATAACTGTTATTTATTATATATTATTTTCTTTGATTATATAACTCACATTATTCCTTATGCTGTAATTTAATGTAAAAATATTAGAAAGATATAAAAGATTAAATATTAACTTTTTTTTTATTGTACTAAAATTAAGTAAGTGTTTCACATTTCATGAAGTTTAACATATAATTAACAAGATAAAAAAAACCTTTTATGAATTCTATTTAATCTTTTAATATATTATGTAGCATTTGCATATTGTGTGCATTGTAATTTATTTCTTATTTCAATTAAATTTTTATGCTATTATAATTGAAAAGTAAATGATCAAAGTAAATTTATACAGGGTGTCACAAAAGTCCCGGAACGGCTGTATATTTCCTAAGGTGGGGTCGGAAAATGGTCATGGTCAATCCATAAGTAACCCTCAACGAGGAATCCAATGGCAACCTCTATTTTGACCTTGACGATGTCATTCAAGGTCGTTTCTAGGTAAGGTTATGTTTTTTAAAAAGGAACTCCCTTTTTTGACATTGGCTATCGAAAGAGCGGGAAATTTTACGTTCAAATATGTACTCAGGTCAAAAAGACACGTTGACCTTAAAGGTCAGCCAAGGTCATCTAAATTTGAGCAAGGTCTGCTTACCTCTTGGCATAGAAATTTTCCAATTTTTTTCAAACAAAATAGAGGTCAAAATAGAGGTTACCATTAAATATCTTGTTGAGAGTTACTTTAGGATTGACCTTGACCATTTTACGAAATACCCCACCTTAGGAAATATACAGCCGTCCGGGACTTTTGTGTCACCCTGTATACATTTTTAATTGTTTAATATTTACAATAATTCATAATTATTAGTGTTTTCATTTTAGATTCAAAAATGAGGAATAATCCTATAAATATTATAAATTTATTATTAGCATATTTCCAAACGTTAGAAATACTAGATAGCGTGACCAGCCATAAAGAATTTCAATTAGCAGAAAAAATTCAACAAATATTACTAGATGCTAATGATAAATTTAACGAGGTGAAGATGATTGTTAAAGAGTCGCTAGATTTTCATGAAGACTATAAAAACCATGATGCAAAAATAGTCGAGGATAAAATACAACATCACTCTCCTGATCCTATCCAGGCACCAACAAATGAATGTACAGAAGATAATGAAGAAGTAGATTTCGATTACTAACAAAAAGCCGTGGAATTTTCAAGAAGTGGCAAAAAGAAAAATTTAAATATTGAAACTGTTAAAAACAGATTTAAAAAGGTGATATCTACCAGTCAACTGAAACGTTGGGCCCACACAATTAATAAAGGCGGCACCTATAGAGACAAAGTTGCAAAAATTTGTCAATATACATTGGATAATTTTAAAACTTGTGTTGAAGGAGGTTTAATTATTCATGATTGCGATATACGTCGGTGGACCTTATGTGCTAAAAAAGAAATTGCCTCTGAAGATTTTCGATTCAAGGCTTCAAGAAGTTGGTTATTACACTTTAAACAGGCTCATAGAATAGTATCTAGAAAAATAAATAAATTTATTTATTTTTATTGGATATAAATTATTGTAGGAAAACACTAGAAAGTGATTTAGACCTTCACACAAAAGCAGATGCATTTGTTGCTGACGTCAAATCGTGTGTACCAACAATTGGAATCCAGAATTTATATAATTCAGATCAGAGTTGATTCCAATTAGAAATGCATTCTAGAAGGACATTAGTAGTTGAAGAAGAAGAACCAGTACAATGCTTGGTACAGTCGGTTTCATCAACAACACACAGTTACACCATACAACCACTTATATCAGCCGCGGGGCAACTACTATCGCCACTTTTTAAAGTCTTAAAAAACAGAGTGGTCAATTTGGTCCTATTGTAGAAGCTAATTTATTTAGACCAGAAAATGTATGCGTAGAAGCATCTGAATCTGGAAAATTAACTAGAAGTAAGCATATTTCAAACCCCTTCTATGCAATGTGATAATTGTAACGGGTTAATTCGGAATGTACTTGCAGGTCTCCTTCTCGCACGTGCGCACTGCTGTCGGCCCCGGTTTTGGGCCTGACAGGCCGCTAAGTCCACCGATGCAGCCTCGAGTATCGACGGGCGTTAGCCGTCGGTACAATGACACTCTCGTGCAGTGCCAGTCTGCTTACAACGCTGGATCCTCCTCGGATCCTGCTTTACCTACGTGTGAGGGGCCTTGCCCTAAGACCCCACTGCCGGTGCTGCTCCCACTGGTCTCGGCTGCTCAGTTTGCGTGCCAACTGTCGGTTGGCACGCCCGCGTAGGCGGCGGTATTCGGGACAGGGAAGCTAGATAGGAAAGGCGATAAATAACGCGCACCCGTTCTGCGCTGGTAATTTATTTATTGCTAAATATTAATAAAAACGATACAAAAGTTGCTTATTTATCGCGTAGAGGCTTAGTGACAGTGATCGCAATTAGTATTGCTTGAAGAGTAATACGAATACGCTATGCGCGCCGTACACTCGTCTTGCCGCGTGAACACAGCAAGACGTGTAAACCAGCCCTAATGCTCTCGGGCTGGTTACAGCGTGTGTGCCGGCCTTCACTTCTGGCGCGCTCGCTGACGGTTGGTCGCGGCCTCTTGCAGCCAACCGGGAGACTACACGCGTGTAGTCTCTTGCGCGTCTACATACAACCACATTTATAGATTAAGGTAAATGTGTGAGTGAGAGCGGATCTCTCACTCACCGCTCGCACGAATAATAAATAATATATGAACGCGATCGCGCGCGTATAAAGATTCTCGAAATATATGTTGATGCTGAATACTTAAATTAGCGAAGTAGTGGCCACTTACTTTTATATCTATCGGAAATTCGTCCTCTCGAATTTACGCTAGGTGATCTTTCGCTCTCTCTTGTAGCGTCGGAATTTTCTCTTCCTAATTTGCAGTAACGGCGAAAAACTATCCTGTCACGGCGTCTAAGCAGCTTGGCAGTTCGGAAGAGAAGAAGGTTCTCCCCTTCCCCCTCTCGCATTGCGCCTCTCCGCTTTTCCCGCGTAGCGCCATTGATTGCTTGATCGATGGCGCTGCGTGTCAGCACGTCGCGAATTCTCGCGCCTTTTCCCGCGTCGCACCATCGATCACTTGATCGATGGCACCGCGTACAGTCACGCCGCGAACTCTACCTTGCACTGCATGGTAGGTCGCCTAACCTCGCTTATCCACCTGTCACATAATAAATAATGTGATAAATATTTTATGCGATATGATACTGAATAATTTCATGCATTTATGTTTTAATTACAGACCTTTTTAAAATTTGGTTAGAGAAAGTATTTTATCCAAATGTAGGTCACCACTTTGCACTATTACCTGATTCTTGGAGTGGGCACTGTGATACAGTTGTAAAAGAAACAATGCCAGTAAATAAAATTGTTAATATTAAGAAGATACCAGCAGGAACAACAGGAAAAATACAACCGCTTGATGTATATGGATTCCGCATCTGGAAGAACTTTGTTCGACAATTTTCCGATAACGTTAATTTAATGGATTATGATTTAAATTTACATTTAAGAAATAACATAATTAAACTTCAATCTTAAGTCCACAACCAGCTTTCGTCACCGTGATATACGAATCTCTTTAAATATTCCTGGTACAAAAGTGGTTACATCCATTTAAAACCTAATGAATTTAATAATCATGTTGATTTTAGTTTTGAAGATTCTTGCAATACAAACTGGGAAATAGAAGGCTGTACAAATATTGCTATTGTACGTTGTGGTTGGTATAAAAAATCATTGTGTTTTAAACATTTTTATGAAGATTATCATTATTGTCAAAACTTTGAAAAATAAAATTACGTAGCTCTAACTGCTAATGAATAATCAATAATGTATTATAATAACACGTAAATATTATTATTCCAACTAAATTCGTAGTTTTGATTTAATTTTGTAAAAATAAAAATAAATTTAATTTTGTCATATAGGATAAATAATTTTAAAATCTATTTGTACTTGACAAAAGAAGTACCATGAAATACAATAAAAAATAGAATCAATCCAAACAACAATAACGAGTGCTACATTATGAGATAAAAATAATTCGGTATAGTACTACGGGGATAAAATTATGCACAAAATTTCTATATCACATAACAAGTTTTTTGTCGTTTGAATCATTAAAATATTCCTAATAGACTAGAAGGAATTGAAAATTTTGTTTTTGGGGTTGGTTACCCCTTTAAAGGGATGATTTTTAAAAAACCCCAAGACACGTCAACTTTAGTTTTCCATTTTTGTAAGAAAAAAAAATTATTTGCAATTATTTTTATAAAATTTGAAAAGTTTTAAATCGAAAAATACGTTATAAAAACTGAATTTACCCCCATCAAAATTAGGGGTCGCAAAATTCTGGGATTAAAATTATGTACAAAATTTCTACATTAAATAACAAGTTTTTTGCTGTTTAAATCATTAAAATATTCTAAATAAACTAAGAGGAATTCAAAATTTTGTTTTAGGGGTTGGTTACCCCTTTGAAGGAGTGATTTTTAA
This sequence comes from Chalcis sispes, assembly GCA_949987625.1. Taxonomy (NCBI): domain Eukaryota; kingdom Metazoa; phylum Arthropoda; class Insecta; order Hymenoptera; family Chalcididae; genus Chalcis; species Chalcis sispes. Next base: position 16,722,404 of record OX465098.1, on the reverse strand, counting down.
AAAACCCCAAGACACGTCAAGTTAGTTTTCCATTTTTGTAAAAAAAAAATTATTCGCAATTATTTTCATAGAAATTTGAAAAGTTTTAAATCGAAAAATACGTTATAAAAACATAATTTACCCCCATAAAAATTAGGGATCGCAGAATTATGGGATTCAAATTATGTATGAAATTTCCACATTAACCCTTTGACTACGGCACACTTTGTTACGCACCGATCGTACTATACGGCAGGGATTGTGTTACGATGTGCGCCGAGAACGGCGAATTTTCGGTAGGGATGCATTTTTGTGAAAACATATTTCAATAATCAAAAAACTGAATTTCACTACATTAAAACAATATTATTTATTTCCTTGAACCTGACCTAGCATAAATATCTAATAATCAATGTCTAAATAACAAATATAGGCGCCCTCCGTGTCAAAAAGCCGAACTGCGTCAAGCGCCTATAGGCGCCCTCCGTGTCATAAAGCCAAACTGCGCCGGGCGCTATCCCCTCGACTGTGGAGGACAGCACCTTATTCTTCTTCCGCACCAGATCGCCTTCCTTAAACAAGAGCTCCCTACGGCGCGCGTCGTATTAGCGCGCCTATCTATCTTGCTCTCTCGTGGCGATAACGGATGCGCGCGCATAAAGCTCTGGTAGCTTCCGCACGCGCTCTGCCCAGTCTCATACTGCTTCCACCTGCAGTACCTGAGCTAAGGCCTCACGTGACCTCCTGGCTTCGCTCTTCGGTGGGGCCGAAGGCGGCGGCGGCTGGCGGCGGTAATTGAACATCGCCGGGCTCGCTCCGACGGCGCTGTGCTCCGCCGTGTTGAAGGCGAACACTATTTCGTTCAGAAGTTCGTCCCAACGGTCATGCGACTCCTCCAAGCAGGCCACGATCATTGTTCTGATCGCCCGGTTGGGTCGCTCGACCGGATCCCCTTGTGGATGGTAGACCAGTGTCGTAAGTGATGGATACCATGTTTATCTAGGTATCCATCGACGATTCGGTTCCTAAATTCCGTAATGTTGTAGGCAGGAGTACTTCCGGGGAACCGAATCTAAGCACGACACGCTCGACCAGTGCCTTGAGCACAGCTTTAGCCCATATTTTCCGCAACAAGACGCATACTACCTACCTGGTGAATAGATCCTGGAATACCAGGATGTATTCTAAGCCTCTGCGGCTGCCGACTTGGCATCTACGCATGGAGTCTGCCACATAATCTGCCACTTTCGGCCGGTAGTACTGCCGCGTGACCCTGGAGTGCGTCTTCTCGCGACCCAAATACCCTGCTGCTGGGTTGTCGTGGTACTCCTGCAGGACTTGCTTCCTCCGTTCGGCGAGAACGACTACCTATCATGCGTCGTCGTCGTCTCCTAGAGCATCTTCGATGTTCTGGTTGAGGTCGTATTTGTACAGTTGACCTCCAACCGCCTTCAAGCGAGGATACTTTGAGGGCTCCTCCTGCAATTCATTTGGTAGTCAAAGGTACCATTCGTCCTTGGTACCTTCTGTCTAGGTCAAGGTCGCTATGGCTGGTCCTTCATCTTCTTCCTCAAACATCCTCAAAAAGGCATCGAGCACATGATTGAGTGCCCCTTTCTGATGTTCGATAGTAAAACGATGGCCATAGAGCGTCAGCCTTCCTGCGGGTTATAGAGGTTACTGAGCCAGCGTAAGCTGCTGTAGTCAGTTATGACCCAGAATTCATAGCCCTCCACAGACGGCCTAAACTCTTCGATGGCTTAAATTACAGCGAGACATTCTTTCAATGACGCTGTAACACATCGTTCAATAAGTCCCGAGACTAACCCAGAGATGGTGCTAGTAGTACCAAACTGGCCACGTTTCCATAGAGTGCGAACCTTCACATGAAACGTGTAAAAATTTCACGTCGATTGGATCACAGACAGCAGAGTTATCGAGGTTAGAGTAAAGTCACTTTGTAATTTGTTTGAAAAATGGAAAAAAGCGAGTTTCGCGTGTTGATAAAACATTGTTTTTTAATGGGTAAAAACACCGTAGAAGCCCAGCAATGGCTTGAAAAACATTACCCGGACTCCTCTCCATCCAAACCAACGATTTGTCGTTGGTATGCTGAGTTTAAACGTGGTCGTACGGACACAAACGATGCGGAACGTTCGGGTAGGCCATTGGAAGCCGTTACACAGGAAAATGTGAGTGAAGTGTTAAAAATTGTAATGAAAAATCGCAAAGTGAAGGTCCGTGAGATTGCAGAAATGACACAGATATCATCTGGAAGCGTATTAACAATCCTTCATGAAAAATTGAGCATGAAAAAGGTTTTTTCCAAGTGGGTGCCGCGATTGCTTTCAGCGGAACAAAAACAGCAACGAGTCGACGATTCAGAGAGCTGTTTATCGCTATTTACTCGCAATAAAAAGGATTTCCTGCGTCGATACGTGACCATGGATGAAACATGGATACATCATTTCACTCCGGAGTCGAATCGGCAATCATCTGAGTGGCGCATGGCTGGCGAAAGCCGCCCAAGGCGTCCAAAAACGCAGCAGTCTGCTGGCAAAGTCATGGCGTCTGTTTTTTGGGATACACATGGCGTGATTTTTATTGACTACCTGAAAAAAGGTAAATCGATCAACAGTGATTATTATATTGACTTGTTGGTACGTTTGAAGGAGGAGATCGCAGCAAAACGACCGCACATGAAGAAGAAAAAAATTCTTTTTCACCAAGACAATGCACTATGCCACAAGTCCATGAAAACAATGGCAAAATTGAACGAATTGGGCTTTGATGTGCTTCCATACCCCCCGTATTCTCCAGATTTAGCCCCCAGCGACTACTGGCTCTTTGCTGATCTCAAAAAAATGCTCCAGGGAAAAAAATTTGGCTCGAATGAGGAGGTCATTGCCGAAACTGAAGCCTATTTTGAAGCAAAGGATAAATCCTTCTATAAACATGGTATAGAAATGTTGGAAAGGCGTTGGAAAGATTGTATCACTCTAAAAGGAGATTATATTGATGAATAAAAATGATTTTTGAAAAAAATGTTGTTTTCGTTGTTAGTCTCGGGACGTATTGAACGATGAATCATCGAGCTTCGATCATCAAGGCGGCGATTTCAACGGGCACATAGCAACACGTGCATTCAGGTTTTAAGCGAATGCGCCAGAATTTGAGATTCTCGGAAAAGCGTCCGCCATCTTGGCGGTAGTGTGCGCAATACGTGCGCGATAGAAGCGAAGATTCGGTACGCCATATTGCAAGTAGTATATAGTACGTGGCGGTGTATAGTGTAAAGGCAGTCAGTTTTTCGGCCATTTTCGCGATAGTTCAATTCTCATAAAAACGCGCGCTATTGATATGGCAAGCTTTTGCGCCGAAATAAATTCTCGGAACTGCGCGTATTTACAGAATTTTATGCGCATTTTATTTCTTTTTAGGATTCAAATGAATTGAGATTTTTTTCTTTGTAGTAAGCTTATATCAAAAGCAATATACTGAAAATTCATGAGGTGATAAAATTAATAAATTGTTTATTAATAAATAATATTGTGCAAACGCCGATCGTAAAATTTTTTCGATATGAGTAGTAACGTTATCGTAAAGGGGGCTTAAATATAAATAGTTTTTTAAGCTATTACGTGTTTAAACAAATTAAATATAAGACGTTTCGTATAGCTTATCGCAACGCGTAAATAATTGGTCAGTGGTTATGAATACTGATGCACATTTTACGTAAATATTTATTGTCAAATCGGTAAGGAAACTTATAGAATTTCTGTACTGCACCTGCGCGTGCAAGATAGAACATGGAGGAAACTCTTAGTGAATTGTACTGCACCTGCGTGTGCAATATAATTATCGTTTCCTGATTGTCAACGTCTTTCTGCGGGAACGAAAATAGTGTCATGACCACAGTTAAAGAACAGCTAGAGCAAGCTAAAGCTCAGCTTGCCGAACTGAATAATGAGTTGGTAGCAGCACGTGCGGTCCAGGCTCCTTGTCAAACGCTGCGATCTATAGACAACCAAAAATTAGTTCGTTTAAATGCGAGGATCCAGCTACCTGGTTCCTTGAGGCCGAAATAACATTACGGAATGCCGGCATCACAGCTTCAGCGACTAAAGCTGACTGTGTCGCGGAAAAACTCGATATCGAGAAATTGCAAACGATCAAGGATCTTATTGTATCGACACCGCGTCCAACTGATCTTTATTATCGCGTAAAGGATAGGCTCATTAACGCTTATGGTAGTTCCTCAGAAGCTCGTTTATCACAGCTGATTTAAGGCGACGTCTCGAGGTTAGGAAAACCTTCGCTTATCTTAAGTCGCTTACGGGCATTAGATACTGGTTGTGGTGATTCGGTCGTTCAAGCGGTTTTTTTGAAACTTCTGCCTGCTCCCTATCGCGCGATGCTGTCGGTTTCGGACAAAACGGACCTGCGCGAACTGGATAATATTGCCGATAAATATTTGGAAGCAATAGCGGTTGACGGTGTTGGAACTGTTTCGGCTGTTAAGTCCCTAAATGCTAATAACAGTGATGTAATAGCTGCGCTCGATCGCTTATCCAAAAAATTAGAGAATCTTGAATAGCGTATAAATGAAAAATAAAGATTTCGTTTTAGCTCTCGCGCGAAACAACAGAGGCGTAGTAGGTCAAAATCGCAAGGTAGCAGGAATCGTGGGACTGATAAACTGTATCGCTTACATAAAAAATATGGCAATAAAGCGCGTAATTGTTATAAACCGTGCTCGTGTATAAAAAACGCGGGAAACTAATTCGACCTTCTCTCGTGGAGATGGTTGCAGAAGGTCTTGAAAATTCAAAGCGTCTCCACGTTCGCGATGCAAAAACTAATCTTGTTTTTCTTATTGATACTGGTTCGGACGTTTCCACTATTCCACTTGATTCTGTATATAATAGGAACTCTGTAGTCAATGATCGCAGTGTACTGTTTGCAGCGAACAATACACAGATTACAGTTTTTGGAAAAGTTCAGCTTTCGCTATACCTCGGTTTTAAGGGGCTATATCAGTGTGAAACTTTCAAAAAATCGATATTTTTTTTTTTTTTTGTCTTATTCGACAGTTTATACTTTTAAGAATATCCTGTGAAATTTTGAATGCCGTATCTCTAATACTTTACGAATGGCAGCCTTCTAAAGAGCAACCGCTCGCAGATATAAACTGTTCCATCTACCTAGGGGCGGAGTGTCAGAGCTGATGTGCCGTCACCTGAATCTTTCGTATTGTAAACAGTACATAGGTAAGAAGGGAAGCTAGAAATATATATATATATATATATAGTGTCTTGAAATACAGTGTTGCTATTTAAAAGGTATTCTGGAGCCGTTTGACGCTATTGCTGTTAAAGCGTCTGTTTAGTTTACTCGCAGCTGTCGTACAGTATACAACAGAGTGAGAATAAGTGAAAGTATTCAAAAGGACACTCACAATAAACCTTTTCATAGATCTGAAGCAAAAAGAGAAAATTTTTAGGAAATCGATACACGTATGAGCAATCCACCGCAAATACCAGTACAGCCGCTGAAAATCTATTATACACCGAAGACGACGAAATTATAGTTGATCAAACCCATGGATACTGTTTCATCAAGTTTTTCTCTGTTTTTAGTATAATTAGCACTTTAGTTGTGTGCAAAACTTGTAAAAAGGACATCAAGTTCAATCAAACAAGTTAACGGGGCTTAGGATTCAAAATTGCTGGGTCATGTGAGTGCAGTGTTTCATATGTTAATTCTGGACCGATGATTAGTAATGCTTACGAAATAAATCGACGTATAGTGTTTGTGATGCGACTTCTAGGCGTCGGTATCAATAGAATAAATCTATTTTGTGGCTTGATGGATCTTCTTCAAAAATTTCATAACACTTTCGCTGGATGCTCTGAAAATGTAACTAAAGTTGCTGAAACCGTTTATAAATGGAGTACACAAAAAGCCGTTACTAAGGAGAAAGCTACAACGTTAGAGAATGAAGGTTCAGATGCTAATTTAACAGTTTCCGGAGATGGCACATGAAAAAAACGCGGCCACACTTCACGTTTCGGTGTTACAATTCTTGCAGATAAATTCAGTAAAAAAATTATCGATACAGTCGTAAAATCGACTTATTGTAAGAGTTGTGAAGTATGGGAAAAGAAAAAAAATACTCATCCTCAAGAATACAAAGAATGGCTTGAAGTACATGACGATTGCGATGTAAATCATATTGGATCAGCTGGAAAAATAGAGGTTGATAGTGTGAAGGAAATGTTTGGCCGCTCAATCGATCAATATGGAGTAAAATATACGCGCTACATTGGCGACGGTGATAGTGCCACATACAAAGATTTATTGAATTTAAATCTGTACGATGTGCAAGTAGAAAAACTAGAATGCTACTTACATATGAAAAAAAGAATGGGAACTCGATGCCGCAACCTCAAAAAACAAACGAAAGGTTTAGGAGGAAGGAGTAATAATCATAGAGATAATATAGATAGAGTGAGCGAGGTATGAGAGCTCGTGTAAGTGGAAATGTCTTGCTTAAAGAAAAAGAAAGAGAATCGGATACCCCATCTGTCTTTGTCTACTCGCTTTTGATTGGTTATTGACGACGACTAGCACTGCTTTAATTTTGAAATCCCGCGAGCATACTTCAACGATCATTCTGCAATCCGCTTATGTATAATACAGACATCTATTTATTTTATATCTATTTATTTATACGGATTTTAGCAAAAAAAAATTAATATTATTTTTGTCTGAAATTCAAAAAATAACAAATATATTTTAATTTTGAATTGTGGAGGCTTCTACATAATTCTATATAGTTGTTAGAAAAAAATTTTATTTCTTACAAATTTTTTTTATTTGTTTCTAACATACTATTGTATGTATGTAACTAACAAAACGTATAAAAAAATATTTCAAACAAAAAAAAAAATTACTATTGGGATTTGAACCTAACTACTTATTTAGGATATTTTAACCTCATGCCTATACCGTTTGAGCTATTGTAAAAAGTCTAAATTGAAATACAAATTGTAATATATAAGCTGTACCCCTCGGAAGTTTATTGTTTCACTTTCCCTCTCTACGCTTTGTCATTGCTCCGCCCATAATTGTAGCACCAATCAGGAACGAGCAGACAGAGAAAGAAAAGGCATCTCCGATTTTCTTTCTCTTTCTTTGACTAAAACAAGATTAAAGCCCGTTCGCTCGCTCTATTTATATTATCTCTATGGTGAGAATACCGTTAAGCTAACTGATAAGCTAATTAATAAACTCCAGAAATACTATGGATTGGCAACTACCAGGCATCAAGCTAATGTTGATGAAATGTACAAAGAAATTTGGGCTACATTGTATCACTTGTCTTCGATAGATAAAAGTTCGAACCACAAAAATTGCCTTGCAAATTGCCTTGCATATTTTTTAAATATTTTATGAAGTATTTTTCTTTTGAAAAATTCCCGAAAATCACCCAAATTTTCAGCGTTCACACTGGTATAGCCCCTTAAGTACAGCCAATGTATTAGGTTGCTGCAGATGAAATGGCCGATTTAGTAATAAATTTTTAAACAGCTGTAACTTTTTATAAAGACAATTTATTTAATCAAAATAGGTACCAATAGATGCAACACACTTTTCCCAACGAAATACAAGTACATTTATTCCAGTTTTGTAGAAGTCCAAGTTTCTGGTTCGAAGAAACTCCTCGAAGGCATTTTTGACAGTAGCTTCATTATTGAATCTTTTTCCTGTCAAAAAATGATCCAAATGTTTAAAGAAATGGTAATCTGTTGGTGAGAGGTCTGGTGAATATGGAGGGTGAGGAAGAGTCTCATAGCACAACTCGTTTAATTTTTGGACCGTTGTTCTCGATACATGAGGTCATGCGTTATCATGAAGCAGTATCACTCCATCCCTGTTGACAAGCCTAGCTCGTTGGACTATCAATTTCTGATGCATTTCATCCAGTTGAGCACAGTATTTCTCAGCATTGATGGTTTCGCCAGGTTGCAGGAACGAATAGTGAATAACTCTAGCTACAGACCACCAAACAGTTAGCATTATTTTCTTTAGATGAAGGCTTGGCTTCGGCATGTGTCTTGGCGCTTCATCGGCATCTAGCCATTGGGCCGATCGGCGACGATTATCGTATAAAATCCACTTTTCATCGCAGGTCACAATTTGGTACAAGAACGGTTTCTTTTTGTTGCGGGAGAGAAGAGAACTTGAAATCTCCATTCGACACGTCATGTTTTGCTCGGCAAGATCATGCGGAACCCATTTGTCAAGCTTTTTCACTTTGTTCAACTTCCAAGTTGTTGCAAATGGCGGCAAACTGTCGAATTGTGAACGTCTAATTTCTCGGCAAGATCCCTTATGGTTTGGCGGGGGTCAGACTCCACTAATGCACGCAGCTCGTCGTTATCGATAAATAGCCCTGGGTGTCCACGTGGCTCATTTCCAAGGTCCATATCTCCGGATCGAAATTTTTCGAACCACCGCCGAGTGGTTCGTTCGCTAGCTGTATCAGGCCCAAATGCGCTGTTGATATTCCTCGTTGCTTCCGTTGCGTTGTGCTCTAATTTAAATTCGTATAGTAGAAGTAGCCGTTTTTGATTTACTTCTATGTTCACTTTCTCTTTTTGTTTTTATGATCACTATGAAGTGCAAAACGTGATCGCGCGAATGCTCAAGTCTCGGTCTTGCGTCGTTTTGCATCTATATGAGGTACTGTTGTGCTGGCACAAATGCATTGTATCAGAGGGGGATTATTTTGAAGGGGATAACATAATTTTAGATAAATAAATGAATATTTTTTATAAAAAATGAAAAGTCACCTTATTTTTTTATCACACCTAGTAAACTGCTCCATCTACCTTTTAAACGCGTTTTTCTCGAAATGACATTTTTCAAATTTGATGCTATCCTAACTCAAAGAGCAATTATCCGATTGACTTCAAATTTGAACTGAGTACTCTTGAATATATTTACTGTACAATGACGTAGGATTTTTTTGATTAGATGAAAACTGTCGATTTGACATTAAAAAAAGCGACCATATTTTTGACCAAAAAAAAAATTTTTTTTTGATAACTACGCCATTTTGTTAAATTTTGATATTTTTTAAAAATTCTACGACATTGTACAGGAAATACCTTCCAGTTTAACGACTTTTTTTTCAGCTACTCATTCGGCTGAAATCGTGGCAGCAGTGGAGGAACTTTTTTTTTGGCGCCTCCGAAGACAGCGCATAAGTCGCTCATTTTTCAATATTTTTTGATAAAAAAATTATGGAATATAGTTTAGATATAACTTGATATGCTTTTATATTTTTAAAATATTTTATGAAGTATTTTTCTTTTAAACAATTCCCGAAATAATCAAAATTTTCAGCATTCACACTGGTATAGCCCCTTTAGCAACCCATCATCTGGGATTTTCATGTAACGTCAATTCCCTGTCCTATTATAGGAGCGGATTTACTTAATAATTATAGTCTGATAGTCGATGTCCGTTGACAACGAATAGTTGATCCATGGTCGTATGTTTCATCTATAGGTATCGTTAAGGATGCTTCAAATTTCGACATTAGTCTTGTTCACAAGTCGAGCCTGTAGTTTAAAATTCTTTCTGAGTTTCCGGAGTTAATGGAACCAAGTTCAACAGGAACTAAGGAGACATTAGGCGTTTTCCATTATATTATTACAACTGGTCCACCAGTTGCCGAGCGATCTAGACGGGTAAATTTAGAAAAACTGAAGGCACTTAAAGCTGAGTTTAAGAATCTATTAAAGCTAGGTGTCGTACGTCCGTCCTGCAGTCCTTGGGCTACGCCGGTCCAAATGGTACGTGAGCCCAACGGCAAATGGCGAATTTGTGGCGATTATCGCAGGTTAAATACATTTACCGTGCCGGACAAATACCCAGTGCCTCATTTACATGATTATTCCGCTAATCTCTACGGGAAAACGATTTTCTCTAAGACTGACCTGCACAAGACTTATCATCAAATAGCAGTTGCCCCGGAAGCCATTCCGAAAACGTCTGTAACTACCCCTTTCGGGTTATTCGAATATATGTCGATTCCATTTGGTCTTCGAAACGCAAGTCAATCATTCCAGCGTTATGTTAATCAAGGACTCGCAGATCTTGATTTTATCTTCGCATATATAGATGATATTCTCATAGCTTCATCGTCGCAGGATGAGCATGAAGTCCATCTTCATATCGTCTTTCAACGCTTAAAAAAATATGCTCTGCGCATTAACCTCAATAAATGCGAATTCGGTAAGTCTGAGTTGATCTTCTTAGGTCACTTGATAAGCTCAAAAGGCTCCAAGCCAACCTACAAAAGAGTACAGGCTATCTCGAAATTACAAAAACCCAAAACAGTCGTCGAGATGAGACGTTTTCTCGGGTTAATTAACTTTTACCGACGTAGCTTGCCTAACGCAGCTAGCGTGCAAGCACCATTATATGAGTACACTAGTGACTTAAAGAAAAATGATAAACGGGAAATCGCGTAGGCCGCAAAAGCCGAAGAGGCATTCGAACGGATCAAATCCGAGCTACCAAATGAAGTTCTTCTTTATCATCCCTCAGTTGAAGCCGAAACCCGTGTAGTTACGGATGCTTCAGATTTTTCAATGGGAGCAGTGCTCGAGCAATTCTTAGATGGTTCGTGGAAACCGTGGAAAATGCTTCTTTCAATTAGTCGATGGTTGCACGAGCTGTATGGCATGTCGCGCCATCCTGTTGAAATCAGAGGTTCCCTGCATTATGGCGAATCAATTCCGGAACGAGAAAGTCATTTATCATGGCTCTATAGCGGTCGCCATTGACTGTAATGTTATTCCCAGCAGTATTTTAGAAGACATATAGACCAATGATTCCACCGGCCCATAAAGCACACCAAACAGTGACTTTCTCCGGATGTAACGGTGCAGTGCAGCCAGATCGTGCGGAAAAAGTTCCCCCTCTCAAGCACTACGCCAGCCTCGCACACATCGTAAATGATGTATGTTGGTGTGTCGGGAGGCCGCAAGGAGCCGAAGGAACCCGAGGTCGGTAGCTCAACGAAGGGGAATGATACCCCTATCACGCGTCACAGAGAGGTAATACACACAACAGTTTCATTCTGTACGTGTGATTCCGAGAGAAGCCGAAGCAAGCGCAGGCTGCGCGCCAAAAGTTACCCTCTCCCTAGGCCGCTTACCCACGCAACACAATCTTAATTAAGACAGTGTGTTTGTGAGCGAGCAGCGCTCGTGTGGCTCGGAAAGAGCCGAGCATGGTCGGAGTCAATTGCTCTCCTCGCGCGGTGAGTTCCCCTACCATGTGGACGCCAGCTATTTCAATAAGCTCCGGAGGGGGGCACAATTTATATATTACTTTTTCATTTTAATTTCAAATATTGTATGGTAGCCGTGCGCGCTAAGGCGCACGGATATTTTTTGATAAATATACGATCTCTAGTTCAATTCTCGGCGAAATCAAATTTTTTTTTTACATTTTTATTTAATTTAAGGAAAAGCCAATAATAATTACAATGTAAATTATTATAATAATTATAATTAATAATAAATAATTTAATAACAATAATAATTTCTAACCTCACGCTACATCAGCTTATGCCGTTGCCGCTGGCATGCGTCTTTTTATTAACGACGCTCTATCTTAGCTATTTATTGTTATATCAATTTGTAATTTTGTCAAAAACTTCTTTAAATATAGAGTAACAAATGTCTCGCTGGAAGTTTTTTGTAGCTTGAACTTCCCTCGATACTTTTTCTCGTTGAAGCAAAAGAAAACGTAATTAACGAGTGTTATGTATGTGAAATTAAATAATTATCAACAAAAATTATTTATCGAATTTTTAATTAATCCATCGGCAATGCTAAAGTATTCTGCGTATTTCTGTTAAGTTTAAAAAAATTTCAACGATATTTGTATCGTTGTAATAAAGTAACAGCAGTTTGTGTTTTAAAAATTATTAAAAATAGACTAAATTTTCGCTAAAAAATTTTTGATTTTTAATTTTTTTTTAAATTAAAATGTCGATTTAAAAAAATTCTTTCGGAAAAAAATTCCCTTTTTCATTTCCTACAAGCCAGTATTTTTTAAAAATTCATTTGCCCATTTTGAAAATTTCGTCATCTAGACAATACTTTTACGCGTTAATTATAGTTATTATAATAATTTACATTGCAATTATTATTGGCTTTTCCTTAAATTAAATAAAAATGTAAAAAAAAAAATTTGATTTCGCCAAGAATTGAACTAGAGATCGCATATTTATAAAAAAATATATCTGTGCGCCTTAGCGCGCACGACTACCATACAATATTTGAAATTAAAGTGAAAAAGTAATATATAAATTGTGCCCCCCTCCGGAGCTTATTGGAATAGCTGGCGTCCACATGGTAGGGGAACTCACCGCGCGAGGAGAGCAATTGACTTCGGCCATGCTCGGCTCTTTCCGAGCCACACGAGCGCTGCTCGCTCACGAACACACTGTCTTAATTAAGATTGTGTTGCGTGGGTGAGCGGCCTAGGGAGAGGGTAACTTTTGGCGCGCAGCCTGCGCTTGCTTCGGCTTCGCTCGGAATCACACGTACAGAATGAAACTGTTGTGTGTGTTACCTCTCTGTGACGCGTGGTAGGGGTATCATTCCCCTTCGTTGAGCTACCGACTTCGGGTTCCTTCGGCTCCTTTCGGCCTCCCGACACACCAACATACATCATTTACGATGTGTGCGAGGCCGGCATGGTGCTTGAGAAGGGAAACTTTTTTCGCACGATCTGGCTGCACTGTAACGGTGTTTGGACAACCGCCTGTAGTTGCTCATCACTCCAAATGCGGCAGTTTTGTTTATTGACGGAGCAATTCAACCAGAAATGAGCCTCATCCTTAAACAAAATTTTCTTATGAAATTCGGGATCTGCAGCAATTTGTTCTTGGGCCCATACACCGAATCTACGCCGTGCCCGATGGTCGTTTGGCTTCAATTCCTGCACGAGTTAGATTTTTTAAGCCCGCAAACCAAGATCCTTCCGTAAAATCTTCCATAATGTGGATGGGCACAGGTTTAATTGTTGAGCATGATGTCGAATGGACTCAGTTGGGTCTTCATCGATACTACGCTCTACAACTGCTATGGTTTCTTCATTACGCACTGTACGACGTCTGGATGGATGCGTATTATCAGTGAGCGTAAACGTAGTGCAGAAACGTTCCATGGTTAATCGAATTAATTGTTCTGATGGACGATTATGTCAGCCATAAAATTGACGGAGTGCGCAATGAGTTTCTCGAACAGAACCATTTTTTTCGAAATAAATCTGCACAATTTGCAGATGTTGCTCAGGCGTCAACCTATTCATGATAAAATGGCAAACCAAACTAGCCATAAAACGCATGACAGCTGTCACACCATACGTAGCATTAAAAAGTGTCGCCAACTTAAAGTTCTATACCTCTAAGAAAAACACACGTTATATGTAGATTCTTTATCTTCATATTCTTTTTTTATAAAAACAAATTTATTTAAATAGGAAATTTATTTCTATTAAAATTAACGTGAAATGACAGAAAAATGTATACATTGATGAGATGCTCTTATACATCGTCGGCAAAAGAAAAAAATGGCTCAGTTTGTAACGCAAACCTCGATTAATGCCTTTTTTTATTTTGTTATTTTTGTTTTAAATTTCATCCTTATTTATTATAAATTGTCCATTTTTTCTATTAAGGGGGTATTCTAGTCGAGAGGCTCGATTTTGAGGTGATTTTACAGGCGTAATAAGAAAAAAAATAGTAAACATTTTTACTATCCATTTTTTTATCATTTTTTATTGATACTTGATAAGTATAAAAATATACAATAATTGAAAAACAATTCAAAATTGAAGTCGGTAGAGGCCGGCAAAGTGGGGACTCAAAAAATAAGGTGTCTCCTGGTTGACGAGATTCCAATCCTTCTGGTGGTCTGAAACATAAAATTGAGGTTAATTCTTGTTAAGCAAGGATGTAGAACTATCCGGACGTAGTTGATTTAAAAAAAAAATTTTTTTCACAAAATGGCGTCTTTTTGAAAATAAAGGTCATTTTTTTCCTTCTTTTTTTCAACTTTGGGAATTTTTTAAAAATAGTGGAAAAAAAATTCAAATAATCCCTTCGTCGAGACAATTTTAATAGTATAAAGAAAGTCTGTACCAAATTTTAAGTAAATCGGTGCATTAGAACTTGAGATATCTTGTTAATCAGATCGAAAAAAGTAGTTTCAAAAACGCGTTTAAAGTTTTCGTTCCAGCCGGGCCAATTTAGTTGGCGCGTCACAAAATTAACTATAACTCCGAAAATAATTCGAATTTCCGTAAATCCTCTTAGAGGCTTATTCTTAAAGGTCTAAAATTTAAAAATATGAAAAAAAATCAATTTTCTCGATTTTCTAGACTAGAATACCCCCTTAAGGGGAGGTTCTCATCTAGCGACCCAAAAATTACGTGATTTTCGCGATTTTTTTTCTCATGGAAGGAAATAAATAAAGTAGTCAAGTTTTTTGTCACTTATTAAGTATGTTATTAACTACTTTTACAAATTTTTTTGAACAAAAATACCAAATAGTTTATTAGTTATATGCATTGAAAAATAGTCATCGAAAAAAAAGACACCTCCACGGGCGGCAAGGTAACTCATCCAATTTTTGTCTGAATCAAAAAATCAAAGTTTGTTATAAACTAGAAGAAATTTACTGGATTTTGAACTAAAATCACGAAGAAAAGTTAAAAATTAACAAAATAGCGAACTTGCAAAAAAAAAATATTTTTTTGCACTTTTTTTTGCTTTAAAAAGTGCAATAACAATAAAAATAATCATTGTAAAATTATGATTTTAGGTCAAGATCCAGCAAATTTAATTACCATTAAAATAAAAAAAAAATTCATCTCGATATCTATAATAGTTTTTGAGATATCTTGCCACCCGTCTCAAAAAACATGGTTTCGAGAAAAACGCGTTTAAAGTTTTAATACGCGATTTAGTACGTAAAAAGACGACTTCGGTTTTTAGACTATAACTTTAAAAATAAATTTAATTCGGCAAAACGGGTTTCACGAGCGTATTCTACGAGACATTTGCCAACTTTTTAAGCAAAAAGAAAAAAATCGGTTTTTTGGTCGTGCTTGATAAGAACCTCCCCTTAAGACATATCGTTTCTAGTACTTATAACAATATTTTAGAATTTTATTTGAAATTACTAACAATTGTTCATCTATTGCGCAAAACTTCGCGTGATTTCTTTTATGGCATATGAGCACAATTTCTTTGCAAGGGTCTATCCTATGAGGATCAATCAATAAAGCAATTTAATTTTATAATACATTATCGCTTGCTGTTTGTTAACATTTTTCATCATTTGTTGTAATTAATTATTTCTTACAATTAAAAAAACTTCCATCAGTGTTGGTGTGGAATAAATAAATTATTTTATACCATTATATTCTTTTAGATTTTCAAAAAGGAAATACAGTATTAGCCCCTGAATTGAGGTCAGAGTTGGATTTTTCTAAAAAATTTGAAGGTACTTTTAGAAACTCTGTTATCAGATGTGAAGTTAAGAAATTTGTCAGCGATGAAAAGTATACTAACACATCGTTCAATAAGTCCCGAGACTAACAACGAAAACAACATTTTTTTTCAAAAATCATTTTTATTCATCAATATAATCTCCTTTTAGAGTGATACAATCTTTCCAACGCCTTTCCAACATTCCTATACCATGTTTATAGAAGGATTTATCCTTTGCTTTAAAATAGGCTTCAGTTTCGGCAATGACCTCCTCATTCGAGCCAAGTTTTTTTCCCTGGAGCATTTTTTTAAGATCAGCAAAGAGCCAGTAGTCACTGGGGGCTAAATCTGGCGAATACGGGGGGTAGGAAAGCAAATCAAAGCCCAATTCGTTCAATTTTGCCATTGTTTTCATGGACTTGTGGCATGGTGCATTGTCTTGGTGAAAAAGGATTTTTTTCTTCTTCATGTGCGGTCGTTTTGCTGCGATCTCATCCTTCAAACGTACTAACAAGTCAATATAATAATCACTGTTGATCGATTTACCTTTTTCCAGGTAGTCAATGAAAATCACGCCATGTGTATCCCAAAAAACAGACGCCATGACTTTGCCAGCAGACTGCTGCGTTTTTGAACGCTTTGGGCGGCTATCGCTAGCCATGCACCACTCAGATGATTACCGATTCGACTCCAGAGTGAAATGATGTATCCATATTTCATCCATGGTCACGTATCGATGCAGGAAATCCTTTTTATTGCGGGTAAATAGCGATAAACAGCTCTCTGAATCGTCGACTTGTTGCTGTTTTTGTTCCACTGAAAGCAATCGCGGCACCCACTTGGAAAAAACCTTTTTCATGCTCAATTTTTCATGAAGGATTGTAAATACGCTTCCAGATGATATTTGTGTCATTTCTGTAATCTCACGGACCTTCACTTTGCGATTTTTCATTACAATTTTTAACACTTCACTCACATTTTCCTGTGTAACAGCTTCCAATGGCCTACCCGAACGTTCCGCATCGTTTGTGTCCGTACGACCACGTTTAAACTCAGCATACCAACGACAAATCGTTGGTTTGGATGGAGAGGAGTCTGGGTAATGTTTTTCAAGCCATTGCTAGGCTTCTACGGTGTTTTTACACATTAAAAAACAATGTTTTATCAACACGCGAAACTCGCTTTTTTCCATTTTTCAAACAAATTACAAAGTGACTTTACTCTAACCTCGATAACTCTACTGTCTGTGATCCGATCGAGGTGAAATTTTTACACGTTTCATGTAAAGGTTCGCACTCTATGGAAACGTGGCCAGTTTGGTACTACTAGCACCATCTCTGGGTTAGTCTCGGGACTTATTGAACGATGTGTTATGAAAACTTAAACAAAAAAATTCATTCTTGAACAAATTTATAGTACGGATATTAGTAAAGCACAAAAGAAAAAATTGGATAACTATTTGATGAATAAAAAGCCCACGATAAGTTCTATTTTATTGACAGGATCAAAAACCTGTATATCAGAAACTGATTTGAAGGGAGCTATAAAAATATGATGATCTAACAATCAACAACAATAAATCAATTTTATTTAATAATAATAATAAAAAATATAAAAAAGAAACAGGATCTGGAATATTGAATTACAAAGGCGAGTCAAAAGAATGTAACAATGACTACGACTCTGCTACTGATCCAACAACTGCAAGTGGAGATTCAATAGAACAAAAAACAAAAATAATTGAGAAAGTGCAAAATATTTAAGTGGTACCGACATGCAAATGAAAAACTTCAAATAATACTTGTAGGTTTGGAAGTTTGATATTTATACGAGGGTGGTCTGAAAAGTTTCCGACCTCAACCTGAAGATAGCAGCACTCGTCAATAAAAGCTAGTGAATGATGAACGTTGTTTATCTGTTGACAGTTGCTCACCAAAGTTTCAGCCATTTTGGATGCGCAGTTGTTAGTTGACAGTCGTTTGAGTGAGTCGATGTGAGTGTTGTTGTGAAAATGGACAAAATTGAGTATCGAGCTGTTATTAAATTTTTGTTTTTGAAAGGCAATACGCCTACGCAAATCAAAAATGAGTTGAACTCTGTGTATAGGGACTCTGCACCATCATTTACCACAGTCAAATTTCAAGCAGCTGAATTCAAACGTGGCCTTGAGAGCTTGGGAGACGATGAACGTTCGGGACGTCCAAAAACTGCAACCACTGACGATAACATCGCCAAAGTTCACCAAATGATGCTAGACGACCGCCGAATTTAAGTGAGAAAGATAGCAGAGGTTATGAACATGTCCAAAGAACGTGTTTGCTACATATTAAATCAAGATTTAGGCATGAGAAAGCTGTCCGCACGTTGGATGCCGCGTTTGCTAACGTTACACCAAAAACGTGTTCGATTGAACATTTCCAACGCTCTATTGGCGCAGTTTAGGCGCAATAAATCTGAGTTTTGGCACCGATTAATTACTGTAGATGAAACTTGGATACACAATTATACGCCCGAAACAAAAATACAGTCAAAACAGTGGACTGCAAAGGGGGAACCGGCTCCAAAAAAAGCAAAAACTATTTTTTCAGCTGGGAAAGTGATGGCGACTGTTTTTTGGGATAGTCATGGAGTTATTTTAATCGATTATCTTCAAAAAGGAAAAACCATTACAGGAGCATACTACGCATCATTAATTGACAAGCTGAAGGCAGAACTTGCGGAAAAACGTCCATATTTGCAGAAAAAGAAAATTCTGTTTCACCAAGACAACGCGCCGTCTCACACCTCAGCGATAGCCATGGCGAAAATCCATAAATTATGGTTTCAGCTGCTTGATCATCCGCCTTACTCACCAGACCTAGCCCCAAGCGACTTCTTTTTGTTCCCTCATCTGAAAATTGCACTCGGAGGACAAAGATTTTCGTCAAATGAGGAGGTAATCACCTTCGTGAACAGTCATTTTGTAGAGAAAAACGCCGAGTACTATTTGGATGGGTTAAAGAGATGGGAGCATCGCTGGGAGAAGTGTGTAGAATTGCAAAGAGACTATGTTGAGAATTAAAAAACAAAATTAAGAAAAAATGTCTTGTATCTGTGTTAGGTCGGAAACTTTTCAGACCACCCTCGTATATCTATGAACTACGTAATAATTTATAAAACTTGTATCGTAGTTTTAGCCTCTCTAAGGGTTGGTCAAAACTCATAAAACATAAAATAGAACGCACAAAACCCACACATAAACTCTAACGCGAGACTATCCACACGACAGACTGTTTCTAAAGTATGACTCTCAAATTCATAGTTTCGATTACCCATATATCAGCTGATCACATAGGTGACTTCTCAAACTGTGAATCTCCAAATTCACCTTCTCCCTCTTTCCTAAATTAGTATACTCTCTGAGTACACTGCGTTTATCGCTCCCAGAACGTCCGTGGACTTATGGTTGACTTCCTGAGTGGTTTATTGATCAGACGCTCCAACCAATATCTGAATTCTGGAATAGGCTCAAAAACTCTTGACGAATCACCTAGTTTTTTGAACTTTCACCAGCCATACCCTGAAACCACCTGCGAACCGACACATACCTTCCACAGTTCTGAAACAGAAACCCTAGCCCCTGACACACCTGATATTTCAACCCCGGTCTGGTCTGACCCTTCTTCGGACACTGTGCTGCAGTATGTCCTATCTCGATACGCATAACGTCGCCTCAGTGGATCACACTGCGCTGCTCGATAACTTATCTTACTACAGGTTGTAACACCACACCTTTAGTGTAGTGTCACAAGAATGATTGTGTTGTTCGCTAGGGACTGCTGTCTAGAGCGTACCACAATTTTACAAGATAGAAAAACCTACACTAAATAAAAATTAATCGCAGATTGAAAAAAGGCTCTGTGCAGTCTATTACTCTATTTATAAATATTTTTTTTTTAATTAGCACTTAAACTGCTACATATAATAAGTAAATAATTATCCTCTTGCGTACCTAAAAAACTATATAAATTATTAATACAATATGATCAATAAAATTTAGATTATGTAGAATATCAATTGATAGAATACAAAGATGCGTATAATAGCAGAACATTGCATGTAAATGCGTGCTCTGCTATTATGACACAAGTAAATTAGTTAGAAAAAGAATTTAAATTAAAAGGCATGCAAAGTTCAGTTAGTAGAGGTAAAAGGAGATCTATTATTAGGAAAATTAGTGAAAGTTTACATAATAAAATTAAAACGATACCTTTTTGTGCTGCTCGACACTCAGCTCTTATCCTGATCCTTCTCATCATCTCCTTCCTTAGCCTGCTGTCCTTCCTGTCGCTGCCCATGAGTTAAAGAAGCTGCAAAATATTCTAAATAATTAATTTATACATTGAAGAAAGAAGATTGAAACTGCACTCACCTATTTATCTGCATAAGGAGTCACGCTACCGCGCAAACCCTACCTAACGCAATAACAAATTACCCTACCGCTCCCGCAACGTCAAATTTATATACCCCGCAATACTCTACTGCGCAAACCCTACCTAACATAATTGCAAATTAACCCACCTCACAAACCTTTACGAATTTAACAACGAATTATACTACTGTCCCAACTTTTGCAAATTTATCGACCCCAAGAAACCCTACTGCTCTTTTCTCGTCAAACGTACAGATATCTCAGGCAACCACCGCGCCGATTCCTATTCAGTCCCATCGTCCTATTCAGTCGCAAAATTATGAAAATTATTTGAATATCGGAAATTATGCATTAAAACCTCAACCGATGGCAGCCCAAACTACACAGCTACAGCTGTCGCAACTAG
Source organism: Chalcis sispes (assembly GCA_949987625.1). NCBI lineage: Eukaryota > Metazoa > Arthropoda > Insecta > Hymenoptera > Chalcididae > Chalcis > Chalcis sispes. The sequence goes on along the minus strand of OX465098.1, from coordinate 16,702,019 downwards.
CTGCTTTAACGCATAATATTGTAACCACAACAATCTCGAGCACATCTACATCACATCGAACTCTATTACACACATCTCATACCGTATCCCGAACTGCGATAGCCAATTGTACATCATAACTAGGCTAGCTTACTGCACTAGCAAATACCAATAGTATATCCGACTGCCGAACGAAATGAAGCACCGACGTACCCAGTTGTTTATCACGGATCCCAACAATCATACTTTCCAACAAAAAGCTTTGGAAATTTCGCACGACAGTCCACAACCTACCATCCACAGGAGCATTCAATGAATAACAATGCATAGCTAGTCGATACAAGGTCATGCTCACTATTATCATCTTATAAAATTCATTTCTCGGGAGGACTTAAAGAAGATGTTGAAGAATTCATACTGGGGCTCCGAGAATTCCAGGAATACACGAACTTTCCTGACGCACGCGTTTTAAAAATGATAACTATGATTTTAAGAGGACCAGCACTGTATTGAGCAAGACTCATAAAGGATGGAGAACAATTAAAGAATTTACCAGCGCATTAAGGTTACAATACGGAGCACCTGATTTTCAATCGCGTCTAGATGACAAAATTCGTGCACGTACTCCAAGGGCCTGACGAGCCTATCACATCGTACATCACTGGATTACGTATGCTTTTTGATAAAGTGGTACCGAGGATAACTGAACAACAGCAGCTGAATCGAGCATATAAGAATTTACATCCGACGTTCTCCCGTGTTATTAAAAGAGAACAATCCAGGTCGTTAATTGAATTACAAATACTAGGACAACAAAAAGAAGTACGCAGAGAACACTAACGAGAGAATTTACCCCCTTCCACCCCGATAAGTCTCTTATCCCAGAAGCTGCGTGTAAGTTAAGCACGAAATCATAACACCAATTGAAAACAGCAGATCGCTAGAAGTCGCCATCTTGGAGAGGAAAAATCGTAAGTTCTTTCTTGTTATCCTGGTTATCCTTATTTTTATTTTATTTTCCCCACATACCTCCCCTCTGAGTACATAGTGAGTGAACGGTCGAGCGCGCGGTTCTTATATTTTTTTTATACCGATGATTTTTTGCAACATTCATTTGTTTTTCTTGGGAATTGCAAGAACTTGCGCCCTGTAACCGTTGAGTTAGTTAGACCGGCATTATGATTGTAATTACACTGCCACGAGTGGATCGTGGCTGGCGCTCCTCTTTCGAAATACATAGCTAATCGGAATTATCTGTATCTCTCATAATTTTGACATTTGAATATATTTTTTTGTTACTTAAATAAAAATTACATTTATTCCCCCTCCACCCACTTCCGCCACCAACTCCTGTTAAGACATAGCGGAAAACTGTTTGACCAACAAAATTGGTCACAAGGTAAAACACTGCCCAACAATTTCTACTCTCGTTTTCTCCGCTATCAGATTCCTTTTTAAAGGTGCTGATAGGACCTGTGTTAATTCCAAATATTTTGGTTACTACACAGCTCGTCATCATGCCAGAAACCTAGGCGAAAACTTCGACTTTATTGTTCCTGTACGCATTTCACTTATAGGATGACTGATTGGTGGCAGACTCTGTACCCTCTACAGAGTCGCTGCAACTGCCGGAATCGTCTTTGTTTACGAAACTATTTTACCTAACTTACGCTTTTCCCACTGGTGCATTCACCTTTTAATCCAAACTTCTATAATCTCACTCTTTGCGTGGTCAAAAATACTCAGAACGTTTCTGACCTCACTCTGTACAAGATGTAAGGTCTCTTTCTCTTTCCCTATTTCTTCTTCAGTACTTCTTCCGTGCTGTGCTATACCCTTTAAAGAATCCAGCTTTTTCTCCTCCATGGAAACATGAAATTCTGGGAACAAGTTCTGAATCACCTGTGTCACCTGTAGTTTCTCGCTTGGCAGTTTAAAAAGCATTCCCAAAATTCACAAAAATGATAATTTTTTATCTTTATTATATTATTTTTTTTTTAAGTTTTTTCATATTCTACATAACTGGAGCAAAAAGCTGAATAAATTTCATTAATATTCATTACTCCTACGCTGAGCTATTTTATTTTGACACTAAAATGCTCATATGGGCACAATGTGCGGAACTTAGAACACAAGGGGTTGTTGAGATTTGACGCGTTTGAGATCCAAATGATCTTTCAAAATTGCTTGAATCGATCTGAATGAAATCCTAACAGTATCAACAAGGTCTCTAATTTTTAACCGACAATCTTTAAGCACAAGGTTTTTGATTTCGTTGATGTGTTTCTCATCAGTTGATGTCGATAGTCGTCCTGGACGCTCTTTGTTTTCGACGCTGTCTCTGCCTTCTTTGAACTGTTTGTACCACTTGTAAGTATTTCTTTCTGACAAAGTCTGCTCACCGAAGGCCTTCTGTAATATTCTGAACGTTTCTGCACAAGAAATTTCATTTTGAAGACAAAATTGAATGCAACTTCTTTACTCACTAAAATCTGACATTATAAAAATCGCTGAAATCACTTTTTAATGTTCACAAAAACGAGCGTCACTTGCAAACTAATGAATATATTGACAAGAAATTTGACACAGATGTCTTTCATAGTGCTACCAACTTAAAAAAAAAGAAGTTACGTCAAATCGATAAACCCGCGAAATTTAAATTAAAAATTGGTCTTACTTTTTAATCATAATAGTATAATAATGTTCAATATTTAGTTAGATTTTGCACAATCACCGTTCCTGTGGATTCAGTTTGTCGTCGGATCTATTCAATTCAATGGTTACTTTGGTTGTAATTGGTGTTATCAAATAGGAAAATACATTAAGTCAGCTAATGGAGTTCGGTATACAGGGTGTCATAAAAGTCCCGGAACGGCTGTATATTTCCTAAGGTAGGGTATTTCGAAAAATGCTCAAGGTCAATCCTTAAGTAACTTTTAACGGAAAATTTAATGGTAACCTCTATTTTGACTTTGACGATGTCTTTTAAGGTCATTTCAAGGTCAGGTCATGTATTTTAAAAGGGAACTTCTTTTTTTGACATTGGCAAACGAGAGAGCGAGAAATTTAACGTTCAAATATATACTTAGGTCATAAGGACACCTTGACCTTGAGGGTCAGCCAAGACCATTTAAACATGAACAAGGTCTGGTTATCTTTTGGCATAGGAACTCCCCATTTTTTTTTTAAACCGATGTATTAAAATTAGCAGGGTTTCTGAAGTGTTGACTGTAGGCGTGACCTTGACGATTTCCTTTGAATTCTTTCAAGATTATTTCAAGCTCTACTCCTTTTTTAATAAAAATTCCCTTTTTTGACATTGGCAATCGAAAGAGCGGGAAATTTCACGTTGAAATGTGTACTTAGGACATGAAGACACGTTGACCTTGAACGTCAGCTAAGGCCATTTAAACATGAACAAGGCCTGGTTATCTTTTGGCATAGGAACTCCCCAATTTTTTTTTCAAACAAATGTATTAACATTAACAAGGTTTATGAACTGATGATTGTAAGCGTAACCTTGACGATGACGTCTAAGGTCATTTTCTCTCCTCCTGAGAGCGATCTTGCGCGTGCGACAGTCCTTTTTTCATCTAATTTTGGTTTCTTCAAAATTGTTGGAACAACTTTTCTGTTTGTTTGTATGGTACCGGTCAAGTGGCACTTCATTTTTCTCAATTCTTCAGCTAAAGGTATACTGGTGTAATACCTGTCGGTATGTATGTGATATCCTTTTTTTTTTTTTTTTAATGCTACAGACCTAGCACGTTTTAGCTACAGATAACAATTGTTAACGCCGACGACAACGTAGCATCTTAAGCGTAATCATGCTAAAAACATTCGGCTCTGCAGCGGAGCCTTCGGAGTTACCGAACAAATGACTGATGTCTCCATAGCGGAGCCAATGGAGCGCTAAAGGTTAAAAAAACTGAGACTTTCTATGTAACTTCAGCCTTTCCAAATGAAAGTTATATCTATACATTAAAAAAATATATTAATGAACCTAATGGTATGGATAGACAAATTGCACAGAAGCACATGCAAACGCTTATATTTATATGTGATTCGAAAAAGTTTATCGCGAAAGCGTCAAAACAGACATTAACTTTTTGCGCCAACTTATTTGCATTTAAAAGATTGACATTGTACTATGATCAAATTAAAAACATAACATTTTGTGGGAAAGCAATATTAAAAATTGACCAAAAAGATTATTATTTAGCGTATAATAAGTATATTTATAAAAGTACTGTTTATCACACATTAAATTATGTACGTAATAAAAAGACAAATGATAGTGTAATACAATTAACATCAGAAAATTTTATCAGATTACAGAAATTTCAAAATGTAATAATACTTGTAAATTGCGATTATCATCAATTAATATACTTACCGATGATCCTTTTCATGTTGATCACATCAAACAAATTAAAAATGTTGATGATACCACAATTATTTTAATGAATAGCAGAGAAGTAAAAAGAAAAGTAATTGTAGTAGGTCATACTTACGAGGGCGGTCCGATAAGTACTTAGCCTCACCGCCCGATGGCGCCACTATCGCAAGAGAAATTCACTATCGTGTAGTATATTCTCATAGACGGCTACTGTCAAAATTTCAGCCGAATCGGATTCGTAGTTTTGTTTTGACCGCGTGTGGAAGCGGGCGTCTCCGCGGATTTTAGAAAAATGAAGAAAGAGCAATATCGATCGGTGATTCGATTCTTGTTTTTGGAAGGGAAATCGCGCAGCGAAATCAAAAAGCGCTTGGATGCTGCGTACGGTGACTCTGCTTCTGCGATGGCGATCGTAAAAAATTGGTTTAACAAGTTTCAACGTGGTCGCACGTCGGTTTTCGATGAGCCACGCCCAGGTGCCCCGAAAACGGCTACCACAGAGGATAACGTGACAAAAATCCACGATCTCGTATTGACAGACCGCCATCTCAAAAGACCGCGTGGATCATATCTTGCATGCAATTTTGGGCATGAGAAAGCTGTCGGCGCGATGGGTGCCGCGTTTGCTCACTCCGGAGAAGCGCAACCGTGAGACCACTTTAGAGCAGTATTTGACGCTGTTTAAGCGCAATCCGAAGAAGTTTCTGCGTCGTTTTGTGACCGTCGACGAAACATGGGTCCACTGGTACACACCCAAGACCAAGGAACAGTCGAAACAGTAGACTTCACCCGGCGAACGTGCTCCGAAGAAGGCGAAGACTGTCCTATCGGCCGGAAAGGTGATGGCTACCATTTTCTTGAATTCACAAGGTGTAATCTGCATCGACTACCTGGAGAAGGGCAAAACGGTCACAGGGCTCTACTATGTCGAATTATTGGGCCGATTCAACGCCGAATTGCAGAAAAAAAGACCCCATTCAGCGAAGAAAAAAGTGCTCTTCCACCATGACAACGCACCGGCTCACACCTCCGCCATCGCCACGGCCAAATTGGTCAAATTGGACTACGAACTGCTACCCCATACACCGTATTCTCCATATTTGGCCCCGTGCGACTTTTTTTGTTTCCAAACTTGAAAATGTCACTCGCCGGGCAGCAATTTGAGTCAAATAAGGAAGTCATCGCCTCCACAGACGCCTACTTTGCAGACCTCGAGAAAACGTATTTTTCAGACAGGTTGAAGAAGTTGGAGCATCGCTGGGTCAAGTGTATCGAGCTAAGAGGAGACTATGTTGAGAAACAAATCGCCACTTTTCCAAAATTTGCGTTTTTCTTTTATAGGCTAAGTACTTATAGGACCACCCTCGTATATATAAGGAACATCATATTTATGTATAATGCCGAGCATTGTTGAAATTCAGTGAATTTAATATTTTGTATAATCGTCTTAACGTTCCGTCCATGTCGTGGGTCTTTTTCGTCCGGGCGAAAATTTCTACCTGAAATTTCTCGGACACCGGCGACGGTGGCGCCATTTGAGTGTTACTGAAAAAAAGTTTAGGTTTGAGGGTCTGTGACCGCGCGGGCCCAGGTGTGGCAGTCAGTTATACGCGAAACGCCAAGCAGTGCAAATATCAGAAGGGACGTTTTCGACCCACGACATGGATGACGTAAGTAAAAATGACAATTTTTTTTTTTTGTTTTTTTCATCAAATATGCATATTTTTGCATTATAAACCGTAAAAAAAATCCTAACTTATATATTTAATTTTAGGAGAGTACTACAGGAGTTAGAAGAGCGGAGGAGGTTTATTCACTCCGAAATCGTGAGCCAATCGATTATTTTGGTGGTGAAGCATCGGACGACGAAATTGATAATGTCCTAGACGAGGAGGAGTGCAGTAGTGTCGGTTCTTGTGAAGAGTATAGCAGTGTCGACGGTAGTGACAATAATGATTCCGATGAAGCGGAGCCCGAGCAAGAAGATTCCATCAATGAACAGAGAAGTGGACGGAAATATCTTTACGGCAAAGACAAGACAAAGTGGTCAAAGAAGCCACCGGAAACCCGAGGTCGACGATCTGAACCTTTGGTAATGCACTTCGCTACTCCAAAAGCTGGAGCAATGAATGTAACCACTCCTTTGGAGTCATGGAATCTTTTTTTTACGGACTCCATTATGGATATAATCGTTAAATATTCCAATGAAGAGCGAGAGAGGAAATTGCCAACAATGTCCGAGGATTCGCGCGCTAGATATGCGTTTCGTCCTGTAGATGTGATTGAGATACGAGCGTTCATCGGCCTTCTGTTTTACGCCGGTGTTTTGGCACAGAGGAAATCTTTACTCGCTGAAATTTGGTCGACGGAGTATGGTATGAATTTGTTCGTGTCAACAATGAGTGCGCAACGATTCGAATTTATTTCAACAATTCTACGTTTCGACGATCGCAGCACTCGCGTCGAGAGACGTGAAGCAGATGCTCTAGCGCCAATTCGGGAAATATGGGACTTGTTTATCGAGCAATGCAAAATTAATTATAGTCCTTCAAATACTGTAACCATCGATGAGCAATTATTGGGCTTTCGAGGAAAGTTTTCGGCGAGAGTGTACATAAAATCGAAGCCAGCGCGTTACGGTTTGAAAATAGTGTGTATGAACGACGCGAAAACATTCTATATGATAAATGCCCTCCCTTATACGGGTAAAGTAACGTGTAATCGCGGCGAAAAAGTTTGCGAATATTATCTTCGAGCTTTATCGGAGCCTATCTGGCATACCGGTCGTACCATCACTTTTGATAATTGGTTTACCACCATTACAGCCTGTAATTTGATGAAAAATGAGCGAGGCTTAGACGTCGTCGGAACCATAAGAAAAAATAAACGCGAGATTCCAGTTTCATTTGTGAGGCCAGTAGCGATCGGTACTTCCCGTTACGCGTACGACCTTGGTAAAAAACTAACTCTAGTTTCTTTTACTCCAAAAAGAAACAAAGTCGTTCTTTTGGTCTCGAGTCTTCATAGAAGAGGCGTTGCAGGTACATCGGGAAAACCAGAAATTATTGAATTTTATAATAGCACAAAGGGTGGTGTCAGTACATTCGATAAAATGATATCGAGCTATACCGTAGCGCGAATAACGAACCGATGGCCCATGAGACTATTTTTCGGCATGGTCGATCAATCGGGTATCAACGCGTTAGTCATTTATAATTTAATTCAGCGAAACGAGAAGCTAACACGAATGAATTTCCTCAAAAAATTATCTTTACAATTAGTTCGACCGCATATGGAACGTCGATGCAAAATTCCAAATATTCCGAGATCTCTAAGACAGAGCATTCATCATATTTTAGGTAATGACGAATCCAGCGTCGAATATCCGAATAAAATAGAAAAACGACGACGATGTTCCTTGTGTACGAGTAAAGATGATAAAAAAACAAACCAATGTTGTGGTCGATGCGGCGTCCCGGTATGCGAAAACCACCGAATCAACCTATGTTCACATTGCATGTAAATGAAGAAACATTTTGTCGCTTCATTTTTCAATGTTATTTTCAACTTCGTAATATAAATAAATAAAAAAAAAAAAATCCCTCAACATTGAGCGTTTTTCTCTTCGATACCTCGTTCTAGCCTCCCAAAAATACGTCTATGTTCCCGTTGATGAATAGGGTATCTGGTTCAATGCTACAATTTCCCAATATTTTTTTTCTCAAAGAGCAACCTTTTTACTTTTAATAACCGCTAGTGAAACCTTTTTTCGATGATTTCTACTCACGCTGGATTTAAATGAAAAAAAAAAAAAATCTTCACATTTTTTTTGATATTTGATAAAAAAAAAAAATATAAAATATGGAAAAAGTGGAAAGTTTCCTTTGCAGGCTTCAAAAGTAGAGTCTAAAGATTAACCAGGAATTTTTTCAGATTTTTCTATAAATAATTGAGAGTGTAGTAGCGCGACAGGCAAAAACGACCCACGACATGGACCGAAGGTGCCAAAAAACACGACATGGACGGAGGGTTAATAATACACATATTTTTTATATTTTCATTGAATTATCTTTATTTACCATTTATATACGAGGGTGGTCTGAAAAGTTTCCGACCTAACACAGATACAAGACATTTTTTCTTAATTTTTTTTTTTTTATTTCTCAACATAGTCTCCTTGCAATTCTACATACTTCTCCCAGCGATGCTCACATCTCTTTAACCCATCCAAATAGTACTCGGCGTTTTTCTCTGCAAAATCACTGTTCACGAAGGTAAATACCTCCTCATTTGACGAAAATCTCTGTCCTCCGAGTGCAATTTTCAGATGAGGGAACAAAAAGAAGTCGCTTGGGGCTAGGTCTGGTGAGTAAGGCGGATGATCAAGCAGCTAAAACCGTAATTCATGGATTTTCGCCATGGCAATCGCTGAGGTGTGAGACGGCGCGTTGTCTTGGTGAAACAGAATTTTCTTTTTCTGCAAATGTGGACGTTTTTCCGCAAGTTCTGCCTTCAGCTTGTCAATTAATGATGCGTAGTATGCTCCTGTAATGGTTTTTCCTTTTTGAAGATAATCGATTAAAATAACTCCATGACAATCCCAAAAAACAGTCGCCATCACTTTCCCAGCCGAAAAAACAGTTTTTGCTTTTTTTTAAACCGGTTCCCCCTTTGCAGTCCACTGTTTTGACTGTATTTTTGTTTCGGGCGTATAATGGTGTATCCAAGTTTCATCTACAGTAATTAATCGGCGCCAAAACTCGGATTTATTGCGCCTAAACTGCGCCAATAGAGCGTTGGAAATGTTCATTCGAACACGTTTTTGGTGTAACATGAGCAAACGCGGCACCCAACGTGCGGACAGCTTTCTCATGCCTAAATCTTGATTTAATATGCAGCAAACACGTTCTTTGGACATGTTCATAACCTCTGCTATCTCTCTCACTTTAATTCGGCGGTCTTCTAGCACCATTTGGTGAACTTTGGCGATGTTATCGTCAGTGGTTGCAGTTTTTGGACGTCCCGAACGTTCATCGTCTCCCAAGCTCTCACGGCCACGTTTGAATTCAGCTGCCTAAAATTTCACTGTAGTAAATGATGGTGCAGAGTCCCCATACACAGAGTTCAACTCATTTTTGATTTGCGTAGGCGTATTGCCTTTCAAAAACAAAAATTTAATGACAGCTCGATACTCAATTTTGTCCATTTTACAACAATACTCACATCGACTCACTCAAACGACTGTCAACTAACAACTGAGCATCCAAAATGACTTAAACTTTGGTGAGCAACTGTCAACAGATGAACAACGAACTTCGCTAGCTTTTATTGACGAGTGCTGCTATCTTCACGTTGAGGTCGGAAACTTTTCAAAACACCCTCGTATAATATAAACCAATTAAATGCAATAATTCATACAGTTATAACACAATTAGGTTCGTTAAAAATCTAATCGGTATTAAATACGTCTAATTATAACTAAAATATACGATTAAACTATAATTCATAATTTTCGTATTGAGATATATGCTATCTCTAATTGAAAGTAATTTTAATTAAGACCAATTCAAGCCGTATTATATACCATTTCAATTAAGATCATTTCAAGACACTTAGAAATCGTTTGCACTTAGAATAATTATTCAACTGTGCGATTAAAAATTATTCAGTACGATTTTATATTTAACAATAAATCCACATTAAAAACTATTTTAATTAAGACCAATTCAAGCCAATAAACAATCTTTTGCATTTAGAATAACTATATCTACTGCGCAATTAAAAACGATTAATCACAATTACATATTCAGCAATAAATCTTTTTTTAAAACTGTTTCAATCAAGACAAATTCAAGCCAATAAACAATGTTTTGCATTAGAAAAATTATATTCACTGCGCAATTAAAAACGAATCATCACAATTTCATTTTCAGCAGCAAATCTGCATTAAAAACCACTTTAATTAAGACCGATTCAAGTTAATTATTAATCTTTTGCATTTAAAACAATTACATTCATTGAACAATTAAAAACGATTAATCACAATTTCATATTCAACAATAAATCCGCAATTAATACAATTTTGATTGAGACCAATACAAACTGATTATTTTGCATTTAAAACAATTATATCCACTTCACAATTAAAAACGATTGAGCACAATTTCATATTCAGCAATATATCCAAATTGAATACCATTTTAATTAAGACCAATACAAACTGATTATTAATCTTTTGTATTTAGAACAATTATATCCATTGATTAATTAAGAATGATTGATCACAATTTTAATTTAGAAAAAAATCCGCATTGAAACCAATTTCAAATGAGTCCAATTTGAATCGATTTAGTGAATCATTTATTTATTATTATATACAATACAAAACAATTTTAAAAAATCGAAAAATTGTAATTGCAATTACATTAGATTTAATCCAATTAAAAATTATAAAAAGTTAATTGTGGTTTCAATTTGTACAATTAAACACAATTAGATCCAATTCAAATCTAATAGGTATTTATTGGTTTAAAATGGTCATTCTTAGCAGGGGTACTTTTCGACAGTGAGGATACTTGATTAGTGGCAAAGCTAAAAAAAATCCACGAGGGTTTTTGTTTATTTATTTTTATTTAATTTTAATTTTTTTTAACTTTTATTTATTTATTCATTGAACGATACATGTTCACTCTTCTTGATAAATGCATGAAAATAATTTTTAACGATTTTCTTGTGAGTCATATTATTTCTGTGAACTATCTTGAATTGGTAATAATCTTGCTGCCGAGAAAATCGTTAAAAAATAGATTTCATTTTTTTGTTTATTGAATGATATTTTAATTTATTTATTCATTGATTGATTTATTTTATTATTCATAACATTTTAACATTGATAATTTGAGTTTTTACAAAAGACTTCATATAGATTTTTTCATAATTTTTCCTGTAAATTGCTGCGTACAGTTTTTCAAAATTTTAAAATTTTTTGTAATTTATTTGAATATTTTTTTATAAGCAATTGTAAATGGCCGAAAAAAAACACAATAAACTTTTTTTCCTATGCTACTGATCAAATATTTTAATATCACCTGGCATAGATTCAAAGATTGAAAAAGACATGAAATTTTTTATCAAATTGATACTACTCAATTTTCATTCCATATTTTTTTATAAATGTTACAAGGTTTTTATAAAAGAGAAAAAAACGATTTCAAAGAAATAACATTCGTTTTTAAGAAACTTTTGTAAAACAAATTTACACATTGTACAGTCGTTAGAATTCTTATTTTTCTTTTAACATGAATGCATAAACCTTATTTTCTTTCAAAGTATACAAAGTATAAAATATAATGGTAAAATCCATATTGTACACGCATTAATTTAACTTCAGAGCAAAAACCTAAAATAAATATTTGGAAAATAACACTTCTCGAAAATTCTTACATTATAATATACATATTATTTCGTTTGTCGCGTACACCACGCTTCAACTTTCTTTCATTCTTTTGGGTTTTTTCCTCGCATAGAACCTTTCCTCTAACGTTTTATTACTTTTGTGACTTGGACAAGCAAGCGCTCGAGCGTAGAATTACGGTCCTGCTATCCTTCGGTATTTTCGGGCATATGCAACACAGATGCAGCTTTAGTTTTTACTAAAACAAAGCATTACTGTTCTTTACCCCTACCATCCTTTTCCGAGGTAATGATTCAACTGACAAAATGTAAGAAAGGTCAGTCTACGTTGTAGAGTCGACCGGTCACGATCACATTCTTTGCATTTACGCGAGCTCCAAATTCATAATTCACATACTATACTACATTGATCACACTTTAAAACATTAAATCATTGTTTATACAAATAACGTAAATTTCAAGGGTTTTTTTATGCCTTCGGGCTTTTTCCCAACAATATTTAAAATCAATTGAATAAATTAAATCTATATTTTTAACGTAAATTCAGTGCCTACTTATTTTTTACCTAACCACGAGATCTTCTCCATGTTGGAGTAGGTTTCGACCATACACACATCTTTTGAGTAGCTCTTATAAATAAAAATTTTCAGATTACTGCAGTATCTTATTTAACAATTTCGAGTATAAAAAGTGATGCTAATAACTCACTGTTTATTTTATTCATTTCAGATTGAAAGATAAAAATCAATCCTTTAAATGTTTTAAACATTTTATTAGCGTATTTTCAAGCGTTGCAAATACTAAATAGCGTAACAAATTATCATGTAATGCAGCTGGCAAAAAAAATAAAATATATTTTATTAGATGCGAGAAGTGAATTTAATGATGAAGAAATGATAACTGATGAAACTTTGGATTTTCAAAAAGATTATAAAGATCATAATGCAAAAGATAATGAAGTGGATTTTATATGTATAGCAAGAGAGTAGTAGAAGAAGTAGTAGAGAGCAAGTAGAATTTTGGAGAAGTGGTAAAAAAAAGTAAAATTCAAGGGGGGACAACCATTTAGAACCTTCAAAGAATCGAATTTTTTTTTTTTTTTGCTTTAGAAGTTACTTTTATGTCTAGAATCCGAAAAAATTCATGACTTCGGCCAAAACTCAAAACTCCCGAAGATAGAGCCAATTTCCGAGACCCCCGTCTATTCACTCCGAGAGCCGAGCGCAGGTATACGAACTAAAGAGCAGCGGGGATTAAACAGCAACACCATAAAGCACCCCCTGATGTACAAAAGCATATTTTACCCATATTCAACGATTTGAGTAGTGACGAGTTATTAAGCAGGTGCTTAGGAGACCACACGCAGAACGCCAATAAAAGTTTCAATGCGACTATCTGGCGTTTGGCTCCAAAACACCTTCATTGCGGCTTCAAAATAGTTGAAATTGCGAGCTGCAAATCGGCAAGCAAGCTATGAATTATGCTAGCAAAGTCGATGAGCATCAAATTGTTCGGCAAGACAGGCGCAGCCTTTCCTCGACGAGAGAGGCTCGAAAGGCGCGAAAAGAGTAGACGATGGAGCAAAATGCCTTTTTTGAAGAAACTGAAAGCCTGCTGTATAGAGCTGGCATAGCAGATTATTCCGTAAGTAGCTTTATCAAACACTTTTCCGTTACCAAAACTTTGAACACGTTTTTCTCGAAACATTTTTTTTTCACTTTTTTTTTCGGTGCCAACGATTGCTCAGAGACTATTTAACCGATTAGGCCAAAATTTTGCACAAGTTTTCATAACATATGAGACCACTTGGTAAATCTAAAAATATTAAAAATTTCTCAAAATTAACATTTTTTTTATCAGCGAAGAAAAAAATTTTTTTCGAAAATATTGACTTTTTTTATTTTATGTCTGCCATTTCTACAATTCTTAACTTATTATCAAAAAATTAGGTTTACCGAGTGACTATAGGCATATACTGACCGCATTCTTTTGCGTTTCTGTTTCAGATCATTTTTCACGGCGCTACACTTGGCACTGTAAAAAATGCCTCCGCGACCATGTGGGTTCATCATGCTATATCTCCATCAATTTTCAATATTTTTTTATTACTAAAAATGGAAAATACTCGTTAAAATAGGTATAATAAACTGTAAAAATTTCAAAAAGATCCATCCATTTCTTCCCCTTCAAAAAAATTCCGAAAAAACTGCTCCATTTCGAGGTTCTAAATGGTTGCTCCCACTTAAAACTAATCGATTGTTATACATCAGGATAGGCTTAAAATTAAAAATATTATAGGATCGCGCGAAAGAGGAAGTAAGGACAATTTTTGATAAAAACAATGGAAAATTAGATATAAAAGATATCAAAGAATTTAATTACCTCGATCGATGCATTAAAGAATGTTTACGATTATATCCAGTTGTATCGACGATTTTTCGTTATACACAGCGTGTCCCATGGAAAACGGAACTTTTTCGAAATAAAGACGAAAACTCAATATTCCGGCAAATCTCATTTATTTTATTCAAAATAGTCTCCTTTCGCATCAATACAACGTTTTGCACGATCAATTAACATATCGAATGAGTTTTTATCCATCGACTTTAGTATGTCGGTCGTCGCTCTTTGGATGGCCTCTACGTCGGCATAACGTTTTCCTTTCATAGGCAAATGCAATTTGGAGAACAAGTAGAAGTCGCACCGAGCCAAATCCGGCGAGTACGGTGAATAGTTGATGGTTAAAATGGAATTTTTGATCAAAAAATCCGTGATCAAGTTCGATCGATGAGACGGGGCATTATCATGCAACAAACGCCAGCTCTCTTTTTCACGGTATTGTGGCCGCACACGACGAATACGGCTGAGCAAACGCTTCATAACACCAAGATAAAACACAGCAGTAATCGTTTGACCAGGTGGAACGAATTCACGATGAATAATGCCCTCCGAATCGTAGAAACAAATCAACATTGTCTTCACTTTTAACTTTTCAAGACGACTTTTTTTCGGATTGGGCTCGGTTGGGTGCTTCCATTCAGCACTTTGACGCTTGGTTTCGGGATCATATTGAATACACCATGTCTCGTCACCAGTCACAATTGAATATTTCAAGTTTGGGTCCTTTTTTGACTCTTTAATCAAATCCTTACAATGTTGAATTCGGAGCAATTTTTCGTAGTCGGTCAATTTGTGTGGAACAAAGCGTGCACACACCTTCCGTAGATTCAAATGATCGGTCAAAATGCGATGAATTGAATTTTTGGACATATTCAATTCCATTTCCATGTATCGCAATGAAGATTTTGGCTCATTTTTTATAAATTCACGCACTTTTTCAATGTTACTTTGAGTAACCACGGTATTCGAAGGACCTGGATGTTCGTCGTCCTGAATGTCTTCACGACCTTCCTGGAACCGCTTATACCACTCATAAACTCTGGTACGGGATAGGCAATTATCGCCATAAACTTGTTTCAGCAAATTATGCGTCTCAGTAAAGGATTTACCGAGTTTAAAACAGAACTTAATATTTGCTCTTTGTTCGAAGTTCATTTTTCAACCGATGCCACAAACACACTGTCACTTTGAGCGCGATATTTTGGTTTCCATTGAACCAAATGTCATACAATTTTGACAGGATGTCAGTTAAGAATAGACCTTTCCATTGCTAACATCCACCAATAGGTGGCGCCAATATAAATCGATGTTTTGAAAAAGTTCCGTTTTCCATAGGACACACTGTGTACATCTAGCGACTTGCAATTAAGTAAAGCTTATCATTATACGATTGCTCAATTAAAATGTTTGTAATCGATATTTAATAACCTTAAATTTAAAAAGATGTACTCGTTCCTGCTGGATCTCACATTGTAGTGCACATATACGAGGGCGGTTCAAACATGATGGAGACAAACGCTGTAGATGGCGCGCATGTATGTTTTGAAGGTCGTGGCTTGAGTATGTGATAGCTGGGTCCCTTACGAACAGTGTGGCATAGTTTTCCTCGAGAGTGCATGTTTTACGCACGTGCTACGACCATGAGTGAACGTCAAGTGCCGACCGCCGTTGCGCAACGTATTGTCATTCGTTTTTTAGTGTGGGAAGGCGTTAACACGGAAATTTTTCTGCGTTTGCGAAATCAGTTCGGTAGTGAGTGCCTGAGTAGGGCTGCTGTGTTTAAATGAGCCAAAGCATTCAAGGATGGTCGCGAAACCGTCGAGAATGAGCCGCATGATCGTCGACCGCGAACCAGCATCACACCAGAAAACATTTGCCGCGTAAAACAACTCATTTTGGAGGACCGTAGGATGAATGTTCGAGACATTTCGGCTGAACTCGGCACCAGTATTGGTAGTGTAGAGTCTATCATCCACGAACACCTTCAATATCGCAAAATAACGGCGCGATGGGTTCCTAAACTGTTGAATTTCGAGAAAAAATTCACGCGGTTGGAAGTTTGTCGCCGCTTGCTGACGCGATACGAGGTGGAGGGGGACGATTTTTTAACGCAAATCTTCACTACAGAAGAGACATGGGTACACTATTACACTCCCGAAAGCAAGGTGTCGTCTAAAAAGTGGAGAAAAAAGGAGGAAGGGGCGCCAGTCAAAGCGAAGACAACCAGGTCCGCGGGTAAGGTTATGTGTACTGTGTTCTGGGACCGGCGGGGCGTGCTGTACGTCGATTTCCTGCGCACCCAACGTTCCATCAATGCTGCATACTACTCTAACTTTCTGAAAACACACGTGAAACTCGCTTATCGCTCGAAACGGAGAAGCATTCCAGCACAAAGTGCGATTCTTCTCCAGGATAACGCGCACCCTCATACCGCGCATCTCACGCTCGATACAATATCGAAATTGGGGTGGGAGGTACTGGAACACCCCCCTACAGTCCGGATTTATCACCCTGCGACTACCACATGTTTGGACCACTGAAAGAAGCCCTCGGAGGTCAAAGATTCAACACCGACGACGAGGTAGAGGAGTTCGTGCACACATGGCTGTCCGAGTTGCCCAAGGAATTCTTCGATACCGGCATCAAAAAGCTTCCGAAAAGGTGGACAAAATGCGTAACTCGTAAGGGGGAGTACCTAGAAAAACTGTAAATGTTTGTAAATTTTTTCGATAGTAAATAAACGTGTTAGAGCATTTGTCTCGATCATATTTGAACCGCCCTCGTACGATACTCACAGAGATGAAAATGATTGGCCAGATCCGGATAAATTCGATCCAGATAGATTTCTTCCGGAAAATGTGGTAAATCGACATCCTTTTGCTTACATACCATTTAGTGCTGGGTCACGAAATTGCATTGGTAAATTTTCAGTTAGAAAATTTCTTTTACTCGTTAATTTTCTTGATATCGAGTCCCAAAAGTACCCGACCTGATTTATGAATACAGGTAGTTTTAAAAAAACAATTACTGCGATTGACAATACCACCTTTCAACAACTTAATGTGGAAAATTCATAACGGTACGTTTATTATTATTTTTTTTACAGACATCCAAAGTGAACGCTCTCAGTGAATTTGTAAATATGGAAAAAATGGGGCATCGTTATGTGATACAATACTTTCATTTGAAAGGTCTAAGTCCAACCGATATCAAAGCCGAGTTGGATTCTACTCTGGGGAAGTCTGCTCCTACGTTTACAACGGTCAAATATTGGGTAGCTGAGTTTAAGCAAGGTCGTACGAGCTGCCAAGATGATCACCGCAGTGGTCGACCAAGTGAGGTCACTACGTCAGAAAATGTGAAGAAAATCCACAAAATGGTATTGGATGACCGTGGACTAAAAGTGCGCGAGATAGCAGACATGACAGGCATTTCAAAAAGTGCTGTGCATCGCATTTTGACCGAAAATTTGGACATGAGAAAGCTGTGCGCAAGATGGGTGCCGCGTTTGCTCACAATGGAGCACAAACAGCAATGTGAGGATGTTTCCATCGAGTGTTTGACAATGTTTCGCAGCAATAAAGCCGAGTTTTCGCGTCGATTTATAACCATGGACGAAACATGGGTCCATCATTTTACACCTGAGACCAAGGAGCAGTCAAAGCAGTGGACTAAAAAGGGAGAACCGGCTCCAAAGAAAGCAAAGACAGTTCAGTCAGCTGGCAAGGTCATGGCATTCGTTTTCTGGGATGCGCGTGGAATAATATTTATTGATTATCTCGAAAAAGAAAAAACAATTAACGGCGCATATTATGCAGCCTTATTGTAGTGTTTGAGTGATGAAATCAAGAAAAAACGGCCCCATCTGACGAAAAAGAAAGTGTTGTTTCATCACGACAACGCACCAGTCCACACGTGCGTCATTGCGATGGTTAAAATCAATGAGTTGAAGTTCGAATTGCTTCCTCACGCACCCTATTCGCCAGATCTGGCTCCCTCGGATTATTTTCTTTTTCCGAATTTGAAAAAATGGCTCGGCGGCAAAAGATTTGCCAACAATGAAGAGGTAGAGTCTGCGGTTAATAGTTATTTTGAGGAGCTTGACGGTTCCTACTATAAAGCGGGTATCGAAGCTATTGAACATCCTTGGGAAAAGTGTATCGAACTGAAAGGAGAATATGTTGAAAAATAAAAAACATTTTCGCAATTTTTTTACTAGTTTCTTTGTCGGGTCGGGTACTTTTGGGACTGCCCTCGTATGTATATAAAAAAATAAAATTATTTAAATTAAGCTTTGGCATTAAAAACAGATAATAATTTTCAGGTCGAAAATTCGCCATGATAGAACTGAAATCAATAATAGCTCGTATATTACAATATATAATTTTTATTTAGAACCCATCGATCGATGTTTGATTATCAAGTTAACGGCCGATCTTGTGATAAGACCATTTAATCCAGTCTTTGCAAAGTTCGTAAGAATAAATAAATAATTGATAGTATAAAATATTACAGGCATCTAAGAATTTAATTTAATTTTAAAAATATTTAATTTAATTTTTTAATATTTACTATTTTTTGATAATTTTTTTTGAGAACATAAAAAGAAAAAACTGCAAAAAATAAATAATACTATTCTTACCAATGTATTAAATGCATTTTAACGATAATAATTCCGATCAAAGCGTTTTTAAGTTTCACGCCGAATTATTACTATAAGCGTATTTAAGTTTTTATTATCATCAATCTTTTGTAATATAAACGTATGTCCACGCGATAAAAACGATAAAATCTGATTTTAAAATCACAAAAATAATTGGAAAAGTTATTGGTAAAAACAATTAGCTTCTATTGTATTTTAACGTATATTATATTCTAGTTAAAAATCTATTTTTTAATAATTAATAATGTTTTCAATGTAATGTACTGCAACGGTTCGTTTCATGGTATATCGATTTTGAATCGATATTCATTGCGCGCTAAAATCAGTGGCGGCAGTACCTCACTGCCTATTGTTTCGGCAGGACCGTGCGATAACCGGGCAAATATAAGCACGTGGAAATTTTATGTACTTTTGAATTAACAAATGCTAATTATGCTTATAGGGCAATAGAATAACAAATATATATATATATATATATATATATATATATATATATATATTCATGATCTAGAATTTTTTGTGAAAAGAATAGATATCAAAAGTAATTAAATTTAAGTCAGAAAGTTAAACTATCGATATTGTATGAGAATCAATACGAGGGCCGATATTGCAGTTACCGACTTTTCCACAAGGATAACACGCGACTTTGAAATAAACATGTATGAATAAACAATTATTTTACAGAAAATAATAATAAAAATAAGTAAATTGTTGCAATCACAGTTTATATTAATTAAAATTTTCAGAAAAAGACTCGAAAAATGCTTTAAAAGTGATTATCTAAAATTTGGAAAACACATTAAATTTTGAATAATTTGCGCACGCCGACTTTACAACCTGCGGTAGCCAACCGTAAATTTACTTATTTTATAATTAAATTTTCTCTCTTTTTATAATAGAAATTAAAAACGAAATTTAATAAGAAAAATTTATATATATTAGAAGTGTCAAGTGCAACCAATGTCTTTATAATTTAAAATAAATATCTTCCATAAATGAAATATAAAAGTCATGTAAATAATAAATGATAGAGTACGCCCTGCGCAATTTAGTATGTAAATAGTAGGTAAATAGTTTAACGCGTTCGAGCCGCCTAATTTAAAACTGAAGGTGGGAAACCCTCGCTTGGCCTATATAAGGCAAAGTTTAAGCTAGAGCAGGGACTCATTCCTTCGCCGAAGTCTCCTAAGGAACAGGCCAGGGTGAGTCTAGGGAACAGCTCCCTCTTTCAATCCCATTGTGGGTTGATCGGTTGTTTCCTGCAATCTATCTTCGGGTTGCGAATTGTGCGAAAGCACTTTATCTTCGTCTTTCCTACTCTGGAGAGCACCAATTTACGGGACCTTACGGTTCCACAATCCCAAGCGGGTTGTCCGTAAATAACGCGCTCATTGGAAATCCCACTGTTTCTTATGGTTCCGTTCCATAAACACCCTCAATATTGAGAGTCAGAGCATCTTTCGAGAGTGCTCACGGTAGTAGTATAGTTAGTGTGCGGAACGCTAATTGCGAAGATTGGTATAAGAAAGAGGTTTGTATAAAATATACAGTCAAGGTACTTAATGCAGAATACCGTCCGAGGATTCTGGACATGAAGTGATTGAATTCCTAGCGTGGGGGAATGTAGCGAATTATTGTTTATTTTACATATCTATCCATAGGTAGAGATATGTCATAAATATATATAGATGAATGTATACGAATAGTTTTTATATGTATACGTATATTTTTAAGTGTTCTCTATTAAAGATTTTATAAGTGATATCAACTCGCATTATTTCATCCTTCCACGTCCACTTGTGTCCGTATAAAAATTAAACAACGTCGTAAAACCGAACGTTGCAGTACTTAGTAATTTATATACATTCTAATGTATGCAGTAATATTTATATTTTGTAATTGGCATATAGGTGGTATTTGTATAATTTTTATAACTTAATTGTTGCTCATGATGTTTTCTTGCAATATGTACATTTTTTTTTTTTTTTGTAATTTAAATTGATATGATTAGTAAAAAATAAAAATGGTAAACGATAACATTCGTTATTTGAAATTATTTATTAACCAGTAGACTACATTTCGCGATGTAATATTACAATTATATATATATATATATATATATATATATATATATATATATATATTTATTTATTTATTTATTTATTTATTTATTTATCTATTTATTTATTTATTATTTATAATTTAATTTACAGTACTTGGAAAAATACACGAATTTTCAGTGCAGGTCAGACAGCGAAGTACACTTTCTACTAAATTTTTTTTATTTTATTCGGTTCTCTTTGTTTCTTTATAAGCGTGTACAACGAAATGTCAAGTCTCGGAAGAATCGTTATTATAAGCCAGCATTTTTTGATATTTTTCTTTTTATTATTTTTTTATTTTTTTTTGTTTGTCTTTTATAATCGCGTTTCTTCCATCAGCTACTCAAGTAGAAATCTTATATATTGTTATCGTGTTCTTTGTTTTTTTTCTTTTTCTTTATAATATATGGATAACTTCAACGTTTGAAAAAAGAAAACTGACTTTTACAATTCATATGTGTGTGTACGTGCGAGTATGTGTCATTCACAAAATAATTTATTACAACAATAAATTTTTTTTTTCTAGTTGCCACTGTCATATATTATTTATTTATTATTATTTTTTTTTTGTGTAAAAAATCTCTTTAGATTGCCAAGGAAATTTATTAATTTATAACTATAAAAAAGTTTCTACAGTCTACTTCTTGAGCAAATCACAGCTGAGGCTGAGGTACTCCCACTACTCGACTGCGAGCTTCGATGGCGCGGGTTTGTTTTGATATTTTATGACTGGAGAAATTTCGTTTCGCACTCTCTGAGTAATTCGCCCGCGTACTTCTACTTTTAAATATATACGAAACCACAATGATCATGCATTGTGATATCTTTTAATAATGTTGATTATTAATATTAATTAAGAATTAATATTGAGATCTAATGAGATCAATTATTAATTTTATAAACTATATTATGTGAATGTGTACTTATTGTCTAATTTATTATTTGCGCAATAACTTTCTTTATGATTTGGACGTTAAATTAAATATATGTATATTTAAATGATATTAAAAATGCGATTTTCTGATAAAAAATAAAAAAGTTTATAATAATTTATCATAAATTCATATAATATAGTTTATAAAATTAATAATTGATCTTATTAGATCACAATATTAGTTCTCAATTAATATTAATAATAAACATTATTAAAAAATGTCGCATCGCATGATCATTGTCCTTTTATATATGTTTAAAAGCAGAAACATGCAGGCGAATTACTTAGAGAGCGTAAAACGAAATTCCTTCTGTCAAAACATCAAAACAAACCCGCGCCGTCGAAGCTCGCAGTCGAGTAGTGGGGGTACCTCAACCTGGGGAAGGTGCGAATTACTCAAAGAGCAGATTGTATAATTTACAATCGATGCGTGTAGTAAACATTTTACATTTTTATTTATTATTCTTTAGGTCATATATTATGTAATATTTTAAATAATTATTTATAATAATCATTTACAATATTACATGGTATTATAAATTATCATTATTATTTTTATAAATTATAGAAATTTTATATAATTATAAATTGCATCTCATCAAATACATATATAATTTATGTGATTATTATAAATAATCATTGCTTTCAAGAGCTTTCTGTAAGACACTGCTATATTCCTGCATCGTATTCTATTGTTTCTCCTATTTTATTTTATTTATTTTTTTTTTGTCTTATTTCTTTTGTTTATTCTTCGTATTTTTTTTTTTTTTTTTTTTTGTCTTATTTCTTTTGTTTATTCTTCGTATTTTTTTTTTTTTTTTTGCTTTTTATTAAATCTCTCACATGTTTCATTAATAAGGCGAACATACCAAAGCAGTCATTTCTCGCTCGGAATACATATATATGCATAGAACACATTGCCTTTTTTTAGCAGCTTATATATTAATAAATAAATACGTCCTAAATCCCTAATAAATCATTAGAATTTTTTTTCTTGTCGCATTTATTATCTCCGTTTTTGTTTTTCTGCTACTTGGCTACCAATTATACAATTAATCATTTCTCTCTCCCTCTCCCTCCCCCCTCTCCCTCTCCCTCCCTCCCTCCCTCTCTCTCTCTCTCTCTCTCTCTCTCTCTCTCTCTCTCTCTCTCTCTCTTCCTTTCTCTCCTTGTCGTACTCTCTTTTACTAAAGAGATCATACTTGGTACGAAAGTTCCATTCATGTTGGTGCTCAAGGTTTCTGCACTTTGTTCATATATATTATGTACTTGTCGACCGTTTATAATACATATCTATAGATATATTATCAGACACATTTTGTTTCTCTTCTTGCAAGTCAAAATTTTAATTTTCAATTATACTTTTTTGACACTTTAAATTTCATGTAAATTTAAAATATTCAATTTACAATATTGTTGAAAGTAAGAACGATTTTCTTAATGGCAATATAGTAGAAAAAAGTGGAAGTTTATCTCTAAACTTTCATATTTGTATTTGCACAGGTTTCTTTATTTTACATCTTCAATGATAATTAATAGCGTTAAACAAAATTTTTTTAATGATTGCTTTGTCTTAATTAATATTTTATTTCTACTTCATCGTACAGAGTTAGTTATGGTTTTTTTTTACCATCATTAGAAAGAGTCTATTAACACATCTGATCTATCATATAAAAATGCTTAATTACACGAATTTATTTTTAATCATACATTAAAACAATATTGAATAAGTCATTGAGTAATCTTTAAAATAATATATATTTATACGTGACTCACAATTATATTTTATAATTTGTTATAATTTATAAAATCTCACCCGTTAAAAATTTAAATTGCCAATGTACAGCATTTCAGAAATTTTCATCTTTTTCTTTTCTTTTTATAAAACATTTACAATATCAAAAAGAAAAACAAAAGGCCAATATTTCTTTTTTTATATCAATAATTTTAATCTTATAAGGCAAAAAAAAAATACTGCCAATAAACTTGCCAGATAAAGTTTACACATTTTCTTCCTACTCAATTAACGATTCAATGAAATATTGCATTTACAAAATCTATCTTAGCACAAATATCATTTTTCTTTTTTGTTTCATTTTTTTTCGCTATATTTAAACACAATTCTTAATAGCTTGGTCGAGTCATATTGTACGAGATTAGCTTATTACAGCCTGTATTAGTTAGCATCGCATATTTTCTTTTGTTTTTTCCTTTCCTTATTCTTATATACTTTGACTATATATGCATAAATTGCAATTTATGAAATATTACGATACTTTATAATACCAACGCATAAATGATTAACGCATTGATCCAATTTTTTAAATAATACACGATGAGTTAAAAAATATACTCAAATCATATTATATAATTGTATATGGTCCTTGAGTTTGTAAAAAAAGCTTTAGTTAATTATTCGAAAATTTGTGGTGCATAAGAATTTATAAATACTTGACTTTTATTAGCTTTAATATCATTAAAGTAAATTGAAATTAAAATTGTAATAATTTTCTTTTAATACAGCTACATTCAAACTTGTTAATAAAACTAATGTAAATCAATAAAATTGCTCTTCTCTCTAATTATTTCGAAAAAAAAATTTTATGTTTGGTTATATAAAATTATATATAATTAGTATAATTTAAATTATATATAAATTTTATAAAAACGTACAAAAATTGGTAGAAAAATCGGACCATATAAGTCAAGTATTTTCGAATTTCATGCTTTATTAGTAATATCAATTTTTATGTATTATATAAAAACGCAGATATTGCAAAATTCTGATAAGATAATAAAATAAAAAAGTCATAATCGTAATTTTTTTCAAAAGAACGATGAACATTGTTAATTAGGATACTAATAGAAAAAAAAAACTAGTTTTTTCTAGGTCAAACATAAATTTGTAGCAGTATAATATAAAAAAAGAAAAAAGAAAATTATATAGCTTAGACTAGCACTGTTGGTGACTGAACGCTATTACACAATGTTAATGATTTATTTAATTAATTAATTAATTATATTAATTATAGCTGCCGAGTATTCACATATAAAATAATTAAATTATAATTATCAACAATTCATTACAAATGCTAATATATATTTATATATATTTATTTATAATATATTACTATCCTAAAACTTTCAAAAAAGAGAAAAACGTTTTTCAGAATCGTCTTGGAAGCATTTTTTTGAACTCTTATCTCTATACCTTACTCTCTTTCACTTATTTTCTCGTACGTTTGTGTCGCTTAACATTTAAGTACGCGTTTCATTAGCACCGCAGTTTTTCTTTCTTTTTTTTTTGTCTTCGCGTAAAATGAGAAGAATCGAGTGTTATTTTAATTTTTCGTCTTCGTATATGTATGTATATATACTTTTCAAAGAAATTTTTATGAATCGGTCGTTAAGGCAATCAACCTTAAACTCGCTTCTCTAATTCCACTTAAATTTTTCACACATTATTTGCAGTACATAATTCTTAATAGAATTGAAAATTGAGAAAGCTATCGACGAATTAAATACTTATTTGGCATCAATTATATTTTGCACCATAATTTTAAAATTACTTAATGCTTATTTTTGACACACGTTACTGCATTTTGAAACTTAGTCTACTAAAAATTATTAATAATTTCGTTAAAATCAAAAAATTGAAAATAATTCTACGCAAAGTAATAATTTTTAAACAGTATTTCAATCGTAGAAAGCTTTCTTTCTTTTAAATATCTGTTACTGAGAGCAAATTACGATTCATCGAACGTATTCCGAATAAAAATCTTTATGAACCTGCTTTCTATTCATTTATAATTTATTTGTATTTTCCGCGGGCGATTAATTATCACATAATAAATTAGTTACGCATAAGTTTTACAAATTTAATAACCAAAATAAGTTGTTAAAATATCTTAATGTTAAAATAAAGTTTGAAAGACTATAATTATAATTGTAATATTATAAATTCTAAAAATTAATGTATTGAAAAATGTTTGTGATTCAGATCCAAAATTCCTCTCGAGTACTAATATGCATTAGGTAAAATTTAATTACTATTTAATCGCCGTCGTTAATGCGATAACTGTAATTAGGCAATGTTCATTAAATTTCTTCAATAAATCGTAGTCTATTTTCAAACCGCCTTGACTCCCGAAATGATAATAATAAACTGGCTTTCGAAAAAATTGAACAATAAAATAACGTTAGCTTTATATACATGCATTTTTCATGACGTAGCCTAGAATACTGATGATCACGATGTTCAAAATTCGCAAATACGTTTTTTTACCAATACAGTAAGACAGTTCATGATAAAAACTATTCACATTAAGTTGAGGAAAACAAATATATGCAATTGACGTTATCTATAAGTTATACATACTTTTTATTATTTATTTATTTAATTTTTTTTTTTTTTTTTTTTTTTTTTTGTGAATAATGGTATCCGTTAACAAATTTGGTTCATAAATATACTTTTTATAAAAATGTCTATCAAGAAAAATCCAAACATTAATTAACTATTTACTGATACTGTATGTTAAACGAGTTCCAGTTTCAAATAAATATCTTCTGTGATAATTAATTTTTCTTTTACTAATTTTCAAATATTCCAGAATAATTTTAACAAATTGGCATAAGATAACATCAATTGCAAAAAGACTAAGCACAATGAAGATATAATTACAATAAATGATTTATTTATAAAAAAAAAAGAAAAAAAGTAATATTCATCGTTGTTCGACTATATTTTGATTATTCTCTATATTGCATACAAAAAAATAAATCGCTTACATGACTGAACTAATTGAAGCATCAAGTATGTATAAATATAAATTTCGTATTTATATATGGCAAATCGGTAATGTGAGGACTCGACGATTTTTCTACGCTTCTTACGAATCAATCTTTGCCTTAACGTGTGTATGTACAATGCCGATTTTGCATTACTAAATGTGAGAAATTGCAAAGATTCTTATAATGTTTTACTAGGGATAACAAAAATAGTAATTTTACATTATTATTCCTGTTTTAATAAATCACTTTTTCCCTTGATACAAATCGACGAAAAAATGATCCGAAACTATCCGTATTTATTTTTCGCAAAGTAAAACTTTTGCGAGAACGAAAAATAAATAATTTACAAAAATTGTTGAAAATTTTGAAAAAAATTTTAATTTTATAAGCTTTGACGTTTGACCGAGTCAAAGCGAATGCTAAACATTTTTTTAAAACTCTCCGACATTATCGATGTACAATTCGATCTTTCGCTGTACAACATCGTATTTTACAATGAAAATCAAACGAAAAAAGATTACGGTAAAATTGTTCGCGCGGAACTGCCGTTATCTTTTTTTTTTTTTTTAATCAAGACAATATAAAACGTTTCTCGTTAAATCATCGAGAAAAATTCTTTTCGCGGAAATGTTAGTTATTTTCAATGTAATAATTAATTCTATACAAATGCAAAAAACAGTGCCCAAATGATTTTTCATCATTAAAAATATCATTTGCCTCGCCAAAAATCGATTCATACAATTCGGAATGTAAATACCAAAATTTATTTACGCGAATGGATTAACCTTCGCCAAAGCTAAAGATAATTTCTG
The DNA here is from genome assembly GCA_949987625.1 of Chalcis sispes. Taxonomy (NCBI): domain Eukaryota; kingdom Metazoa; phylum Arthropoda; class Insecta; order Hymenoptera; family Chalcididae; genus Chalcis; species Chalcis sispes. The sequence goes on along the minus strand of OX465098.1, from coordinate 16,674,526 downwards.
AAATCCCTAAGCTTATAATTGCATAGATTGCCCATTGATTGCGCTTTAAAGGCAATGGGAAAGTCATTTGTCACCACAATAATGCAAAATTAACCAGAAACGAATTTTTTACATACAAGTTTTATTATAAAAGATTATTTTTATAAAAAAAATTTAGAAAAATTTGTCATCATGTGTTTGATTGCAATTCATGGTATTAATCATATCATATCAATGTAAGGCCAAATTTTAACTGATATATCTTAAGAATTAAGCATATATATAATTATATTTCGTGGGCAACGAAATAAGTTTCTCATTGTCCTAAAATTGTTATCGGAATGTTAAATCGTTGCATTCCTTTTATTATGTCGGTATTATATATGATTAAAACGAGTCTGCGATGGCTTCAGCGCGTCAAAATCCATCGTAGAAGGCAGTGAATTTGCATTACTTAAGAGAATGCAAAACAAACATGTGATTTTCTGAACGACTTAGCGATAATTAGTTTTCTTATTTTGATTTACAAAATACGCACATTTAATGCAAACAATTACATTTGACGTAATGAAGTCTTTCTAACATATTTATTTATTTTTTTCTTATTTTTTTTTTCTTCGCAAAATTATCAGCAATATTTTCACTATTGTTGAAACCGAACTAATGTGTATACTTTTTAACATTTATTATACTAAAATTTTTAATTTTCAAAGAATCGGTAAAAACACAAACTCGGTCGGTAAAATAGTTAAAAATTCTATCATGAAAAATGCAACAAAATATCGTCTCATCGCAACGAAATCATTCAGTAAATCAGAATATTTTTGCATTCTCTTAAACGATAAAAGCCTCGCGATGAAATCCATTGCATCATCGTCGGCTTAAATGAGCCAGTGCTATGATAAAAATTCCCTCTCAAGTTCGGAAATACTTGGTTTTCGATTGCGACTAATCCGCCGACTGGTTTGAAGCGGACTTGTGATTTCCGTGGTTTGAGGATGTACAAGAATTTCGCGGTCGAAAGTCACAGGAGAAAAACGCACTCGGCTGATCGAAATCTGACTGTCCTTAGCCGAGATGTAACTAGAATCCTCCGAGGTTAACGAATCCGGTGGCGTTGGATTCGTTGGCGTACCTATAAGTATGTGAATTATTTTTTTTTTCGGCTAATATAATTTAAAAAACTATTTTTATTATACGGTAATCAATTTCTATATTACCGACATTATGATAGAACGTGAAATTCAACTATTCCATAAAAGTTTGCAGTGATTGGTTTGATTTATTATTGTAAAAAAAAAAAAAACAAATAAATAATTTCAATTTATATAAATTCTTAATTCACAAATATTTTGATAAAAAATAGGAAGTTGACCAATTATATTAAATAATAAAAAAATCTATACATATTTTAAAATTGTAACAAGGCCGAATTTGTACATGCAATTTTTTTATACTTAATGTGGTAAGCATTACTATTGATACAAAGGCAAAATCAGCAATTTTTAGAATTTTTGTTTGTTTGTCGATTTATCTGTCTGTGAATGCGCAACAGACGAAAATAATTGGGTACACTGAGAGAAATTCTATCGAAAAAATTACTACATTGGATAATATCCTGAGGATATACTTCAAAAATAATCAAATTTCTAATTTATGTAGAAGTTTTGACTAGCTTTCCTATAACATTTATAATTTAGTGTTTCAATTTTTACTATTTAATATAGGATAAATTATAAAAAATAAAATTGACTTATACTGTATTTGAATGTTAAAATTAAATTGAAAAAAAGTTTTTTATATAATGTAGCATATTTTACTATTTTCAGTAGTAAAATTTATGAATACACGTTTAGCTTTTAAAATTTAATAAAAGAAATAGTAAAAATTATAATTCACTAAATAATACACCGCAGTGCGCAACCGTTCATTTGTTCTTCGTGTGAAAACGAATACGTACTTTTTAGGTAACGTATTTTGTTTACTTAAATTATTCAACTTAATAAAATATACGCCAGGTGGCTATATGAATAATGTGCTTTCTCATATGTGACTAGTGATATTCTCGATTAGTATATATACGAGAAATTTTTATATTTTTCATATGCGATAGTTATTATATACGAGGTCTGGCTATTAAATAACGAGACTGCGCGCCTAGAGGGCGCCGTAGAGGGGTGGGGAAAAAACGAGTAGTGCGTTGGGTATCTAGATATCTTGTCTATGCACGTACCAAAACACGTTCTCGTCACTATTATTGTATTTGTGCAGTAGCGGTTTGAAACGAACGTGTTTTTTTCTCGTGCCGAAAACCATGTGTGACGAAAAACAGGAGCAACGTATCAATCTCAAATTTCTCGTTAAATTGAAAAAAACTCCGACTGAATGCTGTAAATTGTTGCAAGAGGCCTATGGGGACAATTCTCTATCTCGTGCGCGTGTTTTTGAGTGGTGTAAGCGCTTCAGTGAGGGCCGAGTGAGCACTGAAGATGACCAACGCCCAGGTCGCCTTGTCACTGTTTCAACTCCGGAAACAGTGACCAAAATCAACCAAATTGTGCGTGCAGATCGTCGAATGAGCATCCGGATGATTGCCGAGGCTGTAAACGCCGATAAAGAAACGGTTAGACAAATTTTACAAAAAAGGTTAAAAAAAGATTCCAGACTGATGAAAAACATTATTACTTGCGACGAAATGTGGATTTTTCAATACGATGTTGAAACAAAGCGCCAATCGATGCATTGGAAGACGCCTGAATCGCCCAAAATCAAAAAAGCAAGGATGTCCAAATCAAAATTCAAGGCAATGTTGATCGTTTTTTTCGACATTAACGGTATCGTAATGACTGAATGGGTTCCAGAGGGTCAGACTGTCAACCAGACTTACTATTTGTCAGTTTTGGCAACACTGCGAAAACGAGTTCGTAAGAAACGGCCCGAGTTGTGGAAGAACAACTCGTGGATTTTGCACCAGGACAACGCACCTGCCCATAACGCGCTATCTGTGAAGCAGTATTTGGCCGATAAGCGCACTCCAGTGCTCGAACACGCGCCGTACTCGCCAGATTTGGCACCGTGCGACTTTTTTTTGTTTCCGAAGATAAAATCTGCTTTGAAAGGGACCCGATTTGAGTCGATGGAAGCGGTAAAGCAAAAGACGGCAGAGCTCCTAAAGGCCCTCACCAAAGAAGACTTCCAGCACGGCTTCGATCAATGGAAAAAACGTATGGAAAGATAGAACGTGTGTGGCGAGGGAAGGGGAGTATATTAAAGGGGAGCATTCGAATGTAGAATAATTTTTATAAAAAAACCCTTTTTCGTAACCAGTCTCGTTATTTAATAGCCAGACCTCGTATGTGTATGCGATAGCGATTGCGAATGCAAAAGTATTAATATGTAGCAAGCGGTTAATTCTTAATCAAATATAAATAATAAGAAAAATTGAAAACAGAAAAACCTGAAACAGATGTTCTCTAGGTAAAGCAAAAAAAAAATTTTTTTCGTTTTCCTTAAAAAATAAATATTTAATGTATTAAAAAATTAAAATTTACTGCTTGAAAATAGTAAAAATTATATTAAAATTTAGTATAATTTCTCAATTTATTGTAGCAAATTTCAGTATTAAAAATAATAAAAATTAATTCGAGGTTAAGTAATATTTCTAAATCCACCGTAGCAAATTTTACTATTTTTTTTTTTTTGTAAATCCTACTTTTTAAAAAGTAAGTCCTCGCTATACTATTGAAAAATAGTAAAAGATCCTATTTTTATTGTAAAAATTACTATGGAATTTCTCTTAGTGTAGATATTTTGATGAATCTTGTCACATTAATAGTCTGTTTCTCGAGTTAAATCGGTTGATGAAAAAAAAAAGATATCCAAATTTAAAGTTTTCTACGCGTATGAAGTCGTATGTGAAGTTATAATTAATATACGTGGGTTAAATAAATAGTTTATAAAATATATTCATAAATTACTTGCCGGAACCGGAATTATTTTTGCTGGTGCTTATATTAGGCGATCCATAAGCGTAATTCGACCTCTTAAGACTGGAACGTAACCTCGAGACAACTTCGAGATTACTAGGTCGATCGGCCGAATTAGGATTCGAATCCTGGGAATTCTGGCGCGTCAGATACTGTATTCCGTATTCGTGATTGGCCAAACTTGTACTGCCGTAGCTACCCGCTAAGCTCGGTATAACTCCAGTGCTCGAGTGGCCGCGATAGTAGCCCTTTTGTGGGAATAAAAATACAGTAAAATATTTTGACGATTTTTTTAATGTTTAAGAAAATCTTTATTTTTTTCATTTTAAAAAGGACTGTAAATGATTTATAAAGAAAATGATCTAACCAACGAGTGACCCGGTGAATACAGCGACGAGTAATCAGCTTCGTCCTCTAGTCGAAAAATGGGATTGACGTTGCTTTGCGACGAGGTACTCGTACTCGAGACAGTCGACGATGTCCGATGATGCGTGTAAGATGGTAATCGGTTAACGGTCCGAGCTGGGCTGTTCATACTGCTTGGATTGTCGTACGCGTGTGGAAATTCTGTGCACTCAAGCATTCGATCACTGTGGACGACATTATTATTGTTTATTTTTTACTTTTCTATTTTTGTATTTTAATTTATGCGCCTACTGATAAAATAATTATAATGATATAAAATAAAATATCGAGCTAATAGGTGTACGTTCAAAAATTAATTTTTTATTCGAAAAATTTATTAGATGCGCAACTAAGTTCTCGCTGTTTTTCTTGATGAAAATGCAATTTTATGCCCATCGCTAGCTACGACTTTTTCCCATCTTTCTAGCAGAGCTCGAATACCGTTACGGTAAAAGTGTTCGTCTTTTGAAGCTATCCACGAATCAAGCCAATTTTTGATATCTTCATATGAGCGAAATTGCTGATCAACCAGGCCATGAGCCATCGAACGGAACAAGTGATAATTGGACGGCGCAATATCTGGGGAATATGGCGGGTGGAGTAAGACTTCCCATTTCAACGTTTCCAAGTGGGTTTTAACGGGTCAGGAAACATGAGGCCGAGCGTTGTCATGTAGTAGAATCACTTTTCCGTGCCTCTACTCGTATTGTGGCCGTTTTTGGCATACTGTTTGGCTCAATCCCATCAGTTGAATTCGGTACCATTGCCCAGTGATGGTTTCATTTGGTTTCAACAGCTCATAATAAACAACACCGACCTGGTCCCACCAAATACACAGCATAACCTTCGCAGCGTGAATATTGGGCCGAGCCGACGACGTAGAAGCATGACCGGGCAGTCTCCATGACTTTCTTCTCTTTAGGTTGCTGTATTGAATCCATTTTTCATAATCTGTTATAATACGATGAAGAAAACCCTTCCTTTTTGCCACTGGAGTAGTTGTTCATAAGCGAAAAAACGACGCTCAACGTTCCTTGGCTTTAAATCATAAGGAACCCAAGTTCTCTTTTTGCTTTTGAATCATTCCCAACGCATGCAATCGGTTGGAAATGGCTTGGCGGGTAACCCTTAATACTAAAGTAAGCTTATTTTCTATTCTGCATGGATCCTTCTCGAGCAATGTCTCCAATTCAGCGTTTCCGAAGGTTTTTGGCCTTCCTTCACGCGGACGGTCGTCAATATCGAAATCACCGTCTTTGAAGCGACGGAACCAATCACATCACGTTATTTCACTTACAGCAGGATCTCAGTAAACGTTTTGGAGCTCTCAATGTGCTTTAGCCGTTGTTTTCTTCGAATGAAAGAAGAAAAGCAACACTTCCCGCAAATGACGATTATTTGGCACAAAATGAGACATTTTCACATAACCAAAAGCAGATGACGCTAAAACAAAATCACTAATGTGTCAAAGCGATTTGTTTACCATATGCCTAAGCTTGCTTCATAATGTTTTAGATGTTGAAATCGACAAGCACTTACTGCTGGAGCCATCTATTGACAAACAGCGGGAACTTAGTTGCGCACCTAATATATAAAAAAACTACTTTTCTTTAATAAAACAAAAAAGTTAAGTCTTTAAGAAGAAAAGATTAAAAAAGGGAAGAAAGAGAAACCAATCATTTTATTCAATCAAAATAACTCACTGATAATCCGCAGGTGCAAGATACGCCGATTCAACAGGCCTGAAGTAATCACCGGACGGTACAACCGTATAAACCGGTGGGCCATAATCCGGAAACGGTGGCGGTTGTCCTGGTGCATAAGCCGGTGGTAGCCTCTCGATTCTTGGCAATTCTGGTGAGTAAGCGTCGTCGTTGCTGCTGGTAACCGAATTTTTACGTCTTGGACTCGGTGTCGGTACACCTGAACCACCGCCGGTCGTCGTGTTAGCGCTATCTGTGCTCGCGTAATGCTGCGGCGAATCCGTGAAACGAAGAGGTTTGTCCGTAATATGACCTGAGCCGGTTAATGAAGGCACACCACCCATGCTGCTTAAAAACGGCCTGTTGCAATTTAATATGATACAAGAGTTTTATTAAATTGCGATTGTTTAAATTCGAGTTGTATATATAACTGATTCGATGTATACAACACATGTTGAATGTCGATCTGAAAATACTTTTGTAAATATTTTTAATAATCTTCTAACTTTATAAATTTTATTTCTAATAGTATACTTGAGGGCCAATTGTAAAAATAAAATTAAAGTATCTGATATTACAATCTTACATTACGATGATCGCTTCGATTATTAAAAGTTTTTAATAATAATTATAACGTTATAAATTAAAATATCAATCTATTAATAAAATAATTACTGCATTTAAAAATAATGGTCTAAAGTTTTAACATTAAACGCTGTGTTTTGATATTCAAATAGATTCTAAATAAGAGATGGACACGAAATAGACATTACTCAAATGACAATAATTTGCGAATATGTAATCATTGATCTTAACGATAGTCGTGTTACTTACGAGGGTAGTCTGAAAAGTCTCCGACCTAACACAGATACAAGATATTTCTTCTTAATTTTTTTTTTATTTCTCAACATAGTCTCTTTGCAATTCTACACACTTCTCCCAGCGATGCTCCTATCTCTTTAACCCATCCAAATAGTACTCGGCGTTTTTCTCTGCAAAATGACTGTTCACGAAGGTGATTACCTCCTCATTTGACGAAAATCTCTGTTCTCCGAGTGCAATTTTCAGATGAGGGAATAAAAAGAAGTCGCTTAGAGCTAGGTCTGGTGAGTAAGGCGAATGGTCAAGCAGCTGAAACCGTAATTCGTGGATTTTCGCCATGGCAAGCGCTGAGGTGTGAGACGGCGCGTTGTTTTGGTGAAACAGAATTTTCTTTTTCTGCAAATGTGGACGTTTTTCCGCAATTTCTGCCTTCAGCTTGTCAAGTAATGATGCGTAGTATGCTCCTGTAACGGTTTTTCCTTTATGAAAATAATCAATTAAAATAACTCCATGACTATCCCAAAAAACAGTTGTCATCACTTTCCCAGCCAAAAAAACAGTTTTTTCTTTTTTTGGAGCCGGTTCCCCCTTTGCAGTCCACTGTTTTGACTGTATTTTTGTTTCGGGCGTATAATGGTGTATCCAAGTTTCATCTACAGTAATTAATCGGCGCCAAAACTCAAATTTATTGCACCTAAACTGCACCGATAGAGCGTTGGAAATGTTCATTCAAACACATTTTTGGTGTAACGTGAGCAAACGCGGCACCCAACGTGCGGACAGCTTTCTCATGCCTAAATCTTGATTTAATATGTAGCAAACACGTTCTTTGGACATGTTCATAACCTCTGCTATCTCTCTCACTTTAATTCGACGGTCGTCTAGCACCATTTGGTAAACTTTGGCGATGTTATCGTCAGCGGTTGCAGTTTTTGGACGTCCCGAACGTTCATCGTCTCCCAAGCTCTCACGGCCACGTTTGAATTCAGTTGCCCAAAATTTCACTGTGGTAAATGATGGTGCAGAGTCCCCATACACAGAGTTCAACTCATTTTTGATTTGCGTAGGCGTATTGCCTTTCAAAAACAAAAATTTAATGACAGCTCGATACTCAATTTTGTCCATTTTCACAACAACACTCACATCGACTCACTCAAACGACCGTCGACTAACAACTGCGCATCCAAAATGGCTGAAACTTTGGTGAGCAACTGTCAACAGATGAACAACGAAATTCGCTAGCTTTTATTGACGAGTGCTGCTATCTTCACGTTGAGGTCGGAAACTTTTCAGACCACCCTCTTACTATTAGATGCAGTAAAAAGTAATCCATTATTTTGCCAATAGATGGCTTTAGTAGTCTGTATCTCCCGTTGTAAAAGTGCGATCGAGTTACACTAGATGGCGTTAGAAAGATAACATTTCGTACTAAAAAAGCTTCTGATACAGTTTTGTCATTGCTTGACTCAGTAGTTTTTTAGCACGCGTCAAAGATGGACACCAACAAAGAGAAAATACGCCATATTTTACAGTTTTTCTTCGATAAAGGTGAAAACGCAAGCCAGGCAGCTGAAAATGTGATTAGTGTTTATGGTCCTGATACTGCAACAGCCAATCACGCGCAATTTTGGTTTCGTCGATTCCGTTTCGGTAATTTTGACGTCAAAGATGCACCACACTCTGGAAGGCCAATTGTCGAAAATGTCAATAAAATAATGGAAATCGTCGAGTCCAACCGTCACGTAAGCACTGTTTCGATTGCCCAGGAGCTAAACATTGCACAAAAAACTGTTTGGAACCACTTAAATAAGGCTGGATACAAAAAGAAGTTCGATGTATGGGTGCCACACGAGTTATCGCAAAGAAACCTCATGGACCGAATTTCCATCTGCGAATCGCTGCTGAATCGCAACAATATCGATCTATTTCTGAAGCGGATGGTTACTGATGATGAAAAATGGGTCACTTACGACAACGTCAAGCGACAACGGTCGTGGTCAAATCGCGGTGAGCCGGCGCAAACGGTGGCCAAGCCAGGATTGACAGTCAGGAAGGTTTTGCGGTGTGTTTGGTGGGACTGACAGGGATTCATCTACTATGAGCTGCTCCCCTACGGCCTAACTCTTAATTCGGACCTGTACTGTCAACAATTGGACCGTCTGAAAGAAGCAATCGCCCAGAAGCGGCCAGCTTTGGCCAATAGGAGAGGAATTGTGTTCCATCAGGATAACGCCAGGCCGCATACATCAATAGTGACTCGCCAGAAGCTCCGGGAGCTTGGTTGGGAAGTTCTTATGCATCCACCTTATAGTCCGGACCTGGCACCAAGTGATTACCACCTGTTCCTGTCTATGACGAATGATTTTGCAGGTGAAAAATTCGCCTCAAGAGAAGATTGTGAAAATCGACTGTCCCAGTTTTTTGACAATAGGGACAAGGGTTTCTCCGAGAGAGGCATTATGAAATTACCTCCAAAATGGCAACAAGTTATCGAACAAAATGGTGCATATTTGACCTAAATCGTATCATTCTATCTATGCTAAATAAAACCTTCAATTTAATGCAAAAATAATGGATTTCTTTTTACTACGCCTAATACTATGATTAAAAATTAAGACCAATTTTCAATTTAAATTTCGCGGGTTTATTGATTTGACGAAACTTTTTTTTTTTTTTAAGTTTATAGCACTGTGAGAGACATCTGTGTGAAATTTCATGTCGATATATTCATTAGTTTGCAAGTGACACTCATTTTTGTGAAGATTAACACGTTGAATGCTACGGGGGTCATCAGTGACCGGTACTTAACTGGGCAGTGACGCCATGGGGGTCACCGATGACCGGCACGCCCTATATATCGTATAATAGAAAATTCATCATGGCGCCACGGACAATCCCTGTAAAATTGGCGTGGCATTCAACGTATTAAAAAGTGATTTCGGCGATTTTTATAATGTCAGATTTAGTGAGCATTTTTTCTTGTGCAGAAACGTTCAGAATGTTGCAGAAGGCCTTCGGCGAGCAGACTTTGTCGGAAAGAAATAGTTACAAGTGCTACAAACAGTTCAAAGAAGGCGGAGACAGCGTCGAAGACAAAGAGCGTCCAGGACGACGATCGACATCAACTGATGAGAAACATATCAAAGAAATCAAAAACCTTGTGCTCAATGATCGTCGGTTAACAATTAAAAACCTTGTTGATACTATTGGCATTTCGTTTTGATCGATTCAAGCAATTTTGAAAGATCATTTGGGTCTCAAACGCGTCAAATCTCGATTGGTTCAAAAAACACTCAATTTTTTTTAAGAAGAGCTTTGTGTTAATGTGTGCAAAGAGATGCTTTCTGACTACTAGAACGTCATGAAACCCATTATTACGGGAGATGAGACATGGATCTATGCCTACGATCTAAAAACAACCGATCAATCGAGCGAATCTCGTGCCAAAGGTGAGGCAAGACCAAAAAGATCACGTCAAAGTCATTCAAAAATCAAGGTCATGTTGACAGTTTTCTTCGATTATCGTGATGTTGTGCATTCAAAATTTCTTCCGCCGGGCCTAACTGTTAACAAGGAATATTATTTGAGTGTTATGCATCGTTTTCGTCAAGCTATTCGCAAAAACAGACCGGAATTGTGGCAAGATAATTCATAGTTTTTGCATCACAATAATGCACCGTCTCACACCGCATTGATTATTCGCGACTTTTTAGCCAAAGATTCAACTCATATAGTTCCACAACCACCGTATTCGCCTGATTTAGCGCCGTGTGACTTCTAGCTGTTTAATAAACTCAAAAGACCACTCCGGGGACATTGTTTTGACTCGATTGAGGAGATTAAACGGGAATCGCTGCGTCAATTGAAGGCAATTCCGGAAAAGAAATTTTCTGACTGTTTCGAGGATTAGAATAAACGTTGGCATAAGTGTATTGTGTCCGGTGGGAACTACTTTGAAGATAACGAAATAGATTCAAAAGAATAAATAAAGAATTCAAAAAAAAAAAAATTGGTCTTATTTATCATAGTAGTATATCTAGTCAATTAGCCATGCAATTAAACTATTGTACGTTTTAGAAATTTCTTAAATAGTGGATGCGTTAGAAACTCTTGAGTACTCAATTTGGTAAATAAATAAGAGTGTTTGTATCGTTTATATAAAATTAAAAATTGATGACGATATTTTTATTGTTAATATTCTTGGTTCTTAAAATATTTCAAGTTATGACGCGTTATAGCATACACAGAAGAATAATAAATAGATTACCAGGATTTACTGAATCGTCCATAGTTGGGAATTTATCAAGATACATCTTTACTGACCAACGTGAGTAAACTGTTTAATTTGTGCATGTAATGAAATTGTAATTGGACAAAGATTGTACATGAATTTTGTCTGTCTGGGCAAATTTTGATGTAACAGTATAATAGCTATAGAAACATAAAGAAATATTCATGAAAATCGACTCACAAGAATGAAAGATCCCGTAATTTAGCTTATAGTAATATTTGTAAAAAATTAGTTGGATAAGAAAATGTTTTTTTTTTAAGGATTTCAATTTCTTATATTTAATTTCGTAAGATAAAACCAAGCTTGCTTAAGTGGTTTTGAAACCATTTTTGCATAGTACACACTATTTTTTGTTTGATTTAAAACTATTCTTCTTTGAGTAAATTAAAATACTTTGTTTTCCTTAACTAAATGTTTCTTAGAGCTATAAAAACAAAGTTATTAGTTTAACGTAAAATAAAATCTCTTGAATATAAAATTTGATGTATTCAATGAAATATTTATTTTTGTCTACAGTTTGGAAAATAAACAGTAGCATTTAGACACTTGATACAAAAGCATATTTTATAATTTTCAATAAATACGAGGGCGGTTCAATAAGTACCCGTATTTGACGACAGAGGGCGTTCCTGAGGAAAGTTGGTATTATCATCGTGTGCTGCCATCTATCAAACGACGGTAAAACAAATTTCAGACTGATTGATAGGTTAGTTTAGATTTGGCAGCCATTCGAGTAAGACGTGTTTCGTGATTTTCACTAAGATGGAAAAAGAGCAGTATCGTTCGGTAATTCGCTTTTTGTTTTTGGATGGAAAAAAATGCGAGGAGATAAAAGCAAAGTTGGATGCTGTTCATGGGGATACTTCGCCATCTATGACCACAGTTAGATATTGGTTCAACAAATTTAAACGTGGGCGAACATCCGTTTTTAATGATGAGCGACCAGGACGCCCGGCAGACGTGGTTACCGAGGAAATCATTCAAAAAGTCTACGACATGATTCTCGCTGATCGACGAACGAAAGTGCGCGAAGTAGCAGAGGCCGTAGGTATGTCGACCAGACGGCAATTAATATTTTATATGATAAGTTGGCGATGAAAAATTGTCGGCCTGATGGGTGCCGCGATTGCTCACGGTGGACAACAACCGGATGCGGCTATTAACTTCGAAGCAGTGTTTGGAGCAATTTAAGCGAGATCCGAAGGAGTTTTTGCGTCGAGTCGTCAACGTTGATAAAACCTGGATTCATCATTGCACACCAGAAACTAAGCAACAATCAAAACAATCGATTTCTCCCGGTGAATCTGCTCCAAAGAAGGCGAAGACGGTCCCATTGGCCCGAAAGGTCATGGCGATGATTTTTTGGGATGCGAACGGCGTCATCCTCATGGATTTTTTAGAAAAAGGAAAAACGATCACTGAACAATACTACAGTGAGTTATTGGACCGCTTCGACAAAAAATTGAAGGAGACACGGCCGCATTTGGCGAAAAAGAAGGTGCTGTTTCACCATGATAATGCACCAGCACATTAATCCGGAGTTGTCGCCGCCAAACTGCATGAATTGCGTTATGAATTGCTGTTGCACCCCCCGTATTCACCCAATCTGGCTCCCTGCGACTTTTTCTTGTTCCCTAACACGAAGAAATGGCTCGCGGGAAAAAAATTTAGCTCAAACGAGGAAGTCATCGCCGAGACAGAGGCGTATTTTGGAGAGTTCGACAAATCCTATTTTTCGGAGAGCTTAAAAAAATGGCAGGAACGTTGGGAGAAGTGTATCTTTCTAAAAGGGAACTAAGTTGGAAAATAAAAAAAAATTTTTAGAAAAAATAGTGTATTCATTTCTAAAACGGGTACTTATTGAACTGCCCTCTTATATGTTTAAATTAAAGTACATAATTTTAAAATTAATCAATTACGTGGGGGAGATTAGCATCTAAAATTCACCCACTACACAAATAGTTTTTTTATATTTTCACAATGTAACTTTCAATGTTCATGCAGCGCTTGAAACTATTAGGTTGCTACAGATGAAATGGCCGATTTAGCAATGACATAAAGTTGGTTGCAATTTTAGAGTATTATGTTGGCACAAGATTGTCGGCGCAAATAATATGACATATTGAAGTATAAATACTGCTACCTTGATTTATGGAGTTATTTCTGTTTTGCACTTCATAGTGATCGTAAAAACAAAAAGAGAAAGTGAACATGGAAGTGAATCAAAAACGGCTACTTATACAATACGAATTTAAATTAGAGCACAACGCAACGGAAGCAACAAGGAATATCAACAGCGCATTTGGGCCTGATACAGTTAGCGAACGAACCACTCGGCGGCGGTTCGAAAAATTTCGATCCGGAGATATGGACCTTGGAAATGACCCACGTGGACACCCAGGACCATCGATCGATAACGACGAGCTGCGTGCATTAGTGGAGTCTGACCCCCGCCAAACCATAAGGGATCTTGCCGAGAAATTAGGCGTTCACAATTCGACAGTTTGCCACCACTTGCAACAACTTAGAAAAGTGAAAAAGCTTGACAAATGGGTTCCGCATGATCTTGCCGAGCAAAACATGACGTGTCGAATGGAGATTTCAAGTTCTTTTCTCCCCCGCAACAAAAAGGAACCGTTCTTGCACCAAATTGTGACTTGCGATGAAAAGTGGATTTTATACGATAATCGTCGCAATCGATCGGCCCAATGGCTAGATGCAGCCGATGAAGCGCCAAGACACATGCCGAAACCAAGCCTTCATCCAAAGAAAATAATGGTAACTATTTGGTGGTCTGTAGCTGGAGTTATCCACTATTCGTTCCTGCAACCTGGCGAAACCATCAATGCTGAGAAATACTGTGCTCAACTGGATGAAATGCATCAGAAATTGATAGTCCAACGACCTAGGCTTGTCAACAGGGATGGAGTGATACTGCTTCATGATAACGCATGACCTCATGTATCGAGAACAACGGTCCAAAAATTAAACGAGTTGTGCTATGAGACTCTTCCTCACCCTCCATATTCACCAGGCCTCTCACCAACAGATTACCATTTCTTCAAACATTTGGATCACTTTTTGACAGGAAAAAGATTCAATAATGAAGCTACTGTCAAAAATGCCTTCGAGGAGTTTCTTCGAACCAGAAACTTGGACTTCTACAAAACTGGAATAAATGTACTTGTAACTCGTTGGGAAAAGTGTGTTGCATCTATTGGTACCTATTTTGATTAAATAAATTGTCTTTATAAAAAGTTACAGCTGTTTAAAAATTACTAAATTGGCCATTTCATCTGCAGCAACCTAATATAATATAAATACTATTTGCTAAAAATGATTTTGAAAGCTTTTCTTTAAATTTAAGCAATGTAAAAAAGCGATCCTAGTCTTCATCTAAATTATCGACTTTTTTTTAAAAATACATGAATAGTATTAGGAGATTTATTGTATGAACGTATTTTAACATGATTCGTCGTTTAAATTTAATATCAATTTAATTTCAATATTTATTTAAATAAATAAAAGAAACTGATGCATTTCGGACAAAGCAGACAGCCTATCCCTATTGTTTGGAATACATTATTACGTTAATTGTTGCGATAAAGTAGAAAGTTTAAAAAAAAATTTTATTTTTTAGTTTGTTTTGAGGAATACAAAGAGCCTCCAACCAAGGACTGAATGAAATGCAGCAACTGGAGACATTGGACTGATAAATGTTGAAGCATTTGATAGTATTTTGGTGAAAATTGTGATACTTAAAAATGGTTTGTTGATTTTTGTTATATACCTCCTTTGACCGGCTATTTTTTGATGACTAGAAATTTCAATAGTTTTTTTTTTTTTTTTTTTTTTTGTTAATCAACAATTGATTTATATAATTTTTGTTTATATGTTAGTTAGACGCTCACTTTTCCATTGTTATTAAAATTTGAATTTTTTTTCTTATTTATTTTAATATATTTTGTGGCCATTATTATATAAGACCATTCGAAAAATCGATTCTATACTTTACTACAAACTTATAATGTACACGCAATTTTTATTATAATCTCATTGCATATAATTTATAGTAATTCATGTGAGAATATCATTTTCTTTTTTAGTCAAAATTAAATTTTTATATCATTATTAAATAACAAAAATTTAAACTAACAAAAAATGTGATTTTTTTGAACATATAAATAATCGAAGGAAATATCATGAAAATTCCGATAATAAGTACTTAAATGTTTTAGAAGATATTGATACGAAAAATTTAAATGCAGGTATCTATAATTTTTTTTACATTTGCCTTAATAATACATCTTCTATGTTATTTAAATTTTTTTTTAATTTAAGAGCTTAAAAAGAAGAGATTAGTTATGTTTAATTTATAACTAGCAGCTGAAAAGGAAAATTTAATAAACGATGAAGGAATTAAAGAATAAGTCAATTTTACTTTTAAAGTTAGTATGCAATGTGTAATAATTAATTGTAAAAGTTAATTCGACACATGAATATTACATTTTGAAAATGTTTTTTTTCATTTAGGGTCACGATACAAGTGGAGCTCTTGTTTGTGAGCAGCTCTTGTTTTTACATTAATATTACTTGCTAAGAATACAGAAGCACAAGTAAGCGATTACTTTAACTATGAAGAAAAATATTTAATGATAAATGAATTCTTTCAAAATTTGAATGACTTTGATGAATTAAAATATATTAAATCTGTTTATTGTATTTTTTTTTATATAAAAATATTTTTATTTTTTGTTTTTTTTTCTTCTAAAATTAATTTTGATAAAACATAAATTCTGATAAAAATTAAATAAAATATTACAGAATAAAGCAAGAGCTGAAGTAACTACGATATCTGACAATAAAAATGATTAATTAGAAATGTCTAAATTTCAAGAATTTTGGTATCTTGAACAAAATATCAAACAGTCACTATGATTATATCCACCCGTTTCAACGATTTTCCGTCATCGTGAAGAAGATCTACAATTAAGAAATATTTTTTAATATTTAGTTTAATATTGCAAAATTCACTAATGAAATTTTTTAATTCAATTGTAAAATTTATTGATTTTAAAAGAAATGACAAAAAATTTTACCCGCCATCAGATATTTTAACAAAAAATTAAATAAAAAAAAACAAGAAAGTTAAACTGTAACACGGACTCGTCCCCGGTAACCCATATAATTTTTAATACCTATAATACTCACAGATACTCGAATTTTTGGGAGGAACCCGATAAATTCGATCCCGATAGATTCTTACCCGAACAAAGCAAAAACCGCCATCCCTTTGCTTACTTATCTTTTAATGCAGGACCTCGTAATTGTATTGGTATTTATATACTAAAATATAACGCGCTATGCAAGCATTGGGTTAAGAATTTACATAAAATTGTAAATTTTAAAAATATCATTTCGAGCTCAATCAATCAACAGAAACAACTGTTGATGTGTGAAACAAAAAAAAAAAAAAAACTAAATACCTACATGTCTGCTTTTAAAAAACTTACTTTAACAAAATGAAATTCACCTTATTATGAGATTATAAAACTAATTTTATATTTTATTCCAAATTCTTTGTGCTTGTTAAATAGTTTTTAAAATTAAACATGATAATTTTTTAACAGATCAAATAATTTTTCAGGCCGAAAATTCGAATTGATGGAACTGAAACCGACTCCCACTCATATTTTATACAACTTTTATTCAATACCAATGAATCGAACGTGCAATATTAAATTAATAGTAGACATGATAATACGTTCTCTAGAAGCAGCACATGTGAAATTTGCGAGGATATAGATAAGGAATTAATTATAATGATTCAATATCAATATCAGGTTAAACTTTTTACAAATATTTTTTTAACCAGTAAATAAAAGATTTATTTTGTTTATTATTCAGCTCGTAAAATTAATTGTTAAAAAGTATAGCTCTATTTTATAATACATAAATTTTAATAAATAAATATGCATCATGAATATTGGTATCTATCTGGTAATATAATAAAGACAAATGATAAAAAAACAAGGATATTTAAATATGAAAATGTAATTTTATGTTTCTTTTTATGATTGTAATTAATTACAATTTGATATAGAATAAGAAAAAATTAATCTAACATCGGTTAAAAAGAAATAATAAAAAATTCATGAATCTACAAGAAACTTTGATTATCAAGTTTATTTGCATCATATTATTAAGTATTATTGAAGCCTGTCGCATTCAAAAAATTATCACGTACTGACCCGTGACTTAAGTGTAAAATATAATTAAAAGATCAACAAATCTTATATCTTACTTACATAATTATTTAATACTGTTATTATAAGAAGTTTCGTTTAGTTGAGTGCAAAATCGCTGTCTTAGCTAATGCATTTATTCGACCGAGCTAATTGTATCACTATAAATGTTAGTAATTTATTTTATTTTTTTTAATTTATATATATTTTGTTCATGAGTCAACACCTTTAGCGTGCGGTTTTTAATAATATAAATTTGTTATTTAAAAGTGTGGAGTTAGTTAATCTATTTACATTATAACAATGTTAACTTATTTGTTGTTGATATTTTTTGCGCTATTGGCATTTCACATTATAACGCGGAACAATCGAAGGGGAAAATTATTGAGTAAAATTGATGGATTATATCCGTATCCATTAATTGGTAATGTGTTAGCGTTTAATGTAACGGATAACCGTAAGTAAAAATTTTTTACGTAAAATTGTAAAGTATTTTTGTAAGCGTTATGATGATTAAATTAAACAAAATTAAATAATGCTACGAGAAAATTGCAGTCTTATTTAAAGAAAAAGAATAATAGAATAAAATAGTTTTTCTATCGAGTCACAATTTTCATTCAATCATTAGAACAATATTACTTAACTTAATACTAGGATGTATAATTTTCATATAGTTTACATTAAAAAACATTGTTACAAAATTTCAGACAAACTTTGGCTGCTAGGAAGAAAAGTTATAGCCGATTATTACCCGATCACAAGATTTTGGGGTCTGGATTCAGCTCTTGTCAGCATTGTTCATCCGGACGACTTAGAAGTAATGTTTTTTAATGCAAATGTATCCGTTCATCCGAGTTTTTTATTCGCGTGTATGCGTTTTCTCTTACCGATAAATTTATTTACATGAAATAAAACTATAAAATACTTGCTGATATTTATAAAATTAATTTTAAAAACATTACAGGTTGTACTTTCGAGTCAAAAAGTCATAACAAAAGGTTACGTATACACCTATCTTGAGCCTTGGTTAAAAACTGGTTTATTAACTAGCACAAGTACGTATTATTCGATTTATTAACGATCTAATTTATAGAATAGAGCTAATGCTGGGTTTTAATTTAATTCAGATGAAAAATGGCATCAGAGACGAAAAGTTTTAACGCCAGGTTTTCACTTTGGCATTTTAAAAAAATACATGGAGATAACTAATGAACAAGGAGAGAAATTAATCGAAGCATTGAAAAACGATGGCCAAGAAACCGTTAAGAGTCTTATCCCATTTTGCTCTAATTATACGTTAAATATAATTTGCGGTAATTGCTTGTCGTAACTTATCAACACGCATTGAATGTAAATACGCATTGAATTAAATCATGACTTGTGTGAAATCTTTCAGAATCGACAATGGGAGTAGCTTTGGATAAACTTGACGAAAGCACAATCTTTAAGTACAAGAAAGCTATTCATGATATGGGTAAAATTGTACTTTATAGGTAATAAAATTTTTCTTTTAAATAGTAAAAATTATTTTCATCATGCAAGAATTGTTAAATTTTAAGAATAATAGGGAGTTAACGTAACAAAAGAATTATTATTTTTATTAAAGATTAGTCCGACCGTATATAGCAAGTTGGATGATAAGGTTCTTACCAAAAATTGGTTGCTTGCAACGCGAAGCTCTTACAGTTTTACATGGATTTACAGATCAGGTAATTGTTGCTTTGTCATCGTATGATAATAAGCTTAAAAAAATTTTCATTATTTTTCGTTTAAATTATTTATAAGACAGAAAGAATTTTTATAAAAAAACAATTATAAGTAAAAATTATTTTGTATTAATAAAAGATCGTCGCTTATTTATTCGGCATTTTTGTAAATAGGTTATAAAAGAACGAAGAGAATACCACAAAAACACTAACAATTTGTACTTGAACGAATATTTAGAAGCTACAGAATGCAAAAATCTATACACAAGTAAGAATAAAGTTATGCTGAAGAGATTCGTTTTATTTATATCGATTACACTTTTTTAAAATATTCAGTATTTTGAAAATTTTCAGGTCGTAAAAAGCGTTTAGCTATGCTTGATCTCATGCTGGCAGCAGAGAAAAATGGTTTAATAGACAAAGAAGGAATCAAAGAAGAAGTCGATACCTTTACTTTTGAAGTATGTTTTTACAATATCGACGTAAAAATTTAATAATTAAATAAACAAAATATTCGAATTTTAATTTGTAATTTTCAATTATTATTTATTTTCAGGGACACGATACGACTTCGATGGCCATGACTTATATATTAATGCTACTTGCTGAAAATGAAGAAGCTCAGGTTATATTTTTTACATCACTGTATAGAAATAGAAAACTTTTGTTAATTATTCCACTATGTAAAAAAAAAGACAAACATTTTAACAATTTTTAATGAAATATTTTAGAATTTAGCGAGAGCCGAAGTCACTGAAATCATCGATAGAAATGATGGTAAAATAGGAATTGCAGAAACGCAACAATTCAATTACTTGGAAAGATGTATTAAAGAATCATTGCGTCTATATCCTCCCGTGACAACTTTACTAAGATACACAGAAGAAGAATTGCAATTGAGTAAGATCTAATTTAATTTATCATCATGAATTTTGTAAAATATCAAAGTGCCTTTCCAGAACATGCACTTCTTCCCGCCGATACGCACATCATGATTAGCTTGTGGGATACTCATCGAGACGTTAACTTTTGGGAGGAACCCGACAAATTCGATCCCGACAGATTCCTTTCTGAAAACTGTAACAACCGTCATCCCTTTGCCTACATACCTTTCAGTGCAGGGCCTCGTAATTGTATCGGTAATTATTCGGTCGCGGATTACTTTTGAACATTCTAAATACATCGCTTATTCAATTTTAATTTTTTAGGTAAAAACTTTGCAATGATGGAATTAAAGTCATTGATCAGTCGCATTTTGTACAATTTTTATCTTGAACCCGTTGATCGTACAATCAACATGAAAATGATGGCTGATATTATATTGCGACCGCTTGACCCAGTTCACATAAAATTTATAAAGATTAATAAATAGTTACTTTGTGATGTTATCGACATTAGCCTTGATATTGATTGTTTATAATTACAAGATTATGTGAATGAAACTGAAAATATAAGTATATAAAAAAAGATCTGAATTTTTTAAAAAACAGTTTTAAATTTAGGTTAACGTGGTACTCGCCAATTTAAAGTATGATTTATAACAGACAAAGTGCTCTGCATAAAATAAGTATATACGTATATGAATTAAGTGCAACCTTTACTAACTACCGCGTAGCTGATTAATTTCATATGAAAATAGAAATTTGTAAAAAATACTGTAACGAATCCATGTAAGATTAATTTTTATCAGTTATAGATTATTATTGTATTTTTTTTTTTGAGATAAGGATGTCTCCCAATATAATCATCCGTGAAAAAAATAACATTTTCATAACGAGAAGAAGAAGAACGATAAACAAAGAAAGAAAGAATAAGAAGCGACTCACCTGTAATGCCTCGCCGGTCCATGATACGTATTATGCGCGTAACCGCTGCTTGAGCTGAATTCGTATTCCGGTCCTAGATAACCGGAATTCCTATTAGATCCGGTATCGCCACCTGCGCCACCTTGCATTGCC
Organism: Chalcis sispes; assembly: GCA_949987625.1. Classification (NCBI taxonomy): domain Eukaryota; kingdom Metazoa; phylum Arthropoda; class Insecta; order Hymenoptera; family Chalcididae; genus Chalcis; species Chalcis sispes. The sequence continues at coordinate 16,653,431 of OX465098.1, read as the reverse complement.
CACCATCTCGTCGATTCGCCTTCGTGAAACTGGGCGGCGATACGCGGTGGCTGCAATCGCGGGTGTATCGGCGATATGTTGGACAATCTTACGTCAAAGTCCATCGTTATGCTGGCGAGCATCGCTCCGATGTTGCAAATTACCAACTCGATTATTCCGAATTTCGGCCTCTTCGCCTCCCCGTTGTACAGCGTCGGCATTGGCATAGGCATTGGCATGATGTAGGGGCCCGTAAGGCTCGATTTTAATGGGTACTCTTGAGACGTTAGGGAGGCACTGGCGTTACTCGAGACCGTCGATGATGTCCATTCGGCGACGTTAATGCTTCCGCCGCTTGCCAGCTGATCGTTCGCCAAAAAGGTGTAATCTGCGCGTAGGATTTTTTTTCGTCATTTTCTATTATACTTTACTAAAATTTTTTTTTTTTTTTTTTTAACGTTATTATTTTTTACATAATTAAATTTATAATAAAAATAAAATTAAAATAAAGTTTAAGGATTTTCAATGATTAATTTTTCATAGGAATAATTCAAATGAATTTATTACAAACTTGTTTATAATCTTTAAAATGGTTTTAAATTTTTTATTATCCTAAGCTATCAATCTTATGAATTTATTTAATATATTTATTATTATGTAACTAAATTTTATACTTGTCATTAATTTTACGAAAAAATGTTAAATGAAACTTTTTTTTTTATTTTAACTTACTTAATGGATTATAGAAACATAAGTTTTATTTTACACTTACTTGCTCATTATTTCTTGAATGTAATTTTTATAAAATATAACTTCTATGAATTACACTTCAATTTTTATAGAAATTTAAGTAACAAACTATTGTTTTATAAATAGCTTATACATAAAGAAAATACTTGACATTAAATTATAATTATAAAATTTAATTGTTACTTTTTTTAATTAAAATATGTACGATAAAAGATTTTAAAAAATACTTAGTTATATTAAAATAATCATAAAAGAAAACGTTATTCATTTTTACGTCTTTTATTTATTTTTACGACTAATTAATATTATTGATTGTGTGTCGTAGTAAAGATTCTATTTATATTTATAAATTTCAAGATATTCTTCTTTTTTAATAATTTATCATAACAATCTCTTAATTACATTATAATAGAATCTTAATTTAATGCTTTTGATTTATACTTGTATGATCTGTATCCTCATATTCATAATCTCTAATAAAAATACACGAGATAAAAAGATTAAAAAGTTCAAAACATTGACATTCTCTCGTCTACATGATAATAAGATAATTTTTGCAAATCTTAACATTTTATCAGATATTTTTAGATATTATTAAATAAAATATAATCTAAGGTTTGTTATTGATAACATAAGGCCATAAAAATATATTATACTATATATAAAAGTCAAGAAATAAATATTTAATTAAAATTTAATCTTATATTTTTATATATTGATGTTTATTTATATTATTAAATAATCATATTTTATCAATAATTATTTACAATCAGTAAAAATTATTTTTAATTTTTGAAGAAAGCTCAATATTATTAAGAAACATACACGTTTTGGAATATTAGATTATCATTAACAGAATATTAAAGTTCGATATGGAATCAACAATTTATTATCGTTTATAATCGTATTAATCAATAGATCAAATAATTTAAACAGTTGAATGTGTCTATAATAAGATTACTATTTAATATAATGATTTAATTTTATTATTTACAATAAAAAATGTATCCATAATTGTGAATAAGGTTTTATATTTTTATTTTCGTTTAATTAAATATAAATTGCTTTCCAATTTCATTCGGTTTCTTTTTAGTAGTTAAAATTTAAATAAATTAATTATAATTGTCATAATATAGTTTCAAAATAAGCAAAAAACAAGACAATTTTTAAGATAGCTCAATATTTTAGAAAAGTTTATTAGTTTAATGCTTTTTCAAAAAAAGAAAGCAACAATTAAATACAAATTAAATTAAAAGAAAATGAATAAAAATATAGATCACAATTCTAATAGTATATAATTTTAATTATATTCAGCACATATATTACTAGTATATTTGTTATGCATTAAAAAATTTCTTTTACGATCGATAAAAAAATAACAAAAATAACAAAAATAATAAAAATCATCGCATAATTATTCTTTGTATTAAAGATCAATAATATCTAAGATTTAACTATGAACTATGTAAAAAACGATTAGTAATACCTTAACAATTTAAACATTTCATCGTCAAATATGTATAATTTACCTAATCGTAATTTACCTTACCTTTAACGAGATATCGAAGTCACTCCTGCACTTTGTTATTTATTCTCTTGCATTTAACATCATGTAAGTGTTTACATTATATTAAAATCAACAATATATGTAATGCATATGCACAGACGCATGCGACGATTATCGAAAATGCTCGAGATGTAACAAAAGAAGATGTAATAGGGAGGAAAAATGTTATAGGAACTCTTTCAGTCGGCAAGCTTTTCACGTGACACAAGAGGAAAGCACGAGTTTTTATTGTCGGTGGAGACGTTTTTTTTTTCTTACTATATAAATGAATATCTATCTATCTATCTATCTATCTATCTATCTATCTATCTATCTATCTATCTATCTATATATATATATATATATATATATATATATATATATATATATATATATATATATTTATTTATTTATTTATTCATTTATTTTTTACATATATTCGCGTTTATATAAAAATTTTCAAAATTATTGTTAATAATGTTAAGCTCGAAATTCGTTTTTACGAGTGTTAGTGACTTTATTTAACTAGTGAAATTGACAAAAATTATATTAGCTTTAATACAATCGATTCACAATTAAAAGCGTTACACTATGAGTGAGATAACGATCAAAAATGCTTCGTGTTTTATTTTCAATTTGGAAAAAAAAAAAAAACAAAAAACAAAAAAAAAAATAAAAATAAAAAAAAAACAAATAAATTTGGTTAAAAAATCATGCGTCTCTTTATAAATTCACAAAATAATAAAGTACTCGATAACGAAGACATGCAATGATGCACAGTAGAAAACATAAAAGTGAAAATTACAGAAAAAGCTGTCTAGGAAATCATGAGTTCTAACTACTAATTTATTTACATACGTAAATTATAACAATAATATTTAAACATACAAAATGAAGGAGTAACAGGAGAAACGGATAAAAACAAGGAGACAAGTAATTATCAGGATTTACTACTAAAAATAAAAACATGCGGGGTAATTTTTTACGCTCGATGCTTATCGATTTTCAATCAACGGATTATTGATTTTTTAGTAAATTCATTAAATCGATGATTTATTAAAGTTAATTGTTAATGTTAATCGATATTTTTATTTTTATTTTTAGTAAATTAAGTGTTAGCTTTTATAACATTAAAATAAAAATAAATAACCGAGCGATAAGCCGAGCGTAAAAGAGAGAAAAAAATAATAAATGTGATTGAAAAAACAAAAAATAATTCAAAATATCTAACTCAAAAAATGATTTTTATTGAAAAAAATTTTTCTATTTCTAAATACAATTTGTGTTGGGTATGTGCATATATATATATATATATATATATATATATATATATATGCGTGTGTATATATATAGTTATGATATAAAATAGAAATTACGGTTTTGTATTTTTTTTTGCACAATTACTTTTGCATCTAAGAAAAACGAAGAAAGAGAATAAAGTCTATATCAGTTTTCAGTGCAAAACTCTCGTTTACACTTGTTTACAGTGTTCAATAATATCTTTGTAACGAGAACAATTCATATTTTTATATAATTATTTTTTATCCTTTTATATTTATTTTTTTATAAATATATTTATATATATATTTTTTTTTTTTTTCTTTTAAAGACAAAACATTTTGTTACTTTTTTTTTTATTTCAACTCTCTCAGTGCGATTTTGTAAATGGAACAAATGCACAGATACATTGTATAGCCTGCTTATCTTGAAAGCTATATAAATAATTAATGTTTAATAAATTAAAAAAAAGAAAAAAAAAATTTTCTTTTGTATCCGACAGCTCGTAAATTAGCTCTGTTTCTTTTTGTTAGAATGTTATGTACTTGGACTTTTTAATGGAAAATAATAAAAGAACCAACACCAGATAGATCGCATTTACACTTGTCGTTATAATTATCATTAATATTAATAGTATTATCGTTACTGTTACTATTATTATTGTAATTATTATTATTATTGTTATTATAATTGTCGTTGTTATTATTATTATTATTATTATTATTATTATTATTATTATTATTATTATTATTATTATTATTATTATTATTATTATTATTATTATTATTATTATTATTATTATTATTATTATTATTATTAATTTTTATTATAGTTATAATTATTATTATTATTATTATTATTATTATTATTATTATTATTATTATTATTATTATTATTATTATTATTATTATTATTATTATTATTATTATTATTATTATTATTATTATTATTATTATTATTATTATTATTATCATTATTATTATCATTATTATTAATATTTTTTTATTAAGATTATTTGAATTGTTCAGTTGTAGGTTTAAAAAGCAACGATCGAAATAATATAACTAACTGACAAAAACTGTTTAACGGCCATTTTATAATTGATATGCTCACAGATCTAACGCAAGAATTGAAAATAGTGTCAGAGAAACAAGTGAAAAAGGCAAGCTTATTAATTTTAAATGATCATTTTTTTCGAATTATTTTCGCGATTAAAAATACTTTCGTTCTCGGTAAAAATATTTTCATTTTTTTTTTTTTTGCGATTTTAGAAATCGATATTTAAAAGAATTTTTATAAAAATAAATATTTATATCTAAAACTACATTAAAAATGTATGATATGCAAGTAAATATTTTTTTAATATTATGAAATAAACTACTTACACAAAAAAAAAATTGTTTTTATTACATATGAAAAACCAATTACCAATTTTAGAAATATTATGTATAAATAATATTAACTTAAATATTTTTTTTATTGCGCATATATTTTTATAATACGATATTATTTTAAAAAATGTTTAATATAAATTCGATAAAAACAGCTTTTATAATTAATTAACATTTAAAAATATTTCATTTTCATGATTATATATTATAAAATAAATATATTAAAAACAAATACTCCGAATAAAATTTAAGTACACAATTAAAAATGCACATTTTTAAAACAATTATATCCTAAAACCAAATTAATTAATTACATAATTTTGAAAAAAATGATCACCATAAATCGATTGGCTTACTCAAGAAAAAAAAAAAAATAATAAAGAGAAAATGCAGAAAAAAATAAAAAGAGAAAGAAGAAATAGGCTGAACTTTCGTCGACAAAGATCATAGCAGCCGCGGCGCTACGCGTATTTATTCAAAAAGAAAACCAAACTCGCAACGGAAGTACTTACATGTACAAATAATGAAAAAGTAGTGTAATGTTCCCTCGCCAAAAAAAAATTTAAAAAAAATTGTTTTTTTTCGTTTTTTTTCTTTAGTAGAATGCGCAACAAAATCTATATACACACAATAGAAAAGAAAAGTGAAATAAATCTCGAATGAAATAAAGTGAGACACATCTTTTTCACCTTTTTCTCTGTTTCAACGTGTTTGCATTCTCAATTCTCAATAAAATTTAAATGAATATTACTGCTGTTTTTTTTTCCCTTTTTATTTTTGTTTTTTTTTTCTTTTTCTTTCATTTACGATAAAATGCAATAAAAACTAAGCACATATACTTAGTGAAGTTTTTTTTTTAAATAAGATGTGAATAATAATATAAATCAAAATAAATGTGAAAACTCGTAATATTTAAAAATTCACTACGCTAAAAACGTGTCCACCTATTGCGAATTCCTCAAGGAATTATTTATGTATCGATATAATTATTAAAAAGATATGGCGCTTACATTTTTTTTCTTTCTGTTGTTTTGTTCATTTATCAACATTGAATTACCCAGCCAAACTTAAGAGCCCCAACTTTCGTAAACATTTTATTTAAAAATTTATTTACTCTCCATTAAGTTTCATATCATAAAAAACTAGACATTTAGGTTATCAAAATTTTGCCCACACTTTTTACCTAGAAAAACATAAACTGAACTATTTAGAAACTGACAGAAGCAGTTTTGATCTTTACTTTACGACTTTTTTACATTTAAAATAAGCATTCATTATAAAAATTTCATAAAAATAAATATTTTTGGAAATTAATTACAACGCCAGCAAATACACCAAAATTGAACAATATGTTTTTGATAAAGAATTGAGTTATTTAATGAAACCACATATATTTAAGAATTTTACTTTATTCTAGTATTCAGCAATCATCTTCCAATAATTTACTCACAAGTCGTTACTTACAAATTAGAAACTTTTCAACGGAATAAAGGTTAATTACTGCTTGTTTGTAAAATATAAATTTTATATTGACAAGAGTTTAACAAAACCAAACACGTAAACATTTTCATAATTTAATCCCTAATAATATAAAATTTATTTATAATATAAAAAAGTCGCAACTAAATGAAACCATCTGTCGCAGAAAGTACTTATAAAATTTTTTAAAAAATTGTTTTTCTTTTTTTTTTTTTTTTTTTTTAATAGGTAGAAAGGTTTGAGAAAACATTTTCCTTCCGCGATTATCATGCACTAGTACTAATCACATAAACAACGAAGATACCTATAATCATATTTATTAGGCTTACTTTTTTTTTTATTTTAATGGATTTCAAAATGATAAAAAGTAGGAGATTAGAAATATTCATTGGCAAAAATTAATTTTATTGTGCATGTAACTGTATGGAATAAAATTATTTTTCATAAATTTAAATCTTCAATCAAATAAAAAAAAGCAATCAAAAACTAATACAAATATATAGATGCACTTAATAAAAATTATATTATATAAAGGAAAAAACAAATAACTAAAATAAGTTTTATAGAATCAAATATATATGTATAAGAGATTTCTTCGTTTATACAAGACAAAAAAAAAAAAAAAAGAAGAAAACTATTTACTGCCTTTGAGGATGCACAAAATGTGAATAATTCTAATGAAGAACTAACGTAGAAGATAAAATAAAGGGATATAATAATAACTTATAAAATGAACAAAAAATATACTGCTTAACCTTAATAGCAACTTACGGGGAACGTGGAAGTTCTCCTCGGAAAGGCCTGCGATGAATAAAAAATAGCGTTTGCTCACTATACAAAGTAACTTGAAGACATTGCAGTCATTATGTTTTTTTTCTTTTTAAACGATTTATTTTTTTACACTAAGTAGGATCCTGGAATAATTTATTAAAAAACATTCTTGGATAATTAAATCACAAATTTTAATATGAAATATTCGAAAATATGATTTACTGGAATTCGTATATAAAAAAATTTGAATTGTAAAATGTAATTTTAAGATTAATCTAGGATTTTTTTTACACTTTTTTTAATTCTTTATTATGAATATTTTATTGCACTATTAAAACTAAGTTGAAATATTAATATAAATTGAACGATTGTTTCATTAGTACGATTTAATACCGCTAAAAATTAGAATTCTTTTTTTTTTTTTTTTGTAAATAAGTACAACCTACTAAAATAAATTTACATGTCCCACAATTCATATAAAACAATTTTTTATACCTTAAATAATCGCATGATCTACTTAAATGCTTAATTTTATATAAATTAATAAATAACATGAAAATGAAAATCTTCCAAAACAAATTAATCCAGCATCCTAAAACTTATAGCCTCGCACATTATACGTAAATAAGCCTACATACCCAAATTTCGATAAAACTATAGATTTTTTATCCACCTTTATGGAACTTTTCACTTTTGTTATAGAATATTGAATTTTAAAAGACTAAAATTTTACCAATGTTTTTGATTATTATTGATGTCTTGCATAAATGTTTTTATACACTTTTAAAAATTGAAAGTAATAGTTTCAAAAAGAAACTTTTCTGTTCTATTATAAAATATATTGTTTTTTCAATACCAAAAAACACACTTCATATTAGTAATATATATAAGTTTTAAAATCAAGTAAAAATTTTAATAAAAAAATTTTCAAGATTTATCCGTTGGAAAATTTGAGTGCTTTATATATTTTATAAAACTATTAATTTTATTTGATGTTTTTTATCTTGTCTTTTAAAAAAAATTAACTTTTTTTTTAAATTAAAAAGAAACGTGTAATAAATATATCTATTAAAAATAATCTATGAAAATATCTGTAAAAATAATTATTATAATCTAATTAACTCAAAATAATTTATAAAATGAAAAATGTAATTGCAAAACAAAAGCTTCATAAAGATAGTTAAAAAATACTAAAATCTTAATTAAACTAAACAATAAACATGACTTTAGGGTACAAACACGTTTATTCGCAATTATTAAATAGTAAAAAAAATTTGTAGACTGTTCATTTAAATTTAAGTAATATTTTTAATTTATACGAAAGCACGAAATTTAAAAATACATTTTTTGCACCGTCAGAACAATTTTTCATGATAATAATAAAATACCTCTTAAAAATTTCTTTTTTCTCATCTTATTTATCAATTCAACTCTCATTTCGCTTTGAATTTTTGCTTATAAATGAATTTTTATACTTGTATTATTCCTATCTAAGCAAAAATATATAATCTATTTTTTTTTAAATAAGAATTTGGAATGTTTAGCAAAAACTAATACAAAATTCAAGTGAACAGTCCTAAACCGTCGGCGAACTAGATGAAATTTCACATTGCTCTGTTTTACCGACGATAAAATATTTGTATTTCTATCAATAAATGCATGGTTTTATAATTTTTTAAATTCTTTATAAATTATTTAAAAAATTTTCATAGCACTTTTTTCCAATACTGCGAAAAATTATGAATACTGTATGTAATTAATTTTTCATTATATCCACATCATTCTATCCATTGTTTTTAAATTACAAAAGTATGTCATTAATTTTGGTATACATACGTTTTTTATGTACATTATTATTTTTGAACTTATAAAATATTGTTTCAACTTATTTAACTGCTTTCTAAATTTACGTAACACATAATAGAATTAAAATGCAGTGCACAAGTTAAAAAGTTTACCGAAAAACATTATAAAACAAGCAATGATGATTATTTTTTAGTTATAATTTAACTAAATTCAATCAAGAAAGCAAATTCATGGTTATAAAAAATGTTTGTGTACATATTTTGAATTTAATGAAGTAAAACATCGATCAAACATAAATGAAAAAAGAAATTGTTGTAAAAAATGATATTTATAAAAATGTGTACTCAAAAAAATGAAACGTGTAGAAACAAATAATTAGTCGGTAAAATAGAGCAACTAACGAATGAATGCTTCAATTTTTCTTAACGGTACTATTATAATTCTTACGGAAAAGTTTCTTAGCCATTTGAATTCTGGGCTTGGCGAACGAGCCTATCACTGTTTGATGATTATTATTGGCACCTTCGGAGCCTCGCCTTGTCCCAATGACCCTTATGTCATCGCTACCGCGCGTGATTCGCGTATTATCGCCATTATTTTTCACACGTTCATTGTTATCGATGAGATCCTCGGTATCGTCATCGCTAATATAACGCTCGTTATCGCTAAAATTATTTCGCTTTTCGTTACCCTTTGTAAAGTCAAGCTCATGCAGTAATTTCAACTCGTTAATCATAGTCAAATTACCTTCGTCGTTAGACCGCTCAGATTCGAGATTGCAAAACTCAGATTCAAAATTTTCGAAATCGATACCCTCGCGTGAATTGGCCGTTAAATAACTCGGGGTCGTCGATGCTTGTTGCTTATCGAACCTCGGCAGGGTTATGCTGTCCTGAAGCACGCTATATTCAACTTTGACGCCGCTGCTCTTGTCGTCTAACGCATCCCTGCTACTCCATGCTTTAACTCTGCTTAAAACCCTGAGCGGGCTTTTTGATTTGCGCGATTTGTGAGCGATCGAGTTTTCAGGACTGGATTCTAATCCATCGGAATCGTTTATTTTTATCGTAACATTTGCTGAATTCTTGCGCTCGTTATTAAGCGAACTCTTTCGCGAACCTGACGGCGAGCGGAAGAAATCTGCGAACGACCTTGACTCCGAACTGTCCCTTCTCTTATTACTAGAATTATTGTTATTAACTACACAAGATGCTGAGTCCTTAGATTTACTACGCTCGCGTCTCTTAGTCTTTCCAGCACAGCTTACTACAAAACTCGACGACGAGGAGTCGTCCTCCTCGTAGTTATAGTCCTCAACGTTATTGACCGAGTCGTTGGCTACGTTAACACCATCGTTAAGATTTGAAGACTCGTTGCGCGCGTGCGGGGGGGAATCAACAAGATCGTTCGCCGAAGAGTAAAGCTTTCTCGTATCGCTCTTGCGGACGTTACCTATTTCCTGATGAAGTGGCGAGCGATGATGAAGATGTCCCACAGCTGTGTTGGCCGCCGCAGCCACAAGTAGGGCAGTACGACGAGGTGTCTTTTCGAGATCGGGCGCAGAGCGCGACCAGCGCTTGCCACCTACGACCGTGTCGTTGGCACCACCTACGCCGCCGATGCCGATTCCCGGGCAACCTGCAGGTGAGCTGGACGAACCGGCCGAAGAGATAATGGCGCCGCGCTCGCGCTGATGGAGCGTCGAGGGGCCCCAGGTCTTACCCTTAACGCCGTCGGCCGGTACTATTGTTGATTCCGGTGTATTTTCGATAGTTTGGTTTTTTGGAAGTTAGGTTGGTGATAGTAGAAGAACGAGGATAGACAGTGTGTGTGGCAACCGGAACAAAAGAGAACAGAAAAACAAAACAAAACGACACTGGACTACTGTAAACTACTATTTTTTTTTAGTGCTGCAGATATAATAAGTATAATACGTAAAAAGTGGAAAAGTAAAGACAAACAATGCTAGAAATTGATAGTGAGATTATAATATTTGCTTAGTGATGCGATCGCTTTATTGGTTTTCAGTGAATGAGAAAAAATTTTGAAACTAGCCTTTGATTATTTAATTTTAATCAAAAATTTTAATCACACTTCAATAAATTGTTGTTTGGATAAAAATTTTAACATAAAATCCAAACCTTCTCTTATTTGTAATTCTTAATGTCATTTAGAAAATATTTATTTTACGAATCAGTAGTAACTGCAATGTTTTAACAAACTAGTTATAAATGCAGTAAAATTAAAATTTATTCAGAATAAAAATTTACAAAATAAAAGCTCCAAATAATTATAATGCAAAAAAAATTGAATAGGTGTAATTATTTTAATAACTACAACCAATCTACAATTGTAAATTTATTAAATATAAAAATAAAATCTTCTACTATATGTATAAACGTTTTATTTATAAAAAAATGGATATACAACTGATTTTATTAATTTATTGTTTATTAATTTATTAAAATTATAAAATTAAAAATAAAATATATTTAATAAAAATAAATTGTACGATTGTATTTAAATTGACTTACTTCTTTTTATATTTCATTTATAAATCATTCCATAAATTATAATTTCAAAGACTATTTTCAAAACATTCACGAAATATGATAATAAAAAGATAGAGAATAGTAATATTTTTTCATATCAAAAAAGAGACAATAAACAAATATAAATTTTTCACACCATGCCATTTTAATGAGAGCTAATAAACAAAAACAGTATATACAACTGATACGAATCATTAAAATCAACTCAATCACATCTACTAAGCACTAATAATACTGCCGTTCAATAAAATATTTGATACGACTTTGTTAAATTGGAAAAAAAATCATATTTGTAAAAAATACTTTACTGTGCGTTAGTATGTGATGCAGTCACCAGCTGAGGTAGCATTTATAATTTTTGTATAAATATTACGCTTCAACAGTTTGTGACTCTCACTTCCCACGACAGCACTGAATGTCTCAATTTTCTTGGCAGTATTTAAAAAAAAAAAAAAATAATTGTATTATTTTTGTTTGCTTACAGGCTATTGCTCTCAGACGTGGAATACTTGGCGAACCAGGCGGGCTATTAGATCGCGAAGGATTTCGACTTTTCACTCGATCAGGGGCAGTGTTCTTTACAGTTATTGTATGCCTAAAATCTACACAAAATTTTAATAAATTTAAAAATATTATAAGAAGTTATTGTATGAATAATTTTATTCATTGATTTATTTTTAACGAACGAACATTATAATTCCTTATAATTGTTTTATAAAAGATTAAATTTAAAGTTTCAAAACATAAAAATAGTTAAAAATAAAAATCTAGAGCATGTATAAATAATAAATGATGCTTAATTTTGAATATTATTTAAATAATTGTTTAAAAACATTTACCTGAAGGTGCGCTAATTTTACTTCCAGGCTCTTTTTTATTCAATTTTAATTTTGACTTTTTGAATTTTCCTCGTCTTTTGTTAGGCGTCGGAGTTTGCTGTTGAATAATCATAACGGCGAGTTCACGTTCTAAGAGATCAATTTCTCGAGCAGCAAGTTCTTGTTCACGTTGTCTCAAAGATTCTTCGTGTTGTCTCTGCTGCACTTGTGCTTTTGTCAGTTCTTCTTCTCTACAGCGCAACTCCTACAAAACATTCGTTACCAATTATTGTCAAAAGAACAATTATTTTTTGAAATTTAAAATTATTAAATTAATTAAATGATATTCTAAAAATACTTTTTTTTTAAACACATAATCATATTTTAAGATGCATTTACATCTTAATAATAAGAAATTTTCTTCAGATATGTTATTTTAAATAATATTGACGTAAACCATTCTCATATTATAAAAATTTTCTAACTAAAACATTAAAAATTAACAATCTGAAAAAATTTCGAAAATCAAATTATGTACATGCAAAATGGTGCAAATAATATATGTTTGGAAGAGCTTGTGAACAATAATAAAAACTAATGCAAGTGTTAGGATCTTAAAAAAACTCAACATCTTATTCAATGTGTATTTTGCCACTCAAGATTATAAAATATACCCATCTTACCTCTTCAAGTGATCGGCATGCCTTTGTATATGCATTTGGAAAAATGATAATTATTATAAATTGTTTTAAATTTAGAGAATTATGCGTACAATTTTTTATTTAAGATGTTAGCTTCATTTTTTTATATTTAATATAATACAAATTGCCATAAAAAATCTAATAAATAACTATTGAAAATAATTTGAATACTGATTAAATAACTTTTTTTTAATTTTATAAGTATTAAAAATTTAAATAATTTTTAAAAAAATCAAATTTTATAAAAATAAAGTAAATTGATTATCATCTCAAAAATAATGAAATAACTTATTAACATCGTTTGATACCTTTTCCTTCATGCGCAATCCATGAAGAACTTGTTCGATCTCCAATCTCCAGTCTTCTTGCATTGTATGAAAAGACTCATGAGGCGTTGCTGCAAACTTGCTTCTCACTTCGTCCAAGGCAATGAGAATTTCTGCGAAACCCGGTCTTCCGTGACTATCGGAAGCCCAGCAAGCTATAATTTACAAAATTAAAATTTGATGTTCTCATTTTTTAATAACAAAATGATATCGTAATACATGCAAATCTTTTTATTGAAAAATACGAATTGAATGTCGCAAAATATAATCCAAAATTACCTTCCATAAGACACCTCCACGGTTGAGGGCAAGTTGATGGAATTGGCAAAGTCAATTTATTTACTGCTACTCCATACGCCACAGCTAGTGCGTCAATTCCTTTATATGGTGTCTCGCCTGTTAAAAGCTCCCATAACAGTACACCATAACTGTAAATAAGTTTAATGTTGATATTAATTTTTAAATAATTATTTAAACATTTAATTTTTATTTAAAAAGTTTTTCATTACTTATTTATCATTAAGTATAAATTTTATAAAAAGAATATAGAAAAATTTTAAAATGTTTTACATGTATGATTATTTATGAACTAGATTTTACCTCCAAACATCGCTTGCTTTACTAAACGTGCTTTTTTTAATAACTTCGGGAGCCATCCAAGCATAAGTTCCAGCTGCTGACATTCGAGTTGTTTTGTACACTTCTCTTGCTAAGCCAAAATCCGTGATTTTTAAGGTTTTGTATTGGAAATCATCATTTTCGATTGGTTCACTTAATAATACTGATAAAAAAAATTATGCAATGTAATTATTACATATATAATTATACATAAATCACATTTTTTTTATTTTGCAATTTATCAAGTAATTTTTAAAAAAAATACCATTAGAACTTTTGAGATCCCTATGTATGAGACTGATGGGTGCCTTATTATGCAGATAATCCATTCCACGAGCAATTTGTATGGCCCAATCAACCAATACATCAGGCCTAATCTTACGACCGCTTAATACCCTATTTAAACTGCCACCTCGTGCGTATTCCATCACCAGGCACATGTTTGGCATTTTCAAACAAACACCTTCCAACTGTACAATGTTTTCATGTTTGAGTAACCAGAATAACTTTGCCTCCTGACGTACATTTTGTAACGTCACACTTGGCTCTTCATCAGGATCTTGACGTGCAGCCTTTACTGCCACTTCTTTTTTATTCCAAAAACCTCTGTGACAAGATTATACAAATATGATTACATCTGTCTAAATAATTTATAGATTTGGAAACTCATTTTTTCAATAAATTAATTTTATTAAAATTTAATATGTTTTATATTTTTATTGTTATAACATCAATCATTATCATTTGAAATATTTTAATAATGACTTACCGATAAACTTTACCAAAACCACCTACACCAATTACTTCTTCCAATGTCAGTTCTTCAAAATCAATTTCAACTGGCTGTACTTGTTCAATCACCGAAGACACCCTGTCAATCGTTTCCGCCTCGGCAACAAAATTAGCTGGAAAAATACCAACTTTACCTCTGATTTTTCCTGTCCACCACCCTTCATCGCCCGAAATTTTTGAATCTTTCGACAAAACCTATTAAAAATAAATAGCTATTTATAAGATACATAAAACTTATCAACATTAAAAACAGTTAAGTTTTTAATATTATTTAAAATTATTATATTATTGATACATTTAAAATTTCAGTAACAGAAACATAAAATTTATTACCTCAACCGTTTCTCCTCTTTGCAAAGATAACTCGTCTTCTCCCTGAGCAGCATAGTCATATAATGCGGTAAATAAAGTGGAGCTATCGTGCCTTGACTGAGAGGAAAGCGTGCCGTGTGAAGGACTAGTTTGTTGCGACAATGTTCGGGCTGTACCGCCGCTGTGCGTATCGGATACACTGCTGTCAGACATATTACTTGACGTCCTCGTATAGCAGTAATTTTGGCTGTTGTGAAATCCAAAATAATTATAGTATTATTTATAAAAATTTTCTAAATTATCTGAGCAAAAAAAATTTTTTTACTTGATTCACACTTTTGTATTAATAAATTGTAAAGTATTGTTTATTAAACATTATAAATATTTTTAAATATTTGACTTTTACAAAAATAAATATTAAACACTGCCCGATTGTGATGTGGAGGAGTATTCAACATTGCAAAAGACTAATTAAAACAAACACAGATATTTGCTTATAAAATGTTTATAAATTTTTTTTGTGCAAAATTGAAAATACTTCTAAAATTTTTGCTTTATTTAAATTTCAACCATAAAATTCTGATGTAAAATTTTTGTACAAACATAAATTTATAATTGTAATAATTATAGTAAAATACATAAACAATTTTTTATATAACATAAAAAATTTCTTTTTTATTATTATAAATATTATGCAGATATTCGAAGCTAAAGTTGTACAAGATTATCTATATACACTTCAATAATTAAAAATATCTAATGTGTTTTAAATTTTCAATAAAATAAATCACGTTTTTAAAGATGTAAATCTGTTTTTCATGTTTTTATAAATTTATAAAAATAGTAAACAGATCAAAAATTAATAGTAGAATTTAAAAAAAATAAAATTTATTCTATTCACCCGAGTGATTGACTGTTTGTTCTGCTTGTAAGGTGATACCTTGGTGAAAAATTTCCCACATTGGAAGAATTTGACTGAGTTGTTCCATTCTCTGAGTAAAGCAGTAAACGCTCGCTCCGAAGGCGAGCATCTGGTTGTCCAGGATCCATCAAGGTAGGCAAGCCTCTTGCTGATAGCCCAGCTGGAGGCATATGGGTAAATAACTTACTGAATCTAAAACAAGAAATAAACATTGTTTATTTAATTATCTGAAAAATTATAATTAAAACTTAAGTTTTTATTTATTTATAAAAACAATTGTTTATTATTTATGATAATAACAAACAATTAATAACTGTGAAGTTATATTTATTCTGATAATTTACCTGAAATGACAATGTCCACTCAACACCTAAATAACAATTGACTTTTGGTCACTATTAAAATAAGAGTCAAGGGAGGAAGCATCCTTTGTCCAGTCCCTTGAACTTTTTGTCTGGAAAATTTTTTATATTCTTTAACATTGTTTTTAAAACATGGTGATACATAGTGATTCTGTTCCACTAAAAAATAATCTGAAATAATAAATATAAAAGTAAAATTTAACTTAATACATTAATTCATTATGACATTATAGGTTAGAATTATTTTGTATTTCAAATAAAATTTGAAACAATATAAAAATTCCTTCATTCAAATATTTTCGTTTTTAATAGACGTAATATTATATTATATTTTTAAACTACTTATATTTGATTATATTGAAAAATTTATGCCAATATTTTATTATATATATTTATTTAAATTATATATTGTAGATTTATGTAAATGAAAAAAAAGTTATAATCATTAAAATATAATTTACAAAACTTAAAATTATTTATAACATTAAAATTAATTTAAAAAATTAATAAAAATAATAAAAACTATATTTTATTCATCTATATTTATTTTTATTATTTAAAGCTTATGATATATTTAATAGTAAAAAATTATAAGGTATTTTTAAAATTTTTATACAATGAAAAAAACTAATTAACAAAATTAATATACAAACAAAAGTAATAAAAATATAAATATCTCATAATATATAAAACTTATTTTAGAATCAATCGATTAATAAAATAAAATTTTATCAATATATCAAAAAATTATTCAACTTATACGACAATATGATTTAATTCATAGCAACTTTTATTTGGCACAAAATATTTTTTGAAAAATATCAAAATATTTTTATCTTTCATAAAAAGTAAAATTATAAGATTTTTTTTAAAAACAAAATTATATCAATATATTTTTATTTAATTTTTTAATTAGATTCATTACTTTACAATTAAATTCAAGAAATAAATTCATTTGATAATATATTTAATATTATTAACAATTAAATTGGTACAAAAAATATTAATGCATTAAAATAAATTAGATTTTTTAATATTATACATTATAAATTTGTTGTTTAAGAAATAAATAACAATTTTATTAAATCTAGGTTATAGTAATAAGTTTATAAATCAATGAATTAATATTCATTTATTTGAGCTACGTGTTTACAGTTTTTTCAAAGTGGATTTACTAATATTCACAATAAACAACTAAACAATTAATTTCAAATAGCTAAATAAATATTGATAATTTATATTTAAATTACTTTGTAACAAATTTAATTTGTAACATCTCGATGGACCCATTGAATATTTAAAGCTTACCTAAGTAAAGCAAAGAATTTCCAGGTAACAATAACTGGTGGCTTCATCCTGATCCAAATATTTGCGCTCTACTTATAAATCTGTGGACGCCCCGGGCGATGATGACGATGATGTTGTCACAAGAATACGAACCGCCCAGGGCTTCTTAGGGTTCAACGTGTACAACGCACCTTTTTCACTCGATTCTCCTTCTCTTTCGCTGCCTAATTAATGTGTACCGCTGCAGCCACCGCTGCTGCGCGCGTGCATACACACGCGTATATAAAAGGGAAAGAGGTTTTTCTCGCGGCCGCGCCTCCCCTCAAAAATTTTCTTCACTAACGTCGCTCTCACACCTCACACCTTTTTTACCGACGACGAGCACACGTACGTATGCACATGTATTCAAACACATACTTAATGTTCGTTCGCCGTTGTTTAGTTAAGCAATGTATTTATTTATTTATTTATTTATTTATTTATTTATTTATTTATTTACTTATTTATTTATTTACACACGTATGCGCACGGGTTCATGTGCCTCGTCCGGGAGAGACCCGCGCAATCACCTATGCACACACACGTACGCATGTGTGCGATAATAGATGATTACGACGACGACGACGACGACGACGACGGCGATAAATGTTTTCTTCCCTTTTATACACTTATATTGCAATTTAAGGCAATGGAGTTTGCCAAGCGTAAGCCATTGTCGATTATCACCGCACGACTATGACGGGGTCGACGAGAATCGTGCACTTTCCTGACTCCTAGGCTACTTGCGGTAATCCGCAAGCAGGAAAACATATATACATGCATACAGTCTATACACCGAGAGAGAAAAACGATCGACGCGCCTACACGCGGAGGTTATTATAAAGCAATGAAGGTAACATGACGGTCTTTGAAAGAAATTGAACTCTATGAAGAAATCTACCGTATAAATATTTAAATTATAATATTAGTTTATTACGATTTCAATTTAATTTATAATAGTATCAACATGTTATTTTTTATAAAATTATACTTTTCGACTTTGATACATCAACGTAGGTCTACGAAGATCAAAATAGATGCAAGCAGATTAAAGAATAAATCTATATATCTTAAAAAAACATTTTAATTATAAAAGGTAAAATGTTGATAAGTAGAAGTTGTTTTATATCCCATTTTAAAAACATTTTTCTTCAATTTTTGCAAACATATAATTTGTAGATACAAGATTTGTCTAATTTTAATTTGATCATATTTTTAAAATTGCTTTTTATTTTTGGCATATCTCTATTATTTTATTGTATAAATGAATATCAACTTTTAATAATTTTATACAAAATACGTCAAAATTTTTAATAATATTTGCATATTTTTACCTTGAATATGTATTGTCTTATATTGGTATCATATTGATCATATGATTATTATCAAAATAATAAAAATCCTTATTTTCTGCCATCTTAATAAATAAATTTTGTTTATTATCTTAAAATTACAAAAAATAAATAGTTTCTATTAATTATTACTTACTTTTTACACCAAATTATTACAAATATTTGATGAACAACATATCCCTGCTAAAAATGCGCAATTTAAACCGATTCGAAAGTTAATCAATTTTAGTAAGGTCTTTTAATCGGGAATTATAAAATTAAAACCAATATATTGATTAAGACCTATTTAAACCAATTATAAAATTTTGTCGATTTTTATCGGATTTAATCAGTTATATTTTCAAATAAAATAATATTTTTGTTACAAAATGCAACTAATTAAATCCGATTAAAACCGACAAAATTTTATAATTAATTTAAATAGGTTTTAATCGGTTATATTGGTTTTAATTTGATGATTCTTGATTAAAAATCCAGATTAAAACTGATTAAGTTTCGAATCGGTTTTAATCGGTTTTAATTTGGCATTTTTAGCAGGGATGAATTGGGCCGTTAACGATAAAAAGGATGTCCCTGTAATGGGAAACAATGAAATTCCGTATTCCGTATTAAATATAGATTTTATAAAATAGTGCAAAATTTCGAAACTTGTTTATTATTACAAGAAATAAAATTTTTTAATTTATGTAAACTAAACGGAAAGATTTAATTGAACATAATAATAATACTGAGAGTGTTACTGATTTTTAAAAAAAAAAAGAAATAATGAGATTATGAAAAGGTAAACGAATTGTATAACGCAGGCGCACTTGCCTTAACGTATTTACACACATTACAACATATGAGATGTTCCAATGAATTCTTAGTAAATTTCGGAGTCGTTTTATTTTTTTTTTTGAAAATTTGTATACTTTTAGTATATATCAAAATAAGATTGCATGCCAAATACCAGCTCAAAATATTAATATTTAAAAAACTTATGCTCTTTTAAATAAAAAAAGTAGTAAAATTTTTAAACCGTTATATCTCGAATACTAATTATTGGAATCACATAATTTTTTTTCAATTACGACAATAATATTGAAATTTTTAAAAATATATGATTTAACGCAAAATTTTTTTATAAATAAA
Organism: Chalcis sispes; assembly: GCA_949987625.1. Lineage (NCBI taxonomy): Eukaryota > Metazoa > Arthropoda > Insecta > Hymenoptera > Chalcididae > Chalcis > Chalcis sispes. Next base: position 16,633,219 of record OX465098.1, on the reverse strand, counting down.
AATTACAACAATTTTTTATAAACAAATTAGATTTTTTAATCGATTGGCACATACGATTTTCGATTTTTTATTTCAAAATAAAGCTTAATGTCTCTTCTTTGATTTCGTAAAAAAAACTTTGTGGACAGTTTAAAATAAAAAAAAATTAAAGCGATTTAAAGTTGACGCTCCGCGCTTCCCGCCGCGCCGCATCCCACTTAGCCTTATGATGTATACGTATGTGCTGCATGATACGGTGACTGCTTACGGAGCGCTTTGTCTCATTTCTTCTAGCTTCTTTGCTATATCAAAATACTTATTTTGCTAGATTTCTTATGCAAAAATAAAGCTTAGTATCTCCTCTTCAATTTCGTGAAAAACAATTTCTGGACACTTTGATAGAAAAAAATTATAGCAATTTTAAGCTACCGCCCAGTACTGCCCGATGCACACAGCCTTATGTAAGCGCTCCATCAATAAGTAAATAAAGTTTTTTGACGTAAAACACATTCGATTTTTTTTTCTTATATCAAAATAAAACTTAATATCTCCTCTTTAATTATATAATAAAATTTTTGGACATTTTAAAGTGTCCAGTAATTGTTTTTTACGAAATCGAAGAGGAGATACTAAGCTTTATTTTTGCATAAGAAATCTAGCAAAATAAGTATTTTGATATAGCAAAGAAGCTAGAAGAAGTGAGACAAAGCGCTCCGTAAGCAGTCACCGTATCATGCAGCACATACGTATACATCATAAGGCTAAGTGCGGTGCGGCGCAGCGGGAAGCACGGAGCGTCAACTTTAAATGGCTTTAATTTTTTTTTATTTTAAACTGTCCACAAAGTTTTTTTACGAAATCAAAGAAGAGACATTAAGCTTTATTTTGAAATAAAAAATCGAAAATCGTATGTGCCAATCGATTAAAAAACCTCATTTTTTTATAAAAAATTGTTGTAATTTTTTTTTATAAAAAAATTTTGCGTTAAATTATACATTTTTTAGAAGTTCAATATTATTGTCATAATTGGAAAAAAATATTATGTAATTCCGATAATTAGTATTCGAGATATAACGGTTTAAAAATTTTACTACTTTTTTTATTTAAAAGCGCATAAGTCTTTTAAAAATTAATATTTTGAGCTGATACACGGCATGAAATCTTATTTTGATATATAATACTATAAGTATCAAATTTACAAAAAAAATAAAACCACTCCGAAATAAACTAAGAATTCATTGGAACGTCCTATATATATATAACGGATGAGCGTTAGCTCATAAGCTATATATAAGGCGTTTGCGCCCGTGCGTGCGTGCGTGCGTGCGTGGGTGGGTGGGTGTGTGTGTGTGTGTGTGTGTGTGTGTGTGTGTGTGTGTGTGTGTGTGTGTGTGTGTGTGTGTGTGTGTGTGTGTGTGTGTGTGTGTGTGTGCGCGCGCGCGCGCGCGCGCGTGTGTGTATATATACAGGGTGCGTACGGTATTTAAGGACAACTTGAGAGTAAAATTAATTAGCTTGTATTTTTAATAAAATTTAATGAAATTTTAGGAATTTTTTATACAACGTTCAATTAATATATGGCTATAAAGTTATTCAATAAAATCGCCATTAGCAGCAATAACCTCTTCGATCCGGGTCCGGAAACGATTACATGCCCGAATCAAATGCTCCTTGTTCATATTGACCATAACGGCATTAATAGCAGTCTTCAGCGAAGAAGTGGTGTTATGAGGACGCTTATTGGTCTCACGCTCAACTACGCCCCATACGTAATAATCCAAAGGATTAAGGCCTGGGGAGCTAGGTGGCCATAGGTTCGGTGTTATGTGGTCATGAAAATTTTTGGTCATCCAATCTTGTGTCGCCATCGCTTTATGTGAAGGAGCAGAGTCTTGTTGAAAAATGTATGGACTGCCTCCGCTTACATTGTCTATCCAGGGTTTCACTACCGTCTCCAAAACCTCGATGTATGCAGCAGAGTTCACTCGAAGTCCTTGAGTAAAAAAGTGTGGTGGCATAACATGTCCTTCGTTGCTGACAACACCTAAAACCATAACAGTGGCTGGAAATTTTGTGTGCATAACAACAGGAACCTCCGTAGGATTTGAACATAGCCATCTGTCATTTCTGCGATTGGTCTTTTGATCTTGGTCAAAATTTTTTTCGTCGGAAAAAAACCAACGGGCGCAATTAAGAAAATTAGAGATCTCTAAATCTGTATGGTTCGCACATATAGCGACGATGACAACATGTCTCTTAATTTCTTGAGTGATGTTGTAGTCCGTCATTTCTTATCTGAAAAGGAAAAAAAATTAAAAAAAAAAATTCGCGAAGTTATAGTCACATTTATGCATGTCCTCAAATACCGTACGCACCCTGTATATATACTCTTACAATAAAATGAATTTAGAAAACTATATTTTGATGAAAAAACAGATGAATATGATTAGGCTGATGATTTCAGTAATGAAAATGAAGAAGATTGGATATACTATTATGAAGATGATGGTGAAAGATTGTTAACCAAGGCTGCAGCTGATAAAAATTTTGAAGTTTTCGAAAAATTTTTTTTTATTTTCTATGAAAATACTCCATTGTATTTAGCAGTTAAGAAACATAAAACAGAAATTGTAAGAAAATTATTACTTTAAGGTACAAATTTTAACCGTTTAAACAAATTATCTTTTCCACCACTTTATTATTCTATTATTAAAAATGATATAGAAATAATAAAATTACTTATAAGTAATGATATTGCCAACAAATATCAAATTCGTAGAAAATGGAAATACTCTAGTTTGTTTTCAACCTGTTTGTTAATCATGTAATTCAGATATTGTCGAATTACACATTTGTATTTCTAGATCATGGATATAAAGCCAATAAAATTTTTTTGGATAGAAGTTATCTGAGAAAATTCAGACCACTTCACATAGCTGTATTGCATAAAAGATTGAAAACTATCAAACTTTTAAATTATCATGCTGATGTCAATGATGTGAATGAAAAAGGAGAAACACCACTCTAACACATCGTTCAATAAGTCCTGAGACTAACAACGAAAACAACATTTTTTTTCAAAAATCATTCTTATTCATCAATATAATCTCCTTTTAGAGTGATACAATCTTTCCAACGCCTTTCCAACATTTATATACCATGTTTATAGAAGGATTTATCCTTTGCTTCAAAATAGGCTTCAGTTTCGGCAATGACCTCCTCATTCGAGCCAAATTTTTTTCCCTGGAGCATTTTTTTGATATCAGCAAAGAGCCAGTAGTCGCTGGGGGCTAAATCTGGCGAATACGGGGGGTGCGGAAGCAAATCAAAGCCCAATTCGTTCAATTTTGCCATTGTTTTCATGGACTTGTGGCATGGTGCATTGGTGCAATCGCGGCACCCACTTGGAAAAAACCTTTTTCATGCTCAATTTTTCATGAAGGATTGTAAATACGCTTCCAGATGATATCTGTGTCATTTCTGCAATCTCACGGACCTTCACTTTGCGATTTTTCATTACAATTTTTAACACTTCACTCACATTTTCCTGTGTAACGGCTTCCAATGGCCTACCCGAACGTTCCGCATCGTTTGTGTCCGTACGACCACGTTTAAACTCAGCATACCAACGACAAATCGTTGGTTTGAATGGAGAGGAGTCCGGGTAATGTTTTTCAAGCCATTGCTGGGCTTCTACGGTATTTTCACCCATTAAAAAACAATGTTTTATCAACACGCGAAACTCGCTTTTTTCCATTTTTCAAACAAATTACAAAGTGACTTTACTCTAACCTCGATAACTCTGCTGTCTGTGATCCGATCGACGTGAAATTTTTACACGTTTCATGTAAAGGTTCGCACTCTATGGAAACGTGGCCAGTTTAGTACTACTAGCACCATCTCTGGGTTAGTCTCGGGACTTATTGAACGATGTGTTATGTTGCTTGTGCGGAAAATTGTTTAGAAGCAGTAGAATTACTTTTAAATAGAAATGCATTAATCAACGTTGATACTAAGTGTAATATAATGTCACTTTATTAAATTTAGAAATAATAAAATTATTGAGCTTCTTTTCTTCATTGATAGAAAATGAAAATGTAGATGTATTAAAAATCTGTTATCAGCTGCATAAAATTATTTCTGAATTTATACTTCTGAAGGATATATAAAAATATTAGAAGATCTTTTAAACCATGATCTGGATGCTAATTTAATATATAATAATAAAACATTTTTATATATTGCACAATGCAAGGATTAATATCAAAAATAAGTTTGGTAAAATACCTTTACATTTAGCTGCAATAAATGGAAATAAAACAATAATTGAGCTACTTTTACAAAATAATCCAAATGTGTCAGGTACAAAAAATTAATATTTTTATTGCATATACATATATTTAGTGTCAGAATAAAAATCTTATGCTTGATTTTCAATTTTATTTTTCTTTTAATTTAAGTAGGTTTAATAATTTTAAATCAAATAAAAAGTAATAAATAAAATTTTAATATAAGTGTTTTAATTCATTATTTTTTAACATCACTAGAAAATTCTACTTTAAATACTGCAGATAAAACAGGTTTGACTCCATTACATTTTGCTAATGAAGGAAAAAGTAGCGAATGCGAATAATGTTTATTCAAGCATGGTGTTGACATAAATGCAGAAAACTTCTGTGGAAGTTCACTACTTCATTATGCCTGTAAAGAAGAAAATTTAAATATTGTTAAATTACTGTTAAATAATAATGCATTCATCAGTGTTTGTAATAACAATAATTTAACACCACTTCATATAGCTAAAATATATGGTCATGAAAAAATTGTAGAGCTGCTTTTAAAAAATAAAGCTTTAACAAAGGCAAGAGATAAAAATTATCTTTTATAACAATTGGCTTTTAAATATTTAAATATTGAAGTTGTTAAGCTTTTATTATAGTGTATTTCAGATATTAATGACGATCAATACAGAAACTTGCTTTTAACTACATTAAATTTGTCTAAAATATATGGGAGTGAAGTAGTTGATTGTCTACTTAAATGTGGATTTGTGATAGAATGTGAAAGTAAATATAATCATAAGATATTTTCTGCTGTAGAAAAAAGTTATTTTAATGTCATTCAGCAATTGATAGATGATGGTGTGAATATTAATTCAACTTCTAATGATGAATCATTACTTCATACAGCAACTAAAAATGGACGTTATGATATTATTGATTTACTTATAAAAAATAAGGTAGATATAAATGCAAAAGATATTTTTAATAAAATACCTATATTTTACACAAATAAATATAACAACAAAATAATTGTGAAACAATTTCTATCTAATGGATTAGATATAAAAATGTATCTAGAAATGCTGCATTATGTAATGATTTTTCATAGTAATAACTGTAAAAAAATAATAGCCATTCTTCTTAAATATAGAGCTGATATAAATTATCATAATAAGAATGGTTTGAATGCTTTACGTTTATTAATTCAAGTATTAAAATAAACATTAAAATTACAATTATTATTACTAATTTTTTTTTTATGGTGATACAGTTACCAAAGCAAAAACAGTAAAGTATTTATTGCAACAGGTGTCAATCTTAATGCAAAAACATACTCTGGTTCAACTCCACTGCATATAGCTGTTGTCTTAAATTATAATGAACTCAAATTCAAAAAGCATATAAGAAGTAATTTTGTAACATTTACTAGAATTTTTGATATGTGTAAAAATCCAGAAATACTATTTTTGATTTGTAAGCTTTTAGATAATGATGCCGACATTAATATAGAAAATGCAGCTGGAAAAACAGATGTAAATTTAAGTTTTGAAACTATGAAAGGTAATATAAGGATAATTAAACATATTATGGATCATTGAGTGTATAGTAAAGTCCTAGTGCATTCAAAAATTATAAAAACTCTTCAATGTCATATTATTGTTTTAAAGACTACAAAATTGTATGTAAATCCAAAAAATCTAAAATATTCAGATGATAAAACAAAAAATTATCAAAAAGAGTGTGAAAGAGAAATATCTGATTTAAAAAATTAAAGATCAATAGTATTATTTTAGTATATGATATTTTGGTAAATGATTTAATAGAAGTAGATAATAGATAGAGAATAGATATTCAAAAAATGAAACTGTATTAAACATCTATTGATTTATTATTATTGACAAATTCAAATACATTTCCCATTTATAGCAATATAATTATACAACGTATAAAAATATCAATTAATAATAAAAATATTTTAAATAGGGCTAAAGAGTTATTGTTTTCTTTTTTTTTGTTTCGGTGGTAAAAAAACGGGGAATCTGCCTAAACCAGACCATCAGTGAGGACCCCTTTCTCTACCTGTAGACGCGGGCGGACCCACCGGTGTGACGGGTTCCGTAGTCGCGTCAGCTCTGGCCTCGGATGGACTCGATTGCTCGGGCACATCCGTGGCGAGGGCATCGGCAACCCCGGGGACCGTCTAACCCGCCATACGCCAGCATATGTCTGATATAAAACCATAGACATATGATGCGCGAATGGAATATCCACCTTCTGTCCAACCTGCAGCGTGGATCTACTTTCGTATTGCTTCGCCGCTGCAGGTTCTGTCTATTCGTCAGTCCGTTCCCTGTAATGTTGTAACCTGTCTCCGTCTCGTAATTCCTTTCATACGATCCTTTCATTCACATTCACTCACTGACTCGTGCTCGTGCTACCCTTCACCAACTATTCCAGGCACCCGTCCGCCTTCTTACCCCTCAAGACATTCTCGACGAAGGTATCGCCGTCCAACTGTCCTCGTCTTGCAGCATCCTCGCCACTGTATTTTCGGGCGTGATGCTGCCCGTTTTCGTCTCAAGTGACAGTCTGTCTGTGGTCCATCGTCGGCACACATAAAACGTATGCTCGGCGTCATCGCGCTCGTAACCGCAGTACTTACATTCCGGCGACCTAACCCGGTTACACCGAAATAAATACTGTCTAAAGTAACCGTGCCCTGTCAAGAACTGGGTTAGGTAAAAATTAACCTCCTCAAACCCTCGTCCGGTCCACGATACCAGGCAGCTTATCAAGCGTCTCGTCCACGTAGCAGTGGCGTCCGTTAGCCAACGTTCCGTCCATTCGCGCATTGTCCTGTCCCGTTCCTCAACTGCCGAGTTTGTTCTCCCTACGTCGGCACTTCATTCATAAGTCCGTTTCCGTTCCCTAGCGAGCAGGTCAATGGGTATTACACCCACTACCACCAGGACGGCCTCCGCTGAGACCGTCCTGTAGGCGCACGCGATACGTTATGCCCCTTGTCTCTGTACGTTTGTTAGTCGCTTGCGGTATTTCTTTACCTCAAGCGCATCGGTCCAGACTTCCGCCCCGTATAAAAGGGTCGAGTGGGTGGTGACCATAAGCAACCGTCTTTTCCCCGGTCTCGGTCCATACGTGTTCGCCATAAGGCGGGAGAGCGCGGAAACCCGCGTCGCCGCCCTATGTGCCGTCTCCTGTATATGCGGCCAGAAGGTCAGCTTCGTATCTAGAGTTACCCCTAGATATTTCACCTTCCTCCTGGTTTGTGTCTGCACCGACCCCACCGTCATCGGTATGACGGTTTGTATCCTCCTTCCGGTGAGGAGGATCAGTTCGGTCTTTGCCAGTGCTAATTTTAGTCCGTGATTCGTCATCCACCCATCTACCCGTAACATGACCCGGTTTAGCGTCAGCTGTGCCAATTCTGGATTGCGCTGAACGATTCCTACCGCCACGTCGTCGGCGTAGGTGATGAGTGAGGCGTTCTCGGGCATTTCCAGCCTCAGCAGGCCGTCGTAAACCGCGTTCCAGAAGTCAGGTCCTAGAATTGATCCCTGCGCGACGCCCGCAGTGATCGGCCTACTTGCCTGTCCCTCCGTGGTCTCGTACGTAATTTGTCGGTCTGTCAAGTAATCTCCCGCCACTCGCAGCAGATAGGGGGGTACCCTGAAAGCCCGTAGAGCTTCCAGGATATCCCCCCACCCGGCGGAATTAAAGGCGTTCTTTACATCTAAGGTCGCGAGCAGTACTAGTGGTCTCGCGCCGTAGCAGACCCACCTTGTCCGTAGGAAAGTTTCGGTCACTTCTCTTATCGCGCCTATCGTCGAATGGCCCTTCCGAAAGCCGTGCTGATTATCGGCCAGCCCTCCGGCGGCTGTTATCGCGCTCGATATTCTCGGTTTTAACAACGCCTCGTAAAGTTTGCCCGCTGTGTCTAGGAGACTCAGGGGCCTAGGGCTAAAGAGTTATTAAATACATTGCAATCAAGTAAATTACTACATAAATGTAATAAAGATACTTAAATATTTAGAAACTGAAGATTTAAATAATAAAGAAATAACTACTTTAGCATGATATTATTTACACTGTTATTATTGATAAATTGGTTAAAAAAAATTATGTAATCAATTTTTTTCTCTTTTGTCATATGTTTTAAAATTTTTGTTAATTCTTTGAAAAAATTTTATAAATGATTGAATAATTTATTACTATTTTTTATTCATGTATGTTCTGAATTCGTTAAAAATAAACTAGTCTAAAAAAATAATTAAATTATTTTATATTTTCATCGATTTATATTATTTTAAAAGTATAGAAAAGTATAAAAATATATTTTCAAGAGGACATATGACTACATAATTTTATAATAATACTTTGATTTTATTCAATTGTACATTATTATTTATATAAAAAATATCATAACAAATATTTTTATAATTTTCAACAAAACAATTTTTCCCGGGCTTTTGAAATTAAATTAATCCTACTCCACCTCCAGGCGAATCTTGAAACTTGCACAGTAGTTATAAATTGGATATATATAAAGATATAAATATATATAGAAACTTTGGAGCAGTGTACATGTGTATTTGTATACGAGTACGTGCATGCAAAGACAAAAGTTTTTTTAGAGCAGCGTGGAGCTATAACAAAATATACATAATATACTGGAAGAAGAGAACTGGGAGCTGCTGCTGCTGCTACACACAATTGAAGTGTATGCAGGGTGATAGAGGGTATGGCTGCGACATCATCCGTAATCCATTGATTGATGTTACGGCGCGCTCGAACAGCAACAGAAGCACCGAAGGCATTTAATGATAATAATAGTGTTGGACACAAATTGTGGGACAAAACTCCCTAGAAAATTTTTAGCTACATACTTGAGTTCCGAGATGAATGTGAACATCATCACCGAGAAGGATAAAGTGCTAGCATCCGCGCGAACTTGAAAAATATCGAGTAAGACCTGCTGTCGTGTGTATATGCATTTGCATGTGTATACATCTCTCTCGTTCTGTTTCTCTGGATTTAAGCGCACGCGAGTTCCATGCAACGACTTTTATTTGTCGCAATGATGTGTACTCTGTCAGAATTTTATGTTAAATATGAATAATGTATAAAGGACAATTTTTCAAACTTGCAAGAGAGAGGTGATGGAGATGTATTGTCGCGTCTCTACTGGCTTGAATTGTTTTTTTTTTCTTTAGTCTTTTGGTAGAGAGCAAAAGAAACACATTGATTATTGTAATTAAAGTTTTACACAAGATTTTTGCAGTGTTTTAAAATTGTTTAATTATTAATTTTTAAAAAGATAATTCTTTAATTATGATAATGTACTATTTTTATATATCATTATTATATTTCTGGGTTATACAATTAAACTAATCTCAAGAAAAAAATGTTCTATTTTAATCAATTTTAATTAGTTTTAATAAAATAAAATCTAATATTTGTAATTGCACAAACATTAAAATATATACAACATTTTATGATTTGAATATTTTAAAAATATCAGTTTCTTCTGGAATCTTTTCCTCATAAATAGAATGGACAAAATATATAAAAGATTTTTATTATCTATAAAGTTTTTGTTTATTTATTAGTGATGATACTGTTATTTTAAATGAAGTATAAGATAATGTATAAAATATGTGTTACTATTTTTTTTGGTTTAAATAAAATAAATTTATAAAAATTGTATATATTTTAGAGACGGCAAAGGCAAAGCGTGTGGTGTAGTGTATACATGCAAGAAAACGTGTGCATGCACACACAAAGTAGGACAATGGGAACATGGTGAGAAGAAAATATAAGAGCTGGCATGGGTTCACAAACGCTGGAGATTCTGCGCCAGGGCGTTTGGGCAAGTCTCACAGGAGGCTGGTTTTACGACCCTCATCTGGATATCTTCTCCAATACGTTTCACCTTTATGTCTGGCTCTTCCTACTTTGTCTACCCTTTACTATAAATTTAGTAAGTTAATAATAATTACATAGAATATATTATATCGCTTTAATCTCTTTTAATAATGAGTCTTGGAATTTTTTGCATATTTTTATTAAAAAAATTTTATATTTTTAAACAATTGTATTTTAATTTTGACATTATAAATTTAATTAAAAATAATGTTTTTATATTACTATATATTGCAGTTAATTTATAATATTAATATAAATTATTTATTAAATATGCAACATTGGCTTTATAGTATAAGTATTCTACTTTTTTCATTGTCATAAAAGAATTTTTTTAAATGGTTATTCTTTTATAATTTGTATTTACTATGCATAAGGTTTTGAAATTATAATAGTAGAATTTTAAATTTTGACATTCGTATTAAATATGATAATACAAAATAATATTATTTATTATGTTCTTTGATAAAAAATGAAAAATTGCCAAAATTTATAAGTTAAATTAAATTAGCTTGAATATTTCCTATTGCCTTAATTTTGTTTTTTAATATTAATTACATTAGTAGAAGAAATTAGTAGAAGTAGAATTTTTGAGCTATTTATAACAATTTTAATTTTAGTATTTTTCACCAACATTGTATGTATTGCTTGCATACTGTTCAACTATTGTTGCTTTATTTGGAACAATTAAATGTATCAATCATGCACTTCATTCTGTCTATGATACAACTGAGTGTTTGGAAGAACCTAATCAGAACGTCAGTCAGCAAAAGTTGGAAAGTGAGAAAAAGAGAGATAGTCGTACTAAACGTAGAGAACAACCACAGGATCAAGATTTTCTTGGTATTGAACTTCAGGTTTTAAATGGTATGCGTTGTAGATCATAGATTTATTAAATATTTATATTGAATTTATTAACTATAAAAATATTTCTTAATGTTTTGATTATGAATGACACAAATAATTTTTAGGTAAAACAGATACTCCACCTGTGGAATGTTCATCTCGTAATTCATATATTGAACCAAATACACAAAATGCTGATGCTGATAGTATAACATCCGATTATACAAGAGATAAGCCAAATTCGACAATAGATTTAAAAGTTGAAATACATCGAAAAAATAGTTCCGAGAGTTCTGAAGAGGCTGGACAATTGAATAAACCAATTGTCACTAGCATAAATGTACATGAAGCTGAATTAGTGTCAGAGCAAGACTATGAACAACATTACAAAAATCAAATTTATGGTAATTTTAAATATTAAATTTACTTTTAATTAATTTTTATAATTATATTTATAAAAAAAATTGTATGTTTAGATTATATAAAGTTTATTGAAATAAAGTTTCTGTATTTTAAATAAAAAATAAAATAAGCCATAATTAATTTTTATTTTTGTTAAGGGAAAGGCCGTTCAATGACAAGGAAATTCTGCAGACATGCTTCAGAAGATTCAAGACCGCGATATTTAAAATCGAATAGTATTGGAAAAAGAGGTTCAGAGAGTCAAATAAAGCAGACTAGTTCTATGGAATTGGAACAACCAGATGATTTTCGATATTTTAAATACAATCAAAGTGTGAGAAGGCTGAATTCTAATTCAATTCCTATGGAAGCTCAATTATTGAACGACCATCCACAAAGTCTCGAGATCATATCAATAATATCAAAGAAGGAAGATGCAGATAAAAATAAAATTCCATCTCACCCTCAATCTCTTGAAGTAAATAAAAAATACATAAAAAATTAACAATATAAAAAATTCTTTAATCATAAACAATTTAGCTATATAAAATGTTACAAGAGTTTGAGAAAACTTTTAATTTTCAAATTTATTTTTTTTTCAAAAATATTTTTTTTCAGGTCATATCAAAAATGCCGCATCAACAACTTATTCATCCACAAAGTCTTGAAATTATTAGAGCGTCGAATAAAATTGCCAATCCAACAGATGACAATAATTTACCTTTACATCCTCAAAGTTTAGAAACATTAAATTCAAAAAAGGTTCATTTTTTAAATTTCTTATTGAATTATATCGGTTTCAAATAATAATACCAATAATGGTTTTTAAACTAAAATTTAATGCACATTATTTTGTTAGGTTTTACCACAAAACACTTTAAAACGTAATCAACTGCAATTGCTGCCATATCTTAGCTGTGGGTCAGAGATTGTACATCCTATAGCTGAGCAAAGTGATGAGCAAATTCCTACTGAAAATTCTGGACGATTCAATCTTCAAGATTCTTACAGTCCATTACTAACACGAAAAGAAAATGACGATGCATTTTTAAGGTTCATAATATGAATATTTATGCATTAATAATTTAAAAAAATTATGAATGAAAATAAAAATGAATAAAAAAATATTCTTTTTTAGGTACATTGTAGATACAACAGTTGACAACGATTCAGCAAATTCGCGAGACGCTTTATTAGAGGAACCAAAGCCTGTAACAAAAAGAAGATTTAGTAACACTAGTCAGAGTAGCTGGGATTTGTCGGACGGTGAGAGGCGCAAGGAGAAAAGGAAAAAGTCAAAAAGAAGGGAGAAATTAAAACAGCCTGATGATCAGACTAATTCGGGTAGCATTGTTGGCATTGACTGGCTTTTTGAAAATGGCGAAGGCGAACCGTGGACTAACAAAAGTAAGATAATTTGTAAATAATAGTTATTTAAGATAATTTAAACATTATTTTGTAAATAAACAAATATTTCAAAATTATTGTTTCGCATATTGGTTAAATTAAAATAGTTTATAAATTTTATTCACAATTTTTTTCAGAACATAATTTCAAATTCAATGTTTCAATGTTATTAAAAAAATGATATAAATTTCTTTTCTCAATTTTTGAATAATATAATTTATATTTGCATAAACTTTCTTGATTCATTTACATTATAAAATAACTAATTAATTTTGAAATAATAATTGTTTGTTTATTGATGTACTTGCATTAAAAAAATTAGAAATAAAAAAATTATGAAATATTTACGTTCCAAAAATAGTTGTAAAAATTTTAAATTAATTCTACCAGTACTATGGACTTCGCAGAAATCTGATGATACAGATGCGTCCGATAGTATACAGACAGCTAGTACAGATTGTAAGTTGGTAGTTTTACAAGTAACTTTATAATTAAAAGTGAATATAAAATACATCCACTTAAGACTCTTATTATAAATAATTATATAAATTTAACATATGTAAGTTTATGTTTTCGTGTAGTGAATGAGTAAATTAGAAAAGCACATTTTTATGTTTCATCACAGACTATCGCTCCTTCAAAATCTTTATTGTTAATATGTTTCATTTGATAATGTTCATATTTAAGCTAATTTCACTTGTATCTTTTTTTGTAATTGAACCTGAGTTTTAGTTGAACACCTATTTAATGAATCCAGTAGAAAAATACAACAAATTTTTTGTAAAATCTCCAGCCTGTAATTTAATATCCTTGTGTACCTAATTGTAATTTTACATTTCTATACTTATATTAATTATTTAAAATAATTATTTTAAATGTATAAATTTTAAATAATTTTTATTTCTAAATTTATTATTTTTTTTTTTTTTTTTTTTTAATTTAAAAATTAAAAAATTTATACAATTATGTACTACATTTTTTGTTAATGAAATAATTGTTTTTTTTTATATATAGTTAAATATATACATAGTTTAAAAAAAAAGGATAAATGATTCATAATTCAATTTAAATTTCATTAAGGCATATGCAATATTTTTCATAAATTCTAGATTTAATTAGTAAAAACTATCAATACTATTACAATATTGGAGTATAATGTGCTATATACATTTTTTAGACACTAAGAATGCTTAATGAAAGTAGTTAAATTGACTAACAGTATTAATTTTCAACAAAAGAATTAAGAGATCTTTACGTATATCATAATACAAATTCATTTTATCTATTGAATGCATTTCTCAATAAAAAATTCATCCCTTAATCGATTCGTTTTATATGTAACATAAAATTTTTATTTTTAAATATTGAATGTTCTTTGTTTACTATATATTTATTAATGTTTTTTGTAAATAAATATTCTATTATTGTCATTCCAAATTATATTGCGACTTTTTTCAAAATAAATGTTTTATTTTATTAAGAAGTAACCATAAAATCAGAATAAATATTAGCGATAATAAATGCAGTTTTAAAAAATATAGATTACTTTTATAATCAAACTTTTACTATTAAAAACCGAAATATCATAATTCTAATTGTCGGCATAAATGTTTTGAAGACAATTTTTATTCGTCGAAAAAGTCACTTTTAAAACCTAAGTTGTATCTTAACTTAAATTGAATGAAATTCCAATCATCTCCTGATACTATAATTTATCAATACGGTGTAATCCACAGAACCAATTTTTTTTTTTTGTTTATTATCAATATATTTTTATTTTCTTCACGAAACAACGCAGATATGCCAAGCAAAGAGCCGGATTCTGGTTCTTCGAGCACGACGACCCTTAGCCTTGAGAACGAGGTGAAACGTAAGCTTTTACCCGTGCAATCAGAGGTCGACAGCAAACGTCAACAAGGCGCCATACCAAAGCAAAATCGCGCCCGTCTCAGCAGCGCGACAAGTCAACATTCAAATTGCAATGGCGTCGAAATCGCATTATCCGGGACGAACGAAATCGTCAGCGCGGCGGATAGCATGCCGACAAGACCCAGACCGAGGAGATACGTTATATCGGGTAGAGACAGACGCAACACCAAAGGTCTTCTTAACTCTGGTGGCACACAGTAAATATTCGCTTTCCTATGATAAATTTTATAAGAATCTTTTTTGTTTCTTTAGTTTTATGTATCAAAAATAATTATCCACGTCGATTTTTTATAATTTTAGCAGCAAATCATGCACTCGAGCCGATTCTCGATTTTCCCAACCAATAATTGGATCGGCAACCGCCACCGGGAATAACAGCAGTAGTAACAACAACAATAGTGGAAACAATAGTGGCAATAATAACAACAACAGTAACATTAAAAACAATAATGCCAGCGGTTCCAATAACGAATTAAGCACATTATTGCCAGCATCTCCTCTTCTCGCGGCTCTTATAAATCCAGCTATTAATCCAGCTTCTGCAGATCTACCCGGTCAGCAGCCTGGACAATCGGATCTCAAGCTAGCGCGTGCCTCCAACGAGGCAATTAATTCCAGAGTGAGGTACAAGCGATTGCACAGGTGGAACCGAACGAGGCGCAGGCCCCGCGTTAATAATCCTCCGCACACGGTAAATTTGTTAATTTTATTTGAGGAAAAAATAAACGACTGGAGAGGATTTTCGAATTTAATTCATTATTTATTGGTTAAATGATTGAATGTTTTGAATTTCATTTGCGCGTTAAATTATCTTTCTACTTTTATAATTCAAATGGGCGTTGTAGCAGATTTTTTTTTAACGAGTTTGATTTTGAATGATACATTCAAGGTTTACTTTGGTATTTGATTTTTTTAATTCTGCTTCAATAATAAAAATGAATCATTAATCGTCGATCCTCGTATTACTCTTTTAGGACCAGGACTTATTAGCGTTGACGCGTTTTTTCTGTCAGATAACGATGAATCCAGAAACACCGGAGGACTCGGTGCATTAT
This sequence comes from Chalcis sispes, assembly GCA_949987625.1. Taxonomy (NCBI): domain Eukaryota; kingdom Metazoa; phylum Arthropoda; class Insecta; order Hymenoptera; family Chalcididae; genus Chalcis; species Chalcis sispes. The sequence continues at coordinate 16,617,378 of OX465098.1, read as the reverse complement.
TTTCGCGATGACAGCGGCCGTTGGCTGGCTTACACCTTTGACGAAAAAGCGGCCGCCGCAGCAAGTGGTACTACATCCACCGAACCTCAAACATCGAGTACCGGTTCGACGACGGCAGCTATGACCACCTCTCGTGGTCTTCCGCCCGAACAAAAAGAGAAGCTTTTGAATACGATGTTTCGACTCTATTACAATAGCAATTATGAGCTACCGAACTTGCCTGATCTCTCTAGTAACAGTTATAGCAGCTTGTCACTTAATTCTGCGGGTATAGTCACGATGATTTTATATTTAATTGATCGCTTTATTTTTGTTAATTCATAATAAAAAAAAAAAAAAATAATAAAAAAAATTTATGTTCATTTAATGCAACAAACTTTAATTTTGTTCAAGTGAATTTTTTATAAAAATAAAATCATTATTTTTTTTTTTTTTTTTTTTCATTTCTGAATAAAACATTGAATTAGAAAAACTTAAAAAGCCGAGTTTACTACTCGCGTCTCGCTTAAAATATTAAGATACAAAGTGCCCCTGACACCCGCAGGTCTAGCAGTGATAATCGATACACCGCCAGTCCTAACGCCTCCGGCGCTTTCCTCGCCTGTGAACAATAACAATACCAGTAGAAACAACAATGGTGCTGGTGGTTGTGTCATTAATCTATCAAAGGTGCAAGGCTCACTGCCAGTGGCGATGGCTTCGTCGAACGCCGGTGTGTCGAGCCAAGCAATTGTCGCCTCAACGGCCAGTGGCTCAGGTGATAATTCCAACCAGCAGCTATCTTATCGTCAACTTCATACGGATTCCCTCGCAGATAGAAATCGCAGACTCCAAAGTCTTCTTGGTAATCTAGATTCGGGCAATCCTATTAACGATGGACCAGTTGATACAGCTGGAAATAAAGTAAGAATCGTTAACTTATGTGTTTATTATTTATGCATTATAAGCATGTATCAATTAATAACGTAATTTTGAAAAAAAAAAAAAATTATGAATTTTTATTTATTTATTTATTTATTTATTTATTTTACCAGTTAAATAAGCTTACATGTATTTACATATAACTCCTTAGAGGGAAAGTATTCCCTGTACAAGGAACTGGTAGGATTATAAAAATATAATTACTTGACTAGTTTAGTTTATACTATTTCTCATCTTAGCTTTTACTTTTTTCTGACTTGTTTATATTGTGATGGTTTTTATATAGATGTTAATATCAAAAATAAATATATATAGTTGTATATAATATTTATTTTATTATAAAAACTAATGTTATAGATGACTATGATTGCGCTTCCGATGCATCAAGAAAATTTATCTTGGAACCGCTTTATTAACGAATTCACCGGTTTCGACGAACCGAGTCATATAAAAGCTAAACCCACACGCCATTACTACAAATGGAAAATTGGTAAACTGCCTCATGTCAAGGTGCATTTCGATCGACTATCTCTCCTGGCTCTGCTCGATCGGAATTTGACGGTGCTAGAGACAATAGTCTCAACAATATTAGCTGTTGCGGTTGCTGGTTTGGGTCTTTTAATATTGCAACAAGGATTCTACAGGGATATATTTGCGTTTATATTTTGTTTTGTCACTGCTGGATGCCAGTATTCGTTACTAAAATCTGTACAGCCTGATGCTGCGTCACCTACACATGGATTTAATCGCATTGTTGTTTTCTCTAGGTAAATTTTTCGTAATAATTGATACAATTTTATTTTTACGAAAGCATGGCTCTAAACTTTAATTATTTGATTTTTCAGGCCTATTTACTTTATACTCTGTACGGGTATAATTTTAATACTTGAATCGTCTTTGAAAAATTTTAAGGGCTCGGATTTTCAAGTTTATGGCATGCATATACTCGATTATAACATACTTGTTCAAATACGCAATGTTCTCCTCATTTTTCTGCTATGTTTTCCTCTCGTATTTTCACTCGGTCTCTTTCCCCAAATCAACACTTTTCTTATGTACTTATGCGAACATATCGATATTCACCTTTTCGGCGGTAATGCAACTACCAGTCTAGTCTCATCTATTTATTGTTTATGTCGAAGTATTATCACAGTTTTGACACTATATGGATTTGCATATGGAGCATTGATGGAACCAAAATCATCGCAACATATACTATTTTCGATTTTCGCAGGATTACTTGTTGCTATTTCTTATCATCTTAGCAGGTATATCTTCAATCGTTTTTACATTGTAACGACTCGATATAATATTTTTAATAATTCATTTAAAACGAATATTAAAAAATGAGATAATATTTTTAAAGGAAATAAAATTTAAAAATTAAATAACTTTTTTTTCAGATCGTCATCAGACCCCAGCGTAATTTGGGATATAGTAAAAACGAATCTCTGGCCTCCAGAAGCATATCTTGAAGAAAAGCAGGTTCAAGTTATCGAAAATACTTCCAGACAAGAGACCATTACTTCTAATACCGTGCCAAATTCCAATCCATCCAACAAACCTTCCAAAAGCAAGTCCTCCTCGAAAAAGAAGGATATGAAAATTGTCGTAGGTGAACAGGTTTCTGATTCCGAATTGTTTGATCCATTGCCACAAAAATTGAGGGCTACTGTTAAGGCGAGATTGAAAAATGATATCATAGCATGTTCGGTGATCGGTATTCTTTCTTTTGCCATTCATTCGTCAACCGTTTTCACAGCTCTACAACCTGAAATCAATCCGGTGCTATGGTCATTTACGGGAATACTAGGTTTATTGTTGCATTATGTTATACCGCAATTAAGAAAACAATTACCATGGCTGTGTTTAGCAAGACCTGTATTACGTAGCTTCGAGCATTCGCAATTCGAAGGTAAATATTTATATTTTATATGGCTTAATAAATATTTATTTATATGTATCTGATTAAATATTGTAAATTTATAAATAATGTATAATTTATCTTTTTATTTTACAAAAAACAGTACGAGAACCAGTCAAAATAATGTGGTTTGAAAAGGTCTATGTGTACTTATGCTTCTTTGAGCGGAACATCTTATATCCAGTAGTGTTTCTTGGTGCACTTACCGAATCCTCTACCAAGATTTCAGCAAAATTTGGACCAAGCTTAGGTGCTCTAATAATTGTCGTTTGTGGTCTCAAATCTTTGCGTTCTGCCTATTCGGATTCATCGACACGCTACCTTGTCCTCGTCTTTGCAGTTCTTCTTTTCCAAATGGACTTCCGAGAATTGAAGTGTGAAACTTTGAGAAGTGAAACTTTTCTCGTGGATTATTTTGTTACGGCTATCGCTTTTGCCAAAATTTATGAATTGTTACTCAAGATACGTTTTATAGTCACTTACATCGCACCTTGGCAGATCACTTGGGGAAGTGCATTTCATGCTTTTGCTCAGCCTTTTTCAGTACCACATTCCGCTATGCTTTTCTTGCAGGCTGGCATTTCAGCTATTCTTAGTACACCTCTCAATCCATTACTTGGAAGTGCAATTTTTATCAGTTCGTATGTGAGGCCTGTCAAATTTTGGGAAAGAGATTATAAAACGAGAAGGTATTTATTATATTGTTTTTAATGAATCTTAAATAATAAAAATTTTTTAATTTGCAAATAAATTTTTTTTTTTTTTGCAGAGTGGACCACTCCAATACACGCATGTCACTACACCTTGAACGTAACCTTGGTGCTGATGATAACAATCTCAATTCTATATTTTATGAACAATTGACTCGTTCGTTACAACATAGCCTCTACGGTGATTTAGCTTTAGGTCGCTGGGGTAACGTTGAACAGGGTGACTGTTTCCTCCTCGCCTCAGATTATCTGAACTGTTTGGTTCATGTTGTTCAGTTGGGAAATGGTTTGGTTACTTTCCAATTAAGAGGTTTAGAGTTTAGAGGGACTTATTGCCAACAGCGAGAAGTAGAGGCCATCTCTGAAGGTATTGAAGATAACGATAATTGTTGCTGTTGTGAAATGGGACATTTTTCTCATGTACTCAGTGTCAATGCGGCGTTTAGGTGAGACATCATTTTAGGCAAAAGATTATTTTACATTTAAAAGCAAAAATCTCAATTATGTCTTCAAAATAACAACTGACATAATCTTTACTTTTTTAGTCAGCGATGGCTAGCTTGGGAAGTAGCTAGTGCAAAATATATATTGGAGGGTTATTCGATTTCAGATAATTCAGCTGGTTCCATGCTTCAAGTTTTTGACTTTAGAAAGGTGCTAGTAACTTACTATGTAAAAAGCATCATTTTCTATGCTGTTAAATCAACAAAATTAAAACAGTGGTTAGAGAATCAAGAAATTGTGGATGCATTAAAGCCAACGTTAGAAAAAAATTTTGTGGATTTAGATCCAGTCTTTAATATGAATATAGATGAGGATTTCGGTTTTAGGGCAAGTGGCATTACTAGAAGTAGCTTTTGTAATGTTTATTTAGATTGGATACAATTTTGCGCTACAAAACAAGACAAGGTATAATTAGATTTAGTTAAATATATTAAAAACTAAAACAAATATTTTAATAAAAATAATCAATTTTTATTCATGAAAGATGTATTTTTATTTAAACATTATAAAAATTGACGATTAAGAAGTATTTTATCTAATTTTAGATGTTGGAGAAATCTCGAGATTCGTGCCTTGTATCACTTTGTTTAGCTCTTAGTCTATTGGGAAGACGTGTACTTGGAGCTGCTTCTCACAATACAGTATCAAGCGTTGAATTTTTTCTTTACGGTTTACATGCACTTTTTAAAGGTATATATTTTTCATTCATAAATTATTTTAATAAAATTTTTATAATAATTCAATAAATTATTGTAAATTATATTTTTATAAATATTAATTTCTTGAATAAAAATTATTGTTAAATTTTAATCGTTTTAGGTGATTTTCGAATAACGTCTGTTCGTGATGAGTGGGTACTTCATGACGTTGATCTTTTACGTAGTGTTGTAGCAAAGGGCGTACGTATGGCCCTTAAACTCCATCAGGATCATTTTATGAGTCCTGATACATACGAAGAGGCATCGGCTCTCTATGAGGCCATTGATAATCATGATCGCAATCTTGTTATTAGCCACGAGGCCGATCCGCTATGGAGGAATGCGATCCTTAGTGGTGCTCCTAGTCTCTTAGCGCTTAGGTGCGTTTTAAAAATATTTAGAATATTTACTAAATATTAGAAGTATTTTAAAGTAAAAAATCCTATATTTATAAAATTTTTTTATATTTTAAGGCATGTTTTGGACGACGGTATTGATGAATATAAAGTTATAATGCTTAATAAACGCTTTCTTAGTTTCCGTGTGATAAAAATGAACCGTGAATGCGTCCGGGGCCTTTGGGCTGGTCAACAACAAGAATTGGTACGTATTATATAATTGTTAACGTATTTAAGGAAAATACACTATTCTATTAAAACATTCATTGGCAAATGATCTATATTATCGAATTTAATGGATTAAAAATAATTTATTCATTTTTTAGGTATATTTGCGGAATCGCAATCCGGAAAGAGGTTCTATACAAAATGCAAAGCAAGCACTGCGTAATATTATTAATAGTTCGTGTGACCAACCAATCGGTTATCCGATATATGTATCACCGTTAACAACTAGTTATGCAGAAACGAATGATCAACTTTGTTCAGTAATTGGTGGTCCGCTTAGCCTTAGTGCCATTAAAAACAATGTTCTTAAACTCTGGCGGAGGTAAGTGTTTTTATTCAATATTTAATATTTTATTTAATATTTTGAAATATTAAATCACTTTTATTGTTTTTGATAGAGTAAGAAGAAGATGTGGACAAGGATGTTCATCTGGTGGCACAGGTTCGCATGATGATGGTGGATTCGGTAATGACGGAGTTTATGCGATGACAACATATAATATACATTCGGGTAAACATTAAAAATTAAAAAATTTTTTTTCATGAAAATCGGTATATTTAATTATTGACTTTCGTTAAATTTTATTATTAATTTCATTATATCAGGTTATAGTCAATCAGGGCACAATACTTCAGGCTCACAATCAATGGAGTCTGGCTGCCAAATAGGAGGTTCAACGGGTAGAGGTTCATTGAGTCGTGCAAACACGAGTTCAGTTGGAGGCAACTGCAGAGGCTCACTCGCTTCGATGGGAAAGCCAACAAGCTCGACACTTGCCAGTCTCGCCGGTCTTCTCAGTAGCAGTGATATTAAGACCGAGTCCAAGAGTGAAACGAGCTTTAATGTTAAAATTGACAAAGAGGAAGTACTTCAAAGAGTTCGCGTAAGTTTACAATCTGGTATTAAAATATTACAATCACATAAAAATATATTTTTATTAATCATTTGCAGAGGGCAGTAGGATTATAGAAATAATATTGTCTCTTTAACAAAATTAAAATTTTAATATAAAACAAGTATTAGTCAATATTTCTTAGTAAGCATAAAATTTTCAATTTGCTGATTATTTTCTAGATTATGGATCCGAATCACGTATATGACGCGATTAATCTCGGACGACGCATCGACGTGATTTGGCCTGACGAAAAGATGCGTCAGATGGGCGGACGCTCGAGCTGGCAGCATTGGGTGCCTGAACGCGGTATGGAAGGCTGTGTGGTGCACCGTTGGTCACCGAATCATCGCGATCCAAACCGCCGCTCTCACGTGGATAAAGTTATATTACTCGTGAAAATTGACGACAAGTACGTACCAATAGCTGAGCAGGGTGTGCGTGATCTCGGTGCCGAGGTTTAGTGTTCGTGATCATATTCGCATTTATACACGAAATGCGCGTACATAAATCTATAAACGATTGAAAGTGCGATTTAATATGTCGATTAAGGGAATGAATTCGCTGATTTACTTACATAATGATAATGATAAGTTTATTTCTATTAAGTTTAAAATTCATTGCAAAAATGCGGTTGAGTATGTTAGACGTTTTTTGATTATCAATATAACGTTTGATAGTACTGGAATAATAATTGTTATTGGTTGTATTTATCTGCAACATAAAACATTTGAAGTTTAAAGTATCATACATTTCATAAAAATGTATGGACCAAATTTTAAACTCACAATATTTTGATTTTTATTCAGTAATAATTTAGTTATTCAGTAATATTCAATAATAATATACAAATGACTTAAACGTAAATGATTATTTGTTTTTCATATTTATATATAAAATAAAAATTGAATTTCTGTTACTATTAAAAATTGTTTCGTTACCATTTAATTAATCTGTTGAATAAGGTTCATTATTATTTGCTTAGCAATTTTATTATTATTAAAAACCTTTTAAAAAAATGTTAAAATAATTGACAGTTGCATAAATATAGTAATTACTGTTTACATTTTTGACAAAAATATTAAAAAACATGTAAGCGAATTCACTCCTCACTTTTAGTTTTAAGTATTCCGGTGACAGTTATTAGCTGTTTAGTAATTAATTTTTTCTAAGCTAATGAAAAAGTTTCCTCTAATTGTTGAATTTTTAAAATATACGTATAATTTAAGAGATATAAAAGTTAATGAGAAATGAATATCACACAAGTTTTTCATTTGTTTAAAATAAAAAAATTATTAAGCAAATATTTCAATTACATAAAAATAAATTTTCATAAATTTTTTAATTCTGAATAAATTATTTTTTTAAGTTGTTGTTACTATTAAAAAGTTTTTAAAAGATACTTTTTCATTAGACAAATATAATAATGAAAGTTAAATCGAAGTTATTTCCAAATAATCAAAAGATGGAGATGTCAACTACGCATATAACATAGTTATTAAGTATTAATCATCGATAAGTATCGTATATAGAAAATACTTTTCTTGCCACGATCAACATTGCAAGCACCAAAATCTTGTAATATATATAATGTAACATAATAATTCCTATTAGCAATGATTATCGTGGATTCGATGATAAGAAAAAAAAACATTTATTCCCAGAGGCATTGGTTGGTATATACTTTATTAAAAAATCAACGTCAAAGCAGCGAATGACACTGGTAATAAATTGTAAATAATTTATATATTTGCGATTTTCTATACTTTTGTTACTTTTTTTAAACGATTTAATAATGCTATCAATTTGTAGATAGAAATAATATTATTATAAATATATATATGTATAAATATAAGAGTTAAGACACTGTTTAAAAAAATTGTAAAATAGAAAAGAATAGCCAGAAAAAAAATGCAGCCAGACATATCGGTGCTTTTTAATAAAAAATTCGTGCGTCTGAAATGGAATTGGTTGTACAGAAAACATAAAGTCGATGCAATTTTGATTCATTGGCACATAAAAATGTAATTTATGAGAGGAGCAAAATATGTACACATTTTGGCTCCTTTGACGCACACAGTAAGCTTATAAATTTTTATTTATTATAGTCAAGCTAATTTTTAAAAAAATTTAAAAAAAATGATGCATTTTTTAAATATTTTTACCAGATATGTGTACATTTTGTTGCTTTATAATTCTTTTCATAATTTTATTTTACTGTTCAATTTACAGAAATGTTAAATATAAAATTTCAATAAAAAATTTAATAAATTTTATATTATAAGTTTTAACTTAAATGTAAACCTAATACATTTATTCAAATGAGTAATTTAACTAAAGGTAGAATAGTTAATATGTAAATAACACTTTATTAAAAGTAATAAAAGTTTATACATATCTGATTATTATTTAATTTTACTGTAGAATGCTTTTCATAAATGAAAAAAATTTACTTTGCTAAGTATCGGCTTTAATTCATGTGCATGGTAGATAAAAGGATGTACAACACATAATTTTTGTACATAAAATAAAATGAACAGAGTCAGAACAGGTTGTAATTAAAAGAATTGAAATGTCGATATAAACAATTGCTGAATACCATGAATAGATTCATCTTTGTACTATATAAAAAGCAAGTTAACAAAAAGTATAAATTGTTCGATCGATGAAAATGGAAATATTGTGAACATATAAAAAACACTGCAACACAGCCAGCAGGAAGTCACAACATGGCCTTATATGATGGTGTATAAAAATGACACCTGACTGATAAAACAGAAATCTATATATATTATTATTATATATACTAACTAGTCTTTTAACTGCTGACACACGTACTTATACTGCTCGCTGCCAAGAGAACAGTAAAGTCTGACTCACTGAGAGAATAAATAAATAAAAATTAATAAATTTGTTTCATTATATAAGAAAGCCTAATAATAGAGATAATCTTCATATTATCTCTGATGATTTGCTTAGCTCTTTTTCATTTATAAAGTTGATTATCGATTCATATATATTATATACTAACTATTGCACTTTATGTTGAAAATTTATATTTTAAAATAAATTTAAAAATCATTGCCTGTAAAGGAAGTTATGTATAATTATCATGTACAATTATACATGTAAGAAATTTGGTATTGCAATATCTAATTATATATGTATATGGTCATCTATAATTATATATAAATCATTTTTGAAAATTTATTAAAGTTAATTCAATATAATACAAAGATACCTTATACAATTTTCTGTTTTATTCAATATTATAATATACAATAACTCTTCAAATTAAAATAAAATCTATCATAATCTTACATCATTATATTTCTAATTAGGTGTACATGTATCAATATGTGATCTATTTATAATTATGTATGTAATCTATATATGTATATATAATTATATATACATTTTTTTCAAGGGGATTTAAGTTTTGTACTTAAAACAATTATCTGTTTAATTGAAATTAAAGCATTTTATTCTCATCAATATAAATAAAATTTAACTAGAATTCGCTCAACGAAAATTAAAGAATCGCTTTCTAAGATTAACAAGTTTTGTCAATAAATTTGAATAGAACAATACTTGATACGTAAAAATCCTATTACCCAGCTACAATTTAAATAGCACAAGTAATAATAACAAAAAAATGGAGATAAATTAAAAATTCAAATCACGTTTTTACGAGTTTTAGGGAAAAATGTAATTTTTCACTTTTTAAGGTATATTTTTTAAGAATGAGTGATTTTATAAATCAACGAATGACTTATGACAAAAATATTACATAATTTCTTCTTCTATTATTTTACTAAATCAAACGATTTTTAATATTTTACTCAAATCAAAGCAGAGTAACGTAGTAATGCAGAGTAACACACGTCATATTTTAATTAATACAAAAAAAAAAAAAAAAAAATATCACCTTTAAATTAAAAATATCCTAAATTAATAATAGAAAACAAATCATGGGCTTATGTTTTCGTGCCAACGATTGAAACGGTACTATGTACGTTCTATCACCGAGAAAATAAAAAAATATTTATAAATTATAATTTTGATTACGTACTGATAAGCCGAGCTATATATAGTTTTTAAGTTTCATGAGCTCTCGACCGGAAACGTAACAACAAGCTTGTTGAAGAGATTATTATGAATTATACATTGTTCAAAGCAAGACTTGATTTTAAAGGATTACGAAGCTGGACCAGTAAAATTCATTTTAGGTCCAGCTTCGTAGTCCATTGCTAGTCTTTCTTATTCAATGCTGTCGTAAAAAATCGATTTATTTATGTGTAATAGAATGCATTAAAACTTTTGGATTGCAAATTTTTAAAATTATTTGATTTTAAGTAAGTTGAAACTTTATAAAATTATAGAAATTATTTAATAAATTTCTATTTATTTTTAAGAATCATAATTCAATTTTTTATTTTGTTAATGATTTTAATGTGCAATGTTTTCTTAGTTTCACCATTAACTAATGTTTTAGTTTTAATTTTTCTTTTTACAATCTATCAATATTACTATTAATTGTAATTCAAAGGCATTGATGTCGATTGCATTAAAATAAATTGGTAGAAACGTTAAAAAAAAAAAAAAAAAAAAAAAAATTTCATGAGTCCTTCATTTTTTAGTCACACGTGGTGATAGCGTCTATAATTGTAACTTGTATAAAATAATTACTTAAGGTAATAATCAATTTTGTAATTACATACGTTATGTATCATTGCAAATAGTGTGGTAGTATATTATCCAGAGAAATCTATCAAAGGGTTAACTATAAAAGTTACTATTATGAAAAATATTGATGATAAATAAAGACACGTTACTTTTTTACAAATAAAAACATTTTTATTTCTCCTCCACAAATTTTTGTACATTGCACTATGTAATTAATTTGTTACATATTTTAGTCTTTTCATTTATGTGTAAAGGCATTACATTATTAATCTATTATTTATTACACACAGGTGCATCGTTTAATAAAACACATCTTGTTCAAATACATGATGATGTAATATATGTTTTAATAAAAAAACATAATAACAATTAAATAGCCTAAGTTTTTTAACAAACAAATATATATGAGTTACGATTTTGCAATTTGCAAAAGACAAAATAAAAATTCAACATATAAGTTTTTTAAATACATACAAACATGTAACACTGTTTTTTACACAATGAGTTGTATTAAAATATAAGTGTGTCTTAAATCGAACGACTTAAATTAAAATTTCTCTACAATGACTAAATTCAGTACAAATAAAAATTAAAATTTTATTTAAATCATATTTTTTGAGAGCTTTACATTACTATGTATACATAGTTACATTAGCTTTTTTTAAGCAGTTAGGTTGCATTATTTTTTGTGTCTGTTGAATGATGAGACATCACCATTAATTTTTTTATTAAATTGTCTATCATGTCAGCATCAACTAATCCAATAAACTTATCAACAACCAGACCATTAGATACAGCTATAACAGCAGGTACTGCTTTTACCTCAAATGTATGAACTAACTCGGGATTTAATTCTACATCGACTATAGCGAGATTTATATCATTCATTGGTCCAATCAATTCTTCTAACTTGGGTGTTAAAATTTTACAAGGATCGCACCATTCAGCATGAAAATTAACTATTACTGGAACTGAACTATTCATAACTTTATCTACAAATTGTGTATTGTCACTTATTTCAAACTTTTTGTTTTTGTGACTTAGCAGTGAAATTCCTCGAGAAGATATCTTAAACAAATTTCTTACACTGGACAACATTTTGATAAAGTTAATTCTTTAAGCTTTATTATTCACTTAATAACTATAAGGCATGAATGCTTATTTACACTAAATATAAATTCTATTAAAGTTGCAAATATATTATAAAATTATTTATAGAACCCAATTTTTAATTCTTTGTGGTCTAGCAATATCCATAAGTCCAAATTTTATGTAACCTATAACTCCGATGACAGATGAAGCAGCCAGTAAAATTAAAAGTATCGTACGCCAAATGAAAAAGTGATCATAAGGCTAAAAAGGTAAAAAAGAAAGTTATAAAATAATACTATTTTTTTAAACATATTATTTCATTTTAATTTTTAGAAATTTAAAAAATAAAAGTAAAACAATCAAACTGGAGGATTTAATAAAAAGATTAAAAATATTTCATTGAATTTTCAATTAAAATTTCAACTCAATGAAGCAATCATTTTTTATTTCCAACGTATATACAATTTAGTACAATTTTGTTGAAATGCTTTGACACTTTTATCATTAAAATGATTTCTAAAATCTATTTTAAGTATAGAATAGAAACTAATTATATATATGGTAACAATGTTTTTGATTTCTATTCATCGTCAAAATGTAAATAATTTTATTTAAAAATAATCATGTCATATATGACATAAACCACATTGAAATTTTTTGGTTACTTTTTTAAAATAATATATTAAAACATTTAATATTAAGTTTTACACGTTTAAAAATCGTATTAAATTACATTTGTGTAATTAATTTTACAATCATTTTTGATGATAAAATTAAATATTTATCAAAGTTGTAAATAGTATTTCAGATATTTACTACTTTGATAAAAATTTTGTAAGCATTATCAAATCATTATTATTAGACATACCTTATTTTCTTGAACAATAGGATGTTGTGGAGCACGAGGAACACTAACTAATATTATAGTAATAATAGCTGCCACGGCTAATGCTACAGCTCCAATTCTTTTTTCTATCCTTAGAGATACAAGAAAAATTAAAGCAGCAGATATCCAAAGTGAAAGTATAACAAAAAGGCCCAGACCCACTCCAAAAATGTGGCTGGTCATCCCACTGCAATCGAATTATAAATTCAAAGCTTTTATCTTGATTTGATATATATAGCAAAAATTATATTTTAATTTATAATAATTCCAAAACTTTAATTATTTTTAAATGTATAAAATCGTATCTGTATATTTACATACGCTAAAGTATCATAGGAAATTTATGGTTTTAAATAAAATTTTTAATTAAGAAAGATCAAATAAAAATAAGCCTTTAATCTTTATATTTTAATGAATTTTGGTTAAACTACAGGAATTATGTAATTCATCAATCGGCATGCATATAGTTTACCTGAAAATAAAATGTAAATTGTTGAGATGATTTAACCTAGTCAATTCCAATCATGATAACAATTCCACGCATACTAAAAACCGTTATTCATTTTGACTATAGCTGGCTTCTTGTTGTATATAGATGGCATCATATATTTAGCGCATTTTTTAAAATAATTTATGTATATTATGTATGTATAATTTATGTATGGCATATTTTAAAAAGAAATATATATGATAAATATATTTAAAAAAAAAAATATATATATATATGATCGTAAATTGTTTTGTAAGTATTAATTAATAACACATATAAAATATACAATTAAGTGAAAAATGAAGACCACTAAAATCAATTTCTACTAAATAACAAAGTTAAAATTCTGTACGCATTAATTTAAAAAATCATGACAATTTATCAGCGTCATAGATTTATTGAACATACATAAGCTAAAAATAGGTCCTTTAATATATATGTATATATAATAAAGCATTTATAAACAACATTGGCGTGAATATTTTATGAAAATAAATAAATTTACAATTATAAATAAAATTAATTAAAAAATTTAATGTTAAAATTAAAACAAATATATATTTTACTATTCATATTTTAGAAATTTTATATTTTATTAATGTAATAACTTTTAAATACAAAAGTATCTATACATAAGGAAAACTATGATTTTATTATTATAAAAAATCTTTTAAATTATTTATTCGGATGTTTGAAAAGAGTGTATATGTCGAAATCTAACATAAAATCTTATATAATTGGAAAAAGTAAAATATTCTATGTACATATACATATAACGATGGAGGTACAATTGATATAAATAAAAATAAAGTAAAATATGTATAAGGAAATGATATAATAACGGAATCGGTATTTAGAAACTCAAAGTAAAAAGCTTAAGTTACGATCGTTAACCATTTACGAAGATATATTTATATGTAAATATTTTTATCTAATTACCCAGATAACATTGTGGCGACACGATGCGTCCACGTTGCGTACATGCATGCGTAACCCGTGGCAGCACATGGATATCCAGTTGCGTGTCCACATTGTTTACACGTTGTCAACACGCCGTGGTTTCCACGACCGTGTAGCGCATATAACCTTAAAATATTTTTAATAATTTATAAAAAATAAAATTAAAATGAATAAAACAATGTTTTAAAATAAATATTAATTTATTAATTTAAACATATATTATAAGTTACAATAAATAATATATAAATTAAAAATACATTATATTATATGCTGCTAAGTCTTCTTCTTGATCTTCTGCAGCAAAATACATGAGGAAAAGTACATCTGAAACCAAATAATGATAATATTATTTTTAATAAATGTAACATGATTATTGAACATTTGTTAATTTTAAAAGAACTTACAAATTACTTGATTATAATAATTAAAATTCTTGAACCAGGATCCAAAGACTCGTACTCCTAATTTCTGTTTCCAAATTTCTCTTTTAATGCTAAACGAACTGCTGAACTTGCACCTTTATTTGTTACTAACCGCTGGTTTTGAATCAGAAAATCCAAAGAGTCAATAATGCAGTGATAATCTGGTTGACAAGGAAATCCTTCACCTGGTGGATCTTTGATAAATAACTGTAAATAAATTAAATTTGTTAGTTGTCAAATCATTTTTTATATTAAATAATAATTTAATATTAAAATATTTGTATTACCTTGGCTTCCTTTTTAGTGTAAAATTCCACAAACGCAAAGCCTCTATGCTTTTTGTCACCAACCATTTTTTTTGGTAATCTAACAGCCTTTAATTCACCAAAAGCCCTGTAAACATAATTTCTCAATGAGCCCATTAAATTAATAAACAATATTTCATAAAATAAATTCTTACTTAAATAAATCTTTAATTTCATCAGCATTTGCTTTAAAAGACACGTTTCTTACAAGAATTTTTTTTCCATTCTGTTCGGTAATTTTAGCAGTCTTTTTCGCTACCTTAATATCAGTTCTAAATAAAAATAAGAAGAAGTTAATTAAAAAATTTTCAATGTTTTATTATTTTAATTAATGTACATTAAACTTACTGCAATTATATACTTTCTGAACGTTTCAATTCAAGAGTTTTCCCATCCAATGAACTCGTTTGCAATTCTTTTAAAGCACGTTCTAAATCAGATTTTAATTTATATCTTACAAACCCGTAACTCACAGATAATTTATTGCCTTGATTTTTAGGATCTTTTTTCATGGAAACATTAGCATAGTTCAATCTGTCATATTTTGAAAAATGCTGTAAGAAGATAAAATTATCAAATACTTTTATTTATATTACATTATATAATAGACAATTACTGAATTTCACCTTTAATTGTTTTTCTATAGTAAGAAAATTTAAATTTTTTACAAAGAGACTTTGTCTTCAACTTCGCTTTCCTTACTTTCATTTTTAGTAGATTTTTCTTCATCTTTGACCTTGATTTTTTCTTCTACTTCTTTTTCTTTTCTTCTATCTTCAGAATTATTATTTTGTGACATATTCTTTTCTTTGCGTGTTTTACAAGATATAGAAATAAAACTGTCATCTAGTGCTCATTCTGAATACAAAGGCAAGTGTTTAAATTTTGTATAAGCCAGCCTGGCAAAAGCTTTTCTTGCTTCTGATGGTTCAATAAATTTCACAAGAGCTACAAAAAATAGTGTTTAAAATAATGCTCAACTTTAGCTTTGAATTTTAATTTAAACCTGTGATTCCAAAAGGAGGTAAAACTGCTCGACCAAGTTCTCCCTGTTTAGTAAAACACTCCTTTATCTCTTGCATTTTTGTTCTCCCTGGTAAATTTTTTATAAGGATAACAGTTCTTAATCGTTTACTTGGGGTCTAAAAAATATTTATTATTGTATTTATTGAAATAATGTGTTTCATTTTTAATATGATTTTAAATTTACAATAATACCTGATTAAAAGCAGTTAAACAAACTCCATTTTCTTTTTAAAAATTTTTGAGTTTCTTGAACTAATTGTGTGTCTCTTAATGCTAAATGAACTGCTGCACTTGCACCTTTATCACTATCTTGCAAAACCTGTATATTTCAATTTCTTTAATATACAAATTGCAATTATAATTGTATTAAATTGTATGTTAAATAAAATTACATTTTCTTTTGTAGTATTATGAGCTTGTGCTATTGCATCAGCAACGGCATTTTGTCCCAAAAAAGGGTGTTTCAGTTGTGAGATAATCCAGCAGTTGCTTTTGTTTTTAATTCTTTCTTTTGTTTGTAACTGAAACCATTTAAAAAATAATGTTTTAACATTTCAATAATTATAATACTTAAAATTTAGAACTATTACTATTCATACCTTGTGCAAGTAAATCTTCTGGCATTGATTTTGTTTTTGATGGAAGAAGAGGCAACGTTCTACCTTCTTGAATAGATCCATCAAGTTCAGAGTAAGCTTTAACTGCATGTTCTGGCAACAAAAAAGTTATCATACCAAATCCTTATGATTTTCTTGTAAGTTTATCAATTGGAAGATTAACTTCAGTTAAAGGACCTTAGATAAAAATCAAAAATTAAAAAATTATAAAAATTTAAAAATAAATAATAATTAAATGAAATTAACCATATTTTTCAAATAATTTTCTGATGTTATCTTCAATTATTGTGTAAGTTAAATTTCTTAAAAATATTCTTCCAGATTCAGCTATACTATCTTCATTTTTTAGAGCTTCTTGTTGCTTCCACCTAAAATTCGAATTCTTAGGTTCTTCTTCATTTTTTTTCTTTACCATTTCTTCATATTTGGTTACAGATAAACGTTTGCCATCTAAAATTAAAATAAATAATATTACTCTGCTTGTTTAAAATTTTTAATTTATAACTATACTATACACAGAAGCTTTGATTGCATATTCCCTAATTTCTTGAATAATTTTATAAACTGCATAACAAAACGTCTTTAAAGTTTTATCTATTATTTCATTCCGTTGATGCAAGTACACATTTGTAAAAACTTGAGCTAAACTGTGACCCTCCAACCATGAAACTATGCAAGCATAGGTTGAATCGATTATTCCAATAATTTCAGAAGGAGTAAGATTATCTAATTTTATTACACCAGTCATTGCAGCCTGTGAAAATATATATGGTTTATTGTTGCCTCTGTTGCACAACATTCTAGCATCCATTTTTGGATCCATCATTTCAATAGCAGACATTGCATCGAATAATCCAAACAGATCATCATGGAAAAGTTCTCCAAGTTCTAGTTCTAAATAATTACATAATTATAATGTTAAATTTATAAATATTAAAGTAAAATTTATAAACTATTAATATGCTGTTGTTGAGCTTGTTGCAGGCTCGGAGTGCATGTAACATCAGGAACTTGGCCAGGAACAATGTGCTGTATTATTTCTATTTGCGGCCGTGATCAATGTATAACTTATACTAGAATGAAAAAAATCTTACAAAGAATTTATTTCTTCATTATGTAAGATAAACTTAATATATAATATCAAATATACTTATCTAATTAATTGGTCGATTAGAGAAATCTTCTAACTTTATTAAAAAATTTTGAATATTAATATAATAATAAGTAACAACAATAATTTGCGAGTGACACGAACAAACTCGCGTATTCACTTGCACTCGCGCTCACAAGTGCAACTGCAGTATATAACCTATTTATATTGCACATATATTACAGTAGAATCAATACTTTCTATATATTTCATAATTATATTCTTATAATTATTCTTAAATTTATTTAAGAATGTTTAAAATAACTTTGTGTATTAATATATGCACATATTATTGTTATAATTTAATAATATAAAAAGAGTTTGCACGCGTGTTTTCACATGCGAACATAATGCGCGCATTAACCCTGTAAACGACGGCCGTCATGCGTGCGAGCAGCGTGCGCACATTTTGCAATCATTCTTGCATCGACCATTCGTGTACGCACGATGCCAACATTTTGCTGGCATGGCATGCTTGCCCCAATAGCAGCACGTGCTCGACATTTTTTGGTCACGTATGCTCGTCGCGTATGCTTGAGTTGTGACGTCAATTTGCAGTCATAGGCGGTCAAAAAATTTTGTCGCCGCTGTGGAAAGCACAAAGCTGACACAATGCTAGCGCGGAAATTTAACACACCGTGACATCATTTTGGCGACATAGAGCTTCGACAAATTGGCAGCACATGTGACATTGCCATGTCCGCATTTTCTGTGCCGACAATTTGCCAACATTTTGCTGACGGTTTTGATTTTTTGCCACGGCCATACAATGCGCGGATAACCTACAAATCACTGCGTATATAGTGTGCAGTATAAATGAATATGCGAGCTCGTTCGTGTCACTCGCAAATTATTATTAATTATTAATATTTAAAGTTTCTCAACAAAGTTAGAAGATATCTCCTATCGACAAATTAATTAGATAAGTATATTTAATTTTATATTACATATTGTAAGGCTATTTTAGGTAATAAGAAATAAACTTTTCTTTAGATTTGATTTTGTATTGTAGGCTATCACGAGAAGAAAATTATCACGTCGATAGAATTTAAGATATTTTAAGGTGAGAACTGTTTAATAGAATTCGTTTAATCTAATATTAATAATTTTAAGTTATGTTTATGTATTTTATTATTTTGCAGTTGCGGATTCCTATCAGGATGTGATGGAGTAAGAGATTACAGATCTCAATATGGGTATGTAATTATTTATTGCTAAAATCAAATATAAATATACATACACTCATTCATATTTTTTATTTAATTTCCATGTTTCAAATTGAATAATGAAAATTATCAATAATGTTCTTGTTTTTTGGAAAAGATTATATTTTTATTTTGAATAATTTTTTGCAATTATTTAAATGTTTTAACTGTTGGAATACAATGTTAATTATTAGAATATAATTTCAGTAGAAAACTTATATCAAACTTGAATAATAATACATTATATTTTATAACATTGATAAAATTATACAAATACCATCAAGAACGCTGTGTTGTTGCAGATAGGGTATATAATAATGCTCATTTTATGCATGCCATCACGAGTCATGTAGGCAATATATTGCACAGGTGAGAAAGAATTTTTACATCAACTTTATCAAAATTTTTTTTTTTAAATAAATTCATTTAACTAAATGAAAATTATTGTGTACAGATTCAAACTCAAAACGGTTTGATATACAAAGGTGTGTTTAGAACTTTCCCTAGTCAATTTGAAATGGTTTTGGAAATGGCCCATCGCATTGAAAGTTCTGGCAAAATAAGTGTAGACAGTGTTGTAGAAAAATTGATATTCAAGCCACAAGATATTGTTATTTTGTCTGCGAGAGATGTTGACTTGGACTGTGCTACTAGAGATATTACATTCCAGACAGATGCTGCTATTAATAAATTTATTGGTCTACTTAAAGGAGAAAAAGAACATGAGCCTCGAGATGGGACTAATGTTAATGCAACTAATGGAACTAGCTTGGAGTCAGATCGTACTGCTGTAAGTTCACAATTGTAGGTGTAATTAAATACATTTTTAATATAATTATAGAAAGCTATTTTAACTTATATTTTAATGTTTAACATTTAATTTGTAGAATTCAAATGCAAGATTGTATTGTGAAGTGATTCGAGCATGCATGATGTGTTTACACAATTTCACCGTTACCTTTAAAGAATCACAGTAGGAAGGTTATACAGTTCTAAAATTACAACTAATTTTGAAGGAGCTTCGTGCGGGTACATTAAATAGTTGATTTTTTATTAAACAATTTCAATTTTTTTTACATTTTATGATTTTTATTCTCAATTATTCTTGTAAATATAACTATTTTAGCAAAAAATGAAAATTTTGAATATTTACTTGATGTAATGGATGTCTTTGAATTAATAATATGATATACATCACTTTTAGATATTACGGATATTATGTGCACCTGCAAAATGTTGAGTTTTTGATAAATGAATTACAAAAAGTAAATTTAATTACAGGAAAATAAGGAAATCAAATCAGCGGTACAAGGTACATTTTTTTATTGAAAAATAATATTATATGATTTGAAAACTAATATAAAAAAAAAAAATTTTATTTTATTGACATCTTTAGAAAATTTTGATTCAACCAATAAAATTCCTCAATCTTAATTAATTAAAAAGTCAAATAAAACTTATACATAATCTTAAAATTAATAGTAATATCAAACTGCATATATTCAACAATTGAAAAACAAAAGTGAATAAAAAAAATATTAAGCCGAGAAATGAAGATCTAAGGAAAATTAAAATATTAGATCCAAAACTAAATTCTACATATAAAATTAAAAATAAAAATCTATATAAAATTAGTAATATCATACCACAAAATACACAGACTGTAACAGTTGTTTAAAGTAATGATGATACTTGATAAAGTAAATTTACATGTATCGAATTCGGCATGTGAAATATTTAACAATTCTATTTAAGAAAGTGTCAAACTATTCCAATGGTTGCTATACCCTAATTCAAAAAGGATGAATTTTTCAGGTAAAATGTAAATGTTCATCTTATATTAAATATTTTCTTATATTTTAGTATTATTAAAATAACATGTTGATTATTTTAGAAATACTGAAGTTTGCGATAATCAAAAATATATACAAATTTATAAATTTTTATGAAGATCTTGAGCTGGTCTCGAGTTGATTTTATTTATCTTATATTTTGAGTTTTATTTCGATTTAAATACATTGAATTTTTTAAAAATAACACGTATAATTCATTAACATTTTTATTCTGTTATAAAGTATATAATTTTTTTTTATGTTATTTCTAGAAAGACTTTGAAGAAAGCACCTTTGTATATATAGAAACAAAGTTAATCAAAATATTATAAAAGCTTATTATCTACAGCAATGTTATATAATATTTTATATGGAAAACATATTACTTCTTTTACTAATGATATAAAGGAAATTAAATCATAATCCTCTACATCGAGCTTTACCCAGTGTAGCGTGGGTGATTATTTTGCTAATAGATACTGAATAAGATTGTTAAATCCTCAAATATTTATACCAAAATCGCATACTTTAAATGGTATTTATTTAAATTTTATAAATATATCTATTGTTTACACATACACTAATTTTTAATTATTTTTTTCAGCCACTCTCCAAGAATTTTTTGGTTGTTTGATCGAAGTCGATTTTAATTTAACACTACCAAATAGTCAAAGCTTCAATGCACATGATGTAATTGATGCATTTGAATTATTACTACGATATACATCACTTTTGAATAAAATAGATATTATGGGCAGCCGAAACAATGTTGATTGTTTTTGATAAATGAATTACAAAAAGTAAAGGTAGTTACAGGAAAACAAGCAAAACAAATCAGCAGTACAAGGTACATTTTTTTATTGAAAAATAATGTTATATGATTTGAATATTAATATTAAATAAAAAAAATTTTTGTGAAACGAAGTGGAAATATAACAGGTTTAGAATTTAAATTTTAAAAAATTTCAAAGCTTATTATTTTAAATGTAAATTATATCAATTCAATTATATTTTATTGAATTGGTTAATTCAAAGATAACCACCATCGTTTTTTATTAATTTATAATTTTCTTAAATACAACAGAGCTTAGGTTACGTACAATAACTTATTATTCGAAATTAAATTTTAAGTTTTGTTTATTGTCTTAAGTAACTAAAATGATTACAAAGAACAAGTATTTTAACTTTTTTTTTTTTTTTTTTTTTATTCATAACACTAATAATATACATATAGTTAATGAATTTAAAATTATGCTAAATTATAATAAATAATATTATAAACTGGACATATTTCATAAAATTTTCAAATTTAAAAATAATAAATTTTATTCAGTAGTTATTAGTAAGTCTAAGTATTTTGTTTAGACAAGCATAGAGAAATAAATAAATTTGTAGAAATTAATAAATGATTTTAATGAAATATTTATTTTTCTTACATCACGTATGTATAAAATACAGACTTATTTAAACATTGATAAAAACTGTTAATAATTGTATAGATAATAGTATTTGTACATTGAATAAGCGATAAATTGTTTTTTGAATTTGAATTAGGCGCCAAAAATTATGTATGGAGCGACCGATTTTCATTTGTTTATTAACTATGATAAACGTTTCTTCGAATCCATTGTTCTTGTAACTTTGACTACTAGTGCGTCAGCAGTGAGATATCTCTCAAAATTATTGTTTAATAAATAATTAACTGCAAAATTATTACATTGATCCTTTTTAAACAATTAATAAACTTTATTTAGTTAGTGAATTAATGTATTTTTATTACTTAAATATGAATAAAGTGTTGAATAGTGAGGCTACATGTGTATTCCTTTGTTGCGACAGATACGGCGCGGGTGATTTGACTGCGCGGCTAGACACGCTTGATCCTGCAGAAATTACATCCTTGATCCTCGCCTACGACCACCTGAGGCTTGAAGAGGAGCTGCCACTACCTTACTCGGCTTCCTGGCGTATTCAATTTTTTATTTTAATATACATTTAATTTTTAATTAATTTTTCTATCTTTTCTTCTAATTTAATTAATTTCTCTTTTTATTCTATCTTTAAACATTACTTTCTATTTTCTGACTAATATACATTTAATTTTTGATTAATTTTTCTAATTATTTAATTTTATTTTTAGTCAACTGCTGTGAAGATTACCTCAAGGACCATCCAGCTTCGTATCTACAGGAAACATTATCGCAGTGGAAAAAGTAAGGTATAATTATAATTTTTAATCGATAAAAATATTAATTTAGTATTTGAGTTAAAAAAGCTTGTAAAATTTCAAGTTTAGTATCATTAATAATAAAGTTTTATTCAAATTTTATAGTATAATTCCCATAAATTATTAATGTTGCGTTTCTTTTATTAGATTCAATTTACAGATTTATTATTTTAGCCACTACATTAAAATTCACTATTCTGAATATTTATGTTAATATTTTTCATTTACAAATGTAAAATAGAAATAATATATTCAGCAGTTCAAATCTTTGTTTGTAAATATAATGTGCAAATGGTATATGCATATAGTTATACATATTGAGTGTTAAAATGGCATCCGAGATTCTGATTGAATTAAGATTAAATTATTTTGAGTCAATAATAGAAAACAAAAACCTAACCTACCCAAAAATGTTGGTTTAACTTATTAATATTTATACATATGTTTTTAATTTATTTATTTTAGTTTGTAGGTTACCGCTAATAAACTCAAAGAACTTTTTGGTGAAAAAGGTA
Source organism: Chalcis sispes (assembly GCA_949987625.1). Classification (NCBI taxonomy): domain Eukaryota; kingdom Metazoa; phylum Arthropoda; class Insecta; order Hymenoptera; family Chalcididae; genus Chalcis; species Chalcis sispes. The sequence goes on along the minus strand of OX465098.1, from coordinate 16,593,689 downwards.
TAGTTACCGATGTACAAATTAAATATACACAAGATGGAAAATTTCGGGGATTTGGTTTTATTGGATTTAAGACTAAACAGCAAGCCGCTGAGGCATTAAATCATTTTAATAATTTTTGTGTTGATACTTGCAGAATCCGTGTAGAATATTGTACTGAACTTGGTAAGTAAAATAAATGTTAATATTTAGCTTTTGTAACTTTTTTTATTCTATTTTGACAATATGTTATAGGCGATGTCTTAAAACCAAAATCTTGGAGTAAATATGCTCCTGACAGTAAAATTAATAAGATACACATATAGTTAGTAAAGACTATATTCCCGAAGAAGGTAAAAAAAAGGAAAAATCAAAAAAGGATAAGGTATCTCTTAAGGAAATAGATAACGAAGAAAAAATTGTCAAAAAGCAAACATCTAGAAAAGAAGAACTTATAATCGAGAAAGCAAAAGAAAAGAAAAAGAAAAATATTATTGATCAAGATGAAGCAAATAGTAAAATCAAGGAAATTTTAGAATAAGTGTGCTTTAACTTAAAATAAATTTTATGTTTATAAAAATGAAATTAATATCGTTTAATTTTTGCAGCATAAGAATGATCCGTTATTCAATGAATTTTGTTGAAAGTCATAGTAAAGGGGATACAAAAGTTTAGAGTAACAATACATCACTACCTATAAAAGAAAATGATGACCTTGTTAAAGATGAGAATAGCGATGAAAAAGAAAGTGAATTTGAAAATGAAGTAAATTCTAGTGACGGTTATAGCTAAAAAAATATTTCAGATAAAGATTATATGGAGGCATTAAAGAAGAAATTGCAAGGATTGAAAGTAGAGGTTTCTGAAGAAGATAAAAAATATGGACCTAAAAAGTTTTATGCTGTTAAAATTCGTGGTCTTGGTTGCAATCACAAGAAAAAGGATGTTAAAAAATTTTTCATTGGGTTAAAATCTAAATCAATAAAAGTACCACCTAATATTAAAGGAATAGCTTACATTGGATTTAAAACTGAAAGACAAATGAAATTAGCTCTTAATAAAAATAGAAGTTTCTTAGGTAAATTATCTCAAAATTTAATATAGTTGTATAAATTAAAAATTAAAAATGAGCAGAGTAATATTATTTATTTTAATTTTAGATGGCGAACGTTTATCTGTAATAAAATATGAAGAAATGGTAAAGAAAGAAAATGAAGAAGAACCTAAGAATTCGAATTTTAGGTGGAAGCAACAAGAAGAAGCTCTAAAACATGAAGAAAGTATAGCTAAATCTGGAAGAATATTTTTAAGAAATTTAACTTACACAATAACTGAAGATAACATCAGAAAATTATTTGAAAAATATGGTTAATTTCATTTAATTATTATTTATTTTTAAATTTTTATAATTTTTTTAATTTTTTTATTTTTGATTCTTATCTAAGGTCCTTTAACTGAAGTTAATCTTCCAATTGATAAACTTACAAGAAAACCAAGAGGATTTGGTATGATAACTTTTTTGATGCCAGAACATGCAGTTAAAGCTTACTCTGAACTTGATGTATCTATTCAAGAAGGTAGAATGCTGCCTCTTTTTCCAGCCAAAACAAAAACAATGCCAGAAGATTTACTGGCACAAGGTAAGAATAGTAATAGTTTTAAATTGTAAGTATTATTGAATTATTCAAATGTTAAAACATTAGTTTCTAAATGGTTTCAGTTACAAACAAAAAAAAGAATTAAAAACAAAAATGCAAGAGATAAAGGAGTTGTTTATTAAACACGGAGAACTTGGTTGAGTAGTTATACTTCCTTCAGGAATAACAGGTATAACTTAAAGATAAAAGCTAAAGTTGAGCATTATATTAAACACTATTTTTGTAGCTCTTGTGGAATTTATTGAAACATCAGAAGAAAGAAAAGCATTTGCCAGGCTGGCTTATACAAAATTTAAACACTTGCCTTTGTATTTAGAATAGGCACCAGATGCCAGTTTTATTTCTTCATCGTCTAAAACACGTGAAAAAAAAATATGTCAGAAAATAATAATTCTGAAGATAAAGCAAAAGAAAAAGAAGTAGAAGAAAAAGTCAAGGTCAAATATGAAAGTAAGGAAAGCGAAGTTGAAGACGAAGTCTCTTTGTAAAAAATTAAAATTTTTCGACTATAGAAAAACAATTAAAAAAGGTGATATTTAGTAATTGTCTATTATATAATCTAATATTAATTAAAGTATTTGATAATTTTATCTTTTTACAGAATTTTTCAAAATGTGGCAGATTGCACTATGCTAATACTTCCATTAAAAAAGATCCTAAAAATCAAGGCAATAAATTATCGATGGGTTATAAATTAAAATCTGATGCAGAACGTGCTTTAAAAGAATTGCAAACAAGTTCATTGGATGGGAAAACTCTTGAATCGAAACGTTCAGAAAGTATAAAATTGCAGTAAGTTTAATGTACATTAATTAAAATAATTAAACATTGACAATTTTTTTATTAACCCTATGCTTATTTTTATTTAGATCTGATATTAAGATAGCGAAAATGACTGCTAAAATTACCGAACAGACTGGAACAAAAATTCTTGTAAGAAATCATATTAAAAATTTGATGAGCAAGCTTTCTGTGTGCATTTGATAGGATTTCTGTTGTTAAAGGTAATGCATGAGCTATTTTACTTAAATTTTTTTTTATATTACATAATTATCATTTTAATTAATTATATTTTTTTATTTTACAGAAGCAGTAGGAGCACCGGTACTAGGACCAGGAACAGGGAATGTAGTACCAGGAATAGCAGCAGGAGAACGCGTTGAAAATCAAGATTTTTTATTATATTAATTGTTTTATGTATATTTTTATCTATGTATTTTATGTATGATATTATGTAATTTATATTTTCATTATTTTAAATAAATTATTAATTTTAATTATGAATAATTAATTTAAATTTCCCCATTTATTGAGAAAATGAAACTGCATTATGCTGGCACGCGTGCGCGGTAAAAATTTTAAATCGGCAAATTGCCGGCAAAATGCGCGCATCAGCTGGTCAATATGCCCGCAAAACTGCAACACGCGTGTCGCAAGCTATGAGCGTGCGTGCGGGCATATTGCTCAGCATATGCTCGTCATATGACAGTCAAAAGCCGGGGCAAGTGGACGTCATACGTGCAGCACGTGGGTAAGCATTTCGAGGGCATTTTGCCGAGGCTCTGCGGTTTGGGTGCACGCCCGTGGGCTCCACGCGCTGTTATCTGGGTAGCTATAAAATTTTTAATTTCCGTAAAGAAATATAGACATTAAAAATTTTTTATTTATTACCTTCGTTAAAAAATTACAAAAAGTATAATAAAATAATGTGTAACCATAAACAATATATTTATATTACATTACATTATATGAATTCATTCATTCAATTAAAAAATAAGCAATAAAAAATGAAAAAAAATAATAATAAATAACCTGTTTATGTTATTATAATAAAAGTTTAAACTTTTCTTTAGATTTGATTTTGTATTGTAGGCTATCACGAGAAGAAAATTATCACGTCGATAGAATTTAAGATATTTTAAGGTGAGAACTGTTTAATAGAATTCGTTTAATCTAATATTAATAATTTTAAGTTATGTTTATGTATTTTATTATTTTGCAGTTGCGGATTCCTATCAGGATGTGATGGAGTAAGAGATTACAGATCTCAATATGGGTATGTAATTATTTATTGCTAAAATCAAATATAAATATACATACATATAAATACACTCAAATATAAATACACTCATTCATATTTTTTGTGATTGCCATGTTTCAAATCAAATAATGAGAATTATTAATAATGTTCTTGTTTTTTGGAAAAGTTTATATTTTTATTTTGAATAATTTTTTGCAATTATTTAAATGTTTTAACTGTTGGAATACAATGTTAATTATTAGAATATAATTGCAGTAGAAAAATTATATCAAACTTGAATCATAATACATTGTATTTTATAACGTTGATAAAATTATACAAATACCATTAAGAACGCTGTGTTGTTGCAGATGGGGTATATAATAATGCTCATTCTATGCATGCCATCACGAGTCATGTAGGCAATATATTGCACAGGTGAGAAAGAATTTTTACATCAACTATATCAACATTTTTTTTTTTAAATAAATTCATTTAACTAAATGAAAATTATTGTGTACAGATTCAAACTCAAAACGGTTTGATATACAAAGGTGTGTTTAGAACTTTCCCTAGTCAATTTGAAATGGTTTTGGAAATGGCCCATCGCATTGAAAGTTCTGGCAAAATAAGTGTAGACAGTGTTGTAGAAAAATTGATATTCAAGCCACAAGATATTGTTACTTTGTCTGTGAGAGACGTTGACCTGGACTATGCTACTAAAGATATTACATTCCAGACAGACGCTGCTATTAATAAATTTATTGGTCTACTTAAAGGAGAAAAAGAACATGAGCCTCGAGATGGGACTAATGTTAATGCAACTAATGGAACTAGCTTGGAGTCAGATCGTACTGCTGTAAGTTCACAATTGTAGGTATAATTAAATACATTTTTAATATAATTATAGAAAGCTATTTTAACTTATATTTTAATGTTTAACATTTAATTTGTAGAATTCAAATGCAAGATTGTACTGTGAAGTGATTCGAGCATACATAATGTGTTTACACAATTTCACCGTTACCTTTAAAGAACCACACTAGGAAGGTTATACAGTTCTAAAATTACCACTAATTTTGAAGGAGCTTCGTGCAGGTACATTAAATAGTTGATTTTTTATTAAAAAATTTCAATTTTGTTTACATTTTATGATTTTTATTTTCAATTATTGATGTAAATATAACTATTTTAGCAGAAAATGAAAATTTTGAATATTTACTTGATGTAATGAATTTCTTTGAATTAATAATATGATATACATCACTTTTAGATATTATGGATATTGTGTGCACCTGCAAAATGTTGAGTTTTGGATAAATGAATTACAAAAAGTAAATTTAATTACAGGAAAATAAGGAAAACAAATCAGCGGTACAAGGTACATTTTTTTATTGGAAAATAATATTATATGATTTGAAAACTAATATTAAAAAAAAAAAAATTTTATTTTAGGCATGGTTTATTGACATCTGTACAAAATTTCGATTCAACCAATAAAGTTCCTCAATCTTAATTAATTAAAAAGTCAAATAAAACTTATACATAATCTTAAAATTAATAGTAATATCAAACTGCATATATTCAACAATTGAAAAGCAAAAGTAAATAAAAAAAATATTATGCCTAGAAATGAAGATCTAAAGAAAATTAAAATATTAGATCCAAAAATAAATTCTACTTATAAAATTAAAAATAAAAATTTATATAAAATTAGTAATATCATATCACTAAATACACAGACTGTAACAGTTGTTTCAAGTAATGATGATACTTGATAAAGTAAATTCACATGTATCGAATTCGGCATGTGAAATATTTAACAATTCTATTTAAGAAAGTGTGAAACTATTCCAATGGTTGCTATACCCTAATTCAAAAAGGATGAATTTTTTAGGTAAAATGTAAATGTTCATCTTATATTAAATATTTTCTTATATTTTAGTATTATTAAAATAACATGTTAATTATTTTAGAAATACTGAAGTTTGCGATAATCAAAAATATATACAAATTTATAAATTTTTATAAAGATCTTGAGCTGGTCTCGAGTTGATTTTATTTATCTTATATTTTGAGTTTTATTTTGATGTAAATACATTGAATTTTTAAAAAATAACACGTATAATTTATTAACATTTTTATTCTATTATAAAATATATAATTTTTTTTTATATTATTTCTAGAAAGACTTTGAAGAAAGCACCTTTGTATATATAGAAACAAAGTAAATCAAAATATTATAAAAGCTTATTATCTACAGCAATGTTAGATAATATTTTATATGGAAAACATATTACTTCTTTTACTAATGATATAAAGGAAATTAAATCATAATCCTCTACATCGAGCTTTACCCAGTGTAGCGTGGGTGATTATTTTGCTAATAGATACTGAATAAGATTGTTAAATCCTTAAATATTTATATCAAAATCGCATACTTTAAATGGTATTTATTTAAATTTTATTAATTCATCTATTGTTTATACATACACTAATTTTTAATTATTTTTTTCAGCCACTCTCCAAGAATTTTTTGGTTGTTTGATTGAAGTCGATTTTAATCTAACACTACCAAATAGTCAAGGCTTTAATACACATGATGTAATTGATGCATTTGAATTATTACTACGATATACATTACTTTTGAATGAAATAGATATTATGGGCACCCGAAACAATGTTGATTGTTTTTGATAAATGAATTACAAAAAGTAAAGGTAGTTACAGGGAAACAAGCAAAACAAATCAGCAGTACAAGGTACATTTTTTTATTGAAAAGTAATGTTATATGATTTGAATATTAATATTAAATAAAAAAAATTTTTGTGAAACGAAGTGGAAATATAACAGGTTTAGAATTTAAATTTTAAAAAATTTTAAAGCTTATTATTTTAAATGTAAATTATATCAATTCAATTATATTTTATTGAATTGGTTAATTCAAATATAACCACCATCGTTTTTTATTAATTTATAATTTTCTTATTTACAACAGAGCTTAGGTTACGTACAATAACTTATTATTCGAAATTAAATTTTAAGTTTTGTTTATTGTCTTAAGTAACTAAAATGATTGCAAAGAACAAGTATTTTAACTTTTTTTTTTTTTTTTTTCTTATTTATAACACTAATAATATACATATAGTTAATGAATTTAAAATCATGCTAAATTATAATAAATAATATTATAAGCTGGACATATTTCATGAAATTTTTAAATTTAAAAATAATAAATTTTATTCAGTAGTTATTAGTAAGTCTAAGGATTTTGTTTAGACAAGCATAGAGAAATAAATGAATTTGTAGAAATTAATAAATGATTTTAATGAAATATTTATTTTTCTTACATCACGTATGTATAAAATACAGACTTATTTAAACATTGATAAAAACTGTAAATAATTGTATAGATAATAGTATTAGTACATTGAATAAACGATAAATTGTTTTTTGAATTTGAATTAGGCGCCAAAAATTATATATAGAGCGACCGATTTTCATTTGTTTATTAACTATGATAAACGTTTCTTCGAATCCATTGTTCTTGTAACTTTGACTACTAGTGCGTCAGCAGTGAGATATCTCTCGAAATTATTGTTTAATAAATAATTAACTGCAAAATTATTACATTTGTCCTTTTTAAACAATTAATAAACTTTATTTAGTTAGTCAATTAATGTATTTTTATTACTTAAATATGAATAAAGTGTTGAATAGTAAGGCTACATGTGTATTCCTTTATTGCGACATATACGGCGTGGGTGATTTGACTGCACGGCTAGACACGCTTGATCCTGCAGAAATTACATCCTTGATCCTCGCCTTCGCCCACCTGAGGCTTGAAGAGGAGCTGCCACTACCTTACTCGGCTTCCTGGTGTATTCAATTCTTTATTTTAATATACATTTACTTTTTAATTAATTTTTCTATCTTTTCTTCTAATTTAATTAATTTCTCTTTTTATTCTATGTTTAAACATTATTTTCTTTTTTCTGACTAATATACATTTAATTTTTAATTAATTTTTCTAATTATTTAATTTTATTTTTAGTCAACTGCTGTGAAGATTACCTCAAGGACCATCCAGCTTCGTATCTACAGGAGACATTATCGCAGTGGAAAAAGTAAGGTATAATTATAATTTTTAATCGATAAAAATATTAATTTAGTATTTTAGTTAAAAAAGCTTGTAAAATTTCAAGTTTAGTATCATTAATAGTAAAGTTTTATTCAAATTTTCTAGTATAATTCCCATAAATTATTAATGTTGCGTTTCTTTTATTAGATTCAATTTACAGATTTATTATTTTAGCCACTACATTAAAATTCACTATTCTGAATATTTATGTTAATATTTTTCATTTACAAATGTATAATAGAAATAGTATATTCAGCAGTTCAAATCTTTGTTTGTAAATATAATGTGCAAATGGTATATGCATATAGTTATACATATTGAGTGTTAAAATGGCATCCGAGATTCTGATTGAATTGAGATTAAATTATTTTGAGTCAATAATAGAAAACAAAAACCTAACCTACCCAAAAATGTTGGTTTAACTTATTAATATTTACACATATGTTTTTAATTTATTTATTTTATTTTGTAGGTTACCGCTAATAAACTCAAAGAACTTTTTGGTGAAAAAGGTATAGTTACCGATGTACAAATTAAATATACACAAGATGGAAAATTTCGGGGATTTGGTTTTATTGGATTTAAGACTAAACAGCAAGCCGCTGAGGCATTAAATTATTTTAATAATTCTTGTGTTGATACTTGCAGAATCTGTGTAGAATATTGTACTGAACTTGGTAAGTAAAATAAATGTTAATATTCAGCTTTTGTAACTTTTTTTATTCTATTTTGACAATATGTTATAGGCGATGTCTCAAAACCAAAATCTTGGAGTAAATATGCTCCTGACAGTAAAATTAATGAGATACACATATAGTTAGTAAAGACTATATTCCAGAAGAAGGTAAAAAAAAGGAAAAATCAAAAAAGGATAAGGTATCTGTTAAGGAAATAGATAACGAAGAAAAAATTGTCAAAAAGCAAACATCTAGAAAAGAAGAACATATAATCGAGAAATCAAAAGAAAAGAAAAAGAAAAATATTATTGATAAAGATGAAGCAAATAGTAAAATCCAGGAAATTTTAGAATAAGTGTGCTTTAACTTAAAATAAATTTTATGTTTTAAAAAATGAAATTAATATCGTTTAATTTTTGCAGCATAAGAATGATCCGTTATTCAATGAATTTTGTTGAAAGTCATAGTAAAGGGGATACAAAAGTTTAGAGTAACAATACATCACTACCTATAAAAGAAAATGATAACCTTGTTAAAGATGAGAATAGCGATGAAGAAGAAAGTGAATCGGAAAATGAAGTTAATTCTAGTGATGAAGTTATAGCTAAAAAAATATTTCAGATAAAGATTATATGGAGGCATCAAAGAAGAAATCGCAAGGATTGAAAGTAGAGGTTTCTGAAGAAGATAAAAAATATGGACCTAAAAAGTTTTATACTGTTAAAATTCGTGGTCTTGGTTGCAATCACAAGAAAAAGGATGTTAAATTTTTCATTGGGTTAAAATCTAAATCAATAAAAGTACCACCTAATATTAAAGGAATAGCTTACATTGGATTTAAAACTGAAAGACAAATGAAATTAGCTCTTAATAAAAATAGAAGTTTCTTAGGTAAATTATCTCAAAATTTAATATAGTTGTATAAATTAAAAATTAAAAATGAGCAGAGTAATATTATTTATTTTAATTTTAGATGGCGAACGTTTATCTGTAATAAAATATGAAGAAATGGTAAAGAAAGAAAATGAAGAAGAACCTAAGAATTCGAATTTTAGGTGGAAGCAACAAGAAGAAGCTCTAAAACATGAAGAAAGTATAGCTAAATCTGGAAGAATATTTTTAAGAAATTTAGCTTACACAATAACTGAAGATAACATCAGAAAATTATTTGAAAAATATGGTTAATATCATTTAATTATTATTTATTTTTAAATTTTTATAATTTTTTTAATTTTTTCATTTTTGAATCTTATCTAAGGTCCATTAACTGAAGTTAATCTTCCAATTGATAAACTTACAAGAAAACCAAGAGGATTTGGTATGATAACTTTTTTGATGCCAGAACATGCAGTTAAAGCTTACTCTGAACTTGATGTATCTATTCAAGAAGGTAGAATGCTGCCTCTTCTTCCAGCAAAAACAAAAACAATGCCAGAAGATTTACTGGCACAAGGTAAGAATAGTAATAGTTTTAAATTGTAAGTATTATTGAATTATTCAAATGTTAAAACATTAGTTTCTAAATGGTTTCAGTTACAAACAAAAGAAAGAATTAAAAACAAAAATGCAAGAGATAAGGGAGTTGTTTATTAAACACGGAGAACTTGGTTGAGTAGTTTTACCTCCTTCAGGAATAACAGGTATAACTTAAAGATAAAAGCTAAAGTTGAGCATTATATTAAACACTATTTTTGTAGCTCTTGTGGAATTTATTGAAACATCAGAAGAAAGAAAAGCATTTGCCAGGCTGGCTTATACAAAATTTAAACACTTGCCTTTGTATTTAGAATAGGCACCAGATGCCAGTTTTATTTCTTCATCGTCTAAAACACGTGAAGAAAAAAATATGTCAGAAAATAATAATTCTGAAGATAAAGCAAAAGAAAAAGAAGTAGAAGAAAAAGTCAAGGTCAAAGATGAAAGTAAGGAAAGCGAAGTTGAAGACGAAGTCTCTTTGTAAAAAATTAAAATTTTTCTACTATAGAAAAACAATTAAAAAAGGTGATATTTAGTAATTGTCTATTATATAATCTAATATTAATAAAAGTATTTGATAATTTTATCTTTTTACAGAATTTTTCAAAATGTGGCAGTTTGCACTATGCTAATATTTCCATTAAAAAAGATCCTAAAAATCAAGGCAATAAATTATCGATTGGTTATAAATTAAAATCTGATGCAGAACGTGCTTTAAAAGAATTGCAAACAAGTTCATTGGATGGGAAAACTCTTGAATCGAAACGTTCAGAAAGTATAAAATTGCAGTAAGTTTAATGTACATTAATTAAAATAATTAAACATTGACAATTTTTTTATTAACCCTATGCTTTATTTTTATTTAGATCTGATATTAAGATAGCGAAAATGACTGCTAAAATTACCGAACAGACTGGAATAAAAATTCTTGTAAGAAATCATATTAAAAATTTGATGAGCAAGCTTTCTGTGTGCATTTGATAGGATTTCTGTTGTTAAAGGTAATGCATGAGCTATTTTACTTAAATTTTTTTTTATATTACATAATTATTTTAATTAATTATATTTTTTTATTTTACAGAAGCAGTAGGAGCACCGGTACTAGGACCAGGAACAGGGAATGTAGTACCAGGAATAGCAGCAGGGGAACGCGTTGAAAATCAAGATTTTTTATTATATTAATTGTTTTATATATATTTTTATCTATGTATTTTATGTATTATATTATGTAATTTATATTTTTATTATTTTAAATAAAAAATTATTAATTTTAATTATGAATAATTAATTTAAATTTCCCCATTTATTGAGAAAATGAAACTGCATTATGCTGGCACGCGTGCGCGGTAAAAATTTTAAATCGGCAAATTGCCGGCAAAATGCGCGCATCAGCTGGTCAATATGCTCGCAAAACTGCAACACGCGTGTCGCAAGCTATGAGCGTATGTGCGGGCATATTGCTAAGCATATGCTCGTCATATGACAGTCAAAAGCCGGGGCAAGTGGACGTCATACGTGCAGCACGTGTGTAAGCATTTCGAGGGCATTTTGCCGAGGCTCTGCGGTTTGGGTCCGTGGCGGCAACGCGCCTCCTCGTTGCATCCGCAATTTGCCACCAAATTGTCGCCACGCGCGTGGTGGCACGCCGTGCCGGCAACGTGCGGGCATTCTGCCTTACCAAATGGTTGCAATTTGCGATCCCGATAAGCGCGAATATAACCTTAAAATATTTTTAATAATTTTTAAAAAATAAAATTAAAATAAATAAAACAATGTTTTAAAATAAATATTAATTTATTAATTTAAAAATATATTTAAAAAATATTTATTTAATATTTTTAATATTTATTTAATATTTTAAAAATATATTATAAATTATAATAAATAATACATAAATTAAAAATACATTATTCAATATGCTGCTAAATCTTCTTCATGATCTTCTGCAGCAAAATGCATCAGGAAAAGTACACTGAAACCAAATAATGAATATTATTTTTAATAAATATAGCATATAATTATTAAATATTTGTTAATTTAAAAAGAAATTACAAATTACTCGATTTTACTATTTGCCTCATCTTTATCAATCATATTTTTCTTTTTTTTTTCTTTTGATTTCTCGATTACATGTTCTAACAATTTTTTCTTCGTTATCTATTTTCTTAAGAGATACCTTATCCTTTTTTGATTTTTCCTTCTTCTTACCTTCTTCTGGAATATAGTCTTTACTAACTATATGTGTGTTTTATTAATTTTACTGTCAGGAGCATATTCACTCCAAGATTTTGGTTTTGAGACATCGCCTATAACATATTGTCAAAATCGAATAAAAAAAGTTATAAAAGCTAAATATTAACATTTATTTTACTTACCAAGTTCAGTACAATATTCTACACAGATTCTGCAAGTATCAACACAAAAATTATTAAAATGATTTAATGCCTCAGCGGCTTGCTGTTTAATTTTAAATCCAATAAAACCAAATCTCCGAAATTTTTCATCTTCTGTATATTTAAGTTGTACATCAGTAACTATACGTTTTTCACTAAAGAGTTATTTGAGTTTATTAGCGGTAACCTACAAAATAAAATAAGTAAATTAAAAACATATGTATAAATATTATTAAGTTAAACAAAAGATAAATAATTGTAAAGTTTACACTTTTAGGTAAGTTTTTAACGATCAACGATCGAGACATGATTAGCAAAGGCAACAGAATTATCAAACACCATGTTGAATAAAATAAAGAAATTATTTTAATATATTTATTTATAATTTATAAATATATTATATATATTTTGTATTTTATTGTGTTTTATATTTTAATGTGTATTTTAGATATATTATAAATAAATATATTAAAAAAAATCTTCATTTTATTTATTAATTTACTTTTTGTGAATTATTTAAATATAAATATAAATAATTCATAAAAAATAAATGAATAAATTAAATAAAAATTTTTTTTGGATATATTTATTCATAATATATGTAAAATATATATTATAATATAAAATACAATAAAATACAATAATATACAATATATTTATATATTACAAATAAATATATTTAAACAATTTCTTTAATTAATTAATAAATAAAATAAAGAAATTGTGTTGTTCTTCTTCATTGCATCCATCGTCGTCGAATCCCTCTTCGTTGCATTAGACTTATAGGATTATTTTCTTTTGTACTTAAAAAGTTATTATACTGGACTGATGAATTGTTATTATTTAATGTTTCTTGTTCTTTAAAATGATCACAATCATCATTTGAGCTGTTCTACAAGAAAAACAAGTAAATATATTTTTCTAAATTCATACTCATTTATAAATTAAAAAAAAAACTTATAAATAATTCTAATCTTACAATAGATATAACAGAATCAATTTCAGTTAAGACACAGGCATTATGTGATATTTCTACAGGTATATTTGTTAAATCTGTGGGATCAGAAATTAGAAACTGTAGATTTTATGAGATCAGTTACTTCATCAGTATCATCACTTTCAGTATCACTTATCATAGTTCTGTTGAATAAATTATTCTTAATATTCAATAAAAATACTTTAGAAACGAAAAATGTAAACAAAAATATATTTATTACCTTAAAGAAGCAGCTTTTTGGTAGGCTGGAAATTACGTTGATTCATCACTTTTTTGGACATTTTTAATATTATTAAAATTTAATCAAAAACAGAAATTTCAATTACATCCAGTATATACAGGATAGGTTATCTCAAACATGCTTTTTTACACAATTACTTCATCTCGTTAAATCAAAAAATAATAATATAGATAAAAAAAAAATTATTATATTTCATTATTCTAATCACATGCTCTATTTATTTCATTTACTTAAAAAAAAATAGATTTAAATATTTTATTTTCACTGTTTCTATCAGCGCGCGTCTTCCGCGAAATCTCAGGATCGAATAATACACACTGCGACTTTGTGATATATAATTTTATCGACGTTATCTGCGGTCGAAGCCGTCGATGGGCGTCCGGAACGAGACGTATTATAAAAAATGTATTTAATACGTTAAAAAATAATTGTTAAAATGTTATATTTTTAGGTATAAGAATCAATGAAAATTTTTTTAATTTAATACATTATTTTAATATCGTAATTTCCACAATATTGTTTCAAGCTTTTTTATAAAAAAATATTTTTTTACATGATCGTTAATTGTTTTGTAAGTATTAATTAATAACACATATAAAATATACAATTAAGTAAAAAATGAAGACCACTAAAATCAATTTCTACTGAATAACAAAGTTAAAATTCTATACACATTAATTAAAAAAATCATGAAAGTCTATCAGCGTCATAGATTCATTGAACATGCATAAGCTAAAAATAGGTCCTTTATAATAGTTCAGATTTCTCGATTATATTTCAACGATACAAATTGATACAAAAGACGCAAGAAAATCGATGACATTTTACACGGTGCCCGCGAACAGCTCATTTTCTTTTTTTTTTCTTCTTTATGCCGCGTATACGCAAGATTAGGAAAACACAAGATTATAAGAAATTTTCTTAAATTGTAATTATATCTGGAATCAATATCGTTCGCCCTTACTGTATATATAGATATGTATCCTCATGGTTTTATTTCTATTCGACATACTGTTGATATATTTCTATACGAACACATACACACACACGCGCGCTCGCGCGCACGCACGCACGCACACATGTAACGACTGTATGCATGCACATATTTTTGTGATCGTAGAATAAAACCACGACGCCGGACTTTCTAAGTTTGGATAATTAAGCGGGTATTATGTGCATGCTATATAGGAAGATAAATTATGGCGGTGAAAGAAACGATTGTTTTATACGCGACTGTCGCGGCACATTACGCAAAGAGGGATTTGTTCATTTTTTTTTTTTTTTTTTTTTTATTATTATTATTTTTCGTTGTAGTTTAGTATCGTTTATTATGTTTTTGAAGCTTTTTCATTTATTTTATTAATTTTATAAATTATTGGGTGTACAACTTTGCTTCCGCCGTTTTGCAATAGATGGCTGTAGCGGTAAGTGGTAGTTGAAATAAATAGATCATAGATGTCATACAATAAGCTTAGGTATTTGTAAACATAACGCCATCGAAATATTAGTCGATTTGTGTCTGCATCATAAAGTTATTCTCGATTAAACATGTCAGCTTACGAGCCAAATTCTCGTCATTTGCGGGAGGTTTTAATTTTCTGCTTTAATATGAAGAAATCTGCGACTGAGGCTCATCGAATGCTCTCAAATACCTATGGTGAGGCCGCTATTAGTGACAGAATGTGCCGAGAGTGGTTTAGACGCTTCAAGAACGGCGATTTTAACGTCGAAGACCAGCATGGCGGTGGAAGAAAGAAGGTTTTCGAAGATGCAGAATTGGAGGCATTACTTGATCAAGACTCGTGTCAAACGTAACAAGAATTGGCAGGATCATTGGGAGTGACGCAACAAGCCATTTTAAAACGCCTGAGAGTCATGGGAATGATTCAGAAACAAGGAAATTGGGTGCCGTACGAGTTGAAGCCGAGAGATGTTGAACGGCGTTTGTGTGTTTGTGAACAGCTGCTTGCAAGGCAAAGACGGAAGGGATTTCTGCATCGCATTGTGACTGGGGATGAAAAATGGGTTGACTACGATAATCCCAAGCGCAGAAAATCATGGGGATATCCCGGCCATGCTTCCACGTCGACGGCCAAACCGAATATTCACGGTTCCAAGGTCATGCTCAGTATTTGGTGGGACCAGCTCGGCGTAGTGTATTATGAGTTGTTAAAACTGGCTGAAACAATCACAGGCGATCGTTCTCGAACGCAATTAATGCGTTTGAGTTGAGCATTGAAAGACAAACGGCCGCAATACAACGAGAGACATGATAAAGTGATTTTACAGCATGATAATGCTCGACCCCACGTTGCGAAAGTGGTCAAGACATACTTGGAAACTTTGAAATGGGAAGTCCTACCCCACCCGCCGTATTCTCCAGACGTTGCTCTCTCGGACTATCACTTGTTTCGATCAATGGCACACGGCCTGGCTGACCAGCACTTCCGATCTTATGAAGAAGTAAAAAATTGGATCGATTCAAAAGATGACCAGTTTTTTTAACGCGGGATTCGTATGCTGCCCGAAAGATGGGAGAAAGTAGTGGCCAGCGATGGACAATACTTTGAATCATAAATGTATAACCAGTTTTTTACAATAAAGCCTCGAATTTCGGAAAAAAACGGCGGAAGCAAAGTTGTACACCCAATAATTTTAGATTTATAAGTTTCTTTTACGAGATAAAGTCTGTACGTTGGTAATGGTTTTAATTTATAGTAATTTAAAGGTACAATAGAATCGGTATGTAAGATAAAATTATTATGTAACACATTGGCAAACATTCTAAGAAAATAGATTACCAAACAACAATTATAAATATTAAAGTAGCAACAGTTTTTATCATTATATGAGTTCACAATGATGCTTAAATTTCATGGATAAATTTTGAACATTAGTTTTAAAATAATTTTGCTAGTTTTTACCACATAAAAATTTGAATAAATTTCTTTAGATCAATCGTAAAACTCTCATTATTTTAATTTACTCATTTAATGATGATAAACGCGATTAGTACAATATCAAATTGAAGAAAAAATCAATCTAAAGAATTAATTAATCTTATCTTTGCAAATTTACTAAAACTTTTTCTATTTCATCCGTTTACAATATCAATTTTCAGCGTACTCGTATATCAATAATTTATCCTTAACGAAGCATCGATCGGGCAATCATTTCGAAAATTGACACAATCGTAAAACCGACTGCAAGGAGCAATTACAGTAAATAGAGGTATATCAATGGCAATTAAATAAATAATTCATCGATGGTTCCAGATGCCCGATTTCAAAATGCCGAAAGTATATTCGATTGTGTCTTTATGGAATTTACTCTTCTTATTATTTTTGTTAATCTAACGAAGAAGAATTCCAGGAATAAAACGAAAATCGAACGGAAACGGGATTTTTTTTTCGATAAAAGGAAACAAAAAAATTACGAGGGTGGTCTGAAAAGTTTCTGACCTCAACGTGAAGATAGCAGCACTCGTCAATAAAAGCTAGCAAATTTTGTTGTTCATCTGTTGACAGTTGCTCACCAAAGTTTCAGCCATTTTGGATGCGCAGTTGTTAGTTGACAGTCGTTTGAGTGAGTCGATGTGAGTGTTGTTGTGAAAATGGACAAAATTGAGTATGGAGCTGTCATTAAATTTTTGTTTTTGAAAGGCAATACGCTTACGCAAATCAAAAATGAGTTGAACTTTGTGTATGGGGACTCTGCACCATCATTTACCACAGTGAAATTTTGGGCAGCTGTATTCAAACGTGGCCGTGAGATCTTGGGAGACGATGAACGTTCGAGACGTCCAGAAAACTGCAACCACTGACGATAACAGTCAGTTGGTCAACATGGTGAACATCGCCAAAGTTCACCAAATGGTGCTAGACGACTGCCGAATTAAAGTGAGAGAAATAACAGAGGTTATGAACATGTCCAAAGAACGTGTTTGCTACATATTCAATCAAGATTTAGGCATGAGAAAGCTGTCCGCACGTTGGGTGCCGCGTTTGCTCACGTTACACCAAAAACGTGTTCGAATGAACATTTCCAACGCTCTATTGGCGCAGTTTAGGCGCAATAAATCCGAGTTTTGGCGCCGATTAATTACTGTAGGTGAAACTTGGATACACCATTATACGCCCGAAACAAAAATACAGTCAAAACAGTGGACTGCAAAGGGGGAACCGGCTCCAAAAAAAGCAAAAACTGTTTTTTCGGCTGGGAAAGTGATGGCGACTGTTTTTTGGGATAGTCATGGAGTTATTTTAATCGATTATCTTCAAAAAGGAAAAACCATTACAGGAGCATACTACGCATCATTACTTGACAAGCTGAAGGCAGAACTTGCGGAAAAACGTCCACATTTGCAGAAAAAGAAAATCCTGTTTCACCAAAACAACGCGCCGTCTCACACCTCAGCGCTTGCCATGGCGAAAATCCACGAATTACGGTTTCAGCTGCTTGACCATCCGCCTTACTCACCAGACCTAGCCCCAAGCGACTTCTTTTTGTTCCCTCATCTGAAAATTGCACTCGGAGGACAGAGATTTTCGTCAAATGAGGAGGTAATCACCTTCGTGAACAGCCATTTTGCAGAGAAAAACGCCGAGTACTATTTGGATGGGTTAAAGAAATGGGAGCATCGCTGGGAGAAGCGTTTAGAATTGCAAGGCGACTATGTTGAGAAATAAAAAAAAAAGTAAGAAAAAATGTCTTGTATCTGTGTTAGGTCGGAAACTTTTCAGACCACCCTCGTATATATCTGTATCAAACAATTACTTGCATGGATAAAGAACGCGGCTTCTTTTTAATCGCTTTGTTCGATCTTCATATATATTTTTCTTTCGCTCGATCTTCTGTCACGAGAAAAACGTATATAAGGAATATATTCGGTATGGATTCTGGACACGTTATAATTATGTTGCCGTTTTTTGTACCGCGTTTGAATTCGCGTGCATACGCTGAGACTTTGTTATTTGTAAGGGTGTGAGAATAAAAAAAAAATAGTTAAATTGCATGATTGTTGCGATATACATATTTATTTATTTATTCATTCATTTATTTATTTTTATTTATTTATTTATTTATTTTTATTTATTTATTTATTTATTTTTATTTGTTTTTTTGTTTATTTATTGTATGAAAGTGTGTATTTATGCGTATTTTGATTTGTCTTTTTTTCGGAATTCCCTAAGGTGAGCATACTTTTTTCCTTAAATGTTCGGGCAGATAGACAAAGTTTTTGTCATCTGTCGAAAAATTTTAGTCAACAAAAAATAATAAATTTTACGTCATTTAACGCAATGTTTCTCTGCACTTATTTTTTTTTTCTGCAGTAACATAATTAACAAGATATCTCGATTACTCGGCTAATCCATGTCCATCACTGTATATTCATTTTTTAAGCGTCTTTGATCTTACGACGCACTTTCAGTTTTGATGTAATAATCCACTATAATTAAGCATCAACGATAATTCGAAGTTATTATTTCTCGGTGTAGAAACGCACTTTAATCGACGAAATAGTTTTATTTTTCGTTAAAAAAAAAAAATATGCGCACGTTTACCTGAAAATGCATATAATAAGGAACGAAAATATGCACGCAACCATCATCGGTTTGTTCGAATGTTATGAATGAACCGATTTAAATTTTTTAGCGTTATTTTTGCATAATTTATATCTTAGAATTATTGAATCTATACAACACGATGAAAAATTGATACACTATGAAATAATGTCATTTGAATAAACGAACATTCGAATATATTCAAGCGGCGATGTTTTTAAATAATCGAGATGAATATTTCATCTGTCAAGGATAATCGTCTTAATTAAAAACGGAGAAAAAAGAGAATCCACGTTTCTTCACCATTGTTGCAATAATTGAAATATTTTCAAACGTTACGACTTTAAGTGCATATCCACAATTATGTAACAATTAAAAAGTGCTACGAAGATCTAATATAGGAACAAGTATGCATGTATATATGTAAGTATAGCAGTCGGAAAAATTATGCATTCCACACGGGCGCGCGCGATATGAATTTTGCCGATTGCGAAAACAACACTTGCACTTTATTACTTTTTCACCTTACTGTGTGTACGTAAAAGAAGATCGGCAAAGGCGAACAATAAAGAAGAAAACGCGAGAAAAAGAGAGAAAGAGAGAGAGAGAGAGAGAGAGAGAGAGAGAGAGAGAAAGAGTATAGTTGCGCAAAGTAGAGACCTGCAACGAGGAAGAGAATTCGAAGTGTAAGTTTTAATTTAACGTCTCTCAGAAGTTGATTCAAGTTTCTAAATTTTGTTTAATGTAATTTTGGGTAATGTTTGAGTTTTATCAATTTCGAAAAAAACTTTAACTTCTTTTCATTCTTCTTAAAGTGACTATGTCGTTGCGAGTATCAATTTCAACGTTTCGTTGTTTTGTCAAATACCGAAAGAATTTCGGCGGTAATCTTTGAGTTCAATTCTTGCCCAAATAGTACATTAGGAATTAATTGCAAGGATTTGTTTTTAAAGATGATGACATTACTTTCCTAATCTTTTCACAATTTTTTTACGAACATTTGACGATGTTTTAATCGATATGTATATGCGAATCTATTTAATTAGTAATATAATATAATTCTTTTATTAGTTTCTTATCGGCGTGTGTCTAATATTCATGTCTTATTTTTTATGATTAATCTAGGTAGTAAAATTCTTTTTGTTCAGTGTCGACCTTCTTCCATTAAAATTACAGTTTAACTTCGTAATCGAAAGGACTTTTTTTTACATGAATTTTAAAAATAATTAACAGCAATTATCAATGATTTTCCTTAAAGGGTAACGAAATTAAATTACGTCATTCATATAATTTTTTGGAATTTATCAAAAAAAAAAAAACTTAAATAAAAAGAAATAATTAATCGAAAATATTTCTAAAATTAGTTTGTAAAGTCGTATTAATTTTTATTTCTTCTTCGACGAGTACACTGAAGTTTTATCTTGAAATTGAAACAAATGCGCCCAACAATAATATCGTTACTCAAAAATTTGTACGACGATAATTTATTTTAGAAATTAAATTTGAAAATTATATAGAATAATGCTTAAATCTAAAAATTATTATTATATAATTACTTAACATCGAATCAACATAATAGTTATTCGAACCGGTAATTTACATCACAAATATTTTTCAATAGAATAAAAATACAATCGTACGTTTCAATTGCTAAACATGCCTGTATCCATATTCAAGAGATTATTTACATTAATTCACGCATACATAAATTTATATGTACACTTTAAGAAATTGAACAATTAATAGAAAATAAGAAGGTGTGTGTATGAGTAAGTCACCAAATCACTTTTGAAATTTTAATTTCTGCTCTCATCCACCGTTAATAGAAAGTTTTTAACGCAATTCTTACTTTCGCGCGACACAATATTTTTTTGTGGTATTTCCGAGTATTATAAAACTTGAATTTTGAATTTCTTCGCCGTACTCGAGTATTAAATCGTCAACTTAGATGATTTAGATAAATATAGTGAAAACGAGAGCGGTTTTTTTAAAAATCGAATTTTCACTTTAATTAAACCAATTCGCGTTTGATTTTCGTTGTTCGTTTGACACGATTGATGGTTAACAAAAGGACAAAAAAACAAGAAATAGAGAAAGAAAATGAAATTTTTATTGTCGTTTAGCAACGTTGTGTTACTGCAATGTCTTCTCCTCAAACTGTTTGTATCTTTCTAAGGGAAGACATTTTTTTTTAATCGAGTAAAATATTAGAGTATTTTATTGTGAGTAATAGCGAGTAATATTTCATAATTTATTTTGTAAGAATTTTTGTAATCTTTGATTCGGTGCAATGTGTTAAATAATTTGTTGTTCATGTTAACCTTAATGATGAGTAGTAGTCACCTTCTTTTTTTGTTTTTTTGTAAGCAATATAAATTTTTTTGCGACTATTAATATTATTTGTAAATTTTCACTATAAAAATGAAGATTGATAAAAATAACACGTAATAAATCTAATTTACTCGACGTAAAGAATTCCATTTTATGCAAAACTATCGATTTTAATACTTAATTCTTAGTCACGGGCGATAAAAAAAAATCAAATAAAAAAAAAAGAACAAGTTTAATCCACACTAATGACACCTTTTCATAAACTTTAAAATAGCATCCACGATTTTTAAAATATTTTACCCAAGCGGATAAGAAATATATGAAAAAAAAAAGGAACAAAAAAAAAATTTCACAATAACAATTTAATCGTAATTAAAAAAATTTTACACAATGTGCAAAAAATTTTCTCGTCAATTTAACACGAAATAAAAAAAAACTTGAAAATACATATATATATATATATATATATATATATATATATATATATATATATATATACACACACATATATATATATACATATATATATATACACACACACACATATATATATATATATATATATATAGATACATATATATGTATTCGAAAATCAATCACTAATGTGTTTTAACGGCGTGTATAATTAACGCATTATTGAGTTAATTTGAATGTTTTCTAACATTGCGATTCATTTACTTAAAGCTGTTTAAATCTTGATTTTTTTATAATTTCGCAAAATGTTTCTTAATAATAGTTTTTTGATTTAATGAGTTTGATAGACGATTTGTCAAATAAATCAATTGAACAAAATTTATTGTTAAAAAAAAAAAAAAAACAAATCTAAGATCTGTTTAGCTTGAATAGTATTCTTTTTTAATTCGTTTTGTTTTTAACTTTTTAGTAATCAATCATGTTATGGTATAATTAATGGCAATGATCTATTTTTCATGTAAAACATAAAAAATTTGAAAATAAAGTAAAAATTAGATAAAGTATCATTTATAAAAATCATGTTTAATTTTATTTAAGTCTTCATAACAACTTAAATATTTTAATCAATTTTTTTATTCAAAAATTACACCACATCTGTATGAAATAACACGCACTATCTTTTAAAATCTCTTTAATTTATATCCAAAATTCTATCGATAATCACCGATAGAAAGACTATAAAAAAAAGAACTTTACTCATACGTCTATTTCCATCGTTGACGCATGCGTATATCCTCGAAAAAAGTAAAAAAAAAAAAAAAAACATTTTTCCGCACGCACTCGCATACACAAAAGCCTATCCACCTGAAGTCGTCTCCAAACGAGAAAGGCTCTCTTGGGTCAGGAGCAGAGGAGGGTAATAATGTGAAGAAATAAAGAAAGAGAGAGAGAGAGAGAGAGAGAGAGAGTAGGGGCTGCAGGTAGTCAGCGAAGAGGATATCACGCGGCGAGTCAACTCGAAGCCGCGCAGATGAGAGGAGACAACACTTGCGATTGTTTCTCTCTCCCCTCGCTGTTTTAACTTCTTTTTATCCGATCGCGTATACATATACTTACCTTATTACACATTTAGTTACTCGCATTTAGGTATAGTTCGAGCGAGTGCACGCGAGCCTCGGTGTTTGTGATATATACACACACACTCTCACACACACACACATATATATATATATATATATATATATTATGCGCTGCACCGGTATTCAACATGCGGCTGTTTACTTTCAACATCATACGTGAGTGTATTTTTCTTAATTTTGTGGAACATATTTTTTTTTTTTTTAATTGTTTATTGAAACATGTCGTCGCTGATGAATTTATTCTTGATAAAATTATAAGTTGATGGAAATTAATTTGTATTGATTTTAAAGTTTTAGTTAATAAATAAGAAAGAAAACTTAAAATCATCTTGATTTTACTTTTCTAAGCGAAAGTAATGTTCATCCAATCAATACAAATTTATTATTTTTTAAGGATATTTATCTTTATTATTATGATGAAAAAAGTAATAAAATTGTTTAAAATTATGAGTGAATATTTAATTCAACGCACATATATAAACGGAGAAAGCCAAACACTATAAAACTATTGAAAATTTAAAGCCTCCATAATGAAAATAAAATATAAATTGTAAAATTCTAAGGTCTAAAATTAATTTTATTGCAACTGCAATTGTCAATTTATTAATCAAAACCATTAGTCGACATAAAATAAACTTTGATATAATTCCCTTTTTTCCTTTACATTTTTCTGTTGGAAATAATAATAAAAATATTTATTTTTAAATGTATTGCGATATTCGTCAAATTTATTTATAATAACGAAATAAATGTTTATTATTCAATATTACCTAAACATTAATATAAAAAAAAAACGTATCTTTGCAACTTTATGCCGCCGTAAATCATTTTAAACTGGAAAACAAAAACAAATTTTATTTCTTACTTTGTAGGCTGGCGGTTTGAATATAATTTAAATAATTATCCAACTTAAATGCTTAATATTAATTAAAAAAGAGTTCGTTATAACGGCGAACGACTAAACGCTTTACAAGAAACATCCGTAATTAGTTTCGGTTTTCAATTACCTATTAATCTTTGTAATTGCTCTAATATACAAATGCTCGATTTTTTCCAGGGATACATAAAATCGTTTTATCATCTTATTATGAAATTCAAAAGTTTATTAATACTGTGCAATTAAAGACGTGTAATTTACGTTGGATAATTGCAAATTATTCGAAAATTTTTGCCGGACTTAAGTTACCTAATAAAATACATTGCTTATTCTCGCTGACTTTAAAATTAACAGCGACTCAAGATTTTCTTGAAAGTCAGTTATTGTAATCATGAAAATATGTGTAAAATTTTACTTGTTCATCAAAAACTTCTTATGTAGGATTATCGAAATTAATCAGTAGAGAAAGACAAACGTAGTCAGACTGGTTGGCAACTTTTAATTTTTTAGTTTAAAGAAAAATACTTAATATCAGAGAAAAGTTTGTTTATTTTTAGAATATTTATAAAAATCTTTCAGTCATAAAAGACATTTAAAAACGTTACCACTATAAATATACAAACATTATTAAATGTTTCTCGATATCTTATTGTTTCTCAATATCGATTTTTTTGTAAAAAACAATTTACGTCAATCTTAGGGATTTAAGTATTTTTAGACAATTTTTTTTTTTTTTTTTTTTTTTTTTTTTTTTTTTTTTTTTTAATGCATAATAAAGTGACTCAGATTTTTCTAGTATAATTTCGTGAAAGTAGATGGAAATTTGAGGTGACGACGAGTTGAGATTTTTGTCACATTTTTTTCATTCGATATATTTATTTTTTAATTGGATACAATATCGTTTTGACATTATTTAATTGAGTTTAAAATAATATTGTTCGTAATATAATTTTTCATCCATTTTTATAAAATTATGATACGTTTTTTATAAAAATCACACTTTTTTTAAAATTGTATGTATCTGAAATAGTTATCTAAAAATAGTATCGCAATTATATCCTTTATTTTTCAAATAATAGTTCTAATTTACATTGAAAACTGATAATTTTTATCTCCGAAACCTTACAATAAAATTTACAAATATTAACGTTGGAAATTCGAATTCACGTAAATATTTCAACCATCGTAAATATGTCATAAATATAACATAATTAGATACAAAATTTGAATCCACGAGAAAATAAATTAAAGATATCGAACTCACTAGTCTATCATTGATATTCATACGCATATATAGTAAAAACTGTTTCCTTAGCTTAGAAAGTATAATAATTTTAAAATAACTGAAAATTGTAAAACAATAATAAACTGGGCATTATAATTTAAAATAATGGATGATAAATTTGGTTTATTTTATGTGCTAGAAGTTATGTGAAAGTAAAGCAAAAAATAATCTGATGGTAACAAGACAATTTCAATTCGTTTGATTTTATTCCGGGAAAATATTATAAAAAAAATTCTTAATAGCGATTAAAAAAGCAGATTTACATACATTTGTAACATTTCAATATTGATTTTATTAAATATTCTGAAATCATGCAAAATGTGTATAAAATTTACCTTCGATTTAATAATCTGACATTTATTAATGTTTTATTTCTAACAATTTTAAGAGAGTTTACGATAACCGATGAAATTTTTCTATTTTAATAGAAGATATAATTCAAAAAAGAGAAACTTAACGTATAAAATAAGCTTATGACTAAAAATGGAATAATAAATTAGACTTTTTAGTTTTTAGTGTTTTTTTTAAAAGTACTATGAAAAAAAAAAAAAAAAAAAAAAAAACAAAATGAATAGAGCGAAAGCGAGTAATTGCTCTTAATTTTTTTTTTATTCTCATAATTAAAAATAAAATAAAAAATCTCCTTATTATCTACCACTTCACGTTAAACCCAGTACACATCATTAAAAACATTTTGAACAACTAACTCATCACGC
This sequence comes from Chalcis sispes, assembly GCA_949987625.1. Lineage (NCBI taxonomy): Eukaryota > Metazoa > Arthropoda > Insecta > Hymenoptera > Chalcididae > Chalcis > Chalcis sispes. The sequence goes on along the minus strand of OX465098.1, from coordinate 16,567,784 downwards.
AAAAATTATTTGTACTCCAAAGGTTAAAAGAATTTTATTTAAAAAAAAAAATTTTTAAAAACAATCGCTTATCCATTCCGCGTGAAAGTTAAAACAAAAAAAGTTCGTACAATGTTTACGCGCTAAGCGTATGTATTATATATATATATATATATATATATATATATATATATATATATATATACGGTAGTAAATATACGCTAGATATCTCGAATAAGATGAAAACTATTTATGCAAACAGATGTTGGTGTGTATATCAATGTACGTTTTAATTATCGTGAATTCATTGTGTCACTATGTTTTTAAACGTTAGGCTTTTTCAATGAGATAATATTTATTAAGAGTGAAAAGTTTTTAATTGTGTTATAATGTATGAAAATAAGAAAATTCAACGACGAATTATTGTCGAATAATTAGTTTACAGATATATTGATCGTTAAAATAATATAAAAGTTAATTGGGCCAAAAATTCCTTTAAAATTTTCGTAATAAATAAAGTGTATTTCTTATTCTTTTTTTTACAGCACTTATCTTATATTTTATAGCTGTTATTTAGCATACAATGTGTAAAAATTTATGAATAATTATAAAAAAGAAAAAAAAATTGTTTAGCTTATAAATTGAGACGTTAAAAGAATTAAAATTAATAATCTACAGTTTGACTTTTTACGGTCGTAGGTATTAAATTCTATCGCGAATGTCATCTATTAAAACCGATCAACGTTAAAAGTATCGTAAAAATTTCAATTTAAAAAAAAAACCATCAATAATCGGGCGATATTTTTCAATAATTTCATAAATAATAGATTTTCTTAAATAATCAAAATAAAAAAAAAACGAAAGAAAAGAGAAAGAAAGAAAAACTATCGCGAGATTTTCTATTCGCGACATCACGTTTTATTTATTTATTTTTTTTTCTTTTTCTGAACGCGTGCGGAGGCGAGGCGCGCGCGATTAATAATAACGAAATGAGGGAGAGTACAAAACGTCTGTCTATGGCATCTTAATATGTTAATTTCAAAGGGGACGTCTATGAGAACCTACATTTTTCTATACACGAGAGAAGGGGAGAGATTGATTTCCTCAATTTGAGTCACGATCGTGTATATCGTATACCGAGGGCATTCGCAATTGTACCTGGAATTTGAATTTCTTTTTACGTTTTTCTTTTTATTAATAGTAACGAGACGATCGCTTCGCGATTGCGTCGTTTTTCTCTCTCTCTCTCTCTCTCTCTCTCTCTCTCTCTCTCTCTCGATTTTGATACCGTTTTTAATCGTTTCTACATAATTTATGCAATTATACACACGTCGTTGCGATGTACTTAAAAGAGTAAAATGTAAATTATTAATAACGAAAAATATGGATCATTATCCATAGATTTTCACATGCGTTGCATTGTTGTGTAATGCGTGAAGTCTCGCGGAGCGTTTGATGTATACATATTAAAAATGCAAACGATCGAACTAACGCTTTCTTTCACCGTTTCGTTTTTATATAGACGTATCTTGTGTTATTTCTCATCAATTGTAGTTATCAAATTTAATGAATTTAATTATACGTTTAATTATAATTATTACAGCAGTTAATTATATAGAAAAATATTATTGATTAAAAAAAAAAGGAAAAAAAAGAAGAAAAATTAGCGTATTTCGATGATAAAAGATTTCTAAAAAGAAGTTAAGAAATCAAAGAAGTATCGCCTTATCTTTCAAGTTTTCGTTTTGGTTTTCGTTTCTTTATTTTCTTTTTTTTTTTTTTTTTTTTTTTTTTTTACGTCCTAATCACACGTTGTTTTTTCTGTTTGATAATAAGTACTTTTGGGAAAAATATTTTACGAACGCGTATCGATTAATTTCGGTAGAAATAATATGCAAATTTTAAACGCACGATGGATCATCAATGGATCAATATTGGTGTTGCTTATGGTACGCTTCTAAATTTATGGGTGTATATATACATGTTCGTGTAACTGGTTATTGATTACGTTGCAACATTGTTTTTTTTTCTTTTTTTGACTTAAGCGAAGGTTCACGTTATATTCATTTTTCTCTCCTTATATTAACGAAATTTATCGTATGTATACGCCGTGTTAAACGTTATAGTCGTTGTTGCAAGGTGTGTAATAATTGTCTGAATATATGCGCTGACAGAATAATTATATGAATAAATTTTGTAAATGCTTGAAAATTTTAAAAATCACACCCGGCAATATACCAACGGTATATGCGCAAAAAGTTAACAATTAAATTTAAAAACGTTTTTACCAAGGTCTGATCGATAATAAAAAGTTTTTCAATTTTTAAAAAATGATTTCTATCTTAACAACATTCGGGCTTAAGTGATATTTTTGTTGTGCTTTTTTCTTTCACAAAAAGAAAGCAAATATTTTCCAAAGCAGAAAAAAATATCTCTCTGAATAGTTATAAACTTAACGAAGACGCGCGCTGTTAAAAAATCGACGCGGCGCGTATATCATTAACTTGCGAGACCGCAACGCGTGAAAGCAGTTCGTAATGTTTCTAGGATGGTATACATACGGTTTTCCGGATCTCGCGGATATGAAAACGTTGGAAGACCGAGTTGTCAGTGCGAATATATGTATATATATATATATATATATATATATATATATATATATATATATATATATATATATTTATATACTTTTAACTTGTTCCCGTTGCTTAAATTTGTTATGTAAAAAGATTTTTTTTTAAGAAGAAGAGTAGTGATGTATTTAAAACGGGAGTATCTATTATTTCGAATAATTTGTGCAAAAAAAGATACGTTCATTTTAAAACAAAAGTATTTAATTTTGTTTTTGAAAAATATTTCTTGATTATTCGAGATTCCATCGAAATTAAATGTAAAAAAATAAATTATTCGATAGTAAATTTTAGTGTCGCATTACCGTGCATAAATTTACACTTAAATTGACTATTTTAACATTTAAATCCTTTTACTGAAAGATTTCAGGACCAGTGTAAACAATAAGCCGCGATAAAAATTAAAAAAAAAAAAAAAAAAAAAAAAAAAGAATAGAAAGAAAATAAAGTTGATAAAAATGAAACAATTCGCTTCGTGATTATCCTCCAACGTATATATGTATCTACAAAACAATACTCCATAGTCAACGATATTTGCTTGCAAATCGCGACTCTCTTAACTCATAAAATAACCATCGTTATACTCTCTCTTAAATCGCGGAATCATCGAATTATGAAACAACATAAATTTAACGATCTCTCTCATCTATATTCGTGAAAATAATATATACGGAAGAAAACGAATAAATAATAAAAACGAATTTTCAATTATTCTTTCCAGTTATTCTCCTAACGACGACATCAAACTGCGTATCTCTCGACCTCTCGTTTGAATACGAAGATGAGACGATACCGAGTTACGTTTCAAGGCGAGCCATCGATGGTACGAGAGGCAGGTTAGTAAGAGAGAAAGAGAGAGAGTGAGAAATTAGAGAGAGAGGTAGAGAAGAGAGAAAAAAAATTGATAATAAAGAATCGAGTCGTCTTTCGATTATTTTTATTTATAGTCGTTAATGAGCATTGTTTTACCGATTTTTTTGTTCTATGATTTCGAAAACAGAAAATACTTCGATCCGCAAACAGATGGCTTCTTCGATAATTACGGCTCTGATAAAGGACGGTATCAAGGCTCCAATGAAAAATCGGGTAATGAAACGTTTTTCTCTTCTTTTTTTTTCATCCTGCGCTCGTTAAAGTTTTCTTCTTTCGTTTAATGAATCGAAAACGGATTTTGAAATTCACTCTGGTGACAATATATTTTTTTAGAGAAAAGAAAAAAAAAGTTTTTTACGCAACTATTTATTAAATTTACCAATATTATTTATTGACTATTGATTTTCAAGACTTATATTTTTAAGTAACATTAAAAAAAAGAATTAAATTCAATTACAATTTCAAAACATTACAAAAATTAATGAAAAACAAAAAAAAATATTTTTTATCAAATATTCGTAGATTTCACGGATCTTCGAAGTAACGTACCTGGAGAGCCTGGCATTGATTATCCTGCTTACCTAGCGATACCGAAAACATCGTTCACTTGCACTGGAAGAAATCGAGGTAACGCTTATTTTAATTCAATTTTTTCATTGTTATTATGAATTTTTATGAATTTTGTCATTATGAATATACATGTATAAATTTGTAAAGATAATAAAAGATCTTTGTAATATAATTTTCGAGCTTACAAAAAATAAATAATAAATCTTTAGTAATAATTCATTGAATAATTGATATATATATTTTGTTGTAAATACGTAATATATTATACAAATATTTGCATTATTGCATTTGATTACATAGTCTGTAAAAAGCCGAACGTGAGATTTTATCTGGTTAAAGATATTAAAGAGAAGTTTTTTGTAACTATCAATTCATTTTGGCTATTTCCTTATTTTTTTTTTTTAGTTTTTTTCAAATAAAAAAATCTAAGTATTTTTTTCCGATGACTCATGGATTATTTAAATTTCAAATTGGTAAGTCGAGGAACTCGACAAATTCGCTGCGTAATTTTTTTGTCACTCAACTATTCCGCATAATTAACTTTCTTAATCGATGGATGGTACATTTGTATATAATCAGAAGAAATTTAGCGATGGATAACGAAAACAGATATTTTTAAAATTTGAATGAAAGCTTCAATCATAATGATTTAATAATTTCGCTAATAAATTTCTTAATAAATTGGGTTATTATAAGTTTCTAATAATTTGTATTTAAATCATCAATTTAATAAAACCATTGTTTTCGAGTGTATCGTTAACTGAATATCATTTGTAAATAAAAATTAATTTTTTTCAACTAAACTAATAACTAAAATTTTGCGATTACAACAAGTAAGTATACATCCCTCAAAAGATCGGCTAATGTTACACTTTAAAAACATTTACTACTCGATGAGGTAATGAAACGTTTAGCAAAAATAAAAAAAAAAAAAAAAAAAAAAAAAAAAAAAAAAAAAAAAAAAAAAAAAAATAACAAGACTCGATAGCCGGGGGATCACTCGCGCGATTATAAATGTGTGCATCACGCCGCGGGTTACGATAGATTAGCATCTTCTCGTGTATTAAGGGAATGAGTAATGAGCGATTTTTATTTTGAAAAAAAATAAATAATAGTTTGATTCGTTTTTTTTCCGATATTATTACTTTCGTAATTTTTTTTTTTTTTTTTTTTTTTTTGTGATGTTAAATTTTTAATCCTTTTACTTTACTGAAAACACAGCAAACTTTATTTTCTATTTTCCAAATATCCAAGTTTAAAATTAATGAGCTAAGATTTACTTTTACAAAATTCAAACAAACTAGCAAATATCTATGAATTATCGGCTGCAACATTACCCAAGAAAATAATGACTATACGTCATGTTATTTTTGTAAAAGAAAAAAATACCAACATCTTTAAAACCTTTCTGCACCTAAACTCATACATGAGATATTATTTACGATCTTAAACTTGTTTGAAGTGAAAGCACCGTTGTAAGTATCTTTTATTACTTAGTACAAGAAAATCTCAAATTCATATATATGTATATGAATTTGAGATTTGTCTGCCTTACTATTCGCAGCTTCGACAAAAGCAACTTTAACAAAACAAACTCAAATACATGCGGTAAAAAAGATCCGTTATTTCTATTCTTGTTTATTTTAAAACGTTATAGGTTGAAAAACATTGAATAAAAAAGCTACTTCCTCGAGTTTCCCACAACGAACGTTATATGCATAAATTCCGCTGATAAAAAAAATAAAAAAACATTCCTGAATACAAAATCGTGAGCCGAACGAAAATCTTAAAACGGCGTAGAACAATCGATGTCAACGATGTATTATACCCATAATCATTTTTCTGGTTCGGACATTATAGTATTACGCTATATAACGAGCTAAGTCCATTGGTATATATATATATATATATATATATATATATATATATATATATATATATATATATATATATATATATATATATCTGTGTGTATAATCGTATTTATTAATTTATAACATCTTTTCAAATATATATGCGTTTAAAAAAATTATTCAATGGCTATGTTATTTAAATTTACAATTATAAACTGTTAAATAATTTATGAAGGTTAATAAACTAAAAATAAGTGTAAATAAATTTTGTTTTCGTCGCTTTTAACATTTAAAAATTTTATTTTATAAGCCCGAATGTTAAGTTTTTAATAAACCAACGTTAATTAAACAACACTTTTCACAATGCAGCAAATAATCAAATAACCATTCCGTTCTACTCAGCCTAACGCGAGATGTTTAAATAATAAAGAAAAAAACGCAATCTTTACAAACCAATTACACTTGCAGCTTACATTATGCAAATGTTCATTTTTCTCATAAACAAAGTAAATAACGCGAGGCGATAACCCGGGCAACGATTCTAAAACGCAGTCTCTTTTTAGTATAGCTTGGGCTCGGCAATGCACTAACTCATCCTCATCCATTATGCCCATCAGTATAATTTAGCGACTCCCCTTTGGTACCTTTCCCTTTTTTTTTCTGATGATTGAACGATCCGGGTTTGGTTTGATCGACGATAAATGTCACTTCTTTTTTTCACTTTTTTTTCTTTTTTTTATTTATTTATTTATTATTATTATTATTTTTTTTTTCGCTTAACCGTATACTCGCAGGTTTAACGTCAAATTTAAAGATTACCGTTTTGTGATTTTTGTGATTTTTCATTTTTGTTTTTTTTTTCTCTTATTGTCTTATTCTCTATAATTCACTTTAGGGTGTATTGCAGTCATAAATATAATGGCTTACAAATGATTAAGGAGATATATTAATTAGGTTACGGCATTTTTTCATTGACTTTTATATATCGATGTTAATGGAAATTTTAGATACATCAATCATGTATTTTGCGAGTTATTATTTTATTGAAATGGTCACGACTCTATTCTTATGAATCCGTTGTTTAAAATAAGACTTGCGTATATATTATCGTTAGTATATAAGTCATTGTAATCGTCTACAAAATAGCGAAGATGAATACAAAGTATACATTTCGCAGTTGAAAGGATTATTAGAAATAAAGAATGAAATAGAAAGAATAAATTCTGAAATAAATCTTAAAATTCAATTAAATAAATAGAAAATTGCTTCTATTCGACATTTTTCTTTTCATAAGTTTTAAAAAGGAAACTTATATTTAAATATTTAAATAATAATAATGAAAAAATAAATTTACTATGTTACTATTTTAGGATACTATGCAGACGTGGCAGCAGGCTGTCAAGTGTTCCATGTATGCGACGAAACTTTGGTATCTTCGTTTCTATGTCCAATTGGTTCACTTTTCAGTCAACGCCTTTTAACTTGTGATTGGTGGATCAAAGTTCCGTGTTCTGAAAGTCAAGAATACTACAATCTACAAAGTCACGCCGATGATTTTTCACTCATCGGTAACGATATGTTGCGCCAAACTTTTATGGAAATGACGAACTATGAGAATCTTCCACTTCTAGCCGATCAAGAGGAACAAAATAACAAGGCAGTGCCAGTTTTCATGAACGTTAGGAGAAATGAAAATCAATTGCAGCAGGGTAATCAATTTAGACGCCGAGATCAAGTTCGAGGTCATTACAGAAATCGGTTTTACGAAGGAGAAAAGAGTACCAGCACTACGACTGAAGAGCCTAAAGAATCGTTAACCACGAGGGTAAAGCCTTTAGATGAGGGAAATAGGCGACCGAGTGCTCGAGGTTATATAAGGTATTGATGTACATATATTAAATTAATAAAATTCTAATTTTTCACATAATGTTAATAAAATTAAAATAATTAAAATTTAAGCGACTTATGTAATAAAGTAATTAGATGAAAACATCATTTTCTTTAGTTTCAGAACAAGTGGCAACATTAGTCAAGGTCATCCGAGACGTCCAACTTACGAAGCTTCCTCTACCGAGCAGAGCGTAACGGTGAAAGTACTCAACAGCGAGGAAACTTACAGATCTCCAGTTCCCCATAAAGAAAACAATCGTGAACGCGGAACAACGGTGGTACCCTATGAAACTTCTTCTCAGGAATATCAAGATTATACAAATGTGAATGTTTTTACTGATACGCCATCGCTGAAGAAAGAATTAGAAGGAGGCGTTAACGAAACGATGAATTTAGCGGAACTCAGCAATCACAATTCCGCCAACGAATACGATGATATGGAAGTAAAAGATAGCATTGGCTTAGCAAAATCTAAAGTAGAAAGGAAGCTAGAAAAAAAAGAAGAAGAGTCAACGGAATCAGAAAAAAGCAAAGAACAAAAGATTATATTAATAACGTTAGAACCTTTTGAAAATACTACACCGGTAATTCTTGAGAAGATAGAATTTACAACTCAACAAAGTGAGAACATTGATATCAAAGAAAGTATTAGTCTAGATCATTCTAAAGTTAAAGAAAAAACTCAATTGTATGATAATAAAACACTAACGACCCCTGAATATTTTTACAATATTACTCAACAGGCAACTGTAACTTCAGTAAATTCAAATGAAGAAAAGCTTACTTTTTCAACTCAAAAATATGAAATAGAAAATTCAACACAATCTTACAGTAGTGCAGAATCTTCCGCTGAAATTGTTACTACTGATGTTGATTTAGATCTTACATTTATAGAGACTACACCAACGCCTATATTGCAAGATGCACATAAAATGTCTGGTTTTCTCATAAATGTTGTAGAAAAAAAACCTACTAATTCATCAATTGCAGCAATGAAAATTTATTTAGAAGATCAAAAGAAACTAAATACATCTGAAATTTCAACTACTACTAATTTACCTGCCACAGTACAAGATTCAGAGGAGCAGATAACTCTTATAATAAATAATGTGAAAAACATCTCCGATATAAATACAAAAAATTACACTATATTAGAAGTATCATTATCATTAAATGACAGTAGTACTTTGAAAAAAGAAGATCGAACTCCAATAAGTACCGATATATTAGCTCAGGTAATAGCCCAGCATGAAAATCATCCAATTGATAAATCAAATCTTGAAACTATTAAATCAGATCAAATGAATTCAGAAACATCTATAAGTCAAGATCAATATCATGCTGATTCTATTCATGGTGTTAGAACTTATCAAAATTTTAGAACTTATCAAAATCAACAAAACGATCCCCTAAATTATAGAAATCATAAACTTCATACATTGATGTCTACCACTTTTGGTAGTTATCAAAGCGTTAATAAACAACCCGTCGATTCGTTTCCAACTACATCAATACCTTATCGAAATTACGAAAATGATCCAAATGTATTAAAAACTCTTAAAAATTATCAAGATTTCGAAAAAGAATCTATAAATTTCAAGAACCATAAATTCCTAGCATCGACATTACAAACGCCACTGGAAAATTCAAGGAATCAAACTTACCAAAATAATGAAAGAGATTCTAATATTTATCAAATAAATAGTGGAAGATTTAATATTTTTGGAAGTCCCAAAGTTAAAAATTTTGTTCCCACTGTAGTTAAACAAGAAGAAAATAATAATTTTAGAAATTATCAAAACCAAGCACATGGTAGTATTGAACAGCAGAATGAAGACGATCGGAATGATTTACAAAATTATCGTGTAAATGATCAAGCTCACTTCACTGATAAAAATGTTCAAAATCAAAATCAATATCAAAATTATGATACTTACAAAGGTCAAAATTATGATAGTTATGAAAATACAGAAAATTCTAAAAATCATAAAAATCAGCAATATATGCAAAACTTAAAAAATCATCATGATCAACTAAATGTTAATTATTCTTATTTAGATGAAGATGATGCAGCGCATTTAGTAGAAAATACAAGTTTCGGCCAATATGGAGCACGAATTTCTGCAAAGAACACAAAAATAAATTCTTTGAATTTAAATAATAAGCCGAATAAGAATATTATAGAAGATCCTGATGCACATTTGATCAATTCAGGATTGCAAGGGAAAACTGCTAATTTTTTAAGAGCTATGGGTCAGTTGATAAAAAATGATCGATTACCTCGACCATTCACACACAATAAATATGAATCCAATGAAAATACCAATAGACAAAACTATGCAAACAATAATAATAACGGCTTTAATGTTCAAAATAAGAATAAAGATTTAACAGTGCCTAATTTCGATTATAGTTCGAATTTAAACGGTAATCTTGAACAAAATTTTACCAATGTTCAACATAGCATAAACTTGGATGAGTTAGCTGCACCGGAATTAAACGATTTCAACCAAAATATTAAAAGTAAACAAAAAAATCTCAATTCTAATCAAAGCAATGAATCAACTCAACCAAACTTTAGCAATACGAAAAGAGAAAGAATTTTAAATTATAATACGGTATCATCTACTCCTGAAAATTTTGTCCGAATTTCTGAAAATCCAATTCAAGTACCTGAAAGCCCAATTCAGATTCCTGTAAATCCTGTTCGGATTCATGAAAGCCCTGTTGGAGTTCCTCAAAGTCCCATTTATACTCCTTATACGGTTCAAAGTACCCCTGACATAAACGGGTTTCCATTTAACGGAAACGAACAAGTTGTGCCAATTTTGCAACCAAATTTGAACCAGTACAATACAGAAAATTCTCAAATACCTCTATCGCAACCGTTATACTATAACTATCGGCAAAGTTCATTATCAAATGTTGAAAATTATCCAATACCTAATCGATATTTTGATCTACCAAAAGATATCCAACCACCAGTCGATTATTATTTTGAACGAACTACTGAAGCAAGTAATGAAAACGACTACAATACTAATGTAAACGTTCCATTTTTAGGTAATACTCAAACACATTCATTCAAGTACGATCGCCCACAAAATGATGAACAAATTGTAAAAAATGCACGAATATCTAATGAAAATTTTCAAACTGTAAAAAATACTCAACCAGTTGCTTATTCATCTGAACAAGCTAGCGGGTCTTTTGAAAATGCTGAAAAGCCTGATACAGATTCTCAAATTCAAACGCAAACCCATTTACAATCAAGCGATTTTAATTTTCGGCCAACACCTTTACCTAATATAGAAACTGAAAACCAGAGCAATCTGAGCGATAACCAAAGGTACAATAACATCAACAACTTCAATGTTACGAAGATGTTAACAATGACGAAAACTACGGTAGAAACTGAGTTTATTCCCTCGTTGAGCTTTGATTTTGGCAGCGACGAAGGAAGAAAGGGATATTTGGAAGCTCTTGAGAAAGGTTTAGTACCCAATGAAGGTTTACGAAGGCTAGATGACAACGTCAACACATCAGCGAGTGGTAAAGTAGAAAAAGAGGAGGATGTAAGCAGAACTAGTAAGAGCGATAAAAGTGAACTTATGGACAATTTCAAAGATACAGGGGAAGTTATGAGTGAAGCCGAATGAAATGATTATTTGTTTATTATTCACTTGTAAAAATGTTTGTAAAATTTATATATTCTGTATGTTTAAGACGTAAGTTAAGAAGCTTGTGAATGGATTTGTATTAGATAACTTTTTTATACATTGTGAATTATAATACCATGTAAATGTGTGCAGAAAATAGTAGTACACACGATTTATTATTAATAAAATTGATAATAAAATTATGACGATTATTTATTTATTGCCGATATATTTTAACTAAAAATTTGGCAAATTCAAACACTAACGTTGCTTAAAATTTATAAATATAATAAGTATCTTCCCAAAATGTTAATAAAATATTAATAAATATAAAATTTTACAAATCGCTTTCAAAATTTTTAAATTTATTGTAAAATGAATACATAGATCAACAATATTATTAATGAAACTAAAATAACAAATTTATAATAAAATTTAGAAACATTCATTAGACGATTTATCGATTAAAGTTTCTTATTAATTGAAAGATGAAATTCAGTCGCATGCGTGAGTAAAATGTTTGGAACCATAGAAACGCTCATACCAATTTCATTCAGTTCCAAGCGTCAATGGTTCGACGCTTGGTAACCTATATTTAGTTTACCAAAATAGAGTTTTGTTATAACGATAAAAAAACTTTATAGTAAACATGTCGGAAATAACAGATTTTGTGTACGAAGGCTCTAATGTTACTTTCGACGAGGGTTCTGAATATGTCGAAAGTGGAAAAACTTTTAAATCGTCGCCGTCGGCGACTATGGATTACCGGTATAATTTAATATTTTTCAATTTAATGTTGCATATTATTATAAGACGTAATATATTATTCTACAATTTTATTGAATAATAATCTAAAAATGGTTAAGTATATGTTTATAAATGTGAAATATAAATTAAATAAATAAAAGGTAGGGTTATAAAGGAATAAAAAGAAGTATGTATTTTGATTATAAATAATACATATTTTAATACAATTTCTACAATAACAAAATGATAATAATAATAATTATTAATTATTCAACTAGAATTCTTTGGATTCGAGAAAGAGTTATGAAATTCCTTGGCCTCAATGATTCGTATAATTTGTTCAACGATCTTCTAAATGTATTAATCGATAAGAGTAGTAACATAATTTTTATCATTCAATTACAATCATATTAAAAATAAAAACTTTTTAGATAGACAATCGTTATTACGAAGAAAAGCTTTTGAATTTATTAAATACTGAAACATACGAAATAACAGATCTTGAGTATAAACAAGTATTTTTTTATAAAACATATCGAGATGAAATTATACAAGAAGAAGTATCTATCTGGGAAGAAGGTAAAAGATGCTTTAATTTTTCAATTGTATTGTCTATTAAATCAATAATAAATACCTTTTATAAAAGGTCTAGCATTTTATTAATTTTATCTTTTTTATAATGTTTTTACTTATTAACTTACTCTGCGTATAATATTACAGTGAAATATTGAATAATCGTTAGTAGTAATAGCGTTATTTCGTATAAGAAAAAATATTATTTCAAATTATTGTGAAAGTGTAGTTAAAATTGTTTTCAATTTATTTTTATAAATAAAACAAAATTGTAAACAGGTCGCGCTAAAATAGCAGCCATGGGATCTTTCGCAGCTCAGGTTAAATCGCAAAGATTAGTAAAAAGTGCTCCTGATGGTAAAATTCTTTATGAAAAATATATTCATTGCACATTATGCATATGTTATTGTAGTCGCACGATATTGGCACTATTTCTTAGGCATAGAACTGTTTAAATATGTAAATAAAATTATAAGCCTGTAAATATAAAGAATAGTAGTTTACTTTTAAGTGTAACACAAATTTACATTTAGTGCAGATTAAAATACATAGCATGCTATAACTAAACAGACAAACGCAAGTTGAAATCAAAACACTCGAAAAAGTCCAAAAAGACGAAAAAAGGTAAATCAAAATTAGAACGCCAAGAGTCGATAAAAATCGAGGAAACTTCGCTGGACAGCCCAGAAGCGCCGACGGCGTTGCACCTTAACATGGCAGCGGGTATCGACAGCGACGAAGCCGGCGAAGAGGAAGAGGAACTCGCCGAAGAAGAAGACTTCGAGCTCAACGATGAAATGTTCTCGCTTCTCGTTAAGAAGAAGAGTCAGCCAGCGCTTCATTCGCCGTCGTGTAAGCATTGTTAATTTAAATTTATTTTTTTATGGATTATATTTGTGATTAGTTTGAAAAGAGAGGGACACTATTTAAACATTTGAAATGTAAAAGGTCACATTTATTTACATATTTCTGTTTAACGTTTTAAATAGATACATCGAAACATTTTGTTCCACCACCCGGAGAAGAAGAAAATTACATATTGACTAGAGTAAGTTTACTCATTTATAATCTCAACAAAATTAAAAAGTTTGAAAATCAAAACCTTCCTTCTAGAAAGTGGTTGATCGAATCGTTAAAATTCCGATTGTTCACTGTTTCTTCGGTGAAATCGACGGTTCCGATCCAACGATACATCAGCAGCGTCTAATCTACATCATACGCTCGGAGGATATAGCGATACCGAGTTACGATACGCGCGCCGATTGTTGGGCCGAGATGCCGCGACACGTTATCGTTGGATCCTTGCAGCCTCACTTTCTCGGTTCGATGAGTCATATACTCAAACAAGTATTTCATCCTTTGGTAGAGCGACAGTTTCGCGGGCCCGAAGCTGCTCAGGATAAAGCCGTGCAAGACACGCTCGCTTCCATGATGGAGACACCAGCGATTGAACGCGCGACCGTAACATTGTGCAATTTATCGAAGTCACAAGTAAAGACTGCGTTTGATTTGTTTCATTTTTATAAGATTAAATTTTACGTTGTTTATTGAAATATTTGGAATTCAAAGGGAACGGCGTTCGCACCGCCATCGAATATGCGAAGAATTTCACTGGTAGCTGAAAAGTTGAAAGTGTCCGAAGAGCTTGAATCGAGAAAAGGTTCGGGTGATGCGTCATTTATGACAAAATCACCAAGCAAATCGAATGCCATGCTGGAGAAGCATATTGAGCCCAGTAAAATGGAATTTTTAAAATATTTATCAAGACTTATCGAATCCGTCGAATGGTATTTTAAAAATTCACCTTACGGTATCGTAATTTTTACTATATCTATCTATATTTTATTTATTATTTAGGACATTAGATCACGTAGAAGGCGACACATTATTAACGATCCCGGACGTATTCGAAAATTTAGATTCAAGCTTGAATGACGCAGAACTCGCCAAAAATAAAAAATTCAAGGAGCATCTCGAAGAAACAGTTTCGTCGTGGGAGAAGCACATAAAAAGAGTTTTGGAATCTTATCTAAATAAAACACCACAGAGTAAAGGTCCACTGGCAGAATATTCGTACTGGCACGATCGCGAGTCTGGATTATCGTTGCTCGTCGAGCAACTTAAATCTCCGTCTGTGTTAAGGATACTCAACTTGTTAAGTTTGTCTCATTCGGCGATTGGATCCGGCTTTCATTATTTCGCTCATGAAATTAATATTCACTATGACGAGGCTAAGGAAAATAATAAGTTTTTACAAACGGCTTTACGATATTTCAAGGTAATTTTCAATTCGATATTTTATAAATTTGGGTATCCTAAAGATTAATGTTATTTAAGTAGACATTCAAAATATGAAAATTGCAGTGATTATAAATTTATATGATTATAACATCATGCAATTAAAAATTTTAATGGATCAATTCTTGTGTAATTGATCATCAACGTAATTCTAAAACAATTTTGATGCCGATCTGCTAATAAAATTAACTTCTGTTAAAAATCTTAACAAGTACTAACGACTTACACCCGTATCACAAATTATTTCTACATTTATTAAATAATTGTTGATTCAACGAGTAATGTGCATTAATATTTTTATGAACGTAAATTAAAATTTATTCACAAATTTTAAATCGTCATTTTAACTTCCGTAACTTTTACAGATAATAGCAGAAAGTGATTCGTTCTTTGCGATATCAAAGGTTATTCCATCTTTGTACGAGCATTTAAAAATGATCTGGATTTTGTCTAAATATTATTCGATCGAAGAACGCATGGTTTCGTTATTGGAAAGAATATCATGGCAACTGCGACAGAATGTTATGAAAAATTTAGCCTTCAAACAATTATTCGAGTAAGCTAGAAGAACATAAGAAATTAAAATTAGCAAAAAAATATTAAGTTTTAATCGTAAACTTTTTCATGATTTCTTTATGAAAAAAAAAAAAAAAAAAAAAAAAGATTTATTCCTTCTCTCCTCTAACAGCGAGCCTCTTGAGATCGTCTTGGAAAAAACGGAATCGGCGCACAAGATGTTGAAGCAGTGGAAAATATCATATCTCAAAACGCGCAACAATATCGAACTCTCGGGTAAAGGAGCCCGATGGGAATTCGAGCAGCGGAGACTCTTTAAGGATACGGATTATCTAGCGACAGTGAGATTGATGATAAATTCTCCCTTTGATATAGATATCTTTTTAAAGAAATGTAAAAATTCCGTTTAAATGAAACATGATCGACTGTATTTTGATACTATGATTTTATTTAATTAATGATTTATTTAAATAATTTAGTGAGAGTCTTATACGTTTTACAATACAGTAAAAATAGTAATAATATCAAATTTTTATTATCGTTTCGAAGTAATTTTTTCATCAGAGAAAACTATTGCTAAAATCAAAATTTTTATATATAAAAAATTCATTCCACATCAGGTGAGCGCTGACCTACACGAAATAGCGGGCGTTTTACGGGACTTTTACAACATTTTTGGCGAGGAGTTAAAATCAATCGTAAACGATCCAGCGCGTATAGATAGTATAGTGGAACGCGTAGGTCAACTATTAGGCCCGATAAGAACAGCCGAAAACGACGCGTTCAACGAGTATAATCGAGAAAGTTGGGAAGCCACGATGTCCTGGTTTCGAGGCGAAGTCGAACGTCTAGAGGACGAGGCTAAGATTTTTATCGACGAATGTTTTTCTGCGCTTATCCGTGCCGAAGATGCTTTAGCTATGCTTAAAAAGTTTCGGAATATGAAGACCAGACAAGCAGTGCTTGAAAGGCTTGCGTTAAAATACGACGTGATAATGCAGCAGTTTAGCAAGGAGATCGATGAAGTTGAAAGTCTTTTTAATCGAGGTGAGTAACTAGATTGTGCGAGCATTGAATACTTATTTTTTCAACTTCAACAAAATTTTTTCGTTTCAAAAGACACGATTTATAATTAAATAATAAATTCAATAAGATACTTATAATATTGACATAAAGAAGATATTTTAAAAAAACGCATTGTTTCAATAGGCAAAAGAAATCCTACTTTACTACGCTATCATCCACCCGTCGCCGGTGCTATATACTGGGAGCGTCAACTCTTTCACCGATTGAAAGAACCGGTCCTCATTTTCCAGAAGGTCGAGGAGCTACGTAACAGCGACCTTCGATCGTTTGCCTTCGAACAATACGTCGGTTTGGCAAAAATAATGAAAAATTACGAAGACGTTAAATATAACGATTTTATCGGCAAAGCTCAAACTATTTTACAAACTACTATGAGACGAAATGTCCTTACTTTGCAACCTTATGAAAGAAAAGCTGGTACAATAATTAATTGCACAAAGATTTACATTTTAATTTTTCACTGCTTTTTTATTGTCTTATAATTTTACTTCTCTTACACTTTTACCGCTTCTCCGATTTTCTTAGTCGATACACGCGCTACGCAATCGAAGGTCCTTAAAATTAGTTCATTAAAGAAAGTAGGAAGCGTTGATTACGTATCCAATAGCGGAACACCTATGACGACTTCGCGCGTCGACGAAAGAATCAGTTATTTAATGTCCAACAAATTGAGTTTTGGTAACATTTAATTTGCAAATTTAAAAAGCTTCTTCTAAAACTTGTTTTTAATGAATTTTAACAATAAGTTTTGACTTTTTTTTACAACAAAAATAAAAATTTTTAACTAATTTTTCAAAACAATTTTTGAATTAAAATGTTAAAATTATTACTGGTTATTAAATTAATGCATTTTTCAGATGCAAGGGTATCTTCAAATCCGAGTTTAAGAACCATTGCTACATCTAAAAGTACAAAAACGCAATACCATTCGAGAACTAGACCTTCATCAGGATCAACAATTACAGAAAAACTTCAGCAGCAGATATCAAAAAATACGGAACTAATGCGTGGAGCGATTTTGTTAGAAAATCAAATAAAATTAACGGTTAATTTTGATAAAAAAGTTTTTTTTGATGTAATACGAGAGGTAATTCAAATTATTTTTACAACTACTTCAGTAAATTAATTGAAAATATTTAAAAAAAAAGTTTCTTAAAATATCAAAATTCATTTTCACAAGGCTGAATTATTGGAACATCTTGGATTTGAATTGCCAGAATTAATACGCGAAGTAGGAATTCAAAAAGATAGATTGCACGCAGATTGTGAAGTAGTAGAAAAGATGATTTCTCAGTACAACGACATAATTGAAAAATTCGATGATGCCGATGTAATTATAAGCATAAGTTTTATACACAATCATAATTCGTATTACATAATTTTAACCTTATTTAATTTTAATTTATTTAGATTTTATTATTAAAACACACATTGGAAAACGTAGAAAAACATATCCAACCAGGAGTAACGCGATTGAATTGGTATTCACTTGGCATCAAAGATTATGCTGACAACTGTAGCAAACTTCTTAAAAGTCTCGCATCTATTGTGACACAAGTCAATCAAATTCGACGGGATCTCGATACGCAGATCGAAGACGAGCTTGGAAGATATAATCTCTTTTCTACGAAGGCTGATCCTAATAAACTAGATTACGAGCTACGTGAATGTAAAGTTCGTAACCACATTTAAACGATTCAATATTGAAATTTTGTCTGCTGTTATATAATTTTTTAAGTTTTATTATAAGATAGAATAAGTCAATTTTGCAGGATTTTTTTGCAGAAGTCGAGGTTAAACGAACGAAGCTTGTGAGTGCGATGCTTAAATGTTATCAATCGACGAGTCCAATGTTGGTGAAGTTGGAAAGTCTCGTGGAAGGCACATCGACGGGAAAAAGTCCAGCGATGCTACTTTATTACGAACGTTACGAACAAAAGATTTTCACTACTTTTATAACGTAAGTCTATCAAGTACTTGCGGTTTTTTTCGAAACGAAAAATTATTGTTTACATATGATAGGTGCTTTATAAGGAATATGGAACACTTGAAATGCATATTAGTCACGAACAAGCCCTTGTTTCAAGTAAACGCAGCTTTGTTCGCCTCGGAAGTTGTACTAAAACCGTCAGCTGTTGAAATTTATACCATTGTGTTACGCAACGTTAAGGATCTGATGGAACGACTAAAAGTATTTCCAAGATGGATGGTTCGAACTTGCCTGGAATGTAAACCGTTGAAAGATGAATCATCTACTGAATTTGTGACTTATAGTTTCTTCGAAGATGTTATGGCCGTTCAGGTCGAATAAATTTTTTAATAATTTTATATAAATTTTTTAAATTTTGAAATAATTTGATATCTTCTTCACTAAATCACATTACTAAATGGAAGCGTTTTCTGATATATTTTCTCTTTAGATCATAAACGAACTGATATATTCCATACAAGAGACGTCACACAGATTGGCACAAGATTGCCGGCGATATCTTCATAAATGGAAGCAATACAGTAATTTGTGGTCTTTGGACAAAGCGCAAGTGTGCGAAAAGTTTTCCTCCTCTAATCCAACTCTTCAACAGTACGATGAAAAATTTGGCTTTTACGACACTATTATAGAAGAAATTAATGAAATGACGGATTATTTCGATGTCTATAGCATTAGGTATAATTAAATGCTATTCAAAATTATTATTACCCTAATAAATTAAAATTTTCTTATTGCACGAATAAAGAATCAACTTGCAACCGTTATTAAATGGTATAAAAGATCATGCGCGCGAATGGAAACAAGTGCTTGGTAACTTTTTACTAAACGAGACTTCAGAAGCCATGAATAACTTAAAAGCTATGATAGAAAAATCTAGAAGAGAAGTGGAACTGGTTATCAGTGGCTTGGAACGTTTCAAAATCGTCATGCAGTGTATAAGCGATATCAAACGAACGGCTATACAGGCTGAAGTTAAATATTTGCAGTATCAAGTTTGTCGACTTTATAAATTATATAATAATTAAGCTAATTTTTAGATTTCTCAATAAATTTTTTAAACTAACAAAAATATATAGTAAATTACAATATTTATAATTTAAAATATTAAATTAAAAGCATTTTATTTCCAAAGTTTTTCATATAAAATTGGTTTAAACAATAAAAGTTGATTTAATTTTAAGCAGGTTACTAACGTAATTCAATTTTTAATAACCTATTTAAGGAAACTTTTAGAATACTGCGTTCGCACAATGTCGGTTTCTCTGAAGCCAATGAAGAGTTAGCTCACAAATTGCAAAGCGATTGGGAATCGTTGTATCTAGGTGCACTTTATAGATCAAATAGCCTTGAAAGTACAAAAGATCAATTCTGTGATATGACAATGCGAGAGATCGAAGAGTTTGGACATGTAGTAGCTGACTTTATTGAGAAATTCTTAAGCGAAGGGCCAGGAAGTTGCGGTGATGATTTGGATGCCGGAATGAAGAAAATGGATGTAATAAATTTTCTAAATTGTCGATTTTTGTATAAAGTGAATTAAGTTAATTTTTATTGTAAAAATATCGCCATCTATTTTTCAGGAATACGGTTTTCTCATTACCGAATTAGAGCAGAAACTTAACGATCTACAAAACGCTGAGCTACTTTTCGACTTGCAACCCGCAGACTACACGAATTTCTACGCTGTAAAACGCGACTTCGAGGCAATGGGCGAACTATTTAAGTTATACAAAAGTCAAAAGATAGCGAGAGACAATTGGGCGAGAACTTTGTGGGCCGATTTGAACCCACAACAATTAATCGACGGCATGGACGGATTTTTGAAAGAGTTCCGAAAAATGCCAAAAGCTGTGAGAACTTTGGGCGTAGGTCGGTCCCTCGAAGCGAGCATGAAAAACTTTAAAAATTCAGTACCGTTGTTTATGGAGTTGAAAAACGAGGCTATGAGAGAAAGACATTGGGAGGAGTTAATGGATCGTACTGGAAAACATTTTGACATGTCACCTGACAGGTCCGAAGGAAAGAAATAAATCTAAGCGATACATGTGCATTTTAATTTGTTTGATGAGGGTTAATGGATAGTGCAAGATGTACTCGTAAAGTGTAATCAGAAAATAACTGGTAGACTTTAGTGTACTTATTAAGTGATAATTTAATGTGCAGCTAATTACATTTAGTTTAACAATGGTTTACAAAGAAATAATTTTATTGACATTAGAAGAAAAAATACTTATACATTTGTATTTACTATAATTAAATAATTTTTTGGACATCTTTTAGATGTAGTAAAAGTTTACCATTCAATTTCTAAAGATTGAAAGAAATAAATAGAAAAAGATTTAAAATAATTTGATCATATTTTAGGCAATTTTTTTTACTTTTGATATTTCCATCTCTAGTCAAATTTTTTTTTTAAATATTCCGATAATCTATAATACAAATATAATTAATTTAAATTATCATCAAAAAATATAAATAGTAACTAGCTAATTTGCAAATACTGCTAGTAACTATTTATTACTTAAAGTATAATAACAAGGAATTTTTTTTTATTTTTATTTACCAATGTTTTATAACATTTTTAAGATAAAACTTATTATATTTAAAACAAATTTATTTTTATTTAAAAAAGAATTTTGTTTTATAGAGAAAAATTTGTGATAAACGGTGAGCGGCAAATTTTCTTAAAATGAAAAAGACTTAATAATACTTATGAATAAAACTTTAGAAACATTGACTTTAATTAGTTTTATGATAGTTAAAAATAAGTGTTAAAAATGGAGGGGTGAGTTTTTAATTATATTATATTTTCGTGTGTTCAAAAAAAAAACTAGCACTATATTCAGTGATGTACTTCGAGTTTATAAATCTTCTTTCTATAATAAATTTATAATTAATTATTACTACAATTAAAGGTTTACGTTGGAAAACATGTTTGCGATGGACTTGGCGCGTTATCAAGACATAGCTGAGGCGATTGTCAATAACGCGAACCGTGAGTTAGCCATAGAAAAAGGCGTCCAAGAAGTGGCCCAAATTTGGTCTACTATGGAATTTAAATTATTGCATCACACAAAAGCTGGCGAAGATCGTGGATTTATACTTGGCAGTGTCGATGAATTGAATCAGGTATAAAGAAAAAATTTTAACCTCAAGATTTAACCGTTATTAAAAATTCCATCAACTTCAATTTAGATACTCGAGGATAATACCCTTAATCTTCAAAGCATGTCAGCGTCGCAATTTATAGGACCGTTTTTAGGCATTGTACAGAAGTGGGAGAAATCTATGCGAACGATTGCTGATGTGATCGAGGCTTGGTTAGAATTACAGAGACGTTGGATGTACCTAGAAGGAATTTTTGTTGGTGGAGATATCAGATCACAATTACCTGATGAGGCTAAACGTTTTGATGATGTAGATAAGAATTTTCGAAAAATTATGATTGATGCAGCGAAGAATCCAAATGTACTGGATTGCTGTTCTGCAACAAGTAAGTAATATATTGCCAAAATTATAAATTCTAATATTTATAATTATGATGAAATTTTTAGATCGAAAAGAGGAATTTGAGGGTTTAATAGCAGCTTTAGAAAAGTGCCAAAAATCACTTAGCGAATATTTGAAGAGTAAACGAGCTGTGTTTCCACGCTTTTCTTTCATCAGTGACGATGAATTGCTCGGTATTCTCGGTAGCTCTGAACCTGATGTCATTCAAGAACACGTTGGTAAAATGTTCGACAACCTTAGCAAATTCAGACTTACTCCTGATCATCAAGACCGTATTGTTGCAAGTGCGTTGATATCAGCTGAAGGTGAAATCATGGAATTTAGAAAGTCGGTGGTAGCTGAAGGTAACATCGAAGATTGGCTGGTTCTGGCACTCGATGAAATGCGACAATCCAATCGGTTTCTTACCAAGAAGGCTATCTTTAATTATGGAAAAGTATTCATTTCAACATTTTTTGATTTATATAGGGTGACAAATGGGAAGTTGCCAAAAGTAATCACTGATAATTTTGAGATGAGTGTAGAGAAAAAAAAATAAAAATTCATATTAAATCAGTGAAGTGGTCATTTTTATTTGAAATAGGTTTCATTTTAATCGGACATTTTCAACAGACACATATTACGTTTTAAAAAAAAATGACAAAACCTGGGTAGGGAATAATTATTAATGGTAAATATTTTCGAAGTGATCCCCATCTGAACTTGCACAATAATCAAGCGTTTTTGGAAACTATGAAAAACTTGTTCAATTTTAGATGAAGAAATACTAGAAATTTCTTTTCTAATAGCTTCTCTCAAATCATCTTTAGTCTTGGGTTTTTCCGCATAACAGTAATCTTTCAGGTAGTCCCATAAGAAGAAATTACACGGGTTTAAGTCCGGTGAATAAGGGGGCCATTCTATACCTGCGTGTGTAAACTTGGGATATCCTAAACCGAAGACGTGTTCACAATAAACTTCGTAAATAGCTTTAAATACCTCTTGAGTTCTATGCGGTGTAGCACCATCTTGCATAAAATAATAGTTCCTAACTAATCCAGGTTTCTTAGCCAAAGGAAAAAATTTTGTAAGGATGTAACTTAATGAAATTTTTTATTATTAATCTTAGTATCTCTCGATTCAGTTTTAAAGCTGCTGCAGCTTTTCTTATTGAATCCGTTGGATTATTCTTGAAATGTTCTTCAACCTCGGCAACCTTATCTTCTGTTGTAACTGTGTATGAAGGACCGGGGAGATCATGACGACGATCGTCAAGAGTATAATAATTGATGAAGTTATCAATTACTCTGAGAAAGAAGTAAAAAAAAAATTTGAAAACTTTATTAAAAAATGCGGTCATACGATAAAGTCAAATATAATTTTTTTCATTCTTACCTTCTAAGAGTACGAGGTCTGGCTATTAAATAACGAGACTGGTTACGAAAAAGGGTTTTATTATAAAAATTATTCTATATTCGAATGCTCCCCTTCAATATACTCCCCTTCCCTCGCCACACACCTTTCCATACGTTTTTTCCATTAATCGAAGCAGTGCTGGAAGTCTTCTTTGGTGAGGGACTTTAGAAGCTCTGCCGTTTTTTGCTTTACCGCTTCCATCGACTCAAATCGGGTCCCTTTCAAAGCAGATTTTATCTTCGGAAACAAAAAAAAAGTCGCACGGTGCTAAATCTGGCGAGTATAGCGCGTGTTCGAGCACTGGAGTGCGCTTACCGGCCAAATACTGCTTCACAGATTGCGCGTTATGGGCAGGTGCGTTGTCCTGGTTCAAAATCCACGAGTTGTTCTTCCACAACTCGGGCCGTTTCTTACGAACTCGTTCTCGCAGTGTTGCCAAAACTGACAAATAGTAAGTCTGGTTGACAGTCTGACCCTCTGGAACCCATTCAGTCATTACGATACCGTTAATGTCGAAAAAAACGATCAACATTGCCTTGAATTTTGATTTGGACATCCTTGCTTTTTTGATTTTGGGCGATTCAGGCGTCTTCCAATGCATCGATTGCCGCTTTGTTTTAACATCGTATTGAAAAATCCACGTTTCGTCGCAAGTAATAATGTTTTTCATCAGTCCAGAATCTTTTTTTAACCTTTCAAGGAAATCTGAGCAGACCTGTTGACGCAAGAGCTTTTGGTCAGGAGTCAGGTTTTTTGGCACCAACTTCGCACAGACTTTTGTCATGTGTAATTTCTAGTGTAAAATTTGTCTAACCGTTTGTTTATCGGCGTTTACAGCCTTGGCAATCATCCGGATGCTCATTCGACGATCTGCACGCACAATTTGGTTGATTTTGGTCACTGTTTCCGGAGTTGAAACAGTTACAGGGCGACCTGGGCGTTGGTTATCTTCAGTGCTCACTCGGCCCTCACTGAAGCGCTTACACCACTCAAAAACACGCGCACGAGATAGAGAATTGTCCCCATAGGCCTCTTGCAACAATTTACAGCACTCAGTCGGAGTTTTTTTTCAATTTAACGAGAAATTTGAGATTGATACGTTGCTCCTGTTTTTCGTCACACATGGTTTTCGACACGAGAAAAAAACACGTTCGTTTCAAACCGCTACTGTACAAATACAATAATAGTGACGAGAACGTGTTTTGGTACGTGCATAGACAAGATATCTAGATACCCAACGCACTACTCGTTTTTTCCCCACCCCTCTACGGCGCCCTCTAGGCGTGCAGTCTCGTTATTTAATAGCCAGACCTCGTATTTTGACTGGCTACTCTTTTACTTCCAAACTTAGTACGAAAACCTCTATACGCTTTAGTATAATTTTTACCTCTAGAATAAAAGCACTCGATGAGATACACCTTGTCTTCGTTCGTAAGGTCACTCATTTTAAAGTACACGTATTACTCTTTACGGCGTCTCAATAGAAACTGACAACATTCTAGATTGTACCTACGTGGGCCTAGCCTTATACGATACAGTAGAGGGGGAAAGAGATGCATATACTTTACGCAACTTCCCATATGTCACCCTGTATATTAAGATTAATTGCATTGTAATTATTTTTAAAATTAGATGGAAAAATCAAGAACCGATTGGATGTTAGAATTCCAAGGAATGATGATTTTAGCAGCCAACCAAGTTTGGTGGACTGCAGAGGTTGAAAATGTATTTAAAAAAATTTCTTTGGGAAAAAAACGAGCCATGAAAGATGTATGGAATATAACACTTTTTATTATATTTTTCATATGAGTGTTTATTAATTATACTAATTTTTTAGTACTTAATACAATTGAATCAACAATTAGATGATGTTGTAAAGTTAATGGGAGGTGATACTCTTACTAATAATGACAGAAAAAAATTAGATACTGTATTAACCATTGACGTCCACACTCGTGATATCGTAGAAGAGTTCGTGAGAGATAGTATCATGGATGCTATTGAATTCGAATGGGAAAGTCAGTTACGGTAAACAATATAGCTTTAATTAAATTAATTGCTAAATTTTTTAAAAGGATAACAAAAATATTTTATTTAATTATACTAAAAATAATTATGCCCTTTAGATTTTATTGGGTCCATGATTTGGATAATATGTGGATGAATCAATGCTCTGGAACGTTTGAATATGGCTATGAATATATGGGACTCAACGGAAGATTAGTAGTTACACCATTAACTGATCGAATTTATTTGACAATAACACAAGCTCTGTCAATGCAACTTGGCGGGGCACCAGCTGGTAATAACAATTAAAAAATGTTTAAAAAATTAAGTTGTTCCTAAAATAAAAATTATTTTTTTAAAGGACCTGCTGGAACTGGAAAAACTGAGACGACAAAAGATTTAGCAAAAGCTTTAGGTCTCTTGTGCATTGTAACTAATTGTGGTGAAGGTATGGACTTTGTAGCAATTGGCAAAACTTTGGGAGGCTTAGCTCAGTGTGGTGCATGGGGATGTTTCGATGAATTTAATCGAATTGATGTTTCTGTACTTTCTGTTATATCCACACAATTACAAACTATAAGAACTGCTCTTCAAAATAAAGCTACTAGATTCATGGTAGGTTTTTAATTTTATTGATTTTTAAATATTATATTTATAAACATTTCAGAATCACAGTAAAAATGTAAAATTTATTTAATTTTATAAAAAGAAATATTATTTTTTTTTATTTTTAAATCATAATAATTAATTTTATAGTTTGAAAATCAAGACATTGCTCTCGATTCAAAGGTCGGAATATTTATTACAATGAATCCAGGCTATGCTGGACGTACAGAGCTTCCAGAGTCCGTAAAAGCTCTTTTTCGACCTGTTGTATGCATAGTTCCCGATAACGAGCTTATTTGCCAAATAAAACTCTTCAGCGCAGGTTTTCTTACAGCTAAAGTTCTTGCCAAAAAAATGACTGTATTGTATAAGTTAGCTCGTGAACAGCTCAGTAAGCAAACTCATTATGATTTTGGCTTACGAGCTTTGAAATCCGTATTAAACATGGCCGGACAATTAAAAAGAAGTTCTGGAGATTTACCAGAAAACGTTGTTCTCATGCGTGCCTTAAGAGATATGAATTTACCCAAATTCATTTTCGAAGACGTGCCATTATTTTCAGGTTTAATTAAAGATCTTTTTCCTGGCCTTGACTGTCCTAGAGTTAGGTATCCAGATTTCAATGATGCAGTTGAGAAAGTACTCAGAGATAAAGGCTATATAGTCATTCCGGAGCAGGTACTAGATATTCTAACTAATAATATGAATAATTAAAGGATAATTATTTAAATTGTGATGAATAATTGACAATTTAAGGTTGACAAAGTAGTACAAATGTATGAGGTTATGATGACTCGTCATTCAACGATGATTGTTGGGCCTACTGGCGGCGGAAAGTCAGTTGTCATACAAGCTCTATGCGATGCTCAAACTTTACTCGGCAAACCCACAAAAATTTACACTTTGAATCCGAAAGCTTGTACCGTTATCGAGTTGTATGGAGTCCTTGATCATGCAACAAGGGATTGGACAGACGGTTTACTGAGTAATATATTTCGTGAAGTTAATAAACCTTTAGATTCTGATAAGGATGAAAGAAAATATATCATGTTTGATGGAGACGTCGATGCATTGTGGATCGAAAATATGAATTCGGTTATGGATGATAATAAATTACTCACTTTGGCTAATCAAGAACGAATCAAATTACAAGATCACTGCAATCTTTTATTTGAAGTAAGAATTAATGTATTGCAAAAAAAATATTTATTGAACTAAAGTTAATATTATATTTAAATGTCTTAATATTAATAAAGGATTTTCATAAATTAATTTTCATATAAATTCCTTATTTAAGGTTGGTGATTTGCAATACGCATCTCCAGCAACAGTTTCTAGAGCTGGTATGGTTTACATAGATCCAAAAAATTTAGGATATCAACCTTTTATGGATAAATGGATAAATAGTCGATGCCAGTCAGAACACAACATTTTACGAAATTTATGCGAGAAATATGTTCACAGTGCAATTAAACTTATTATTTACGGTATGCTAGGCCTTCAACAAGTGACTCCATTAAAAATGATTATTCCTCAGACAGGTCTTAATATGGTATTAATAATTTAGAAAACTTAATTTTTACTATCACTTATTTATATTATGCAATTATGTAAGGTATTGATGAAAAAAATTATAGGTAACCCAGTTATGCGTCACCGTAGATGCGTTGTATCCTAAACCTGAAGTCGATGATCTAGTATTAGAAGAAGGTAAAATTTTATCAGAAGAGGAAGAAACTGCTTTTAACGATAAAATTCTTGCTCGTGATGAACTTCTTGAGGCAGTGTATTTGCAAGCATGTTATTGTTCTCTTGGCGCAGCAATCACTGGTGAATCTCGCAAAGAGTTTGATGAATTCATGAAAAAAACTTCAGGATTGATGATGATCGAAGATTCCGCAGAAAAACCTGCAACGGTGCGCTACGTTCCTACATTTTTTTCCCAACTCTACGATTATTTATTGGATGTTAAAAAAAAAATTTGGGTGCCGTGGAAATGGAAGGTATCAAAATATGTCCATGATCGAAATAAACATTTTGGAGAAATTTTAGTACCTACGGTCGACACAATCAGAGCTACATGGTTTGTTAATCTCATGAGCAATTCAAAAAAACCGCTTGTACTGGTAGGAGATACGGGAACGTCAAAAAGTGCTATTCTTATGGATTTTCTGAGAAATTTAAATCAGAATAAATTTGTAATTATTATAATTATTTTATATTTCTTTATATAATATCTAAAAATTTTAATATTCGTATTCTTTAAACTATCTCATATTATTTTAGAACTATTTAACGATAAATTTTTCATCTCGAACAACCTCATTAGATGTTCAACGAAACATTGAGTCGATTGTTGAAAAAAGAACTAAAGATGTTTATGGCCCACCTCCAGGAAAGCGTCTAATAGTTTTTATTGATGATATGAATATGCCAATGGTAGATACATATGGTACACAACAGCCAATTGCATTATTAAAGCTATTGCTTGAAAAGGGTGGATTTTACGATCGGGGAAAAGATCTTAATTGGAAACATATGAAAGATATCAGTACGAAGAATTCAAAATTTTTTTAATGGACGAAACTATATTTAAATACTAAAAAGAATAAATAAATATTTTTAATTAGGTTACTTAGCTGCAATGGGAAAATCCGGTGGAGGAAGACACGACGTTGATCCTCGATTCATTTCCATGTTTGCTGTGTATAATGTAACATTTCCAGCCGATGATACGTTGCATTACATCTATAAAAGTATTTTATCAGGTCATCTTGAGATATTTCCAGAACCAATACAAGAAATCGACAATGAGATAATAAAAAATACTTTAGAGTTATATAAAGTAAATAAAATATATTTTGTATACTACCAATATGTATTAGTACTATTTTAATCTTTAAAATTTTCTTTTTTAATAGAAACAAACTTTATGTATTTATTATTTTCATTAATAGTAAGATTGGAATACAATTCATTAGCAGTTAAAATTTGCTTTCTTTTTGTTTAGCTTATTATTAACGAACTGCCGCCAACACCATCGAAGTTCCATTATATTTTTAATATGCGAGATTTATCAAGAGTAACTGCTGGATTATTGCAAAGCGATCCGCGACATTTTAAATTAGCACAACAATTTATCCGTCTTTGGAGAAACGAATTCACAAGAGTTTTTTGCGATAGGCTTATCTCTAAAACGGTGAATAATTTTTCACTTTTGCTTTTCAATCTGCATGGATATTTTTTCACTGAATTTTAAACTTTAATTATTTTTTATTAAACATAGGATCAAGATATTGTTCAAAATCATATGGGAGAGAAAATGAAAGAATCGTGGGACCATGATGAAGAAGTAATCATTTACGCTTTACGAGATCCTCTACTATTTGGAGACTTCCGTAACGCTTGTAACGAAGATGGAGTCCGCGTCTACGAAGACCTTCTCGATTACGAAGCTGTATTTAATTTGTTTACGGAGGCAAGTTATTTTGATAAAATACACCTATTACAGTCTAAAACAAAAATCTACAATATTTAATACTAAAATAAAATCCACAGATTTTGGAAGAACATAACGAAAGACAGGGTAAACTAAACATGGTTCTGTTTAACGACGCATTAGAACACTTGACGCGAGTACATCGAACATTGCGCATGCAACGTGGCCACGCACTCGTTGTTGGTGTCGGTGGTAGCGGACGTCGATCCACCATTAAACTCGCAGCTTTTGCCGCAAGCTGTGAGCTTTTCGAAGTGGCTCTAACACGTGGATACGACGAAATTGCATTCCGAGAAGATATAAAGGTATGGTTTTTGTGAAAAATAATTATAAAATGCTGCTTAGTGGTTACATTTTAAGTAAAAAAATTTATTATATCAAAACATTTAAATAAAATTTTTAATTTTTACTTAAGAGACTGTTAATGATGGTTGGAGTTGAAAATACTCAAACAGTATTTTTATTCACCGATGAACAAGTTGTTGATGAAAGCTTTTTAGAAATCATCAACAATTTATTAACAACTGGTATAGTATCAGCACTTTTCACTGATGAAGAAAAAGATGGAATTGTAGGATCTTGTAGAAATGCCGCTAACGAAGCTAATTTTGGAGTAACAAAGTAAAGTTTAAAATTAATATTTTTACTTTACGAACGACTCACAATACTATATTAAAAGAATCTTTTCGTTATCAGAGAAAACGTGTGGGGATATTTCGTTAAACGAAGCACGGAAAACTTGCGCATAGCTTTGTCAATGAATCCATCTGGTGACATTTTACGCGCTCGTTGCAGAAGCTATCCAGGTCTTGTAAATTGTACAACGATTGATTGGATTTTTCCGTGGCCAGAGCAAGCTTTGCTTGCCGTTGCTAACGTCATGTTAAGAGATGTAAGATTATTAAGTATTTTGACGAATAATTTTAAAATTTTAAGATGGTAAATACAATTTCTAGAATATGTATATTCCCGAGGCTCTTCGCGAAGCAGTAGTGCGACACGCAGTTCATGCGCATATTTCAGTGAATCATTATACAAGTGATTTTCTGGCTAAATTACGACGTCCAAATTATGTAACTCCACGACATTACCTTGATGCTTTAGAGACATACGTCGATTTATTAACGGAGCGACGGCAGTATATCGAATCTCAAGTATTATTAAACATTAATATTTACTTTTTTTGTTGAACAAGATAAAAAATGTATCGTTTGTAAATAGTATTGTGCATTGCAATTTTATTCATGTGTGAAATTGATATAGTTATATAATAAAATAATTACTATTTAGTGTGCTCGTCTTTCTGGTGGCTTGTCGCGCATAGCCGATGCCTCAGCAAATCTTGACAAGCTTAATGCAATACTGGCAGTGCAGCGATTGAAAGTGAAGCAACAAACACAGAACTGTGAAACTTTGTTAACGACAATTGGCGAAAGTACAGACATCGCTATTACAAAAAAAACTCTGGGAGAGGAAAAGCGCAAAGAAATTGAAGACAGAAATAAAATTGTCGCTAAGGAGTCAGCTGAAGCTAAGGAAGCGTTAGCCGAAGCTCAACCAGCTCTTAACAATGCAAGAAAAGCGCTTGGAGATCTTGATAAATCTGATATTACTGAGATTAGGTAAAAGTTCTATACTTTTGATTTATTAAATTGACCGTAGCTTTTAACTTTTTGTTGGGAATTTTCAGATCTTTTGCAACACCACCAGAACCAGTACAAGTTGTATGCGAATGCGTTGCTATTATTAGAGGTTTAAAAGAAATATCATGGAAAAGTGCTAAAGGTATGATGGCTGATCCAAATTTCTTACGAATTCTACAAGAGATGAACTGCGATGAGATAACATTGAAGCAGCAGCAGATGGTTAAAGCTCACTTGAAAAAATCATCGAAAATGGAACAAATGAAAACTATAAGCACTGCTGGCTACGGTCTTTATAGATTCGTTCTCGCTGTACTTGATTATTGTGCTGTCTTTCGCGAAGTGTGTATTTAATATTAATAATATTTTATTTAATATAAAAATTTGAATTTTTTATAAGAGAATGTTTCAATGTAAAACAGGTAAAACCAAAAATAGATAGAGTGCAAGAGTTAGAAGCAGAATCCGAAAGAGCAAAAAGAGCTTTGGAAAAGGAAGAACGGGAACTTGAGAAAGTGGAAAAACTATTGCAAGACTTGAATATAAAGTATGAAACTGCTATGTCGGAAAGGCAACAGCTTCAGGAAGAGACAGATTTGTTACAAAGACGTCTAATTGCTGCTGATAAATTAATTGGGTTAACATTTTTTATCTTATAGTATTAAAAATAACAATATAAATGATATTACACCACAAAACAATAAATATATTAATTGGAAAATCAAGTAAAGTAGAATTTTTTTGTCACCAGAGGTCTCTCGTCAGAAAATGAACGTTGGAAAAAAGAATTAAAAAATCTAAACGATGAGTTAGAAAAAATTGTGGGAAATTGCCTTCTTTCCGCTGGATTTTTAGCTTATAATGGCCCATTCACTTTCGAATTCCGCATCGAGATGCTTTATAATGATTGGCTGCAAAGCGTTTTGGAAAAGGGAATTCCTTTATCGCAACCATTTAAAATTGAAAGTCAACTCAGTAATGATGTAGAAATAAGCGGGTAAAGTATACTAAATTGGGTTTGGAGAAACAATCGTTAATTTGTTATGAAAAATTTAATAAATACTATATTAATAAGTTAAAATAATTTTTTACTTACATTAGTTGGAATTCTGAAGGTCTACCACCTGACGAATTGTCGATTCAAAACGCTATTCTGACAGTCAGAGCATCTCGATTTCCACTTTGCATAGATCCGCAACAACAAGCATTTAAATGGATCAAAAAGAGAGAAGAAAAGTCAAATTTAAAAATGCTTACATTCAATGATTCTGATTTTATTAAACAAGTTGAAATAGCAATAAAATACGGCTTTCCAGTTTTGTTCCAAGATGTTGAATATGTCGATCCAGTTCTCGATAATGCTATAATGAAGAATGTTCAAAGTTAGTTTACAGTAGCATTTAATAATATTTTAATCAGATAGACTAAAAACATTTTTTTACTTCTAGCGGTTTCTGGAAGATCATTCATAATGCTTGGAGATAAAGAAGTAGATTATGATCCACGGTTTCGTCTGTATTTAATGACAAAGCATTCAAATCCTATATTAAATCCAACTATTTATGCAAAAGCTGCTGTCATTAATTACATGGTGACGACAAGTGTAAGTAATTTTATAAATTATATATAAATTAACACTAATATTTTAAAATAAAATTTTAAAATATGTTTTGAAAAGCAAAAGAGTAATTTTAAAATTCTATAAAGGGTTTGGAGGAACAATTGTTATCAGTAGTAGTACGAATTGAACGTCCAGATGTTGAAGAACTACGCGAAGCATTAATAATGGAGACAAGTTCTCATAAGGCTTTACTGCAACAATTAGAAGACAGTTTGCTACGTGAAATTGCAAGCAATCAAGGCAACATGCTGGATAATATCGATCTTATTGAAACACTTGAGAATGCTAAATCGAGTGCTCACGAGGTTTCGATTAAATTAGCGGAGGCTGTAGTTACAGCGAAACAAATTGATGGATTGCGTGAAGATTATAGACCAGCTGCTAAAAGAGGAGCTATTCTTTTCTTTGTTTTGGCAGATATGGCTATTGTAAATTCTATGTACCAATATTCTCTCAGTAGCTACCTTGAGGTTTGTTCTTTAACTTCTACTTTGTGTCATTACATTAAATTATTTAATTGATTATTTACTGCCTAGTCTACAAGTTAAAAAATTTCACAGGTATTTGTACAATCATTGAAAAAAGCTCTACCTGATCCAGCATTACCTCGTCGTTTAAAGAACGTCATACGTACGCTCACACGAAGCGTTTATGACTACGGATGTACCGGTATCTTCGAAAGGCACAAACTTCTCTTTTCCTTCCAAATATGCACGCGAATACAACAAGACTTAGCGACTGTTACCCAGAAAGAGCTAGACTTTTTCATCAAGGGTAATGTTTCACTAGAACGATCAGCTAGAATTAATCCCACCATTTGGTTACCAATTGCTGGTTGGGAAGATATTCTTAAGTTGGCAACCGACTTCCCAGATAAGTTTGAAAGTTTACCAAACGAGATAGAAATACACAGTGCGAAATTTAAGCATTGGTATGATATGGACAACCCAGAATCTATAGATCCTCCTTGTGATTACGCTAACAGACTCACACCTTTCGAGCGCTTAATGTTTTTACGTTGCTTCCGCGTGGATCGGGTTTATCGGGCTGTTGTAATTTACATCAGCAAAACTATGGGTGAAGAATACATAACGCCACCTAGCGTGGGTCTCGAGGCTATTTATGAACAAAGTACACCAACTATGCCGGTTGTATTTGTGTTAAGTCCTGGTTCGGATCCTACAAATGAATTGATTAAATTAGCCGAAAGACATGGCTGTGGTGGTGGAAAGTTTAGACATCTGTCTTTAGGACAAGGACAAGAACAGGTACGCAAATTAATTTTTTCAAGATTCATCTCAATAATTTCTCAAGTTATTAATTTGCTTAACATTCATACATTACTTTACAGGCAGCATTAGATCTATTAGAAAACGCAGTAACAAGAGGACAGTGGTTAATGCTACAAAACTGTCATTTATTACTTCGCTTTACGAGAGAACTTGAGAAAACATTGGAAAATATTGGACAGTCGCATCCCGATTTTAGACTATGGCTAACTACTGATCCTAATCCAAATTTTCCTATTGGAATATTACAACAATCGTTAAAAGGTTTAATAAAATTATTTTTACTATATTTAAAAAATTAAAAATATGCATTAAAATATTGTATAATGTTTGCAAATTTTAACATATTATTTTAGTTGTAACCGAACCTCCAAATGGACTTAAATTAAATTTAAAAAATACTTACTTCAAAATGGCTAATCAAGTGTTGGAATGTTGCGAACATCCCGTATACAAACATTTGATTTATGTTTTAGCATTTTATCATGCTGTTGTTCAAGTAAATTTTAATTTAACCATTTATAAAATTAAACATATCTAATAACCCTTCTAGATTAAATACTTCAAACAAAATTTTTTAGGAAAGAAGAAAATATGATAAAATTGGATGGAATATAAATTACGATTTTAATGAATCTGATTTCAATGTTTGTACAACAATACTTGATACTTATTTAACAAAAAATTTAATGATTAAAGAAACGCGAATACCTTGGAACAGTTTAAAATATTTAATAGGAGAGGTAAACCTTTTAAAATGATATCTTAATTATAATATTGACTCAATAAAATAAATATGCAGGTTATGTATGGTGGTCGAGTGATCGATAACTTCGATCGTCGGGTCTCTAAAGTTTATATGGACGAGTACTTTGGCGACTTCCTCTTCGATGCTTTTCAGCCTTTCCATTTCTATCACGACGAATACGTGGATTACGTACTACCACCGATAGGCGATCAAGCAGCTTATATGAAATTCATCGAAGAATTGCCTCTGGTTA
Source organism: Chalcis sispes (assembly GCA_949987625.1). NCBI lineage: Eukaryota > Metazoa > Arthropoda > Insecta > Hymenoptera > Chalcididae > Chalcis > Chalcis sispes. The sequence goes on along the minus strand of OX465098.1, from coordinate 16,532,549 downwards.
ATTCACCAGAAGTATTCGGATTGCATCCTAATGCTGAAATTGGATACTTTACTCAGGCTACGAAAGAAATGTGGTCGCATCTTATTGAATTGCAGCCTCAAACGGGTAAACATTTGTTTAGATTTCATAAGAATAATATAGAAAATTTAAAAGGATTGTTGATAATAAAAATTTTGTAATTATTTATGTTATAAAGACAAATATTTTTTCAGCAACTTTGAGCGAAGTCTGTAAGTTTAAAGAAAATTGTTTTTTTATTTGTGCGTAGAGAGTAGATTAATTATTTTAAAATGTATTTAGAATTTATTTCTTGTTGTATGAATATTTAATATTGCTTTTGAAATGCATAATAATAATTTAATTCTTCATCGATATTTATTAACAGTCATTGGCGGTTCGGGTATTAGTCGAGAGGAATTCATCGACAACGTGGCTAAGGAAATCTTAGGAAAAATGCCACCAGAATACGATATGGTTAAAATAAAGAGAAATTTTGGATTATCCGTATCACCGACTACTATAGTCTTATTTCAAGAACTCGAGCGGTTTAACAAACTCATCAAGAAAATGACCGTAACGTTACAACAATTAAGAAAGGTACAATCTCCTTTTTCGTACGTGAGTTTAGTCAAACGCGATTTTTCAATCAAGCCAGAAAAAAAATCTCTCTAGGCTATCGCAGGAGAAATAGGAATAGATGCGGTATTGGAAAGCGTAGCCAACTCATTGTACAATGGAACACTGCCAAAAGAATGGGCGCAACTTGCTCCAGCTACGAGAAAAAATCTGGCAGGCTGGATGGAACATTTCGAAAAGCGAATCGCTCAATACACCAGTTGGGTGAGTACATAACTTTTACTACCAATTAAAAAAAATTCTCGATTTTTTACATCAAAGATTCTTTAAAGTCCGCGTGCAACGAGCCCGTGGTGATATGGTTATCGGGTTTGCACAGTCCAGAAACTTACTTAGCCGCTCTCGTACAAATGGCTTGTCGGAAGAATAACTGGCCATTGGATCGATCGGTTATGTACACCGCGGTTTCGAAGTATGTTAAAGCCGATGAGGTCGAAGAACGTCCAGAAGAGGTACTAACATATTAATAAAACATACTTCGTATCCGATGAAAATAAGCTTTTATCGATTATTTGATTAATTTAATTGTTTAGGGTTGCTATGTGCAAGGTTTATACATAGAAGGAGCTCGATGGGACTTAAAAGATAATTGCTTAAAACGATCTCATCCAAAAGTATTGATCGAAGAATTACCTATTCTCACCGTCATACCGATCGAAGCTCATCGATTGAAACTTCTCGTAATAAAAATCTTATAAATTTAGTTGAATATTTTAAAATAAATTACTTATTGACCTTTTATAATATTTCAGAATACGATAAAAACGCCAGTATATACGACATCTAATCGAAGAGATGCGATGGGAGTTGGTTTGGTTTTCGAAGCCGATCTTGCTACTACGGAACATACGTCCCATTGGATACTCCAAGGTGTTTGTTTAGTTCTAAATACGGATTGAATTTTTAATAAAAAGTACGTGGTTTAGTTGTATATTGTATATTGTAATTGATTGTAAATTGTATCGAAATAAATTTTTTTTTTTTTTAAATTTTATTGTGTACGAGCGAGTAAATTAATATACATTTTCATTTTTCGATTATTATTATATCTCAAAAATGCTTATCATGATGAATTCATCTTGGGAACAGATTTATTCTCGTAAGGATTCCTGTATTAAAAATATAAAACTCAAAAAATCAAATGTCGAGATTATTTACAGTACTAGAATCACCAAATTTCATACTTCTTCGTTTATTTCTTATATACATTCATTAATAAATAAAAAAAATTTAATTTTAATACAACAAACTGTCAAAAATTTGTTGTTTCTGTTTATTTTACCTCGAAAACAAATTTCAATAGTTCCGAATCACACTTATTAAATAATTTGAAAATAAATGCAGAACGAGAATGTTCTATTTCTTTCGATAATTGTTTACAAAATACAAGTATCAAAATCGAAACTTGCTCCGTTTTTAACGTCCTTCACATTATCAAAGATTGATTTCATTCTATTCTTGCATTAAAAAAGTGCATGCGTTTCAAGCTTAATAACTATTTTTGTAAATAGCATTTATGAATTCAATTTTTTTAGTCGTGACTTTTAAAATGTACAAAACTACTAAAAAATTAAAAATGTATTGATGGCTCAGATACTAGATCAACAAATTGTCGTGTACATAATAAAAATTCAGTTTATTAACATTTGTATATCAATGGTATACACTTATTCTCAGACAATTAGTAGGCTAAATATATATATATATATATATATATATATAATATATATAATAAAAAAATTCTCTATCATCTGAGTTTTTTATATAAATTGTTATTAAGTAAATTAAGTAAGCAAATAAATTATAATAAATTTGCGTAAAGTAGGCTTTTACTTGCTACATCTATACTTTAAATTTTGATTAAATTAAAATTCTAGACAATTAAATAGAATTCAATAAAATTAAACGTGACTTAAATGAAATAATCATTATTTAATACGCTAATACATGAATTAAATAAATTTGAATTCTGTTTTTTATTAATGCTGAAATTTTTATAATTAATAATATTATAGAAGTTAATAATGGACAAAAGTTAACCATATGCATTTTTCATAAAATATTTTCATTATTAATTATTAATATTTTTATAAAATATTTTGACTAAAATCATATTAAAAAATTTTAAATGATAACATCAGCGCTCCTATCGAAAATGCTGGACACCTATAACTGCTGTACTGGACTCTTGTACTGGGAGACACCTAGCCTTTTTGTCAACGTTGTTACGTTTTGCTTTTGCATGGGTATACTCGACAATCATTAATTTTTGTCACATTGTGTTATTATCGATTGCTGACAAAAAATGCAAAAACATACATTGATTTCTAAGATATTCAGTTGATAAAATTGATGATTTTCAAGAGTCGACGATTTGCAAAACATATATAACGCGTAGGTGTTCCAAATCTAACCTCTCCATCTTTGAGGTTAAGTGTGTCTATTAAAATTTTATTGAGTCGAATTTGTTATTGTTTTACCGTGCTCTTTTTCATATTAAAGCGACAATGTCATACTTGTCGCGAAAGGAAATTGACGAGCTGAAGCCGCAGATCGAGAGGACGGTCAGCAAGTTCCTGGGCTTTACAGAGTCTTCGATAGTCACCACAGCACTCAATTGTATTGTCTCTGGCTATGATAGGCGTAAAACAGCAGGTTTGAGCTTTGAATATTCAAGTTATATCTACATTGATATTAACGAATTTGTTTAAATAAATTATTATTTCAAACTAATCTATATTTGTGTCATTTATCTAATGATTTACATAATATTTATATCGTCATATTATTCTTTAAGAATAATTTGAGAAATATGTCAATCTAAATTAGTGAAATTTTTACATAAAGAGAATATTTATAAATTATTTTATAGATCATTTATTTCATTAAATTCTGCAATTTAAGTGGTTTTTGATAAATAATAAAATTATCAATAAAATAATCGTTTACAATTGTTCATAGATAAATTATCAGCTCTTTTAGAAGACAAAAAAGCTGCTAAAGTAGCAGAAAAAATTTTTGTAGTGTATGATGATATAAAAGCTGCACACAAATCAAAAAAAAGATCACATGATGACAGAGATAAGGATAAGGATAGGGATAGGGACTCCAAAAAGGCAAAGACTAGAGAAGATGATCCCAAACATAAATCTAACGACTCTGCCCTCTCTAAAGACAAAGTAAATTATTTCTGTTTTCTCATTATTGTGTATAATAAAATTTATGTAAAAAAATTTGTCGTTAACTTATTTTTTTTTTTTTTTTTTTTTTTTTATTTAGATTAGCCATATTATGGCAAATGCACAAAAGGAAATTGAAGAACGAAAAAAAGCCATGAGGGTACGCCCTGAAGATATGGATGCAGTCAGACCTCTTTTAAGGAATAAAGAAGCTTTATCTTCTGTTGGATCAGTATATAATCAAGGTTTCTTAAGTAAAACTGATTCTGATAAAGCTAGAAAGATTGCTGCATTACAAGCTCAAATACAAAATAAATTAAAATCTGGACTGTTAGGAGGTTTGCCAAATGCAGACAAACCTAGACCTTTAATTCTAGATGAATCTGGTAGAACTGTTGATATAACTGGTAAAGAAGTTCATTTAACTCATGTTGTACCTACTTTGAAAGCTAATATAAGAGCAAAGAAACGAGAGGAGTTCAAAGCACAAATGCAGGATTCTAAAGGACCTGAAGATTTTCAAGAAACACATTTCTTTGACAATCGTATAGGTAATTACATAAAATATCCAAATTTATTCTTGAATATAATTTTAAAAATATTCATATTAAATTTTATATTTATTATTTATTTTTCTAATGGTAGCTAATATATTTTTTTTTAATGTGCTAAACAAAATAATCAATTTATTTATATTTAATTTTAAGGTGTTAAGCCTGCAGTTCGAGGAAAGCGAGCTTTAAAATTTCATGAACCAGGTAAATTTATGCAGATGGCCGAAAGAATTCGTATGAAAGCTCAGTTAGAAAAATTACAAAATGAAATTAGTCAAATAGCTAGAAAAACAGGTATAAGTTCCGCAACAAAGTTAGCTTTAATTGCACCAAAAACTGAAGCTCTTAATGAGGATGTTCCAAATGTTGAATGGTGGGATTCTGTAATTTTAAATGGAGATTATGAAAGCGCTGAAGCAAATGATATTAATAAAATCATTAAGGTATCAACAATAACAAATCTGGTAGAACACCCTGCCCAAATGAGACCACCAAGTGAGTAGTTTGAAATATTTTTTTAACTTTTGTTTTTTTTTTTTTTTTTTTTCATTTATTTATTTCCTTATTGTAAAAGAAAATCATATTTTTTTATTTTTAATCTTAACTTAATAATTTTTTTAGCGGAGCCATTAAAGCCCGTGTATATGCCAGTTTTCTTGACGCGAAAAGAGCGCAAGAAGCTTCGTCGTCAGAATCGACGCGAAGCTTGGAAAGAAGAGCAGGAAAAGATTCGTTTAGGTCTCGAACCGCCACCGGAGCCTAAATTACGAATTTCGAATCTAATGAGAGTTCTGGGTACCGAGGCAGTGCAAGACCCAACTAAAATCGAGGCTCACGTACGCATGCAGATGGCTAAACGATTGAAGGCCCATGAAGATGCCAACGCTGCGAGACGACTTACAGCTGATCAGAGACGTGAAAAGAAGGCGAGAAAAATTAAGGAGGATACAACACTCGGAGTCTGCGCAGCTGTTTTCAGGTTTGTAACAAATTTAAAAATTATTTAAATTTTACCATAAAAATCTATATATATAATAAAATGTAATAATTGATTAAGGAATTGAAAAAATTAAAACAAAATCTTTTATTACTCGATCTTTTTCATCTTTCTTTTTTTCAGAATACGTGATTTGATAAACAACGCTTCAAAAAAATTCAAAGTCGAAACTAACGCCAAACAACTTTATCTTACCGGTTGTGTTATGCTATTTCGTGATTGCAATGTAGTTGTTGTTGAAGGCGGTGCTAAGCAAATCAACAAATATAAGCGTGTGATGCTGCACCGCATTAAGTGGGAAGAAGATACAGTGAAGGATACAGACGGTAACGATGTGCCTAATAAGTGCGTACTTGTGTGGGAGGGTACAACAAAACATCGACACTTTGGTGACATTAAATTTAAGGTTTGCCCAATCGAAAAAATGGCTCGAGAGCATTTTAAGAAACATCAAGTCGAACATTATTGGGATTTAGCATATAGTGGCGCCGTGCTTGATAACGCAGACGAGCCTCAAGTTTAAAAAGTGGGTCAACATGGTTAATTCATTTGTTTTGATTCTTTACTGGAAGTTTTATACGCTGTTTTGTTTGCTGCAGAAAATTGTAAACGATCGAGTGTCATTTTATTTTATATTATGTAATTTGTGCTCATTTATAGCATACTTTTTTACCGACGAGGAATAAGGATAAGGTTGGTTTTAGATATTTAAAGTTATTCTATTAATATTAATGAAAAATGCACAAAATTTACATTATTGATAAATTGCCATAATGAATAATTATTCGGTAATTAAGAAAATATTCAAACAGCGATTCAAATTTACATTTGCATAATTTATTTTCTTCGACTTGATAATTTATTAATTAATATTACCTTTTCATGTATTTTAAAATTAATCGACGTATGCTTAGGGATATAACGTTTCAATTAAATATTTTAATGTTTTCTAAATAGTAGAAAGCATTGAATTATGAGCAAAATATATTGAAACTTTATATTACTTTGAATAATTAATCAGCAATATAAATATAAATTTTAAACAATATTTGCCAGTCGGTAAAACAGCTGCATAGAAAAAAAAATTATGTACACACCTTTTCAAAAATATCCTCGATTGAGATGAAAAGAAACAATAAAGTTAACTGTTAGTGTATGAACAAAGATCACCCAGAAAAACTCAGGAAAATACAATACAGAATCGTAGTGAGAGAGACAGCAAAGAACACGTACCCTCCAACTCTCGTAAGAGATAGCAATCTTGCGGATCAGAGGTCAGCCAGCTAAGAGAATCGCACGTGATCTCGAAGCTTCGATATTTACGATATTTTTTTATTCATTTCATCCGGAGTAAAGTAGGAGGAGAGAAGAAGGCTTATCACGAGACACGAGCGCGAATACAGAACACAAGTGCTGTGTCTGCCTTTCTCTAACCGCGCGCTCTCACGAGGCGGCGGGTGTGCGTCGTCACTTGAATATGAGGAGGATGAGAAAGGCGCGGATAAACGATCCCAAGGACGCTTCTAGTGAAATCTCTTTCTATATTGAATTTGTGTGTGTATGTAAATATGTATACTTTATACCTAGGCGCCTTACGCGAGTGCGCGCGCGCGTAAAATAAACGTCGAACGCGACGAATTATTATTACGACTTTTTTTTTATTATTATTATTGTTCGACGCGAACGTATATGAATTGAGAGATTGAGGAACGAAGTGACGAACGCTGATTATTATATATTGTACATCGTTGTCGAGTACGAGCGAATTGATATAAAATCGATCGTATTTTTACATTGCTCTTACAGTTTTTTTTCTTTCTCCATCATTTTTTCTTTCACTTTATCGAAAGGCGATAATATGTACCGCTGATTTTTGAGCGCTGAAGTTTTCAAGCGATTTTTAATCGATGATCAGTGTAAAAAAAAGAAAGACCTAAACTCGTTAACAAAGATATTTCGAATTGTCTATACTAAAAGTTTGTTGTTATATTCATCATCACAATGATAATACATCCATTTTATCATTGGATAGTAATAATAATTAAATTATATATAATTTATAAATGTTTTTTTCTGATTTCGAATGAAAATCATGCCTTCCTTTCGTTAGAAAAGTAATCTAAGTAATTTAGATTTACATTTTTGATAGTACAAAATTTCATATACCTGTGTATATGAAAAAAAAAAAAAAAAAAGAAACTATCAACAATCGAATATTTTTCATTAGGAATTAATAATGATAATTTTTCATTTAATAAATTTCATAATGGACTTTTAAATAATTGTTTTATTTGTATTTTTAATCATTAATCTGTTCCTGAAAATTCGCATACATGTAAACGAAAGCAAAAAAAAAAATATATATATATATTAAATTGTCAATAGATATAATGAAATAGTTTGAATTTTAATTATAAGTTTAACGAATGTATTTTTATATTTGAATAAGTAATTTAAGGCTTTTAAATAAAATATTCATGATTCTCCTTAATTATTTTTTAAGCAAAAATACACTATGCAATTAATTAAAATAAGCAATAGACGATAGAAAGTTTATGAAAGCGGTCATTACAATGAAAAAAAAGTTAATTCCTTAACATGCTTAATTTTATTATAAATATTTTGGAGTAAAATGTATCGCTTTGATAACGTTTCTTGAATATATTTAAATATTGTTATTATTATTATTTTTTTTTTTTTGAACATCGTTGATTTGACAATTTTTTTAACCATTTAATATTTTTTTTATCAAGTTTAATATCTTTTTTAGACATTATTTTCAACAACTATGTATAATAATATTATAATTATAAAAATTTTTTAATCCAAAGTACAAAAATAAAATAGTTTTAAAATACGAAGAGATGTATAAAGCCGTTATATACGTCACTAAATAAGAAAATCGTTACAGAGACTCTTAAAAAAGATCAAGAGCGCGCATCATAATTCATACGTTTATTGAATTCATAAATCTCAGCACCGCGTACATGTATACATATACATACATATATTTTTGGAACTGAACAAAGGAAATTTCGAAATTTCACCTCTTGACAAAGCTCCGTCGTAAAACAGAGCCTCTCGCGCAATCCCTCCCTCAATTTGGACCGCGTCTGTACCAGAGGCAGTAAATTCGAAAGCCATTGTGTACAGCGATTCGAAAATTTTGGCTTTTATCGGTATAGTTACGCCTGTTTGTTGTTCGATAACGAATTTCGGTTGATTTTTAATGGATTAATTTTACGATGCGATTCTTCATTTTATGGTGTCGCGCGATAGATTTCGATTTTCGTGTATTGATTAAATTTTTATTATTATTTTACATTTAGTTTAAATAACATAAGATATTTTTTATAACTAATTGCTGACCTTCACTTTGAAATGCACGAAATATGTGTGTGTAATAAACCATTATTAAAATTGCAGACATTTTTATAATCATGCGTCTATACGTTTTTGTTTACGAGTATTTTCTCCGTTGGGCAATATATATATATATATAAAACACATCATTCAATAAGTCCCGAGACTAACCCAGAGATGGTGCTAGTAGTACCAAACTGGCCACGTTTCCATAGAGTGCGAACCTTTACATGAAACGTGTAAAAATTTCACGTCGATCGGATCACAGACAGCAGAGTTATCGAGGTTAGAGTAAAGTCACTTTGTAATTTGTTTGAAAAATGGAAAAAAGCGAGTTTCGTGTGTTGATAAAACATTGTTTTTTAATGGGTAAAAACACCGTAAAAGCCCAGCAATAGCTTGAAAAACATTACCCGGACTCCTCTCTATCCAAACCAACGATTTGTCGTTGGTATGCTGAGTTTAAACATGGTCGTACGGACACAAACGATGCGGAACGTTCGGGTAGGCCATTGGAAGCCGTTACACAGGAAAATGTGAGTGAAGTGTTAAAAATTGTAATGAAAAATCGCAAAGTGAAGGTCCGTGAGATTGCAGAAATGACACAGATATCATCTGGAAGCGTATTTACAATCCTTCACGAAAAATTGAGCATGAAAAAGGTTTTTTCCAAGTGGGTGCCGCGATTGCTTTCAGTGGAACAAAAACAGCAACGAGTCGACGATTCAGAGAGCTGTTTATCGCTATTCACTCGCAATAAAAAGGATTTCCTGCGTCGATACGTGACCATGGATGAAACATGGATACGTCATTTCACTCCGGAGTCGAATCGGCAATCATCTGAGTGGCGCATGGCTGGCGAAAGCCGCCCAAAGCGTCCATAAACGCAGCAGTCTGCTGGCAAAGTCATGGCGTCTGTTTTTTGGGATACACATGGCGTGATTTTCATTGACTACCTGGAAAAAGGTAAATCAATCAACAGTGATTATTATATTGACTTGTTGGTACGTTTGAAGGAGGAGATCGCAGCATGAAGAAGACCGCACATGAAGAAGAAAAAAATCCTTTTTCACCAAGACAATGCACCATGCCACAAGTCCATGAAAACAATGGCAAAATTGAACGAATTAGGCTTTGATTTGCTTCCCCACCCCTCCCCCCGTATTCGCCAGATTTAGCCCCCAGCGACTACTGGCTCTTTGCTGATCTCAAAAAAATGCTCCAGGGAAAAAAATTTGGCTCGAATGAAGAGGTCATTGCCGAAACTGAAGCCTATTTTGAAGCAAAGGATAAATCCTTCTATAAACATGGTATAGAAATGTTGGAAAGGCGTTGGAAAGATTGTATCACTCTAAAAGGAGATTATATTGATGAATAAAAATGATTTTTGTAAAAAAATGTTGTTTTCGTTGTTAGTCTCGGGACTTATTGAACGATGTGTTATATATATATATATATATATATATATATATATATATATATATATATATATATATATATATATACATATATATACACGAGCTGTCAAAATTTTGAGTGTTCAACGTTCCCGATAATTTTTGGTTTTGTTAAGATGTAAGTACAATGTGTGTATGTTCATGTATAGTTTTAAAGAATTTATCGAAATTTGGTGAGTATTATAAAAAAATTATATTACTTAATATTTAAACTTGCTTCATTTTAAATAAAACCGTTTTAAGTATCGGTTGTTAAACTTATTTCTTGGATTTTTACAAAATCCTTATCGATGAATAAACGTTACTTTATCGTTTATTACAAAAGTTTCAAAGCGTATTTACCAAAAGCCAACCTAAGCCTTTCCTCGTCGATGACGAGTAGACACCAAGAACATCATTTATTGGCAACGGATGATAAAAATTTTCGCTGAAAAAAAAAAGAATAAAATATTTCTAGTCTCACGCGGTTCATTTCTTCATGAAACGAACTACCTACACTCCCTCCGGTGTCCCTAGAAAATCTTCTTATGATTCTTGTTAAACGTTAAAGAGTGATACGAGAAGCTTAGAAAAATAAAAAGGTATGAATAGTATGCGTACCAAGTGGAAGAAAAATATTAAACGATAGAAACGACGAATATCTTGTAATAATATCTGGTAATTTTTTTAACCACCGAATGAAGAAACGGCTCGTATATCGGTAATTTTTTTTTTATTTCGAAAGCCGATCAATCGGGAATCAATGATTGGTGGTTTTCAACCTTTAATTAAAGAAATTTGTTTACAATTATGTATTATTTACGCGTAAAATCAAACGATAAAATCTTTAATTAATAAGAAAGTAATTCAATTAATGAGCGTAGAAATATAATAATTTTTTGCGAAAATATTGTACGGACAATTTACGTCTATTCTTGATGCTATTTGTAATAACTATTTTATATACTACATCCCTATTAAGAAGGGTTTTAGTAAGAAAGTAAAATGAAGCTCACTTATAAAGCCATTAATTATTGTCTTTAAACAACGATCAAATTAAATTTTTTTATTTTATAGATTACTTTACCATTATTTTAACTAACCATTTCACAATATTTTCATCTTCTCTTTTATAAATACAGGCGAATGCGTATAAGAATCCTGGACGTCATGTGGTTCAATAACGAAGATGACGATGTAAGGTGTACGTAAGGTGTACGCGTTCACCAAAATTAAAGGTTAAATTCGCGAGAACTTATGTTAGAGAAAGCAACTGTTGTTAAAAATATTCTTTTGTTAGTTTCATTAAAATCTGATAACTTTTCATTGGACAAAGCACATTTTTATTTATTTCAGACTAATTATTTTTTTTTATCGCTTTGTTTAACTATACGCAATTTTATAAATAAAAATTGCAACGATTTTACGATACGCTATCCCATTTTGTCTACACACGCACGAGGACGCAAAAAGAGAAAGAGAGAGAGAGAGAGAGAGAGAGAGAGAGAGAGAGAGAGAAGAAGAGAAATGAATAATCCTTCAAGCATCCTATCAAAGGTGAAGGTGCACTCAGTCGATGCTCGGACACACAGCTATACAAACACACAGGCCTTGATCCCGATCGGAATCCCTGCATCGGACGATCGCGTGGGCGTTTTTCTATTCTCTACCAAAAGATTCTCTTTCTTTCTCTCTGTATACAACTGTTTTATGTGTATATACGTGTCACCTAGAGAGGGAGGAGGCGGGAAGGTTACGTTCTATATTTCGCATGATCTTAGCCGCGAGAATGTTTAATAGTTTTAACGTTTACGTGCCGAACGCGGAAATCGAGCGATTGAAAATCGCTGTCGTTTATGTTTCGAGCTGGAATGATTTTGCGGATAGATAAACGAACTTACGATGTGTAAATCATCGTGGGAATTGATGAAAAAATATAATTTACGCATGTGTTATAAATCATTCAACCGGTTTTTGTTAAACTGACTGTGCATAATGCATTAGATTTCGGTTTTTATAGATAATATTGTTAGTTATCGTAGATACGTGTACTTCGTAAAAATATATTATTCTCGAAGATTATTTAATTTTGAAAAGAATCTTTTTCCTCTATTTTTGTATACAAATATATAACAATGAACACCTTGTTTATATTTTTGCAAATCACAAAAATTCGTTATAAAACAATAATTGATCGTTTCTTCTTTCGAATCGTATTCGATTTTATTCGTTCGATTATTCAAATCTAATTATAAATTTAATTTATAAATTTACTAAACCTTTACGGAAAAAAACTGGCTCACCATAATAATAATAATAATAATAAAAAATAAAAAAAAACTTTTTTTTATACACCATTAAAGATTTTTTATAGGACGTTTACGATTTGAGTGATGATTAATTTCGTTGTAAATTATAACCAGAAAAAAGATTGAAATTTTTCATCTTAAAAGCGAATTGACATTAAAAAAATATTAAATTCTATTATAATATATAATTATATTATTAGCAAATAGATATACATCAGAAAATAGGTATACATTTTCATATTAATATATTAATTTACCGGCCGTGAACCATTTTATGGAGATAAGTTAAATTACAATATTATTATTATGTTTTCATCATATTTTCATTATATTATTATTATATTTTCATCATATCTTGAGGGTTAACCCTCAAGAGGAGCACTGGGTTACGCTAACCCAGGGTAGATCTTTTTTCGTCAATTTTCATTGCATTTTTTTTTTTATTTTTCATTAATATTATAAAAACTTAAATTTTTATTTATTTGTTCATGAAATATTCTTATTCTACATCGTCTGACGAATCGATTAAAAAAAAAAATTCAAAATTGATCAATTTTATAATAAGATATAAGTGGTCAAAGCTAGCCGGGTAATCCTTACCTATGCGCTCCAGTTATGTTAAGCTGCGATAGTGCTCCACTTGAGGGTTAATGTATAGAAACGATATCCTTGATTTTTAAATTTATATTTAAATTCAACTTTGCACCTCAGTTTTTCCGATAAAGAAAATTGAATTTTTCTAATGAAAGAAAAAAAAAACCAAGGTCAATATTAATAGAAATATATTAATTAAAATTAGTTTAATTAAAATTAAACTTCTACATACACTATACTGTTAACAGTTCATTAATATACCTTGTAAACATTTTTTACAAAGTATATCCACATCCTTTCGCTATTCAATCTAAACTAAATAAACTTTTCCAAAGGATACCTGCAAAACGTTTTTTTTAATCATCACAAAATCAACCTCTAATCCATCCCCAAGTCCATCGTCCACCAAAACAAGCCTCAAACTGCACAGAAGTATACACTTTGTTTATACGTACAAGTTTACCAGCTGGGCGTCGAGTCGCCGCGCGCCTTCAACGGGCCCCCACGCTCGACTCCTACTCCTTCGAGATAGAAAAGCGGAGAGGGGGTAAGGCCCCGAACGCCGCGTTAGCTCCTCACTCACTTCAGTCCAATCGCAACGACGACGGCGACAGCAGCAGTATCGCGTACGCGTAAGCGCTCAGATGTTCCGCGATCTCGTCGTGGAAGTTCGTCGTCGGCTTCCTTCGTTTGTTCGCACTGTGTATGTGTACCCACGAGGATTTTTGCTTATTTTATTATTATTATTTTTTTTTTCAAGGTTATTTTTTTCCTCGAAGGTGGATTTTTGTGCATGCGAGAAGGGAAAAATTGAAACTTTGCATTGTTCGGGAAGAATCATTGTTTAGGTTTTGAATTTTAGTCGTTGTTGCCACGCGCTTTTATTATATAGTTTTTAATGTAAATTATCATTTAAAGAATATTGATGAATGAAAATGTATGATTGTTAGAGAAGTTATTTGAAGAAAAGTAAATTTTTGCGTTATTATCATTTTTACATGAACAGTTTCATGATTAATTTACTAATAATAGCAGAATTTTCATCGATATCCTTATTAGGTGAAGAGGAAAATAAATTATAATTATTCAAGCATTTTACAGAACAAAACAAGGTTTTTTTTCTAAACTGTTGGAAAGGCATACACTATAAGAGGAGACTAACAATCCTTATTTTTATTTAAAAATATTTCAGTTATTTTATCATGCCTGAATAAAAATGTATTTTCAGTGTTGAATTATTGCAACGTTATGTTGATTAAAAGAATATATAGTTAGACTAAAGTAAATACGTCAATGTCAATTCTGTATCAGATCGATACACGTTTAACGGTGTTAATACTGCAACTAATGTTATTTAAAACTAAAGTATGCTTATAAACCGCATAATTTATTTTGCATTACACCTGTGATTTTTTTTATCGAAAAAAGCAATAGTATTAAATAAGATGCACTTAATCATTACTTCGAATCTATTTTAGAATCTCGAGCAATATTCGTACGATTTTATAACGTGATTTATTAAACTAAGCGTGCTTTAAAAAAAAAAAAAAAAAAAATATATGTATATATATATATATATATATATATAGATATATATATATTACGTCTTCGATGACATAACATACCTTTATAATCGTTACATTTATCATGAATTAAAAATCAAATGCGTTAAATGCATCTCGATGAAAACGATAACCTTTTTACAACAATGCACAAACGCTCCTTCGATGTAATAAAACGAGGCAAAAATCATCGATTAATTCACGATGATGTATGTAGAGAAATATGTAATAAAAAATTCATTTTTATAGTCCGTTGTCGCATAATAACTAAGCCGTTCACCAGATGCCTTTGTATGGAATAACGTCAAAGTGGAGAGTTCGACGAGTTCGGTAACCGAACGTTATTCCTTTTCGGTGTTTGCGGGTTTGTTATCCGTTCGCTATTTAAAATGTCGAAGATATTTATTGCTCCAGTTGTTGGGTAAGTTGAAATCAGAATGTATACGCTGTATTGTTTTTTTTTTTTTTTTTTTTTTGGTAATGATTTTTATATTTTTAGATAAATTATCGTTATTTGCATTCGTATGGTAATATTTTTACGTAAATGAATAAATAGTGGAAATGAACTTGACTTTTATAATCTTAAATTAACAGTAATTAAAGGGGAAATCTCATAAAATTAAAACGATAAAAATCATGAGTTGTGTTACTTGTTTTATTAATTTGTACTACACAAGTAATTATCATTAATTATTGTAGATTTTGATAAAAAAAAAAAGAATAATGAAATTCACCTTTCTTTATAAAATACAGGAATTAAATGATTACTTCCACTTATAAGTATACATAATACTCCACAAGCTCCGTTTAATTTTCCTTTTTTTCTCTTCTTCTTTCCATTAAAATCTAGGAGCTTCGATTAAGAATATCAATTCAATGATTAAGATCGAGATAAATTCATTATAAAAATAAAGTAAGGTTTATACACATTTATACCTTTTATAAATGACAATTGCGATAAATCAGAGGATGTGTACTAAACGTATATGAAAAAAACAGAGGGAAAGAGAGAGAAAATAATCTAGCGATCGATCGCCGATTAACGTCGCGAGCAGTCGTTAAAGAGATGAAAGAAATGATTAAAGTAACAATGCAGATGTAATCATAAACGTAGCTTCATTTAAAAAGTTAGAGAGAGAGAGAGAGAGAGAGAGAGAGGGAGACGGTAATTCTCAATGCAAATTACATATTCGTGTTTATACCCGTGTGCGTTATTTGTTGCATATATATTCACGTGCATTTCATTTTCTATAAATACCGTTTTTCTCTTCAATCTCCTCTCTCTCTTTTTTTCAAATGCATATCACGCTCACGAGCACGAGCCTTTTTTTTCTATCGTCGTCGTGACGCGCTCTCTCTCTTTCTCTCTCTCTCTCTTCGTTCCATTTACTCGGATGGATCGAGGATTAAGGATCGTTGTAATGCGTGACAAAACTTCTCCGCAATGTAGCGTAATTGTTATTTACATAATGGAGTGTATTAGAGTAAATAGTTTGAATTTCTTTTCTTTCTTTTTTTTCTTTTTTTCTTGATTCTTGTGTGAAGAAACTTGCGGAAAAAATTACTTAAACTCTGGCCTTTTCATACCTTTGGAATATGTAGTTCTTTTATTTCATCCAATAATGTAACATTTAACTAAGCAGTTTAATTATATTTTTATGCAACTAAATCAGAAAATATAGGTATATCGGTGTGACAACGTTGATTAGCTCGTCTTGCTGTATCCGACATGCATCTACTGATGCGCGTAAGCGCGACTCGTCGTCGTTGACTTTGAAAATTTATTCGGTAATTTTCCAACTTTTATAGTAGAAAAAAAAATCATATTTGTAATCTATTAGATTTACAAGATTTTGTGTTATTTACGGTAATGAAAAAACTTAACGTTCGTCTTGTTTGAAAGAATTTTTAACGTCGTAAATTTTTAGTTGTAAATGCGGTTACTTAAACTTCTAATAAATAGACCGTTGATATTTTAAAATTGTTGTCGCTATTAAGTTGTATTAAGTTATATTTCTTAAATTAAAAAAAAAAAATTTTTAATCACCGAATTATCTGTGCATTAACGATGTTGTACATAATTTTCAGGCTTGCAACTGGCGGAAAACCAGATTTAATTTAGTCAGATAGTTTATTTTAACATTTAATCGATAATTAAGAATATGTAAAAAATTTGCTATATAATTTTTTTGAAATATAGAAATAAGCTATTGGGTGTACAACTTTGCTTCCGCCGTTTTTTTCCGAAGTTCGAGGCTTTATTGTAAAAAACTGGTTATACATTTATGATTCAAAATATTGTCCATCGCTGGCCACTACTTTCTCCCATCTTTCGGGCAGCATACGAATCCCGCGTTAAAAAAACTGGTCATCTTTTGAATCGATTCACGAATCGATCCAATTTTTTACTTCTTCATAAGACCGGAAGTGCTGGTCAGCCAGGCCGTGTGCCATTGATCGAAACAAGTGATAGTCCGAGGGAGCAACGTCTGGAGAATACGGCGGGTGGGGTAGGACTTCCCATTTCAAAGTTTCCAAGTATGACTTGACCACTTTCGCAACATGGGGTCGAGCATTGTCATGCTGTAAAATCACTTTATCATGTCTTTCGTTGTATTGCGGCCGTTTGTCTTTCAATGCTCGGCTCAAACGCATTAATTGCGTTCGATAACGATCGCCTGTGATTGTTTCAGTCGGTTTTAACAACTCATAATACACTACGCCGAGCTGGTCCCACCAAATACTGAGCATGACCTTGGAACCGTGAATATTCGGTTTGGCCGTCGACGTGGAAGCATGGCCGGGATATCCCCATAATTTTCTGCGCTTGGGATTATCGTAGCGAACCCATGTTTCGTCCCCAGTCACAATGCGATGCAGAAATCCCTTCCGTCTTTGCCTTGCAAGCAGCTGTTCACAAACACACAAACGCCGTTCAACATCTCTCGGCTTCAACTCGTACGGCACCCAATTTCCTTGTTTCTGAATCATTCCCATGACTCTCAGGCGTTTTGAAATGGCTTGTTGCGTCACTCCCAATGATCCTGCCAATTCTTGTTGCGTTTGACACGAGTCTTGATCAAGTAATGCCTCCAATTCTGCATCTTCGAAAACCTTCTTTCTTCCACCGCCATGCTGGTCTTCGACGTTAAAATCGCCGTTCTTGAAGCGTTGAAACCACTCTCGGCACGTTCTTTTACTAATAGCGGCCTCACCATAGGTATTTGAGAGCATTCGATGAGCCTCAGACGCAGATTTCTTCATATTAAAGCAGAAAATTAAAATCTCCCGCAAATGACGAGAATTTGGCTCGTAAGCTGACATGTTTAATCGAGAATAACTTTATGATGCAGACACAAATCGACTAATATTTCGATGGCGTTATGTTTACAAATACCTAAGTTTATTATATGACATCTATGATCTATTTATTTCAACTACCACTTACCGCTACAGCCATCTATTGCAAAGCGGCGGAAGCAAAGTTGTACACCCAATACAATATAAGTGATATCTTTATTTTATACATATGAAATATAAATATACGTTATTTACAAACCGTAATTTTTTCTTATTTAAAATACCATTCTGTTAAATGATAAAAAGGAAAGGGTAAATGAAATATTTTAATTATAAGTTAAATTACTTGAAAAAGGAAATATATTTTCTTATATAAATATTTTACTTCTATTATTGAAAAAAAAAATTATTTAATATATGTAATACATACTTTAATTTAAATTATTCTCATAATTATCTTTCCAATTCCGCTTTTGAAGCAACGCCAGGCTTCAATTAAACGGTACGTTAAACAAATCGACCAATAAAAATGTTCAAAACCATTGGGTTTTATATTATTTTTTATATTACACAAAATATTTACATTATAATTCAAAAAGTTAGATAAAATTAGAATTTTATCCGATACTAACGATCCATTTACGATTATACGTGAGAAACGCTGTTGCTTATTACTCAAAATAATTTATGTTACTTATTAAACATAACGTTATGACGCATTAATTAACGTCTCTTAACGATACAAGGAAATTAAAATTTTTACGGGTAGTGTGTAAAATTCTTTATTACCTTACATTTATTATTATCCATTTGTAATTAAAAAAAATAAATGTTGCGTTCAAAAACGTGGGTATGATACGTACAAAGGTAATATAATAATTTTAATGCATTTTTAGAAGAAAGTCTTTCGTACCGAAATTTATTATAAATAATATTTTAATTTATTAAGCAAAGAAAAAACAAATTATTTTTATAATATAATTTTTTCAATTTTTCCTTTAATTTTTACTTTTCAATTAGTAATGTCGAAACTATAAATCGAAACAAATTTTAAGTATCTTCGTGAGCCGTTTATCTTCATATCTTTAATTTTACATCAATTAAACTTCAATAGTCTACATTTCCATATAAATTAAGTAAAACTATCATCCGATATCCTTGTAACATATCCAAACATCCGATTATAGCCTCGACAACATCTAATTTTTCGAAATACTATCTTCTCACCTAATAATATACTTTCCCCGACATTAAAAAACCTGTACCCGAATAACCCAATCATCTCGTTTGGTTCAATACTCGAACCTTACCCAAAATCACTCTTTTTAAAAGAAAAAGAGAAAAAAAAAAATAAAAAAACATAACGGACGGGTATATAAGAACGTTATATACCGGTATATATGTATTTAAACCGAATCTCACGGTCAATTAGCTCTGCCACGATCGCGCAACTACACGACGATTCCCTCTCGAAGGATGGAGAGATAACATCGGCGATGAATCGGCACCCGCGATTTTTTCGCAAACTTTGTACAAGGATGGAGAATTAAAGCTTTTATATACGGTTACGTTTCTCGATTGGTTAATGATACGTTAAAGGTTGGAGGGAATCGCGTTAGAAACGTTGTCAAACGAGTTAGTTTTTTTTTTTTTTTTTTTTTCTTTTCTTTCGTTTAAATAGAACAATCTAATGTTTTTTTTTTCTTCTTAGAGTAAAGGTATGATCGATTAAAAAATGTTGAATTTTCTATATTTGGATCGCATCGGATGTGCTTGAAAAGTTGGAGAAAAGGAGAAAACGAGTTTTTTTCCAAATT
This sequence comes from Chalcis sispes, assembly GCA_949987625.1. NCBI lineage: Eukaryota > Metazoa > Arthropoda > Insecta > Hymenoptera > Chalcididae > Chalcis > Chalcis sispes. The sequence goes on along the minus strand of OX465098.1, from coordinate 16,512,802 downwards.
AATCTAAAATTATGTTGTTAAATTGAAAACGCAAACTTTCGATGACTATCATTATACCCGTTACTATTGAAAAAAAGTTTTCAAACTCTTCTCTTTCACTTTTGTTCGACTATTTTTGTTGTACAAGCGTTAACGATCCGTTCAATGAAATTTTTTGTTTACCATAGAAAGTTGACTAATTTCGGTAAAAGGATAAGCCGTAAGCTTTAATATAAAGTTAAATTAAATCTACGTTCGATTATTTTTTCGACAGCGAAATTATTATAGCATTCGCGAAATAGAAACGTTATAACCGACAAAAAGCATGAATGAAACGTTACCTACGACGGTTTTATCCATTCACACCTACGTCATACGCTTTCATTATGTACTCGCTAGAACAAAAAAAAAAAAAAAAAAAAAAATAAAGAGATAGAGAGAGAAGAGAAAAAAAGGAATCACATGGGATCGTCAAAAAAAATCTCTCTTTCTTTTGAGCTCGCGACCTCGGCTTTATACGTTCGGGCTCGTCTCACGAGTTATATAGATTCGAGCGCCTTTCTCTTCCTTCTCTCTCTCTCGCTCTCTCGAATCCTCGTGACTTCCTTACGTAATCTCTGTATATAGCTTTGGCATTCTCTTTATTTTCTCTCTTGCACAGTCGCGTGTGTACCTACATATCGGTTTAATTGTTATTAAGCCAACGATATAAGTGTGGGTGCATTTGGATATTTTTCGATCGCGTGTGTTGAGAGAAAAATAATTTGATGCACTGTGTATGTGTGTGGGTGTTTTTTTTTGTTTTTTTTTGTTTTGTTTGATCGTAAATAAGAATTTTAACGAACGTAATTGGAATGTTATCTCGATCGTTGCTCGATAAAAAATGAAAAAAAAAAAAAAACACGAAAGAAAAATATAAGTTTGGAACATAGACGTGTATTTTTAGTTGTAAGATGTTACTTCATGTACAAAACTTGTTTATATTTTTCTTAATTGCCGCAGGGATAGGATGGATTTTAATCTTATGAATTGAATTTTTATTTCGTTTATAACGAAAATTTTCGTGTATGTATATGACGAGACAAACTTATTGCGCAGAGAAGACGATTTGCATAAAATTCAATGCTTTTTTTTATGTTTAAACGAGATATCGTAGTTATGAAATTTTTACTTTTTTTTTTTTTTTTTTAAGGAACAATCTTTTATCGAGTGAAAACAGACTGGTTCTTTGATAAAAAAAATTATCGTTTGTACGTTTATCAGTACATATAAAATTATAAATCAAATGATTTACAATTTCAAAATTCGCAAGAATAATTTTATAAAATATCTATTTCATAAATTTAATAAATTCAAATTTGCATTAACAATGTACTAGTGTACAAAAACAAGAAAAAATATATATAAAGCAATTCATCCATTCACAAGTGCATTAGTTTTAAATTATATCGCAACTCAAATCTTTATTGCATTTTAAACGTAACAACATTTTTTAAACGTTCAAACGATGTACAAATATAATTCAATTATTTTTCACAAAGAACCATAATTAAAAATTAAAATAAATACTATACAAATATGGATTAATAATACATCCCACATTTATATCGTATAATTTAACCAACCATATGTATTACATTCTTCAATTAACAATAACTTCGCTTTTCTCAACAATTTATAAATTCGCATCTAATCGAATCCAAAGAATCGCACTCACATATGCATTAGTCGCAATCGTTTCGTAAAAATAGAACACAAAGCGATTAAATTTGCAGAGCCTCACTCGCGTACGGAATGTCGTTGTATTCTCTCGTGTGAAAAGCCGCCTTTTAATTAAACCGCGCAGCGAACCTATCGGTTAACGTTGGATCCATCATTCGGACGGTGAAATCGTTGAATAGCGCGTGGAGTGTTTGTGGATAGCTTTGAAATTTGATAATAGTTTTTACCGTCGACCCTGAAGTTGTTAAAATTGTAGTTGATGCACATTACAATCATGCTATTGAAAATCCGTTTCCTACTTTTTTCGATTTACCGATTGTTAATGTTTTTTTTTATCTACTGCATAAAAGTATCTAGTTATAAAAATAAATTAGTCATAAAAATCACAAATGTACTACAACTTTCTCTTTACCAATAGTATTAAACTTACATTTTCCTCGTTATCTCATCCTTAAAATACAAAAGGACAATGCCCTAATCTCTTCAGGTCACGAGAGTATGCACACATAAAACAAACAAAAACAAAAAATATCGTTCGCTACAAGCCGTCGGTTACGAAACTTTATACCATCGATAACGTTTATGCAAATTAACGCGCAATTCTTAAGGTTAAACAAGCCTCGTGAGAGCGCGAGTGAAAAAAAATCAGCCGAGAAAGCGAAAGCTAACGATTTATGCGTTACGCGACAATGCGTAACGGTTATATTTTTCACGGCTTAAAGCGTTCGTGAATGTATATGTATATATACTTGACTTCAAACTTGAACTTTGTTGTTCCACCTTTTACTCAAGTTCGTTTTTATACGCTCAATAATTTTTCAGGAAACAAAGTTTTTGTGGAGGAAGGATCGGCAAAAGCTTATGTATTTTTAGTTTGTTTTTATTTATGAGCAAATGAATTTTATTAGATAGTTTGCGGGTGAGAATTGAAATGATTGGTAAAGGTTATTAATTATACACGAAAGGATCGATTGACTTAAATAAAAACAAATATTGCTTCAAAGCGTTAAAAAGGAATTCGTTTACTGACATTTTTTTTAGAGGAAGGGTATAGAAAATACTCTATATTTCAAATTATTAATGTTTAAATAACAAAGATAAGATTTAATTTTTAATTTGAGTGTATATTCCATCTAGCCCTCAACATGAAAGCAATATAGAAAATCACGGCGAACTTTTATAATAAAATGTTATTTTGGTTTGATTCTATTTAGATTTTTTAAAAATTTGTTATAATTTTCAATAACTAATTTAGCTATACTTTAAGATTGATTAAAATGAATCAATTTATATAATTTTTGTTTTATCAGCACTCAAAGTAAAGCATTCCATTTTGCACTCCCTTACCCTATAACTTATAAAAAAATTATTATTTGGATGTTTCATTGATTATTGAATAGATCCCGTACCCCTTCAAGCATTTCTTTTTCTTTTTAAATTAAGTTATTCGAATTCATATCAGCAAATAAAACTTTTTATTAATGTTATGTGTATAATCCAATAATTCATTCAAGTTAAAATCTTAAAATCTCACAAAAAACAAAAATCCTCAACAGGCTGCTATCATGTCTGATCATTGTTCAACCGGTCGAATCGACGATCCTACCACCACGAATGCTCCAGGACCTCAAACGTCGTACGAACGCCTCGATGGAACGCTACCACGAGCAAGAGCAACTCATCATGGAATCCAAGACACGTCTAACCCGCGATTCACCGGCTTGGTACTTAGCAGCTTCGCACGAAATGACTCCGGGTGCTAAGAACCTCACGGAGAAGGCATTGAGAAGAGAAACTATGGCGGTTATGCTCGTCGAGGCTTTGCACATGTCGCCTAAGGACGCGCACGCGCTCTTGCCGTCCGTTGGAACGAGCTTGGTATGATGTTATACGAGATTTTGAAGGGTTGAAAGTTTATCGTACGTGTATGTACTTTTTATAACAATGTTAAACCCAATTCGTAACAGGTAAGCATTTGCTCTGGAGATTATCTTCGGATAATCGGAGACTGTAAGAAAACCGAGCTCCGATATCGAACCCACAGCGGACGGTGCAACAATCCGTTGTATCCGGCGAGAGGAGCGGCTTTGGAAGCTTATTCGCGTTTGATGCCCGCGGATTACGCTGATGGTGTGTCATTACCCACGCCAGGTTTGCCTAGTCCCAGGACCGTTAGCACGGCTATGCATTCCGGTGGACCAGATCTGAAGTAAGTTGGATCTATTTTATTTTATATTCTACAAGATCTAACTAGTTTTCTTATACATCGAGAACATTCTTACTAAATACTATTAATGTTACGAATGAATCAAGCAATATTTGATTTCAATAACGGCGAAAATTTATATTATCGAGATATCAGTTGAATAAAGTTTTATCATAAAAATAAATTGACTAAGAAAAACATTCTGAATTTATATCGTACGGTATATAAAAATTTACATAAAATAATGATTTATTTACATTTAATATATTCGATAATGACCCGTGTCAAAAAGATTCTATGTATCCCATATACATAAAATATATGCGATCCATGTGTCTCGATGCAAATAAGAAATGTGATTATTTCACACATTTATATATATTGTATAGTGGTTAAATGTAAGATAAATGTGCGATACATATATGTACATATAGCTTGTTACAATAATGTATCTACTGCATAAATATTGCATTAATAATGGATCAATATTACATCAATGTTGTAAAAGTATCACACCAATATTGTATAAACTGTTTTAACATCGATTTTGTAAAAATATTGTATCAATTCTATTGAAACGTTATATCAATATTATATCATCAATATTGTTACAATTTTATATAAATATTTTACCAATATTGTACTAACATTGTATCTCGTTATAATACTGTATCGACTGTATCGATGTTGCATCAATATTGAAATTATATTGTAACAATGTTGTAGCATCATTAATGCAATATTGCATTAATATTTTATTAATTATTCAAACAGCAACTTTTTAACTATATCGTATGAATATTATTGCAATATTGTATCAATATTGTTACAATTTTATATCAATACTGCATCAATATTGTAACAATATTGATACAATATTGTTGCAATATTGCATCCATACTACATCAATATTGATACATTATTGATACAATATTATTGTAATATTGTGTCAATATTATTAAAATATTATATTAATATTGTATCGATACCGTATCTCGCTATAATAGTGTACCTATTGTATCATTATTGTAACAGTATTATATCACTATTGTTACAACTTTTTATGAATACTGTCTTGTTACAATACTGTATCAATATAATAACATTATTGATTAATATTATTAAAATATTTTAATTTAATGAAACACGTATCGTACATGTATTTTACACGTAGCCACTATAAAATATTTATAAAGGTAATGTGTGGGATAGTTACATTTCACATACGTATCGAGATACAAGCATTGCATACGTTTCATGTATATATGGGATATGTACAATCATTTTTACACGAGAACCCATGTATTATTGAAAGTAAGCGTGCATTTATTTACCACTAACATATATTATAAGTAATTTAGAAAAGTATTGATATTTACGTGAATTCATTGAGTGAACCTTATTTCACAACATTAATACTGCTTTAAAAGAAGCACGAGATAATTTACTTTTTTAATGGTGTTTTTTTAGCATCACAATATTTAATTTATTTTTTCTGTTTTATATATGTGCAAAATAATATTTAGAAAGGCCTAATTAATTACGTGAATTCAAGTAACTATGTTATACATAATTCAAATATTATTTGAATTATTTTATTTTTACCTGTAATTGAAATTGTCCATACTTTAAATATTCTTGAAGATTTTTATTACTAAGATGTAATGAAACTTAAAGAAAATAAAAAAAAATTACGAGTTACTTTTATTATTTATTTTTTTCCTTCAAAAATTAAACAAATCCTTTTAACGGTTGCTTATTGAATTAAAAAACATAGATCACTGATATCCAACCGATCGATTCGAGTAAAAAATAAAAATAAAAATTCGCACACACATAGAAGGGGATTGTTTCTCTACCATTGCACAATCGAACTCTAAACCATTTACCAACTTGTAAACCAATCCCTATACCGATTCTTCCATACAAACTGATCCGTAAAGTCCCAAACAAAGTAAACTTATCTGACTTAAGTAAACTTATCTGATTATCATCTGACTACCAAAACAGGCATCCGCACTTGATGGCGTTAACCGCATTGTTCGGCGAATTCGTCGCCCACGATTTAGCTCACACACCGCGCATGGGTTTACCTAACGGTGACAGATTGAAATGCTGCGACGTGCCATACGAAAAATTTCATCCCGAGTGCTTTCCCATTCGCGCGGAGGACGAGGCTGGCGGGTGCATGGAGTACGCGAGATCGGCACCGCATCCTGGTAATGCTCATCAGGTAAGCTATGGAGTTTAAAGTTGATGAATTTTTAGTTTAATTGGCGATAAAGATTTTTAATTTTAGTTTGAATATATTGCGTAAAGTAAAGTAATACGGTTTTAGCCGTAAAATTTATTGGCCGTGTAAAATCGTTATGGAGATAACGCGATCGCGTATGAAAATTTAATACTCTAATTATCTATATATAGCGTTAAATATTTCTTTAACCAAAAATTTACATAAAAGTTTTTCCGTTAAAATTTATTCACCATAAGATACGTTAACCGCATCCAACGCGCGATTTTATTGCTTTTTATCTTTATACACCGAATAGAATTCGAAAACAAAATTTCAAAACTTCGCTAAGCCGTTGAGGTAAAGGTGTATAGAGAAGAAAAAGAAAAAAAAGGATGAATCTCTCGGTTATGCAGATGTAACGAGCTCCAACGGTGAATGGAATCGAGAGATTTCCGGTTGCATTAAATACCAGTGTTTCTTTCTACTTATCTCCCCTTGATTATCGCACCAAGATGCAAATGCGCGAATGTACATATCTGTTTGAGTAGTGAATATGTGTGTGTGTGTGTGTGTGTGTGTGTGTGTGTGTGTGTGTGTGTGTGTGTGTGTGTGTGTGTGTGTGTGTGTTTATGTGTATACGATGGGAGTTACATGATTTTTGTAATGGCAATCGGTAAACGGGAAGTACTTGAATTTTTTTTTTTTTCTTTGCTTACTTTATCGCACGACTTGAAAAATTTTAATGTTTTCTATTTAGGTTTCTTAAGTAGTTTGAAAAATAATTTTTTTAACCTTCTGTGGATGGATCTTTCTAATGGCAGTATAATTTTTTAAAAAAATTATTTATTTTCTTATTTTTCAAAAGGAAGTTTTTTTTTTCAGTATTAAGCTTGATTATTTTTGTTTTTAAACTAATCGTATAAAGTTGTATACAGTCGAGAATTATTACGTTTCCATCATAATTACGAATAAGCTCATATGAGAGTAAAATTATCGCGCGATTTTGATGCATCATTTCTTCTCGAAAACATTAATATCACCGAGCACGATTAAGCATTATTATACAATTTTTTTAAACATCAAATTAAACAAATAAATTGCTTTCGGGTATAGAAAAATTAAAAAAAAAATGAAATCCTTGGGCACCTTGAAAAATAATGAAGCAAATACAAGAAAAAATAGAAATATTGTTGATTTCGTAGAAAAATGAAGAGCTTGTAAAAGAAAAAAAAAGAAACGATTATATTCTCGTATCAAAAATCATCCTTCTTGCAAGCCAAGAAGAAACAACACGTTCAATGTCATCGAAAAAATAAATTATCCCGCACCGAAACAACCCAACAATACTTGAAACAAAAATGAAGCACACGTGCATCACACACATAATCTTGACAAACCATCGGATAAAGCGAGTCATCCAAGCAGCCGCGACGATTTACAAATATGCAACGAAAACCCCGTCGCGACATTGACCCAGTGAAGAGATATCGCCAGTGGAAGAACGAGGAGGCTGTGGTACCGTTACGACTCCCTCTTGTTTGAGTTAATTATGTCGCTGATCCGTTATTATTATGAGCAAAAAAATGCGTGCGATGTAGGTTGAGTGATCTAGAGATATGAGTGAAGTTTTTTTTTCATTTTTTTTTTTTTTTTTTGTTGAAAGGATATAAGAATAAATTGAATTATTTTGCATGGCGAGTAACAGATTGAAGAATAAACTGGATATTAAGTAATCTTTTTTTTTTTTTGTTATTTCTATAAGCGAGTGAAATTTAAATTGTTTTATCGTATAATTCTAAAATAACGGTTAGATCGATAATTTTCGTTTCTTATTGCCACTAAATATACAGTGCAACTTTTTAATGCATTTAGGTTAAGCAATAAGACGTAAAAGAAAAAAGGAAAATGAATCGTTGACTAAAAGAAACAAAATTTCGACATTTTCTTTGACAACTCTAACAATTTAATTTTCAAAATTAACAATTATGTAATCAAAATTTACATTTAGTTTATTAAACACTTATTTAATTAGCGTATTAATATATCCTGCTGAGTTAATTAATGAATCTTAATCGATTAATAGCAACATAAAACGCTAATCCAACTTTTAACTATTAACAATCGATAAAATCGTCATTGCATTAAAGAAAAATCTCTCGTATTTATTTATGATTCGAATAATCACCTTTTTAAATCCTCGCAAATCCCGACAATTATCGCTCGCGAGGTGTACACTTACGATTGTACCCGCGCGACTTATCAAGCGTGTAATACACGCGTTATTATTGTTAAACATTCTATTGTATATACTTCCGACATTGAAACGTAATTAATTAACGACGAGCGAGCCTTTCTTTTCTTACATTATTTTATTTCGTCATCGCGGAAATAGTTAAAAATTATCCACGCATGAACGAGATTTCATTTATTCTTACAAATAAAAAAAAAATAATAATATCATCCATCAAATAAAAACAATAAAAACTTCAGGGCTGCAAACTCGGGACGCGTCAGCAGATCAACCAGGCTACGTCGTATCTCGATTTATCGCCGTTGTACGGAAGCTCCGAGGAAACGTCCCGGATATTGAGGTCCGGTAAAGGTGGTCGTTTGAATACGCAGAGGAATAATTTACCGATGCCTTCTCGTGATTCGCGTAGCTGTAGATCCGAGAGCTCAAGTTTTCCTTGTTTCTTCAGTGGCGATTCTCGTATTAACGAACATCCTGGACTTGCCCTTATGCACCTGCTGTTTCTCAGGTTAGTCGTTGGTATTTTTTTAGTTTCGTTGATAAAAAAAAATTTACGTTTAGGATAGGCGATAAAAAGTAAAAAATATGGATAAATTTATACATTTAAAATAAAAATATTTTCAGGGAACATAATCGCTTAGCGGAGAATCTCCAGCACATCAATCCGCATTGGGACGATGAGAGAATTTATCAAGAAGCGCGTCGTATCAACATCGCGGAGATGCAGCACGTGACCTACGGTGAATTCCTACCAGTCGTCCTCGGGGAAGCTGCCCTCGACGAGTGAGCGATTTCTCTTTAACCTCTTCCTCCTTGATTCTTCGTACCTTTAATCGATCCTATACACACACACACACACACACACACACACACACACACACACACACACACGCACACACACACACACACACACACACACACACACACACACACACACACACACACACACACACACACACACACACACATATATATATATATATATATATATATATATATATCTCTCTCTCTCTCTAGCTACGAGCTACGACTAAACCATCGGGGCTACTTCCAAGGCTACGACTCCCGAGTGGACGCGACGATGGACAACGGGGCTGCCTCGGCGGGACTCTTCTTCGTCGCGGCGCTGACACCGAAGACCCTTGACCTCGTCGATACCCAATCCGAGCACAAGTCCGGTGAACGATCACTGCTCTCGGCCTTTTACGCGCCGCAGGAACTTTACGAGGCCGGAGCTATCGATCGACTCATCGCTGGTGCTACCGGTGAGACTATTTGTTTTTTCTCGTTTTGATCAATTTGTGAGTTTTCAATTTAAATGATAAAGATTTTATTTTATCGGTCGGTATTAAAGTGAAATGAAATTCAAAGTTGCGAAATATTCAATTATATAGTTAATAGATTCGCATAAATCAGCGAATTAAGGATACAATTTTTTAATCGCTGTCAATTCATACTTAATCAATGAGAAAAATAAGAAGCCGACGTTAACGGATGGGTAAAATTTCAATTAGAGATTTGTATATTTTTTTTTAACGCACGGCATAAATTTAAAACTCATCAACGTGAATAATTATCACAATTTACCGTTTAATGGGAATTGATGAACAAAATATTTTATTTTCTTCATGGGAAAGGTATGTACGTGCGTTTTTTAAATTTACATAAAAACTTTACGTTGGTCAAGGCTATCTATTTTAAATATTTATTGCTCCATCATAATTTCGACATTCACTTTTTTTCATCTAGTTTTAGTTGAATAACTTCTTCTGTTAACGCACGAACGTTGTCGAGATTCAAATAAATGTTTAGAAAAAAAAAAAAAGTAAAACCGCAATGGTTAAGATTCTCTTTGTTAACTTTTCTGCGTCAAAAAAGAAAATGCGTCTTACTCAATTTATATTCTTTACTTATGCATTTTAGTAACACCTTTGAGAATGAATAAAAAAGCTTTAATAAAAGAATTCGTTAATAAATATGATTCATTGAACTTTTTTTGAACATATCATGTACGACGATGATAATAATTCACACCTCTATTTCTCTTTTAGATAAAATTAGACAATTACATAATATACACTAAAAATTCTTGCTGACCAAAATTCAAATATTTTATTTCCTAAAAAAGCCGGTCACTCACGCAAGCCGTTGCCACCTAGTTTGAACGAAGTCCTGGTCGACCGATACTTTCACGATGGAAAAACTCGCGACTCGCCGGTCGACTACGCGGCGCAGATAATCCAGCAAGGTCGGGATCACGGATTACCGAGTTACGTGCACTGGAGAGGATTGTGCAGTTTGTCCGAGGTGCACAGTTTCAAGGATCTCGAGGACACGATCGCCAAGGATGTCATCGAGCGTCTGCAAGGTGTTTATAGGTGTGTTGTTAATTTTGTAAATAAAGGCGGAGATTGTCGTTGGTGTATAATATTATGCATCGATTGTCGATTGAAACGAATAAAATATATTGTTCGTTACAGAAAGGTTGACGAAATCGATCTCGTCACGGGAGCACTTTCGGAAGCTCCGGTTGCCGGTTCAGTTTTGGGTCCTACATTTATTTGCCTTCTGGGAAGGACGTTTAGAAATTTACGAATAGGTAATCTTTGACTATTTTAAAAATTTGAATTATTTATCCTACATCTCACTTTAATACTTGATTTTCATACACTTTTGAAAGATATATTTAAATAGAAATCTTCCGTAAAATAAAAATCAATTATTAAAAAAAAAATTAAAAAAAAAACAAATCTCTTCTTTAAAACAGGCGATAGATATTGGTACGAGAACGGAAAAACCACGGGCTCGTTAAATTTGGAGCAGTTACAAGAGATACGTAAAACAACGATGGCACGGATATTGTGCGACAACGGGGACAGACTAAAACGCGTTCAACCGCGTGCTTTTCTACTTAAGGACAGGTTTCTGTGAGTTAATTATTGAGTTATTCTTCCTACATGTTATTAAAATTTCCAATCCAATCGAATATTACATTGTATCTTAATTTTCACTTGCCTTCCATCGATATTGTTTCAGAAACAATATGGAAAATTGCTCGCTCTACAAGATCAACGACATGAATTTACTGTTCTGGAAGGAAAAACCACCGACTTCTTAGCTTCTTTCTTTCTCTTTTCAACTCTGTTTACATACATCGATCGTTGCTACCGAACGTCGCTTCATTCCTTTCTCGCTCTCTCTCTCTCTCTCGTTCTCCCTATCTCTTTATTTTTTTCTTCGTCGTGTTCCAGTCTCGGAGCGAACAATCGTGTGCGCCAATTTTTCTTTTTCTCCTTCTCTCGTGAGTTTATCGATCGAGAACGAGAGATAGCAAACGGCAGTAATTAGATGGTAAACGGCTTATGTTTTTTCTTTTTCGTTCTGTAAACGCATTTCCTGTGAATTAGTAGCGGAATGTAGCCTACTTTTACCCGAGTAAATTTTTTGTCGGATGTAGGGGAGATACTTCGGTGCTCGGCGACGATTCCACATAGATAATAAAATGAGTTTTCTTATTTGATTTAATCGCATCGTTCTTCGTAGTATAGTGTGGAAAATAAAAATGTTCTACCGGTACATATTATATATTGTATACACATATAGTCATTTTTTTAAACGATAAACGTAAAACTTAAACGGTTCACGTAACCGATATTTAATAGTTTTCGTGTATACTAAATGAAAAACGTTACTAATTTTTAGTCTCTCAGATTGTTTTCAGATCCTTGTAGATTATCAGTATTGTATAAAATATGCATATGTGAGTGTATAAGTTGACAAAAACATTGTACTGTATTTTTCTTTGCAATTTAAGTGCAACGTTAAAAGAATATTTAAAATATCTCGTAAAGTTTGACTACCTTTCATAAATTAATTACTTTTGACTGGCAACGGAATAATTAAAAACGAAATAAAATGTTAGCACAGGGTTATTATACAATTAGCAATCTTAATATTACTTATTAATTAAGTACGTATACATCGCGAATGATTGTTGAATTTTCTGTAAATAAACTTAATAAATTGTTTGTTTTTAAACGATATCATGAAAATTTATCAATCCACAAACCTTACATACTTTCTATTCTTATCCAAATCGTAAAACTCCTCTCCAATTCTTAAAAACTAAATTCTCACCAACTGCTCTACATTCCCTAAGTAGTAATACACCAGTTATAACAAGACTAAACAAATGACGTTATCACATGGATTGTTTCGTGCGATTCTAAAAACTGATAAGATAAGAGATGACTTAATTAAGATAAGATGAACAATAATAAAAATTTTTAAACTACCTTCACAAGACCATTCTAAATTTTAAGCTACCTTGTACATGCACCGGTTACGACAACGTCGCGACAATGTCTCACACACGTCACGCATACGACACGACAGCGTCACGCATATCGTCGATTATCTGTTTCTACGCCTTTTTCGTCCCGTGACCATGAACAATCTTCACATCGAGTATATCGCTTATATTCATATTTGTGAACTTTTTTTAGACTATCATTAAATATTATTGTTGTAATTTTGGCATTTTGTTTATTCACATTATCTTATTATTGCATAACATAACGTATAGAATATATATTTTACATGAAATAAATTTTATACTACGCTTAATCGTCAAATTAATTCTCAATGCTTTAACAGAATACGTATGTTTGTCGATCGATTATAATCAACGGTGATTAACACTTTTAAAAACTTAAGGCAACAAAAACAATCAACGCATTGTCAATGAACAGAAGTGCAATCGTTAAACAAATGTAAGAAACCTAACTGGAAACTAAAATTCTATGGAAGAGATAGGATAACGAAAAAGAATCGGTTAGTTAGGTTGACATTCCTACAAACTAGTCATCGCATAGCTGTACTTTGTATCAACAAAGACACACACACACACACACACACACACACACACACACACACACACACACACACGCGCACACACACACACACGCACACACACGCACGCACACACACACAAACGCGCGCGCGCGCGTATGCACGAGCACCTATATATAGGGTGTATATCTTTAGCTCATTCGCGTTCACGCAGGTGTCTGCATGATGTGTGCGTAACGTGTTTGCGTGCGTATGTGTGTGACATCGTTGTGACTTTGTCGTGACGTTGTTGTGACGCGTATATGACGTTTTTGCAACATTTTCGGAACGTTTTCATGACGTGTGCGTGACATTTTCATGGGATTGTCGTAATGTCGTCGTAACATGCGTGTAACGTTTTTGTGACGCGTGTGTGATGTTATCGTGACGTGCGTGTGACGTGTTTGTAACGTGCGTGTGTGCGCGCGCGCTTGTGTGTGTGTGTGTGTGTGTGTGTGTGACGTTGTCGTAACGTATGCGTAACGTTTTGGTGACGTGTGCGTCTATAAATTATTTTCTATTCACCATGTACAAAAATTATGTACAATAAAAATATTATCTATCCCTTACTCTCTTGCAATGTATACGCATTCTCTTATGTGTGCCTGTATAATTATTCAATTTGTAACAAATATTTATAAATAAATAATTTATAAAAATTTATTTAAAAATTCATAAATAATATTATTTATCAATAATAATTAATTTTAAAAAAAAATTACTGACCTTCAAGACCGTTTAAATTTTTCAAATAGCCTTTCAATAGGTCGTTTAAAATTGTTATTATTTTTTTTTATTAAATGGCCTTGAAGGTCTTTGACCTTTTCATTTAGAATGGCCTTGTGAAGGTCGTTTAAAAATTTTTATTATTGTTTATCTTATTTTAATTAGTTATTAATTGATTTCTTATTGTTTGTTTATAGAAACAAAATAGCTTAATTACCTGTTAATTACTTCTTTATTGTTTGTATATGTAAAAAAATCGCTTGTTTATATAAATATTACTTTTCTCGGCATGTCACCGCCGCGTACTACCCATCCCCTTTCCCTTCCTCCCTGGCTAAGTCATCTCGTATTTTATGAGTTCCTAAAATTACACGAAGTGGTCCAGGCGATTACGTCATTTGTTTAGTCTCGCTATAACCAGTGTATCACTACTTCCCTACATAAAAGTCAAGTATGATAAACTTATTCTTACTTATTACTTTATCGTTCGCCTAATCGAAAAATTCTCCAGCGCTTCGCAACAGTTTTGTCAAAAGCGTGAGCGCGCGTACCAATAATGGACACGAGCCATCCGCGGAGGTCGTAATCGCGACGCGCTGTCTTTATGAAAGTCGGCGCGTCAATTTTTTAATCGCTTGGTGACTCGTGCAATAAGTACGGCATACACGCGTTGATGATTGCGAGAACCTACGTGTTTGTCTAACAATACGAATAACACACAATGCGTATGTGTGTGTGAGTTTTTCAAGGATGCGACGCTTTTTTCAATTGAAAAGAGAGCGCAACGTGATTCGGGTTTTTTTTTTTTTTTTTTTTTTTTTTTTAAGGCATAGAGCAATCTTATGGAATTGTTCATTATTAAGTTTCGAAAGTACATTTTTTTCTGCAATTTTATTGAAATTCGAGATCGTTAAATATACTCTTATACGTAATTACCATTAGAATAAAGATATAAATAAAGAATTCAATGAATAATATTTATAATTAAAATAAATCGCTTATTATATAAAAAATTATTAAATTTTATAAAAATGTAATAAATAATAATCTATTAAAATATTAATTTATTAAAATATTAGATCGAGAAAATTAATTCATTTTTTTTTAATTTTAAGTAGAAACAACATAAAGCTATTTTAGCACAGACACATTTTAGCGCTGTATTCTGTAAAATTTTATGATATAAAGATTTTTATGATTCCGAGAATATTAATAAAAGTAAATTAGTACTTACTTTGTTACCCGAACTATTTCAAGACATCTTTCTTTGTTCAAGTTATGTCGAAAATGCGTAATAAAATAAAATGCAAAATATTAAGTTTTTAATTTGTATGGAAAAACATAACATAGAATCAAGTTTTTTTTTTCAAATCTCAAATTTTTTATAACATTCACAATATTGTAGTGAAAAATCTGAAATGCTTTCGAAGAAATAATAGACTTTAAAAGTAGGTTGCAGTACTTGATCTTTGAAATTTTTTGTTAAAAATAAAAAAGCAGCAATAAAACTTGGTCAATCTGCAACCAATAATTTTTTTTTTGTGTCCCCTTTCGCTCCATTCATCTTCTTGTAAACAATCGAGCTCGTTAAATAAAAAAGAAAAATGTAAGAAAGAAAAGAGCAACCAACGTAAAACTTAATGTTGAAATAGTGATGTAAAAAAATAAAAGGATAACATTATTCATTATTAACAAACTCATATTTATTAAAATACTAAAAAAGCTCCAAGTAAATAAAGAAAAAAGGTTTCTACGGTATACAAATGATAAATTAATAAAATTCTCAATAAAATAAAAATTCGTGTATATATGCGTGATAATAAAACAATACAAAAAACGTGTATTCGTACAAATTTCGTTATACAAATCTACGCGTTTAGCAATAATAAAAAAATTAACATCGTATAAAGAGTTAGCAGAAGAAAAAAGGATGGGAAAACGATTGTGAAAAGGAAAGAAATAAACCGAGGTAGGAAAACTTACGCTGAAAAAGAAAAAATAATCGGTATAAAAGATACATGTGAGAAAAATATCATCGATTCGAAATTACAAAGTTTGATAATTCTTTTGTTTTTTTTTTCTTCTTTTTCAGCGTCAATCGTTATCAAGGTACAATTATTAAATTTACACAAAGAAAAAAAAATATATAAGTAAATCATATCACACACTCGGTCATATCCATGAAAGAATCGATCTATTTAATAGCATTTTGTTTCAAGAAAAAGGAAAAAAGTGACTCTTATAATTAATAACAAACACGTCTCAAATTACAAAGGAGGTTGTCTTTCTTTTTTCATTTTTTTCTCGGTTTTTTTTTTTTCATCGTCGTCTTGTAATCGATTTAATAACCATTATCGTTCTGATTATCATCATCACCCATTCGACAATACTTTTTTATAAGCGCACTCACTTTATACATATCTCTCTCTCTCTCTCTCTCGCTCTTTCGCTCTTTCTCTCTCTCTCTCTCTCTCTCTCTCTCTCCCTTTTTTCGTCGTCCGGTATATATTAATCGTGCGCGATTTGCGCCTCGTTTTTCCATACTTTTCTTTATCGACACACATAAGCCATTGTTCATTATTTTATTACTTTTTATTTTATTTTATTCTCTTGTTTTTCTGCCTCCCGTTTTTTACCTTTCGCGCATACAAACTCGGTTCATCGGTACTTTTTTTTTTTTTTTTTTCATCAACACTACAAAAAACTCGGAAAATTGCGCGCGTCTCATGTTCGGAAGCTGTTACATTATTTTATTTTGTTTATTTTATTTTTGGATTGTTTGTATAATTTTTTAGCGAGAAAATACAACTACGGCTAAGCGTCTTTTTATGAGCTTGGGGTCTGAAAAATTTTCGTTTGAAAAACGAACAAGCGACCCTTCGGCACGTCGTATGTGTTTGTGTCAGTGTCTCTTTTTTTGTTTTTTTTTTTTTTTTTTTTTTTTATTTTAATTTGTTATTTATACAAAATGCGAAAAAGGAGGTTTTAATCGGCGTTTTACAAGAGAAATATATATATGTATATATATGCGTGAATCTATGTATACGATTCGCCGTGTGTCGTAAAAATACCGATAAACGCGCTCCTTCGCTTTACAAATTCCAGGACTTCTCTTTCTCTATTTTATTTTTCTTTTTTCTATGGCGTTCTTTCATTATTTTATTTTCTTTTTAATTTATCTGCATCTCTTTTCTGTTCCTACCTCGTTTATTTTAGTTGTATTTTTTTTTTTTTTTTGTATTTTGTATTTTATAGTTCGTTTTAAAATGTTCCTTTAATGAGAGAAAGTCACGTTTGTATCTCGAAAAAAGCTCGCTTATTTAGATATCTGTTTTTATTTACTTTTTTTTTTTTTTGAGTCGGGGAGGGAGAGATTTTTGTTTATTATTTTATTTTATTTTTGTTACAATCGAGAGAAACCACGTTTATGTGATTATCGTGATATAGAAGGGAAAAAATACGTACACTGAAAACCAATTACAATGCAATTCTATATATATTTATATAACGACGTGTACAAAGTTGTGATTGCGACCAACACGTTGGACCAACACCTCATCGGCCGAACGTCGAGAAAACGTTCCTATATTTTATCCATGAAAAAATTCGACAAGCCAATTTTGTATAAAATCCGTTCAATAACATTGAATTTTCATCTCTCTTCCTCTCTTCCTCTCTCTCTCTCTCTCTCTCTCTCTCTCTCTCTCTCTTATAAATTTAGCATTTTAATTGGATTTGGGTGTATCTATGTTTTTTTTTTTTTCTTTTTTTTTTTTTTTTTTTTTTTCAAGAGTGTAACAACAGAGTGGCTTTTCCCCGTTTATTTAAAACTCGATCCTTTTTCTTTTTCTCCGAACAAAGGGTAAGAGTGGCAAATTGCCGCTGAGCATCATTCACCTTTATAATTTTTTTTGTTCTTATTCGTTAGATTCATCAGTTCGTTTTATTATAGTTTAACATCGCAACTTAACGTCTGCAAGTAAAAAGGAAGAGGGAGAGACAGTCGAGGGCGCAAGGCGCGACGAAAAAGATATAAGGGACTTGTGATGGAGATGGAAAGAGAGAGAGGAGAGGGGCAAGGGGAACAAATTCGATTATTATTATAATTATGTTTGTTTAATACGGTTAAAAAGGTATAGGAATTAAGGGAAGGGAGGAGGGATAGGGGATGCCGGACATTTTATTTTTTTTTTTTTCATGTCATTCTTTCCGCTAAGGATTATTATACAAAATAATTAGAAAAATGTACAAAAATTCATAAAAATAGTAGTAGTTACATAGTACAAATTACTTTTTGTTACGTAATTATAATAATGTTACTTTTTTTTTATTCTTCCTTGTGGTGCGATATTCTCTTTTTATTTAACTTGCTTCTACGTGTGTGTATATATATCTGTGTGTTTTACGCGTGGGTACAAAGTGTATTGTTGTATATGTTAGCATACTTATGTATGTGTATGTTTCTGAACTTTTCGTTGCGCACGCGCCTGAGCTATTTTATTTTTTATTTTTAAATTTATATTGTAATAATATAGCAAGCAAAATTTTTTGAGCGAACGCTAAAATAACGTCGATTCAGTGTTAGAGCCAAGTTTAAATATGTCGCAACATTAAACCGATGATTTGTATTATTTTTTTTTTTGGAAACGCTTGCTTAATGTAACACCAGACGCTGCCCTTAAATCGTTCGTTCAGTTTTTTTTTTCTGTTCTGCGAGCTAATTAATAACAATGGATTATTACGCGTTTATTGATTAATGTCCGGCTGCGCACCTTTTTTTTTTTTTTTTTTTTTTTTTTTTTTTTTTTTTTTTTTTTTTTTTTTTTTATTGTACGCTCACCCTCATTATATACGCTTGAGTGCGTTTATCCCAGTAATTCATAACGCGGTCGAAGAAAATCTTCATAGATTCAATATCGTTGAAAAAATAAATCGTTAAATTATCGGAAGAGAAAAATATATTATAAAAATCTCTTGCTAATAAAAAATGAGCGAACGTTTACTCGATGAAAATTTCCTCGTCGTACATATGTTTTTGGGATGCTTCAGCGGACGAGCGATATTATTATTATTATTATTTTTCCTAACACTTCCAAAACGGCGTGTTTAATTGTTGTTTTTTTTTTTTTATTTGTTTTATTTTTACACTCACATGTACATACATATACATTACAAATATGCGTACACAGAAAAGTAAGGGGAATTCAGCGCGCAAAAGTCGCGCGCGATTTTTTTTTTTTTCAACGTGTCTTATGTTTTTATTTTACTACTAACATACATCACGTATTTTACGTACGGTATCGTGAAGTCCATTTTTAACGATCAAGAAAAATTATTAAAAAATTAGCACTTTTTCAATGTAATAATATTGTGATACGTTATCTTTTTTTTCTTTACGTCGGTGGATGGTCGACGTCGATTCAAATAACTTGTTATACATGCTGTATAATTTTACTCGGTCGGTAAAACAGATCATTTCTACGTTATTTTTTTTTCTGGCAAGCGAGAGACGGTATGATGTGTTTCTTTTTTTTATTTGCCGGTTTTTCATATCAATGTACGTGTAAGTATTGTAATATTCATAAAAAAGAGGTTCAAACTGTCAAGTTGTTTTTTATTATTATTATTATTATTATTTTTTATTCGCCCAAAATTTGTTCCATTTAGTTTTTTTTTTTTTTTAATGATCGAGCTTTTCCGTTGTTAAGCCATATCCTCTCTCTTGTGTCATTCACATTTATCGTTTACTTTTTATTTTTTTTTCCTTTTAATTATCTAGAAAATTTCAAAAATCGCAAAAAGCACGCCATGATTCATACTTTACACGTTTACAATATATATCATTAAAAATTTAACAACAGATGAAAGAAAAATTAATTTTAATCGTTATGCGATTTAGACAAAAAAGCGCGCACGAGATAACACACGAATTTGCAATTGATGTTTTTTACTTTTATTTATTTTTATTTATTTTTATTTATTTTTATTTATTTTTATTTTTTACTTCTTCTTATACATACATATGTTATATAAAAGAGAAAGTGAAACGAGAAAAAAAATTTATAGAATAATTCTTCGCTAATATAGTTGGGGATTAGAAGTGCTTGTGTACACGAATTTTTTGCTAATGGATCATTTTTGTTTTTTATCCCTCTCGGATTATTCACTGCATTCGCATTTTTTATTCTTTTTAATTCTTGTTTTTTGGAAAAAATTTTTCCTTTTTGCATTGATAAGCAACAAAGAAAAAGGGACATACATTCTATTTTGTCTGCAACAAATAAGAGACTCAATTATCAAACACATTTTTTTTTTTTTTTTTTTTTTTTTTTTTTTTTTTTTTTTTGAGAAAAAGAATAAAAAAGATTGATTGGAATTGGAATTTATCGTTTTTTTCATAATTTTAATAACATTATTCGACAATTGAGTTACTCATGTTGATATATTTCACGAATTTCCGTAGATCGGAGAAAATTGATAAGACATTAATCGAGAAAAGCAAGAATCTCACAATATTATATTGAAGCAATATTAATGAAAATGTTTGTGATTCTTTTCGATCGCGTTGTATAAAAAAATGGCGAAATAAAAGATCGGAAGGAATCTCATGCATTTTTCGTTTTACTCTGTTTTTTAACACATTCGTTAAGATTGCGTTTGTTCGAAAGTCAATCGTTGAACTCTGTTTATTTGTTTTTTCTTTTTTTTTTATTTTTATTTTTATTTATTTTTATTTATTTGAAAATAGCTTCTGATTTTCTAAATTGACTAAATGGTTTATTTTTTTTTAATGTATTATCGACTACTTTAAAGATACAAAATTTGATATTGCGTTTTTGTTAAATTGTATGTTTTGGTAATTTATTAAATTTTTTACTTTTATATAATTTGAAAATTGAGTTTGTGAACACCATCAATATTTATTATTAATTTTCTTTTTTTTAATTATTATTATTATTATTATTATTATTATTATTATTATTATTATTATTATTATTATTATTATTATTATTATTATTATTATTATTATTATTATTATTATTATTATTATTATTATTATTATTATTATTATAATATACAAAGAAAAAAGTATAACTTCATCATGAATAGAAAAATTATGAAATATTGTAGAAAATGTTATATATTTAAGCCTATATTAAATTTTCACAAGGAAAGAATTAAATACATTTTGTGTGAAATTATTCATCTACTGATTATAATGTTAATTAAAAAATGAAGCATTCGCATAAAATAACTCGATAATTTATATCTTGTGTAAAATTATTTTTTATGCTGAATAATTCTATTCGGTGGAAAAAAATGTTATCGAGTTACTTATTTTACTCTTTTTTTTTTTTTTTTTTTATTTTTTTTATTTTTTATTTATTTTTTTTTTTTTTAAATAGTTATTTAACAATATAAAAAGTGATTACATTTTCTAAATATGTTACAAAAATTTGCAATAATAGAATAAAAAAATTCATTTCGATAAAAGGTACGATTTACTTTTAATATGTTTTTGTTAGATTGCAGCTACTGTTTACTAAAAAAATATTCAAAACTTGGTATAGAAGATTTTTCAAATTTTTATTTAATGCATTATATTTATATATTTATAGTTTGCGTTCGATAACTATTATAAAAGTCGTGAATAATAAGAAAAATTACAAATCGTTTAAATGATCAAGTATGTTAAGCATTACCTGTGTATAACGATATATCTTTATACATACAAATATGTATATAATTATACATTTTCATATATTGTTATGTAGTTGCCGCAATATTTACTACAAATAAAACGCACATAACATCGTACGTTGTATTTTATTTTTAAGCAGAATATACTAAATATTTTACTATTAAAAAACTTTTTTCTCCCTTGTTTTGTTATCTTTGTTTTTTTTTTTAAAAATAGTACAATTTTACTATAATATGCGTTAACATAAATTGACTTTCGAATAAATACTTTATATTATCGAATGCGACAAATGTGAGCGAGTTCGTCACAGCCAAGGATCTCGCTTATTCTCTTTTTTTCAAAATATATACTTTGTTTTTTTTTTTATGCATTGGAAAAAAAAAAAAAAAAACGATTTTTCGAAACAAACGAAAAAGAAAAATTTATCATTTCTCCGTTTCTGCGCGAACTCGTGATATATGTATAACGAGGCGAAGTGCCGTTGCGAATACTTCAATTATAATAAATTAATGCCACGTGTCAACCACCGACATTCGTATATCCCGTATTGAAAAAAAAACTTCATTTCTTTAAGTTTTTCAGTTTTCGTTTCCTCTATATTCATTTGGTAACTTGGGTGCTAATTTTAACAACAATTACGTAACTTTAAAGCGTTACATATATATCACTATATATACATAATATTTATACCATTTACACGGCTATAAGATGCTATATATTTATCATTTTTTTATTTATTTATTTATTTTTTTTTTTTATTAATAATGGTTTATTTTTTCTTTTTTACTTTTTTCCTAAGAAATTAAATAGACGGTGCCTATGCTTTGCGTTAATTTTTATCGTCGTCGTACCCATCGCCCCCTATAGCTTATTTCGTACCATTTACATGCGATACTTTTGCGTAAATATCGCACAGGTAGAAATAATTATAACCTTTATCTAATAAGATGTTGTTTCTTTTTTTTTTTTTTTTTTTTAAAAAAATATTTGTTAAAATGTTTGAAATCTCGATTATTTGGTAAAAAATATTTTACAAAAAAAGATTACGTTGGATCGATATATTAATATGCGTGATTTCTGGTATAAAATTATTATTTCTTTTTTACAATTTCGAATCAACAAGTTTAAATAATATGACAGTTATATAAGGAAAAATTACAAAATAATTTTCTTTTGTGATTATCTTGTAAAAAACACAAATTTTACTTTCCAACTGCACGTTAACAGACTTATTTTTCATCTTTTTTTTTGTGTCTTTTTATTATTTTTTTTTTTTTTTTCGTTTTCATCTATATGCGGCCATTATTTTTTGTTTTTATTTTTCATCCTACACGCGCATTCTGTAACTTTTTATCTATTACAATTAATAACAATATTATGCGAGCAAGAAAATAAATTATATATATATATATATATATTTAATTAAGCTACAGTGTAAGGTTTCCCTGCGTCATCGAATTGAAATAAATAAAGAAAAAAATGTGTATCGACGGACGCTCGTAACCTTATATATCGTTTAGTCTCGTACTTTTTTACGCTATTTCACATATATAGAAAAAATTATCGAAGATTTTGGGATTTCGATGCGGTGGCTTTATTTTTTCCTTCGCTCTTTTTCTCTCTCGCTCTGTACTTTTCTTTTCTTCTTATAATCGAAATATTCGATAAACGGCGTATTTTCGGATCATGCATACATTTATAGCTTTAATATTTTCTCTACAGAGTTACCTTAGATGGAGATCTTGTCGAAGAAAAAGATGCAATTATTTCCTTTTATGAAAATTCTTTATCATTTTCCGGCAAACTTTTTAAATCGAATGATATATATTGTCTATATATTATTGTATATATCATGCTCGTAATATTTCTTGGAATAATTTGCACTTTTTGATTCGAAGATCTTCCTGATGTTTTCTCTCTCTCTCTCTCTCTCTCTCTCTCTCATTTGCATTCGCTAATTTTTGATGCGGTCTTGTAATTATTGGATCAGTCAATCACAGTAAATCGCTTTTATCGTTTATCTCTTTATTTTTGGGCCATATATATTAATTAAGCTTTCCAAATTGGATTTCCAACAATGCAGTTTGGCTGTTATACATCTCATTGTAATACACTTACAAATATACATATATATGATTATAAGAAAATATAAAAACATATACGCAGTGAATCATTACACATTATAAAAATGAAGTGATATTTATACTTATATCTCTAAGTAGCTGCAAAAGTATCAAAGTACAAAATCAAATTTATACATAATGTATACATATGTAAAAAAAGAGAAAAAGTATTTTTCATCGCCAAGTTGGAAACCCAATTTTTCAATCGCAATAAACCATCGTTTATGCACGAGAGGAAAGATCCTTTTTTCTCTACTGTTTATATATTGAATCTTTCGATCAAGAGAATACGCAAAAAGTGTTTTTTTTTTTTTTTTTTTTTTTTTTTTTTTTTTTTTTTTTTTTTTTTTTTTTTTTTTTTTGTACAAATATATACTTAAGTTATACGGCTATACAAATAACAAAAAGAACGAACGACATCGAATTTTTTTTCGTATATATATATATATATATACAATAATTTTTCTATATGAAAAAACGTGAAAAATTACGCAGCGCTTCGTTTTTTTTTTTTATGTTCATTATTTATTTTTATTTTTATTCATTATAATTTTTTTTTTTTTTTTTTTTTTTCATCGACAATAAAAAGTTTCATATTTATGTATATGTATATATGCAAAAAGTTTCTCGCTAACAATAAGTCGTACAAAAATTCAAGAATTCAAAAAATCCTTACGTAACTAACGATCGACAATCCTGAAAAAGGACTATTTATTTCATACTTTTTATTATTTTTTTTTTTTTTTTTTTTTTTTTATATAAAATCCGCTAGATAATGCTTTTCTTCGTCGCGCCACCTTTTTGAGTCTTCGTCAATGTTCTCACGGCCTCTTGTTTATTTATGTTCTGTTTTATTTATTATTATTTGAATTTTTTTTTTTGTTTAACTGTATGTATCTTTTTTTTTAATTTAATTTCACGCTAGAGTAGAATCATCGAAAAAACGCTAATTTTCATTATTATTATAATTATTATTACTTATTATTATTATTATTATTATTATTATTATTATTATTATTATTATTATTATTTTTTTTTTTTAATTAGAAGTCATCTGTTGCCTTCCACAAAGCGGAGCAAAGTATCGAAGTATAAGTTTTACACCGATTAAAATGTTATAATAATCCTACACATTCCTTTATTTTTTATTTCTACTGTTTAATATAACATCAGCATTGTTTTATTTTTTTTTTTCTTCGTATGTTTGCATGTTCATTGCCTGTATGAATATTTAAGATTAAAAAACACGTTCTACATTTAAAAAGTCGTGTGATAAAATTTTCTCCGCTCACAGGAATGATTTTTAAAAAACGTCGAGGGGTGATATTTAAGTTTATATTTTTGGTTTTGATGTTTTCTTTTTTCATTTTCATACGAGTTTTTATTTTTTTGAATCGCGAAAACGTGTGCTTTTTTTTCTTTATTCGGGTTATATGTGTTTAAAGTGTTTTCCTTCAATTTACTTCATCTTTTCTCTCTCTCTCTCTCTCTCTCTCTCTCTCTCTCTCTCTCTCTCTCTCTCTCTCTCTCTCTCTCTCTCTCTCTCTCTCTCTCTCTCTCTCTCTCCTCTCTCTCTCTCTCTCTCTCTCTCTCTTTCTTTCTCTCCTTATTATTTTTCGTCTAATCTTATATATAATTTTTTTATTTTTTGACTGTCGAGATTTTTTTTTTTACTTTTTACTAATCGACAAGGGTTTTTTCTTTATTACTTTTTTCGTATCTTTTTTCTTTAACAACGAATTTCTCTAATGTACAAAGAGTTTGTATCAAATGTGCCGCGTCAACGCGGTAACAATCGAAAGAAGAAGCTCTTATGTTTATTTTTATTAATTTTTTTTTTTTTTTTTTCTTTTTTTAATTACTCAATTCATTTTTTTAATTTTTTTAGATTTTACATGCTACAACGTATGATTTTTCATTTTTCACTTGACATTTTAATATAGAAAATTTATATATTTTACAATTATTTTTGCCGATTATTTTATCAATTTAATATTTTAGATATCAATTAAAATCAGATGAAATTAAAATTTAAAATGGAATTGATACCTTTATCCTACAGTTATTATTATTTGAAACTATTAAAAATAAAAAATTATTTAGAAAAAAATTGAATTAAATAATCATCAAAATTGAATTAAATAATCATTTAATTATAATTATCTTAAGAGACAAAATTAATTAAAATAAGATATAATTAAAAAAAAAGTCTATTAAAAAACGATAAATTTTTTTTTATTTTATGTTTCTTTACAGTAATTTGATCATCTCGCTTACAAAATTATTGCATTTTCGTTATTAAAAATTTTCGAACGATCAAAAAACACGCATGTAAAATCATACCTTGTCGCCTGTTAAAATTTCCTACTAAAATTTTTTCGCGTTTATCTCGTAAAGTCTCATGCGAACACTTTTTTTTTTGTCTATCAATAATACTGCGTCGTACGCTTTTATTTTATTATTATTAATTAATTAATTAATTAATTTTTTTTATTTTTTTTCTTTAAATTCTTATTTTTTTTTTGTCTTTTATTATTTATTTAATTAGGTACTCTTGGCTAAAAAAAATGCTAGGAATAATTTTTTAGCCACCTATATTCAAAGGATTTGATCGAGATAAAACGATTATCAAATTTGTTCGAGAGGTGTATGTGCACGCGCGCGCGAAACAACGGACGGGATGATAAAAAACGCAGTAACGTCGATCGGAAAAGTCGATCTTATTTTTATTTTCAAAATTCATCGTTTTTCTTTATTTTCTTTTTTTTTGTTTTTTTGTTTTTTTTTTATTTTTGTAAATTTTATTTTTGAAAAAACTTTACACACTTTCTATCTTTCTTCTTTTTTTTTTTTTTTTTTTTTTTTTTCAGAAGGAAAAAAACTAAGAGAAAAAATTGACTAGCAGCGATGGCGAAAGCGAAGAGAATTCGATTTCAATTTACATCTAATATTTAATAGCTTTTTAACTTTTAATTTTTTTTTAGATTATTTTACTTAGTCAGTTGAAATTTTTGGGAAAAGTTTTTAGTTGAGAAAGGAAAATTAGCTTATCGATATCTGAAATGCATTAGAATTATTATCATTTTACTTGTTTACTTGGTAAGTTGAAATTTATATTTTTATTTATTTTAGTTTCTTTTTTTTAAACACTCAGAGACGAAAAAAATATTATAATTAATGCTTAAATTTAATTTATTATTAGTAATGAACATTTGATTTTTAATTAAAAATATATGTATATATATTTTCAAGATAAAAAATTTCTTCACATTTTGATAAAATTGTGAAATAAGTTATTTATAAAAGTAATTTCTTTTTTTTATTTATTTATTCATTTGTTATATTTTTACTATGCTTACGTTTTAAAAGTTAGATCGGCAAAGGATATTACGGCAAATATTATTTCTCAGAGAACGAAGAAAAATCTATACAACGAAAGAAAATTATATAAATACGAATGAACTATCGAACGTGAGCAAAGCACTTTTCCGCGCAACAAACGTTTTTTTGAGATTCGCGTCCCTGTCGTCCGTCGAATGATTCTTCTTTTTTATTGATTCACTTTTCATTTTTTTTTTTTTTTTTTTTTTTTTTTTTTTTTTTTTTTTTTTTTTTTTTAATTTCGCGTCCTGTATTATATAGCGTATATATCGAACACATAATATAGAAAAAATCCGCACTAATCATTTCTTATAATCTCGAACCCGCCGAATCGCTTCTATATAAGTCATTTTTATTTTCATATTACTTATGCACTCGTTACATTTTATTTTTATTATTTTTTTTTTTAGAAAAAGGTAAAAAATTTTTTTCCACGCTCGCTTTCACGACTTTTTTTATTTTTTACATATATCCGTTTTACTTAAATGTTTGCCTTTTTTTCAAATATTTTTCGTCCCGCATTTCCGCTTTTTTCCCTCATATTGTGTACTAAATTTAGCAATAATCTTCGCCCCGTTAACTTTGTTACTTTTCGAAATAAATGAATTTATCGAGCTCCAGCTTTAAGTCACAGCAGTAGCTTCGTTAGAATTATCGCATTTATAATATTTTTTTCTTTTTTTTTTTAATCTTCTTTCAAGGTACATGCCAAAAACACTTAAATGTATAAGTACGAATAAACAGGTATCTTTGTTTTGCATTTCCGCTCCATCTCGCGAAGTTCTCTTTTTGTATATAATCATAAAAAAAAGACTCGCGTTCCTAAAACACTTCTGTCGCTTCTTGACTGTTCTCTCTTTCTCTCTCTCTCTCTCTCGATCGTGTTGAATTTTCTTTCCGAAAGGAATCCTGCACGATATTATATGTTGATAATCGATTAATTAAATCTAATCGAATATACTGATAGTAAGAAATATAATCCAAGAATACTCGAGTATATCGATTGCAATCGATTAATCAAAACTATGTATCGATCACGTTTAATTAATTGAATTAATTGATCGAGTAAATTTATATACTAAATTCAGAAGCTTATCCATTTAAAATGTATTTAATCAATGCCATTCAATTAATTGATCTTATTCATGCGTTTCGTTTTTTTATTTATTTTCGTCATCTTCGGGTCATTCTCTTTTTAGATAAAAGTTCATTCCTTGATCTTAATATTCTTGAATATCTTTGTTTATTTTATTTTTATTATTATTATTATTATTAATTTTTTTTTTTTTTTTTTTTTTTTTTTACTATATAATAAGCGTATGCAGAAAAACACGTGACTTATATAACACTAACAGTGTTTTACTTAATTTTTAATTTTCTCTTTAGAAAAAACGAATAGTAAAAAAGTGTAGGAGTAAATTGGCTAGTGACGATATACGTCGAACGTTTATATATATTTATATTTTATACCCTAATATATTTAATCAATATTATTAATCAAATACAAATAACTACGATCACTAAGGATAATCGAAAAATTAGGTCTCGACGTACTCATTTTTATCTTATTATTTTTTTTTCTTTCTTTCCTTTCATACCATAACCTTTCTTTCGATTTTTTTCCTTTTAAAATTTAAAAACTTACTTTTTACTTACTCATATATAAAAATGTTATTTTCTTGCAAAAAAAGTTTATCATCGAAAACACTTAATAGCATTACAAGAAGGATATTAATATAATTTTCATTTGCATCGATACTTTTGCTCTCTCTTAATCAGATTTTCATTTTTTTTCCTTTTTTTGGCGGAAGTGTATCACGACTCTTTTTGCTCGTACTTTCTTTCTCTTTCTTTCTCCTCTCTCTCTCTCTCTCTCTCTCTCTCTTGCTCTCTCTCGCTCTCTCTCTCTCTCTCTCGCTCTCTCTTTTAATTGTTTCGCAATAATAGATAAAGAATAAAGAGGAAAATAAAACGTTGACGAGAAAACAAGGCATAAGGACCGTGAAAAATGAAAAAAAAGAACGCCACCCTATATATTTTTATATATGTATTTTTTTTCAAAAATGTTTGTTTTTATTTAATAGAAAAAAATAAAAAATTTCTTCATACTTCTTTTTTACTTAAGTAGATTATAATAAAAATTATTCTAGCCGTTAAAAAAAAGTCGATTCCAAAAATTTTTCCATTCTCTAAATACTAAGGACAAAAAAATATATATGTGTGTGTGTATATATATATATGTATAAAGGAGAACACATGTATTGCTCTCTATTCTCGGTTATACAAAAAAAAACAGAAGAAAAAAATAAACAAAATTCTTGTGAGAAGTATTTAAGAGAAAAAAACAGACGATTCGGGACACGACGCTGGAAAACCCTCGTTCGCTTTACAAACATAGTACGACAAAACTCACACAGCAATTTTTTTCTCATTTTTGTTTTTTGCTTACTTTTTTGCATTTTTTTTTATTCCTTTTCTTTTACCATCGTAATTTATAAAATCGTGCTGCATTTTCTATCGATATAAATAATAATCGATATACATACATTTATTAATTTTGCACATTTTTCATTATCACTTCTATCTCGCGTTTTTTGCAACATTTCCATGCCATTCCTTCGCATCCGTTTACAATTTTTCCTACTAGGAGAATTGTAGGTTCGAGGCCGCAAATTATATATACTACGCTTGACGAGGGGCTGATACTTTTCCTATCATGCACATCTTGCACTCGAAAGCGTTTTAAAAAAAGGAATAACGCAATCGCGCTCGTTAATAAGTCTATAAAAATTTTTATAAAAAGACTTTATCACTTATCCGATATAATTATCAATTAATATATCTGAAATCATAGATTAGTTTCATCAAAATTTATCGTTTGAACTTTAAATAATCGAATGTTTAATTGTCTACGTGTACGAGAACGATTATACGAACGATCGAATAAATTTAAGATTTTTTTTTTTTTTTTTTTTAATGAAAACGGATATATTAATCGATATAACGACGAATTTTTTAAAAAAAATTTCAATATAACCGAGCGCGACGGCATTTTTTCCGTCGTACATATAACAAAAGAGAATAAAAGGTAAAATTCGTTTCGCAATTGTAATGCAAGCGAGAGGCTCGCTTAGGCTTGCGCACACATATGCAATTCGACGATCTTTCGCATCACCACAGGAGCTTTTGTTATTCATATCGAGTTTGACTAGTTTCACTCCTTTGTGTCTCTCTCTTAAGAAACACACACGTTTTATTACGCTCGTACAATTTCTCCGCTCCCTCGTCGCGTTTGCTTTCTCATTTTCTCTCTCTCTCTCTCTCTCTCTCTCTCTTTCTCTTCTCTCTCTCTCTCTTTGATTATTTCGCGACCTTACCGAACTTATCCATCATCTCGAAAATTTATTTCTGCCTATTAATGTATCTTTTATATATGTATGTGTGTGTGTGTGTGTGTGTGTGTGTGTGTGTGTGTGTGTGTGTCTGTGTGTGTATGTGTGTATTTATAAAAAGGATCACAAATTTGCCGAAGAAAAGCTAATATTAATATAGAAAAAATTCACGCTCTATATAAAAAAGTCACATGGACAATAACATAATAAAAATAAGAAAAATAATAAAACAATCAAGTTTCAATAAAAAAAAGAAAAAAGGAGAAAAAAAAGATGATTTCTTAAACTAGAAAAAGCTTCCCGATTTTTCATCAAGGGACAAAGCTCTTCATCAAATTGATAACAAATTTTCCATTATTTTTTTTTTTTTTTTTCATTTTTCTTTCGCTTACATACGCAAACACATAATAATAATTATCATATAAAACGACGTAATGACGCGTGTACAATAGCAAACTGAGCTCGTAAAACTCGACCGTACTTGCAACAATGTTTCAGCGCGTTTATTTCAATTTTCTCGCTAAACTCGTGTCGTGAACTTTTCCTCGTTTCTTGTTCAATTGTTCCTATATAAAAAGCACATACACATATATGTATGTATACACAAATATACATAAATACATACATATACATATATATATACGTATACAATTACATGG
Organism: Chalcis sispes; assembly: GCA_949987625.1. Classification (NCBI taxonomy): domain Eukaryota; kingdom Metazoa; phylum Arthropoda; class Insecta; order Hymenoptera; family Chalcididae; genus Chalcis; species Chalcis sispes. The sequence goes on along the minus strand of OX465098.1, from coordinate 16,481,538 downwards.
TGAAATAAAAAATGAAGAATCTTTCAATGCCCAGAGCATAGAACGCGAGGAATTTTGAGGCGAGATTACGAGAATATAAAAGTGCGCGATTTTACAAGTATTCTAAAAAATGTATCAACGGAAAATAACAAGAAAAGTCGGCGAGCTCAATCGACGCTTCGTACTTATATATAATAATTAAATTTAAGCCGCACGATGATAAATTTTATATATATATATATATATATATATATATATATATATATATATATATATATATATATATTTGTGTCTTGTTTTTTATTTTCGTCTAAAAAGATGAAAAAACGTACAATTTCTTTTTCTATCTATCAATCTTTTCCATTTTCAGCCTCCCGTGAACTTATTTATTTACTTTTTTTATCATTTTCTCAAATCATCGGCTTTGAAGATGCGCGACAACTTTGTTGATCTTTTTATTAAAAAAAAAAAAAAAAAATTTTTCTTTTCTCTAAAAATTCGCACTTAATAAACACATTGCACTGCGCCCAGCATCATTTGACCTATATAATGAAGAATAACGCGAAATTCACATCGCGAATGAATTTTTTTTTTCTTCTATTATATTCTTTCTCTTTCTCTTTCTCTTTCTCTCTCTCTCTCTCTCTCTCTCTTTCTCTCTCTCTTTCTCTCTCTTTCTCTCTCTCTCTCTCTCTCTCTCTCTCTCCAACTATCTCTTTCGCGTACATATACGACGTATACGAAGAGAAACAGAGAGATACATATATCTATTTATATATACGCGAGCGAAAAAAGTTACAAGAGACGATAAAGAAGACAATTAATAGATTAAGAATTACAAAAATGATTGACGAATTTTACAAAATATATAGTTATATATTCGACTATGCGTAAGGCGTTCCCTTTCTCTTTTTATAGGATCTCCTCTCGCTTTCTAATTAACTTTGCAACTTTTGTCCCATGCCTTTGTGTCAACCTAATTTAATTATGCAATAATAAAACTTTTCTTTTATTCTTTGCAGTTAAAGAAAGTCAAATTTACGCTAAGTTATTGGCAAAATAAAATGCACTCTTTATCATTTTCTTATTTCTGCCAATCTGTTTCTTTTATCATTTATAGTTTAGCTAATTGAAAATAAAGTTATTAATTTTTTCGGATTGAATTATACGCGTCAAAAATTTTTCATTCCAAATAGCAAAATATCGCGTAAATTTAGCAATACTTTCTTTCGCGTTTTTAGTCTTGCTGTCAGCCGTGTCAATAGTTTCCCTCATTTTTTCGTATTTTTTTTTTGTGTTTTCTTTATTCTTTCGCCGTGTCACGTGTTTATATGTGTAAATTGAAAAAAAAAAAAAAGTATTAAAAAAAAAGGAAGAAAGGTAGAAATGTGGCAATATAAAGTTTATTATGTACGTATGTGTTTGTGTATGTGAGAATGAGCGTAGGTGTAATGTGTGTTTGTGTTCTTTGGTACGTGGAGATCTCTACGAAATAGCGACGCGACGGGTAAAGACCTTAAAAAGGGCTAATAGTGCACGAAGAAAATAAGTTTGTTCGCAAAAAAATTACCATTGAAAATAATTTTTATACACAATATCAACCATTAGAACCAATTACAATAAAAATTGTCGTTTAAAACATTGATTAAAAAATTTTATCGGCACTCAAAGAATTTCTTTATACAATTTTACTGTGACACAGGAAAGAAGATCAATTTTTTCGCATTTGGTTATAAAACAATCACAGCTGTTACCATTGTACTTCTTTGAGCGCTGGCTTATTCGAATAACGGTAATTTTTTTACTTCTTTTTTCTCGGCGCCAACCTGCACTAAGAGTGATTTAATAATAGACGGCATTAAAAAAAAATACAAAGAAAATAAAAATTTTACAAGTAACAATCGTAAACGTATAAGTGCTAGGACTTTTACGATCATATAGTTTTGCTTAAAAACTTACGCAATACAATATATATATATATATATATAATATTTATATAAAAAAAGAAAGAAAAAAAAAATATATAAAACAAAGACAAAAGAAAAAAACAAGATTGTATAAGGAAACGTAGGAAAAAAAAATATATGAAAGTTTTATCTGCTTTATACAGTCACTAGAAGTTTCGCGTAATATTAAGGACAAATAAAATATACTCCATACAAATCGTTACAAGCTTAACAGCTGTAATTAAGCAATTAGACAAGTGTAAAAATGATCGCCGATCATCGTATATTATTGCGCAATGATATAGAGATTAATCATTTGATAAATTCATTGAATCAACAATATTAATCGATTAATATTGTTAATATTTTAATTATTACAATTAATAATATATTCGTACAATAATAACTTTATATAAAAAAATAAAAATTATTTCAATCTGTCGCGAGAAAAAAAAAAAACACGGTTTCGTATTTATAATATTAATATAATAATAATTATATAAATTCGCGATGAGGAAAATCGCTCACTTAGTTAATTCGTTCTAGTAAAAATTCAATAATTAACGCAGCAAAAAAAAATATAATATATATATATGTAATATAATATTTATGTATATGTAAGGAAATTAAAACATATATCTGTGTATCTATAAAATAACAAAATAAAAAGGTAATAAGGATTCAATCTTCATGTAGGAAGTACGCACGGCACGTACATATCACTTCGAAAATTCTTGGATACCTCTTTTCGTTATTGCAAAAAATCTAACCGACGCCGTTGTTTTTCCATGAGCTTCGCTCTTAAATTATGAATTTCCCACTATTCCGTGAAGTGATGTTTTTCGGGTTGATTGATTATCATTTATCACTCGACAAGTTCGACTGTTTTTTTTTTTTTTTTTTTTTTTTTTTTAACAAATCAATCAAATTACAGTGTCAGACATTTTTAGACGATTTAAAGGTAAAAAAAAATTGTGATTCACGATATTTGATTATAATGTCCTCAGTGAATTATAAAAATAATGTACAATTAATTTTCGTTTTACGAATTATTAAGCAATGGTATACACAAATATTTATAAATTAATCGTCAATCGTGTCGAATAATAAAATCATTCAATTATACTTTGATGGAGAAAAAATCGTTTTGATAAAAAAATAATAAAAGAAAATTAAAGCACCAAAAAAAAAAAAAAAATTGTAATACGTTCTATTGAAAGAAAAGTTATTAGGTTACGTTACAATGTACGTGTGTGTTTGTTGATAGGTATAGGGACAATCCTACAGCCAAAATAAAAAGTAATAAAGAAAAAAACTCGACGCATTACCGCCAAAAAATGTTTCCCTACGTTCAATTAATTAGTATTACACACTCTAACTCTCTCAATTGTATTATAATCTAGCACTCGCATACACAAGCAATCGCTCACAGTTCGAAACCTAAGATATTTAGACAAGAATATAACAGCGGTATAAAAAACTTCTCAACACTGAAAAATACAAATCTATCGTTTAAATGACTATCATTGTTTTATTTATTCCTCCTCTCTTTACGCATTTTCTGTATCTCTTCGTCTAACTTTTTCTTTTAATTCTTCCGTTAAGCATTTTATCTATCCTTGTTTAACATTTTTTGTTTTTTTTTTCTCTCATCTCTTCACTTTTATTTTCTCCTTTTTGTCGTAAATACGTGAAATCGCGCTTTCGACTTTCGACGTTTTTTTGTCGCGTCTCTATTCGTCCTTCCATTAATTCTTCTTATTTTATTTTATCTAATGCCTTCTTATTCTCTCTGTTCTCTGAATTTCTATCTCTCTCTTTCTTTCTTTCTTTCTCTCTCTCTCTCTCTCTCTCTCTCTCTCTCTCTCTCTCTTTCTCTCTTAAAAGTTGTTTCAATTTTTGTAATACGAAAATTCGCGCGTTTATATTTTTCCGTTTCCTACATAGAAAACGCCAACAGAAAATGAAATCCGTCGCAATTTACCGAGATATTTCGATCGTTTATTATCAATTATATATGAGTTATTTAGAGGGCATGAATAACATACGTATATATAAAAATATATACAAATATATCGAGCATATATTCATATATAATCGTATAAAGCCCCGAAGAAAAAAAGATCAACAGTTATGGGGGAAAGTTATTATATATAATTATATAAAACTAAATATAATTATATATAATAATGTATATAATATATAATTTACATAATTATATATTATAACATATAATTTTATATAATTTTTTCCCCGGCATTACGTATAATTATATAACAATGATCATATATGTAAACAAATACAATTTTACATTGGCGAAATTTGTATTTATATAATAAATCATATACAATCATACGTCCAATGGTATGGTTTTCTTTTTTCTCGGGCCGTATGTTATGCACACGTAATAATTATCGTCGTTTTTACAATGTTCAATATATTATGCTTTATCACACGTATTACAAAAGAGGTGAAGAATCGCACACCTAACACATTATTTTATTATTATTTTTTTTTCATACTTTTTTTTAACTATTAATTTCCTCCTTGCTTTTTTCACGCATAAAAGAGGACGTGTTTCTATTTTTGTTTTTTTTTTCGCTTCGTTATTACTTTAAACACATCGATTTCCTTTGATTTTTTTTCTCGCTTATTAAATCTTCTTCGTCAATACTTCCTCGAATAATCGTCGCTTCTTTCAGTGTTCGGACTCTTCGTAAAAGCTCGAGAATTTGGTATCGTTTTTTTTTCGTTTGATCTCCTAAGTTTTTTGACATTGTTCTCTAAGTTTCTTTTGTCTCGCATGATATGTTCAACACTTCGTAGTTTATTGTTTCTTCTTTTATGTTTTTCTGTAAAGAGAGCGAAAGGATTTTCGAAGGTAGTTGTATATTGAACAGCTGATTCAAAAGGACGAAAACACGCGAGAAAATTAATAGGTCTTCCTTCCATGTTTATGTTGTACGGAGAAAAAGTGAAATATTTGTTCGAACTTTATATCTTGAATGTTCTTATGCTTCACAATTTTGTTGCTAAAGCAAATGCCATTTGTTGAAACAGCAAAATTCGATTCAAGTTTTTAAATCATGATGATTTTTCTTCCATTCTGCGAAATTTTTGTGCGGACGTTACATTACTTGTGAAGTAACTTTGTTTGTGAAGTTAAAATGCGTAGTGTAGATAAATGTCATTAAAAACTATTTTTTTTAAATTTATAGTCTGGATAAGAAGTAACTATTTAAAATAAAGATATTTAATCCACATTATTAATATGAAAAATAGATCATTTTTTAGAAGAAAATCTTCAGTGCTGTGCAAATATTATAGATAAGATTATAATGTATAATGCATACATTTTTAATAACGCAGCAAGACGTTAATAAATTTAAGTTTTAAAATGGTACAGCATATAAACTTCGCTTCAACAAAATAATTTCAAAAGTAACGTGACGAGCTAAAAAGATTCGCATTATTTTCGTTTAAGCGATATAACGCAGGGATCAGCGTTTATTCGGTATGTACGTGTGTTTTAAAAAAGAAAAAATATAAGTGCATGTGCTTATGTATAGGTGTTAAGAGTAAAACGGATAGCCATATTTTTAATATTTTATTATTATTTATCGACCAATCGTGTCGAGTCCGCATCAAAAATTAGAAAAATTTCTTTTCTACATTACATAGAAAAAGATTTTATTTTCATTGCCGGCCCATCGGCCGGTATATTTTTTTCAGGTAATGAAATAACGCTACTCCCTGTATATATATATATATATATATATATATATATATATATATATATATATATATATATAATTATCAGTTGATCTTGGGAGAATTGGTACCTAGGTAAACTTGATTTTCTACTATTATATCGATTGATTATCGGCATGCCTTGCGCATTAATTCAAGCTGTTCTTTTCCATTATTCTTCCACTTTGAAAAATCGTGTATGTAATTTGTGTATACTTTCGTGTGTTTAATCGGCTCTTTCATTTCATTCTGTCGAGCGTTTAATTAAGAGAAGTTAAATTAATCAAAGAACAAAGAATACGCGCAGAATCACGCCTACTCGTACGAATTGCGTTTATATTTATATATTACATAATACAATATATATATATATATTTATGTATTTTTTTTTCTTTTTTTTATTTATAAATTTGACTGCGAGCGGCGCGCGCGTTCGTCCCTTTTTTTTTTTATTTTTCTCTTCCAATCGCGAAGAGATCGAGAATCCCGGAAATTTATCTTATTAATTTTTCCTTTAATGTTCAATCACCCAACTTCTCTAATTATTTATTCTTATTAAATTTTCTTCTCTCTTAATAAGGCCCTCGTAGCGCATTTGACGATAGCGCTAATTCGCCTTCTTTTTTTTTAAATTGCACTAACTAATGCTCGTTTTATTTTAGTTAAAGTCCAGATGAATTTTACAGATAGATGTATAAATTTTTTATCCTTCCTTTTCGTTTCTTTCCCGAATCACACGAATTTCCGTACGAGCATAACGAAAAATTCGTGGAACGAATAGATTAATTATTGGTCGTTTCTTTTCTATGTAATTTTTTTTTATTCTGGAAGTTTTATCATTCGATGAACGAGATGAAAGTCTTTCTCGCTTTTAATCTTTTTCACTATTCTCGACTCTCGTTCTTCGCTTACATCTTTTCTTCTTATCATTTATTTTATTTATTTACTTATTATTTTTCAATTCTGCTAAAGTTTATTTTTATTTATTTTTTTGTTTTGCTTAATAATCTTCGTTTTTTTTTTTTTGACTCTTCAACGAGATCGATTGATCGGCCGACTTTCGCGCGATTCACCTAATTGCCACCTAAATCCTACGGCGGCAAGTTATATATACAAAAAGGAGACCAAAAAAATAAATATATATATGTATATTTATATATATAAATGTGGAGATTACTTCTTTTTTTTATTTCCCTTATCATCAACCTCCTCTTCTTGTTTGTCCTCTCCTGCGTTATGACATTTATCCTCCAAAGACGCTAACTTTTGTGGTTTTTTTTTTCTTTTGCCATCCATGAAAGTATTATTTTTGCTGTATAATTCTTCCCATTATCTTCGCGTGGTGGCGCTTCTTCGACGGTAAAACCAGCTTTTCGACTTTTAATTGCGATTTCTCGGCTACATAATCTTCTTCGCAGCATTTCTCTTTCCACTCCCTTCTCACGCGTCGACTTTTCTATCTATTTTTTTTTATATCACCTACGTTTTATGTGTTTTATTTCTTTCGTTTTGCTTGTTTTATTGAAAAAAAAAAAAAGTATCATAATAAACTCGAAAAATCGATATAAAAATAAAAAAACTGTCTCACCGCCGAGACTGTCTATTCTTAAAAATATTCGGATTACAATTATGTACGATTATTTCTGTTTCGTCGAAAAAATTCTTCAAACGCTCGTTACTTGTTTTGTTTACTATTAATTATTATAAATATTATTATTATTTATTATCATTATTCTGCGTGTTACTGTGTAGGTACTTTATATACTTTTATATATTCAAATGTGTTTTGCAAATGTCTTTGTTTTTTAGGTGTTTGGTGTGTGCATTTAGATTGAAAATGTTGAAACGCGGGAAGATACGCAAAAAATCTCTTTTTCATTTTGGTTTTTCGTACATATAATTTTAGTAATATATATGTATATATAGATACGTGTATATATGTACATATATACACATACAAATACGTATATATATATATATATATATACTCGTACACATGCATATATATTTATACAATTTTAAAAATATATAATATTTATATATTACCAGCAGTATGTCGCTAATAATATACCAATAATGCACATTTTAAACAATTATATAAATATAAATAATACATTACTAAAAATCTATCATTCACTTTTATGCGTCTGGCGTCTATGATATACACAGTTACATCGTGGAAAAACAAAAAGAGAATCATCATCGTCGCTCGGTTATCTGCATTTACATGTGCATCGAGCTACGTCATAGAGGTAATATTCATTTTTCATTATTCTTTTTTTCACACACAACATCTCGACACCTCTCTCAATTTGAACTACACGATTGCATTAATCTTATACTTATTAATTGTTATTTTTTTTTTCATTTGATTATATACACCGAGATAAGAAATCGTGATCAAGTGTGTGTGTATGTGTGTGTGTGTGTGTGTACTAAGTATTTATGTTTTGAGAGAAAAAGATTGATACCCTTTTCTCTTGAGAAAAAAAAATATCGAGCGCTGCCGGCGCGCGGGCAGGTATAGCAATAGTTCGGGGATTTTTTCCGATTTATCTTTTCCTAGATTATTTACATGAGGAGGGGTGAGCTACTCATCGCACTTTCCGATTCTCTCTCTCTCTCTCTCGCTCTCTCTTTCTCTCTTTGATAAACATGATTCGCTTATAATTATTCCTTTTTTATTTCAAGGATTTTGCTGATTCGATTGTTCAGTACCATTCGACTTTTTGAAGCTTCAATTTTTTTTTTTTTTTTTTTTTTTTTTTTTAATTTCAAGAACAGTGTAAAACTACACATTTGAAACCTGGATGCGCAAAGAATTGCAGAATTTTATTGCTTGTTTATAACCTCTTATACTATGTAGATATATTTTTCATAAAATAGCATATAAGTTATTTTAAAGTTACATACTAGATTTGCACAATTGATTATTATTATTTTTATTTACAATTTAATTTTTAAATAGTATAAAAAATTATTATCTTAGTGATGTAACAATATATTTCATCTAAAGTGAAAATAGAATACTTTTTGAAGCTTTGTGTACATGAGAATAATCTTTTAATATAAAAATGAATACTTCTGAATATTTAGGAGTCTATAAAAAATGCAAAAATGGCTTCAATAATACTTGATTAAAAAATATTAAAAATAAATGTATTTTTTGCTTCTTTTAAAGTTTAAATATTTAATACATTAAGTATAACCTGTCACATATGATACGTAAATTTTTTTAATAAAACTAAAAAATTATAAATGCTTAGATATAGATATAAATCTACATTATTTCTATCAAATCATTGATATGATTATTTTATTTTAAAACTTGTATATTTAATTTATAAAAAATGCCTTCCACAACTTTAAAAAATAAAAATCATTAAAAATATGCATCATCATTTCAATATAAAACATTAAATCATTTATTTAATCTCTCAATCTTAATAATTAATAATGTACAATAGAAACAACATCGAATTATAAATAAATATCGCACGTACAACTTTACGAAATATATAAAGACTACAATATCGATCAGAAGGTTACAAAACAAGCAAAATTAATTCGTTTCATTTTTCTTCGCGCGTCAAAGTCTTGTTTATACGAGGCACAAATTTTTATTTTCGAAGATTGGATTTTTATTGTCTTCTTATGTGCTCGTATGTGACAATAGAATCATAATTACAGTTTAATTTTAGAAAAACGCTTACATTGTATTTTTTGGTAAAAAAGATGCGCTAAGGAAGCCTCGAGTAGTCGAAAGAGTCGATCATCGATCGTTTTCGAAAACTTTTCATCTAAATTTATGATCAGGTACATCACACGCGCGCAACTCGCCGTCGAAAATGTCAAACTAATAAAAATATATAAACTTTTTTTAAATTTCACTAGATACGTTTATTTTATCTGACATGAAAAAGCTAAAAATTGCATATCAAGAATTAAAAAAAGGACAAAGACTTATTAAACATGAAAACACAAATATAAATAATATATTTTTAACAACGTAGTTCCGTCGGCGAGAAACCAGTTAAGTAATACAAAGATACTCAAACGCTGTGACGCCCCTGAACTAACGAATCAGCAAAAATTAAAAAAAGAAAAATTTAAGAATAGATTTTCAAAGTTCCCTGAAAAAAGTATCTAAATTATATATAATTCCCAATAATTATATATAATTCCTATATAACTATACATAATTACTTTTCTACTTTAGGAGCAAAATAAATATACGCCTTATTGAAAGGTAGTAAAAGGGGTTTTCGCAGCTTCGCAATTGGTAGATACAATCGAGAGATGGATCGAACGTTTGCGGCTCTTCGCGTCACGCATTCTCCCCTTACTTCATCTTCGTCGTTTATCGAAAAAACACGTATGCATGTATTACAATTAATAACGATACCTACGTAGAAGTGTGTTTGTGAGCGTGTCAGTGTTTTTGTTTTTTGTTGTTGTTTTATTTTTTTTTTTTTTTTTTTTATTTTATTATTTTTTTTTTTTTTTTTTCATTAAACGTAGTTAATAAAGATCCTTAAGTGCTAGAGAAACTGTGATACAGAGAAAATTGGTTTTTCTAAACACACAGCGGTAAAGCGTGGATTCTTCATTTAGCAATTACTTCGACATTCACCAAAAAAAAAAAGAAAATGAAAAAACGTAAGAAAACAACCGAGTGCCGAACACTTCCTCTTCAATCCACTTCTTATCTCTTCATATTCTTGAATAACTTCGAACATGAAAACGAGCTATTTCTCAGAAAAGCCTCTTCTAATTCTTCGAAAAAACATGAAAAACTCGGTTGTCGAAGTACACAGTAGCATCTCAATCCTCTTTCTCTTCTTCCTCATTTTACACAAAAAAACACACCGTGAGAGATGGTTGCAGGAGTAATTAGTGGAGTAATAGATAGGAATAGAGATTTTTTGTTTATCGTTATAGCATAGTTATAGTAGTAGTGGTAGATTTTTTTTTCATCAGTAGAATAGCATTAGAATAACAGTAATTGAGTGTGGGGTTTTGTCTTCCATTCCTTTTTTTATTATTCCAATCCTTCGATCCCATGCCATCAAGATATCATACTCTATTACTTCTCTTTATTGTGGTTAACAATAGTCTAGTCCATCATAACCACATGTTTCTCTTCCTCCAAAAATTGATTTATTCGTCTCTTTCTCTCTCCGCTTTTGACATATCCATGTTATTAGGAGTAATTTTACGAGAGAGAGAAAAGGGTATGCTGGTAAACATGGTTTGTTTAATTAGCTAAGGGCCGCACAAGACGCTTCTTATCGTCGCTCGTTTGTAAATGTACGTTTGCTGGAGCATTTCAGGGACGACGACGTCGCTGGTGGCTGTGCTGGTGGTGATGGTGGTGGTGGTGGTGGTGGTGGTGGTGCTGCTGCTGCTGCAGAGCTTGCGGCTGAGGTTAACACCAACGAAAAGGGACAGCACGCGGCCGGTCCGCGCCTTCTTTCACCAAAGGCTTGTGGAATTCACGACCAGGTCGTGAATGGATCGTTGCCCAGCAGTGCTCACAGTAGTACTGTAATAAATTATAAGTTGCATCAGTTTATTTCTCAATAGCAGCACGATTGAATTTCCATACATGATACTTTTTATTGTTTATAAATTAAAAAAAAAAAAAAAAAAAAAAAAAAAAAAAAAAAAAAAAAACAATAATAATAATAATAATAATAATAAATAAATAAATAAAAAACTTTATCATTTGAACAAAATAATAATTAAAAGTTTAATAAATCTTTTTCTTTTTAATAAAATCACTTTTTTAAATGTTACCTTTTATTTTGCAATACTTCCATAAAATAATTGCTACATGTAAAAATCAAATAAAAAAAAATTTCTAATTTAAAATATGTCATTTTAAATGAAAATTGTCAGATAGATAATAAAATAATTTACGAAATATATTCACTTAATGTTACAATAAAAAAAAAATATATTTTCACAATAATTAGAAAAAACTTACCTGCAGACAAGTAACGTTAGCGCAGAAAAATGGAGCGAACTTGCCACCGCAACGCTGGCCCTGACACTCGTCACACATTTGATCATCTAGAACATACGGCTTGACCTCGACCTGAAAATTAAATGATTTTATATTAAGATTTTTTTATCAAGATGGTTGCAATTTTAAAATTTGTTAAACATTTGAATTTTAACAAAATAAATAACTTAGACATATTGATAAAATTTACAAATAAAAATAAAACGGTTTTTTTTTTTTTTTTTTTTTTTTTTTTTTTTTTTTTTTTTTTATCTCTAATCGAAAATTTTACCCTCTTATCAATATCGCTGTGCTGGAGCTGAACAAATCTAGCCGATATGGCCGCGATATAACTTTGCTGATTGCTGAAAGCAACGCGTCCTGCGCCCTTGGGATACTTGAGCTCGGGATCGGTATCGATACCCGCGTAACAGACACCTCCGTACAATCGGTCCATGATCATGGCGAGCTCGACGGCCTTGAGCGGCCGGGGCACGCCGCCCACGAAGACGGTTTTGCGCGGATCGAGCGGCATCGAGGCGTCGAGTACGAAATCGGCGTCGCTCAGTCGCCACGGTCGGATCTGCACGGGCTTGTCCTTGATAGTCGGTGAACTCACGCACAGGTAAAGCTTGTCGTCGTCCTGGATACAAGCGTCGATCAGCTGTTGTACCGAGCCCTCGTCCTGTTAAATGCGTTACAATTTAATAAATCATTCTACGCGAGCACTTTATGAACGATAATATCTAACAATAGAAAATAACAATTGAGATTAACATATGTATGATTTACTATTAATTTTTTATTTTCAAATAACAATAATTTACCTGGAAAAGTAGGAAAGCGTATCCTTTTGGTGGAAAGTACGATTTACTTTCTGCCTTGTGAGGCCAATCGACGACCAACGGTCCAAAACGTCGGAAACTTGCCGTGATTTCATCTGTTCGAATGAAATTAATTTTAAAAAAACTTTTGTACTAACGATTTCACTTTTAAATGTAAATAATCAGTAAAAAAAAAAACAAATACTAAATAAATAAAGATTAGTCAATTTGAAAAAAAAAAAAAAAAAAAAAAAAAAAAAAAAAAAAAAAAAAAAAAAAAAAAAAAAAAAAAAAAACAATGTTAAAATGTTCAATTCTTACTTAAATGCATTAAACTTCAATTACTTCTTAATACACTTGATACACTTATTTGCTTTAACTAACATTAGCTACGATTTGCTTGCAAAATATTCACTTAAAATATTAAAACACTTTTAAATTTTTAAATTTTTCAATGCGAATAATTAAAATTTATTTAATCTAAATAAAATTATTTGCAATGGTTTATCTCGACTGCAATATAATAAATTTGAAAATTAACGCAACGCATTATAGAAACAATCATCAATCCAATACGATCGACAAATAAAAAGTAACAACTAAATAACTACGCATCCCGAGTACTCGCGATTACCGACCCTCATCGATATCCGGTGGTAAGCCGCCGACGAAGACCTTCCTGGAGAATCTCTCGCCGGTCTCGCTGCCCTGGCTGTGAGGACTGCTGCGACTGGGCGACGAGAGCGGTGCCGTCTGGGGTCCCGCGGTCATCGCGCCGCCGCCGATGTTAACGCCGACGCCTACGCCTACGCCGACGCCGACGCCGACACCGACACCGTCCAGCTGAGACGCCGAGTTTGGATCCTCGAGGAGATTGCTGCCCGTCTCGTCTAGGCCTGGGAAGAATGGTGATTTGCCTGTGGATAACGTGGAAAGGTGGACTTGTCAGTTGTTTAATGCTTTTTTTTTTTTTTTTTTTTTTTTTTTTTTTTAAATAAAAGATTGACATCGGGGACGATTTGACCGCTTTGATGCATTTGTTTGAATTGTTAGAAATTAGGTTAGTATTATATTTGAATAATAATTTTTATAGCGATAATTGCTGCGTTATGTATTTTATGTAGACATTTTATGAAAATAACGCAATAATTTAATTTAGTATAAGTTTATATAAATGATTTTTAAATAATTTAACGAATGAATGTTAATAAAAATTATATTTTATTGAATAGTAAATTAAATATGCATCATTTTTAAAAATTCAATCGTTTCAATTTTATTATTTATTTAATTACTCGTTTTTATCATAAAAAAAGTGTATCGTAGAATAAACAAAAAAAAAAAAATAGAAATAAAGCGCAAACAAATGAACTTTAAAACGTCATTTTTTTTCTACGTCTACGTATTATTATTATTTTTTAAATGCGCATTAACAATATATATATATATATATATATATATATATGCATGCATGTATGTATGTATGTATAAAACATAACCACCAAATAATTAAAATTTTTACATTTTTTACATATAAAATGATAATTACACATTACCGCAAGCTTTTAAAAATTTATACCATCGAAAAAATCAATTTGCAATGTAAAAAAAAAAAAAAAAAAAAAACAAGATAAACTCACAGAAGCGCCTCTTTGCGAGAAATCGAACCCTCCGCACGTGCGTAGCCATACTTTCCTTCGATAAATATGCGATTAAAAAAAAACTGTCCAGCACAATCCACGTAATTCTATATCTCTATCTCTCTTTTTTTTTCTAATACGTTAGGCCCGGGCGTCGGATAGAAAAATTAGCGATGCGCGCGTGAAGAGGCGCGACGGAAAAATGCGACAGTCGGAAACTAGTCCTTCGATATATATATATATATATATATATATATATATATATATATATATATATTCATGTATAATACGTGTAATATCGGACGATGTGAAACGAGAGGATGACGAGGAGGAGGGTAAAGCGTAGGTAGAACGCGGAGGCACCCGAGCTTCGGCTGTTTTTATGCGGAAGACACTCGGGGCGCGGCGAAATTCCGGCGAGACCAAAGTTCTCGCGAATTTTTAAAACTTCGCGGGAGACTCGCGCGCTTGGGTATATGGTTTTGTATTCTCGCTATGGTGGGGATCGATTGGCTCATTAATTGGGTGTGGGATGATGCATAAGTCAATTGCAGATTTTTCGAGAATCTAATGAATCGATCGTGTGCTGGCGATGACGCGAAACAAATGACTTTTTTTCTTTTCTTTTTTTTTTTTGTTTTTGTTTTTGTTTAATACAGTTTGTTGCTACGGGCGATTAATGAATATGCTTGTCATACTTGTTTTTAAAAATAGGTTATTTTTTTGTCGTTTAAAAAATTTTAGCGTTACATTTATGCTTTTATAACGAAAAAAATAATGTTTTTCATTTCAATTAAATATTTGTAGCACAACCAGTAATTTTTAATTTTTCAATTAATTTTATAATAAATGATAAAATCAAGTATATGTTACAGAATAATTCATTCTACAAAGTAAACTTTTCAATTTAAATAAAATAAATAAATAGAAAAAAAAAAAAAAAAAACATTCATTAGCGAAGTATATTTTCTCAAATACTTAGCGAGCGCGCAAATCACAAACAAGAAAAGAGGAAAAAACCGCGCTAACGCGTTTACAAGTACCGCGTTTAAAGTTCTCAAATATTTACGACGTTGTAACGATTTTTGTCATGTAAATCCGTTCGCATGCGCACGCGCGCAAGAACGAAGATAATGTGAAAACTTGTGAGTGGCAAATCGTTTATGCATTTTGGTATATTGTCGAGAGGACAATAATGGAAAAAGAGGTTCGTTGTTAAAAAAGTAGCTTTTTGAGTTACGTTAAAAGTGTTTACAAGCAACGTTCTTTGAATTTCTTAAAAAGCATTATGTTTTAAAAATTTTAAAACATACAACGACAAAAACGAAAAAAAAAAACAAAAAAACAAAAAAGAACTAAATTATCATTTTTAATCCACTCCCACGATGTATCGAGTCACCTAAAAATCCCTCCATCAGCATTAACAGATGAAGAGGAGGAGAGAGAGGGGATAATAAACGTAGCAAAAGCAAGCCACCGGCTCATTAGCATCGTCGATTCACGCGACAGACGCGACGAGCTATTTTTCCCTTCGAACACTCACCTACCGCGAGTGATTATGGGTAAGAGAAAGGGAAGAATAGGAGGCGGTAGGACGGAATGCGATTAGACGAGATAAGAGTGGAGAAATTTAGGCGATTTTTTTTTTTTTTTAGAGATGCGCTTATATCGCCTGGAGCAAGATGGAAAAGGCATTGTCGGATTATCGATTAGGGTTTTTTTGTTTCTTTTTACGCGACGCGAAGAAATTTTTTAGATAATGCACCGTCTTGGTGTAAATTGTGTACGTTTAAATGTATTTAGTTTATTTTTTTATGATTATTATTAACGAAGAATATAATTTTAATTCATATTTAATTAGTTGTACTTAATTATTTGAATACGAGACGATTGATTAAAACACGACTGAATTTTCAATAAATATCAATAATTCAGCGAGTAAAATCGGAGTTGCATAAAACAACCTAAATTGCTTATATTAAAAAAAAAACTTATTGAACTTTTGAACGAAAAAGAATGCATTTTAGTATAATAATACTCTCATACGGAAAAGGAAAAAGAATCTTAATGGGAGAGAGCGGGGGAAAATAAGGCGAATCTGAGCGTAACCAGGAGTTATCATAGATAACCATAAGACGAAGGAAAGATATAAAAGATATCACATGACGTGACCGCCACGAGCTCTCGAAGCTCAAGACTCTAATCCCGAGGCTCATACGCGCGGATCTTTTCCCGACTCCTTTTTCTCTTACTTCTACTGCCAATTTTCTTTCTTTCTTTCGCAGCTATGCGCCGCGCAACAAAACGATAATAGATGGAATAAAAGAAACGTCATCGTTTGCAATGGTTTTCGGCTTTAAAGAAAAAAAAAAAAAAAGAATGGCTGTTTTATTTAAATTTGTGAAATTGGTAAGCGCGATAATTGACAATGAAATAATATATTTAAAGTTATTTTTCAAAAAAAATAAAAGAAGACATTAGCATTTCTAGTATCAAATTCTATTTTCAAACATTATTTAGTAATAATCGCAAAACAAAAGAAAACAAAAAAAAAAGAGTAAAAATAAAGCATAAATCTAAAGAAAAATTGCTCATAAATTTACTATAAAACCGCGCTATATCTTTCACGCTATATATGTATACGCCTCATCCTTTTCCACATTTCTCCCGGCAACTATTCTCCTCTCTTCAAGTTAGCCAACTATATGTATGAGCGCAGGGAAGTAGTAGCGCGCGTCGAGTTCGCCGTATTGATTAAAGTCTCGGTGCTGCTTGCCCGAGTGCAACTCCGTGCTCGAGCATGCAATTCTAAGCTACATCTCTCTCCCTCTCCTTCTCCCTCTCCTTCTCCCTCCCTCTCTCTCTCTCTCTCTCTCTCTCTCTCTCTTTATTTCTCTATTTTCTTTACCTACGGCGAAAGAGAATAAGGAAAGAGTTGAAGAAGACGTAGAAGCGGTTACAAAGAAATTCTACTATTTTTCTTTCACCATCTGTTTCTTTAACGATCTTTCTTTACCGTTTGTCCTGTTTCGTTTTTTTTTTTTTTTTTTTTAATTTTTTTTTTATTTTGTAAAGAAACGAGAAAGAAAAAATCGTACGCAGAAAAGCACAGATAGGTGTGGATGTGTGCGTTGAAAGAAAGTGACGCGATAAGTAAACAACGCTATTGGCAAATTTAGTCGGTCGTATGTATGTATTTGGAGTAAAAATTTTTAAAGATATTGCTATTTTCTTTTACGCTCTTGGTAATTTACCCGTTTCCTTTTTTTTTCTTCCTTTTTTACGTTCGTGTTCAAAAACGCTTTTTCCCAACGTTAAATTTTAACGTTAAATTTTCGAAATGTTAAAAATTTTAATGTCTTCTAATGTTCAAAATAACGGTAGAGACACGCGACTGTTGCAATGAATTTTTTCGTTTTACAACAGACGGGTAACTCGCTTCTTCATTTCTCCGCTATCGCTTTTCAAATTTTCCCAAGAAAGCAATTTTCGAAAATTTACAGAAGATTTTCTACGTGCAAATGCGATTTTTAAAACTTTGTAAAACATTGTTGCTTTCTCTTCCTTTACTTATTTCGGAGCTTGCCGCAAAGGTAGTTTTGAAGATTGAAAAGAAAATTGTAAAAAATATTGTTGTAATTGTCATGGTATTAGCGTTCGAAGTAAAGATTTTTTTTTGCAAATAAATAAAATCAATAAAAATTCGTTATCGTAAAACGTATAACATTTTTTTGTTTGAATCAAAGCAAATGGAGTCTGTAGATTTGGAATCAAAACGTTGCGTAAGTGAAATAAAGGTAATAATAATAATAATAATAATAATAATAATAATAATAATAATAATAATGAAAATTAAAAAAAAAGAAAAAGTAACGAAGCGAGAAAATTAGTTTCAAGGGCTCGACCATTCAATTTGCGCATTGCATCGTGAAAAAAAAAAAAAAATTCGCATCGATAAAAATGCCCTTTTGACGTACAACTCGTGCTTAATTGCTTTGCGGTAACACCACTTTACGTTTATTTCTCTCCGTCGCTAATTAAAGAATATTACGATCTTATCATTTGTGACGTTCAAATATGTTCACTTTTCTATTTTTTTTTTGTTTTTTTTTTTTTTCGTTGTAAAAAATTGGATAAAATTTTATTCTATGTTTAGCGAATACATTTATTTTGAGATTTTAAATGATAACCCCGCAATTTTAAAGTGGAAAATAAGAAACGTCTTCTTCAAAATTCAACGAACAAAACTTTAACTCATCGTCTATTTTACATCAGACTTACATTAAAGGCTTATCAATATCCAATTCCAAACTTTTCATTACACCTTTGATTCTCGATCCATTTTCCACACGTATATACTCCTCACACCAATACTGACGAATAGAAAAAAAAAGAAGAAGAGAGTAAGAGAGCAGACGAAGAGGAGCGAAACTTGACTTTGGTATATCGGACGTAAAAATTCGTGTCTTTTCTCTCGTGCACGTCCGCGCACTCGAGAAAACTTTTCCATCAGCGCCTCTCTCTCTCTCTCTCTCTCTCTTACTTCTCGTCCGAGACGCGCAAAAGGAGATGAAGAGATAGGGGAAGAGAAAGTAAGAGAGAGAAAGAAAGAGAGAGAGAGAGAGAGAGAAAAGGTTGAGGGTCTATTCGGTGCTCTAGACTCATCGAGGACGCTTATTTGTGCCTTGGGGGGGTTTTTTAAAAAATTTATGCGACGCGTCTTCGTCGTC
This sequence comes from Chalcis sispes, assembly GCA_949987625.1. Classification (NCBI taxonomy): domain Eukaryota; kingdom Metazoa; phylum Arthropoda; class Insecta; order Hymenoptera; family Chalcididae; genus Chalcis; species Chalcis sispes. The sequence goes on along the minus strand of OX465098.1, from coordinate 16,462,662 downwards.
GACGCCCGCCACTCTTTTTTTCGCGTATTTTTCTTTGCTCTCTCTCTCTCTCTCTCTTTGGATACATGGCTGAAAATTCAGCGAAAGTGTGATGTTTCGTTTGGGCGTGAGTGAGGTAAGAATAAGGAGTTGTTTTTTGAATGAATAGTTGTGCGCCGTTTTGCCATTGTTTTTGTAATTCTTAAAGATTATCACCGACTCGCTTATTGTTTTGAGAGGTTTTGTTTCTTTTATTTAAAATAATTAATCGCGTTGAACTTTAATAATTATTAGATAGACTTTCCAATGGCTAAATTTTTAAAGGTGAAAACAGATCTTTATCGTTTCTTAAAACAAATCACGCATAATCGTATTACATCGAAACTAGAATTTTCTCGTAAAAATTTTAACAATAATCAAAAATCCAATCTTAAAATGTTAATAAATAAACATTAAAGAAGGAAAAAGAAAAACTCATTCACCGTGGATTACATGAGAATAAGAGACGCGCACGAAGGCATAATAAGAGCGGGAGAAGAAGAGCGAAGAACGAAAAGGAAAGAGCATACTTATACATGTACACAGTAGCGCAAGCAAGCAAGACGCAAACTACATACATATAACCCGTACGTAAAGAGGCGGAAAAGACGGGCACGGAAAATTGCCAGGGAAATAATTAATCAGGCTATCCGTGAAGAAGATAGAGATAGACGTCTTTTCATCCTCGTTTTTGTTTAAGCGCCACGCGTGAGCCGGCAAAACTTTACACCCGTATAATCTACGAGATGTTCTCTCGGTTGGATATTTTCGTGATTAGGATTCGTGGATGGGTCAAATGTATGACTTGGGAAGGCTTGTCGAGTTGGGAAATTTAATTGTCTTTTACGAAGCGATGGGGATAAAGGACTTTTCTTCGGAATGATATTTCGAACGATAGTAAATGTTGAACAATTGAACAATTGAAAGCGATATATTTCGAGTAATTTATATTAACATCCGTTTTCGAAAAGTGTGTGCGAGTATTTGAATGTGTATATTTCTGAATAATAATATCAATACATATCTCAATACAAATTATTTACTTTATTTTCTGAAATTTTGTAGTACATTGTACTTTTTATATTATTTCACGATTTATTTGTCTGAATATTATTATTGTGAATAATTGGCTTATATATTTCGTTAACAACTACATTACCTACTATTTGGCTGTACATTTGAATGAAAATAAAATTAATTTATATTGAAAAATCGATAAAAATAATCAATTTTCAAGACTGACAAATTTTAAATCTTTACAATGTGTATAATATCGCAAAATAAAGTTAGCCAAACATTAGCCATTAAAAGAAATATTTTGATTTTCAATTTTATTTTCACTCGTTAAAAACACACAAAATAAATATCTCAAAAAAGATCGACCAATCAACGCTATCATACCTCCGTATTCCTCGTCGAAGAATTTCACAAGCTCGAGTAAATTCATCTTCGCTATTTCTTTTCGCGTATATCAAAAATAACGACTTTAAAGAAAAAAAAAAAAAAAAAAAAAAAAAAAAAAAAAAAATCGAGATAAACAAACTTTATAGGACACGTAATGTACAAAGCAAACTTACACAGATGATAAATACAAGCAGGAGTTTAACATCCGCGCGGTTCGTTCGCCGCGCGGGCACTAACCCTCCCTCGACATCGGACACGCGCGCGCCATCGATTTCCATACACGCCAACTTTTCCATCCCCCCCCCCTCCCCTCGCTTCAACGTTTTCTCCCCTCTTCTCTCGAGTAAAACCTATGAAATCGTTACGTCATCTGTACCGATGCGTGTGTTTGTATGCGTGTATATATATACACATACGTATATGCATCCCTCTGTCTTTTATCCCTTAAATGGAGAGAGGAAAAATTTTAGTGGGGTCAACGACCCCTTTTTCTCGCATACGACTGTCGCAGGGAACTTTTCCGAGCTAGAATGTTTCAATGCGCGTATGTCTATGCGTGTGTGTGTGTGTGCATTTGTAGTTGACCCTTATTCTGTACTCGCTCTACTTCTTCATTTTTTTTTTTTTTTTTTACAAGGGGAGGGATCGAAAGGATCCTGTAGTTTTTCGGGGGTGTTTCTTATTTTCGGGCAAAAGGGAGCTTTCCTTTTTATTTTTCTTTTTTTTTCTTTTTTTCGAGAGGGATTACGATTAAGGGTCGATGATGGTTTATGATATCTTAGGACAGGATGGAGAGGATGCGTTTAACCAATTTCCGAGTGAATTTGTCGAGTAATAAATTGTTTTTTTTCTACATACGTGCGCTTGACGAATATTGAGCGAATAAGAGGGGAAATGAAAAAACATTTGCTTAACTTCTTTAAAACAAATTTGAATACTAATTTTTGAACGAAATCAATCGATGTTGTGCGGACATTGATTAAACAAGTACAATGATCATTTATTTTTTTTACAAAACGCACAAGTAAAAAATCTGTACTTCAACAAAATTAATTTCTTTTTAAATATTTAACTTTTTTTTTTAAATAAAATTCTTAAAAAATTTAATGAAAATTCGTCAGTATTGAAAAATTAATTAAAACTTTTTTTTATATACATTCGAAATTTTTAATTAATAGAAATTTTAATAAAAGTTACGCGTCATCATTTTTTAATTTATTTTAAAATTTTCATCAAATTACGCGAAACGAATTTTCGAAATTAAATAAAAAATAGAAGTGCAAAATCTTGATTAACAAATTAATTAAAAATTTTAACCAAACAAAGTAAATTACAACAACGTCTTTTGTCCTATAGTTTATATCCCTTAATTTTAATCAGACCATCAACGTCGTTTCTTTCCTCTCTCTCTCTCTCTCTCTCTCTCTCTCGCATCGTATTATCAATTTTCTCTCTCGCTCTTCTCTTTCTTTTCCCTTTCATAATACTTTTTTTCGCTCTTCCATATCACTCTGTTTTTTTCCCGGCGACGTTCGCGGACCGAACGAGATTAACGACGAACTTGATGATCGTTTCTTGCGATTATGATGAGATGCGCGGGTTACCCTGTACGCAAACACACACACACACACACACACACACACACACACACACACACACACACACACACACACACACACACACACACACACACACACACACACACACACACACACACACACACACACACACACACACACACACGCGCGCGCGCGCGCACATATATATATGTACACACAGAGTTGTGTATGCGACGATAAAAAGAAAAATTACGTATATAGCGGCTCGCTTGACAATGCAATTTCTTCATTGAAGGAGGGAAAGAAAAATGGCTAGATTATCTTTTGTGAACGAGGAAAATATTTGCGATGCTAAATGTTTCGATGGTAAAGTATTAAATTTTGATTGCAATTTTTATTATTTATTGTGATAAATTGAATAAAGTATTCTTTTTGAAGAAAAATTCAAATTTTAATGTAAATTAAAATGCGAAAGAAAATTTATTCAAATTTTAACAATAAACTTTTGATTAATCTAGTTTTTTTTTTAATAAATTTTGTTAAAATTAAAAAAAATTTTCTTTGAAATATTAAAAAGAAAAATTCGATTCAGTACAGGTTTTCAAATGAATAAAAGAATATACAAAAACAATTCAATGTATATACAAACAAATTTAAACTAAATAAAATCACGGGTACCACAATAAAGTAACAAGCAGTAAGCATAATAAAACAGCAATAAAAAATAATAATATTCTATTCATCTATATTTTTATTTCATCTGGATAAAAAAACAGAGAGAGGGAGACAGAGAGAAAGAGAGAGAGAGAGAGAGAGAGAGAGGAAAAAGTCTAAACATTATATTACTCGATTCTTTTCATCGTCGGTATATATTTACGATGAAGGGTTGCCGGTAAAATATTCATGTGGAGGAGGGGGGGTGGAAAGGAATAAATTTGTAAAAGGAGAATCTTTAACAGTCTATAACGTCTGTTGAAATAATTCAGGAGCGAAAGAAAACCAAGGGCGAACGAATTTCCTTTTCTATTTCTCTCTCTCTCTCTCTCTCTCTCTCTCTCACTCTCTCTCTCTCTTTCTCTACCCGTCGATATAAATTATCAACGAATGTATCTCCTTTCCGCTACTTTTATTACATTATTAAAATGAAACAGAGTTGTCTTGATTATTTCACGCGCAAGAATAAGACATGTGTATCGTCTTGGAAATTGTCTATAAAACATTTGGAAAACATCACTGTGTTTTAAGTAAACATTAATGCAAGAAAGTAAATTATTTTATTTTGTAGGAACTCTAAAAATTTTTTTACTCCATATAACGCTTAATAGCCTCGTTACATAATGCGTAATTCGCGGCATTAATACAAGCCGTAAGAAAATTTTAATCGATCTGTTGGGACATTCATTACGCAACAAACATAGACACAAAATTGGAGAAATTGCAAGTTACAAAGGTAAAATTTTTTAAACCCATACAAACACTTCAATCGTCGATTAAAAACATTGAGATATTAAAACGTAAGTTCCGGTGAAAAAGGTTTTATAAAAATTGTGCGACTGCCGACGATTTTTGAAAACCGACTCTTTATCTATTGTTGAAACATGCACAGAACAGAGAGAGAGAGAGAGAGAGAAAGAGAGAGAGAGAGAGAGAGAGAGAGAGTACAATAACCCTTTTAAAGGCTAACGGTAAACGGAGCTACCGGTAGCTCTTAAAAATTCATGGCTTCCGCGAGAAATAAGATTTTTTTTCTTTTCTTTTAACTTTACCTTCGGCGGAGAGAAGATTTTTCCTTTTGAAACTCGCCAAAATGTTAAAGAACTCTCGTGCACATTTTAATCCTTTAAATTTTCATTTTGTTCTTTTCTTTTAAATAAAGAAATCTTACGTATTGTTCGAATTGTTGAATTTCCAAACGTTAAATCCTTTTCGTTTTCACGGAACAGTTGCATAAATTAAAACAGCTTATTTTTCTTTTTAGAAACATTTATAATTTTTAAAAAACGTACAAAATAAAAAAAATGTACAATGCAGCGAGCGCGAGTCTAATAAGAAAAGTTAACTGTATATAACATATACACGGGCGTACAAAAGGAGCATTTATCGGTTGACGCAACTGCTTAGCATCAATTAGATTAAAAATGGTTACGCGTTTATCTGACTAATTGTTTAGCCTCGCGCGCGCGCGCGAGAGCACTTGTAGACAGACTTTGGCTGTGCAGTTTACGTACGTAAAGCTGGCGTCTCTACGTATCTCGCTTGTGCCAGTTGGGGGTTATATCCCGTGGCCTAATAAATATTATCTATATCTATCTATCTATGCCTTCGTCGATTAGTGTATTTACGTAATCTCAAGCGCTCGTTACTCGTTGTGATTGATATAATTAGGTAAACAATAATCGTTGCAGTATTTTTTTTTTTAATACACGTATTTATGTCGTTGATGCGTTTGGGGCACGATTTATACATAATCTAACTTCTTTTGGTTTCTGTTTCTGATGCTATTTTACGATAAAGTTCTTGTCAAAAACAAGAACTTTATCGTAAACAAGAAAACAAACAAAATGTAATGTCCTCTTTAGCATCGCTAAAATGTTCTTTTGCTTACTAGACAAACTATTTTTAAAAACTATTTACAATCAAGGGATCAACTTTTTAGAACATTCTTATAAAATATATAAAAAGTTAGTTTCCGTTTAATTAAAAAATAATCAACTTTTTAAAAGCGTAATCCATACGAAAATCTACAGCGATAAAGTAATCATCCAAGAAGAAGATCGCACCAAGCGTCGGTGTCATTGCCGCGAGAATACCGCGGCTACACAGCCGATGTAAAACAAAAAAAAAAAAAAAAAAAAAAAAAAAAAACGACGCTTCACGAGACGAACAGAATTTAAGACCTGTAGTGATTAATCGAGACGGCCGTCGTCCTCGCGCGTACTGTCGATCAATCTTTCTCTTTTTCCTTTATCCCCTCCCCTTTATCTTTCTCTTTTTCCCTCGAGTGTTTCAACGACGCTGTAGCTACATCGCTCGAGATGGGAAAGCTTATGTAGGTGTGGAGATGAGCATCGCGTGGGAAATTTAGACGCCGGTGGTCGATGTGACGTTCCGGATGGTTTTTTTTTTTTTTTTTTATTTTTGAAGATAATGTAAAAGTGTAGTTTATGTTTTTTTTTTATTTTTATTTTTATTTGGTAGAGTGAACTCAACTTAAGATGTTTTTTTATATTTGTAATAATGTGCGTTTATTGATTATTATATTCATCATATTTTTTCTTCCGGGTATTTCTATTTTTTGAAATATTCGATCAGCGGTTTATTTTTTTTCAAAAAGATTATTTCATCATTAAATTAGCAATTTGCCAAACAAATCTAATCGCTGTTTTTAAGAATTATTTACTTAAAATTTCACGAGACAAAAAAATCATTGTTCAAATACTCAATAAGAAAAAATTCACGAGGATACATCCAATTGACAAGTTACCAGGTGTACAAGTATGAAATGCGGATTTTAGACAACAGATGGTGTACCAATGCAGTTTAAGCTGTTATGATTTGACACTGCGCCATTTTGTTGTATCATCAACAAGTTCAGACGCGTATTAGTCATAGACTGAAAAATTGTGTGCATCATGTCGTATTGTTGTGTTTAATATGTCAAAATTTATACCGAACAAAGAGCATTCGTGAACAGCATTAATTTTTTGTTTTCATTTGAAGAAAACTGCTGCTGAATCCTTTCGGTTACTACGAGAAGCTTATGGTAAACATGCTCCATCGCAAGATACGTGTGAACGATGGTTTCAGCGTTTCAAAAAAGGTGACTTCGACGTTGCAGACAAGGAACATGGAAAACCGCCAAAAAAATTCAAAGATATGGGTTTGCAAGCATTGTTGGACGAAGATGATTCGCAAACACAAAAAAAACTCGCACAGCAATTAGGAGTTTCCCAACAAGCTGTTTCCAATCGCCTACGAGCGATGGGGAAAATTTAGAAGAGCGGTAGATGGGTACCACATGAGTTGAATGACTAAATGAGGCAACTGGAAAATCGCAAAACCACATGTGAAATTTTGCTTGCTCAGTACAAAAGGAAGTCGTTTTTGCATCGAATAGTAACAGGGGTTGAAAAGTGGATTTATTTTGAAAATCCCAAACGCAAGAAATCATGGGTAGACTCAGGAGCACCATCCACATCGACAGCAAGATGAAATCGTTTTGGCAGAAAGACGATGCTCTGTGTTTGGTGGGACCAGAGGGGCGTGGTCTATTATGAGCTATTGAAACCTGGGAAAACGGTTAATACTACACGTTACCAACAACAATTAACCGATTTAAACCGTTTGCTGCTTGAAAAAAGGTCAGAATACCAAATTACAAAAAGATCGAATGAATAATAATTTTATCTAAAAATATTCTGATTTTCTAAAGTAGGCATTAATAAAAAATCTCTCTCACTCTCTTATTCGTTTTCGAAGACAACAAATCGCACGTTATAGCAACCATTTACGAAACATCAGCGACATCGATAATAATTATCATGAGATAAGCAGTTCTCGAAAAATTCTCTACTTTCAAAAATGCAAAGTCGAAGAAAAATAAGGCGCTTAAATAAAAAAAAGAAAGAGAGAATAGAAATAAGGTAGATCGTGTATTCTTCGTCCATTAGGGCAACTTGTCGTTTCTCGACGAATTCCAGATGAGAGTAAACTGGCTCCTCTCCCTCTCCCTCTCCCTCTCGTCCTTACGTATGAGAGGAAAGAGAAAGAGAGAGAGAGCAAAGTTTTCGACATCGCTATTTTTTTTTCTCTCTTCGCTTTTACGAACTCGCGTGATTCCGTTAGAGAAATGCTAACAGAAATTTGCTAACGCGGCGAGTATGTGTATTTGTGTGAGTACGTAAATGAGAGAAAGAGAGAGATTAAACATCGAAGGACTGAATCTAAGAAAGTAAAGACTAACGCGTTGTATTCTTTACAAGCGTTTGAAACCGGAGGAGAGATATGTCTAGTCGACTGTATATTTGATAATAAAGTTTTAGGAAAAGAATTGGCGTGTCTAGGCAAAATAATTTTAAAATATTTTAATGTCCGATGTTTAATAATTGAAAAAATTTATAATTAATGATTCATTCCTTAAAATAATATGCAAATAAATCAAAGAAACTGTTTTCAAAGGAAAGAATAAATAAATGAAATAATTTATCTCAAACTTTCATTACAATCATTCCATTTCTATAAACGAATAAATATCTTCAAACGACTGATATCGCACGAAATAAAAAAACAAAGATAAATAAAAACCTAAGCGAAAGTCGCGTGTAATTGCGCGACCGTGTGGAATGCTCGCGCAATGCATTCGCGTTGCACAAGTGTCAAGAGCGCAAGAGTTCATCCTTGCTAAGATCCCGAAAAAAAAAATGGAAGGTAAAGAGGTTGTATTCCCACTCTTGTGTAATGTCGAGACTATGTGCCATATATGTATTACTGGTCCTTCAACTTTTAAGATTATTATTCTGTTTTTTTTTTTTTGTTTTTTAAATTGGTCAAGAGCAAAGCGATCGTTTTTTAAGAATTTTGAAAATTAGGTTTTGTTATAAGTGTTTAAATTAAATTAGTAAAGATCAACTTGAAAATTCTAGATTTACATTTAGATAAATTACTTTGTGGTTTGTTTATTAAAAATATGATTTTAAACGCTGTTTTCTTTTTTATTTAAACAAATCTTATTATTGATTAGAATTAAATATACATTAATCGTATTTTTTTTTTTTTTTTTGTTTTTGTTTTTTTTTAAGGGGATCAACAAGATTTACTAATGATTATTCATATGGAGACATTTTACTCACAATTTTGTAGAATAGCATTCGAATGATTCATGCCATAGAAAACATCATCACATGGTGGAAACGTACCTGTAACAGAAAATTAAAAAGACATTCTAACTTATTTAATCACTTTTCGCAGTGATATTCATAATTATATTTTAATGCGATGTGCTAATTATCTTTTTCTTTTGCAACAGTTGCATAAAGACACTCAAAAGGAATTTATAATAAAATTATCAAAACTATATCGAAATTCCATCTCTCATAGTGCGTAAGCAATTAAACCCCTTGAGAATAATTTCTCATGAGAGAGCCCGCGCGTGCATGGCGTGTATCCGAATTAATACGGAGTAAAATTTACCCATAAACAGTTTAATCAACCCAACAATCCAAAGTACAATTAGAAATAACAATGGCTCTAGCTCGGCGCGTAACGTGCACGAACGTACATATTCGCGTATAACACAGCGCGCGTAATAACTTTCGAGGTTAATGCAAGTTTCATCGAACGTTACGTTTCGCGCATCCGAATACGCGTACGTACGTACCATATTCTCTTGATCAGTGCCGAGCGGTCATTTTTACGGACAAACGAAATTCGCTTGTGCGTGAATATAGTTTACCGATCCGACGTGTGCACGCACGCGCTAGAACTATGTATATATATATATATATATATACATATATATATATATATATATATATATATACGTATGCATGCATGTACCTGAGAGAAAGATAATATGTGCTTATTTATAAAGAGAGATAAAGATAAATACATGCTTCTGACACAAGCGATATGCGTGCTATGAAAATGTATATATTTCCAAATGCATGTGTGTGTGCGCGCGTGTGTGTGTGTGTGTGTGTGTATGGCAACGTTGCATATATTATTTTGACCCTCGAGATATATATACATGTATACTAGTATGTGTGCATGTGCCTCTCGACGAAAAATCGTCTATTGTATTACGAGCGCAATGCACAAATATTTTTTATTGCTTCATCTTTGGATGGAAATTAGAACGGCTTTTATTGATTGTTGATCGGTAGGTGTATTCAAGCTGCTTGGTTTTGAGTGATGCATTGAAATTGTATTTAAAAACGATTGGAATCTATATATGCGTTACGTATATTATCGACTTTCGAATTTATTTATTTTGCTTTTTATGTTTTTTTTTTTATTCTTTTTAAATCAATCAGAACAAAAGTAGGAGCTACTTACTCAAAAAGAATACATAATTTAGATTAAAGATTATTTCCAACATTAAAAAAATTGTTGTTATTATATAATTATACCGATTCATCCATCATCGTCGTTCTCATAATTATAAGCACACAAATCTCTCATACGACCAAATTTATTCGCTAATCTCTTCCACCGCCCCTAATTTTCCCTTATCGCACACACACATACACACACACGCGCAACGCTAAAAATCGCAGAGTCTAGCCTCACGATCAGGTAGTACACCTTACCCTTACACAAAATCCCCCCGGTAAAATATACACCGTAGATCACGTACGTATACTCACGCGAGAGAGAGAGAGAGAGAGAGAGAGAGTGAGACAGATAGATAACGCGGAGAAGAAAGTCCACGTGGCGCTTCTCTTTCTCTCTCTTTCTACCTGTGTAATATTGATCCGAAGCCGAGTGCTACCCTTCGCTGCTGTCAGTATATACTGGGGGGCAAATGTGTGTATGTACTCTTGGTTGTATCGTAAGTTTTTTTTTTGTTATATATATATATATATATATATATATATATATATATATACATACATATATATTTTTTTTTTATTTTCGTATTCTTCTTACGCACGCGCGTCTTAAACTTCTTATATTCTTTTGTCTTTTATCTGCACCGTCCTGTCTTTTTTATTTTTTTTTATTTTTGATTGGTTGGATGGTTTGTTTGAAAAGGTGAGTTTCCCCGTTGGGAAGGGAAGTATAAGCGATTGAACGGAATACAGTTAAAGTTTATTTTGTAAGGGAAACTTTAAGGAATTTTTCCGATCGATCGTCGTAAAGAATTTTAAATAGAATAATATTATCGAGATATTACTAAAAAATAAAACCATACCGTTAAAATTAAAGTAGAAACGATTTTTTTATTCCGGCAGTTTCGTAATCATAAATAGAAAATTGCCGGTACTGTATATATCGAGACTGATATAAATATTACTAAAACATTCGTTGCGTTATTGTTTGTTGCGATACCGGCTTCCTGGCTCTTAAGTTTTATCACATAATGCTTTAATATTGGATCATTAAGAAATAGTATTTTCTACCGTTGATTGCGTTATTAATTTGAAAAAAAAAAAAAAGCGTATAAAAGGAAAATTATCATCGATACCATTTGTTATTCACAGTTGTTTTTAATAAAAATTATATCATGGTAAATCCCTCGATAATTTCATAAAAAATTATTATTCGTCTTATTAAGTATTAAAATAATCGAGCTAAAGACTCGCATAAATATTTAATTTTAATATTAAAATATATTCAATTTTATCCATTCGAGACGAAAGATGATTTTGAAAACAATCTTACAGAAAGAAAAAAATTTTCTTTTCATCGCAATCTCCATCGGATTAAAAGTTCCTTTCAAGTACATAATTTTGTCGTCAAAATTTAATCCATCCACATGAAATCCCAATAACGCAACCGCCAATCAATTATCATCGGTGATTTATCTGTCCAATCCCTGGCATGTAAGAAAAACCGCCGTAAAAGCTAACAAATTCTAATCGCGCGAGCGCCATAAAAGCAACCGTTACGCGAACATCAGACTAGCGTATATATACATCTCGAAAACTCGTAAGAGAACGAAAGACGTCTACGGTATACATAATGCAATTCATCGCACGCGTCTTATCACTTTTACAACCTGCCGCTGGAATAAAAGCGGAAATAAAAGCCGATTATCCATCGGTAACTCGACGTATACATCCGCACGCTGAATTTTCCTCCGATTGCACGAAACCGGTGTCGCTTGCTTTTTAGCTGATTAATTTGTCGTTGGGCGACTTAACGTTATGCGTGCCAGCGAGAGATAGATTTGTTTTCGTATGCGAGTGTGCGCTGATAGAACAGGTTTCGAGACGATTTTTATGGCGGGAACGCGTTAATGCGTTGAATTGCATGTAAGTGATAAAAATGTTTGCTTTGGTTTTGATTATTCTTACAGGTTGAATTAACGCACGCGAGAAACTAAGAAGATGAAAAGTCTCGGTTCAATCGATTCAAAGGCAATGAAATTGATGGGAAGAAAAAAAAAACATTAAAATAAAACAGCGATTCCCTTATAATTTACAACATCTCGCTCAAGTTAACAAGCAAGAAAAAGCCATAAAATAAATTAAACATCCTAAATATATACATATATATATATAAATACTAAAATTTTTATTACCTGTACATAACTAGCACGCAAACACATTACAAGACTGACGCATCGAAAGCTAACCTCGGCGTGTCTAGCTTTAACGCATCGTCTCTAACGTAATCGCAATACTTGCGCGCGCGTGCTTAAAGCTAATACGAAACGCAAGCCGGCAAAGCAGCCGAAAAAAATATATCGAGTTCGAAAAACATTTCACCCTCTTTTGCGCTCTTCTCCTTTCTCAATTTCTCTTCCCCTTGAGGCGCTGTGCGCTTATATAGGTGTACATATATATATATATATATATATATATATATATATATATATATACTCGCACGAGAACGTATGTGCACGCGAGCGCGCTTATACATATCTATTCTTCGACCCTCGGTTTACGCTAATATCGGTTTACACCCTCTTCTCTCCCCACCATTTTTTTTCCCTGAATCATGCGGCACTTTTATCCCCCATATAGGCGCGCGTGTGTGTGTGTGTGTGCACAATCGACGCTCGGTTTTCGTTTTTTTTCCGAAGACGAGCGTTTCTGACTAGCTCACGTCCGGTTTATATATATATATATATATATATTTTAGGCCGATTTTCATTAGGATTCTCACTTTCTCTCTCTTTTTTTTTTGTAATATGTGCGCGTGTATTATGACTTTTCGTGGCATATGTACGTAAATTACGCTAGGTAAGAAAAAACGATTAATAAAATTTTAAATTATTAGAAAAAAAATCCAAAATTTTAAAAAAGAAACATATATTTTTTAAAAAACAGCGAAAATATGTACATTAACACTAAAGAATTAAAATCAACTTTGTTTTTATACTAACAGATTATTTTATAAAATTTATTTATAAAATTCTATTGGTACATTATCAAATAAAATCAAAATCATTGTAAACGTTGAGATATTTATAAAATATTATCTATGATATAATATTTAAAAAATTTTGAAACATCTTCTTCCAACAACAATCCTACAAATCATCTTACAATTAACAAAATCGTCAATAATAAATAAAAAAAAAAAAAAAAAAAAAAAAAAAAGACAATACGATCTATATTCAGAGCTCGGCTAAACAACGACAATACGGCCATTTCCTTATTCTAGACATAAATAATACAGTACATATTCTCCCTTACATTATTAAAGGAAAAACGTCGGAGCAGACTCGCGCGCACGCACGTACATACTCCATACATATAAGAAAAAGAGACGAAGGGTGAAAGAGAAAGCAAAGTCTCGGGGAAGGAAAGAAGTGCACGAGAGAAATTTGGGAAAGGGAAGGGATGGGGCGCGATGCACGAACGAATCCGCGCGCGTGCACTCGCCCCCTCCCTTCCTTCACCACCGACCGACGACTGCCACGCGAGAGGTCAACGACCTCCTTGGGCGCCCCACGCGGAGCTGCTCTCGCGCGGGCGCCACGCGTTCTCTATGTGTGTACACATATATACATGAATAGGTTCTTTCTCTCTCTCTCTCTCTCTCTCTCTCTCTCTCTCTCTCTCTCTTTCGTTGCAGCCTGTCAGAACCATTGGATTTAGGCATATTTTCTTTTTTGCTTTTTGGAGAGGGGAAAGAGGGGGAAAATCGAGCTCGTGAATTAAATGTGTCGTGTGTAATTTGGGGTAGGCTTTACCAATCATTGGTTTGTTTAATTTCTAGGTAGGGCAGTGGTACAGTTGAGATTATATGGAATTAGAAAATGTTGATTATTTTTTAATTAAAAAATTTATTAAGGGTTTTATTGCGTAGATACGAGATACTTTTTTTTAAATGGGTTCATTTTTTAAATTTTTATTAAATTTTAATTTTGATGAGAAATAATTGAGTAGAAACTTTTAATTAAAAAATTTCAAATTATTAATGTATTAAAAAGTAATTTAGTTACATTGCATATTTAGCAATTTTTTTTATAAATTTAGCCGTTATATTAAAATTTTTTTTTAATTTTTTTCTAGTAAAACTATACATGGGTAAATATTTTTCATACAATGTAAAACATATGATATTTTTCTGAAATTAAAGAATGCATATAACAGACTCTAAATTTCTTCCTTTCTTTTTTATTTAGCCTGATATTCCTTTTTTCATTTTTTATCATCCTTTCTCTTCCGAGTCTATTTCTTGCTTCTTTTTTACGTTTCGTTTATGTTACGTGCACGAAGAGATGTCGCATTTTAATATGCGATATGCTTGCTCTCTCTCTCTCTCTCTCTCTCTCTCTCTCTCTCTCTCTCTCTCTCTCTCTCCGGTTTTCTCTCCTTTTTCGCTCAAGACAGACAAAATGAGTATTTCGTGATTAAAAACAGGTTTTTAATAAAATTGCCAATGGCATGTTTAATGAAAATACTAATTTTTTGATTTTATGATAGTTGCCTTTTTAATAAATAAATGTACCATTTATATTAGATAAAGCTTTAATACACTTTTAATGTACGCTTATCTGGCTTAAGTACAACGTATTATTCGAAGAAAATAAATGGGAATTTTATGTGCATTAATAACGGTATGAAATATAAATTAAAAATGAACGTTATCAATATATATATATATATATATTCAAGTCAAATTAATAACCAAAATGCATGATAATAGAGAAACGTAAACAAAAATTTTATCGAAAATTACGAGCATTATTCGAAACCTCAAACACTTTTACAGAAATGATATACTCGTTCCAAAAAAAATATGTCGGTCGTTTACTCTCAGACATCTAATTACTCAATCTCGACCATGATAAAAATAAATAAAAAAGAAAAAAAAAAAAAAAAAAAAATTAAAATAAGCTACAAATACATCTACACTCACGTGACACAATTAATCGTGATATGTTAATTACTCGCGTGACGTGATCTTTAAAGACGAAACACGCAAAAAAGTAAAAAAGAGAGAACGCGAATAATAATAAAAAAGTATGAGGAAAAAGAAAGAAGAGAAAAAAGTAAGAGAGAAAGAGAGTCGCTCGAAAATGTCGAGCTTTTCCGTATATTTCTCGCCGTAGACGCACTCGACTTTAATGAGTCGTGTGTACCTACCTCGAGAAAAAAACACACATACACAATGAGAAGGAAGAAAGAAACCGGCTAAAAATAATACAAGAGAGAGAGAGAGAGAGAGAGATTAGTTTATATTTTGGATACAAATTATCGAGATACACTTTCGAACAAATCGAAAAGACGCGCGTAATATAAATTCGTACAAAGATTACAATCACGCGCCGCTAAATTAAAAAGGTTTTAAACTCAGTAACGTAAGAAGGTGGATATACCGTTAATTAAGATGTAAAATAATAGAATAGCCAAGCAGAAGAAGCAAAAGTAAAAAAAAAGAACGAAAAATTCGTACGTGCTTCCGGGATTTTCGAGAACTGGAAGTGCACCTCGACATTTCGCCTCGAGGCTTTTCCTCGTTATACGCCAGTTTTTTCGCCGGTAACTTTTTCTTCTTCCACGATATTTTGCCTCTCTTTTTCTCCTTCTCTTTTTATTATTATTTTTTTAATTTTTTTGTTATACTCTCGGTGTGTTGGAATCTCATAGCGCGCTTTTGAAACGCGCGCGACTTAAATATTACACTTTTACGCGAGCGTTGCGACGGGTGATTATTATTACGGGAAAAAAAAATTTTTTTTTGAAAGGAGAGGTGAAATTTTGAAAATATTGTAATTTAATGAATGTATATACTTATTTTTTTTTTTTTCAAATTAAAATGTGGTGAATTGAGTTAACGATGTTTGTTAAATAACGCGAACTTTATGGTTTGTTGAACTATTTTAAAGGCGAAATTCTTCCACTATTCGAACTCTTTCGTGAATAAAATTCTAAATTTTCTAGCATTATTGACATGAAAAATTTTAAAGAAAAATTGATTAATTAAAAAATGATTACGAATACATTTTTGTAATTTACTATTGCAGTCTATAATAAAGATTAAAATAAGACATTTATTTTAATAATTTAAGAAAATATTGAAATAAAAATTATCGAAAATTCGAATAACGATATGAAGTTTTAAACGGAAACAATTTTTTTTATAAATAGAAGTGTGATTACAGTAAGTCGAAAATTTTAAACATTCAAAAAATAATATCATTTTTAAAAAGCAAATTGAAAGCTTGAAAAAAAAAAAGAAAACATTAAACAACATTGTCTTTAAACAAAACAATTAAATCTTCTCCGAAAATCAAACAGTACACTGGCGAGTGTAACTCCCTTTGCTTTAGGCGCGAATATTTGTCGCACGTCCAAGTTTATTAATAACATCAGTGTCTTGTTCTTTTTCGCGACTATCGATTAGCAATAGCGCCGGATTTCGATGCCCCAGTTTGTTCGAACCTTTTTTTTTCTAAATTAAGCTATATCCGATACATTCTTTTAGTTGTGTAAGGCTTATTTATTATTGTTGACTTAATTTTTATAGTTGTTTCAGTTTTAAAGTAAAATCAATATTTCATTATTATGAATTAATTAAATATTTCGTATAATATTTGTTCTGTTGTACTTGATAGATATGTAAATAAAATTTATAAACAATAACAGGATTTGCCAAAATCATGTATCTGATAAAGTGAAATTTTATTAATTTAACTTTTGATAAGACAATTGTATATCAAGTATTTAGAAAACAATACGCAATATTGTTACAGTAGGCAATAAATGCGCAAAAAACTGAATCGAATTTCAAAAGTCTCATGGGAAAAAAGGAGATTTTTTCAACGGCTCTTTCTCTCTCCATCTCTTTCCCTCGCAAAGATATAAGCCAAAAAAGTTAATAATTCGTTTAACCAACTAATTTCGTCGTCCCGTATACATAATCTTACGTCAGCTTGGCATTTTTATAGCGCGTAAGCGCGTTTTCACGTCCTCGTAAAATCCGAAAATGAATTCGGTAAGTCTTCGGGATATGCAGCGAAAAGAGTCGAAAAAAAGGGAAAAAAAGAAATTACAGAGGGCACCGAAATAATGTGGGGAAAGAAAACTTATTAAATGTTAAACTTCTCCGATAATATGTTATTTTTTTTCTGGCGATGAAAAAAAAAGTGAAATCGAGAGGATAAAGATTATGGAATAAAATGGACTGCATTTCGTATTCATAAGATATACTTGTTAAATGAAAAATACGTTGTATTCGACATATTTTATTAATGTCCTGAACGAAAAATATTGAGTTTCGGTTTACATTTGTATTTTTTAATCAATTTTTTAAAATAAAAACATTTCAACCGTCTATAACATTTCAACCGTATAAAATAAGATTTTGAAAATCAGTAATTGTTCTATAATTTAATCACAATTTCTTTAAGTTTTTATTATTATTATTATTATTATTATTTTTTTCTTAAATACGTTTATAAGATAATTTATTTTTATACATCTAATAACGTTTTCAAAGATATTTCTTTTTTTTTTTTTTAGCCTTCATAATTTTGCTTACTACAACAGCAATTAAAATCCCGCGAGAAAACATCCAATTTGTTGTACAGCCCTATAACGAGTGGAGCAGCCGTAAAAAAAAAGTCAAGAACTAATGCCATCGATAAAACAGATCTCGACAATCTACTCGAGAGGTAAATAAATAGTGGAAGAAAAAAAACGGACGTCGCTATTAGACATCACGTGATAAAATCTTTCTTATCGCGAGAGAGAGAGAGAGAGAGAGAGAGAGAGAGAGAGAAAGAGAGAGACTCGCAAGGAACGCGGTACATAAAGAGTAAAAAGATGTATTAGTTATTTATGTACCTTGTGCGAGCCTCGCGTCATTACAGCTTGAGGCAAAATATGTTGTGGATGGATAGTAGGGCCGCAGTCGCGAGCGCAGCGAGCGACTAAGGCGCCTCTATCCATCCACAAAATATGAGCCGAAAGCTTTAATGACGCGAGGTTCACTCATGGTGCTTAAAAAATTTTTCAGCCTTGTAACCCGTACGAAGACTCTTACTTAGTTAACAGAATAATTAATTTTATTTTGTTGCATATCAATAAAATGCAATTTCGAACCCATACTGACAGTTCGTAAACTACAGATATCGTCTGCTAACGCATGCGCATTTTGTACACACACGCGTACATGTACATGTAGTAGTGTCAAAAAGTGACAGACAACATAATGTAAATATAAATATAAATTATGAAATTAAAAAAAATAGTAAATGGATTAATATTTAAAAATAAAATTAATTCTTGAACAATTATTATTTATTAAAAAATATAAATTTCTTGAGTATATTTATTAAATATTTATACAGAATAATATTTTTAACAAAAGTTTTTTTTATAAGATTTGAAGGCTTATTAATAATATTAATACTATTATAATTAATATAAATACTTTCTTATGTTATTTTTATCATAACAATACTATATTTGTTTAACACATTTTTTGTATAATCAATGAATTTTAGTCTCTTATTTAACATGAAAAAACAGTAACTTTTTTAAATATTTTAAATTTAATTTCTTCACACAAAAAACTTTTAAATCATTTATCTAAATCACAAACAAAATTATAAACTAAAAAATTATCACTTTAAAATCACTTATTATTAAATTTTTTAATTTTGCGGGATTATATTAGATTTTGCTTTTTCTATTAGTTTATTTAATTCACGTTTGCATTCTTCATCACTGTCACTATCACTCGTCTTATTTTCATTATTTAATAAATTGTCCATTTTTATTCTTCTTCTCACATATTAAGAACGAATATTACCGACACAACGATACACTATACTGAAAGAAAACAAAAGAAAAGCAGAGCCCCGTGGTCGCTTGAATGTACATACTGAGCGAAGGAGAGAGCGAGACAGAGATAGGGTGGTCACGTGGGAGCAATGGTGCGCGCGCTCTTATCGCTATCTCGTTCTCTCTCCTTCGCTCAACATACATAAGTCTTATTACGCGTTTCGAAAATATAAGTTTCGATGAAGACTCACATGCTAGGCTATATGAAGCGACAAATACATAGCAGTGGCGCTGTTAACTTTTTTTTCTCCTGGCACGTATACAGCCTAGATGGACGTATAGAATGACATACAGCCTAGGAGGACGTATAGAAAAATGTTAATACGATCGAGAAGGCGCTTGCGCGTATGGAAACCATTTACACGCTGACGATGCTCCGTAGGTAAGAGTCGCCGTACGGGTTAGTAGGCTGAAATAGTTATTTATGTACCTTGTGCGAGCCTCGCGTCATTACAGCTTGAGGCAAAATATGTTGTGGATGGATAGTAGGGCCGCAGTCGCGAGCGCAGCGAGCGACTAAGGCGCCTCTATCCATCCACAAAATATGAGCCGAAAGCTTTAATGACGCGAGGTTCACTCATGGTGCTTAAAAAATTTTTCAGCCTTGTAACCCGTACGAAGACTCTTACTTAGTTAACAGAATAATTAATTTTATTTTGTTGCATATCAATTAAATGCAATTTCGAACCCGTACTGACAGTTCGTAAACTACAGATATCGTCTGCTAACGCATGCGCATTTTGTACACACACGCGTACATGTACGTGTGTGTCAAAAAGTGACAGACAACATAATGTAAATATAAATATAAATTATGAAATTAAAAAAAATAGTAAATGGATTAATATTTAAAAATAAAATTAATTCTTGAACAATTATTATTTATTAAAAAATATAAATTTCTTGAGTATATTTATTAAATATTTATACAGAATAATATTTTTAACAAAAGTTTTTTTTATAAGATTTGAAGGCTTATTAATAATATTAATACTATTATAATTAATATAAATACTTTCTTATGTTATTTTTATCATAACAATACTATATTTGTTTAACACATTTTTTGTATAATCAATGAATTTTAGTCTCTTATTTAACATGAAAAAACAGTAACTTTTTTAAATATTTTAAATTTAATTTCTTCACACAAAAAACTTTTAAATCATTTATCTAAATCACAAACAAAATTATAAACTAAAAAATTATCACTTTAAAATCACTTATTATTAAATTTTTTAATTTTGCAAGATTATATTAGATTTTGCTTTTTCTATTAGTTTATTTAATTCACGTTTGCATTCTTCATCACTGTCACTATCACTCGTTTTTTTTTTTTATTATTTAATAAATTGTCCATTTTTATTCTTCTTCTCACATATTAAGAACGAATATTACCGACCAACGATACACTATACTGAAAGAAAACAAAAGAAAAGCAGAGCCCCGTGGTCGCTTGAATGTACATACTGAGCGAAGGAGAGAGCGAGACAGAGATAGGGTGGTCACGTGGGAGCAATGGTGCGCGCGCTCTTATCGCTATCTCGTTCTCTCTCCTTCGCTCAACATACATAAGTCTTATTACGCGTTTCGAAAATATAAGTTTCGATGAAGACTCACATGCTAGGCTATATGAAGCGACAAATACATAGCAGTGGCGCTGTTAACTTTTTTTTCTCCTGGCACATATACAGCCTAAAAGGACGTATAGAATGTCTATACAGCCTAGAAGGACGTATAGAAAAATGTTAATACGATCGAGAAGGCGCTTGCGCGTATGGAAACCATTTACACGCTGACGATGCTCCGTAGGTAAGAGTCGCCGTACGGGTTAGTAGGCTGAAAACTATCATACATACACGTACATGTACAAAAGTCGAAAGGACGTGACCGAAAAGAAACGAGTGGCGCGTTAGCACGAGGAGAAAATGTTACGCCTTTAATATTGATAAAACTATGATGAAATTGCTGGCGTCTACTTTTTCAGACGATCATCGTGTGACCTAAATTTTTATAAGAGCCTACGAAGAATGTTAAAACGTTTCTTTATTGCTATTGTTTGGTTATCTTATTGCGAAAATTATGTAGTTAGATCGATTCACAAAGGTACCACTATTTCATTTTGAATTTACAAAATTATTAATTTTCGTATAAAATGTAACCGAATGTTATGCTTGCAGATCGAATTTCGTTATTTTCTAAACAAAGTTTCAAACGAGTCGTTTATTTTTTTACGTTACAATGCTAATATCTAATCTCTTATTAAGCTGTACATTTTTCATAGCTAAAACAACTTCCTTACGAATTGAATACTCAAACGTATATATACGTCTTCACGTAAGATATCAAAATAATGTTGCAGTAAAAGATAAAAGAATATATATATATATATATATAAACTTTTTGTGATACTAACGTAGCTGAACGACTACCGGTCTGATGAAATCTACAGAAATTTTCATCAGCCGCGTTATTCCAGCTGGTGAACGTTTTGTCACTCGATTGCAATTTTATATATTCGGAAACTTTAACTTGAAAGTCTAGTATTACATGAAGCTGCGCTTTTAGATATTCTTTGTAGCCCATAAGTATAAATAAGCAGTAAAAACTTACTATTGAAATTGTTGGCTTTATATATTTCTGAATGTAACCAAATCCTCTGGCTATTGAATTTATTTTTACTACGTTCAAGTGGGACTACCAATCGATTAAAATCCCATGAAACGTTTTACGAGTATATATATATAAGCTAAGATAGAATTTAGCTTACGATTTTATCAGCATTATAATGAATTAATATAACAAAATAAAAATCATCTGTATTTATACTAGAAGAAAATTTATATAATCTACCTTATTTAAATACAACCGTAGTTTATGAATAGAATTTTTTTTTATTCTCGTTCACTGATCAACGCTAAGTCAATAATGATGTCTTATCAATGTATCGTTGGTTGAAAAACGAAAGAAAAATAAAGAATAAAACAAGAATATACTCGACAATCATCTGAATAAGAAAGACCCATCAAAATTTATGAAGGTATCCAAAAGAACCGTTCGCAATCAAACGCCCATGAAATATCAAAAAGTTTGCGTTTCTCGGTGAAAAGAAACAAGGCAAAAGTGTACAGTTGAAGATTGAAGTCACCGAGAGTTGAATGGAAACAGCGAGAGACAAGCAAAGATAGTCGAGGGAGTAAGAAAAGAAGGGTCGAGAAGAATTATCATAATAATGGATATTGCCTTAAGAATAAATTAGGCGTTAGCACGTTTGAACAACTTCGTGATACTATTTCATCCGTTCTGTTCAGTGGTTATGTTTTCTTTAGCGTTTTGTTACCGGATTTTGAACTCGCGATGAATTGAAATGTGCGAGAAAAGGTTTATTGTGACGTTTTCAAACGGGAGATTGGTTCATTTACTGCAAAACATGAGACGAGGAAAGGTATTTTGGAAAAAAAAAAAAAAAAAATTAAATTCTATAAACATTGAGTTACTTTACGAATTGTGTATCAATCTTATAAAGGTTTAGCACTGCAACAAAGATATTGAATTATTTAATTATGTAATAATCGCAGTATTGAAATTTTTATGATAAATCGGCATAATAATTGTAATTTACTAACACGATGCTTTAATCAATATAATACGTCGAGACAATTTAGAAACAGTTTAGAGTTATGTTGCGAGTTTATCTAGCCAGTGTGCAAATTATCATGTTTATTTAATGATTTAGTGAGGTCAACTGCTTTGCTAAGTGAAAGCAACAGTATTAATTTTCGTGTTGTGGTTTACTCTATCAAAATGTATTATCAAAGTAATTGTTTTGATGATTGTTCTTAATAATGTAATCCATTTTAATATTTTATTATACAAATATATTGATTTAAAATAGTAATTTTGATAATTTTATAAACATTATTCCAGTAAAATAAGTGTATCTCGAGTATTATAAATGTTTTTGAATTTTTTTTTGAACTTTTGTTTCTATATTATCCAAAATCATATAATCTTTACAAATGCTTCAACATTTATGATTATGAAATGGTCTTTAAAAAACTTTTTGAAGAATTCTTCAGAAAAACTTTAAAAAGAATCTAATCTCAAAATCATGTACTTTAGAATCATTTTGAAGAAATGTAAAGAGAAAATTTTGTGTTTTATTCAAACTTGATCTTTGATGTTTATTGTATATAACCACAAATCTCAATAAAAATGTGTGCAATTCTTTAAAAGTTCTTTTTCTTACTTTTTTAAAAACAATTTTTTTTATTTTTAATAACATAAAAAAAAAACAAAGAGAACATACTTCTATAAATTATAAAATGAACATATTTCTACAATTTATAAAACTTCATGCATAAGTTACACCTAAGTAGTATATAATATAATAGGCGAGCCGTAAATCCTTTTACATTCTAGAATAATTAAGACAAAAATTTCGGAATGAAAATCCGCGTTCACGAACGACAGTTAAGCGGTGCTGGCATTAGAAAAGCCTCAGTCAAAGACGGAAGGAAGTCGTCGAGAGATGCACGCTTCGAAATTCCTTTGAAAGTTGGTGGGTGCAACAGCAGTAAACCGTCCGTAAGCGACTTAAGCTTCTCTCTCTCTTTCTCTCTCTCTCTCTCTCTCTCTCTCTCTCTCTCTCTCTCTTTCTCTTTCTTTCGTCTTCCTGCTCTATTGTTTTGCGTAAGCTCCTTTGAATCGGGGTGGAAAGCTTGCCGCTTCCTATGCGAACGTGTAAGTACAGGACCTCTGAGTTTTTGGCTGCTAAGGAAGTTCGAGCGACTGACGAAGGTTGCAGGATGTAGGGAATATGTCGGGGGTTGACGAAGTGATAGGGAGGAATAAAGTTTGCTTGATATTGTATGCGTGGTAAGTTTGTAGAGTATCGATTGCTAAAGGATTGGGTATTTCAAGTTTCGAGTTACAAAAGTTTTGGGTGATATTAAAGACTATTAATTAATTGAAAATCGATTTAATTCCGAGTTGTTTCATGCTATCTATTTCATAGCTACTCGTATCAAGCTTCAAAATGTAATTTATTAAAAAATTACATTATTTCACATATATTAAAATATTTAAAGCTTAAAAGAATTTATTTATATGAAATAATTAAAATAATTGTTAAAAAAATTAATTATTAAAAAAAAAGACGAAAGTGCGTTATTTATGGGAGAAGCTCGTTAGCATATTTAGACAGTTTTGTTGTTAATAAACATGCTATTCACAACATTAAAATTTTTCACAAATGCAAAGTAACGTTTAAAAAGATTAGAATTTCAATCAATTTCACTTTGTTCTCTTTATTGAAATTATTACCTTAACTTTTAATTGAAATCTTTGAGCGAGAGGTGTGACTCTTTATTCATCATAAAGCAATTCAATCAGGACTAAATAAAAAAGTAATCAACCGCGGCAAGGACTTCTGGAATCTTCTAATCAATAAGTATGATCAATTGATTACGTCAAGTGATAATATCAATGATTAAAATTTCATTTGTATTCATTCGCATACTTTATAATCCTTTTGAATTTTTATTTTACATTTCTCAATCTTGTTAGTTTTATATTTATCAAATGAAATTCAATATACAATTATAAATGTAAAATATATTGGTATATTATAGAAAAGTTTTTGACCGTTTATATGATAAATAAATAAATCAAAAAATATTAAAATTCATTATTTGATTTCAGATAGATTCAGTCGTTATAACCAGCGTTCGACTTTCACTTTAGCCGCGGTACTGCTTACAATATTCATTATTAAACATTCTCATTGTAAATAATTCATTTTAATTCCGCAGGTCATTGCATTTAAATAATGCAATGCTCAAAAGTCTTCTCCGCGAAAAATTCCAGCAACAATTAAATTTAAATGTATAAAATCCAAACTCTACAGATATTAAAAAAAAAAAAAAAAATTCAAGGAATCCAAATCGCGTCATAAAACAATCGCACGAGCGTTATTTATTTTGTTTAACACTGTTGACGATAATTACCAACAACAACTTACATAACCTACTTAAACTTTCCACCATAGAAAGAGAGAGAGAGAGAGAGAGAGAGAGAGAGAGAGAGAGAGAGACAGTAGATAAAGTGAGATGTATATGTATATGTATGTATACAGAGAGTTCGTCGACGATGGATGAATAATTCACGTCGCGTAGAAAACATCCTTCCTCCATCGGTGGCTTTTTATCCGCGCAATCTCCATCAGTCAGTCCGCGCGCGGTATGACTCTCTATAGCTCTCTAGGTCGTGAAGATGCGCAACGTAATTACGCCCGTCGAAAACATCGCAGCCGACGCCTAGAGCGTTCCGTACACAGGAAGAGACTAAAGTTCACATACACGAACACACACATACACACACACACACAGTCGGCGAGGTGATAGAGTCGCGACGAAACGAATGAAAAAAAAACTACTGGTGAGAGAGAGAGAGAGAGAGAGAGAGTATTTTTATGGGTTGTTTCGAGAATTCGAGACGGCATCAAAGCGGTAGTAGTAAGTCGTTTTATTTATGGGACGAGCTTTTCCCGTGTAAGTTTAAAGAGGATAGGGGAAGAAAAATCGGTTGGTGTGTATAACGGCAAATTCATTTGCTCGCTCGATGAACGGACCGGTTAATATCGCGCATGAAAGTTTATTGGTGATTATACGATCGTGCGAGGTAAGATTTTTTTTTAACTATTTTACGTAAAAAAAAAAAAAAAAGTAAATGAGAAAAAAAAATATGCATATGTGTAAGAAAGACGATAGTGCTTTATTTATGGGAGAAGCTCGTTAGCATATTTAGACAATTTTGTTTATGTCGGATTTATGGCTGAAATATTTTCCGAAGAAACTTGCGAGTTTAACAAACGGTGATGCTTGCTTTTCCAATATATGTATACGTCGTTCTCGAGAGTGTTAATTTAAACGCCGTGTGTATATTTTTGTTAATTTAAAAGGATACTTTGCATCGTGATATTCGTTGCGTCGCGCTTCTTTTTAATTGACAGTTATGAGATTATCGTTTATAAACGATAACCTTTCATCTCGTGATTAAGCATGCTTTAGAGGAGTATTCTAAGTTTTAACGTTAAAAGTTACTCTTTTGCAAAATGTTTATTGGATGGAAAGGCGAATCGTTGAATCGATACTTAATTAAAATTCTTTAAATCACAAAATATTTTCATTTATTTTTAAGTGAAAAAAATTCTTCAACGTTGTAAAATGTGTACCACAACGTCTAAACAAATAAGAAGAGGTTTCTTCGAGGTTAAAAGAAGCAAATTTCCAATGAAAAGATATTGTTCACCGGTATTCATTAACAAAGATGAAAACGAATCTTTTTCTCACTTTAACAAAATCCTATCCATTGAACGATCACTTTTATTTCCAAGACAGACAAACAATACACGCAATTTTTATAAGATAATTCAATATGCTAACGATTCTATTGGTTCATTGACGGAACGAAGTGATTGACGATTCGCGCGATTTGACGCGAGGGGTCGCGAAGCAAAGAAGAGCCAGGAGTAAAGTAAGGAAGCGACGAACGATGAAATTTAACCAAAGGCAAAATGGACGATTAATGAGACGGTGAAATGTCAGCGAGGGGAGATCGATTAACTTCCTTTTGGTACGTGCTTGGGATATATGGCTGAAGATGAATATATAAACGTCTTGTGTGATAAGCAAATGTTTTGTTCGGAAATGAGGCAATGTGTTATTAATACGTTTTAGTTTTGTTTTTTTCTTTTCTTTTGTGCGTTAAGTAGTGTTACTTAATAAAATTTTAAATAAAAAAAATCCATTTAGAATTAATTTCATCAAAGATAAAAATGTGAATATTTTCAAATAAGTATAATTAATTTAAAAAATAGAAGAGAAAAAAGAAGAATATATGTGCATAAACATTCACAAAATTTTTTATAAAATTATAGTGATAAAAAGTGTATTTCATTTTTAAAGTGAAATAATCACGCATAAAAGAAATATTATTTTGATTTTCACGGTTTTATTTTTATCGCTACTCACGATTATGATGAGAATAATTTTGTCGTTTCATGCTACGTAAACGATCCTTAAACGCAAACGTACCTGTAACAGAAAAATAAGGACGTAATGTTAATTTTAATTATCAAGCTGCACAATATTATAGAAAAAAAAAAAAAAAATGCATTTAACGAATTTGCAATTCTTAATTAATACAACGAATCGTAAAGAAAATTTTTACTCGTTGTCAACAAAATTAATGACCATAGATATTAAATGTTTCGGAGAATTTCAAACTAAATTTATAAAACGTGTAGCGATAATTTTATTTTGACTATTACAAATGCCTTATAATATCATTAGACTATACATAGTAATCAATTTGACGAAAGGAAACTAGCGAATTCCCAAGTGCATTAACGCGCTCATTAGAAAAATACAATATCAATCATAATTCAAAATCTCGTGTAACTCGGTAATTCTTTTAAATATCCCGTCGACAGCTCGAGCGCTTAATCACGCACACTTAATGGTTACGATTTAAGTTAAAAGCCGAGGATTATTATATTTCGAGCCTCGTTCTCGAGATTATATATAGTTTGTAGTTCCTCTCTTAATCCATTAGATTTTAGAGTAGTTTTAAAAATGTTGCCGATAAGGCGCCTCGATCGCCGCGCCGCCGGCCCGAGGTCCACTCGCCGCAGATCTCGTTCCTTTCTGCCGCGCGCTAGGAGATGAACGTATTATTTTCAGTAGATATACTTTTTCTTAAAAGAAGTGTAGATAAGTTATATGCGGAGATAAAAAGACTACGTGAACGAATGAAGATGATTGAGGAGTAACAAAGTAAAATTGAAGAGGTAGAAAATGAGAAGCCGACGGAGGATGAGAATGAAAATGACAACGATTCCAAATATGGTACACCTAGCAACAAATAAATGAGGCTGGAAGGCGCGAAACCTTTCCCGGGATAGTAAGTAATTGTGCTTTTGAAAAAATGAATGTTACAGAAAAGCATAGTTAACGTGAAGTTTTAATAAAGGCGCTTCATATTCCATACTTAAATTTCATATATCAGCTGTCTCACTATTATTATCAAATAAAATAGGGGATGATTAACTTATTACTAGATTCCTTAATGGGTTGCAAAATTAAGACCAGCACAGTCGAAATATAACAATACGTACGATGTATCTATTGTACTTAATTATGTTCAAAACTATTAATTATCTAAGAGAGATTTCTCTGAAAGATTTTACTTATAAAATAATCATGTTGCTGGCATCGTGTACAATATACAGAGTGCAAATGTAAGAATTAATAATGATAAAATAGAAATTAAAATATCTAATGCGATAAAAAGTTTTTAAGGTTGATGAAAATATATGCAAAGTATCAGTTATTTTAGAATATATTAATGTTGTGAAAAATATTAAAAATAATAAAAATAATTTATTATTATTAAATATTAAAAAGCCAAATAAAGCTACGAGCACTCAAAAACCGAGTAAATGGATAAAATTAGTTCTAAAAAAAAGTAAAGTAGATGTTTTAATAATTTTAACGCATTCTACATACGTCTCTGTTTGAATATAATAAGACGAACATCAAGATGGACAAATAACTCGATTGTTTTTGCGAGATTCTATAATTAGCTTAATTAATTGAGTAACAATTTAATTAAACCAAAGTTTAGTAACGGCTATATTACAAAAATAATTAAAAATGGTTATGCGTACTAAAACAGTATTAATTAATTTATATAACTTTGGGTGTTAATAAAAAAAATTTCATACATTAAAACTGCTATTTCTCTAAAAAAAAAAACTAGAAATTATAATCTAAAAAAGAAGGCTCAAAATATAATTAAACGATCAAATGAACTTACCTATATATAAGTGAAGTTCGATCGTAATTATATGAAAAGCCTCGTTCCAAGAGATTATGTCCCTCCTCCCTCGAAATAAAAAAAAAAAAAAAAAAAAAAAAAAAAAACGTGTGTTTCTTTAATTCCTCAGCCTTAATAATAATTAGTAATTCTAATTTAACTATGAGAAAATAAGATCTACGACGAATGGACCTTGGGCCGACGGCGCCTTATCGGCCACTTTTTTAACCCTACTTTAAAATGCTGTGAAATCTAGCGAGGCAAAAGGGGAACTAAAAACTATATATAATCTCGAGAACGAGGCTTGAAATATAATTACGATTGAACTTCACCTACAGGTAAGTTCGTTCGATCGTTCAGTTATCCGCGTCGTGTAATGAACGGGACGTACGAGGATTAACGTTATTTTTATTTTGCATCGATGAAAGTTGAGGAGTCTCGTCCATTCTTTTGTAACAATTTACGACCTCCAGGAAAGAATTTTCCACGATAAATCAAGCACTTTCGCTAATTCGCGTAATCTAAAGTACGAGCAATTGATACGTTTACTCGTTATGTAAAAGTAGAGAAGGTACGTATTAGTTATTTATGTACCTTGTGCGAGCCTCGCGTCATTACAGCTTGAGGCAAAATATGTTGTGGATGGATAGTAGGGCCGCAGTCGCGAGCGCAGCGAGCGACTAAGGCGCCTCTATCCATCCACAAAATATGAGCCGAAAGCTTTAATGACGCGAGGTTCACTCATGGTGCTTAAAAAATTTTTCAGCCTTGTAACCCGTACGAAGACTCTTACTTAGTTAACAGAATAATTAATTTTATTTTGTTGCATATCAATTAAATGCAATTTCGACGAACTCATACTGACAGTTCGTAAACTACAGATATCGTCTGCTAACGCATGCGCATTTTGTACACACACGCGTACATGTACATGTGTGTCAAAAAGTGACAGACAACATAATGTAAATATAAATATAAATTATGAAATTAAAAAAAATAGTAAATGGATTAATATTTAAAAATAAAATTAATTCTTGAACAATTATTATTTATTAAAAAATATAAATTTCTTGAGTATATTTATTAAATATTTATACAGAATAATATTTTTAACAAAAGTTTTTTTTATAAGATTTGAAGGCTTATTAATAATATTAATACTATTATAATTAATATAAATACTTTCTTATGTTATTTTTATCATAACAATACTATATTTGTTTAACACATTTTTTGTATAATCAATGAATTTTAGTCTCTTATTTAACATGAAAAAACAGTAACTTTTTTAAATATTTTAAATTTAATTTCTTCACACAAAAAACTTTTAAATCATTTATCTAAATCACAAACAAAATTATAAACTAAAAAATTATCACTTTAAAATCACTTATTATTAAATTTTTTAATTTTGCGGGATTATATTAGACTTTGCTTTTTCTATTAGTTTATTTAATTCACGTTTGCATTCTTCATCACTGTCACTATCACTCGTCTTATTTTCATTATTTAATAAATTGTCCATTTTTATTCTTCTTCTCACATATTAAGAACGAATATTACCGACCAACGATACACTATACTGAAAGAAAACAAAAGAAAAGCAGAGCCCCGTGGTCGCTTGAATGTACATACTGAGCGAAGGAGAGAGCGAGACAGAGATAGGGTGGTCACGTGGGAGCAATGGTGCGCGCGCTCTTATCGCTATCTCGTTCTCTCTCCTTCGCTCAACATACATAAGTCTTATTACGCGTTTCGAAAATATAAGTTTCGATGAAGACTCACATGCTAGGCTATATGAAGCGACAAATACATAGCAGTGGCGCTGTTAACTTTTTTTTCTCCTGGCACGTATACAGCCTAGAAGGACGTATAGAATGACATACAGCCTAGGAGGACGTATAGAAAAATGTTAATACGATCGAGAAGGCGCTTGCGCGTATGGAAACCATTTACACGCTGACGATGCTCCGTAGGTAAGAGTCGCCGTACGGGTTAGTAGGCTGAAAATAAATTTTCAGCCTACTAACCCGTACGGCGACTCTTACCTACGGAGCATCGTCAGCGTGTAAATGGTTTCCATACGCGCAAGCGCCTTCTCGATCGTATTAACATTTTTCTATACGTCCTCCTAGGCTGTATAGACATTCTATACGTCCTTTTAGGCTGTATACGTGCCAGGAGAAAAAAAAGTTAACAGCGCCACTGCTATGTATTTGTCGCTTCATATAGCCTAGCATGTGAGTCTTCATCGAAACTTATATTTTCGAAACGCGTAATAAGACTTATGTATGTTGAGCGAAGGAGAGAGAACGAGATAGCGATAAGAGCGCGCGCACCATTGCTCCCACGTGACCACCCTATCTCTGTCTCGCTCTCTCCTTCGCTCAGTATGTACATTCAAGCGACCACGGGGCTCTGCTTTTCTTTTGTTTTCTTTCAGTATAGTGTATCGTTGGTCGGTAATATTCGTTCTTAATATGTGAGAAGAAGAATAAAAATGGACAATTTATTAAATAATAAAAAAAAAAAACGAGTGATAGTGACAGTGATGAAGAATGCAAACGTGAATTAAATAAACTAATAGAAAAAGCAAAGTCTAATATAATCCCGCAAAATTAAAAAATTTAATAATAAGTGATTTTAAAGTGATAATTTTTTAGTTTATAATTTTGTTTGTGATTTAGATAAATGATTTAAAAGTTTTTTGTGAAAAGAAATTAAATTTAAAATATTTAAAAAAGTTACTGTTTTTTCATGTTAAATAAGAGACTAAAATTCATTGATTATACAAAAAATGTGTTAAACAAATATAGTATTGTTATGATAAAAATAACATAAGAAAGTATTTATATTAATTATAATAGTATTAATATTATTAATAAGCCTTCAAATCTTATAAAAAAAACTTTTGTTAAAAATATTATTCTGTATAAATATTTAATAAATATACTCAAGAAATTTATATTTTTTAATAAATAATAATTGTTCAAGAATTAATTTTATTTTTAAATATTAATCCATTTACTATTTTTTTTAATTTCATAATTTATATTTATATTTACATTATGTTGTCTGTCACTTTTTGACACACATGTACATGTACGCGTGTGTGTACAAAATGCGCATGCGTTAGCAGACGATATCTGTAGTTTACGAACTGTCAGTACGGGTTCGAAATTGCATTTAATTGATATGCAACAAAATAAAATTAATTATTCTGTTAACTAAGTAAGAGTCTTCGTACGGGTTACAAGGCTGAAAAATTTTTTAAGCACCATGAGTGAACCTCGCGTCATTAAAGCTTTCGGCTCATATTTTGTGGATGGATAGAGGCGCCTTAGTCGCTCGCTGCGCTCGCGACTGCGGCCCTACTATCCATCCACAACATATTTTGCCTCAAGCTGTAATGACGCGAGGCTCGCACAAGGTACATAAATAACTAATATGTATTTTGCACATACGTGTTTGTGGATTAAAAGTACCGCGTATGTATAACGCAAGAAAATGCGGTTGAATTATAAAGACGATTCGGCGCGCACACGACACTTTTGAGACGTTTGTTTGGGAACAAAAAAAAAAAAAAAAAGAAATAAATTTTTGGTGAATTTTGAAATCGATAAGTCGTGGCTTACGTACCGTTGATTTTAAAAGTGTTTTATGGTATCGTTAAGCTTTTGATTTTTAATTTTACATGTGTTGTTGATACGGTATCGTTAAATTGATCATTTGTAATTGTGGAATAGCTACTTGAAATGATGAAGAAACATTTTATTTGAAAATGATTAATCAAAATTTAAATTGTAAAATATTTAAGAGAATAAATCGAATTCCGTTAGTCTGTGCAGCTGCAACTACATATACACATGGAATTGTAAATTTAAAATGCAAAAGATATTCGAGTCCACCGGAAACATACCCGTAAGGAGTAAATAACTTGAGTTTTACAAATAAATTGAATACTTGTTGAAAGGCATTTATAGATTTAAATCTAAACGATTCAATAATATAATATTTAAATTAACAGATGTCAATCTAACTATGTATTTAGATTTTTTATTACAAATTTTACTTGTTATAAAGAAAATTCGATACCTAATTTGATTATTATATTTAATACTCAATATTTAAAAATTTTTTAACGGCATAAAATTTATGGATTTCTTCGAACAATAATAATAACAACGTAACACGGCGTAACGCCCAAGGAGTCGTATTATTAATATTAATAACAGTAAGGTGGATTCAATTTATCGAATAATTGGCGAGCCATTGGCGACTTATTTGTACGCGAGGCATGATTAAAAGGTATAAGAGCAAACTCGCTCAGCAAAATCTTTATAATTATGTGAGCTTATTAAGGTCTAACCACAAGTGTGAGAAGACGCACGAAATTAACGAGCGCACGTCTGGAGGAGTCTGTGCTTTTTTTCCAATATTATTCGAACCTTCAATGTTTCTCCCACATAATACTTCTAGCGCAGCATTCATGCTCGTAGCATTCGTGGTATTTAATTAATTCAATATCTTGTTTTATTATGCTCGAATCTTAAAAAAAAAAAAAAAAATTTCTACGTCGGACTTGAGGTGCTAAGCTTACGTTGCTTTATTTTCATGGTTATTCATGCATTAAGGGAAGATAATGTTTGCGCTGTACGCGTTGCGGTAATGTTAGATTTTGTATGTATAAAGTTTAATACTTTTTTTTTAAATTAATCATATTTAATGTAGACAATATGCTAAAAAATTGATTCTTGTACAATTAACTGATGATTAACATTTCATCGATACGTAAGAGTTTAACTTATAAGTAGAATAATTAAAATTAACGGATTAATTTTAAATTTACCATTAAATCAATATTCAATGAGTTAAACCTTAACATTTTTCAACCGTTTTTTTTTCAGTAATTACTTTTTAATAAAAAAATCGATTTTAATTGTTAAGTTGAAAAAAAAAAGATTCATTTCTCTAAAAAGAAAAAAAGGAAAAATTATATTTCCTAATATATATATATATATGCAAATTTCCCCAATATATATATATATATATATATATATATATATATGTATAAAAATTGTGTCAAAAAGCCAAGCAATATAAGCCCGTAGAAAGTGTCTAACGCAGCGAGTAACGTGTAACGCTTTTAATAGCCGTCCCGTCATTATCATTATTAGGGTAAACCAGAGGGCGTAAAGTAGGTATCACTCGCGCCTCGTTAAAAATACACGAAACGCTGCAGGCGCGGGTTAATTCCGGACTCTAATTGATCGTAATTTTTGCGGTCGTCTGTCTGTCTCTCTCTCTCTCTCTCTCTCTCTCTCTCTCTCTCTTTCCTTTAGTTACCTTTTCGTTGATATGAGCTATATGTGTGTATAAACGTTTGGTATTGCCGATTGCGTCTCAATTTATCTCCGAAATTTTTAAACGGTAGCTTCGTTGATCAAACAACGCTCAAATTCTTCTTTTTTTTTTTTATTTTGATTCAATTTTGCCTTTTGATTCCAGTTGGATTTTAATGTTTCGCCGCGTTGTTGAATGCAATTATGTATGTAGCTTTCTCGATTTCATTTATTACAGCCGTTACTTTTTTTATTGAGATTATGTAGTTTGTTAGAATGATTTAGTGCGCATAATTCAAACAACAAATGAATCAATTAAATGAAAATAAAATATTATTTTATGTTTATTGGCGCCTGTACGATTCGTAATCTTCTCCAATTGATCATTGCATCGGTAAGTATATAGTTTTTGTTTTTTCATCGGCACTTTCCATTTCGATTAAAAAAGTTTTATGCGAATGCAAATTTTATCAAAAAATCTATAGCTAATATTTAAATGTCAAACTTTTAAGCATTCATAAATTTACAATAACCCAAAATGCAGAAACTTCCTCTAGTTATCCGTTACATTCAAGTCCCTACCAAAAATGTTAGCCAAATCGGCAAACTTCGATTTCACATTTAAATCTATTATCGATCCTCCGACTAAACATACGTCACTTTTCTTTCCATTCATGTATATAAGTTTTACGATCTAAAATTCTTCAAAGGAAAAACCATCTGGAGCAACTAGTAACGAGTATTTCTCCTCTCCCTCTCTCTCTCTCTCTCTCTCTCTCTTTCTCTCTCTTTTTCTCTCATTCATTTGTTTCGAATACGCGCGTGCATAACGAGGAAACTCAAAGTATCGCGATGAAAGGAAGGGAAAAATCGAGCCGTGAGTAGTGAGAGTTTGCTCGAATCGAACTCTCGAGATAGTGCGCGATAAAAAAGCTACGGCTCGAAAGTGCACGAGAAAGAGAAAAGATGATGACACCGAGGCTGATTGACTCGAGTGCGGAAGTACATAACGTAAGACTTGAAAATTGATTTTCTCGCTTGTTGTTATGGATGAACGACTATGCGAGTGACAAATGTTGCAATTAGTCGTCTTTTGTTTTCTTTGCTTTCGTTAATCTCAACACTTTTTTTTTTTTTTTTTTTTTTTTTTTATATTAAATTTGTTTAACTTGATAATTTTTTTTTTACAAATAAGAGACGTTAAAGCATATAATAAACTTTCATCTGCTTTTACTTTAATAGACAATTACAATGTTTGGATGCATAATAATATTTATAATGAGGTACGCAGTGGTATCATAATTTATATAAACGAATCGTTTGCTTAGTTTATTAAAAGTGTCATAAATCTTAATCTGAAAATCATAAAAAAAATTGTCATACATTTTGCTTACTTTCTTCCAAACTGTCTAAGTTATAAATTATTCAAAAACGACATTTTGCAATAAAATGTTAATAAAAAAGAAGCATCGGTAAACGCTGTAAACATTTTTCTATTTTCTTTTGGACAAATAAAAGAATAAAAGAGATACAAAAAAAAAATAACATATTTTACGCGCGTGAATCAGTGTCTCATTGTATTTAAATTAAAGTTATACAAGGATTCAAACATTAATACATTGGTATTCTCGATCAACAACTGTACAAATAAATCTTGCAGATAGTAAATATTTTACCGGCCGGTAATAAAGTAAACGAAAAAAAAAAAAAAAAAGACAAAACGACTCGCCTCTACTCTATGCAACGAAAGTAAACAAAAATTACGTAAATTTCTTTTCTAGAGAGAGAAAGAGAGTGAAAGAGTACACGCGACTTTCTAAAGCTCGTATTAATATTTATGGGGAAATTATAGAGCGCGAGCGAGCGCGCGTGCCGATCGATACATTTATTCTCTCTGTCTCTCTCTTGCAAAATCGATAAAATACCTATGGGATCGATTACTCGATTCGATACCGATCTGATTTAATTTTATCTGTTTACACGCGCACATGTATGTGTGTGTGTGTGTGTGTGTGTGTGTGTGTGTGTTCGTTCGCTTTTTAAATCTCGCGATTCGATAGAATCGACACTAGTCTTACACTTTGCAAATCCGGTGACTTAGCAGAAAGCATATAAACGGGAGAGAAAGAGAGAAAGAGAGAAAGAGAGAGAGGTGCAAAAGAAACGATATTTTTCTTTATCTTTTTGTGCGCGGATAATCGATTTTATAACGGCGTAATACGGATTTTATCGATTCCCATAAGCGCACGCCGACAGTTCGTTATATGCATACTCGTTGAATTTACGATGTTACTTAATGAAGTGTGTAACGCGGTAAAATTTTTAATTTTGTATATTATTTAGGGGTCTTTAAGAAACGCGCGAGCGTTTATTATTATTTTTTATTATTTTTTATTATTTTTTATTATTATTTATTATTATTATTATTTTATTATTACTTTTTTCCATGAAATATGCGTTTAAATCGTTGATAGTTTACGAGTAAATTCAGTTTTATGTGTAATTCGATTCTGTATGAAAATTATATTTTTCTTTCGTTGAATTGCTCGAAAATAATAAAGAAAAAAAACGCCGTTTGTATCGCGAATAATAACACGGACGAAGTGGAAAAATCTTTATGCGAAAAATGAAGCGTTTTTAAGTAAAACCATATAAGGTTATTAATTTGTAAATAGCCCGTAATTGAT
Source organism: Chalcis sispes (assembly GCA_949987625.1). NCBI lineage: Eukaryota > Metazoa > Arthropoda > Insecta > Hymenoptera > Chalcididae > Chalcis > Chalcis sispes. Next base: position 16,425,805 of record OX465098.1, on the reverse strand, counting down.
TAGGAGGAATTCCCACTTATATTACAGTTAATAAACCATAATGAAAAAGCATGAGAGAACGCACGAGATAACGATCGTTTTAATCGAATAAAATTTTAATTAATATCGAGGTAATACAAAGCAAAAATTACAGTTTCGATTCATAAGCAACGAGAAGGGTTTAGTTCCCAAACTATAATTTTATTATAGTAAGAAAAATTAATTGAACGACGAGCGTTGAATAATATTTTTAAATATTTAGGATTGCTTTCGTAATAGATTTGATAAATGCAAAAGAATTGGTGAAAGTTATTTTAAAAATTGTTTTTAAAAACTTTTTTTTTTTTTCTTGTAAATAAATTCTTATTTTATTACGTATCAATAATATATTAAAATGTTTTATTATTTTTTTAAAGTCACGTAAGTCCTTATGTTCTTATGCTAATATTTTACGAATGAATTTCGTATACTATCTTTAGCGCAATAAAAATTTAAAAAACCGTATAATTCAATATGAAACCTCAATCGCATCAATAACTTCTAAAATCAATAAAGATATCCAAAGAAATCCATTAGTTTCCATCGACCTTATCAACATTTACGTAACTCTCCACCCTCCGTAAGATTCGCATCGCCGCAATCGAAATTATCCTCGATATATATACGTAAACAGAAATTCACAAAGCAAAGCAAGAATAAATCCATTTGGATATCTCTCTCTCTCTCTCTCTCTCTCTCTCTCTCTCTCTCTCTCTCTCTCTCTCTCTCTCTCTCTCTCTCTCTCTATCTCTCTCTCTCTCTCTATCAACGTGTGTGCGCATCCCATTAGGCGTAATTGAATTTCGTAACTCGGCGGCTTAAACAATTTGTTGCGGAGATCGCGCGAACGGCTTCGACTTTAATCGTTTAAGGAGATAAATATACATGTATAACATATATGCCTACATACACACAGAAACACAAGCACGTAAATACTGGGTGGGATGTTATAACGTATGCGCTTGTGTTTGATTTGCAACTTTGTGTATACGGCTTCGACGTAACGATGGGCACGTGAGTGCAGATTTCGTTTCGTGCGCGATAAGTTGGATCGATATGTACCGAAGAAGATGCGAGAAGTTAGGTAATTCATACGTTTTAATGTTAATATGCTATGGTAAAAGTTTTTTATGATGTAAGCAGGTAAATAAAAGATAAAAAATTAAAAGATTTTTCAAGCATTTATCGTTATCAAGCAATTATTGTTTGTGAAACGTTACTTGCGTTATTTTTAATTTAAAATTTTTTATGCAAACGATATATTTTTATAAAATTGCACGAGTACAAAACTTTATACCCGAACCACGGCTTCAATATTCAACGAGGAAAAAATTTCTCCGATTTCTCCAAGAAATCATTACCCATATGAATATACATCCATATAAAGAGAATCTTCCCACAATCAGCGCTAGATAACGAACATTGACGCACGCGAACTAGGAGAGATAAAATAAAAAAAAAAAAAAAAAAAAAAAAAGAAAAAAAAGAATGTATTCATCGTCACCTTGTCAAATCTCGACGCTGCAATTGGAAGAAAAGTCGCGCGATGAAATTGGAAATTCCTTTGATGCAAAACTTACGCGTGTCTAGGTAGCGCGCGTCGCGTTTAATTACGACGCGTTTCTGCACATATACTAGTACATATATCCATTTAATTTAATTAACTGGCGAGTTCATTTTTAAGCAAGTCAGCTTGTTTCCGAAGACGATCTTTTCGTTTCGATAATCGTTTTTGTGCGATATAGAAAGTCGATGAGTTAAAATTACTATTCGTTTGTTTATTTATTTTTTTTTTTTCTTGATAATTTTAATATAAATCGCTCGCAACTCTTTTTATTTAAGAAATAATTGGAAATATATACAAAGTAATGCCGAAGTTGTCGTTTAACTTTGATCGTACGCGAGATAAACGACGATTACATCGGTGTTGCCGATATATCGTAAAAAGTGAAAATCATCGGCTGAAAAAGGACTCTGGTTTATAAGCCGTTTAAATTTTGTCTCACTCGAGGAAAATTTTAAGGTTGGTTTAGCAACGGACGGTTGAAAATAATAAAAACGCGTTTCAAATTGACGAATGTTATACACGATTAAGATTATAAAAAACAAGGAAAAAAAAAAGAAAAAAAACATTTTCAATGTATAATCTTTATCATTATAGTATACACGCTTGGAAAACTTTCTAAAGCATCGCGCATCGCAATACAAGAGGCTCAAGTATATAAATAAACACGGCGGGGTAGAGACACTTTGACCCACTGTATGGAAAGACACATCTTTTGATAAGATGGTAGAAGAGCACTTAAGATTCTCTCCGGGACAGATAGATGGATAAAATTGTACGATGCGCGCCTGCGCGCGAAAGAAGTAGAGGTGTGTGTGTGTGTGTGTGTGTGTGTGTGTGTATGAGCGTGCATGTATGTAGGTACATACGTACATACATACAAAACAAGAGAGACTCGCCGACCAATTAAAATCCAACAATTGCATCCGACTTGTATATCTGCTTGAGATATGCTCGCGCGCAATTAACGGTAATTACCGCGGCTCGTGTGCGCATGGTATACACGTATACGTTACAGAGAGGAGCGCATGCGGGTATATGTCGCGGAGGATCACGTGACACAATCTGCATCGTGAACTACTTTCCCGTAGGAGAACGCGAGAGAGATATACGACGCTTGTTTATTTCGTTAGCTATGGCGTTGTTGTTGGCGTTGTTTTTGTTGTTATTGATGCCGCTTCGCGCTGTTTTAGGCGATTTCGCGCACGTGAATTGTGCCAAGTGCAGGAGCGCTTCGTGGAGTCGTTGTACCTTTTCTGCGCTCTCTCGTTCGGTTAAGTTTTCCTGTTATGTATGATATTATTTTCGGTATCGACTTGGAATTTAATTATAATAATTAGTGAAAGAAGAAAAACGCATGAATATGTGTGATTTGTCGTTGATTTAATTGTTTTTATTGTTATAGTAGTTGATTTATTAATTATGTTATCCGCACTTCCTTTTAAAAAAATTTTAAACAAAAATAACTTACGACACTATATAAGTATGAAATAAAAAATCTTTTTCTTTAAAAAAAAAAAAAAAAAAAAAAAGGAAACTCCATATCTTGTTAAATTACAAAACATTCTCATAAAATAAACTCCCACAACGAAAAAGAAAAGAAAAATCAAAAAAAGAAATCAAACCTATGTTGCAGTCATCGAGTCAGCAGCAGCAGCAGCAGCAACGTTGGCAGAAGGAGCGGATCCGCCCATATCATGTACGAGAACGCGCGCGCGCGCACACACACACATCCACATGCGCAAATACAGTCGTTCCGTCATCGGTAGCTTATCGCGCGACTATAGCCGAGCGCGTGACTCGCGGAAATGCGTGTACACACACACAGATATATGTAGACGTATTGTAAACGCAGCAGGTGTAGCCACGCAAACGTAAAATCTACGGACATAAATCACCGCTTGCGCTCTCTCTCTCTCTCTCTCTCTCTCTCTTTCTTTCTCTCGCAAAGAGAAGGAGGAGGAATGAGCGTAATTGAATTATCGCCGATGATTTTGGATCGACTCTAGACTTTGAGGATCGTTGTTTAAGGTTGTTTTTTCTTCTTTCTTTTAGAGATTATATTGAGGAGTCTAATTATTATGGCTAGTTTTAATAACGATTTAAGAACAAAATTATTCCTTCTTTTTCGTATATTTTAAATGTTTTCGTTATAAAATTGCGAAACACAGTTTTACCTGTTTATATATTATAACCAATTACAGTAATTAAGATCTAATCATTAAACTTTCAATATTTTCAAATAAAAAGATTAAGAATACCTATATAAGCTTTCAGCAAAAAATTAATCCTTTAAATTATTAATTATTCTTACTCAATTTATAAAGATCGAACGACTAAATTTTTCGATGCGCACAATTTACTCGCCATACAAAAAACTAAACGTTTCAACGAAATCTCAACAATTATCAGTACAACCATAAATAGTCCATACGAAAAAAAAAAAAAAAAAAACCAAAACACAAATAACATTCCGCCTATTCGCACATTCGTGCGAGTTAAGAATTAGCGTCATTACGTAACGCTGCGCAATAATCCAGCTTAGGTTGCGACTTTGGTTGCAGAAAGACAACCCGTCCGCAACGCTTGCGATCCAACAACGATACGTATTCAACGAGTACTTTTATCTAATAATAGGCCGGTCACACGTATTAATAAAAAACTTCTCGTGGAGTACTTCTATCTATGCCGAAGGACCGTACACGTTTTTCCAAGCGACTTGCGTATAAAGAGAGTTTAAAAACGATGATGAATCGTTCGCGGAGATCCGAGCCATGAGAAGATGACGTTTCATTTTTTTATTTATTTATTTATTTTTTTTTTGCTTTTCGTGCTATGCGCTTAAAGATGTATACACACATAAGCGTGTGATGGGTTTGTTTGTCCGGATTGAAAGATTACGTTACTTCTCTTGCGGTTAAGCCGGCTATTTGTTTCTCGGCGCTTTTCCTTTTGTTGACTCCGCGTGACGTCTCAATGCGTCGTTTAGAACGATCGAAATGAGAATTATTCGGCAGATTTGTTGGCTGATGGTATTTGAATTGTTTGATTTTCTAATCCGTGTATATGCGTTTACACGATACACTTAATGTTACTTTGTTGACTTTTTATAAGGTTATAAATAATCCTGTACTCGTATCAAAAATTCACGAGTATTTTATTGCAATGGTGAACAAATTTCAAAAAAGATTGAAATTTTTTTTTTAAACTAATTTATATAAATATTAAAACAAAATTAAACTTTATAAACTAGAAATTTTATAAGTTTTTGATCGTAATAAACACGTAAACAGAGAACCTAAGACTAACTCGATTATTTACCGTAACCTTTTACAAAAAGTACTCGGAATCAAGCTTCCATTAAACTAAAAACAAAAAAAAAGTACAAGCCAAACAAAACTCGTCTAATCCATCAAGCCACACAAGCGCGATAAAAAAATTACGGGCTACTTCAGATTCCGAAAAAGCTTCGCGGTCTCCGAGGAAAAATTGAAAAGTTAAAACGTCGAGCTGTATCCCAAGAGAGATGAAGAAAAAGGTAAGTACGACTCTTCCGTAGCGAACGCACAGAAGAATTATTGCTCGACGTGCTCCCAGATGTCACCGGAGAGTTAGCAATTTGTGTGGTTTCCGTACTAACCGAGTCTTTTAATAATTCGCGGATTTTACCACCTCTTGTAACATCTATGCTGTGATATTTTTTTTTTTTTTTTTTTTTTTTTTTTTTTTTTTTTTTCGACGATGATTCCGATCCCCGTTTAATTGTCGTACTTAAAACCAAACATTAATCACGAAAACAGATGTAAGTTTTTAGCTCGCTAAACCCGCATAAATTTCCTACAAAAATAATTCGAAATTAATTTTCACCTTTACCACAATGCTCTCCTTTAACGTACGAGAAATTCTCTTAATCTCTCTCTCTCTCTTTCTCTCTCTCTTGAGTAGTAGTACCAGTAGTAGTAGAGTAGTCTCTCCTCGAGGAAACTTACAAGGCACGTACGCAACTCGGCCTTGCGCGAATTTACCCGGAATGATAATTATTCGGCGCTTAGAATGTGCGCGCGAGCTTCCTTTGACACGAAAAAATTACAATGACAGAGTGTGCGAGAGAGAGAGAGAGAGAGAGAGAGAGAGAGAAGGATGCGCTGGTGTACACGCGGAGAAGAGAAACTTCTTCGTCGGTTCTAAACTCGACAGAGACTTTCCTAATGTTCGAGTTAGAGAGAGAGAGAGAGACAGAGAGAAAGAGAGACAGAGAGAAAGAGAAACTGATGGATTCGACAAAGTTTTTGAAGAAGTCTTGAATTCTCACGCTAATGGCACATGTGAAATGGATTTTAATTAACGTGCACCGTCAATACGTTAGCCGTAATGGTTGAGTTTGCGCTTAAATGAATTCTTATACGCGTGCGTGGGAAATGAAATATTATGTCGATAAAGCGAGCTCTGTTATTTTTGTTTTAAAACGCGTGTTTTTTTTTAAATATTCGATAAGATCTCTTTTTAATATAAATGAAGATTTTGTTTTTACACTTATAATACGCGTTTTTGTGTTCGGGAATACATTTTTTGTTTTTAAATAATTAATTTTTCGAACTATATGTAGAAAGTAATTTTTTAAAGAGTTTGAAATAAGAGCCTGGAATAATTTACGTCGGAAGGTGGGTGTGACATAATTGAATGTTAAAATATGAAAATGAACGTTCGCGTTACAATGACGTTGCAAATCTCGCAACGTTAAATTTAAAAAGTGATTTAAATTGAACGAAAGTTTTGTGTAGGAAAATTTTAAAATTTATAGCGGTATTTGTTTTTTTTTTTCTTTTTTAAGGTGTACCGGAAAATAATTGTTTTTCTTTTAAAGACGTATTTACGAAAATATTGATAGCTTCATTTATGTTAAGAGTATTATAGTACGTCGGCCTCGTCGTCGTTTTTAAATTTTCCACATAAATTTTTTCGTTCTTCCTTTTTCTTCAATTTTCTTTCACCATCAAATGTACAAACTTTTTTTTTTTTTTTTTTTTTTTTTTTAAATAATTTTACATACTTATTTTCTTCTTCTCCTAATCTTATCTTCTAGAATAGAAAAATATTATCACGCGTACCTCAAATGTTTTGCGTTTACACCAAAATAATATCGTAAAATTATTTAAGCAATATTTAATTATATTTGAAACGATATACTATATAGTTAATTAATTTAATTTAAATATAATAAAACTAATAATATTTACACGAATTGTATAGAATAATTTTATATTATAATAAATTATATATAAAGTAACTTTACATTGCGCTTAACTATTTTTATGTTATAATAAAATATATTTAAAGTAACTTTTTATTATAATTTTGTATCGAATTATATTTTACGTTTAAAATAATATTATTTATATTAACGTTTTTTTATAATAATTCTCAGTCGCTTATATTATGTTATTGTATATTATTGTATATTATGCTTTTATATCAATTAAGTTATGTACAAAATTATATTAAATTATATTAATTATTACTTAATTGATATTTAAAATAATATTATTTATATTTATGATAATTTCTAGCTGCGTAAAATTGCGTATTATAAACTAATTTATATTTAGTTAATTATATTTAAATAGTTAAAGTTAGATTTAAATATATTTACAATAATTTTTAATCGAGTATCGGAAAATTGGCCATTTAGTACAGATCAAGGCCCTTTCGGGCCTCGCCCCCTCGCCAACCAAAACGCTCACAGATAATAGAGGAATGGAACGGCCCTCTCTTCTCCCTCTTCTTCCCTTTTTCATTCGTTTTCCCGTTTTCTTCTTTTTTTCATTCTTTCTCTCCCACTTCTCCTCCTTTTCCGAAATTCTTCCTTATTCTTCCTGCCCACTTCCTTTCTCTTCCTTTCTGCGTCGTTGGTGGGATATTTTATCACCTAAGGGCGAGACGTTGAGCCGAATCTCCGAATTACTTGACTAGCAGACGGCGAGTCAGGACCGTTCCTTCCTTAAGGACAAGGATCTCAGCAACATTATAATATTTCAATTTCAAGTTCTCAATTTAAAATTCAAAGATCGAAATCAATCTCCAAGCTCTCAAGAATTATAAAACCTCAAGAAAAAAAATTAAGCAATCAAGTTGATCCAGCGTGTGTCTCCCTCTTCTCACGATTAACTAATAAAATAAAGAGTAAGTTTTCTTATAAAATTATATGTATATCTTTTCTTAATTTTTTTTACCAAACTCAATATCACTTTTCGTTCGAGCGTTCGATAGGTTCAATCACGTGGACTGTGAACGCTCAAAAACCTTCTCCGAATCACTTCTCAGCTTCAAACTCGTGGAGTAGAAGTGATTCAATCCTAAAATTATCCTTCTTTCGCCTCACCACAATTAAATTACAAAGAGGAAAAATCGAGTCAGGCGGGCAAATGATCCCGAGCTATAGATCATAAAAATCTAGGCTCGAAATATCAAAATATATTTTGAACAAACGCTTTGCTCGACAGAGCCGACATAACAGTATTTTTCATCTTTTATTTTTAATACAAAAGGACAAAATTATTTTTCACAAAAACGCTAACTTAATTAACAAATAATTAAATTACAGTAGTTTGACACTCATTATATAAGTCAAATTTTAAACTTTTGAAATTTAAGTATTCTTTTATTATTTTAATACATAAATAATTTTAATTTTATAAAATTAATGAAACAAAATTTTTTTTAACGTGAGAAAAAATTCTTTAAAAAATACACCTTAATTATACCAAATAAAATTGGTTTATTTGCATTCTACAATGAAAAAAAGTTACACTTAAAGTAAAAATATCAAACATCTTCCTAACGTGCGATATCGTAATACGTTCATTAAGTCACGCTTAAATAAATAAAAAAATTATTACGTTAATAGAAATCTAATGAGTACAACCCACATAATCAATCAAGTACTTTGATACTTTTCGAAATATGTCAAAAATGTTTAAGATGATAATACCGATGGAAAGAAAAAAAAAAAAAAAAAAAAAAAAAACAATCATAAAGCTAACGAGCAGATGGCAAAGCAAAAGAGAGGCATCGTTTCAATTTCCTCTTAACAGCACAGAAGCGATAATTGACGTTTCCATGCATATAATTCTTATATCGACTTTATATATATATATAGCGTTTGTCATAAACATATAACAACACCACAAGCGCAAATATCATTTTCGATATTGTAACTCGCGACGATACAACGCATACCGCGGGAAACGCCATAATGGAGACTCTGTACGTGTCTGTTTGCCTATCCGGTAATGAGACTTAATTGATTTTAAGGAAGAGATTTGAAAGAGGAGGAAGCCACTCGCGATGATTTATAAATTGATTAATTCGCCGATGCTCGTTGTAGGTGCATATATACATGTATATATATTCGAATTTCTATGGATTAGAAACTCTTTCGTCGGATAGTTCAGAGGGACTATTAAGCTCCGACGAAATTGAATCCGTTGCAAAGATTCAAAATAGGGACACTTTTACCATTTTAAGTTTTCTTCGTTTTAATTTGCAAAGTTTGCCTTTTGATCGCATGTATATGTACACGACTCTTGGTAAAATTTCCCTTTTTCCTTCGTGAAAATTTCACTTGTTCAACGCGTCTGTAGAAGGTATTTTCGATTAATGGATAAACGTTTCGGTTAAATTGAAAACAATTAATATTTTGACGGGCTTTAATTGATATTCTTTTTTTAAAAAAATTTTGCAAACTTGCGTTAAAAGTTTTTGAATAAGATAAACATGTAATTATTAAGCATCTAAAATTGTATAATAGAAATGAAAATTAGAATGTTTATTCTCTGTCTTACATTTAAGATAAATTAGGTGAAGTTTATAATTAAAGAAAAAACATACATGCATATAATTAACGGTATAATATTTACATATTATGAAATGTATAACCGCGATACAATGGTAAATAAATTTTGCACCTAAATGATAATTAAAATCAAATAAAGATATATTCGGGCTCTTTATGCTTATGCAACTTTTAATTACATATCCTAACGGAGTCTCACTAATGGGACGCAATTAATTGTAGAAATTCTATCGAATAATCTTTATAAGCTCCCTTTATATTATTTTTCTTTCATTTTTTATCTCTTTCTTTTTTCTATACAATTTTGTTGAAAATCGAAATATTATTATGCCGCCTCAAGTTTTAATTATGCACAAATCTTGATGGAGCTATTAAAATGCGATTAATCTCGCTGCGCGCGCTATCCAATTATGTCGCGCAAAAAATGTTTCTGCAAATCACTTTTAAATTTTCCGTTACTAATTTTATTTGTTACGGTTATAGAAAAAAAAATAAATAAATAAATATAACATGCACAAAGTAGCTTATAGAAATAATCCGGGAGAAAAAAACAATCAAATTATTTCCGGATATATTTTTAATTCGTGTTATTAAACCTTCAAAATGTATTACCTTTAATTTTACCTCTTGTCAATCATATCCGTAAAATTAAAAAGTACGCGTAGATTTTTTAACGGCAATAGCGGATAAGTTTTTTGACTTAAGAAAGTGCGTAATTAAATAAGACAAATTTAACATATTTTCTCATAGCCGCTATAATGTTATTAACTAGGACGTATATACGTTTAATTAAAACAGAAGTAATTAAACCTGGCCATGTTTAACGAGTTAATTTTTTCTTTTTAATTTATGCAAGTTTCTAAATAATCAGATTTCTTAAAAATAATTTAATAAATTTACCATATTGTAATATATTATATTAAAAATAATTATTTTCAAAAAAAATTTACCGCGATAATTTTTTTCCTACGTATAATGCAATTGAAAAAAAAAAAAGTCTTCTAAACGAGCACATTGACGCGCGAATTAAAGCTTGCATTATAAATAAAGGCAACATAGGCACATATCGACCCGACCAGTTGATAAAACTAACATAATTCGATTAACGAGCGAGTATACAGCGCGACACAAGCGCATTCGCGGGGATTCAGAAAATTCTTTTTCTTGTCGTTAAAATCCAAGGCGCTAAGTTTTCCTTGTCCCCCATTTTTTTTTTTCTTCTCTCCTTTTCTGCATCCTTGGCAGAGTTTCCATTTTTCGATCGTCTTATAAGTGCGCTGTAAACGTCGACGATTTTACGCAATCTCGATTCTTAGTACGAAAAAATGTTAGAGGATATATTCGGTGTTTTAGAAAATTATACGTATAAAATTTACTTTACGTCCGAATCGATATTTTGCACAGTTATTTAAATAGGAAGTAAAATTATTAATTTGACGATTAAATATTTAACGAAGTAAATAAATAAACGAAGAACTGTAGCTGAATAAATTATTCAAGATTCGTATGAAAAGTTCAAAAGAGAAAGGAGGAAGCTACCAATGCGACATGAAATTGTGTGCGTATAGGACCAAAAATTTTGATTTTTATCGCTTTAAAAAAGTTTAAAAAGAACTTTTATTATGATATACAGTAAGACTTTTATTATAGAATGATTTTCATTTTCATGGCTTACGATAAAATTTTACCTCGCGAATTTAATAGAAAATAAAATTTATAAAAAATCGTAGATTTATAGTAAATAGATTATTACCTAACTTTTCTTTAAAAAATTTAAAAATTGAATAGTTAAACAAATTAAAAAAAAAAAAAATCGAACAATTTGAAAATTTCAATTTATTTTTCCTTATCTGAAGATGTATGTGTGCGTGCGTGCGTGTGTGTGCGTGTGTGTGCGCCCGTGTGCGTGCGTGTGTATGTGTGTGTGCGTGTACGCGTTTATACGGGATTCGGATAATTTATTACTCAACATTATCGATACTTATGGTAGTCCAATGCTTCCCGGGTAACCAACGCATTATGAACGAGGCCTGTGCATACTATAGACCACTTCATGAGCAAGTAAACACGTACATACGTACACCAAAACTGTCATTATCGATACTTATTCTGAATCACGAATCGATAAACGTTGCTCTTACGCGCAATCGCACTCTTTTCTAGGTTATCACTCTGTTTTCATAGATTTGTCGCGACTAGACTATCTTGGCTTCTTTTCGTTTGTACGTCAATACTGACGTCATTATTACAACGTTACCATACCGCGCGCATTCAAAGAAAGGCATAAAATCCAACTTTGGCACCTATAAAAGCATTTTCTTTTTTCTAATAAACTTTCGGCAATGATAAATTTTAAATTATTTAGACAAAAAACGATTTTAGATTAAACGTTTTCGTGTCTTATGTGCCTCGTTAAATTATTTAATTAGTATTGATTTTATCAATATTTTACATTTAAAATGAAACTCACCGAAAATTTGGAAAAGTAATGTTTGAGAATATCGTAATATACATACCTGAAACATAAAAAAAATGATAACTGATTATTAAAAGAGACAAGTCGTTTGGTGACAATTTTATTGTTAAATATATTATTTATATATTACATTTATTTCATATTTTTATAACATTCCTAAAAACAACACAAACACATTAATAATTATATATCTAGGCACTGCATCCTCCTTAAAAAAGAAAGAAAAGAAAAAATAAAACCAATAAAGCTGTAAATCAACATATCGTTCGTCATAACTTCATTAATACGAGGCAGCATCAAAACCTCATTCCCGCAATATCGCGCCGCCATTCTTTCATCTCACAATTTTCGCGGCTCACTCACGCGCGCGGACACACGCGCGAAAGCCATACATAAACGCTGCAACATCCCTCTCGGCTTTCCCAGGGCCATAAATCGCCAGGGCTGCGCGCCACGACGCGTTCAATATTTATAGCGGAGCCGAGGTGCAAGAGTAAGAATACACACATACACACGCACACATGCACGTTCACACACGCGCAAGCCTTACTTTAATCTTGTCCGACCGTAGCGCGCGCAAGCCGAAACCGCAGAGAAGTCGGCTTGGAAATGCCCCCGAGGAGAGAAAGAGAAGAGTGGGCACTTATGGGAAAGATTATGGGCGGACGTGGATCGATGCAAGGACTGTGCGCCGCACTCCTACAAGGATGCTACTACTATGTATTTTGTCGCGTTGCTTTGTATCCTGTAAGTAAAGGTTGAAAAGCGAATTTTTTTTTTTTTTTTTTTTTTTTCGGTGGACCGGAGGATTATATAGAGATTTTTATTGTAAAAGGTTGGTGTTGGTCGATGGGGGATGTGAAATTTAAGCAATAATCGTGTAATTTTTAAAAACGGCAATCTCTATAACAAATCTTTTTCAATAATATACTTATATCGGCAGATAATTTAAGTATTAAAATTTAATTTCAACGTTAAAATCCTTCGTTAATGGATTATCGAATTAAGAGGTGAAACTCGACGTTGAAAGGACTCGACGGGAGAATTACGTCGCTCGTTTAAATGTTTTATTTTCCATGGCAATACGGTCGTTAAAGTTTCAAAAGTAGTCGATTTCTATATCTTCTCGCGTTCACGATTCAGCTCAGTAATTAGGTCAGATAAACAAAGCTAAACGAGTTCGAACATTCCGTATTGACATTTCCGTTGTATAAAAAGAACCGAGCCTCGCTTTTAACATATTTACATAAAAAATTAACCACCACGACGACATCGACGCTATACTAAAGTTTAAGTAAAAATAGGACAGCTGTCTAGTATGCATTTATCGATTAAAACAAAAAAAAAAAAAAAAAAAAAAAAATGAAAAAAAAAGAATTATAAAGATTAATTTTTAAGATAAAGCCATCACGAGCCAAAAAAAATAAAAAAATAAAAAAAAGGCTTCTACCCGGCTCTTTCTCTTTTTCTTCGCTCGCTCAAAGTTTCAAGCGCACAGTATCCCTGATTTCCCTATAGGAGTAGAGCGTCACATCGGGTGATCAGCTGCGATAAAAATTGCAAAACAATAGACGCGTGCCGAGCGACCGCTATGTCGGAAAACCAAAGCCGCAAGAGAGAAGTAAAGAGAATACTGCAGGAAGAGGAAGAAGGAAGACGAGACGACGAGGGTAGTTCGGTAAGAAGTAGCAAAGTACGAGAGGAGGGAGGAGAGGGGGAGAGGAGAAAGGGTCGTTCGAAAAGGCCAGAAGCGCTGCTAATTAATGTATTGTTTCAAGTCGGTGGCCATCTGCGTGTATATATATATATGTTCGTGAAGACGAGGGCGAAAGGTTGCGCAGAAATCTGCATCCGCTGAATATGCAACTAGCTTTCGGTGAGCTTCCCCGTGACTATATATATATATATATATATATATATATATATATCTGTGTGTATGTACCCAACGATGGGTCAGAGAGGATCCGCTGGATTTTCGCATCTATGAATATATATGCGAGAGACGTGGCTATCTCACGAGAGAGAAAGAGAAAAAAAAGAGAGAGGAGAAGAGAGGGATGGGGATTGAAAAATGCGACGATGAACGAGGGAAATAACGAGGATACTTGTTTACTTCGTCGAAAATAACGTATTTTATCCCACGCTGCTTTTTTTGTTGTCTTTTTTTCTTTTTTTTTTCTTTTTTTTTTTTGCAGTCAATTTTGTTTGTTTTTATTCATTTAGATTGGCGTTGAAAATTCCAAAAAGTAAACGGCGGCTTATAAGCTTTTACTTTGTTTTTTATTTTTATCGATCAACGATGACAAGTTGAGTGCGTGTTGTTGCGGTTGTCAAACTTATTAGTTCTTTATAATTTAATCAACATAATTAATGTTTTGATACTAAATATTATGAAGATAATTAAAAAGAAAAAAAAAGAAATCGATCATCTGCATCGGACGTCATCGAATTTATTAAACAGTAATATTCTTATGAATTTTTAACAGTTTTTTGTCATCGATTTAATATTTTGTGTTAGTAAACATTATATGGTGCATCGATGAAAATGAACATTTAACATGTGATATTATGTACTTGTTTATACAAAATTTGCAATTGCATAAAGTAACACAAGTGTGAATGTTTTCACACACGGTATGAAAAATAATTTTTAAAAATTGTTTTATTACGTAATAGCATCTTAAAGAAAAAAAAAAAAAAAAAAAAAAAAAAAGATAAGCAGAGCATTTAAGCTTGACATCGAAATAAAAAAAGGAAAGAAAAAATGTTATTATCGTAATTATTTTGTAATTTTAAAAATTATACCAACTATTATACGATAAAAAAAAGCGTAAGCAAAGTCAACTCATCGCACGAACGTGTACTCGTATAAGCATCGTAAGAAAAGCAAACATTACGATAAAAATTATTATTGCTGAAATACAAAAGGTAGATGCGAAGTCACGATGAATAAACTTTCAATCGCAGAAGCTCAAAGTCGAAATTTCCGCATTCGCGTCGTTTAATTTTACTCGCGAGCGCGCGCGTTTCAAAGTATCCGAATCGAGTTTTTAGATCGTCTGACGTAACCGGACGAGAATGAATGGCAAAAATTTACGATAAAGCAACGTTTTTTTTTTTTTTTTTATTTATATGGTTAAAATCATATAGTTTCTCGCCGTCCGAAATATATCTCGTAAACCAAAAAAAAAAAAAACAAAAAAAACAAAAAAAAAAACAAAAAGATAAAAAAACATTTTCGGCCTCTGGCTTATCACTTTCTGAACGACTTTTCAGATACGCTCAATAAGACTTAAGCTTTAAAAGCAAAACAGTATACACGTACACCTTGCAAGATTTTGAATTGTTTCATCATCGGAGATATTCATCGTTATGTATACATATTTACTAAGTAGATCAAAGTAGAACGTAATCAAATGCGTATATACGAGTACATTGGAAGGTATATACTGGTATATATATACGCGCCGTTACAACCTGTTATTACACGATTATAAGATAGTGCCTTTTTCCACCATTAATTATAGTTCGCAGTACAAATAAAATGGAATAAGGCCAATTTTCGTAATTTAACTTTATGAAGCATTGAAGATTCAAATTTAAAGCTTTAATCTTGAGGATTTATCGTTTTGATTAAAGTTTTTTTCCACTTTTTGTCAAGCTGCACCAATGTTTCTTCTTAATTTTCTTTTTAAATAATTAATATAGGTTCTACGTTGAATTATCTATAACTATTAAACATATTATGTAAATAATCACGCAAGTATGCTGATATATCTTGTAACGATATTCGTTCAAATAAATTACAGTGAATGAGTAAAAATAAATAATTTTAGATTCGCAAAAATATCGTCGTTCAAGAAAAACTTTTGAACAATCGAAAAATATAGTCTTATATTCTTGAACCGAAAATTCTCTCAAGGAAAGCAATCTTACGAAAATTGTAGCCACGTTCGCGTATGAATCCACGAGCGAGTGAGAAAGACAGAGAGAAAAGAAACTCGATGAATTCCACGTTCGCGAAAGCATCCATCGTTGGGACACAATGGGATTTGTATGTGCACGAGAGAAAAAGAGAGACAGAGAGAGAATATAAGGTTAAAGGCCAATAAAGGAATAAACGTGGTTGCTTCGGGTTCAGCTGCACGGGTTCGTTTTCGCGAATCGATTTTAAAATTTGAGGTTACTCTGGGTTATGCTTCGAATTTCTGCACTGTTTTATGTGTATAAGCCAATAGTAGTTTCGAATATTATTCAAACGAAATTTATTATAATTTATAGTAAGGAGAAGACGATTGTTTTTTGTTTACTAAATATTGCATGAACATTTTTTATAAAGCTTTTCCTATTTGTGTACATATCATTCAATTTTTATCGAATTGAAAATTAAACTAAGAAGATTAACTATTAAGAGCGACTGTTTATAACAATCACGCATTAGAAAATTTCGTATGCGTCATCCGATGATAAAAAAAATTCGTCAAGAATTTAGCATTAGATTATGTAAATATGCAAAAAAGTTCATCAATAAAGATACATACGCTTGCGATTAAAAAAAAATGTCAAGATTCATTACGTTTAATGATATAACGGGACATTTTTCACGTGTGCGTTTAAAAAAATTAATCTCGAAGTAAATTACTGTAATTATAATGTCCAACAAAGTTAAAAGCTATATTCTAATTTCATTTATCCTATAAATTTAATATGCATCATCATTTAATGTAATAAAAAACTTATTTCCAAGATAAAAAATAATTCATAACGACTTTCTTTTTAATAAAATTATCAAAACGTATAATTAAATTAAAATGCTACGAGACTTTGATTCTTCATAAGCTCAACAAAGGAAAAAAAAAAATTTTGCATACAAACACGCGCGCAAATTACGCGCGACAAAATCAAGCTTTCCATATTCCTCGCAAACGAAACTTACACGTATACGGTAAAAATACACATACGCGTGTATAGATAAAAAAAAATGTACGATATCCTAACTAAACCATAAAATTACACGCTTTCTTCAAATAAATAATTTATCAAGCCTAACTGGCTGTTTAACTCTATACGCACAATTAACGGCACGTATGAACGCAAAACCCATTGAGAACCCAAAACTACTACTTTCCTTCGCTTACAAACAATCGCCGCGCAATGATACCGACACCTGCTTCAAACTCGGTGAGTCGAAACAAACAAAAAAACAAATATACGATTTACGTACACAAGCAACGACAAAAGAAAAAGCTTTCAACTCGATACGTTATTTTTTTTTCTCTCTCGAGTAGATCAGTCTTATCATTGCGACGATTTCCGCGAGGCGATTTCGCATTACGTATTCGCGATTCCGAAAGTACGAAGATACCGTACCAAGGACGCGCATAACTTGAAAGGCTGAATGAAAAAAATTAATAGCAATACGGCTAATAGAATGTTGTTATTATCGGCTGTGTGTATGCGCAATTCTGCGACGCGTGTATTTTTTTCCTTTTTTTCTTAGGCGTTTTAAAGGATCTATTTATCCGTCATTATACATATATGCGTATGAAATATTGTATGGGTTAGATTTTATTGGTTGAGAAAAAAAAAATAAAGGCAAATGTGAGATTTTGCTTATTGTGATGGTGAAATTGATATAATCCGACTGTGTGTAAATAAAATTGTTAGTTTATTATTTTAGTCGATTAGATCTACTCAAAAAGGTGTAAATAAGATCTAAATTGAATCGGCAAACGTTATCAAATAAATTTAAAAAAGCACATTATTTTTAAATGAAATAAAAAAAAATATATAAACAGATGCAATGTCGTTTTAAAGAAAAAGGCTACGTGTGCAAAACTTCCACAAAATTATCCGACAAACAAACTTCATAACCTACTTCCACCACTCACCCAATAAACCGTCCAACTCTTTTCAAAATTTCTCAAAAAATTTCGTCGTCACACACGCACGCGATACATCGCTTGCTCGCGGTACCCAGCAAACTTCCCCTCCTTCCTTTAAAAACAAAAAAATGTCCTCTCACAAACAACATACCTCCATAGATACGTATACGAATAGCTCGGAAAATTCCCGGAAAACAATATCGTCCGCGCGTTGGATGGAAACACACCAAAAGAGAGAAAGAGAGAGAGAGAGAGAGAGAGAGAGAGAGAGAGATAGAGTAAGTGGAGGAGGGAAGGCTTTTAGCTTTAATGCGCCACTTGGCTGCGGCTGCTCTGTGGTTTCGGATGTCAGCGAAAAACTCTCCCGAGTTTTATGCATATGTATATATATATATCGATCTCTTTTCTCCTCTTACGCGTGTACCTTTTTTTGGAGTTTACCCTCTCTCGCTGCTCTTTTTGTCTCCCTCTTACTCTCTCGTTTTTCTCATTCTACCGATACTTTCATCTCTACCGCGTGGTGTACACTTATACGCGTACGCCACACTCACTCACTTTCTCTCTTTCTCCCTCTTTCTCTCTCTCTCTTCTCTCTCTCTCTCTCTCTCTCTCTCTCTCTCTCTCTCTCTCTCTCTCTCTCTAGGCTTTTAGCAATTTTCGGTTCCTTGCGCCGATATTTTTTCAATGAACTAGTTTTTCTTCCCCGCGCGCTTTGTGTTATTCGGTGAAAGCAAAAAAATAACGGGTAAATATTGGTACGAATATATATATAAAAGCCTATGAGAATTCGCTTTGTTCGAGAGAAAGAGAGAGAGAGAGAGAGAAAGAAAGGCGGTTTCGAGTTCTGAAAAAATTTATTTCCGAATATGAATGATGGTAGATTTAGCAGATACTAAATATGGCGAAATGAAAAGCGTTGGATTTAAGCGATCAATCAGTTATTGAGTGTAGATAAAAATTGAGAAGGAATTTTTTAAATCGCGTTTTATTCGAATATTGCGCTCGTTATGATTCAATTAATAAACGGCGGTTCGATTAATTAAAAATCACTTACGAGTTGAACACTTCCATGTTTGCAGAAAAACGATGACCGTTTGATTTTTTTTTTATTGTTTTAATTTTTCAATGACACACGCGTTATAACAACGATGAGCTTTAATGTAAAACTTACATTTTTTAAGTCTTTTAGTATGTCAATAAGAGAATTAATTGATTTAAAAAAAAAATTATAAAGAAAAATATCTTCTTGATTCAAGAATTTCTTGAATTGTTGATTTTAAGACGAATGTATATTTTGAATCTGATCTATACATTTTAAAACAAAGAGCAGAAATTCTTGAGTTAAAAAGATATTTTTCTTTGGGATTACTTGTCTCGAATCAAGTCAATTTTTTAAAGAAAAGTTAGAAAATATTTTCATCATTTAACTGCAATAATTAATATAGAATTTTTTTTAGATAAGTATCTATCTTATCAGAAAAGTTTCTCGAAAAAACCCAAAAATAAAACATATAAACGACTCGGACATTAAGTAGAAAATCATCAAGCTGAGAAAGAAAACTTCGTTGATAAGTTATTCAGTTTAAGGAAACAAAACAGGCAGGGAAAGCACGAAAAAAAAAATAAAGAGAAAGAAAGACTCGCGGAATGATCGGTTACTCTCTTCATTCGCCTGCTGTACTCTCTTCGCCGAGCAGCGATCCGTGGAAGAATATCACATAAAAGCCAGCGGGAGAAAAGAATTCCGTTGACGTTAGACGCACGCGAACGTAAAAGTTTCTCGATAGCCTCTTATTATTATAGCCTCGCGTCTCTCTCTCTCTCTCTCTCGTGCGCACGCGTATTTTCCTTCTTTTTTGCGATATTCTTTATTTTTTTTATTCCACATAGAATGCTTGAAAATCGTTTGTCGTTTACCAGAATGCTTCAAATATTTGTTCGAGTTATTTATTCGATATAAACATTCGAATGAAATAATAACGTACGAGGTGTGGCAGAAAAGTAATGAGATTGACTTTTATTTACCAAAGTTTTTATTTTTTTCAAACATCAATGTTATTCCCTTCACAGTAGTTCCCATGGACAGCTACACACCGATGTAGACGTTGTTTCCACTTTTGGTAGCAGCGCTGGAAGTCTTCAACCGGTAAGGTCTTCAGCATGTCCGTTACACTCTTTTGGATGTTTTCTAAAGTCTCGAAATGACTACCTTTGAGGACATTTTTCAGTTTAGGAAAAGGGAAAAAGTCAGGCATTGAGGTCAGATGAATAGGGGGGAGGGGGGGGGGGAATCACAGGAATGCTTTTTGAGGTCAAAAGTTCTATGACGGAGAGGGCAGTGTGACATGGGCTCCAAATTCCGCTGTTACATTTTGCGTGACGCACAACCAAAACTCAACTTCACTAATAGCAGTCACAAAAATCACGTAGTAAACGGAAGGAGTTGAAACTTGCACTAAGCCATGGGAGGGTACTGATACACGTGCAATAGCGCAGCGTTGCCAGATCGCTTGCAGTGTTGTTAGTCTCATTACTTTTCTGCCACACCTCGTACATCAAGCGCGTGATTTCTCAACAAAAGCATTTTAATATCTTTCGTTGCGTTCTTTATTTTTTAAAAATTTTTTTTCGTTAAATTATTCTTCTACCGATGTTAATTTCGTCGTTGAGAATTACGGTTCTTAATTTAAAATTTAACGGAGGTTGATTCACAGGTAATACTTATCCGCAAAAGTACGTATGTACGAAAGTTTTAAAACACGAGGAAATACAAAAGCGAAAATTTATGGTCCATTGTCGAGATATAATATTTTAAGAGTATATATTCTGTCATAAAACACCCTAAAAGCATAGTTCTAAGCTTTCGATCTAAGAATATCGGCTTACGCGCCCGCTGCAACGTCGCGTCGTTTTCATCTTAAAACGCGATACACACGAATACTTTGTGCGCCTGTGTTTAATACACAGCCAATTAAAAATAAACTGTGTTTTTTTCCTTTTTTTATTTTGTATAAATATTTTATTTTATTTATTTATTTATTATTATTATTATTTTTTTTTGTTTATCGTATGGAAATGGTAAAAAAAAAAAGAGAAAAAAAAGGTAAAGTTGGTAAATTGAATTTAAAGTTTAGTTTCATCTTTGAATTTTAAAAGTTTTATGCACTCGGGCTCTCGGTACTTATTTATTCAAATGAACTCTCCTTCATTTTGTATATGGAAGCTTAAAAATAAAATTATGCATTCAAATTAATATTTTTGAAATTTTTAAATATTTCAAAATAATAAAAAAATAATTATCTGCGTTTTATTTTAAAGGAAACATTTTCTTTGTATATAAAATATTTTCGAAATTTTAATGTTATTGATAATTTTATTAATTTTCTAAATATTTATATATTATAGGAAAACACAAATAAATAGATTGAAAAACTTGAATATTAAATTTAATTTCAAGATCAAATGTATGAAGCATGAACCGAAGTCTGCTTTTATTTTAAATAATAAACTTGAAAAAGTAAAAAAAGAGAAAATCTCAAAACAATTTATTTATTTTACACTTTAAAATCTAATAAAAAAACAGTGACAAATTTTTCCACCTCCCATTTCTTTCTTTTCAAATCGCAACTTTGTATACCACACGCTCACAACTATATATACATACGAACTTGAAAAAATCAAAGAAACGTCCATGGAAAATATAAGAAAGAATAAAATAAATAAATAAGCGCAGAGAGACTCGGTCGCAGTCGTCGAGTAAACGTATAATATGCATGTATGCAAAAAAAAGTCGAGAGGGAAAGGAGTACGTAGAGCAATATGTATGATAATATACGAAAGGATGAGCGAGTTCGTCTGTATATTACGCATTCTTTCGGAGAGAAAGAAGACCAGTGGCGCAACCATTGAATAATATTTTTTTTCCTTTTATCCATATATATATATATACACATATAAATATATAAAGAAAGCGAGGAATTAGTCGTAAGTTTTCTGCAAAATTTTGTAAGTATACATACATTGAATAAATTATGGTAAGAAGCGACGAGTTTTCCTTTTCGTAAGCGATGGATGGAGCTCACAGATTTTTGAAAATTTAAAGGGACAAAATTTATCGTCTTGAAAAATTTTTGGGATAATAAACTTTATGAGATACACTTTGATCTTAAAAAAATAAGCGTTAGAGAATGAACAATAATATCTATAACCTCGAATCAAAAATACTCGCGTAAAACCAGAAAGTACGTTAAGTAAAAATAAAAACGAGAACGAAGCGCGCAAGTGAAAGAGAAAGAATATAGCTTCGAGATTTCTGGATTGGACACAGCGAGAGAGAAGAAATCGCGCCGTAGTAGCGGTAGTAGTTATATACGTTACCAATAATTGTCGCGCTCCCGGTGTTCATTTCGAGGAAAAAAAGAAAGGTTTGATTCTTCGGGGAGAGAAAATGAACCGCGTAACCGGACCGCAAGGTATCGATAATTTTCCAGCTACCTTTTATTTATTTTTTTTCCTTTGGCGAGTAGATTGGCGAGATTGTTTTTTTTTACGTTTTTCCGGTTTTATTTTCTTTATGTATCGTTAAAAAGTGTTAAAATTGTATGTTTTTTTTTTATTGAAAAATTTTCTTTCACGCGGAAAAATTGTAAAAATTGCAGTTAAATAGCGGATAATAATTTTATCGAACTAAAATGTACGTAAAGCATATCATAATTTATTTAGATGTTTACTTTTACACTCGTTTTTCGAACGCTTACAAATAAAGCAGTGATTGATTAACTTAATAAGACTCTTATTTAAATTTATTTTACTTCACGAATGAATTTAATAGATACAAAAGAAAAAAAAAAAAATAAAAAAAATAAAATATTCGATGAGATAAGATCTTATAAAAAAAAAAAGAGGACCATACATTTGTTTTGCACATTAGTTAAATCGCGTATCCAAATTTGCTGACTATAAATTACAATTAAGCCATATGTGCTTACTTTCTCTTTTTTGCGAAAATTCTCTACTTTCTTTTATCCTTTTTTTTTCTTTTATTATTTCTTAATAAGTCCTTGATAAAAAGTCGAGAGAAATTTAAAAAAACTATCTACTTATGAGATTAAAGCAATAATATTTAATCAAAACAAATAAATGCGTAAATTTTTATTAATATATTATAAAAAGTAATATCCAGAATATAATTTGAAGCTCGTGAAATTATCTGTATAAGGATTTATTTTACCTTTAACGTTAGCAACAAGACGAAAATTATAAGCTCAACAATAATAAGATGAAAAAGAAATTACTTATTAAAACAAAATAAAGTTCACAAAGCGCCGGAAAGAAAAAAAAAAATTGTTCAGTTCATAATATGTGACAATAAACTAAAGTAGCCGAAAGAGATAAAAAACAAAAATTTTAAGATAAAAAGAAAATAAAACTCACCGTGTAACTGAGCGAGTGACTGCAGCGTCGCGTTGGCGTTGCAGTTTATGAATCCTGAAACAGAAAAAATCGCCGAGTCCAGAATTAGTTTCTTTAAAATACGCTGTAATTGTAGGAAGCGTCGTCTTTTTTTTTTTTTTTTTTTTATGTATACGTATTCGTTTTGACGCGAATAAAAAAGAGAAAGAAAAACGCTTTTTCGCTTTCTCTCTCTCTCTCTCTCTTTTATTATTTTATACATATGATACGAGTTGTAATTTACGATTATACTTTTTTTTAAATACTTCTTAAGTATTTTGTGCGCGCGCGCGCGCGTGTGTGTGTGTGTGTGTGTGTGTGTGTGTGTGTGTGTGTGCATGGCAAAAATTTTACACTTATTTTTTAACGTGTAAAATTTAATTAGATACTTTGGGCGTATAGAAATAAAATTTTCGTGCGTTAAAAAAATCCAATAAGTTTAACAAGAAGTAGAGCGCAAGTTTGCATATTTTAATACGCATTTATTCAACATAAAATTTTAAAAAAGTGTTTTTTGTAAAAATACATATTTTATTATTTTTTGCCCACGGCAAAGAAATTTTCTTTGTTTGTTCGTTTGCGAGTCCGTATATTAGAATGATTCATGTAAGTATTGCGATGTAAGTGGATTTTTAATGCTCCGGTAACGGATCTCAATGCCATCAATACGCATTATTTTTTTTTTGTTTCTCGGTTTCACAGTTACGATTTATTTTTAACGAATCTCCGTAGCATTTTTTTTATTATCAGTAAGATGGTATTGGTTAAATCTTTGTCTGTATACTCGACGTTGAATTTTCAATTTTTTTTAAAGTAAATGTTTCTTTCTTAATACTTCATAAGTTATTTAAAAGTTATGATTTCAAACTAAACTTCAACTTTTACTTTACTATGCATCATATAAAGTTAGGTTAAAGCTAAAATTATTAATAATTAATGAAATTTAAAGCATATAATAATTTTTTTTCAAATCACCAGTGTACGCACTTTTTTAGACGAAAAATAAAAATTCTTCTGGAAAGTATCTCATTTTCAATGGCATCCGGCATCATATACCAATCGCGAACCCACAATTAAAAATCCACAAAAAAACCATCAATTCGCGTGCAATCCAACAACAACAACTACAACAACTTGCCTCGCGTTCATTTCTTCGCGCGTGTAAGTCTGAAAAAAAATAACAAGCCAGAGAGAGAGAGAGAGAGAGAGAGAGAGAACCGTTGAAGTCCCCGTGCAATTTTGACTCGGAATTTATGCGCGTTTTATCGAGCGAACGACCGCTGAGAAAAAGAAAGAGAAAGAATAAAAATAAAGGAGAATGCATGTGTCTATATTAGTTATTTATGTACCTTGTGCGAGCCTCGCGTCATTACAGCTTGAGGCAAAATATGTTGTGGATGGATAGTAGGGCCGCAGTCGCGAGCGCAGCGAGCGACTAAGGCGCCTCTATCCATCCACAAAATATGAGCCGAAAGCTTTAATGACGCGAGGTTCACTCATGGTGCTTAAAAAATTTTTCAGCCTTGTAACCCGTACGAAGACTCTTACTTAGTTAACAGAATAATTAATTTTATTTTGTTGCATATCAATTAAATGCAATTTCGAACCCATACTGACAGTTCGTAAACTACAGATATCGTCTGCTAACGCATGCGCATTTTGTACACACACGCGTACATGTACATGTGTGTCAAAAAGTGACAGACAACATAATGTAAATATAAATATAAATTATGAAATTAAAAAAAATAGTAAATGGATTAATATTTAAAAATAAAATTAATTCTTGAACAATTATTATTTATTAAAAAATATAAATTTCTTGAGTATATTTATTAAATATTTATACAGAATAATATTTTTAACAAAAGTTTTTTTTATAAGATTTGAAGGCTTATTAATAATATTAATACTATTATAATTAATATAAATACTTTCTTATGTTATTTTTATCATAACAATACTATATTTGTTTAACACATTTTTTGTATAATCAATGAATTTTAGTCTCTTATTTAACATGAAAAAACAGTAACTTTTTTAAATATTTTAAATTTAATTTCTTCACACAAAAAACTTTTAAATCATTTATCTAAATCACAAACAAAATTATAAACTAAAAAATTATCACTTTAAAATCACTTATTATTAAATTTTTTAATTTTGCGGGATTATATTAGATTTTGCTTTTTCTATTAGTTTATTTAATTCACGTTTGCATTCTTCATCACTGTCACTATCACTCGTTTTTTTTTTTTTATTATTTAATAAATTGTCCATTTTTATTCTTCTTCTCACATATTAAGAACGAATATTACCGACACAACGATACACTATACTGAAAGAAAACAAAAGAAAAGCAGAGCCCCGTGGTCGCTTGAATGTACATACTGAGCGAAGGAGAGAGCGAGACAGAGATAGGGTGGTCACGTGGGAGCAATGGTGCGCGCGCTCTTATCGCTATCTCGTTCTCTCTCCTTCGCTCAACATACATAAGTCTTATTACGCGTTTCGAAAATATAAGTTTCGATGAAGACTCACATGCTAGGCTATATGAAGCGACAAATACATAGCAGTGGCGCTGTTAACTTTTTTTTCTCCTGGCACATATACAGCCTAAAAGGACGTATAGAATGTCTATACAGCCTAGAAGGACGTATAGAAAAATGTTAATACGATCGAGAAGGCGCTTGCGCGTATGGAAACCATTTACACGCTGACGATGCTCCGTAGGTAAGAGTCGCCGTACGGGTTAGTAGGCTGAAAATACATATACGTATGCGTTCGGGGTACAAAAATAAAGATACGACGGCGGTGGTACTTAAGTAAGAGATGCGCGGGATGGATGAAGAAGCCGAGTTACGAGTTTCGTATCGTAACGATCGACTTGGAACGAAGATTTAACTCGTGGCTTTTATGTTTTGATTTTCCAGTTTATAAAAGACAATGATGGTATTATGTAATTTGAATACAGATTCGAGTATAGATTCATATTTAATGTTTGCTTTGT
Organism: Chalcis sispes; assembly: GCA_949987625.1. Classification (NCBI taxonomy): domain Eukaryota; kingdom Metazoa; phylum Arthropoda; class Insecta; order Hymenoptera; family Chalcididae; genus Chalcis; species Chalcis sispes. The sequence continues at coordinate 16,399,549 of OX465098.1, read as the reverse complement.
GTCCTACATAATAAAAGATTTGTAAAAGTTTTGAAAAATTTTCATCAATCATAAGCTACACCGTTATTGGTTGGATGTAATTCTTTTTTTTGTTAAGTTCGTTCACGTAACAACAATTTAACGCCTTTGTCTTATGATTCGTGTAAAAAAAAGCAAATTTGTTTGCGCTTTAATTTATGTCAACGCAATGCTGGATTGGAATTACGACCGATCGTTAATTACAATAGCATAAAGTCCTTACCGAGATATATGAAGTGTCACCTTCGTTAGAAAACCGCATAAAATTGCAATAACTAAAAGCTTTTCTTTCTCTCTCTCTCTCTCTCTCTCTCTCTCTCTCTCCTCGTACAGACAAAAACTGTTTATTAAAAATCTGTCATTCTCGTTTAAAACTAAGAACCGCGACGTTTTAAAATCCAACGTTTACTTTCCTGCTATTAAATTCTTAAAAATAACTCGTCGTTCTAAAAATAAATCAATTAACCCGGAGATTCACACTGAAAATCACAGCTGCCCGAGCCGAATAAACCGAGCCGTAAATCAACTTGCGCGCTTATAAACCTGCCGAAAAAATATTAAATCCCCAATTGAGCTTAAGTGGCTCGAAAAATCAAACAAGGAGACTTAACTTAAAAAAATAAAAGAAACACACACATCCAGCATTCGTTACACTCTTTTATATATCTGGCCGAGGTTCAGAGGTTACGTTACCCGCGCCTCATGGGAATGGCGAAGTCGTCTAGCTGTAGAGGTGTACATTAAGAAAGCCTCTCTGGTATGTGTAAGCAAATCGCTGTACGTAAGCCGAGGTGCCGACGATTTGTCGCAATCGGAGAGAACCTCTCGCTGTATACATTCGTTTGTGCAAGTGTACGTGTATATATGTCGAAGCGAACGTATCGGGTTAGGTCCGTAACGTCGATGTCTCGGTGAAAGGCGTTTTCGTCGGGAGTCTATTTGCGCGGCTTGATCGGATGATTGTAAAAAGTGATAATTTTATGATGAATTTGGAATCGAGAATTTTTATCTTTCTTTTTAAAGTTAATTGAAATCCAAGTGCCGTTTCTCGTTATTAGAAAATTTATTAGGTTTGAATAAACCAACTGCGAATGTTATTATTTTAAAAAAATAACAAAACAAAAAAATAAAAAAAATAAAAAATGAAGCGTTGCAGCGTTGCAGGTCGCCGGTTTAAAATTAATCGCTCAAAGTGTACACAATCCCGTGAATTTTCAACAGCGCGACGACCTGATCTCGCCTCAAGTTTTTTCATCATATCCGGTGAGCATTCGAAATCACCGGACGACACGCCTTGTTTCGAATTGCAAAATCGGAAGATCTGCATTTTTTCTTTTTCTTCTCTTTTTTTTTTTCTTTCTTTTTCTTCTCTTTTTTTTGATTGAGAAATACAAACGTCTTATTAGATAAATTAACATAATGATAAAAAGTTTAATCTGTATATTAAAATAATTTAATTTTGTTTTATTATTTTTTTATTCTTTGAATGCATACGAATTTGTCAGAGTCTTCATGAAATAAATATTAAATAATACAACGCGCGCGCATATTATATTAAACTTGCACCTGCAACAGATTCGAACGATAAAATCTGGGTCAAAGATCCTTTTATTATTATATCCAAGCGCGCGAACTATATACATCTGCGAGTATACACGAAGAGAACAGCAGTTGAAATACGAATCAACGTCAATCAACGGTGGCATTAAATTTAAATGATTTCTTGTACAACAACGAACGCATATACAAACACAATTTCTCGCTTATATATATAATTATAAAAGCGCAAACTTAAAACCGCGACGTAAATATAACGTTTCGGGTAATTTATCATCATTTTGTCTGTGAGTGTGTATATATTGGGCTTATGTATAAAATCAATCAAACATTAAATTAACTCAAAATTCGCTTTACACTTTCATAGCCGTTTCTTCGCTTTTCTACTTCGTTGCTTATTTCTCGTCGCTGGTTTACTGCTCGCGCGATTTCCACGACTATTTTTTCATTTTCTATATGTTTACTCTCGTTTCATTTTCTCCCGCGCGTTATAACCGTTAAAATTGAAACCGGTCGCAACCAGACATACGTGTACGCGCGCGCACGCGCACGCGTTTGTGTATGTCGGTAGCGGTTTGTCTATCGAGTTTTCCGTTCTACGCTTGTTTTTTTTTTTTTTCTCCTCCCGGCTTTTGTTTTTTCCTTTTTTCCTTTTTACACATTTCAATTTACTTTTTCTTTTTATCTTGAAATCGTTACGAGTAAATATGTACGAGCGAATGAAAACAATTCTGTAAACGCGCGTAAAAAAAAAAATTTCCCGAATGATTTATCTACCGTAATGTAATACCTAATGTATTTGCGTCCTTGAAATTTGAGATAAGTAATGCGTATACTTTGGCTAAACTGTAATACTTTAATGTTTGTGTGATGATGCGTCGGTTTTATGTTAATTATCGATGAAATTATGATAGCTAGTTTTAATAATTTTTTGTAAGTATATTTTTAATTACTGGTAATTACGTAAATTTTACTTTTTTTTACGCACTATTAAAATAAAAGAACTGTCTGTTTAATATTTGAAATATTTACAATTCGTACTGCATACATACATATTAACTCCTTAATATGATTAATATGACAGAAGAATTTCTGGTTATGTCAGATAAGACAGAAAGAGAATGTTAAATTTCTATGTTACATTAATTTATGAGAATGAAGATTACAGTCTTCCTTTTCGAGTATCGAAAATTGAGTAATAAAATTATCGAAGTTTCGGAATAAAAATAGTTACTGTAACAAAAATTTATAACATTGCACGAATTAATGATAGGATATAAAACGAAAGTGAAAATTTTTAATGTTCGAAAAGAGTCGAGAGAAATGAGAGAGGCGAAATGCTTTTAAACTTACATTACGCTGAAATAACACGTGCGCGCGCGCGTGTGTGTGTGTGTGTGTGTATGTGTGTGGATTGAGTAAGAAAAAATCGACGGCTTAACGATCAAATATTTTTGACAATGTGACATGTCGGTCGGTTATTACTCGTATTATTCGGCTGTCAAAATTCTGTCTACATTACGAAATCGTTACTCCCTGATTATTTCCAACATGCTTTTATTTCTTTTTTCATTCAAACCAAAAACTGACTTTCGTAAGATTTTCATATCGCGTATATCAACATTCGTGTTAATAAATGATAATCGAGATGAAAATATTATTTTATAGATTTAACGATTATCGAAAAAATTAAAATTGAAATAATTTTCGTAGCAACGTAAATAAAAAAATAAGCAAAAGTTATTCACCATCTCAAATACACAAAGTATAGTACATCAACCTTTTCCGAGAGCAACTAGCCTCTTTAACATCCGAAATTAACACACATACAGCAACTTTGTTTACCTTAATTACGAAAGAATTGTGCAATAACAGAGAAGCGCGCGCGCGAGCAATTAAACATAATCATCCTCTCGTTACCTTACAACTTATCATTATACACGCAAATAATTTTCAACGACTTTCGAAGAAGCTAAAACATATATTCGCAGCAAGGTAAAATGCAAACGAACAAATTTTGAAAGATGAAGACTTCGAATTCCAAAGCGCATTTCACTCTACGAGTGAACTCTCCGCGGGTCTTGCATCAGAGCGCGTCGAGAAGAGCTACGTATTTCCTCTAATCCTTTAATTAGACAATTCGCCGGTTTTAAAGCTGAAAAAGAAGAAAATTCCTTTCCGAGAAGTGCTACGGAGAAGCCTCATCGGTTCTAATTAAGAGTGCAAACGCCAAACTGTTATCCCAAATGCATCCCCGATCCGTAAAACGACCGCCGGCGTTACTTTCTTCGAATGTACATGCGCGTCGAGGACGTAAGAGAGAGAGAGAGAGAGAGAGAGAGAGAGAGGGAGAGAGAGAGTCGTCAGGTGTAACGTGTAAAGCGGCTCATGAAGCAAGGTATAGTTTCCTAAGACTTGGCTAAACGGCGGTGACTCACTTTTCTATATAACCTTCTGCGTATGTATATGTGTATAAATGTGTGTGCCGCAAGGAGACACTTGCGAGCTACTATATACTGTTATGTGCGCGCGTCTTGGTTTACACGCGACCCAAGAATCATTTTATATAGAGATACTTGTCTGGATAAAAACAAGTTACTGTAAATGAGCTCTAAAATTTTCTTTTTCTCTCTCTCTCTCTCTCTCTCTCTCTCTCTCTTTCTTTTAACCATTTTAATTGTTTCTTGAATTTATTTATTTTTTCTTTAAATAAAACTCATATTTACAATCGTTTAATTTTTTATTAAATCTTAATATATTTATGCGTACTTAGACGCTTGTTATTTAACTTAGAAGCTGAGAAGATAATTAGCACGATGAGGAAATTTTTTAATATTGTTATTACGGATGAATTAATTTAATTTCATGTATACTAATTTTATTATCGTTTAATAATAAACTTTAATAATTTTTTTAACCAAGAAATGAATTAAATAATTACTGTAAAATTAATTTTATTAAATAATGAGATACTATGTTAATTATTGTTCTTGTAATAAAATTGATTTTACATAATTATTTATTAAATTTATAATTAAATTATAATATGCAAATAGGTATACATTTTTTATGATGCTGCATCGAAAAAAAAAAATTTTATTTTATAATTAATTAACATGCTCATTTTCATTTAATAATTAATTGTAAATTCTTAAAATACTTTTGTCATTTAATACAGAAAAAAATACTTTAATCAATTCAAAATTATGCTAATTTGAAATTAAATTGCTTCAACGTTCTATCATTTAATTTCTTATTTGCATTCGTCATAAACTTTACAAGCGGTAAACAACTATAATAATACCAAAAATGACAAGCGATCACAAAATTAACAATTCTTTATAAAAATTCCGGTATCGAACTCTCGATACATACATATATATTTATATACACACAGCGAAAAAAAGAAATCGTCGCAATTAGCCGAGAAGTGCGCCATCCGAAACTTTTGCGCGCGGCGCAAAAAGCTATTCCTTCTAATTGAGTCGCCCGTTAACCGCCGTTGATGGATGGAGAGTAAGTCTTTCGCCGACTTCTAATCAAGCTAAGAAACAAGAGTCGCTTATTTTTACCTTTCTTTCTCTCTCTTTCTCTCTCTCTCTCTCTCTCTCTCTCTCTCTCTCTCTCTCACGCTCTTTCTTGTCCGGATATATCGGTAGCCGCGTCAGTGAAAGCGTTTGAAAATTTTTATCGAGAACTACTCTCGTCATCACCTTCTCACTTTCAGGTGCTCGCTGTTCTCAAGTGTCGGACATATCTTATTAGGAAAAAATTTAGTATATGATATTTTTCTTATACTATTGTAATGTTATACTTCAAATTTTTTTTTTTTTTTTTTCTTTTCTTTTATTTTGTAATATTAAAATTTTTCGATTATGAAATTAATATAGTTATGATTGAAGTGAAGCTTTTGATCTTTGTCGATTAACATGATTTACATAGATTTATTTTATTTAAAAATATTCAAAAATGTTTCGTTTAAAAAAGTACAAGTTAATAAATATAATATATTTCTAGATTTACATATGCATAAAATATATAAAATTGCCGCATAAAAAAATAATTCATAAAACGTAAACTAGTCTAAGCCAACAAAGAAGAAGCCTATATACGGACGAAAAATATGCGCACCAAGCGCATTCCACATTTCGAGCTAACAATACAAAACCAGAATTTCTAGCATGAATAAAAAAAAAAAGAAAAAAGAAAAGAAATCTGGTATAAGAGTCTACTAACAGATCAAAAAAGAAGTAAAATAAACGGAATCGCGTGGCGGAAGCGCATTTTCTTGCACCGCTTGCTTAGTAACTAGCGCGATGCAAAACAGCGAATATATGTATATCTATGAAGAGAATATATACCCCGCAATGCTAGTTCTCACGTGCTTGAGCAAAAGAGAATAAAAAATAAAAGAAAAAATAATGTATATCGCGCGCACACACACACACACACACACACACACACACACACACACACACACACACACACACACACACACACACACACACATTTACGTAGACCTTTCATACCCGAAATGAGAAAGGCGCAATAGACGCTTTTGCGAGAGATAAAATCGCGATGAGGCTAATTCTCTCGAAGACCGGCTGACCTTAAAAAATTCAAGAATCGTCATTGCACTTCTCTCTCTCTCTCTCTCTCTCTCTCTCTCTCTCTCTTACGATTTCGACTCGCACTCTTTGCTCTTTTAGATCTTTAGCGACAGAGGTAGAAGTACGTCGACCTGGGGAAGAAGAAAATAAGAGGTCGTCGAGCTAACTATACCGATGTGTGTGTGTGTGTGTGTTTTGGGAGTATTTTTTTTTTTTTTTTTGTATTCTTTTTCAGGATTTAATCTTTCGTGTTTATGAATACTTGGTTTTTATTTTTCTCGGATTACTTTTATTTAGCGAAACTTTAGAGCATGTACGATGTGAAAATAAAAAATGTGGTCGGTTTTTTAAAGTTACATGATTATTTCGATGTTTATGGAAATTTTTTTAGAAGAATCAGTGTAAACATTGATCAGAAATTTTATTGAACAATAAAGAAAATTATTTTAAACAAAAGATTTTTATACTTATGCAAATATCTTAGTCTTCATATAAACATTGTAAACTCTCAAATATTCATAATTCAGCCAATGAAAATTCAGCAATGTACAAACAATGTTTATCAACGCGCGCTAAGGAAATACTTCCTTTACGCGGACATAAACAACGCGCGCGTTAATTTTTAACAATCGGTACCGTTACACTTCACTCACAGCTAATCCAAAAGGCCTGGAGAACTCCAGAAACATTAAATTTCCACGCGCGCAACGACGAGCGCGTAAAAGCATGCAGTCGTCCGTCATAACATTCAACTGGAAGCATATTGGGTCCGAGCGCCGGCTCAAGCTCTTAGAGCATTTTATACGTATGCATACACGTATAAAGACGCACATACATGTTATATACGTAGATGCTCGTACACATAGCTCGGGTAATGAGCGGCGACAGATGCGCGTCGGCGCTTCGACGCGATGATTTGCAATCTCGACTTCGCTCGGCAACAGCAGGCAACGACGACAATGATGCAAAAGGAGAGGAGAAAGAGGAGGAGGAGGAGGAGGAGGAGTAAGAGTGGGGAGAGGGAGAGAAACGCATTCGCCGGAGTCAAAAAGTCCTGCGGGATGATGCGACGCTCCGGTGATCCCGACGCGACGTCGCGATTCGATTGAAGCGATAGCATAGAGACGTTGCGAGAGAGGAAGAGGGATAACTTCACGTGAGAATCGCTTTTGATCATTTTCTCTTCAAGTTTCAATTGATGGAAATTATCGCTTGCGATAAATTTCATTATTCTTCGTGATTATGGATGTAGTTAATTCGTTACGGGGAATTGAAATATTTTAATGAAATTAATGCAGGCGTTGATTTAATGCAATATTTCATTTTTTATAATATAAAATTCTATCGTTTATCATATAATAGTTTAATTTACATTTAAAAAATTCGTTCTGTATAAAAAAAATATAAAAAAAAGAAATTTCAAAGTAAACGTGTAACATTACTGGCTAAAGTTTTTGCTCGTCGTAAAACAGAAAATGTAAAAAATTACTTATTTCGTGCCGTATTTACTCTTATCGTTAAAATTTTGAAAACAATGCAACTCAAATCATAAACCGAGTCTAACGCTATCACCAATCTAACAAACGTTGATTTGCAGAGAAAACAAAATAAAGTATTTGCAAGTAAATCGTTGATAATGAATAATAATAAAAGAAAAAATAAATCACCGAAGTGTAATAAATGAATAAATACATAGGCGAAAGTGGGCAAAACAGCATGCAAAAAAACAGAAAAAGGAAAGAAGTCACTGGAAATTTTAACGATTTCTTCTCAAGCAACGAGAGACGCTTCGCGAGTCGAAGTCATTAATCTATGGCCAAGCAACGTTTATCATTTTCGCGCCGAAGGCGTTCGCCGCTTTTCTACTGACGTTTCGATGAAGTTATACGTTTCTATCTATACCGATTTAATCTAACCGATAGTTTTGCTACCTTTTTCTGCATTTTTTTATTTTTATTTCAGTTAGGTCGATAATATAACCGATTGTCTAAGATTGTCTAAGGATCTGTTAAGCAAAGATTATGGCTAATTATTTAGTTTCTCTTGTTTTTAAAAGCCTTTGCATTGATTTAATTTACAAGTGTTTTACAATTACATTCTTCTTTGCGACAAAATGTTGCAAATACACCAAATAACTTTCAAAAAAATTCATTTAACCAATGTCGCGAAATCAAGATTAATATAATGTCTCGTGATGTATTAATCGACTCTGAAGTACAATTTTTTACAATAAATCTAACAATAAAGACTAATTTCTTATAAAAGAGCAGAGAATAATCATCTGTCACTTTGTGAAATTTACCCGTTAATTTAACAAAAGTATGAAAGGCAAAGAAAACGTTAACCATTTACCCAAACGTTTACAACCGTGTCCAAACAAAATAAATAACACTTTCTCCTTCCACACCTAAAAACGGAACATTTTCATTCAACCAAAGAGGCTCCGTCGCCCTTTTTACAAAAGTTGACTACAAGAAAAAAAAAAAAAAAAAAGAAAACCACCGTTGACGAATGTTGTTAATGAAACAAAAAAAATAAAAAGAAAAAAACGAGCAAAGTCACAAAGATTCTAAAACCCGCAAGTCGAAGCAAAGAAGAAGACGGTCCTTTTCTATACCAGAAAGAGAGAAGAGAGAGAGACAAGACGCAGCGAAGCATTCAAGCGTTTGACCGAATCCGTGATTTTTCTCTGGGTGCGCATTTCCATCCATGGGATTTTCTTCTTTCTTTCCTTGGCTCGTTTCCAAACGATCGACGATGAATCGGCGAATGAACGACTTGGTCTACTTAGCGCGCGTGCGCTCGCTGAAGAAAAAAAAAGAAAAAAAAATAAGTATAAATCTTCGCGAAAGATGTCGGCGCACGGTTACATTCTAAGAACGATAAGAATTAAAAATCAATCCCACAACCTTTATTTTTTATCATTCCTTTTCTTTTCCGTTGATAATGGCTCTTTGAACCAAAAAGTTATAAATTTTGCCGCTAGGAAGAGTTGTTTATAGATAAGGTTGTTAAATAGAGAAATGAAAGTTTATTAACATCGAATACGTCGTATTTTTATTGTTACAAAATCTCGTAGAAAATTTTATTACAACAATGCGAGTTTTAGTCTAAGATAAAAATGACAAGATAGTTTAAAAAGATTCAAATTCTAAGAGGTTAACGCTCATTTTGTACTTCACTAATAAAAATGAAGCATTGCGATTAAAATGAAATATTAACGATGCTATATTTAAACTTTGTCTTAATCCAAAAAAAGAAAATCGTAAAAATAAATTAAAAGATTGTATTATACATCATATTTACTTAACTCTCGCACATTGTTTACCCCATAATCCATTGCTAGTGGCTCGTAAAACGCGCGCACGTATTTTGTAAAAGAATGAACGTTTAGTTGTAAAAGTCTCGGCTGACAATAATTTACATCTGATCATTTTGATACTTTGTACGCAGATGCATATTTTCAGTTTAAACATTTTAACCTATCATTAATTTACATAAAAAAATCTACTTGAAAAATTGAAAATTCAAACAAAAATTTAGAATGTAAAGAGGCTTTTACTAAACATCATTGTTATAGATTAGCTATTATAGATACTATAAGTCGCATATTTCAGTAACAACACAAATACACGTACATGTAATACCTACATCTACATATACATATACAAGAGCGATAGTTCAGATTCTCAGAGCGAGTTGACACCCAACGGCGAAATATCTTTCTCTCTCTTAGCTGAGAGTCATCGACACGACGCGAACTTTCTAGATCGACCACAGGCAAAGCGACGAGGAGAGCTTCGCGGATAAGAAAGAAGTAAAAAAAAAAAAAAAAAAAGCCAAGGAATAAAACGAGGAGAGACGAATAAAGTATCATCGGAAGTCCCGTTTTTCCGAGCCGTAACTACTCTCGGCCGCTCTCTGTGTTCGCCGATCGCTTCAGCAAAAAGAACGACGACGCAAGGTTTCGTTGCGTCGCTTTTATGTTGCAGCTCATGCACACATACACACACACACATGTGCGCGCGCGCTCGCACTTATACACACAAACACGTATACGCACGTGCAGCAGTGCATTGCGTAAGTCAGGAAGTTGGACCTCTTCTTCATTTCTCTCTCTCTCTCTCTCTCTCTCTCTCTCTCTCTCTCTCTTTTCCTTTCTGCCTACCTCGTTCCACGGTAATTTTCCTATATACGCTGCTGCGAGTATATAGCTTACTTGCTCTCTGTCTACGCTTTTAAACGCTTGCAGGTTATGAGCGAAACGTCGTATATACCGAGTTTTTTATTCTTTAGACGTCAGTAAGCAATTTTAAAAATTCTTTTACACCCAGTGTAAGTCTTGAATGAGAATAAATATTTGAATAGAAGTGAAAGATTAGCAATGAAAAATATAATATTTGCATTGAAAAACAAGATGGAAATAAAAGATAACATTTCCTATTGAGTGAACAGTTATCTACGTAAAATTAGCGTTTAAAAAAAAGTGCCTGTAAACAATCCGGATATAACGACTGTTAATCGTGATCGATAAAATTTCAATACCTGTTGATTTGAACGCTACACTTTCTATCATTTAATATCACACCAAGTTTCTCTCCTAGAAATCCAATCCGGCATTAAAGTACGAGTAACGGAAGAAAAAAGAAGGAAAACAAGCAAATGTACGACAAAGTTTGGGATAAGCCAGAGAGAAACGAGAGAAAATTCGTTACAAACTCTCGCAAACACATAAGCTCGCATATAAAACTTTAGCCTTGCGTTCATTTCGGTAAAATCGCAGCTCGAAACGTTCACAAACACAACGTACATACATAAATACATACACACATATAACATTATCGATTATAGGGCCGATACAGTGCTCCCGATAATTGCCATCAGTGCAATCAAGGGTTCCAGGCTTGGTAATTAATTAGCCCTCGTCCTCCTATCCTACCTTAATCGAGCCGCTAATTCCGATCGTCAAAATGGCAATTTTCACGGGGGTAAGGGGAACGACGACGTTAACGAATTTTCGGCTTGCCGTTGATCTCGTCACCGTGTGCCCGTATTGTGTGTGTGTGTGTGTTTTAAATTCGCTCGTTTTTAGCATGGATTATTTTCTTTCCTTTTTTTTTTTTTTTCAAGGCGAAAAAGAATTTTTAGTTTGGGTATAGGAAAAAGGTCTACTTGGTTTAAAATGTGTGAAGCTAGTTTGACATATTTGATTTTTATTGGAAATCGATGGACTTTTGGATGAATAAAGCCTTTGAAAATATTTGAAAATTTATTGAAACTAAAATTTTTTCACAAATTTTTTTAATGCACTTTAAGTAAAGCGTGTGAATTTTTTTAACTTTTATCTCCTACGAAAATTTATTTGCTATAATCATTCTTTTATCTTTATTTAATCTAAAAGTTTTAAATACAGAAAATAACCTAAAAATTGTATAAATTGTATCAAATTGAAGTAAACAAAATCGTTTGCAATAAAAAACGCAAATCAAATAAATCGGTAACATAAAAATTTAAACGGCAATGCCGTCTGATACACGCAAAAATTATGCATTAACAGGTAATCAATTTCATCGTGTCAACAATTACTTTCCCCGCACACATGATCCTCAACGTAAACCGTTTTTAAATGCTTAATGCACTCAATTTCCGCAATAACAGCTCGCACGAACTCGTCCCTATCATGAATAATCTCGTTGTACAAGCGCGCGAAAAATACTCAAAATTATAAAGCAAAAATGTTTCTTACGCGTCGACAAATGTAAAAGATGAAAAAATAAAGAAAGGATAATAAATCGTCGTCGTTTCTTTGTTGCTTAAAAAAAAAAATACGAAAATACCCGGAAATTTCGATTTTAAAGCCGCGCGTCTCCTTCGACACACTTGTAATCCCGCCTGCCGAAAATTCGAAGCCGGTAATTTATTTTAATGCACTCTAATTATGCGAGTGGCCCGCTTGCGAGTCTCGAGAAAAAAATAAAAAAACAATTTCGCACTCGATGTAAGTTTCGCAATTCAGATCGTTTAAGGTCGCTTAAAGCGCTTATAGACACGTATTTTTTTTTTTTTTCGTTTTGTTTTTTAAACGCAAGAGAGCAAAACGACTTCATTTTTTACGTATCTTAATCTCGTTGCCGAAATTTCTGCGATCCATCACGATGTGTACGATGGGCTTGTAAAGACAATATTGATCGATGGCATGAAAATATTCAATAATTAAATTGTATCGGTACTGTTTAATTAAAAACGTTGATTATATTTGGATAGCAAAATTAATTTTTAGCTTGGCAATTGCAGTGCGCGCTGTTTAATTTTGAAATAAAGTAAGATAATTGCAAATGTAAGCTGCGTTTAAATGTGAAGTAACGCGATATCTTTTTTTCTTTTTTTTTTTTTTTTTTTATTATAAACTTAATGAAATAATTGTATTGAAATTTAAAAATGTGTGGCTAATCGTTTTAGCTTTAAAAACTATAATAAAATTGCGCATTACCGAATGGAGAAACGCGTGACCTTTTGCAACATTATAATAATTTAATTTTACAAAGATATATATCTTACTCTCTCTCTCTCTCTCTTAAAGCCAGAGCCAATGTTCTTAGCATTACTTTCGAACTATTTATTATTACATTTAATAAACCTTTATAAGTACAGTAAATTTTAAGCGCAATTTAAGAGCCTACAACTTGTTACCGTAATACCGCGTCACTAAGCCGTTCGCAATTGAACAAAGTCTCAATGGTTGTGCAGCTAATAAAAGTCGCTGTTTACAAGTTTCAGCGGCATCTTTGGGTTGAGGAGTAAGAAAAAAAAAATATAAGACTGAAACCTTCTTCAGCAGCTCCGTCGAGTTGTAAAATTCGCGGTGGTATAAATTACCGGACAAAACGATGCGCTCTCTTACGGGCGGTTCGCGAAAAAAAAATGACGAAAGCGTGTGTAAGCCTATCGAAAGATATATTTATGTGTGTGTGTGTGTGTGTGTGTGTGTGTGTGTTTGTGAGAGTGCATATAAACGTAACGAGAAAGGCACTACTGTAAAGTTCAGCGGGAATGATGACAGCGCCGTTAAAGCGGGAGATTCGAAGATGCATCGCGCGAAGAAGCGTGCACTAAAAATTTTTATGATCGGGAGCATAATCATGGAGTTGAAGGATGTAAATCATTGCGAGAGATCTCCTCGTGACCCGCTCTTGTGTACTTCTCTTTCTTTTGTCGGATTATCTTTCCGAGAGGTGAAAACGAGACGCTTTGAAACCGTATTATGCTGTGCTTTTTCAATCGATTTGTATTATTAAATTATTCAAATGGATTAAAATTTGTCAATGCAAATGTGACCTACAATGATATTTGCACTTTAAACATAATGGAGATTTGTGACATTAAAAAGATATATTAATTAACCGATTGTTTCAACCTAACCTTAAAAGTTACTAAATCAACGATATAATAATTGCACAATTTCTGCAAGCGATGCAAAATAAATAATTAATTGGTTACAAATAGGGAATTGCACAGAAAACTAAAATCCAAAAGGAAAACAACGGTTCAATAAAATTCAACACTCGAACGATCTCAAGCCACAAAGCAAACGTCGCGCAAGATAATCCACAAAGAGAAAAGCCATTTCGAGCGCATCTCGAGAAAAAGTGCATCGTTTACGTCTAGTTCCACGCATGAGTGCGATCGTAGCAAAGAAAAAAAAATCGAAGAAAGGATTAAAAAAAAAAAAAAAAAAAAAAAGAAAAAGTCGAAAAAAGAATCGAGCATAATTGGGAAAGTCACCCGCGGTAATTTTCCAAATCAGCGGTTTTTCGGAAAGTTGACACGGTAGAACGACACGCGGGTAGAAAAAGCGAAAGATTTCGAAGTAGTCGTGCGAGCGTTTGTTAAAGAATAGTCTCATAACACTTTCACCGGTCGATTTCTTTCGGCGTCGGCTGTAAATCTAACAGCCATCGATCGATCGCCTATTTTATCATTATCAAATCAAGCAGTAAGTTTGTGTAGATAAGTTTATGGTTTTTTTTTAAATGATAATAGCTCTAATTGAGATATGTCTGCATGTGTGTGAAAATATGTCGAACGTACGAGGTCTTTCCATCTTTCTGTTATGATGATTTTCGTTGAAAAGATTAAAGGGAAATTTCCATTTCGATCGGTTGTGTAAATATTTTCTAAATAATGTTTCCGATTATGAGATTTGAGATTCTGATTTGTTGTAATAAATGAAAATAGAAATTTCGTTGAGTAGAAATGTTCCCGATATCGGATAAAATACTAGAAATGGCAAAAAATTTAACGAAATAATCACCGATAACGATTCGAATAAAATTTAAACGATTATAATTTTTATAATGTAAGAGACTATACTTTCTATGAATTTTCAATATATAATAAAATTATAATTTTCAATAAATTCAAAACAAGAAAATCTACATTTAACACTTAAAGCGTCAACGCTCGATATTAAATTAATCTATTTAGAACCCTCGAATTTCTCTAAAATAACGATCGATCACAACGATCGCCATCGCACAGGCAACGATATAAGGTAAAAGACAACACAGCATCAACGATGGAACAACTGCATCGGACGCTCGGTATACACGAGCCAAGGGACAGAGTCGACTAGGCCACGATATAGCATAATGCTGCTAAATGGGTTAATATGCACATCCGCGTATCGTACCACGGCTCATATACACGACCAGTCGCTCTCTCTTTCTCTCTCTCTCTTACTCCCTCTTCCTCTCCTCTCACTCTCTCTCTCTCTCATTAATAATCACGCGTAGGCCGAGTATAGTCGACCGGATGAATCCGGAAACGAGTTTTTTTCTCGACTTCTTCTTCTTCTTCTTCTTCTTCTTCTTAACGATCCCTTTCTTTATTTTTGTTTGTAATAAGGTTACCAAGAGGACTAGCGCTGCGCTGTGCTCGTTTAAGTTTATTGTTATTGTGGCGATGGAGAGCCGCAATGATATAGATTTTGATCCAATTGATGAGAAAAAATTCAATAACCACGAGAGAAATTTATAAAGTTGGATTTATAATGTTTAAAACGATGTGCTTGTGAGGATTGGTTGGTCAATAAATTATTATTGTTTGGATGAAAAAAGAAAATAAGCATTTGTTTATATAAATGTGAATATTTAATAATAATACAATTGCCAATATTATTATTACCGATACCAACCGACATTGATCTACTTGCCGTAAGAAAACTTAAAACTTGTTAAAAGTTGTTTTCTAAAGAAATTTACCACTCGATAATTAGAAAGCTACACGTTTATCGTTCACGTATCATTTTTATCGGAATAAAAAATGATACAATTTTTTAATTCAAATTAATGTTAATATAGTTTTATTTCAATTATACTTATAAAATCTCAACAAAATTACATTTTACTACTACATTTTAACGATAAACGTTAAAACGAGTTTAAACGACAATTTTTTAACGACTACAAACTCATTTTTTTTCTGTACTACAATAATTTAATCCGATAACTAATTCTTTTCGAGTTTGTCCACCTTGAAATCCTACTTCATCTACAGATTTCCGTAGACGCAATAAATATAAAGATTTATCGTTTATTACAAGTAGTTTATTAAAAACAAGTTTCCATCTCTCTTTCATTCTTTCTCTCTCTCTCTCTATTTACCGAGTCTGGGCGTTTCCAAATCATGACGTCAAGTCTCTCTCTCTCTCTCTCTCTCTCTGTCTCTCTCTCTCCCCTGCGCGATACACATTCAAACGTCCGCCGGAATTAGAAAGTACATTACGCGATGTTCTCGCGCGCTGCACACACAAACTTATATATATATATATATATTTTTTTTTCATTCGTGTATACGAAATCCAACACACAGCGAAAGTCGTAACGTCGCGACACTCGTCGATCGATTGCACGCTTCGTAATCATTATAATCCCTTTCCTTTTTTTTCATGCCTGACTCGATTTTATTTTTTTTTTTTTTCTATTTCATGACCCGCAATCGTCGCGAATCGCGCGTACCTTTTTTAATTTTGTAATTACACACCGGTATGTGTGCTTTTCTCTCTCTCTCTCTCTCTCTCTCTCTCTCTCTTTCTCTGTATTATTCGAAGATCGCGTACGCGTCAACGATTATTTGATATATTATCGCGGGATCTTGAGGCATTTATTTTATTTCACCCGTGAAATTGTTTGATCTTTTCTACTCGAAATTTTCAAACGAATGTTGTGGTAAACAATGTAAATAAAAGTAATTTTTGCAATATTTATAAATTAATGAAGTCGATTAGTTATACATAACAAAATAATTGTCTTACATTCTTGAATAAAAATAAAATATTTGATAAATGAATTATTAATTCATTAAAAAAATTTTAAATGAACATTATTACTACAACAATAACGTTAAAAATATAGTAAAAGAATCAATAACGTTTGAAAATTATCGCGTTTTGAAAAATTTTTTTTTTTTTTTTTTACCTCTCGTCGTATAACAAGTGGCACTTGCCGTAAGCAGTTTGTTTTTAAATGTACGATACCGGAGGTACAGCGAATATATAAAAAAAGTGAGCGTAAATAAAATTGTCCGCTAATAATCGACGTTTTCATGCGTCGATTAATCAAATACGTATAAAAGAACATATTGTGTGTGTATATATATATATATATATATATATATATATACAATATATATATACAATATATATACAATATATAATACATGAGCTGTTTCAAAAATATAAATCATCGCATACTGCGTGAAGAAAATAAACAATTATCGGTGCCCGTAACATATAATATATGTGTATATTAATATATAGATATATAAAATGCTAACACAATAAAAAGTCAGCAGAAAATTTGTAAGCAATTAGTCACTATGTTATTTATATAAATAACTTTCATAGTCATTTATTTTTCCTTCTTTTGACATTCAAATGCTAACCATTACATTTACATCGATAGTTTATTTTTTCTCTTTCTTCTGCTTTATTTAACGATACCATACTTGTTACTATAATATCAAGCATAAAATATTTAACGAGAAAAAAATATTTGTTCAGATAGATGCATTAAATATGTATACTTTGATAAACGACAAAGTTTCGTTATTTTACCTTTAAAACAATGTACTTAAAATCGAACATCATTTTTATATGTACTCGTACATCTATCGCGATAATATAAAAAGAATAGCAAACGTAAAGGATCAAAGAAAAGACAAAAAACAAAAACTGCATGACGCATACAGTATACACATAGTTTTACGGACAAAACGACTCATTATGAATCCGAGCATCTCTTTCAAAATTTTCAACGAGTCTCGCCGACGTCGTATGAATACGATACTCAGGGATAAGTTATTATCTCCAGTCGTGTATATATATACACGTAGATAAGCATAGATAGCGCTCTAATAAAATTGGGTGAAAAAATGCCAGCCAACTTTTGCTGCATTGTACGTACGTACGTTACGTTCAAGCGCAAGTGTGTATTGTACGTACGCCATCGTACATTATTCTTTTTTTTTTTTTTTTTTTTTTTTTTTTCTTGTTTTGTCTGAGCAATTCGCTGCTTGGCAACAGGCGAGCCTATAAAGTTTCTTCTTTATATCTACATTTCTATTTTTTTTTTATTTTTTATTTTTAGCGAGAGTGAGAGTGAGAGAGAGAGAGAGAGAGAGAGAGAGAGAGAGAGAGAGGGGAAAAAAGGCAAAGTTAGAGAGAAAGATATCTAGAAAAGAAGAAGTACACCTCGCTACGAAAGCATAACTATATCGATTCTCAAAGAAGAGGAAAGCAACGCCTGGGGGACGAGGAGGAAAGGTATACGGCTCTTGAAAATTTTCCAACCTATGGGGAAGTGGGTCGCGAATTCTATTTCTAACTAAATGCGTGCGCGCACACGTGTGTGTGTGTGTGTGTGTGCGTGTGATCAAAGTACGAGCGCCTTTTCCTTGTGGAAAAAAGGATGAGCGATTCCCAGGAGAGCGAAAACGAGGAAAAGGATCGCTTCTTCTCTCTCTCTCTCTCTTTTTTCGTTACGTACGTAGTTTCTTGAGCTATGTTGATGCACTGGATAATTCTGAGTGGTTTAGTTTCGAGTGGAGGAAATTTATGGTAATTTTCTTTTCTTTTCTTTTTTTTTTTTGCCTCTAATTTTTTTTTTTTTTTTTTTTTTTTTTTTTTTTTTTTTTTTTAAGAGAAAGGAAATGGAATCGTTTTTTACGATAAAATTTTCATTGGATTAAGTTGTATAATAATTGAGTTTGAGTAAGTATTAAATTAAAAAAAATTTTTTAACGTTAATTTGACTTTAATTGAGTAAATTTTAAACATTTAAATCACGTTCTTTGCAATTTGCATATATTAATGTAAATTTTAGAAGAATTTATCCAAACGAAAATTTAGGTCAAGATTTAATTTTATATTAATTATATTAATTTATGGAAAAAAAAGCAAAAAATTTTAGTACATAGTTTAACCAAAATCACTTGGATATTAAAGTTATTGCTAATTTTTATGGCCGTTTTCTTTTTAATTATTCTAATTATTACAAAAAATAATACTACTTTATTCGAGTACTTAAATATTTTGAAGTTTAATTTAAATTAGTTCAACTAATTTAGTGTATTAATTTACATTCTTATATATATTTCAAGAAAATAAATGGCGAAGTCACGTAAACAACTCGTAACAATTTTCGTTCACGTCAAATGTAGCAAATGTATCATTTATCATTGTTACATAACGCATAGACAATGCAACACATTCTTTTTTAAGTTTAAATACAATTTAAAAAATGATGTAAATATTTCATCATAATTTTATATTTAAATGTTTTTTGAAAATTAATAAATAAATAGATTCTAAAAGAATTTGTTGGTATAATTTTTATAAATCAAAAACATTGCAGAATATAACATGAATTATCGAAGACTTCCTTCAAAGATATTAACATTAACTATGGAAACAATTTTTATAACAGAGTAATCTATTAAAGTAAGATTAATGACATTTTCATAAAATTTATGAATCATCTTTAAAAAATATTTTATATTTTCTTGCGTAACTAAAAAAGAAACCGTTGAATGTTACTATAACGGCGTTTAAAGAAACACATTAAATTTTTTAAACGTTAATTGATATCTATTACCTTTCTCTAGAATTTTTTTAACTTACAAAAAAATAACTTATACATCGCTTATCATAAAACTGAAATTTTTCTTTTTATATTAGGTATATCTATTTGTACAGATAAAATTATTGTTCGAATGCAATTTGAAAGTCATACTTCAAGTTGAATGTGGAATTCTCGTTTTTGTTTATCTTCTCTGATTTTATTTTTAAGTTCGGCTTTACTTACGTTTAAAAATAACTGGCGGTGACTAAATATTCTTTAAATCTTTACGAAGTTGCAAAATTCAACAAGAATTACGAGATCTCGTGAGATTTAACTTTGAAAAATTAATGATTTAATTTAACTAATCTAATATTATAATCGCATGTATTTTTTCCGAGAAAAATTCAAATCTTCATTTTCACCGTGAAATTACACAATAAAGTAAACTAAATTAAATTCATTTATATTAATATTATTGAATATATTGATAAAACTTTAAAATAAATTATATTCACGTGTTTTCAAAAAATTTATTTTTCCGATCTTATCAAATCGAAATCATCAGCATTGAAATAACGATACAAACAAATGTAGAAGAAGAACCAGTATTTTCAATTACTTTGCCTCAAAAGACGATTGTGTTCTTAAGAGTATCGCATCCAACTCTTCTATTGTTTTCGTCGCCGTGCGCCGTGATTACAAACTCGCCGATGACTTTTCCTACTGGCATTCCGATCTTTTCGACTTATCGTCACGAACATATTTTTCTCTCTCTCTCTCTCTCTCTCTCTCTCTCTCGCACAATTTTTTTTCGGTTTTAATTAAGAAAATTTCAAAAAATAAATATGTTCATCGTGTTTTGTTTATAATTAAAAAAAAAAATTTTCCATATATATCGCATGTTCTGTATTATACTCACGGATATGCAAATCTCTTAATTTGAAATATGTTGATACTTATGAACGCAGTGATGTAAACGTACCTGAAATTGAAAAAATATTCGTTATTATTTTAATGGAATTATTTATTTATAATAGATTATATTACAATATATATTTCTAAATAGATTATTTAGAAAATAATTTATATTCCGAATAATAAGTTCATTAAAACATTATATGTTTATTAATTAACTTTAGTCGCAATTACAATTTAGATGTATAACACGAGTTGTTGAAAGAAAAAAATGCTACTGCAGAAGTCAATATTTCACAGTTTATTAATCGTATAAACAATTAAAAAGATAAAACAGGATGTACCGTTTATCTAAATTGTTTATGTTGTGGTAAAGTTTGATAAATTCAATTATTATTATCACTTTAAAAGAAACCTCAAATATATTAAGCACTGAATGATTTTATAAAAAAAAAAAAATATTTAAAAAAAAAATAAAATACTATTTTAAAACGTTTGCACATCAGTAGTATTACATCAAAAGCATTTTAAAAAACATTGTACATCAAATTCGAATTATTCTCTAAAGCTAAAGATACCAAAAAACATACACGCGAAAAACAATACACCGCCGAGACATAATACACGCATTTTCTTTCGTTTACATCTAAAGCTACAATTGCGCGCAGAGAGACAAATTAAAATTCGGTCGGAATGGTAACCTCTCCGCCGAAACGCACAGGTAAACTAACACAACGCGCTTTAACCGCTCGTACGTCCACGCAATCCCCTTTGCTTTTCGGTAAAGACCCTCACGAATTAAACGGTGCAGGTACCCGTATATACTCGCTCGGTCAATTAATGCCAGCTTAGACGGATAGGCAAAAGAGAGTGCGACCAGAAACTGTATTTGTGTGTGTGTGTGTGTGGAGTTTAGAGGTGTGGGTAAGTATTTCTTTTATTATTATTATTATTATTATTATTATTATTTTTTTTTTTTGTTTCTTTCGTTTCGATTTCGTGACACGACAACGTTTGTCGTTATTCGTGCGGTAAGTTCGAGGATGACTTTCTAGTGAAATTTATGGTAGATTTAACGGTGTATACGTAGTTTTATCCGCGTGCGATCGAAGGTTTTGTTGGGATATCTCGGCCGTTGTAAATCCTTAAAGGAAGTAGAAAGACACGGTATGGAGTAAAGTGTAAACGATACACGTGTGTAAGAGTCGATAGTTTACTGCAGTCGAGCTTTGAGTAAATTCTTTTTTTTTTTTTTTTTTTTTTTTTTTTTTTTTTTTTTTCTTTATTAAATATTGTTGTATTTTACATTCGCTTTTTTATTCGTCCGTTTTGTTGAATTTTTATTTTGGAAGCATAATTTGATAAATAATTATCAAATCTGATAGTATAAAATTAATTTCCTCGCTTGAATAAATCCGAAAAATACCACGTGTGCGCGATAAAACGATTCGAATCTAATTAATCTCAAATCTTGAAATAAAAATAGAAAATAATCAGCAACCACCAAATACGCGAACTAAAAGCTACAAAAACCGCTCGCTATCTTCGACGATCTCCGTTCACGCAGTGATAGCACCATTACACAGATATCGGCTTCTCTGTCCTGTGCTGCGTTTAAGTCTTGAAGCAATCGCGAAACGTCACATGCGCGTCTCCTCTTTTATTTGATATAAATATATATATAAATATATATTTACACACGCAAACACACACACACACAGACGTACATATATACACGCTCGGAGAATTCTGTTTACGAGCGACTTCCCTTGACCAAGGACAATCAACACCGCTTCCGGCAGCTTTTCTTTCTATCTCTCTTTCTCACGTGTGAGTTTGTGCAGAAGGAGGAAACCGATGCGATGCATCGTTAACGCAGCGACTGCCTTATATATATATATATATATATATATATATATATATATGTATATATACACACAAGAGAGTGAGTTTGTGCGATGTCTGCGATTTTCTCGGATCGAAGCTATTTTTAGAGGCAATTTGCGTGAAATTCGAGTTGCTTCTCCGACTGCGAGGGGAAGAAAAATGTGTATGCATGTAAATTGATTTTTTTTAACTTTACATTTTATCTTTTTTTTTGCATTTCAATTGAAAATTTTTGAATTTTAATTAGTTTTTCACAATTCATTAAGTTATAGATTATATTTTAAGCGGTTAGAATGAGTCTCCAATAATTATTCCTTTATAAATTTTAATATATTTATGCCCCACTTAGAACCATTAGATATGCAAAATGAAAGAGAGAAGAGTTTTGTCTTTGACGTAAGATACTAACTGAATTTAAAGTAGTTAAAATATGTCAAGTCTTGTGAGTTATTTTAATTTCTAGTACACATGAAATATTTCATATACAACATGAAATCGTTCAAATTATTATATTAAATTTAAGATAAATAAATGGGTACTGACAATGAAAGCTTTTGTTATTTGGAAACAATAAAACATCATAATTAATTTTTTCTTTAACAACGAGTATTAAGAAAAGATAATTGATAGATTTCAAAAAC
This sequence comes from Chalcis sispes, assembly GCA_949987625.1. Taxonomy (NCBI): domain Eukaryota; kingdom Metazoa; phylum Arthropoda; class Insecta; order Hymenoptera; family Chalcididae; genus Chalcis; species Chalcis sispes. Next base: position 16,376,803 of record OX465098.1, on the reverse strand, counting down.
GCTTTGTTATATCTTTCACGTCTTCTTAACGCGAGTGCAAATAGATCTGATTAATTCTTCCATAAAATCAAAACGATGCCTCAAAACGCAGTACCCGAAGCAAACTCGTCCAATTCCACAAAGATTCAAAATCCTTTTGCGCAATCTAACCAATCCATCACTAAAATTATTCTCATCAATTAATTCACTGCAAACTTCGTTCGGAATATACCGTCCGTTAAAAATATATAAAAGAAGAGAAATATATTACGCGCGTGCACTAACGCACGCGTTATTCCATATTAATCAACGTTAATTAGCGTAGCTTTACATAAGTCCGACGCGATTACGTTAAACAAGCCGAGGAGATAAATCGTTTCCGACCAACGAAGTCGGGAGATGGACTCGGAGGTATATACGGCACGAATCGCAGTCGATTTTCACACGTGCAATTGCGTCGAATTAATACGAGTAGCGGATATAACCGCAGGAAAGAAAATCGAATAAAAGATGGACAAAAGTTGGTGTGGCGAAAAATTTCACGATTATTACGTGGTTTTTTAAATTTAATTTGAAATATAAAATACGATTAACTATTTTTGTAAAAATAATACGATAACAAATAAAATGCGAATGCAAAGAATATCACTGTACCGCGATAAAACAAAATTTAATCTTCGCATATAAAATTTTTTGTAAAAGAAAAAAAAACAAATACTAACAGTAGCACAATATTGCAAACACGTAAGCGAAACACGGCTATACATGTTTCGAATAGTTAGATTAAGATGCACGCATACACACACAGAACCGGAAGTAGCTTAATCGGCCCTTAGCCGCACTGATTGTAAACAACTGCACGTCCGTCGCCCCCCCCCCCCCCTCGGCTTGAGTAGACCACAGTTATGTCCGCGTAGGGAAGTGTGTATATGTGTACTCGTATACGCTTCTGTAGAATAAAAGGATGAAGGAGAGGAGGAAGAGTTTTCGCATCCGAAATTCTGCAACAATTTGGGCAAAGTTGGGCGAATTTTGCATTGTTGCGGCTGCTCGCAAGATTAAATTTAATCGTTGCGAGTTAAGCATCGTGGATTCCACGTTAGATGCTTGAAAGATACGTTATCGCTCGTTAAGCGATATGACTAATTTTTGGTAATTTTGAGATATAGAAAAACTTGATTTTAATGGTTTAAGGGGAGGTTTACCTTTTTCTGAACCAAAAAATCGATTTTTCTTTTTTTATATTTTTTTGTAGTTAATTACATGTAGAATATATTCCCGAAACCGTTTGGTCGTATATATATTTTTTTTAAAGCTATGGAACAAAAATGAGACCGACGTTAACACAGATTAATCGTTAATCAAATCTTTAAACGCGTTTTTCTCGAAACCACGTTTTTCGAACTGTTGGCCTCGATTACTAAAAAACTACTCGATGGATCGCCTTTTCTTTTTTTTTTTTTTTAATTGTTAAAGTATTTATCGGAAAGTGGACTACAATCAAGATGATATATGCATTATTTTTATTTTTAGAGAACTTTAAAGAGTGAAAAAAAACTCAATAATGAAAAAAAAAATTCAAATGCCCGCCATTTTGTTAATTTTTGATTTTTAGCGATGATTATAGGTCAGATGCCGACTACACTCATATATTTTATAAAACTTTTTCGATTTTTAATTTTCGTTCATTTTTGCAGGTGCTAGAGTGGCCAACAGCGGGCCACCTTTTTTGGAGATGGTCACTTTACGGGGCGTGCCATTAATTACCGTCACGATATTTTGTCATAAAAAAAATTTTTTTTTGTACTTTTTATTGTATTAAACAAGTAGAAAACAATTTGAGTTGTTTATTAATTTCCTTCTATGAAAAAAAAAAATTCCAAAAAAAACTGTCGTTTTGGTCAATAAAAAGGTAAACCTTCCCTTAAAGAACAGTTTGAGTTGAAAGATAAATTTAAAATTACGTTTCCCAGATTTTGTTAAACGTGCGATAGGTGTGCTTTTCTTTTTTCGGGACATGTGTGAGAATCAGCTGTTACACGCACGTAGTACAGTCCGCTTTTCCTCTCGGCACAGCTTCTTTCTACCTCTCAATGTGTCTCAAGATTTTCGTACATTTTGAAACTCTTTTTAAATTTTTTTTCGTTCCCTATATGGAGAATAAAATCCAAATACGCTGACATAGTTTTTTTTTGATAATTTAACAAACGGCAATTAACGAAAAACGCATGATACCCACTTTGAACGTTAATATAATGATAAATGATTTTAAAAAGAAGAAAACATATCGCCGGCAAGTGGAAGATTTCAAATTTTGAGAAATATATCTCGGCCGTCTTATCCATCCCGTGAGATTTTTCGCGAAACTTCCCGCGGATGAAAAACTTTTTCTCGACTCGCGTTTTTCGAAAGTGTATCGCACGGAAACTTGTAGCAAGCGATAAATTAAATAATTTACCGTAAATTTATAACCGTCGTTATATATATAGAGTAATTTTTTTAAGGCAAACTTTTGCAAAGAGAAATAGGTTATGTGGGAGTAGTTTCATAAACTTTTTATTTTTATAAAAATTGAAATTTTTTTCAAAATCTTGCCTATCGATAAATTAAAATTTCAACGTCACAAAAAAAAAATTCCCATATAAATACTATCTTAAGGTAGCTCGTACCCGAATCCCAAGTCAAATATATGCTGTAAATGTAAATTTCAGAAAGTTGATTTTTTAATAAACTACTTATTTTTAAAATCATAAAATGAATTTTAAAAAATATAAACATTATTAGAAAGATAAACATTCGAAACAAAAAATAAAAAATGCATGCATTTATGATTCCTTTTATTAGTGTAATTCTTCCTTCTGTTGAGCACATGCGCAAACGCGTTGTTTGAAAGAGCAAAAAGAACAGTAGTGCAGACAGTGCAATGGCTGATTTCTAGCATTAAGCATAACATAACCTTTATTACAGTTTTCATTATTTATAAAATGAGTGAAAGATATAATCTTAAAGGACAAAGAGGAAAAAGTAAAGGAAAAAAAATACGAATTACATTGTTAATTAAAGTTTTTTTTTTTTTTTTTCACTGTCTTTAGAAAAAAATCTCTTAGACTCTACTCCAAAAAAACTGAATGGCCCTCTGTTGCATGGTGCATTGGTGCAATCGCGGCACCCACTTGGAAAAAACCTTTTTCATGCTCATTTTTCATGAAGGATTGTAAATACGCTTCTAGATGATATCTGTGTCATTTCTGCAATTTCACGGACCTTCACTTTGCGATTTTTCGTTACAATTTTTAACACTTCACTCACATTTTCCTGCGTAACGGCTTCCAATGGCCTACCCGAACGTTCCGCATCGTTTGTGTCCGTACGACCACGTTTAAACTCAGCATACCAACGACAAATCGTTGGTTTGGATGGAGAGGAGTCCGGGTAATGTTTTTCAAGCCATTGCTGGGCTTCTACGGTGTTTTTACTCATTAAAAAACAATGTTTTATCAACACGCGAAACTCGCTTTTTTCCATTTTTCAAATAAATTACAAAGTGACTTTACTCTAACCTCGATAACTCTGCTCTCTGTGATCCGATCGACGTGAAATTTTTACACATTTCATGTAAAGGTTCGCACTCTATGGAAACGTGGCTAGTTTGGTACTACTAGCACCATCTCTGGGTTAGTCTCGGGACTTATTGAACGATGTGTTAATTATATTTTTTAATAATTTTTAAAAATATTATTCAAAAATGGTAGGACACTTGCGTGTTGAAATCGTAAAAAATGAAGATATGAGTTTCAATATGTAATTATACTTTATTGCAATCTAATTTAGTATAGAGACATGAAATTAATTAAGATTCAAAAGTTTGAAAAAAATTTTTATATTTTTTATTACATTTGAATATTGATTGAAATTTAAGCATAGAATAATTTTTATAAAATAAAAAAAATAGCTTTAATAAAATAAATAATTTTTTCATAATAATTAATTTTGTAAATTATTTATTATTATAAATAAAAATAATGTTTTTACATTAATACAATCATTTACTGTTTTAGTAAATTCGTAGACGTTACGAATGAGAGGACATAAGAAGAGCAGAATTAAAATTCGCGGCGGAGTGGGGAGAAACAAGCGTAGCAGTGCGACGCACACATTGCCGTATATCGATGTATATTTTAAAATCGTAGGACCCGTCCATTTTTTATTTTTTTTTCTCAAGGCTTGCTTAATCGATCGCGAAGAAATCTGATTGGCTGTTAATTTATTGTTAATTAAATAGTAACTAATTCACTGATTTTAACGTAACAAGGTTTTTTATTTATAAAATTTCTCCCCCCATCCGGCGTTATCAATATTTTAAATGCCTAAAGAGACACACTGTATATATATATTTATATATATATACTTTCACGCGGAAAGAAAGACAAAAGGAGACACGTATCGTAACAGCGAGCACGTCGTCGTCGATAAAAGCAATTTTTCAACTCGCAGAACAACAATTAAAACGTACACATACATGAGGGAAGGACGGAGGACTTTCTATCCGCGTGCTTTGAAAAAGTCGTGCGAGAGTGGAAAAGACACAACACACACACACACACACACACGCGCGCGCGTGCGCACACGTTTATACGACGAATGGAATGGACACAGACGGACGGATGTATACCGGAAAGCGACCAATTAATTTTCATTAACCGATCTTCTCTGTGCATATATATATATATATATATATATATATACACACACACACAAAACGGACGAAAATTCCGCTCTCGGTATTGTTGTATCTCAGGGCTGGAAAATTTTCTCGGGAGTAAGAAGTGACGTATCCTCGATATGTATACGTGTACACATAAATGACGTATACACACTCACACTTGTTTGGTTAATGGATGCGCGGGCTTTTTGTCTCCGCGCGGATAATGAAGAGCCCGAGAAACTTTCTTTACACACCGGCGAGGACAAAGCTGGATTATGGTTGGATTTTCGAAGGGGTTTTAATGGATGGGTGAACGAACTTTTGGTCACGTTTTTCTTCTTTCTGAATATACCTCTTTAGAATCGAAATTTTAATACGAATGGATAAAGGTGTGCGCAATGGAATTTTGAAATGCTGGAAAAGGGCTTATTAAATGCTTCGTTTTTATTGAATTTTTAAATTGAAACTCTCTTTCTGTATTTTAATGCGATAGTAATTGCCGATGTTTTGTAATGAATGTAATAAATTTTTAATATATGTATATTAAATTATATTTTAATTGCAATAAAATGCGATGTAGAATTTATTTTCTCCGGACAAATTTTCAATAAATCTAACAAAGTAGTAATCTAATTTCATACAGAATGACAATTTATTAGAAATGTTAGCATTAACTTCAATTTAAGTTAAATTCCATACACGAGTTGAAACTTTCACTTACTTTCATGGGTGACAGAAACGTAAGTAATTCCCAAATCAACTCGATATCGATCGATTCGACATAAAGCAAACTCGTCTCCCTTTATTCGATATTTCGTCAAAGTCTCGGCTACGATGTAAAATAGTAGCTGACCTCTTCAAAATTTCACCGAAAAGCGTTGCCTCAATTATTAAAGCAATGTCTAATTGTTCTCTGTAGTCTCGAGTTCGCGGTGTGAAATAATTCATAGAAATTGTCTAAAGAGGGACGATTAATTGTTATCGTTGAAAATGAAGCATTGATATATACATATACGTATATACATACACGAAATATTGAAATACGAAGCTTTTGTTTTATAACTCGTACGATTAATTAAGCATAACCGTTACGTAAATAGAACGAATTTTGTGATCGAATTACGAGCTTCATTGTGAGCTACGTTGCACTTTTCAAAATTTATACTCGTGTATATGTATAGTATATCAACAATTTGCAACGATGTGCATATCACAAGGTTTACTATAATTTTTAAAACAATAGTTTAATAAATACGATTCTATTAAAATTCAAATGAGCGAAGAAACAATTGATTCTCGTTAACTATTTATTGGTAATTTAATAAAAAAGTATATGAAATCGCCAGCATTGACCGTTGTATAGAAAACTTTGTGATTTTTATGACTTTATTTCGTTCGATTGACCCAATTTACAAAAGAAAAAAAAAATATATATATATATATATATATATATATAATTGTGCTACTCAGATGTACGATGATATAAAATAATTACCGTTCAATTCAACTTACCACTAATTTCAACGCATATACATTTATTATAAACGTACAGATTTTTAAATGTCACGTGAAACTTACTATATCAATTAATAATTCATAAACTTGTGAATTTATATACTAGCATACATAACTCTAAAATGCAGTAGTATCTCCAAAAGTTTAAAAATATCAACATAAATTTTAATCTAAGAAAAGCAAAGAAAAACAAAAATAAAAATACAGTTAACTTCACGGCTATTTACTTCTCTCCTGTAGTTCTCTTTCTCCTCCTACGTTCTTTCACCATTTCTCTTTTCTGGACGTCGGGGTGTGGAGAGAGAGAGAGAGAGAGAGAGAGAGAGAGAGAAAAAGGGAAAAAGAGGGAGAGACAGGACGAGAGCAAGTGTGCGCGCGCGTGTGTATGCGTACACCACTGCGATCAATAGTTGAATGCCCTCCTGGTTGACATACGTATATATGTATATACACCTTCCGTGTACCTAAGAGCGAGTCTCTTTTTCTAAAGCCATACCACAATATCTCTCCATCTCGCCTTTTTTTTTTTATTTTGCTCTCCTTGGCTATTTTACATATCTTCCTCGCACGCGCGCAGGGGATATATATCCAACCGAACTTAAAAGCGATGATTTCGCCGTGTGCGATTAATTGCGCGATGAGCGTTGAGTAAACAAGTGAGGTTATAGCCATGGTAAGACGATAATGTCTTAGTAAGCGATTTCATGGATGAATAATAAATTAATAAATTTTAAGTTTTATACTTCGAAAAAAAGAAGAAAAAAAGAAAAAAGAAAGAAATTTTGACCTAAAATTGACTTTTGCAAACCGAGCAGATCGAATTCGCTAACAAACGTGCAAAAATTCTCACTCGTTCCAAGGACAATTCGCGCGTTTCTCGAAAAAGACTCCTCTATGTAGACGTCTAAAACAGAGGCGCGCGCGCGCGCACAAAAAGGGACATGTATATGTATACACAGCTCAACCATTGACGCGAGATACAGACGCGTCGGGGAATTTCCATTCAAGCGGATCGGCGGCGAACCTGCTGTGCGCTTCTCGCTTTTCGAGATGCTCGATTATGTGTATAGAATGTAATGTACACGTACATATATATATATATATATATATATATATATATATATATATATATATATATATATATATATATATATACGTTGCTCGTCGTCTATCGCAGTGATTTTTCGCGTCTTCGACGTAACAAACGGAGCCTCTCTGGTTATAGACTACCGGTGCGAGACGTCTGGACTTGTTTACGCGGCTGTCTGAGATTATTTTTATGACGGGTTGCTTCTTTCGATTCTTTTTTTTAAGAAATTTATTTTGCTTTTAAGTACACGCGTGTAAAATTGATAAAATACATACAGAAGTAAAAGGAAATCGTGTTATCGTTTTACAAATATAATCTTACGATAGAAATTAGACGAATTCATACTTTTAAAAAAATCATAAATTAAAATTAAATGCAAATACTAAAAAAATGAAGATAATTTTATTTTTAAACCCATAAAAAAAATCTAAATCTATTACGATTCGTTGAAAATTTTTGAGCCTACAACTTTTAAGAATATCAATTGAAAAAATGCGAAAGAATTGTATTTAGAAATATAACGAAAATTCATAAATATGTCAATTATTTAACAAGCAATTTGTTAATCACACGTTGAATAGCAATTTTTTATAATACGTATAAAGCACCCATTTTTTCCTCTAAAGAAGACACCACAATTGAGTCTCTGAGATGTAAATTTCTCAAGACATTGATTAATATACATCGCGTTTGCATTTCTCTTCTCTAACTTAGATTCGCCATTTGAAATTTTGAAAGTTTGGTTTAAGAAATTAGCAAACAAGCGACCTTCAAAATTTCTCAAAACTTTCTTATATATGTTATGAAAAAATGTAAGGTTATTTTAAAGAATAAAATTGTTGCGACAGTAAATTTTTCGGAAAACGCATATTCGATCATCAAAACTACGCTCAAAACTTCATTCCTAACTTTAAATATGAAAACCGTAATAAGCATGAAAAAAAAAACATCGCGTTATCTCTATTCGTTTAATCGCACGTAAAATCTGCGAGGCGTTAAAGTAGCCAACCTTCCGAAATTTCCGAGTCGAAAGCGCGAGATTCCGTTTTTTAATTTTTCTTATTTTTCATTCCTCCCGCTTGTGCGAATCACGAACAAAATCGCGTGGGAAGTGAAAGGATGACGACCTCGCGGTATAAAGTGTGTATATGTATATACAGCCGAGAGTCGAAGTTTTAACGAGAATCGAAGGGACGAGTGAGAGTGTGACGAGATACGTGTTACAGCGCGATGCTGAATGAAGATTTTTATTTTGAATGTATGTGCATGCGTATGTATGTTTGTGCGTGAGTTTAAGGAGAAAAAGACTTTTTTTATCGAAGGTTTCTACGGTATGTTCTGGAATACCATAGATGAGACTGCGTTTTTTTTTTTTTTTTTTTTTTGTACGATTTTTTATAGAAGTATAATGATTACATCTTCAGACGTTTTTTGTCGATGATACTGCAAGAATTATTTTTTTCAATTTTATATTTTTACATTTTAAAAATTTCAATCAAGGCTAATAAATTTAATTTACGGAATTATGGATAACGCTAACAAACTAATTATAAGAAAAAAAGCTTGGAAACTAATTAATATTCAATTAATAATTATATAAAATATAAAAAAAATATAAAATTTTTCTAATAAGTACATAGTAACTTTGGTTTCCTTTTCAAACCCAGTTAGCAATTACACAGAATTATATCGTTACCGCGGCAATTTTATTTTAAAAAATAATATAAACTTATCGTTTGTTAGAACAATTTATATAATTTTTTCAAACAAAACAAATACAAAACACGCATATTTTTACGAGAATAATATATCAACTAGCAACGAGTATTTATTATCATAATAAAGTAAAAATAAAAAAAAAAAAAAAATGTATAAATGGACAAAAACTGTGCGCGAAAACACTCGACACTTTCTCATTATTCTCATACGTTAACATTGACCTACTAGCATGTAATGCTCGCACACTTATTGCATCGTTTCTAAAAACCAACTTCTAACCCACAATTTTGACATAGCTGTTTAAATATGTATACGATTATTTAAAAAATCCAGCGATCGTTGTATCCTCCTCTCGAATACCTAAAGACAAATATTAAATGTTCGAGCTTTCCGAAATGAGTTGAAAGAAGAAAGAAAAAAAATAAATAAATAAATAAATAAATTCAAAGCAACAAGCCCGCATACATAAGTATCCGACAGAGCGTCGATCGATTCGTACATTCACATTCTAATATCGCGGAATTTACACGTCGATAAGGCGCGATCGGCGCGGATACGTATATGTATACATGTATGTGTATAATCGACGACTTCGGTTTACGTAAGACGCATTTATAAGTCGTCAAAGGCCATCGCGATGCTTTTTCCTCGCGCGCGCTCGCGCAGGTGAGCGATAATGAAACGTTTGTGCATAAGGTGAATATTATTGCGACGGGAAGTCTTTGCGCGAGCTGAACATCGACCAAATGAACGGAATTATAAATAACGAATTTTCATCATTACGTGCATGTCTCTGCGCGTGCGTGTGTGCGTGTGTGCGTGCGTGTGTGCGTGTGCGCGCGCGCGCGCGTGTGTGTGTGTGCGCGTGTGAGTATTCAAGTGCTGAGTATAACGAGAAGTTCAAAAGAGACTTCTTTTAAATAAATTCTGAGTAAACAATGTGTTTTGTTGACATAAGAGAAATATTAAGTATTGTAAAAGCGTTCGAGAAATCATTAAAGAATAATCATTACATTAATCGATACAATCTGTATATTTATGGAATGGATTTATTGAAGGATATAATAAATATGTTTACAGCAGAAGCATAATTTTATTATATGAATATTCAAATAATTATAGTTACTCGGCGACAAAAAAAAATTAAATAATATATTCAAAATTATCAATATTTATAGGTAGCTTAAAATTTTGTAAAGTATTTACTTAAAATTAGTATTTTATGATAATCGAGTTTGTTTTATTATACATTTATGCATAACAAACGTTTAAAGAACCTTTAATAGTAGAAAGTTATATATAGATTTATATATAATTATTTCAATTTATAATAATAAAAAAGGCTTTTAATGTTGAATATTCGAAGAGACGCCGTTTAAAGAATAAAAAAAAAAGAAAAAAAAAAAGAAAAAATAGCAACAAGCAAGATTATTAAAGCAAGAAAGACATATAAAATTAATACTTAGCCAGAAAGTATAATGATTGAGTAATTGAGGTTTTCTTAGTCGTTTGTTACGTAACTCGAAAGTTAATTTTTTGTAATTGTAAATGTTCATATTTTTAACCATAATAACATTATTACCACAAAATTTGAAGAGTCCTTTGACTTGAAGAAAAAAAGAAAAACAATAATATAAAAAACATATAATTAAAGACTTCAATTTACGGAAGCTATTTCGTTAATTATATGTCAACATGAATTTCGTATTTCATTTAACATATTATGTGTATAAATAAAAGCGTGAAAGTAAAATTGAAATATTATTATTTATTAATTACTTTGAAAACTTTATCTAATAAAATAAATTTTTATTAAAACCACTAACAAAAGAAACTTCTTTCCTATTCATTTTCATAAAACACCGATTACGAAAAAAAAACTTACTCGTAAGTTATACGTACGCATACAAGAAAAGCAAAAGAAAAAAAAATTTATCAACAAATCTACAACTTCTTAGCTCGCCTTGAGCAAAAAGAAAAATAGCAATAACGACAAAAAAAATAAGGAAAAAAAACAACAAAAAAAAAAAGAAAGAAAGAAAGAAAAATGGCAAAGCCGAGGGCGTAATTGAAGACTGCGGGAGCTTTCTCGCGGATGTCACGACGACAATTTCGCCTCGGCATCGTGACGCAAGGGATTATTCATCCTTGTGGCGCCGAGAGCGCGACGTAATATAATTTTGCAAAGCAGCGGCGGCGGTGGTAGCAACACCGGGAGACGCCGCGGTGAAATTATTAAGGAGCGAGGAGAGAAGCCGTTTAATTTAGAAAGGGTGGGGGGAAGGGCGGGGGTAGAGAGATTTCTTCTACTTCCGCTACCGAGTGACGGGATTTATCGTAGACGCGCCCGGGTTTGATAATGCCAAACTATTGCGGGACGATGATCGTGCGAATGTTTGTAATTTTTTTAGGTTAGGTTATGATTACTGGATGGGATTTACGGTATTTTTTTTATCCGTTTATATATGACTGATCGTTAATTCTTTGAAAGTGTTACGTGAAATTCTAATATTTGGTTAATCGTGAATAAAATGTGAAAATGATTAATTGTTTATTTAAATTGATTATTGGAAATAAAGAAGTCAAATATTTTATCGATCAAAAACGTTAATTTTATCCTGTGGATTTGCATTAACTGCCAACATTTTATTGGCATTCTTAAGATATATGTCTATACATTTTGAAGTGCTTGAAGTGATGTACTTGATTTCCTCTGAAATCAATAAATCTATTTTAATCTCAAAGTGATACCTATTTTACTCCGCTTTAAAACGCGATGAATAAAAAAGACTTCAATCAATACAGCGCAATATGTCGCTTATTGATTCTATTTAAAATAAATCAATAATTTCTATTTCTAGATATGAGAAAAAAAAAAAATTTACTTCATAGAACTTCACAAAAGTCCTACAACTTTTCCATAATCATAACCATCCCCATAAATTTCAAAGATAATAAAAATTTCCATTTCCATGATCATCGGATATAAGTGAATATTTTTACTCTCGAGCGATAATAACGCTTCTTCTTTTTACACTTACATAGAAAACGTATTACTCACCGCGAAACGAAGAAAACAAAAAAAAAAAATTCTATACGTATACATAACACATAAGGCGACAGGGGCGCGTACATTTTTCCGACTCGCCCCTGAGAGAGGAAGAGGGAGAGAGAGAGAGAGAGAGAGAGAGAACCGTCGGCTAAGATAAACCGTCGAAGGAACGAATGGATATCTTATCCTCGACGGCGATAACGTCGTCAGATTTTTTTTTTTTCTTCCAAAGCCGGTTTTTCCCCTCTTCGGTGAACGAGACGTCGGCTCATACGAAGTATCGTTTTCCGAAAATAATAAGAAAAAGGAAAAGGCGATAGGCAATATTGTCAATAAACTCTCCTTCCCTTAAAACCTTTATCTATAAGGAATATACAATATGCATCGTAACGATGGAGAAAAAATATCATAAATGTCTTAAGTTTCTTTATCGACGTAGGAGAGCTCATTGAATATATTATATTTTTGACGAAGTATAATATTAATTTACCGCTTATAAAATTATAAAAAATATATTTTATGAAGATGATAAATTATATGATCAATAATGGGATTTAATGGAAAAATATTCAAGATTAGGCAATAATAATTTATTAATTCTCACTTTTCTTACTTAATTTATTATTACTACACGTTTAGAAATGCGTGTAAACCTTTCACTTCGAAAGTAAACACACGAAACCTCCGACTCCCAATCCGAATTAATAGTAGATCTTAATACATTAATTTAATGCCGTTACAAAATCTCGACAAAAAACAATTATACTATTCTTAATGCAATAACCGCAAAAAGAGAGAGAGAGAGAGAGAGAGAGAGAGAGAGAAAGAGAGACTTATATACAATTAACCAAATCAATTAAAAATTTATCGCAACTCGCGATGCTTTCGACAACAAAAAAAAACGAAATAATCTTTTCATCTTGAATCCGATATACGATTTACAATTTTACGCGACAAATCCGACGCCAAGTCGAATAAGAAAAAAAAAAAAAAAAAAAAAGGTTACCACCTCGCACCGCAAGGTAAGGGGAAGTCGAGAATGCGATCCTCAATAGCGTCGCGCGCGTGTACTTACAATGAGAGAGTGAGAGAGAAAGAAAGAGAACGAAACCCTAGAGGCGTTTAACGCATCGCAAGATCTCCGATAATTCCACGCGTGTCTCTCTTTCTCCCATCCCGTATGTTCGCGACATATCCGAGAGCGAGATAGAGAGAAAGGCACGTTCCACTTCTGTCAAAGCCGAGAGAGACATCCGCGTACATGTAACGTATATGTATGTGCAGATGTGTGTGCGTGTATGTGTGAGTATATGTTTCGATTGTCGCGTGCGAGTTTCGAAAGAGAATGACTTTCTTTCGAGGACTGGTTCTTTACGATTCTCTCGTTCTCGTCGTTGCTCGATTTTCTTTTTTTTTTCTCGATTGGGTGGTGGTGAACCTTTCCCCCTCCCCCTCTCCTACTCATCTTTGTATATCTCCTTCGCAGTAATGCTAATAATGCGGAGAACGGATTGGAATGCTTGCGGTTGAAAATATTTTAATGCGTTTTAAGATAATTTTCGATGAGTTACCTTTTGTTTTTCTTTATGGTCAATTTTTTTTCTGATAATTATTTTCATCAATTTGAAGATTTTTTTTCTTATTATCAATTGCGATTATTGCAAGATTATTTCGAAATGAGTTTGCGAGTGTTTTGGTTAACTTTGAGATCGATTAAATATTCTAACATCAAACAAATTATTTGTTTAAAATAGGGCAATTGAATAACGAGGACTCATAAAATAGTTATCATTATAGTTATAAATTAAAATAAATGTAAAACACGTAGAGTTTTATAAACTTACGCGAAAATAAAGGTTTGAAATACGGACGTATTCCTTTGACTCACCTGCAACAAAAAGGAAAAAAATATACTATTAGACATATTTTGTTAACGCATTGTGAATTTTTTATTGTTAATTATAAAATTTTAAATTATTATTAACATAATAATCAATTGTAATTTATTTGAATACATAAAAATCTAACAAAATACTTTGAATAAAAGCAAGATCCGATAATCGTTCATTAAATACTTATTAATACCAATAGACTAACCATTATACCAAACACACAATTCGCGCGCGCTTAATTTTAAATCGTTCAACAACGAGGTACCGCAATAATTCCGAAATAAACCGAACACCGACCGCTTTCAAGAGTTCTCTCGAGTACTCGGTATACCGTCATCCGCGTCGACTAATTAATTACGCATCGTATATACCCACGAAAATACGCATTTTTAATAAAACGCAGATTACTCTTCATTCTCCTCTTTTTCAGGCATCGACGATTCCCGGGACAATCGAATACGCGCGGCACTCGCGAAAATTAATTCGGCGCCCGCGATTTTAAAACTAATACAAAACTGTCACTTCCCATTACAATGTGCGAGCGTGTGTATACGCATACACGTATATATAGAAACGCGAACAGTGAAACAATACACCCACCGAAAAAAGAAGAAAGGAGAAAACAACAACGATCCGTACAAAGCCCCTCTCGTACGAAAATAAAAAATAGAAAAAGAAGATGGAGAAAGAGAGAGAGAGAGAGAGAGAGAGAGAGAGAGACAGAATAAGGAGTCGAGAGTAAAACTAAAAGGAGGCACATGCACTATACATATCACGCGTCGCCCGCCCACCCGCCCGCGCGTTTTTTTTTTTCTTCCGCGGATTTGTTTGCTTGCTACTCGTAGATTATTTCTTTTTCTCTTTCGGGAGTCTACATATATATATATATATATTTTTTTGTACTTTGTATTGCGATCGTTTTTACGCTTTTAAAGTGCTAAATGCTACAGATTTTTTTTTACGGTGTAAGTTTTACGATACATTTTTTTTTTTTATTTTTTTTTTTATTTGGATAAGTATAACGAAATTGAAATGTGCGAAGAAATGAATTTTGGTGGTATTTTATGTTTTGAAAAATTAATTGAATTTTAATATTTGCTTATGGAATTGTCTGTTGATTTTTTTTCTAATGAAAGTGAATACGAAATTAAAATTTTTATTTCATTCAATTAATAATAAATATAAATTTTCTAATCTTTAAAATAAAATTTGCTTGATTAAATTCAAATACAATTAATGTGCATGTTATTATTCAAATTATAGTAATTTTATTTTCTTTTAATAAACGCTATAATTTTTTTAATGCACCGAAGAAATTCCTTGTATAAATAATTATCCATCGCGAAAACATTTTCGATACTCATTTAAAAAGCATAACCATTTTAGAGTTTAAGAAAATAGTAAAAGAAACTTCCATCAACGAATCGAGACTTTCTAAGCTAAGTCGCCTCTTGCATATTATCAATTTTATTGTTAACTTGATTTTTTTCAAGTATTTACTTGCAGTGTATTTCAAAAAGGACATGTGAACGATTATAAAGTATTGAAATAATCGATAACGACAAACATATATTGAGTTTTACAACGTATCATATACAATTTTCAACTTTACTTGGCAGAAAAGTGTAGGGGAAAAATTTTTTATATGAAACGGAGACATTATAGCAATAATAATTATTTTAAATTAATAAAACTTTGCGAAAAGTTCAAGTTTTCTCCAGATTTTTTCCACGATTGATAATTTTAATGAACACAACCGCCATTTTTCTGTTTTTAAACTCGACAAGTTTTTTCGTATTCGTTATTAATTTTTCCATTTTTTTGTTATTAAATACAAAACAAATTTAACCGTCATTCCTTCAAAATGAAAAAAAAAAAAAAAAAACAAGCTATTTCCTTTACAAAAAATTCCCATCTCCCAATTTTCTCCGCGTATACCTACACACACACACACACACACACACACACACACACACACACACACACACACACACATACATATATATATATATATATATATATATTGAGACACACACATACACAGGTTTCCCCTTTGCTTGCATCCGCACGATTTTTTTACACTTCCCCTGCGTTGCGTCGTCGCGTCCCCCGAAATTGAAAAGAGCCGCCGCCGTCGCCGTCGCCATGGGAGGAAGAGGAAGTACCACGAGGGCGTCGAGCTGGAAGGGAGGGAGGAAAAAAGAGGCGAGAGAGAGAGAGAGAGAAAGAGAGAGAGAGAGAGAAGCATAGATTGTACAGAGTTAGGGTGGCGCAGGTAGCAACGAGACGCGCCCGCGGGGAGAGAGAAGCGCGAAAGTTGCGCGGGTCAGGTTGCGATGATGATGTGTCGGGTCAAAGGACTCGCTCGCTCTGTCTCTCTCCCTCTCTCTCATTCTCTTTCGCTTTTTCGCTCTCGAGCGAGCGCGCCACTTTTATTTCTACCGTCTGACTCGCTGCTGCTGTTGCTGCTGCTTTGCTTGGTAACTACGGATTTTTCTTTATTTTCTTCGTTTTTTTTTCATCTTTACGTTTGCTAGAAAACTTGATAATTAAGTTTTTTTTCTTCTGTTTTTACTTTTGTCTGTTTTTCTTTTTCTTTTGAAGGATACTTATTTTTGTTTAATCACAGCAATATTTAAATTATTTATAGCAAAATTGACGTTATTATTTTGACTGTACTTTTAATTACGTTACGTCTTTTTAAATATCGCTACACATTCCTAACTTTATTTTCTGGCATATTTTAGTAAATCAATACGTTGTCGAATTTATTTTTCGTACAAATTGCATTGTTTTAGTAAATATAGTTTGAATTTCGTGTCATACTCGAATGTATCGAAGTAAATGATAAAATAATAAGCGAGAACTAAAGGAAATTTTGCTTCACGGTTTACAGAGGTTCATCTTCTTTTGAAACGTTCACTTAAAAAACTACTTTTTACCAAACAAAAACAAGGCACTCGCGATTACGATCTCAAAACAATTCTTCGCTCAATTATCACTTGCGACCCAATCCTCCATCCACCGTTGAAAAAAAAAAAAAAAAAAACTCGAAAGAGTCCAATAACGGCAAAGAAAAAAAGACATACGAATGTATATACGAGTATACTCATCTTCCTTACATCCCCCCTTAACCGATGAAACAACGTTTATAAAACTCTTTCCCCTAAACAATATCCCGTCTTTTTTCTCTCTCTCTTTCTCTCTCTCTCTCTCTCTTTCTCTCTCTCTCCACCTATTCTTCTCGTACCTATTCCGCTTTTGTACAAATAACATCGAGGCGTGAAGC
Organism: Chalcis sispes; assembly: GCA_949987625.1. Taxonomy (NCBI): domain Eukaryota; kingdom Metazoa; phylum Arthropoda; class Insecta; order Hymenoptera; family Chalcididae; genus Chalcis; species Chalcis sispes. Next base: position 16,359,562 of record OX465098.1, on the reverse strand, counting down.
CTTCAAGGAAAGCCGCGCGCCGCAGGTGTAACTCACCTGCTCTCTCACCTTTTAAAAAATTTAAAGTCCTGACGCGCCGTTCCCTTTTATACCTTCTTTCTTTTTTTTCCTTTCTTTCTTTCTTTTATTTTTTTGCTCGGCTAAACCACTAGGCTTCCGTTGCGTAAGTTAATGCACACCGGAGATTGGCTGAATTAGCTCTCCCTCTCTCTCTCTCTCTCTCTCTCTCTCTCTCTTTCTTTCTCTCCTCTACGTGCATAGAAATCGGAGGGACTACTTTAGAAGATTGCTGTGCAACGTTGCTGCGGATGACCCACGATGCAGTTCTTTTTATCTATTTTTTTTGGTTGCACGAAAAGTTACGTAATTTAACGCGGATTAGGCGTTGATTGCGTTTTAAAAGCCCGGAAAGCCGCTTATTGTTGAAACGTAATTTTTCGAAGCGATTGCGTGAAAATTTGATTTTTTATTTTTAACAAGTTTGAAGAAATTGTGTGAACTGGAAAAAACTGTATAATACTCTTAAAATTATTAGATAAGAAATAAATGATGATCGATTATTTTTTCTTTTAATTCATATATTTTTATCTATACTTAAGTTGGACTGATTTATGATTTTAAAAGATTTCATCGATCATTTTTATTGCTATACGTACGAAGTTTAAAAAAATATTCTAAAACGCTTATATTAAAACATAATTATTACACTTTAATATACAATTAATTTCAATCGTAGAAAAACTTAATTCCACGTACACGACACGTTACATTTGCGTAAACGACAGATCTGATTACATAATTAACTTTACGAACGCTTTTAGTGCCTATATACTTGCGTGCGCTTGAATTTCGCTAATAAATTTAAGTTCATAGAGCATTTAAAAAGTTGTTTCTCGAGTAAAAACGCGCTAAAAAAGGCGTATAAGTCGTATTAAAAAAATTTATATGATCGTTTTCCCTAAAAATCTTCAACGTTCTCGAGAAAAAAAAACATTGTTAAAAATAGAAGAAAATATTCGTTATTTTAAATGCCATAACGCCTCACCCCCGTTAGTTAAGCTACCGTTAACGTATGAAAATTAAAAAAATTTCTAAGTCGTTTCGCGCACACGTTTTTACGGCCCATATAATTTATAACGTCGCTAAGGTAAAGTGAATTATCGACGTATATATTAAGGCAATACATCCTGGGTAAATTAAAAACTTTTACCTTGAACCGTCGCTTTCGCGTAGCGCTTTGACTTTGACGGACGGATAATTTCCATAAGCGATGAAAACGTAAAGCATAACGGACTCGCACATGCGCGCGGCTTGATTATAGCTATTAAGACGGATCGTTGTAGTATACGAATATATTTACGCACTTGGGACGAGGAGTATCGTGTTTTTGTGGAAAAATTGAGCTTAGAATGGCTTAGAAAAGAGCGAGAGAGAGAGAGAGAGAAAGAGGGAGAGGAAGACGTTTTGATTATAATGTTTTGGCAAGGAAGTTTTCTTTTTTTCTTCTTGTTAAAGGTAATTGAAAAAATGAACGTTTCCTTTTTCGATACCGCTTTATACTTATTAAATTTATTTAAAACAATCAAAATCTATTTTATCAAAATTTACATTAAAAATTAAAATTTTTTTCTCGCACAATAAAACGAATTCTTATCGAGTCTACTCTACTCCATTCTCCAAAGCAATCGCGCGGCTACGTATCCAAAGGCCGGTAAAACAGAAAGGTTTCGCGCGCATATATATATATATATATATATATATATATATATATATCTCGACGTTAACCCCGAGCTCCTTCGAGAAAACTCCGGGAGAACGCAAGCGAGTATATACATATATACATACGCGAGGAGTAGAAAGTTGTTGCTTGCTGCCCGCGGGGCTGCGAAAGCTATATGTGTATATATAGGGCCGGAAGCTGGAGGCCGCGCGTCGATTTCCGAGCAAGGACGCGAGTTGCGCTTTGCGAAAGAAAAGTTGGGAGAGGGGAGAAAGAGAGAGAGAGAGAGAGAGAAAGAGAGAGAAAGAGAGAGAAAGAGAGAGATATTTCTCTTGCCTTGACCTTCGGTTCTCGCCGATGCCGATGGACTCTCTCGAGAGCCATTGCTGCTGAGTTGTTGCTGCTCGCTATGCGAAAACGATGGGTTCCCATGAGTTGTTTCGGTGGTATGTTGGAGGTTTTTATGGTTTGAGTATGCCCGGCGATGAGATTATTAAGATTTTATCCATTTTTTGTGCTTTATTTTTGTTTTTATTTTCGAAAGCGATATACGGTTGTCCGGAAGATTTTTTTAGGCGTGGAAATCTTTATTTGAGACATTGAGATTTTTTTACCGGTTATCTGTTGCACGATTTGTCGATAGATAAGATTACGTTTGCGATGACGAATAATTTGCTTCTAAGACATTAGTTTCAAATTTTTTTAAATTTCCTTCTTCTTTCCGTTCAATTTTTATTTTAAAAAACTTAATAGATTTACCACTATAAATTTTAATGAACTTTACAGCTACGGATTAACGATAAGATAATCAATTTTATTTTATATTTATTAATTTTTTTTTTTTTTTCTTTTCAAATAACTTCAATTCATATCTCTATTGAATAATCGATTTAATAATATGGCTTTTCAACAAAAATTTCGTTATAGAACGTCTCTATTAACAAATAGCCAAACGCCAATAAGTTTATTAAACCAAATGCATATCGATATAATTCTGGACGCATATCGGTATAATAATCGCGCTAATTTCTCTCGACAATTCTACAAAATCGACGCTGACCTGATCGTTATTATTCATTTATTTTTCTTTTTAATTTATTGAATTTTTTTCGCGCTTTTTTTTAAAGGAAGAAATAATATTTTAACGCGAGAGAGATCGATGGACCTCGCAGTTGCTAATGCAAACATCGTTGAGTTATAAGCCGTGTGCCGTCGATAAACAGCCAATGAATCAGCTAATTGCGCACTCGGCATCGTTGGAAATAGTACGATTGACCCTGTTTTTAAAAATAGTACCGTAACGAGACGTCAAAAATTTATCCTTGATAAATATTACAATTGCCTGTTTTTTTTTTTTTTTTTTTTTTTTTTTTTTTTTTTTTTTTTTTTTTTTTTTTTTTTTTTTATATTCTAGACTTCTCTTAGCGATGATTGATTCGTTAATGATTAATCAGAGAAAATTAATCAAAGTGGAGTTACTCGTGTGTCACAATGTATATTAACTTCCAAGTAAAATGTAAACTTTATTAAAAAATAAATTAAATACCTACTGTATTGTAGTAATATTAGCGAATAAAAATTGAATAAAATACTTTTTTTTGCGTAATAAAAAAAAAATATAAATCCATCAGAAATATTTAAATGTAGCTTCGTTTTCAAGTACAAGTACTTATTCAAAAAATTCGTTAAATTAAATAAATAATTTAAAAAAGAAGAATAATTAAATTTTTATTCTCTCAACAAAACATTTATTGAAATTGTTTTCAAATTAAATGTTATTAAATTAAATGAAAACATAAAAAAAAAAAAAAAATTCAAAATAAATGTGTTTAAAAAAAAAAGGTGAAAACGATCGTAATAATCATCGTCGATTTCTCAATTCTCTCGAATACTAACAAACAGCTTATACCATTATATATGTATATACATGCTCATGTCGTGGCAATTATTTTGTAACTTAACTCTCTCTGTCTCTCTCACATGTACGGCGCGTGCGCATTGAAAACCAGACGGTGACGCGACGCCGTATTATAGTGTCACGTGTCTCCACGAGCAATGTCGCGAGCACAAAACGCCTCGCGACGATATTGTGCATCCCGGAACGATATATATATATATATATATATATATATATATATTTATATACGCGACGTTTTTTAACTTGTGATCGCTCCTTTTTTTTCTTTTTGTTTTCTTCCACGGGAGATACATTTTTTTTTTTTTTTAAATGGTTTGGTATGTATTTTTTATTTTTGATGAATTGATGATTTTTAAAATTGTTTTTAAACAAAAAGGGTAATCATATTTATCAGTTGGATATTTAAGCGCGCACGTAGATCGTTACATAATAATGAAACAGTCAAATAATGAAATGTCAAAAAATAATACATGGAAGACATGAAGACGCTTTTGTTCAAATTACGCGGATCGCGAAAAAATTGTAAAAAACGAATATGCGAACAGGTAATTTAGGTATCATTTGAATCGGTAAAAGCGTAACTTGAAACTTTAAGTTTGTTATTTATTATTAATATTTCACGTTATATAACGAAACGTTCTTACTTAAAAATAATCATCATGATTCATGGAAAATTCATATTTTTTTTACATTTAGAATTAAAGATGATCGCTACATACAATACATTTAAACATTTTAAAAAACGACTTAAACGTCCGCATTTAAATATCTCTCTCTCTTTCTCTCTCTCTCTCTCTCTCTCTCGTATTTCTTCAAATTGATTTTAACGGTAAGCGAAGCAGTCGCGTGTAGCTCATAAATTAGAAAGATAAAAAAAAATAATCCGTGCAAATTCGATGCGGGTAAAAGTTTTAACGCTAAAACAATCTAAAGTCGATATTATTTCCATTAAAAACTATAAAAGCATACGACTCGCGTTTTCACGGTATATCGCGACGATTAATAAAAACTGCTTGCGCTATACGTTTCAATCTTTCGAAAACTCGTACATATATACGATATATCACGTGTATGCGGGAATCAAAGTTAGGTTGAATAACATTCGCGCGGCTACTTTGTTTCGTCGCAACGAGTAAGCGATTCGTTCTTTATTTAAAAGAACGAATTCTTTCTTTGTTAAATTTCGATTATATACAAAAAAATAAAAGAAAAACGAAAAAACTCTCCTTGCAAAATAAAGCTCACGTGCTCGATCCGCAACATCGCGTGTCGTCACAACTCACCCACGTATGCATACATGTATATATATATATATATATATATATATATATATATCGAATGTCCGAGAGAAAAAGAGACACAGGAGAGAAAAAAAAAGGAGGGACACGCGCGCATATACTACGTACGTAGAAGAAGAGCCGTGTGTCATTATTCGTATGCAACGTATGTTACGTACGTCGTCTTTATATGTGCCGATCCTACACCGCGTTAAGTAAAACGATGCAATTTTCTGCATACGCTTGCCATGACTGCATATATTTTTTTTTCTTTTTTTTTTTTTTTTATCGACAAGTACGGAGTTTTTCGACTTTACGCATCAAATTTTACGACGTACGCAAGGAATAAACTCGATTATTGCAAGTAAATAAGGTTTTTTATGTAAAGACGATCGAAGCAAATTTGACGTCATGCAATTAAAGTAGTACACAGCCGAGATGGTGCGATGATATATGTCGCGTACGAGCGTTACATTTCTCCGCCATAGGTTGAGGGTTTAAACAATCGTTAAGAAATATTTATTTCGTTGTTAATCGTCATGGACAACTCGCGTGCGATATTTATCTGTCTTTACCCTGTTTTTTTTTTTTTTTTGCTTCTTATAATTTATTATTTTCATTTGTTTTTTCGAAAAAATTTTTTCGTAAAAATTACAATTTTATCAATCCACGATGAAAAAAAAAAAAAAAAAAAAAATACCATTTTTTTCAAAAACTTTCGTGAAACTTATGAAAATTGAATCAAATATTTATGCGGTTAATGGAGTAATGCTTAAACCGAGTTATGACTTCGAAACAACTAAAAAATAAGGCCGCGTATAAAAAACTTTTTCTGTGAAATATGTGCGTATCCTTAGAGTTGAGTAAAACTTTCAAAAAACCATTTTTTTTTATCTATTGTAATTATCATAATCGTACGATAGGCGTTTAGTAATTTTTTATTTCGATTATAAAGTAATCAACGATATTTTACATCCGATTGTTTGCCGCTGATTTCACCAACTTATTTTACCTTGTATTAGTTATAAAAATTCACATTATTCTAGAAACGATCGCCGTAACGAAGGAAAGAAACAATTGCAAAAAAAAAAATATAAGCAATATTGATTTGTAAGGCAAATTCTAAATTTATATTACAATTAATATAATTTATAACACAAATAAACAGAATAACTAGGCCAGACACACGGCAAATATATAAATATAACCCCTGTAAAACTCAAAAAAAAAAAAAAAAAAAAAAAAAAAAAATACAATCAACGAGAAAAATAATCACGTCGGCTTAAAGATTTACTTACAGAGTTAGGCTAAAGGTAAAACGTGTCCGCGTTATTATTACACTTTCATTCGGGCGCCAAGTCTATATATACACTCGCAAAAATTTATAATAGCTGCTCTTATGCAAATGAAAATTTTTAACCCGGCTTCCGATTTATCGCTCTTACGTGGATATGCGCGTTAGGTGAAAGTTTTGCGTGTGTGCGCGAACAAAACGTGAGGCCAGTTTTGTCAATATTTATGTTAGGTGTGTGTGTATGTGTGTGTATGTGTGTATATGTGTGTATATGTGTTTGTATATTTCGTTCTTTTATCGCGTGAAAGCTTTGAAAGTTTCTTTTGGGGAGAAGTTTGTCTTTTTTTTTTTTTTTTTTTTTTTTTTTTTTTTTTTCCTTATAATCAAGTGCATTTCGATAAAAGATTCGAGTTGGTTGTTTATCGGTAGCAATAAATTTCGGTAATTATTTGCATCATCGCTTGTCACAGATGCAAAAATTTCGGTTTCGTTAAAACACAATAAAATTAATTTACCATCCTAAGTAAATTATTGTTAATTTTCCAATGACAAGTTTAAATTTTAAACAATGATTTATACAATATTAAACATAAATTTTTCGTAGATTTTTAACGTCCGATTACAAAACCAATGAAAATTTACGGACACCTTTTAATAAATGGAAAAGATTCATCGTTCGGTAGAAATCGTGAAACGTTATTCATTACTTTTACGTTGCTTGGACAGCGACCCTGATGGAAAATTATCTAATATTATCTAAGTAGCCAGCTTATTAATAGAGATGCGGGTACATTATTCTAGCAACCAGATGAAACTAGATAAATTTGTGCCGGACTATATGAAACAATTAATGGAATGCTCAAGGTTCAGTGATACGTTTCAATGATGTTTAGCTTTGATGGAAAATGATGCTTCACTTGTGCGCCAATGCTGCACATGTTTTTATTGTTTACTTTCTTAATTTATTCAAATTTTGGATTTAACGTATTATCGGAAAAAGAAATGACAAAAATTTTTATTTTAATAAAACATAATGTTTAACTATATGATGACTGTATTTGTTTGTCAATGTTGAGAAAAAAAAACATTTCATATAAAAGTTCACATATTATAATTCTAAACAGATTTTAAAGAAGGAGTGGTTTCAAACAGTGAAAAGTCAATTACGTCGATTGAAAATCAATACAACGCGTTAAAAAAGACATTTCTCCCATTCTAGAACCAATGAACATTGCAAAATTCAATTCGCCGATGAAGAAAAAAAAAAAAATAATTATAAAAGTGGGGGAGAACGAAATCGTGCGCAATCGAGTCTCGACGCAAACACAGGTTCTCACGTAGATAAACACGTCACTCATACGTACGCGCAATCATCAAGAGACATATGCAAAATATAAACATTTCGTCACCTTTGTTGTAAAACGGCGAATTCCAGGTGTAAAGATCACCGGGGGTCGCCGTTTCCGGCGGTGCGGTCCCGTATGCTCGAAACATCGTCGCCCTTCTCTCGTTATATTTCTTGCGTATTGTATATACCTATGTGTTTACAGGATGAATAATGTCACACACCCACGAGATACTTCGCGTCTCACACTTAAAGTGTCCACTTCTTAGCACTCACTATGAATATATTCCGTTTCAAACAATCACGATCGATCCTCGCACGTTGCACGTCAAGGTGGAGCTGTGGTAGTTTGTCACGCGTTAAACGTAGAATAAAAAAAAAGGGAAATACCCGCGTATACGTGTGTATGTGTCAAGCGAAAAACGGAGCAGGGCTCGTCAAGTTAAGGTGCCGGGGCTGAGAACTCCGTATCGGCGTAGGTTAGGCCGGTTGTGTGCCGCCCTCGGATGAGGTTAGGTTACGTCACTGTGCAGCGGCGCGCTGCGGTGCGTAACGAACGTGTGTATATATATATATATATATATATATATATATATGTGTATATATATAGTTATGAGTATGTGTGTATGTATACGTAAACGAGTGTGTATATTTATGCGTGCAAGCACATGTACACACGTATATACGTATATCTCTCGGCAATAACGCGACGGATAGCCAACCGGTGTACGTGTGTATACTACCGGAGGTGTTTTCAGGAGGAAAAGGGGGGACACGCGTTTTTTTCTCTCCGTAGAAAGAATATAAAAAAAAAAAGTAAGACAACAAGAGCGTCCACAATGCTAACAGAGTTGGCACAGTACTGCCTCGGCAAAGTCGCTCCGGTCTTATCTGTCGGCCGGTTTTTCCGTCTTTTTCTCTTTCTCTCTCTTTCGTGTTCTGTTTTGCGATTGCGTTCCTCGCACTGCTGCCTCTTACGTCACTCCTTCTTCCTCCTTCTCCTCGTCCTCCACCACCTCCACTTCTTCTACGTTTTATTCGCCGCCTTTTTATTTTTTCCTCAACCGTTTCTTCTTCTTCTTCTGACGTCGTCGTCACACCGCTGGGCTGTTCTTCTTGTTGGTGCACTTTCAACGCAATCCGAATGTTCCTTCCATCGAAGGAAGTATGTACACACGAGGGACGACGCTCGCGCGCGATTCTCGCTTCTACTCCTTCTCGCTCAGATGATTCGTCGTCGCACTACCACCGGCGTATCAAACCGCATGTTTTTCTTTTTTTTTCTTTTTAAAAATCCAATACCGAAAGCCATACGCCCGCACTCCTACTTATGTCATGCATATATATATATATATACATATATATATATAATATATATGTATTGTATTTATCCGTAAGTGGATTGCATTCGTGTGCATGTATACGCGCACGCGCGCGCGACTCCGCTAAACTTGACACTGCGTGCGGCTCACCATATACATACACATACACTCACGCTGTCTCTTTTCCCCTCATGGAGGGAGAGAGAGAGAGAGAGAGAGAGACGGAGCGAAAGAAGCTTAAAAAAAGAGAGGGAGAGACGGAGAGTATAGTCTCTCTCGGTAACCGGATCGCGCGCGCGCAGAGTTGCGCTGCTGTCAGGGCTAACGAGCTTTACGCACCGAAGGTTGCACACGCAAAGCGTAGACGTTTTTTTACTTTTTATTCTTGTTTTTTTCTATTTTTTTTTCTATTTCTTTTTAATCTCACATCGACGAGTATGTGTATTGCACTTGTACACTTGTATCGCACTTACACACGCACACACACACACACACACACAGACACGTGCTCGAGCGGGAGAAAGAGAGAGTGCGCGATAGCGCTCCCCGTGTAGCTCGCCAACCTCACTTGCACTTGCACTTTTTAATACACGCGACTGTATGTTTCTGCGCTTATTCTTTATCTTAAATCCGCCGACGAACTTGAAAAATTCCTCTTTCACACGTAGCTTCTCTCTCTTTTTTTAATACTTTAATTGAAAAAAAAAGTAAAAAAAGTAAATAAAAATAGTTCACGTGTGTATTACGAAAAAAAAAAATTAAATATATATATATATATATATATAAATATATATATATATATATATCCAGAGAAATGTCACACGCTGAGAGAGCGACGTCCCTTTCCCGCGTGTATACTTGTGTATTCTCTATATATCTATATGTGTATACAAATATATATATATATATACATATATATACGTATAAAACGTGTGCGTATAAAAGAGGCCGCGAGGTGCGCGCAGCTCGAGGCTCGGCTAAGGAATGGCTGCTCGCCGCGGCTCTAAAGCCCTCGCGATGGTCCGCCGCCGTTGCCGCCGGCCCCCCGGGCGTGGGAGGAAGCGCGCTCGAGCGACAAGAGGAGGGGGGAGAGCCGACTTCGTACGCTCTCTCTCTCTTTCTCTCTACTTCTTCGCTCGCTTCGTCGCTCCCTTCGTCTCGCTATATATATATATTGTAGGCACGCACTTATACATGTGCATATGGACATGCATGAGTTAAAAAGCTGCTACTATCAGCTATAGGTTCATGTGTGTGCGCGTCTGAGGCGGACATGTGATAATGGATGGGGAGAGACAAATTTGTGTGTGTGTGTGTGTGTGTGTGTGTGTGTGTGTGTAAAAATAGAAGACGTTAGTTGGTGAAGAGGTGACATGTGGGATGACGATGATGAGAAATGATATTTTTCTTTTGTTTCTTTTTTTGTGATCGAGCATAGAACATGAATTTATAGATTGTGGATAATGAATTTTAAAGAATATCAAACTGTGAATGTATAACTTATTATATTTGTTACTTATTTTGTATTTAGATGATTCGTGCTTCGATTTGCTAAAATTTTATAAATAAAAAAAAAGGAGAAAGGGAAGGAGAAGAGATATAAAAATAGAAAGTGACGAAAAAAAATGAATCGAAAACTTGTTTACTAAAATAAATTTGAGCGAATACGTTAATTAGCAATGAGTATATTTGGTGATTTTCCTGTTATTTGAATAACAATAAGAATTTTTTTAATCTCATAATACAAATGAATTTTATATTATATTATAAATATCTCATACTTTAAAAAAAAAAAAAAAAAAAACGAAAATATCATTAAACGCGAAAAACAAACGAATTAATGCACCGATTAAAAAATTTGACTTTAATAAATTCGTGACTCGCTATAAACTTTCGTAACGATAACACACTCGCAATAAAAAACGTAAAAATTTAAAAAATTGAACTTTTACTTATTAAAAAAAAATATATTAAAATGTTTGTTTGATAAAAACAGATACGATAACAAAACATAAATATCCAAGTGTACCTGTGTAAACATTGCATTCAAATATCCAACAAGAAAAGGTTACATTATTACCACTCGAAATTCTTCCGATCCAAGAAAATATCCCAAACAAAGTAAACATAGAATCGACAAAAGACTGCAACTTTTGCTCTTTTAAACGATATTTAACGAAGGCGTTGAGAAACTCACTCTGAAAGGCGCACAGGTATACGGAAAAAGACGAATTAAGAAGCCGATAGAAAAGTTGAACGATGCGCGAGAGAAGGACGGAGAGAAACGTTAAAAAACGAAGGGGAGCTAAGAAAAACTCAGGTATATATATATATATATACTAATATATAGAAAAGTCGAGGAAGAGCAGATATATAGATATATATACATGTATGTATAGATATATATATATATACATGTAGAAAAGACAGACGCATAATATATCTATAGGCGCAGTCTCTGCGGAAATGGAGAACAGGGGACGCTTGCTCGTACGCACGTGCGCCTCAGGCATGTAGTTATAACCCGAAAGTTGGAAAAAAAAAAAAAAATAATAATAAAGCGGAGAAGGGGAAACGAAGCGTGACGGAAATTGTAATTTCTTCGTCTTTATAGAAAAAGTAGAAAATAAAAAAGTATATACACGTATACGGACATATGTGCGTATATGGAAAAATTGCGCGCAATTTACTTCATATTCACGTTTTTTTACGAGCAAAAGATTTTACTGTTTCTTTCTTTTTTCTCTAATTCTTCACGGTTATTGGCGTTATAGAAAGTTTTATCGATTTGCATAAGCGCGCGGCAGAAATTAGCGAGTTTAGTCTTGGGATTTGATGGAGAAGTTGTGGTTTCTCGTCCAAGAGAAAAAGAGAGAAAGAGAGAGAGAGAGAGAGAGAGAGAGAGAGACTGGGAGTGGCATTTTCGAATACGAACAAGTTGTTGCCAAGATGTGCGTAACTGCAATCGTCGAGTGTTAATTTAACAAGTCGGGATTCTTTTTATTTTTTTCCTTTCGATATATAAATTTTCTCTTTTTCGTGCCGGCCGATTAATAATGATTATTCAACGATGGAATTGTGGGTTTCGAGAATAAATTTACTTGTCTTTAAAATAATGTTTACTTGCTTTAACGATTAACAGGTTGTGTCTGTGAGCAATTCAACGGCAGTTTTGTGTGGAGTTGGACGATTAAAAAGTGATACAAAATTATGCAATCATTGACGATTTATGCTTGTAAAAATTATTAAAATTTTTCGATTATAAAACTTAATGTTCAAAAATAACATATCATTAAATTATTTGTATGATTATCAAAACAATAAATTTACAATCACAAACGCATTGCAGAAAACTCGATCGTCTCAACGACCGAAAAATTCACAATATTTCACAGTAGTGAAAGCGTAGTCCTTAGACTCCCGACTCTGTACGCTTCCAGTAATTTAAAAAAAAAAAAGAAGAAAAAAGGGGTAAGAGAGAAAGAGAGATAAGTACAGAGAAGGGAGGCGACGCTCAACAATGGCTTCTCGGCTCTGCGCACGATAACGCACGCGTGTGCATACGTATATGTAAGGGTACACTCAATCGTCCGCTGCAAGAAGGAAAAAGTAAGAGAAAGAGAGAAAAAGAGAGAGAGAGTCTGTTACGCATGTGCGTTTATGTACGATGGGAGAATCAATGTCGAGGTGAAAGAGAGTTACGCGATACTTTTTGCTATTGTTTTTGTATATATATATGTACCCGTCGCGTATGTGCACTTAGACAGAATTCATTGAGATTTTTTTTTCGGGAATTTTTATATATACTCTCGAGATGTAATCGACAGATATATCAATTTTATATATTTCTTTATCAATTTTCGGATATAAAAATATTCGCATGTCAATTTTCGAATCTTACAACGCCGGATGATTTTATCGAATCTGTCTTGATTCGAGCTATAAGATGCCCAGAGTCGATATCGTTTGAATTCTTGCCAAATGATTCAACCGGATAAGTGGAATTTCACTTCACAAAGTAATCTATGATCTATTACACCCCGGCAAAGTAGAATCGAAAATTAATTTAGTCGAAAAGTTCGTGATGTATATACAGTACTCGAATCGTTTGGTGAAATTTATAGACTCTTATTGTTTAATGATTGATGATAGCGGCTCGTCGATACGAAAAAGAATTTAACCATTTTTTTTTAAAATCAATTATACTTTAAAAATCAAATTTATACAATTTTCAAAGAATATCGTGATTTTTATTCCTAAATAAAATCTAATATAAAATCAATTCCACCAGATGATCGCATCGCCTTGAAACAAAAAAGATGTTTGAACCTCGCGAATGAAAGGATACACGAATCTCATCCATGCCCCGACGTCTCGGCCAAAAAAGGAAAGGGCAGTAAAAGACCGGCAACGAAGAAGAAAAATACGAGGAGAGAAACAGTAGCGGTGAACCCGAAAAAGAGTCACGAATAGGATACATATACACATATATATTATATATGTACGTGGATACATGAAAGAGGCGCGTATTCGCTTTACTCTCTGTCGCTGTATATATATATATATATTGATATACGCGTACTTGTAAAATGTTGACGTAAAATAAAAAGCGTATACATTGCACGCGAGAACGAAAGGAGAGAGAAAGGGAGAGATTTTTGTACCGGTTTTAAAGCGTAAAAAATGAACCAAAAGAAATAAAAATGATAAAACGCGCAAAAATCAATCAACTTTCGATTTTTTTTTAAATTATCAACAATTGTGCAACGAGATGCATTTTTTTTATAAATATCGATTACACGCATCATACGACGAAAAATATATAAAAAAAATAATAATAATAACAGAAAGTCACCAGGGGGACGTACGGAAGAAGTCGATGAGTCAAAATACTCGTTCACACATTGAAAGAAGGAGAGGAGAAGGTCGATGCGCCGCTTATGCGCCGCGATAGCGATTTATGCATCTCTCTGCGAGTGCGTTTTGCTTCTCTCTCTCTCTCTCTCTCTCTCTCTCTCTCTCTCTTCCGTTTCTTTTGGCGCGCATGCGCGTGGGTTGGCAAATCGAGTTTACCGCCATCGGCCCAAATCTAATAAGTCGGCGCTTCGTTCAATCCTTCCTTCGCTCCTTTGCTGCTTCTTCTTCTCTTCTTTTTTTTTTTATTTTCTAGCATATTGGTGACTGTACGTGGGTGTTTTAAAGGCCGCGTGCGAATATAGGGACGTGTTTGCCGTTTTAAGGAAATGTACGGCTTCGCTCGCCTATGTTTTTTCTTCTTATACTTCATCTTTTTCTGTACTGGCTTGGTGTTATGCTTTTTTTTTTTTTTTTTTTTTTTATTCCAGATTTATAATTCCAACGTTTGCAAAAATTTATAAGAATAAATTTTGGTAGATAAACAAGAAAATAGAATCAATATTATTTTGCACATTGTTTTCGTGCTTATGGTTCTCATGAATATTTTATTTTCTTTTAAATTTAAAATAATAAAAAAATTGTTAAAATTTTTTTAAATTATTAGTTTTTGCATAATATGTAAAATATTTATCGTATTATAAATTTAATATAATTAGATTCTAATGAGATTGTATTTTATAACGTAATTATAAAATGTCCATCACAATGGTTGAACATTTTTGTAAGCAACTGATACACGATACACTTGAAATTTTGATTATCATTATAATTAATACGTATTTTCGTTAAACTAATATTTATAAATATAGTAAGTTGATTTAATTGGTTATACTTATAAAACATTATATTAATTGTAAGTAGTATGAAAATATTTTATTCAACATCGAGTAGTAAGACGTAATTTTTATTACATAAAACAATATTCGTTATATTTTACAATAATGTAATTTTACACAATAACGTCACTCTTTTTCTGCATTAACCAAATAATCTTCAATATTTTCATTGTATTAAATAATAAAAACAACGAAAATAATGTAAATATCGCCGATTTATCATTTCGTTATACGAAGCAGAAAGCAAAAGTGAAAAAGGAGAGAATTGGGATTCACCTCGGAGAATCTATTTTGACGTTATTGCGGAGGATGCATTTATGATACTAACCCACGCATCGATGACTCAGATTTCGTTTGAATGAGCTCTCCGTTGCCAAGGCACGAAGTCTTGTTACTTGGTAATATAGACTGGAAACCAGTTTAATTAAACTGAAACTGTCATTTTCAAATGTAGGATCGAGAATAATGAAAGTTTATATGCACGCGCTTTTGTAAACGTAATAATAGAAAAATTATTGCAGACTAAAGGAATATTCGTTAAAAATGCTCTATAATATTTTTTTTTTTTTATCAACGAAACTTAAAACAATGAATTTTACAAAGCACAATTAATTTCCGATTGTATAAAGATTAATTTCGATAATCGTTAAAACGAAACATCGCGTCATTAAAGCTTCATTAAACTGATACTTAATCGTCGTGAATAAACCGAGCGCGAAGGGCATTAAAAAACTGTTTATCAAATTAAAACTGTGATACAATAACATTAACATTTTCTATCGAGGCTTTGAATGAATTTCTATAGCTTTGAATGAATCTTAGAATGTTGCCAAGATTTTAGTCTGCGGATGAAATTTGCGCTAAGTAGCGAAAGCGCTACTGCTGAGAAGTTTCAATTATAGCGGCGATGGTAAGTGTAAGAAGTATTGAGCAAATATTTAACGACTAGGTTTAGATTAAAAAAACGAGTTATTTTAGTCAACGATAAGTGACATCATTTAATAATTCGTATTATGATTATAATTCGTACTATGAATACAGTAGTTTTGAATTTTATGGAAAAAAAAAAAAAAAGATCAAAGAAAGTAATTTTCTTATTATTTTCATAATGAAAATCTAATAATTAAGAGCAGCAGTTATTTTGAGCCTTGGTAATTGTTCAACATACTAGCAGATTCGATCGATAAACAAAGATAACTTAATTGCAAACGTGAAATAAGACGAAATTAATTGATTAAAAATTGATATTTCTCATAATTTGTTTAAAATAAGTCGTTGGCTCAATTGGCTCTATTTTTTATGTACTTGTAACCAATATCATTAACAGGACTCATTTTCTCACGAGCTAAAAAGGTAAACGTTCCAGAGTATCCTATAATGCTAAAAGGATAATTATTTCTAATAGACGCGAAAGACTAAATGCTTTAATTAATTCTAGTGATAGTAAAGGTTTTTACACGAGCACCGCCAGTTTATTAAATTATGCCAGCGAGTATATTCATGGAAATAAAAATGTATCTCGATAAATTCGTGAATATCAAACGATGTTTTTTTTGAATATTTTAAAGATAATTTTAATTCGCGTCTATTTTACGTCCATCGATAAAAATTAAAAAATAATTTATTAAAATAAAGATTATTATTAAACCGCAAATGCATAACGACTTTCGTATCTATTTTAAATCTCTCATCGTACTAAAATTAAAAAAAATTTTTAATAAGAAGAAGTTGAACGAGCTCAACTTCGATCTCTCGCTCGTGAAAATTTAACGTAAAATCAACAAAAAGCTGCGCTTAAACGATTCACGCCGACATCCAGCGTTGTACAACAACACTCAAAGTCTCAAAAAGCAAGCTTACACGCCAATCAACTCTTTGCCCCCTCCGCTCATCTCTCCTTTTCCCATTGCTTATAAACGATTGTTTCTTACGCGCAAACACACGTGCGCCGTGTCTGTGCACACACGCGCTGTGCTAATAGCCGGCAGTTGTTTTGCAGACTCTCCCTCGGTGTTCCGATAACCCGTCCGAGGTTGTATCCTCGAATATATGTATACATATACATATACATATATAGTACGCTTGTACGAGATACTTTTCCTTTCAGTTGTGTAGTGGAAACTCGCGTGGCTTTGGTTATATTCGTATTTCTCGCGTTGGTGGAATTTCGTTGGTAATAGAAATTTCACGATTTTAAAATTGGATTACATTTTTAGGAAAATGAAATGAAAATTTACTTTTCGTATATGGTGAAATTTACTTTAATTAACTTTTAAAATTACCAGCATAAACTTCTTCGTTCGAGGGACGTTTTTGTAAGAAAGTATTATGAAATATATTGAATGATTATTTCGAAAGCGTTTAAATTTAAATTTTCGTTTTATTTAATAGAGTAAGCTTTTGACTAAGCAGCTCATTAACGTTTATTCAATCGCGTACACGATTAATTGATAAAATCAATTAATATTAAAATCGACTAGAAAATCTTTCCAAAAATATTTAAGCAGATAATTGAATTAAGCGTACGAAACTAAACTCTTTCCTGGTTGAGATTGATACCGAGACGAATAAATAATTTTCTTTGCAAATTTTTCAACTGAAATAATTAATCCAACATCCAACTTCCCAGTTTTTCCACCATAATTGCATCTCAACATCAGTATCGCATGACACTCGTATAATAGCCGAATAAAACTTTCATTTTTCCGTGCAATTGCAAGGCAATTAACGTCGTAATGATAATTTTTCAATAACCTGCATTTACACGCACTTCGCCGTATTACCTGTCACGAAACACCGAAATAAACGACAACAAAAAAGAGATAAAAAAAAAAACCAATAAAACGCCACGGGAAATTTATGACGTCGAATATAACGGCGATGCGGAAAAATTTAAAAGCGAAAATCGAAGCGCGCGAATATAGGAAACGGAAGGAAAAAAAAAACACGCGCATAGGGTGAAATAAAAAATAAGTCGAATTTCCGGCTTCTCGAAGATAGAACGACGCGTGGCGATCCTAGCAAAAGGGATAGAAAAAACACGTAAACGGAGTTTCTTAATACACGAGAGCATAAATCAGAGTGTCGGTTGCGTGAGTTCGCGTTACACAAAGTTCCCGTTGCTTTATCTTTTTCTCTCCTCGGTTCTATTTTTCACGTTTTTTATATCGTTTACAAACGAGATTATTTGCAAACGATGATAATTCGATATTTTATCTTAAATCAACGTCGAGGTTAAAGTTAAACGTTATTCTTTCAAATTTTCAATCGAACGAAAGATAATGCGACGTAATTGTACTTCGATCGACGCGCAAAAACTACCACGAATCTTTACGCGTATATTATCTATCCCCGAGAGTTTTCCAAAAGTCATTGCTCGTTACGACGTATCTCTCATCGCATTTGAAACGCACGGATGAGTCGCGCCGGAGTGAAGATTGAATCGATTTGCTCGCGAAAAAATCAATAAAACGCGCCCCGTCTTAGAATTCGTAGTGCGAGAAATTGCGTTTCCTCTTCGTTACTTAGTATGTGAGATAAATGCGAGGCTGAGTGTAGGAAATAAGTGTATGAAGGATAAAGGATGATTAACGTGGAAGCTTAGTGAAAATTTGGTACAAGAAAGATTTTACCGCTAATTGGATGTTTATTGGAAAAGTAAGGTTTTTGCTTTTATTTAAATTTTCCTTTGTTTGAGAATAATAAAGAATTTTTAAACTTTTTTTAAAATTGACAATTAAATTTTATTTAAGTTTATCGAGATATTTTAGCCCTAACATACCGGAATAAACCAAAAGAAACGAAATTTTTCGAAAATTAAAAGTTAACTTCCCGAGTAAAAGCCGCACTTTTCTAATTCCCCGCCGGACGTGAAAAACATGTAAAACCAAAAGCAAAAACAAAAAGGTAACATACGACCTTTTCCTCGGTACCTGTCCAATCCCGCACACATTCTGGACTCCATCCAACGCAAACGGGACATTACTAAAAATTTCGCTCGAATAAAGAAAGAAGATAAAAAAAAAGGAAGAAAAAAATGAGAGAAAGAAAGGGGCCCGAGGAAGAAGAGAACTTTTCCTGAATAAGCATTCCACGAAGTACCACACACATTGTTAGCGAGACCGGCACGCGCGCGTATGAATTATGGAAGAAAGTAGCCGAGCAAGAGAAATAGAGAGAGAGAGAGAGAGAGTAAAGCTGCGACGCCTTTTATTTTCCCGGCGAGAGAAGCGCGATTCTTCCTTACGCGGCACAAATCGCGTATTTACGACGCGAATATATAAAAAAGCGCAGAATATTGTAAGAAGGAAAGAGAATATCTGATTGTGTTATATAGGCAAACACGTACGATCAGTTTTTTTTTTTCTTTACAAATGCGTGTAAGTTAACGCGTTAAGAAAGTTTACGGTATTTTTGGAACGATGTGTATACGATTATGTTTTGAGTCGATTTGATTGACGATGCATGTTTTGTTTATCGCGTTTAATGAACTTTAAACGATCGTTTACAAAAGATTTGATTTTCAAAGCGATAAGTGAGAATTTTTGTGCGTGTTTTAAATGGTTCTTTGAGTTTGTGTGCGTTTTTGAATAAACAATATTTCCTTTTTTTTTTTTTTTTTTTTTTTTTCAAGAAAAAATAATAATTGACAGATTTTTAATAATTTTATAAATTTATTACAAATATTTCTTCTAAAATTATTGACGTTAAACTTATCAAGACATTATTAGACGATTTCAATTTATGAAAATCATGTTTAAATATATCGAAAATACATTGATTTATGACACATGAAGTATTGAATATTAATACAGTAAAATTAACTTATATCGAATTTAGGACGCGTTTCGATGATATTAAAAAAAAAAAAAAAAAAAAAAAAAAATAATCGCATTTGAATGCAGGGAATCATTAATCATTCGACGTTAATCATTCGTTACATGAAGTTATTAAACCGTTGAGATCAAAAGCACAATTGGAATCGTAATTTCAAGTCAATTTTAATTAGATTACGAATACTAAATTCGTGAAATTTGAATGAAATATTTTATAAATCAATGACGCGACGAATTACACGAATTGCTTTGAAATAATAAAACTATGTTATTTAATTTTTATATACTTTTGCGTTTCAAAACCTTAGTTTACGAATAATTGAACATTATTATTTATTTATGTTTGTAATCTAATAAATAGTTTGAAAAAATATTATAAGTCATATAATATAAAGAATCTGTTAAAAAAATTTAATAAGAATTAAGCAAGAAAACAAATAACAATCGCCGAAAAGTCATTTTTTATCATAATGAATTTTCAAAAAAAACTTTATCAACTTGAAACCCCAATTTTCCATCCCAAGAATAATTCGTACCATATGCTCACTTTGATTCAAAACTTTACTCAATGAGAAAAAAAAAAAAAAATAAAAAAAATAAGTAGTATCACAATCCTGGCGGATCTCTCTCTCTCTCTCTCTCTCTGTCCAATTAATTACCACATCAACGATTGCCAAACCCAACCCAAAAAATATAAGCTCAGTCGAGCATACAAGTAAATGATCTACGGGAATAACGAAATTCGTATAATAAACGAGGCAATAGGACGATGATTCTTCCCCCTCTGTGACTTACGTCCCTCCTTACACACTTGGGGTGCACAGGACACTAAGCTCTACTTAAGATCGTTAGGAGTAAGAGAGAAAGAGAGAGAGAGAGAGAGAGAGAGAAAGAGAAAAGAAGGGAGAAGAAAATGATGGAAAAAAGGAAAAACCAGTCCACATGCTTTCCTGGATGGAAACTCGAAGTCGCGCATCTCTATCGATCCGCTTGGATGTAAGAGAGTCTTCCATTTCGAGGTGCTTTTTTTTCTCTCTTTTTCATTCTCTCTTTCTCACTCGACCCGATATATAATCGTTACTTTCTGCCGAAGAAAATTCAATTACTCGTGCCTTTGAAAAATCGCACCGATATATACATATACAGTATATATACGTATGTACAAATAATCGAGAAGCGTATTGGTTTAATTAATTCGGGCTCCGGAATTTCGAGAAGGTATTTGTATATTGTGATGCTGGACGTTTTATCGAAAGCTAGACTCTTCTCGTTCGTTTTTTTTTTTTTTTTTTTTTTTGTTTTGTTTTTTTTGCAACTCTTTTTCGCGATTAAGTGGCTTTTTTAATAAAGCTTCGGGTTGCTTTGTTTTTCGCGAATTCGTTCACATATCGATATATGTATCGAGCAGTTTTACGGGAAAATAATAATTTACAAGGCAAGCATCGAATTATCGACTTCGCGTAACTGTAAATTTGATAGGGTTAATTGAATTTATTTTGGTTGTAATTTCTATTGAGAGAAAGAGTAATAAATCTTTTTAATTAAATTACAGATGAGCTTTTAATTAAAACTTGAACGAAAAATAAATTGCTATTCAAATGAACTGAAATTCTTTTTAATTTTTTTAATTTTCTGTATCTTTTTTTTTTTTTTTAGTTTCGCACAGCATTAAAAAACTTGTTTTGATCTGTAAGTGCGTTACGCGTTTCAAAATTGTCCGAACAATTTAAATGCAAAACGAGTTTCTTCCGAAAGGGAAGATTCCCGCAAATTCTGACGTAACAACTGGTTTTTTTAATTTTTGTAAAAAAAATAAACATACTTAAAACATAAAATTTTTTTTTTTTAAATTTAACTTTTAGATTGCTTTTATTTCGCGTAATAAAGCGATTCGAGGAGTTATTATTTAAAAACGTTTTACAATGATATTAAAATCCGTTTACAAGTATCTGAAAATTAATCTTAAAATATTTTCTTTAATTATCTTTACGGATAATAAAAATTAAAGAAATAAAAAAGCCGTTTTTTAATAATTTTTATTCAAATGGAGTAGAAAATAACAAAAATCTCTAATTTAAAAAAGTAAAGCGATTGCTTAAATAATTTATTAAGCTCTCTCTCTCTCTCTCTCTCTCTCTCTCTCTTTCTCTCTCTCTTTCTTAAAACAATCTCGAAATTTTTCTCACATAAACTTCCGACACTTATTACACGACATATCGAGACAGTAACCGAAAGAGGCTTCAACATTCTGTCTCATCATTCCAAATTTTAAGTATTATATACACAACGCATCAACATCGTGTTTGAATACACACACACACACACATTCGCCGAGGAAAGAGAAACACACACAGCGGGAATGAAGCAAGGTTAAACGTCGCGTCGAGATGCAATTATATACATCGGCGCACGCACTTGCAACACACAGGTATATATATATATATATATATATATATATATATATATATATATATATATAAGTACACATGCAAACGAACGATGCGTTATGTCTGTGTGTATGTGTGTTAAATGACGCACGTAAGAGCGCTTACATAATAGGTAATAATAACGCGCGCGCACGAGTTTGTGTACTGTAGTATATCGTACATAAGCGCACATACGTAGTTCGATGCAACGCGCGGTGTTTGCTTTTAGGAGGCGCTCGTGTATAATATACTCGGACGATTTAGCGAGATAACGAAGAGAAAGAGGCGGATGAATTGGTTTTTTGATTTAGATGCAGGATTTTTTAAGCGATTTTTATATAATATCGTAACAAGGGAGGCAAACGATTTATTTATTTATTTATTTATTTATTTATTTTTTTTTTTTTGATATGATAAATCGATGTGATTTTTTTTAGTTTAAAAGAAATGATTTTGACATAATAGGGGATCATTAATTGCGAGTAAATAATTGTTGATAAATCTTTTATATATTATGAAATCTCACCAATATACGTATAAGATTCTGAATTACGTCAAAAGTCTTTAAATATTATGAAAACATTTGTATCTGCATTTGATCATTTCTCATTTACGTACAAATAATACTACTGTAAAAATAATCAAGCATTAAAATTCAAACGTAATAATTTATAAAACAGAATCTCATTAAATAAACATAATTTTTAAATACCAATCATCATAAGACAAAAGTAAACAGTTGAATATTCAAAACGCTGCGTAACGATCGATAAAATAATTCATCTATTATCTTAATTTTC
The DNA here is from genome assembly GCA_949987625.1 of Chalcis sispes. NCBI lineage: Eukaryota > Metazoa > Arthropoda > Insecta > Hymenoptera > Chalcididae > Chalcis > Chalcis sispes. The sequence goes on along the minus strand of OX465098.1, from coordinate 16,336,872 downwards.
AGTATCAGATAATGACTCGTAAAACTTGGCAGCGAAACCCCATGGGAAAAAAAAAAAACAAAAAAAAAAATACGCCACCGAAAAATAACGCGTCAGGTAGGAAAAAAGCGCGCGCAAGGATGAAAACAAAAGAAGCAACAAACGTAACCGTTATCGTCGAGCAGTAAAAAAGAACCCAGTGACTTTATCTCGGACGGTCGATCGCGTCGGCGCGGCTCAATTCGTACGTACGCGTCGCTTGCTCGCGAGCCTATATAATCGATGTAAAAAGAAAGAAAAAAGAAGAGAAAATGTGAATAAGAATAAGTCGACGCGCAATTGTGCATTATATGTCTGCATTAATGCGCGCTATCCATTGTTTATTGTTCGAAAGCGCGCGCGTGCGCGCTGCGCTATTTTTGGCGACTGCAAAAAAAAAGAACGACTTTTTCTTTTGTCTCGATGAAGAAATAAAAATGAATAAATAATCGTTAGCGGATGGATTCTTATACGCTGTTTGGATTTTTATATCAATATGCATGAGGATCGAGTTTGATATCGTTTTGATAATTTTGAGCGAAGAGACGCAATTTTTACGTACGCTTTTATATGGCTTGGTAAAAGGAATGGAATATATGAAATTTGATTTGTAAGTTTTACGAATGGTTTGTTGAAATCGATATGTGATTTTTGACTGCATAAAAACGGAGAATAAAATTACGGATGTAGAACAATGTTGCTTACATTGATTTGTTGATAAATTTATGCGATATTTAAATCAACTTATTTCTAGAATAAATTTAACGTTCTTTCGGTTGTTTTTTCAATTTTAATAAAATAATAATGGAATAGTTTTCTGTCCTTTACTGCATTATTAACAATTTCAAAAAAAAAAAAAAAATATCTTTAAAATTAACTTTAATCAATCCGAATTTAATTATAATTTGACAAATATAAATCGCATCTCTCCAAACCATGCAAACAAGATCGCAAGGTACCTAACACTAAGATAAAACTTTTTGTAATCACCAAAAAAACGGGAAGAAGGTGATCCACGCGAGTAAAAAAAAAAAGAAGACACGCAATGAAGCCTTTCTATTGTCGCTTTAATTATGTAACGGCGTTCTCGCGTATACGTGCGTGCGTGCATGTGCGCGCGCGTGTGTGTGTGTGTGTGTGTTTACGGCCTTGACAGAAATCTCGCTTCAGCGTTACCTTGTCTACATAACGCGCGCGCGCGCGGCCGCGTGATAAGCGTTGCACTATTAATAAAACGTACGTCGAAAGTATCGCGGCCAAGCGACTTCAAACTCTCTCTCTCTCTCTCTCTCTCTCACTCACTTTTGCTTGCTTTGCAACCCATTTTATTTACTCGCCCGTGTTTTACTATAGGAGAGCTTATGCAACTCTGCGCTTGTACTAAGCGCGCGCACGACGCATTATTTGTTGCCCGTCGAACCTTCTACTCTTATTTCGATGACGAGAATAAATTGTTTTAATGTCGACACGTGTATCTTTGAGTTGTTTTGTGATAATGAGATTTTTAAAAAAGATTTTAAGCAATTTTTTTCGAATTTGTTCAACGACGAATCTACAACCTTTTGTGATGAAACTGCAAGTACAATTTAAAAATTACTCCAAAATTCTCCACTCCTCGTACGAATCGTATTTTTCAAAAATAAAAAAAAAGTCTCATTTTTGGTCAATCGTCTATCGCGTCGAGTTTTAAATATAAAACAACTATCCCCATCTCGCGAGCTGAGCACACAACTCTTTACGCTCGAGTCGGCGATTTCTTTCATTCGCGCGTTTTTTTTTTTTTTTTTTTTTTTTTTTTTTTTTTTCAAAAAGTCGAAAAGTCGAAAATCCCGTTAGGACGGATTTTCGAAAACGCGAACCGTGAAGTTTAATGTGTATCCGAGGAGGGATTAGAGAGCAAATGTTTCGGGCAAAGTTTAATCGTTGGCGATGCACTTGTGTGTGAATGAAAGCTTTGTTGAGAGCGTGAGTTAAACTTCTTGATTTGATTTATTTTTGGTTTTTTTTTCGGGTTTTTTTTTTTTTTTTAATTGAGATGTTTCGTAATTGAGCGAGTAAAATTTTGATATTTTTTTTTCAAATTTAAACTAAGTGCTCTGTTTATAATGAAAATGTTATAAAATAATATTAATTTTTATAAAATAATTTTCCAAATACTGCATTTGTGAATAGAATAATTATTACTTAAAGAATAGTTACGAGTATTTATTATAATAACTTACCAAAATATTTACGTAAATGGATTTAGGTATTAGTAAAGTGCACGTACCTGAAACAAATAAGAAAGATAACATAAATAATCAGTTTTTATTGCGTTTTAATATCACGTAATAATTTAAAAAATATTAATAAAATTATAATATTCCTTATTCGCGACGAATTTTTTAAATCAGTAAATGGTAAATTGAAAAAAGGTTTCTACAATCAATAATTATTTTCTTTTTTTAAACTCTTGCAGTCTTTTTTAAATATCTAAAAATAAAAATTTTGGTTGCCAGCGCCAAAATAATGAATCAAAATAAACTTAACAAATAAATCAGCTCGAATTATTCATTACGAATTACCTATAAAAAAAAAAAGAACACACCCATAAACATAACACGCCAAAGCCCATCGCATAAAAAGCTACTTTACAATTCATTAAACAAAATAGTCGTTCCCTCTTTCTCTCTCGACACACAACAGCCAACGTCTTTAAAAGTCCTAAGAACCGAGGGCGCGACGTGCGACGCGCGTGTCGTAAAAACTAATTCATCCCCTTTTTCCACTTCGAGCCATATGACACGGCACCTTTTTTCCGTCTCTCCGCGCGTCCTTTAACAAAAAAAAAAAAAAAAAAAAAAAAAAAAAATATACGGCGATCGTAAAGGGTGCAAACACGCGATAACCGTATCGATCATTTCACGCGCGTCGTCTAGGCTCGGGTCGTAAATAGGGGAAAAGAGACTTAAGAGAGAGAAAGAGAGAGAGAGAGAGAGAGAGAGAGAGAGAGAGAAGGGAATTTTGGCTTTACGTCGGTGGATTAACAAACACCTGAGGTTTTTCTTTCGAGGCAACGAATTTTTCGTAAGCATTTGACAAACGTATTATAAATGTTGAGTAGAAATAATCATATTTTAATGTTTTAATAGATACATAGGTTTTAACACTCGAAAAACATGTACGTGTGATTTTAGCTTTTAACAATTATTTTATTAAAAAGCATTTTGTTACTACGGGTAAAAATAAACGCCTGTAAAACTCACATCAATGAACGCCTTTCATACACTTAAAAAAAAAAAAAAAAAAAAAAAAAAAAAAAAAAAAATAGAAAAAAAGTTAACAGTGGAAACATTCAGCTCGAAGCTAATCAACATCGAGAAACATTTCGCTCATTTCCACAGGAGAGAGCCTGAAGTTGCTTCAATCCCTCTCGTATACAAAAGAAAAACTTTTCCACGCGCGTGCGCTCAACACGCGCAAGGTATACGATAAAAAAAAAAAAAAAGAAAAAAAGAGATAGAGAGAGATAGATAGAGAGAGAGAGAGAGAGAAAAAGAGAGGGGGAAAGAGAAAAAGTTACACGGTTAATCGCGGGTAACAGGATTTATAGTCCCACTCGGTATAAAAGCACGAAAAAACGCGCGCTCGGGGTAAAAAAAAACAACAGCAACGATGCAACTCTCAACGTCCCGATGTGTATATACATTTTCCCTTTCTCTTTATCTTTCGGTATAGACATAACGCAAGATAAGCGTCGCACGCGCCTTTCCGTTATTTATTACGGGCTGTATGATCATCGATGTGCTTACGGTGTATTTATTGGATATAAAAGGGGTGGACTCTTTCGGTTTATATATGAAAGAGAGAGAGAGAGAGAGAGAGAGAAGAATCGCGTGAGAAATCATGGGGAATTGGGAGAGAGCACGTTCGCGTTAATTGAAAGAACGCGAGAGATTTTAAAACGCGCGGATACCTTTTTTTTTATTTAGGTAGACGTTGTATGTTACTGTGATCGTGTATGTACGAGTATGTGTTGATGCATTTTATGCGGAGGAGTTCGATCGAGTTTATTCCACCGTATTTTTCGTTGCTCGAGTTCCGTTTGAAGGGTGTATTTATAAATGGATTCGATTGTTATTTAAATGTATCGCATTGTACAGTTTTTTTCATTTATTTGAATACGATATGTTATTTCCATAATGTAAAATGAAAAAAAAATTGGGTTATAGTTCTTTGTATTTTGAAATTAATACAAAGAATAAACTACTTTGGATTACGTTTAAAATAGATTGTTACTTAAGAGCTTAAAATTGCTCGCGAAGTTCATTTCTTTCCAGAGTTATATTAAATATAAAACGCAAAACTTTTAAAAAGCAACAAATTTGTTTGAAACGTTTTAAAAGCCTATGAAAAAAAAAAAAAAAAAAAAAAAAAGAAAAAAAAAATGACAAATTATTCAATATTATTATGTAATCGTAAAAACAATCAATATTTTTGTAAATAATTTTTAACAACTAAAACAATATTAAAAACCTTATGCACACTTGACATAACTAATATTTATTTAAAATCAAACCTATAACAAAATAAATCCATCGCATCGACGCAAAATCACAGTTTTTACGCAAAGATTTTCTTAAGCCACACGCCTATATGCGCCCCTTCATAAAAAAAAAGTAATGGAATGAAAAGCTTTATAAAGGAAAAAATGATTGAATCGGAGAAGAGAGAGAGAGAGAGAGATAGAGAAAGAGAGATCAGTAAGAATAAGTCCTGCATTCTAAAGCGATTACTATGTATTTTCTTTCTTTATTCGTGTATCATCGTTTCACGCGCACGGTTCTATATATATATATAATACGTATATATGTAGCATGAGAATTTTTTTGATTCGATTGGTATCGATTGATTGCTTCTATTGTAAGATATACAATGTATTGGTAAGAAATACTGTACCATACGAGATCATGGTGTGTAATTTTGATGTTTAAGAGATTATTATATGCTTTATTGATAATTTGATTTTCATCGTGTCAAGATTCTTGTTATTTCCATAATATTATTATTGTATATTCATAATGAAATTTAAATTCTACGAAATATTATTCCAATACAAGGCATTAAATCAGCGCAATTGGGAAAATGCAGTTTCATAATAGCCTCGACACACTTTTGATTTTTTCGATCTAATAAATCATCGGTAACAAGTAAATTAATAATTTTTTACCCATATATCATCATATAATTCGAATAGCTTTTTATGCACGAAAAATGCTTTATCGCTCAAATTACCATATCTTACTCCTCGCTATATTCTCAAAATACTTAAAAACGTTACACACATTTCGATAACATCTTCCCACGCATTGACAATCGTGAAACTTTACCAAAATTCACACACACACACACATACACACACGCATCGAGACGATCCCGCATACAAAACGACATACAGAAAAAGCAGCAACAGTAAGGCAGGCCCGTATGAGCGCCCGAGTTACGTTGAAGATACTAGCGAGAGCCAACGCACCCAGGAGTCGACTATAGAAAGACGGGAGGGGGCGGCGGCCCCGGACGCGCGGAAATGACGCAGCTGATGGATCCTGGCGTCGTAGTCGCCGGGAGATTGATGAAGTCTTCCCCCTTCGTCCTTTTCGAAAGACGGGCCGGAAGTTGCGAATCTCGCTCCGATCGAACCGTTCGTTTTTAGCTCGCTTCCGCGTTCAATCATCCCTCGTACTCCTCTCTCTCTCTCTCTCTCTCTCTCTCTCTCTCTCGTTCGATGTTTATTCCCGTAAATGTATACGTGAGCGGATGTTATACCAAGGCTTTTCTCTTTTTCCTCCTTGTTACGAGCTATTGTTGTTGTAACTAATGGACGATAGCTTGGAAAAAGGAATGTCAAGGATTGAGTTTGTAAGTGGATGTAGTTGTATGTATTGTGATTTGGAAAAGTGGAACATTAGTTTGTTATTGTTATTACTTGTGTATTGTTTTTTTTCTATCGTCGTTGTGAAAAAAAAAAAAAAAAATCATACTTTCTTTTCAGCTCGCGATGATGATTTATTACAATATTTCGTTTTGTTTATAAATTTTTTGTCATAAATTCGACGACGAATGTTTTATGAATTTTTATTCATATTTTCTTTTTATTAAAATATGGAGTTATTTCTAGATTCAGTTGTTATGAAATTTCATTGTTACTTAATATCGTTCTTTAAATAAGCAAAGCCATCGTAAGCTTACATCATTTTAAAAACAAAATTAAAAGCAAACGCACGAATTTTTTTTCACGGTTTGAAATAAAATAAATCGAAAAAAAAGATAAAAAAAAAAAAAGTGAAAACGTTAGGATGGAGGAAAATAATTGGACAAGAAAGGACAATTAAAAGCAAATCCTCGACCGATTGCTTCTCGTAAATGTGACTAGGATGCGAGCTTAAGTCCGCTAATTATCTCGGAAATCCAGACAGCTATACGGGCTAAGAAAGATAGATAAGTATATAAAAAGCTACGGGGGAAACTAAAGAATAAAGGAAAATCGTCGAGTGGAAAAATACTACAACGTTGCCTGCAATGGCATATGTTATCTATTAAATAATCGTTAGTTGCTCGAAAGCGATTGTTCAACTTTTTATTCCGAGTTTATAAAATCTAACGCAATAAAGTAATTAGAAATTAAAGTTTATTTAATATAATAACGATTCCCGAAATATAAAAGAGATTAGATAAAATCACGACGAACTAGTCGTTATCTCACTGTTCAACACAATCCTATTGTGTTATATATACTATTCTCGCTCGAACTAAAATTTTATAGATCCCACGGTAAGGGAAATTGTAATTCGGTAATCTCGTGCAACACGCGTTTCTATTTCGACACGATTCGCTAGAATCGATATAATAACGATCGTTCGTTTATTGTCGTTAAAACCGAATTAATTATAAGGGAACGCGTGTATATGTATATAGTATACCTCGGAATCGAATCGTTGCGCGCGTCATTTGTTTTAAGGAACAAAATGAACTGTAGGAGATTCGGATCGCCGTTGAGTCTCTCGGATATTTAAGGCTTTAGGTGGAAGCGAAGAACGATTTTATGTCGATCTTGGAAACAATTAAACGGCTGTAAGAGATTAATGCTGTCTTGTAAATACGCTTAATGAAATTTTACTAAGATAATAACGAATTAATATTGCGGTTAAATTTAAGAATAAAAATATAATTTGTCGAAGAAATTTCGATTTTAAGATTTTCAATCTTGTCTTTATTTTTATAATTAAAAGAATTTTCCGTAGTAATAATAAAGTTGTAAGATTTAATAATAAAAAGATGTAAAATACACAATAACTCCCGAGCAATTTAAACAAAATTGACGTTATTCTTTCAACATTTTACACCGACTGTCAACTTAATACAACTCTTAAGGTGAAATGAAGCGCAACGCGCGCGCGCGAGAGTAAGGGGAAGAAAATGAAGACCCCGTGTTTTTCATTAAGCACACGAATTCCTCTTATTAAGGATAATTTAAATTCCGATGGTTTCGGCCATTTTAATCCTCCGGGCGTTGAAAGCGGCCGCTTACGTTACGCCTAAAAGTTTGCTCGTGACTTTTGCCTATTTCCATTCACGGAGGGAAACGCCGGAGCGCGCACGCCACTGAATTAAACATCAATATTTTTTAAATGTTGCAAGAGAACGGGTTACTTAAGGATTACTCGTGCCTTTGGAAAATCAATTTGGATTTACGGGGATTTCAATTATCATAGGAATAGTTTCGCCTGATTCTTTAATAACATTATTATTTAATTTTATTTTTTCATAATTAACTCTATAAACTTGACTGTATAAGTGTATTAACTATATAAACTTTCATAAATAAATTGTTAGAGATAAATTTATAAATAAAATATATGAATGAGTAATTATGACTTTATTATTGTTGAAAATATTTGAAAAAAAAAAACTAGATTTAAATATATTTTTAAAAGTAAATAATTATAATAAATATTTTTAATTTACTTCTTAAGCATATGGATTTAAAAGAAAAAAATGTTAAAACCCACGAACATTTCATCATTCCAATACGAAATCGTTTTCAAAATCCTGCGAAACGTGACAATCTGAAAATTTACACTTCGCTACACCTTAATTCACTTTTATCATCCCCAATTATTTTTCCTCTTTTCAATTTCTCTTTCACGCACTACAGTAACGAAATTACGAAGAACGAGCCTCGCAACGATAAAAAAAAATATACAATTAAAAAAACAGCTCACAAACACACTCTTACCAGAAACTTTTCGCAGGCAGCTTTAATTGGGCTGCAATTGACGAAAAAGAACGACCGAGCGATATCGCGCATATTTACACTCGGGCGCTCGCTAAAGCGACCAACAGACTAGAAGCTCGCGAAAGCTCACGATTTTTTTTTTCGCGAATCCGCGCGCTTGTCGTTTATCCGCTTTTGTCGCGGGATTACGTGAAAATTGTATGCGTTGTGTACTTTATAGAACGGAATAAGACGCAAGATTAACGGTTTGTATTTTTAATCGAGATGTTGTAAGAAGATTATAAGGTTTTGTGAAAGATCGTTGAATGAAAGTGATTTTTCAAATTCGTTAACCTGATTCTTTGAGCCAATTGAAATTTGTGAGTATAAGTGTTCTTTATAATGCTTTTCGGAGAAATACATTGTCACTAAGATATATTTTTTATTCACCAAACGATATAAATACGGGCAATAATTAAAAGGAACATTAGAAAATCTTGAGGATAAACAAATACATGGGACGTTCCAATGAATTCTTAGTATGTTTCGGAGTCGAGTTTTATTTTTTTTTGAAAATTTATCAACTTTTAGTTTATATCAAAATAAGATATCATGCCAATTATCAGCTCAAAATATTAATTTTTAAAAAAGTTATGCATGTTTAAAAAAAAAGGAGTAAAATTTTTAAACTTTTATATCTCAAATACTAATTATCGGAATGACGTAAATTTTATTTCAATTACCTCAATAATATTAAACTTATAAAATGTATATAATTTAATACAAAATTCTTTTATAAAAAGAGTTACAACAATTTTTTATAAACAAATTAAGTTTTTTGATCAAGGGGCACATACGATTTTCAATTTTTTTATGTCAAATAAAATCTAATCTTTCATTTTTAATTTAATGAAAAAAAATTTTTCCGACATTTTACAAAAAAAAAATTAGAGCCATTTGAAGCGGACGTCCGGTGCTTCCCACCGCGCCGCGCCGCACTTAGCCTTATTTTATTTGATAATTTATTTCTTCAGTGTCTTAATAAATAGTGTTTTATTATGAAAAAAAAAAAAAAAACTTTTTAATTCATTCATTGAAAACAGTCTTTATTTAGTTATAACAATTATGTACATTATTTTTATTTGATATACGTTCAACAATAGCTTATATCTGTATCTTATTTTATAATTAGTAATTAACTTAAAAACTATGACTAATACTTTTTCTATTAATTCTGGCTTTTTTGTTTAATTAAAAGTAGATCAATTGATAACTTTAATATTTTGTTATTATTTGAGTCATATTTTGCCATATTAAATTGGGTCTACTTATAAAACATAACAATATCGTTATTTATAAAAAATATAACGTTGCAAAAGAACTATTACTATCTATTTATAAAAATTATACTAACCTATCAATTTATAAAAAATTACATATAATATAAAAGTTTATTTTCGAATGTCCTAAATAGTGTAGCATATGTATCTTAGGGAAGTAAAGAAAACAATCAGAACAGATGATTTTCTTGTATTATAACTAAGTCCTATTTATTAAGACACGATAAAATATAATATGAGTTATAAAATAAAATATGTAAAAATAAATGTTAAAATTTCCATTTTGATTCCACGGAAAAAGGAGATGAATGAGCCGAGCGTCGGCTTCAAATGGCTCTAATTTTTTTTATATTAAAATGTCGGAAACTTTTTTTTTACCAAATTAAAGAAGAAAGATTAGGCTTCAATTTGATATTAAAAAATTGAAAATCGTATGTGTCCCTTGATTAGGAAACTTAATTTGTTTATAAAAAATTGTTGTAACTTTTTTTTATAAAAAAATTTTGTATTAAATTATATAAATATTATAAGTTCAATATTATTGGCGTAATTGAAATAAAATTTACGTTATTCCGATAATTAGTATTTGAGATATAAAAGTTTAAAAATTTTACTCCTTTTTTTTTAAATGCGCATAAATTTTTTAAAAATTAATATTTTCAGCTGATACTTGGCAAAAAATCTTATATTAATTAATATAAACTAAAAGTTGACAAATTTAAAAAAAAAAATAAAACGACTTCGAAACACACTAAGAATTCATTGGAACGTCCCACATATCGATACTGTGCTCTGATCGCTACATTTTGCACTTGATATTTTTATTTTAAACACCATTGAACGAATTTCGTCATTCTTCACTTGGTCTATGGTAAGTGACGTTTATCGTTGAATTAAATCGTTTTTACGAAAACTTAAAAAACATTCGGTACGATTTTCATAGCAAAAATTTTAATCATCATTTTCCTAGTTATGATAAAGCAAGAAAATTCTTTATGAACTTCTCGAACGATAAAAAATCTCGACGGAAGTGTTAATAAATCCTCATCATCAAGCTTATAGTTACCTTTCAGTATCATTAAAATTTCCAGATTGGTAAAAATCGATACATACATATATACATTGGCGTAACCATAAACCAACTTATAACCGTTAAGTCCTTTGCGGGTTTCGTTCAATACACTGAAAGCATTCGTAAAAAATCATAGACAAATAAAAAAAGAAAAAAAAGACATAATAATCACATTAATATAATAAAAAAAAGCAATCAACGCGTAATCCAACGAGAAAATCAAACCTATCCAACGATCCAAACGAGTCATCCAGAGGCAAAATCGCGACGCTTCCGCGAAACACGTATACATATTTACGTTTTATACGGATCAATTATATCCATCCAGCGGGGAAAGCGCCTAACATAAACGACTACGAGGACGACGCAAGCGGTTTACGATATATTCGCGATAATTGCCGCTAAGTCCTCGAGCGCGCTGGAGAACGGATTGGAGAAACGATGGTTCTGATATAAGAGGTTGTCTCTTCGTGTTTAGCCGTTGGGTGTTTTTGTACGTTGGAGAAAAGAAAATTGTTCACGCGATATGGCTTTGTGTTGAAAAAAATGGGTGGATTTTTTTTCTGTTTAAGTTGGGTCTTATTTGTAACGTTGAATCGATAAATATCTTGAAATTATTATTTTTTTATTATAATGAGTGGCATTAAAATTCAATCATTGGTGATTATATTTTTCGAACAAAGATGAAAAATTTAAGTAGGTGCAAACTACGGAAGAAATTATAAGATTTCTTGATAGACATTAAACGAGAAAATGAATCTTGTAAGATTTTCGTACATCTGCTTGAAGTAACTTTCTACAAGTTAAAAGGTATTTATTAGCATCGTTAAATAATACCAATGAAAGAAAAATCATCATCATTACATTATTCACACCAAAACTTATAGATCCATTTATTTATAAGCAATACATTTTCTCGTTATCAAAGTCAATTCAGTGACAACGAAAATTCATTTTCGATCAAACGATCAGGTGTTTGATAATTGAATTAAAGTATCGATGATGAACAATTTCGCAAATTACATTGTTTACATTTTAACTTAATCACGTTCGCCATAATTTACATAAGATTAATTTCCAAAGTAAAAAAAAAAAAAAAAAAAAATGCATCGAAATTTCTCGCACTAAATATTTCCAAAGCAATATCCTTCGCACGTGCGCGAGTCAACTAAAATTATTACAAAGCATTTGCTTTTCATAAAGTGATGTTTAAAAAACCGTTAAGCTCGAGATAAACTCGAAGGCATAAAGTCGAGCGGGAAATTACGAGGTACACGGGAGAGAGAGCACGATGGCAAAAAGTTAATTAACAAGTGCGGTAATTAATTTTCGCCAAGCGGCGTTATAAGCGAAAGATTTTTAAGATCGATTCGCAAAGTCGCGATACTTTTTTCTTTCATTTTCTTTCTTTTTCCTCTTTCCAACTCAATATCCTCCGCTGAGTTTAATTCGTCGGAAGGTGGATCGAGAATGGCGGCGACGTATCGCATAAGTCGATTTGTGACGGTGTTGCAAATCTTTTGTGAACGAACTAATTGTTAGCGATCGCTCGAATAATTCGGATCGGTGCTGATGATAATTTTGTTAATGTAATAAAACAAATAATCTAAAAATAATTTATCCGAGGTTAATCATTCAATCAAACGATGTATAAAAGTATCAATTTTAAAGTAAAAAAATATAAATTTTGTCTTTAAAATATAAACATCCGACGAAAAAGGAGATAAATATTTAGGTGCAAGCTCGAGTCGCTTCATTAGAGCGACGGTGAAAATGAAAGTAGAGAGAGTAAGTGATAGAGAGAGAGAGAGAGAGAGAGAGAGAGAAGGCAGAAGCAAGGCGGAAAGGGATATATATCGAGCCAACGAGGAGAAAAAGGGAGCTAATTGGAGAATATAGGCGTGCGGAGGAGGAGAAAGTACGAGAAGAAGGAGAATTAGCGAGGACGCTTATTAATTTCCCTAATGAATCGGATGCGCGCGACGTGCGATCGAATGACTTTGTGTATCTGTATATACATGCAAGGGGGGTAATCGGCCGATTAAGTGCCAATTAATCGGGCCCCCAGTTTTGCGGCTGTTTTAAGCCTTTTTTTTCCAGCGCGCAACTTTTCTTTGTCCTGTTATCCCCTGTCTCTCTCTCTTTTTATGTATTTTTTTTTCGTTTGTTGAATTTTTTTTGTTTTTCTTTTCAGCATTTTTTTTTTTTTTTTTTTTTTCTTATTTGCTTCGTAGTTTTTGTATAATATGTGACGTCTTTTTGATATATTGTATAATGTACGACGATTGCTTGACGTACATATTTTCGATAACTTTATGCTAAAATCTAAGCGTTTTATAACGATCGCATCATTTATAAATAATTATACATGAATCCATATTTTACGCAAATATATTCTACAATACATAAAATCATTTTCAAAAATTATTACCCGAGGTACTACTTTTAATAATTTTTATACGACACTAAGCAAAGTAGTTAAAAAAAAAAAAAAAAAAAAAAAAAATTGCTTTTCTCAGTGTAAATCACTACAAATGCAAAAAAAACGTCGTTCAGTTACACTCGAATCCTGAAATCTTTAAACTTTCCGTCCATCTTATAGATCACCGCTTTCGTGAGTACCGACCGATAAATAATCGAAAGAAATTCTGCGGTGACTTGTTCCCGCCTCTCGCGAAACTCTCACCGCGCGAATAGCGAGTAGCGCGACTTTCGCCTTTTCTTTTCTTCGCGCCATTCCATTCTTAAAAACTTTTTGCTCATCCACCGACGTAATTTACCTACGCGCGCCTATATCGTCGTTAAAGAAAAACGATAAAATTGCAGAGCCCGTGCGAACTAATCGACAATGTGTGCGTTAAAAAATTCTTAATTAATCCCGCGATCAAAGTGGACGCTGCGCTGATCACGTAACGGCTTTCTAGGAAACGTATATGTGTGCATGCGCGCGCGCGCGCGCGTGTGTGTGTGTGTATAAGCGATATAACTTTGCCGAATGAAAGAAACCACGAATAGTCGAGGGTAAGCGTCACTTTTTCTACTTTTTTATTTCGCGCTCGTTACCGAAGTCCGATGAAAGTCACGAGTTTTACGATGAGCTTAAAACATTCTAAGTTAAAAATTTATTTATGGAGTACTTGTCGCCTTTTAATATATATCGTTTAAAAAATGTGCTATTACGAAATATATGTATATAAAATCGACAATATTTTATAGTACGTAAACGAAATTGACTTTTCATTAAAATTTGTCGTCGTCGCCATTGATAAACGTCTATTAATTTTGCGTTACGATTTAAGAATTTATTATCCGCTATAAATCAACGTTCCAAATGCATCAAAATTACCGATAAAACATTCCAAATTAAAGCATCGTTAATTGGGCTTTTGTATTACCTTTATGTAACTCTAGCTTTGATAATTAATTAAAAAAATAGCAAAACAAAAGAGAAAAGAAAATAATTTCACAATAATCCTTACCGTTGATTAACTGCATTGCATAATCGCTACATTCTTCGGAAAATAAAAGCTATCAACGTTTTTAGAGAATCGTTAATCACCCAACGACTAATTAAACAATCGATCAACGAAAATACTTGTTAAAAAAAAAAAAAAGAAAAAAAAAATACGTTCCTCGCACCTAAACGGCGTCTGCGTTAAAAACAACGCACGCGCAAGAGCTAACGAGAAAAATTAATAAGTTCCCTTTTGTGATAAATAACAGCGTCGTTTACGTCATCAATGCGCGTAAACATCCAATTTTCGTGCTGGCATTTTCAATTAAGACACCGGCGGTGAATTGTTATACGTACGTCCGAAGGGGCACTTAACGGCCAACGCTGACGCGATAACCAATCGAATTAAAGCGCGCGCGGAGAAAAACACAGTGCTGTATTAGTTATTTATGTACCTTGGGCAAGCCTCGCGTCATTACAGCTTGAGGCAAAATATGTTGTGGATAGATAGTAGGGCCGCAGTCGCGAGCGCAGCGAGCGACTAAGGCGCCTCTATCCATCCACAAAATATGAGCCGAAAGCTTTAATGACGCGAGGTTCACTCATGGTGCTTAAAAAATTTTTCAGCCTTGTAACCCCTACGAAGACTCTTACTTAGTTAACAGAATAATTAATTTTATTTTGTTGCATATCAATTAAATGCAATTTCGAACCCATACTGACAGTTCGTAAACTACAGATATCGTCTGTTAACGCATGCGCATTTTGTACACACACGCGTACATGCACATGTAGTGTCAAAAAGTGACAGACAACATAATGTAAATATAAATATAAATTATGAAATTAAAAAAAATAGTAAATGGATTCATATTTAAAAACAAAATTAATTCTTGAACAATTATTATTTATTAAAAATTATAAATTTCTTGAGTATATTTATTAAATATTTATACAAAATAACATTTTTAACAAAAGTTTTTTTTATAAGATTTGAAGGCTTATTAATAATATTAATACTATTATAATTAATATAAATACTTTCTTATGTTATTTTTATCATAACAATACTATATTTGTTTAACACATTTTTTGTATAATCAATGAATTTTAGTCTCTTATTTAACATGAAAAAACAGTAACTTTTTTAAATATTTTAAATTTAATTTCTTCACACAAAAAACTTTTAAATCATTTATCTAAATCACAAACAAAATTATAAACTAAAAAATTATCACTTTAAAATCACTTATTATTAAATTTTTTAATTTTGCGGGATTATATTAGACTTTGCTTTTTCTATTAGTTTATTTAATTCACGTTTGCATTCTTCATCACTGTCACTATCACTCGTCTTATTTTCATTTTTTAATAAATTGTCCATTTTTATTCTTCTTCTCACATATTAAGAACGAATATTACCGACACAACGATACACTATACTGAAAGAAAACAAAAGAAAAGCAGAACCCCGTGGTCGCTTGAATGTACATGCTGAGCGAAGGAGAGAGCGAGACAGAGATAGGGTGGTCACGTGGGAGCAATGGTGCGCGCGCTCTTATCGCTATCTCGTTCTCTCTCCTTCGCTCAACATACATAAGTCTTATTACGCGTTTCGAAAATATAAGTTTCGATGAAGACTCACATGCTAGGCTATATGAAGCGACAAATACATAGCAGTGGCGCTGTTAACTTTTTTTTCTCCTGGGACGTATACAGCCTAGGAGGACGTATAGAATGACATACAGCCTAGGAGGACGTATAGAAAAATGTTAATACGATCGAGAAGGCGCTTGCGCGTATGGAAACCATTTACACGCTGACGATGCTCCGTAGGTAAGAGTCGCCGTACGGCTTAGTAGGCTGAAAACATACATATACACGGGCGCACGCGCATCGCGAAAAAAGAAAAGAAGCCTTTCGAAGCGACTTCGATGACATCAACGTGTACGATCTTCTTAGGAACCTTCTCGCGATCGAAGGTAAAAACGGGGTAAGTTTGTAAGCGCAAGGATTGAGGGAGAGATAAACGAGCGACGAAAGGTTAAATTGGAACGTTTCGAGAAAGTTATTGTTTAGTTGATATTTTGTCGAGGACAGATTATTGAAAGAGAGCAGATAAGATTTTTACATAAACTTGATATGCTTGATGGAAATTTTAGATAAATTTTGAAATGTTTCGTTTTTTAATAAAAAAAACTTAAACCGAGTTAAGAAGCAATTTTTATTGTTTGAAAGTATAATCAATTTTTGAAAGAAAAAAAAAAAAAAAGAAAAAAAAAAAAAATAGAAATTAAACGATGTCCATAAAACTAAAAGAAAAAAAAATACTTTAACGAGATAAAGGTATAGTTTTATTTTCAATGCAATTCGAAAAACAAAAAAAATTTTGAAAACGAAAAATGTCGAAATTCAATTTGTTTAAAAAAACAATAGTATACGAGTGCACAGGTGTTGGAAAACAATATCGTGTAAACGCGAGGTAAACCAAATTGAGTATAACTTAAAAAATATATAACAATGAATACACGTTTGAAAAAACAAAAAAGAAAAAAAAGAACACAAACGATGTAAACAAATAAATCATTAGAGATTCACAAATTCATCGAAACCAAAAAGCAATAAACACTTAGCCACAATTTAATAGCGATAATAATAAAAGTGGACATTGAGATAACGTGCTGCAACTATCGTTTTCTGGACGATGAGGAAAAAGAAAAGGAAGGCGTCGCTCGCGGAGAACCTAACTTTCACAACTCCACCAGCGGCTCCCGCGGCGTTGCTAATTGAAACTCATTTATTGTCGCGCGTATTTCTTTATAAATCGTTACGACTCTCGTCAACCAATGATTATTTATCGCGCCGCGCTCAGATATTTCTCGCTATTCTTTTTTTTCGTCGACGACACTTCTTTTTTTCGATCGGTTAGACGGCTTTAAACCTGCGGATGGAACTTTATGAATTATATTAGAAAATACGAAGTGGACCAAAGATTGAGCGTTAAATTAAGCGGTACTGATGAGCACAACAGAGAGATTCTTTTGATGCGCGGAAAAATGTTATGGTTGACAGAAATTTTTTGATTATAAAAGGCTAAATTTTTTTGTAATAATTGTTTGCAAAATTTATTGATTTATTGGCTTGTATTATTATTTTACGTTTCAATTTTATGTTTATATTACTTATAAAAATAAAAAGGTAAAAATTCAACGTAAACATTACAATATTTTAATGAAAACGCAAATAATTACCGAATAATAACAATTTAAAATTGTCGAGATTAAAAACTTTACAACTCGGTATAATAATTCCTATGTATATATACTTTTCCGGTAAAAGTCCGGTAAAAGTTTTCGGCAAACTTTCTCTCTTTTTCTCTCCTTCTCGCAACAATTCCATATTAATTCGCTATAAACACATGCCGCCACCTCAATTTATTCATAACAACAACGATATCGCCGAGGAGTGCAAAAGAAAAAAAGAAAAAAAGCAGCACAACGGGCTAAACTTTCGACAGGCAACCTCCCCGTGCCTAAAGAGAGAGAGAGAAAGAGAGAGAGAAAGAGAGAGAGAGAGAGCAAACTCATCCCCCGTTAACTTTCTCTCACTTTTTCCGCGATAGACGAGAACAAACGCGACGCAATTATTTTACTTAACGGTCGTACACTCGTAAAGCCAAACGTAGAGTTAAGGGAGGGAAATAGAAAATGAAAAAAAAAAAAATGTATAAGAGACACGGGGACCAGCGGACTAATTACGGAGAACGGAATTTCATCGAGAAGAGCCGAGGCCGTTGTCGTCGCGCGAAACAGCTAATTAAAACTTGCGAAATGCACTTCGATTAAGCGGCCCAAGAGAGAAACGACGAGGATAAAGTAAAAGATGCAGGGAGAGGAATAAAGTTTGTAAACGCATTATTGTCCTATGGGTTTAAGAGTAGGAGAAAAGGCTTTGTGTGCCTCGTTTTTTTAGCGCTGCGAAGACAATCTTCTTTACTTATACTTTTTTTTTTTTTTTTTTTTTTTTTGTTTTTGAAGAGAGAAACGAAGGAATGCGATGAGAATACGTAATGTTAATCTTTTATTTTTTTTTAATACGGACCGACTGCTTCATTTTTTTTTTTTTTTTCTTTTCTAAATTGTCATCAAGTTATGCGTTGGAATAAATAAACATCGGCAAAACTGCGGTATATTTGCGTATTTTTTTTATTCACGGAAAATAAAAATTTATTTTACCGTGATTTTAAAATTCGAAATTCTTTAATGAATAACGATGTATTAAATACGACGCGAATGGAATTTAAAAAAAGGTGTTGGCAAATTTATTTCGTACACCGTTCTATATTTCATACTACAAAATCTGCCACATTAAATTATAATATTGATATAAATTATTTTAACTTTGAATCTTTATTTTGAAATATTATTCCGTGTATACATATATGTAAATATTATCTATTACAAATTCTTCTTCGCAAATTTTTTTGATTAACAAATTTTTTATTTTATTTAATTATCTTATCTTTGTCAGTGATCCGACAAGAGACTTTTTATCCTTTTTTTATATGAAATTATTTTATCGTTTTTATTTTATCTTTATAAATCTATTTACTTTTTTAAATATTTTTATTATCGTTTAATATTAATATGTCACTTGTGATTACTTTGAGATTCTTAATTCAATATACTATACATATAATTCTAATGCAACGTTTAAATCTATAAAAAAAGAAATTTTCAGAGATACTTTTATTTTAAATACAAAGAATAATCGTAAAAAATTATTTTTACAAAATAGCAATTACAATTAAATTACGAAATATACAAAATAGAAAAGAAATTTCGTTTCTTACAAAATGATTTTATGCGCGTGTTCATATACAAAATAGATTCGAATCAAATAAACATCAATTTCAACGAATATCGCGTCAAAAAATGTAGAGAGAAACTTGTCGTTGCTTCGAAAAATAATATGTATCGAAAAATGCTCGCAATTTTTCACCGAAGAGAGAAAAACAGAGAGAGAGAGACAGAGGCTGAGAGATAAGGAAAAAGGCAAAAATAGCGCGCAAATATTTTATTTCGACGTACGAATGTTCAGGTATAAAACGTCGACGTACGAGTACAGTGTCACGTGGCTGTCGCACAAGTATGACGCGCGAGCAGCGAGCAAATATTTCGCCGTTCGTGTATTGAGAATGGGAAAAAGAACGGAATGAAATGAAATAAATAAATAACTAAAAGTACAAGCAATTTTTGTATTAATTCTTCCTTTTTTCTTTCCCTCTTTTTTTTTTTTTTTTGGTTTTTTATTCAGTGTTTTTCTTTGTCTTCAGAGTTTAAGTTATTAAAATTTTTAGTTTGCATTGATAAATAGTATTTAAATACTTAATGGACGATTGAATAAAGAAATAAATGAATTTAAATTGCGTTTTATTCAATTTTCAATGAATTCAACTAAAAAGCTTCGTTTTCCAAACATGCAATTTCGAATCATTAATCTGTCCAAACACTATTAATCATAATTTATGCACCTTCTTATTAACGTTTTGAAATAATTTAATCAAATTTCTCACTTCACAACGTAAATATCACGTACAATTTATTAATTTATTTTATCCGAATAAAATTATATTAATTTTGAATTATAAAGTAGGAAACATTTACGAACGATGCATCAACTTTGAGATACAAAAGAACTTCATAATACGTACGTATGACCTGAATAAATAAATGCTAAAGTCGCATGACCTATATTATTTTTGCAAAACAGCTTTTATCGAACACATTAACAAGGAAATTAAAATATGATTGATTTGATTTTTAATTTTGTGTACTAATGGAATGGTGATTGGAAAATCATCAATATTATTTTTTTTATATATCGAGTATCGTTATTTAATTTCTTCTTTTTCTTTTTTTTTTTTTTTTTTTGTTAATGAAACTGTCAATACTTCAATGGATTATATTAATGCTTTTTCATGATTTAGAAAATAATTTTATAATTTTTAAATCAATATTGAAAATAAATGCTAATTTAAAAACAAAAGTATTTATTATTTTTATTAACTTAACGATATATATATATATATATATATATATATATATATATATATATATATATATATATATATATATAACTTAAAATTTTCTACAAATATTTACTTTATTAAAAAAAAAAAAAAAAAAAAAGCAAATTGTTGAATAAAGTTATTTTTGCCAGTAATTAAACATCTTTTATTTACCTAACAGATATATTTAACTCGTATTAAATTTTAAAACTTTTTCAAATCATTCATCCCTTCATTTTTCATTTGTAAAAGAAAGATAAAAAAAAAGGTATTTCAAAATCTGCCCTTTTCAATCTGAAATTCTCAGTTTGCACAATTTGCGCAGGAAAACATCTCCAATTCCCGACATAAATAAGACAAAGGAGAAGCATCCCGACAACAGAGGTACGAGAAAACAAAAAAAATAAAAAAAAGGAACGAAAGAAAGAAAAAAAATGAAAATCCGAACGGCGAAAAAAGCGAAAGAGAGAGAGAGAGAGAAACGACAACGACACGTCGTCAGTTGGCAAATTGGTGCTCGTTACCGCAAATCCGCATCAGAGAAGAGTAAAAAACGAAGGAAAGGGGGAGAACTGTCGTCCCGGCGTCAAACGCGAGACCGTGTCTTCGTTAAAATTCGATATATCGACAGCTAGTGTGTGTGTGTGTGTGTGTGTGTGTGTGTGTGTGTGTGTGTGTATGCGTATATCCGATTTGCGAGTACTACAACAGATTCGGACTTGAATTTCGTCGTTTGTGTGCGATTGCGCGAAACCTGGATTGTATCCGTTGTGTTTTTTTCGTCTGGTTACTTTTAATCGATTTTCATGTTTGACACGCAGTCGTTATAGTTTTTAAAATAATTTAAAAACGAAAGTAAAATTGAGTCTTGAATGGAGTATCTTATGAATTTATGCAGAAACGCGAGTCGAGTCATAAGAAAATATACGTTTCAAGATAAATTATTTTATAACAGTTTAACGTTATTTATATCAACTATTTTACAATACTTATTAAAATTAGAAAAATGAATTGACATCGAAAGTTACATTTTATTGATTATTGAATAGAATTTCAGTATTCAACTTTCCACAGCATTCGTGCATTAAAAAATAAAAATTGAAGCAGTCGATCATAAAATTTTTAATATTTCTTTCATCACTTTTAAAACTACGTACGCGTCCAATCGCTACTTAAAAAAAAAAAAGGCAATACATCATAACGGTATCGCTGACTCATGAATTTTCGGCTGCGTTACAACGTGTTAATAAGTCGAACAATAAATTTCAGCTCGAAAAAACCAATGCCCTCTAGTAAAATAAATAAATTTCCCGCGCGCAATGATGAAGTGCAGTAAGGATTCGCTCTCACGAATATAAAGAAAAAATAAATAAATAAAATGCTGTATAAAGAAGACGGAGTAGAAGTTGGAAAGAGGTCGGCGTTTTATCGAACGAGACCGCTGTGTATTAGTCAGCGAATCCGATGATGAGTTATCGGGAGTGAATCTCGCATAAATTCATACATGTGTGTATACATATACATGTGCATGAAAGGACTCTTTTCTTTCCACTCGAGCGACGTTACGGTTTTTTTTACAATGGAATATCGCTCTCGTACTCTCTCTCTCTATCTCTCTCTATCTCTCTTTTTCCCTCGATAGCTAATAAGTTGTTATCGAGAGTGTGTACGAGAATATTGATTTATGTACTTTCTGTAAGTAGTATAAGTTTGCTTTATTAAGTGATCCAGTGAGCGAACAATTTTAAAACATCCATGGGTTTTAGAGTGAAATTAAAAAAATAATGATATTATTTTAACGACTGGAGATTAGCGTGAAATTTGAAGTTAACTTGTTTGAATTCAATCAAATAACTGTATAATTTTTGAGGAAATATAAACACAATATTTTTTTCTTTTTAACAAAATCATATTATATTCTCAATCAATTATTTAAAATGGAAACATATTTTTCATAAAAATTTTTTTTCCGATATTGAAAAATGCTTTCTTATTTTCATTTCAACATTATCTAACTACCAATTCAAACAAATACTTATCATCGTAAAAATTTATTTCCAAAACTATGGCAACCTAACAAACTTAAATTTTCACTCAAACAGATCGGTATACCAAATAGTTGAAGCACGCGCTAAAAATATCTCTATTAGCCATACTATAGCGGTAAAACCGGTCCACAACAAAAACCCCTTAAAATATAGACCCGTGGTATATTGAAAATCAATGAAGAAAGAAAAAAAAAGAAAAATAAAAAAAGCGATACACAGAGCGGGAAAAAAATCCTTTTCCCAAAGCACCGCGGTAGCAGCGATACGGGAAAGTAGAGAAGAAGAAGAAGAAGAAGAAGAAGAAGTTTGCGTTCCGGTAAACGTCGCGTCTCCCTCGAGAAATTATGCGCGACGCTTTTCTGCCCCTCGCGTACAGGTGCAAGACCTTTGGTAGAACTTGCAAATTTTTTTGCGCGCTAGTTTGCAATGAACGGGTTGACTGTTGAAGCTTGGTTTTTTATTTGGATTGTATTTTGTTTGGTTGTTGCTTTTAGAACGTGACTATTTACGTTGTCACTTTGAATTATTTTAACCAACAATGATTGATCGATGATAGAAATATACCGTAGATATAATTTGTTATCACATAGTATTAATTTACAGAATGCAAAAAATTTACTTTTTCTAACGATATAATAATAATTCTTTAAGAAAAAATCAAAACCCATTAATAACCGTAAACTTTTAGCAATCTATAAATTAAAAAACTTCGAAGAACAAAAAAAGACAATCGTTACCCAAGAGCTCGCGGATGTAAGGTTCTAAATAGCAGAGAGACGTGCGCGGTTCACGACCCGCAGACGCATGCACGTATGTATATATGCGTGTCCACGCGATATTATCTAAAGTTAAGAACGAGGAACTTTATTTTCGTCTCTACTTTTTTTCTTTTTTTACGCTTTCGTATTGCGAGCATATAAATTCTGGATTAGGACAAACGAGCTTGATTTTTCGGTTTATTGTGAAATTATTCGAATCGTATGGGAACTCTTTTATATGGTTGAATTTAAGTTCGCACAGTATTTCGTGATATATTGTTTATTTTTTGTAAAATTTTTGACACCGTGAGAATTTATTTATTTACGGAGAAATATTTTTTTCGGCCCGGCGCATTGGAAAAAATGACATCAATCAGTAATGTTTGTGTATATTTTCACAAATGTCAAGAATGATGTATTAAACTTACGTATCACCGGTGATTTATTGAAAGGAAACTTATGTGAAATACCTATAACATAAAAGAGAATTATAATTAGATATATATGCAATGAAATACACTATTAAAATTTTTATTTTGTTTGTTATAGATAATTATGTCTAAATCGGTTGTGTATATAATAAACTAAATACTTGCGATATCATTGACAAAGAAGAAATATACATAATATATATATATATATATATTATGTATATGTATATTTAAAGATAAGATTTAAAAATAAAAGTTCTCTATTAACATTTTTGAAAGTTGGATCCTAATCTCAGAGTTGCAGATAATTAAAGTTTGTTTTTTTTTATCAAAAATAAACTTAATTAAAAAAAGAAAGTCACGAGAAGAGTGGAAGATGCAAAAGCTACCGACACCTAACTAAACCAGCTCAGAAAATCGAAAATCAAAACGAGAAGAAAGAAAAAAGAAAAAAAGAAAAGAACCACGGCAAGAAGCAATTAGCCGTCGATCAATTACCTCCTCCTTCACCTTTTCTCTTTTCCTCAACAACTACTACGACGACTACAACGAGGAGGAGAGGACGACGACGCTTAACAAATTGCGAGGGATACATTCGCCCGATCGGTGTTGCGTAAACGCGTTTTCTCTCCTCCTCCATTTTCCAGCCAGTCGAGCGCACATATTCACGCGCGTGAGAAGAAAGCCGGCGCCGAGTGGATCTTTTCCGGGTGGCGAGTATCTTTATATGTATACGCTTATATACTTGCACACACACACACATATATATATATACTTAAACGCGAATTTCGATCGAACTACTCCACCGACTCCCTTGAGGCGTTGCCGCGCGCGAGTCGTGTTCATATCACGGCGGCTCTCTTTTCTTTAATTATCTTAAGAGTCGGCGCGATCTTCTTTACCGCTTTTTATTTTGATTTTTTTCAATCTATTATTTTATTTTGCAGCGGGGAAAATATTTCGTGGAGTGGAATGACAAACTATGTTTGTCTTCTGCTTTGCTTGGTAATACTTATCTTTTTTTTTTGTAAAGATGATTAAAAGAAGTGTTTTCTCTACGTAATGTGTATATCGATGTAATTTCTTAAAAGTATAAATTTACGAAACACATCGTAGAATATATCGATACGATTTATTATAAATACAGTTAATTGTTTAGATTAATTTTGAATTTCGTAATATAATTAAAAAACAAAATAATAAAAAATCTAATAAGCCTCATTAGTTTATTAAAGAGCTAAAGCAATTTTTAGTTGAATTACTTTTCAATACATTAGAAACTCGTATCTTAACGAGTGTAAATAATTTTTAATCGAATATATTTTCCTAAAATATAAATATAAATTTTAAGTAGCGATAAAATTGGATTAGATTCTAAAATAGTCAGTTTAATTATGCCGCATAATTGCAGCTCGGATTACTGTACATTTCTAAAAGTAAATTCAAGCTATTAAATTTATCTTTCCTTAATAGTATCCATGCTTATACGGCTTATTAAAATTAAAATCATTCTAATTAATGAAATAAAATAAACGCTTTGTCATTTTTATTGTGCTTTGCTCGTTTTGCGTTTAATTAAAAAATTATACGTATGCACACGTATAAGAAATTAGAAGCTTTAGAGATAATATTTATGAAAAATTAATTTTCAAAATAAATATTCAAGTTGAATTCATGTAATAATAAAATAATTAATAAAGGAATAATAACTGATTTGTTTTTTAAGAGCAAATATTATCAAACAAAATAAATGTTTAATGACAATACATTGATTTAGTTATTTACAAATTTATGGTAAGCTTTCAATGATATCAATTACACTTTATGAAATTTGAATAACTTACGTTTACATTATTTTAATCCAATTAAACGCGTAACTAATTAAACAAACAATAATATGCTACATATTCGTAAAATATTTAACCGCTAAATTAACGACGAAATCAATCGAACAAATCATTGCATTAGCCGAAATTTAGGCAAAAAAATTTGAGTACCAACATTACCAAGCTTTAAAACATATAAAGAATAAGGTTTTTTCAATCAAGCTAGTAACAAAATACAAAAAAAAAAAAAAAAAAAAAAAAAACGAAACGAGATCTTTCTTAAACACGGAAAAGAAAATCCTCCTCATCTTCGATTGAATTAGTCGTGTACAGTTTCGAGATTCCCCCATCACATCAGACTTTCTTACTTTACTCATTTATATATCTATATATTTTTATTTTTATTCGTTTTTCATTTTAAAAATGTACGTATTGGTAATTTTTATTTTAATCGAGTTTGTTAGATATATTAGTTTTAGTTATTTTTGCCGCGAGTTGATAGACTCGAGAGTTGAGGATATTTTATTATTTATTCACTATTTATTTCACTTTTTAAAATAATATTTTATTTATTTTGAATAAACTATTATACAATTTTAATTTTTTATCTTTTAATTAAAATAATTATCGTTTGTGAATTTTGAAAAAAAAATGTATAAAGTCAGTTTCTAAACGTAGGTCGTTACAACATTATTAATGTTTTAATAATTACGCTTTGTTACAATAAACTGAAATATTTAAATTAGTAGAAATAAAACTCAAATTTTATAGTTACATTTATATTCCATAATTTTAAAATGTTCATACAAAAAGTAGACATTTTACACAAAGAAAAAGAAAGTAGTACAAGTAAACAAAACATCGCTGGTTATTCTTTTTTTTCTTTTTTTAACCTTTTTTCATTTGAAATTTTAATTACTCCATATTTTTTGTTTCAACTTTAGACGTACAAACTTGTTTTTTTCATCGATTTTAATTAAATTTAATGTCTTGATATTTTTTTAAAAGGTGCAAACTTTGGACCCAGAAAAAAATTTTTTTTAAATGTCATTTATTACACTTTTTCTTTCATAATTAATATGAAATGTTTCAATATAAAAACATATACCGATATTTTAAAAAAGTTGTTGAAACAACGAAAAATTTTAAACGCGTAATTTTAATTTTTATTTTAAATTTCACTCTATTTCACAAAATTTGAACGATTTTACCATCAAATTATGACAAAACCATTCGACAAAACAAAATTTCCAATCGCGACATTGGAAATTCGTTTACAACGAAAAGCAAAACTATCTCCGAACGTTTCTCAACAAAGTCTCATCCACTCCTATTCACACACGCACACACACACACACGCACACGCACACACACACACACACACACACACACACACACACACACACACACACACACACAATCGCGAAATAATTTTTGTCGTCGCTGCGCAAAAGCACGTCACGCGCGACCGATTACTATTTTCCTTTATTTTTTATTATTTTTCTTTATTTTTTACCCAACCCGCGTACGGTTGGTCGCCCAAAGGCGACGGCGGCGGATAAGAGACACTTGAGTCGCGAGAGCAGAGGAGAAAAATTTTTTCCGCGGCTCTGTCTCCCTTTTTCCGTCGTCGGTTTAATTAGACGCAGCCGTGCAAAGAGTGCAAGCCTTTGCGGCTGTTTTTATAATTTTGTTTTTATAATTTTGTTTTTATTTTTTTTCTTTTTTTTTTTTTTTTTTCGGGACTTTGTCTAGCGCTGTTTATTTTATTTTTTTCATTTTTTTCCGGCGGTCGCAGGATTGAGGATTTAAGGTAGAGTTATTCGAATGTAATTAATTAAGAAACGCGATTTGTAATGAAAATATTTTGTGGGAGTGGGATATGTATTTTTTTTAACGGAAAATTTTGAATATAAAGTAGTTTTAAAGGTTTCTTTAAACGAAATTTACATCGGTTGCGATTATTTTTCATTCGCTATAAATATTATCGTAAAAAATTTTAATAATTTTCATCGAAATTCAACTACAAAACTTTAAAAAAATGCACATCGTTGTAAAAATAAAAGACTTATCGGGAACCTGAAAAGAAACAAAATTACCGGTAATGAAAAAAATAGAATACGAGTGACATAGAATATAAC
The DNA here is from genome assembly GCA_949987625.1 of Chalcis sispes. Taxonomy (NCBI): domain Eukaryota; kingdom Metazoa; phylum Arthropoda; class Insecta; order Hymenoptera; family Chalcididae; genus Chalcis; species Chalcis sispes. The sequence goes on along the minus strand of OX465098.1, from coordinate 16,309,460 downwards.
GCTCATAAAGAAAGTTCGTTACGGGCAGCAACGCGGCCAATAAAAAAACGCATCACGTGAAGGAGCGAAGAGATTATAGAAAAAAGAAAAGATAAAGAGAAAAATGGTGAAGGGGAAGAGAAAGAAAATAAAAAGAATGGCCAATCGAACGTCGCGTCGTTAAGTGGACATTAAAGTCGGAAGCGCACGGGACGAGAGAAAGGAAGAAAAAAAAAGAAACGTACATATAGACCACTGGTATATATCTCTCTTTTTCTTTCTCGCTTTAATCCGTCGTCCTTTTGCTGCCTTTTTCCATTCTTTCTTTTTTATTCGCGGAGTGCAGATATATGTATATGTATATGTATATACGACGGGTGAGTAGTGCGGGTTTTATTCCCGGCACTTTGTCATCCGACTTTTATGATGCGCGAGAGTCAGTCGGACGGCTTGTTTTCGTATCTCTGCTCTCTCTCTCTCTCTCTCTCTCTCTCCGCGAGATGGGTATCCTTTTTTGGTAATGTACGTTTATTACGCCAACGTGCGTAAAAAATATACACATATATACGTATGCATAACTGAAAAGCGAATGATTTAGTTTTTTCGAATAAAATTTTTTTAACAATTCAAAATTTCTTATAATCATTTAATTTTTTTGGTGTTTTTATTTAATCTTTGTGAAATTTAATATGTGCATTTTGCCATTAATAATTAGTTAAATGTTAATGATGTAAATTTTACTACATTTAAATTTTCATCAACTTATTACAAATTTTAATGTTTTATTATTCTTGTAGCTATTTTAAACGTTTTCTTCAGATTTATTATATACATTTCACTTTTTTAAGTATCAGTTAATTCAATGAACAAATGATAATCAACTTCAGGTTAAAATTTGATACTTAGATTCTAATTAAATGAGCCTATTTCTATACCAAAAAACCTGAGTAAATTGGCAATAAATTATTAAAAAAATTTTATATGAAAGACAGTAAAAAAAAATATTAATTTTTTTTACCGTCGATCGGTAAAATTTACTTTATTAAAGTTCGTCCAAAGACGAAAATTCGAGACTTTATAAATTTTTTAGTATCGCAAAAATTCACTACTGTTGAGGCCCTCCTCGAACGAAACTTTCCCAACGGGGACATTTTAAAGCGATTCTTCAACTCTCGTTCACTTCAGTTTCTACGACTCGCATACATACATATATATATATATATACAAAGCGTAATCCCAAGAAATCCAGCCCCAAAGTACACTGTCCTTCCAGTCGCTCTCGGTCCTCTCCAGTTCTCTCTTTTTTTTTACTCTTTGAGGTACTCGTGTCTCCCCCCTCCGGATATTTGCCGAGCTTTGTTTCTCTCTCTCTCTCTCTCTCTCTATCTTTTTTGAGTAAGGAACGACGCACGGCTTTAATTTATGTCGCTAATGGCGCGTATGTATATATATATATATATATATATATATATATATGTATACAGTCTCGTTCTCCATTCATCCCCAAAGACACAAAGGACTCATAGAAAGAGAAAGTATTCTCGCACATGCACACATAATTCTATAAGCTTCGCCGGCCAGCCGTCGCATGTTTATTTTTAATTTTACTGTGGTCAAGGAAACAACGGGACTGGGCGGCTTCTTCTTCTTCTTTTTCTTCGTTTTATTTATTTTATTTTATTTTTTTTTTCGTCTTTTTAACATTTTTTTTCAGACGCTCCGTAAAAAGAGCCCGAGATGCTGTGATACGAGAGACAGAGACAGCCCGCGAGCTATGCCGTGTCTAAAGCGATAACTGCGATTACCCCTAGGCTATATGCGTTTACTTTTTATTTTTTCCTTTTCTCATTTCGCTTGTGTCAATGTCCGCTCGGCGAGAATTTTAATTTATTCGAGTTTGTTAAAATATACGTGTTTCGTTCAGACTTTTTATTTCAAAGGTATTGATGATTGTAATATTGTGTATGTGTATAATAATTTCAAATTAAATTTTGATTAATAAGCAAAGGAAGTTTATCGATTACTTAAATAATTTTACTCGATAAACATAGCTACAAAAAGAATTCAATATTGTTGCGAAAAAAACTGCATTGCATAAGAAATAAACTTACACCGCCTTTAATAAAACTCGCAACGATATACATATTTTCTAAAACTTTAAATTTCAAAGAGTATTCGTAAATAAATGGCGACATACCAGAACAAAACACCCGTATAAAAATACCGGGCGAAAGAACGAACGAAGAGCTGCTTTTATAACATATGCCTTCCGTTCTATATTCGCTGTCTGCTCATATGCATGCACTCGTATTCTCTCTTCGATTATTTTCAGGTAGAAATAAAAGGGTAAAACGGAACGTAGAAGCAAGAAAACGAAGGATACCACAAAGCGACTCGTTTTTAACGAGATTTGTACACGTATATATGTATATACGTATAAACGATAGAAGTAGAGAAAAGAGAGAAAGATACAAGAGGATTTGTCAAAGAAGAAAGAGAGAAAGCTTTGGAAGATTTTTGGCGAGGTGATAACGGGCACATACACACATACACACACAGACATTACAATTTCAAATCGTTCGGATCGATGAATTAAAGATACGCGTGTATATATGTGTACGCGGAGTTCGTGTTTTACACGTCGTACTTCGAGGAAAAACGCGAAGACGTTTTTCTTACATGTTACGCTTTTTTTCCTTGCGTGAATTTCGAGTCCTTTTCGATTGCCGCTCAGCGATATGTGTGAGAATCTTACGGAGAGATAGTTGCTAGGATTCGATGAATATCGCTCGTTCTTTTAATTATTTTTATATTCGCATCCCAATTCATTCAGCCTGAGAGTAAAAGAAAGTTCGACGATATATCGATATACGTTTTTTTGTAAAAGGTGTAAGCAACAACTTTCTACTTGATTTAAATTTCTCAACGTAAGTAATACAATTATACATACTATTCTTCTCAACCTAAAATAAATAATAAAAAAGAATTTAAAAGACAGACACACTCCACGTCATCGATTAATTTTCCGCTACCAGGAAATTAGCATTTCTTCTTAACGTTCAAACCGCTTATAACATATTCTCTCTGATTCGAGAGAATCATGAATCAAACAATCCGCCCGTAACACTCGCACATATTCGTACTGTGGCCGTCACATTAAGGTTTAACGGATCTTTCGGCTTTTACGTTGTACACGATGCTCGCTTTGTGCACCCGGAATATTAATGACGAGAATGTGTGTGTGTGTGTGTGTGTTGCGCACAATTGCTGCAAGCGTTTATACGTACGAGTATAGTATATGGCTCTGCGGATTCGGAGGAATCGATAGTGCGACAGAATCAAAGCGACGAATTTTAGACGCACTGGAAATAGACAATATTTACCGGTTAATGATTAATTACGCCTGTATAACCAAGTATATGTGTATGCATGTGAATGTATATCGTAAACAGTTGCTTCGATAGGAATTGAATGAAAGGTAATTTACATCAGCGCGCAGTGAACGATGCTAATGAAAATGTTTTTGTCTTCCTTTATTTTATTTATTTATTTATTTATTTATTTTAACGTTTGCGTGCGATCAACGCTGAATGACCATCGTAAATATATTAATTGTTCGGATGATGATCGAGCAATGAAATTCAATGCCGCTTTGTTACGAAATTTTATTTTATTTTTTTGTTTTTTTTCTTTTTTTTTTTTTTTTTTTTTCATTTTTGTATCAGAAGCGTAAAAAGAAGTTTGTGTTAAAATTTTTTCCTGCGAATTAAAAGGAAATATTTTGCCTGAATAAAATTGTTTTAAGTATTTTTAAAATAATTTCGTTTGCATTTGGTTACATCCATATTTTTCATATAAAACTAGTACAACATTGTTTTTTTATTTTTTTCTATTCATAAGTAAATAAAATTTCAATAATTTTCCTGTATAAAATTAAATATTTGGCTATTTTTTTATCATCCATTTATTATTAACACGATTAAATATAATCATGGAAGTTTTAAAATACTCATCGAATCAACATCGTCACATAGACACTTGGGCATTATCGATTTATTTGTAAATAAATAGAAAATTAGAAATAAAGTCTAGGTAAAAATAGAAATGCGTCTCCTTCTAATGTTCCAAGTATTTTAGTGATGTGGATATTTTTCGCATTTCTTTTGAACATAATTTTTGAGACTTTAAATTATCTATTTACAAGTGAAAAATATTTTTTTCTTACTTAACTTACTAGTTACACTTTTGCAAAGTATAATTGTGATGTTACAATTTAATATAATTATTATAAAATTAATTTACATTGTTGATATTAGGTAAGATAGATTATAAATAAACATTATATTTAAAATTTTAATTAATTTTTCGAAAAAAATTTAAATATTATTAAATTTTATCATTGATTTAATAAAAATTAGATGTTAGAAAAATTAAAAGTTTAAAATAGATCATTTTTATCTACATTTTCTTATCTCTTTAAAATTATTATAATATTATAATAATTATATAATTAATAAACGCATTTTAAATAAAATAAATTAAAAAATATGAAATAAAAATATGTATGTCGTTTCAAAAAACGATAAACTAAATAATACTGAGATTAGTAACGAAAACACAAATTTTCGTTATGTATATACTATATTGTATAAAAGCAATACAAATTGATCTCTTCGATAAATCAATACGCAGCGACCGCTAATTCGAGTTTTCTTAAATGTACAAGATGTGAATTGAGTATTAAGTTATATTAACCTTTAGTTAGTCTGTATGAGTACTTTAGTGGATAAAATATCAAATATTTTCCAAAAAATGATTTTCTTTAAATTGTATGTAAATATTTTTGGAAAAAAATTTTACAAATTATAAATAAATTAAAAAAAGCTGTAATACTCTTCATGTCCATGTTATTAGTTTTGAATAATGCCAAAAACAATTTTAATACTTGCAGAATAATCTGATATATTTAATCAATTTTTTATTATATATTTTTATAAAGAATTTTTATGAATTATAATATATCAAAATAAAATGCCAATATGACAAATATAAGATTATATAGACGTTTTCATAATATTATTATAATATTAATTAATCGTTTATTCTATTTAAAAACTAGATGGATAAGATATTTATGGTTTAATTATATTTATATTTTTAATTAAAAATTACGAATAATAAAAGAAAATGTAAAACATCGAAACTATTGTCTTGTTCTTCATAAATTAGAATTTATTCATAATATATTTACTTATATTAAACTATGAAAAAAATAATAAAAATATATAAAAATATTCGACAAAAAAAATTAATTTAATATTTTTTCAACTTCTATTAATCTTTGATGAAATTTTAAAATATGATTTTTTAAAATTTTTTTCGTTGAATATTTTTTTAAATATTAACAATCTTTAAAATGTTTTATATAAAAAAGTATTCTTATAGAACATTAGTTTTTGCAATAAATATATTAATATGTAATTAATATTTCATTGTTTATAATTTGTAAAAAAATTAAATAGCGGCTTGAGGCATCTACAACATTGTAGTAAATACTGTTAAGGATTCTTCAAAAAGTTGCTCATATGCTATTATTGCATTGAATCCTGTTTACAAGTAAAATTCAGCACCTATTTAAGGAACTCGTATGATTGGCAATGTTGATAGATGCCTTATCAACAAATCATTGGGCAATCTTTGTCTTTCAATTCGCCGATTTCGCTTATGTACCTCTGCGCGTGCACGCGCTATTTGATTGAGAAGAAGAAAAAATTTGCAAATATTTCAATCACTTATCGATCAAAAACGAGGGTCCCGGAACAGAAACGAAACACAAACGAATTTCGCCGATTAACTATTGTCCAAAACATTTTATTCTTCAACTTACTCAAAAATAAGAAAGAAAATATTTATTTTTTTCTAAAAAATATTCGATAAACTTACTTATATAACCTAACCTAACCTATACCCTATGCAATATAATTTTTGAATTTATACATTATGGCATTATAAATATAGTCGACAACTGAAATTTTGCCAAAACATAGAAGCATAAAATTATTTATAATAATTCCAATAAAATGAATAAATATTCAAAAGTTTGAAAATATTTGAAAAAGTTTGAAAATTTATATTTTTCATTACATTTAAATATTGAATGAAATTCAAATATAAAATAATTTTTATAAAATAAAAACAAATAGCTTTAATAAAATAAATAGATTTTTAATAATAATTAATAATTTTGTAATTCATTTATTATAATAAATAAAAATAATAATTTTATAATAGAAAAATAAAGTAATTTGTTTTAATAAAAAATCGCTCTCTTGAAAAAATCATTACTTATAAAATTTAAGGTTAAAACAATATTTTCCAAAATACTCGAGAATACCATCAATGTTACTTTTTGTATAAAACTGTAACTGAAAACTTAATGCAAATAAAATATTATTCAAAATGTTCAATCCCCTTTAATAGATTGCAGATTTTTTATTTTTATACGAGTTTATTTATAGTTTGAAAAGAAAAATCATAATCATTAATACAAGAACAACATCGAAATTCATGGTGTCAAACTAAAAACATTCATTCGCTTATCTGTTTTTCCTTTATCAAATTTAAAATATTTTTATAATTCATTCATAAAGCACTTTTATTGAAGTTATTATTATTAGAAAAATTAAAATAATGGATTTTTTATAAACATTTTTCACGTAAATAATGATTTTTTACGCCATAAGATGACATTCAAATTTTAATTAATGTTTTTACATTAATACAATCATTTATTGTTTTAACAAATTCGTAGATGTTACGAATGAAATAACATAAAAAGAGCAGAATTAAAATTCGTGGCGGGGTGGGGAGAAATAAGTGTAGCAGTGCAACGCACATATCGCCGCATATCGATGTATAGTTGAAAATTGTAAGCCCCGCTTATTTTTATTTTTTTTTTCTCAGGGCTCACCTCGTTCGCGAAGAAATCTGATTGGCTGTTAATTTAATGTTAATTAAATAGTAACTAACTCACCGATTTTAACGTAACAAGATTTTTTATTTATAAAATTTCTGTCTGCATCCGACGTTATAAATATTTTAAGCGTCTAAAAGGACACGCTGTATATATATATATATATATATATATATATATATATACATACGAGGTGTGATAAAAAAATAAGGTGACTTTTCATTTTTTATAAAAAATATTCATTTATGCATCTAAAATTATGTTATCCCTTTCAAAATAATCCCCCTCTGATACAATGCACTTGTGCCAGTGCTTTTTCCAGTCGTCAAAACACTTTTGAAATGCAATTTTGGGTATTGCCTTGAGTTCTTTCAGCGATGCAGCCTTAATCTCCTGAATCGTCGCAAATCTTCGTCCTTTTATGGGCCTTTTCAATTTTGGGAAGAGAAAAAACTAGCAGGGGGCCAAGTCTGGTGAATACGGTGGCTGAGGCATGATGGTAGTATTGTTTATAGCCAAAAAACTACTCACTAGTAACGACGTATGCGCAGGTGCATTATCTTGGTGCAAAATCCACACGTGCCATACCCAAAACATCCGTTAAAATCGATTGGCATGAGCCAAACGATATGTTAACACTTTACCTGCCGCACATATATGCAGTGGAACTTCTTTTCTTGGCGGCAGTGCAGATTTTACAAGCCCTTCGCGGGTTTTGAATTCTCCCATTATTTGCAATAGTATGTCTACCAATCAAACGTCGATATGAAGCATCATCGTTGGCGAAAATAAGTCACGCGTACGTGACAGCGGCCGATAACCGTTGGCGAGCAAAAGTCACGCCAGCGTGACAGCGGCCGGCAAAGTATTAAGATCATCAGCTACTTCTCTAATCGTGATTCGACGATTTTTCAACACAATTTCTTTCACTTTCTGAACATTTTCGTCGGTTTTTGACGTGCGTGGGCGTCAGAGCGAGGTTCATCGTTAACATTTTCTCGGCCCTCTTGGAATAACTTATACCACTTATAAACATTTTTTTGCTCAAAGTCGACTCACCGTACGCCACTGTCAACAATTCAAGAGTTTTTAAGCACTTAATACCAATTTTTACACAAAAATTAATACAAACTCTTTGCTCCATTATTTCCAACAGCAAAAAATCGCCGAGCACGCAAACACGAGTTTAACTTTTATGCCTCTCACATAAAAACAACACATGTTACATAGTCGAAACTGTGAACATATGATCGTGACGAGTGCACCAACGTAACAAAAAAAAATTTTGAAATTAGAGTGTACAGAGCGCGCGAAATTCAAAGTCACCTTACTTTTTGATCACACCTCGTATATATATACACATATATATATATATATATATATATATATATATATATATATATATATATATATATATATATATATATATATATATGTATATGTATGTATGTATGTATATATATAATTATAACAATTGAATAATAATAAAGTTTCTGAAAATGTAAGTTCATTTAAGTAACACTGTGTTAACAGTGTTATATTTTTGTGATACATCTGTACATATTTTTTACATGTGGTTATATGGAAAGAGAGTTTGGATCAATTATACACACAGGCATACGGCGAATTCACACACAAACATAGCGCTGTACGTGTTACCCTCTCTACCCATAGCAAAGCGCAGTGAAGAAGGAAGCGCTACCTACTCACACAAGCGTGCGCGCACGTACACAGATACATGTCTAAAGGAAGCGTTGTGCACTTTTTTTATGGCCACGCTCGAGCCCCATTTTTTCGCCTCCACTCCCAAGCGCCTAGGCGCGCTATTAGATGTTTCACAAAAAAAAAAAAAGAAAAGAAAAAGTAAAAATGTTGAGAAGTCAATTCCGAATCCGCTCTCGTAAATCAAGAAACTATGTACTTTCGAATTTCGTATTCTTCAAAATGCCAAAACTGCAACGACCTTCGATATCGACCAAAAGTACCGCGAGCCATTAAATCCTAAGGTCGTGCACACTCCATTCCTTTTTGTCAAATCTAAAAATAGTCCTAAAAGCCGCCAGCTACCGACCTTCCCCTAATTTTCTCTAGCGCATATATAACGTATATCTCGACACCGATAGAAGCTTTCCTCTCTCTTTCTCTCTTTCGACTGTTTAGCAGATATGTAACTGGTCGAAATATTTAGTAAAAGAGAGAGAGAGAGAGAGAGAGAGAGAGAGAGAGAGAGAAGGATTTGGGTACAACATTGTATACGTTCTACATCATAGTTTTGAACACGTGTCAGGGCATAAGCTACACGCACGTTATTTAGATTCGTAGTGTTCTGCGATATATTGACCGAGTGGTATATGCCGGGCTGCATAGTAGTTGACCTATAACAGAACCGCCGGGGCGCATTAGCATCTTTTTGCATATTATGCGCGTTTATGTACGTAACGAGTTTTTCGTGTGATTCTCTCTCTCTCTCTCTCGCGTATATGTTTTTATTTTCCCACGCGATACTGTGTTCTATTCGATTTACCTAGTGTACTAGTTTATATTTATATTTATATATGGTTGCTTGTGACGCGAGCGAATCGACGCGTGGAATTTTAAACGACGTCGGTAGAGAGCCGATTATTCTCGTAGAAAATTTTTAGAATTTAGATGCTTAAGTAAATTGATATTTTACAAAGAAAAGTTTGCTATTGATAATAAAGAATAGAAAATGTAGAAAATGACGAAGAAAACTTTTCGTTCGCCCGAAAAAAGAATCGATATTTTTGAAGGAAATAAGAAAATTTACTGTAAATTTTCAAATAAATTTTATATAATTGTGCAGTAAATATACACCAAAAAAATTTTGTGCAATTTTTCATCGTTTTCAATTCACTGAATACTCGGGACTGTTATTACCACGAGAACTAAAACCTCCGTTACTGGAACGATGGTTCGGGAGGGAAAAAATACGTAAAAACGAGAGGGAATGGAAAATGCAAATGAACCACAGACCCGCGTGTTCCGTCGATCGAAAAAAGAATGCTAAAAATATCCGGTAAAATAAAAAAAAGGAAAATCGTTGAATGAAAAATATACACGAAAAAAAAACTTAAAATTTTGCGACGTAAAGAATTGTAAATAGTTAATTTTTTAATGTTTTATTTGATGTAAATTTAAAAAATTATAAATCATGAATTATATGAAACGTTTACTCAAAAAAAAATTATAAACACAAGTTGAAATTATTAAAAATTTTTTTTTATGCCGAGTTTTTTTAATTCTACTATAATCAATGATTAGTTTAAACGGACCTTCACAAAGAAGATAATATTAACAAAATAAATCTCGTTATTACACTTCAATATTTTAAATAAAAAAAAAAAAAAAAAAAACCACCAAAAACACAAAATTTCATTTCTCTTAAAAAAAAGTACACGACATGCGGAATATAACCGAAAAAGGCGACGTTTAAATTAATTCGCACGTGTCGCGCAACTTGCAGCCGCATATTGCCGAATTCCGGTTTTATTCAGTTCGGGTGAAATATCTCTCTCTCTCTCTCTCTCTCTCTCCATCCACGTGTGAATGTATATATGTGGGTAAGAGAGACCACTATCCATGCAAATGTGCAGTTCGGGCTTTTGTGCTAGCTTCGATGTAATTAGATATTACCTTTGTTTTTTGGATACGTGTGCGGTCGTAAGGTAACGGTATAGGTTAAAGCACGGATATAAGGATTTCGCTTTGTTTTTTTTTTTTTTTTTTTTTTTTTTTGTTAAAAATTTTCCGGATGTGTTCAATTTAATTGAAAGCAGTTAAATATTTAAGTTATCGAAAAGCTCTTGATTGAAACAATTGGATATTATCTCATTTAAATGTTTTTAAAATATTGCTTTGATTTCAGTTACGTTTTATCTTATTTTAGTAAATTTTTTTATTTACTGTAAAGTTATAAGAAATCGTATTGATTGTTATAGTTTATTTTTTTAGTAAATTAAAGAAACAATATTAAAAAAAATTTCAAATTCACACTATCAAACATTTCGTCAGCATTCTAATCACAAAATTTCATTCGTATAAGAAGAACTATCGTAAAAAGTAAAAAAAGAACGAAACTATAGGTTATAGCGAAGCTTCAAAACGTCAAACGAAACAAAAGCAACAAAAGTGTATAAACGAGCTTTGAAGGAGCGAAAAATTTCTCCCACATGGAGAAGAAGAGCCAAAAAAAGAAAAAGAAATGTCTTTTGCGCTATCAATACCCTGGAAAAATAAAAGAAAACGAAGAAAAATTCGATCGTACATACATTCAGCGCACGCAGCGAATTCTCGTTACTATTATGAGAAGAAAGAGGATAAAGAGAGAAGAAGTGAAGATCGAATGTGCCGAGAGAAAGAGAAGAAGTTCTTACGCGTCATATAATGCCGATCTCCTTTGTCGCCGTCTATACGATCTCTACTTCGATGTACTATCAAAGCCCTGTCGAGCCGATTGAAGAAATGACGAGAAAAAGAGAGAGAGAGAGAGAGAGAGAGAGAGAGAGAGAGAGCGAAAGAGAGAGAAAGAAGCAAATATCGCTGTAAGGAGAGAACGAAGAAGAAACGAGCTATATGCAAGGTATATATAACACCGATAACGCTGTCTCTCTCTCTCTCTCTCTCTCTCTCTCTCTATTTCTCTTTCTCTCTTTTATGCTCCGATGACAACGGGTGAGAAAAAGATAGCGCGTGTAACAATAAATTGCATTACGATACTTGATACGTTGAAATAGTGAAGATTTCGAAGACGTACTTTGATTAAGATTTAGAGTTAGGTAATAGGCTGTATTCAAATATTCCTTTTTTTTTTTTTTGTTTTTTATATTTGGAAAGATTTTCTTTATCTTTTTTTGAGGAGAACCAGTGATTTTTTTATTTTCGAGAGGAAGAACGTTCGATGTCTTTTTTACGTAAGCAAAGCTTTCAGGCGTAAAAGGAAATCGTTACGAGAATCGATATAAATATTTACAAAAGTTTTCATTATGTTTATTAATAAATTATCAACAAATTATAGTAACAATTCATAAAAAATGTAATTTATATTTTGTACAAAATTCTAATATCGTTTCAACCTCTACTACAACTCGTATCACTCACCGTACAATAATCAAAGAAAAAAAAGCGTTCATTCATCTTCGGATCGAAGATTCGGCCACCTTTCATCATCCAGGATCGAATTCATCTCACTCTTGCGTAATCCCATATAAAACCAATACACCCATACGGTCGGCGGACTCATAAAGGACACCTGCGAGAACGTCGCGACGCGGGGATATTTTCCCATTGTGCGTGGACTGGGAAGAGAAGAGGGAGTTGGGGGGGGGGTCATCCTCTAGAAGGTTTTTCGACGGACGAATAGATATATGTACACAGATATCTTTTCTGCATCTTCGATCTGCTCTCGGGATTTATTTTTCTTCGCGTTCAATTTTCTCGACCGACGAGACGGAGCGGGGATGGAATACTGTAATATGTGAAAATTTCGTTTTTTTTTTTTTTGCCTTCTTTTTTTTCTTTTTTTTCTTTTGAGCGATCGAATGGTAAAGGAATGGGGTTATATTGAAAGTAAAATGGTGTTTTCTTGATATGAAAATGCGAAGTTGATGGTTTGCTTTTCGTGTGAATTTTTTTTATTGATAAACGTTGAACGACGAGTTTCGTTTATTGTAAAGATGATGAAGTTAGGATAAAAAAAAGTAAAATTTAATAGAATAAATAAACTTTTTAAATAAATTACGCAAATTTGCAATATAACAAGCAGACAAAAATAACGTATGAACCATTTATCACAAAAAAAAAAAAAAAAAAAAAAAAAAAAAAAAAAAAAAAAAAAAAATCAAAAAAAAAAAGAACGCATTTCCCGCAAACTATCCACGAACACCACACGTCGAATAATTAATCAAACTCATCTTACAAATTTTTAATCTTCGTCCACGCGAAACGTCTGTTTTTATCTCTCCTTCCGCCACAAACGACGACGACGACGACGACTTACTATATATCCTTTATATACCTTCGTCGTCTATGCTCTAATCCACATTTTCGTTATATTCGAACGTCGGTGACCGATAAATTGCTTGTAACTCGTGTCTTTATCGGCTATCGGATCCCACGGCACGTAAAGCGTTATCGTTAACGGCGCGTTACGGCTCTTACTTTTTCTCCTCCGGCAAGGACTTCCCGCTTTATCAATTTTATCGGATGCGCGTATATATATGTAATGGTTTGCGCGTGACCGTTTCCCCTTACTCTGTATTTTCTTGTGTTTGTTTTGTCTTTTTTTTCTCGTTTTTTCAAACGTTTGTATTTTCTTGATTTTTTTCAATTTTGATAATTTAGCAATTTATTGAATTCTTATTTAACCAACTGTGGGTTATGATTGTGAAAAAACTGATATACTATAACGTAAAATCTCGAAATATAAACCTATAAATAGGAATTAATAATAAATTCAGTAGTTTCAATGATTTTATCGTCATGAATACATTTTATGTATACAAAGAAAAACTACCATTTGATAAAAAATGGATTTTTCAATAAACGGCTTTAAAGTTAAAACAAGCCTGTAATAATACTATTTATGCAGCTATTATAATTAAATTTATAAAAACCTTTACATTTTTATTACAGACATGAGTACATAAGCGTGCTCCTCTTCATTCTTTAATGTTTATTTTTCCATAAAACTCGTTATAATACTCAATCATCGTACGAAAATTAAAACACGGTTGTGTGTACGAATTGATTTTCAGTTAAATTTTCGTTGCCAGAGAGCAAAGGCGTAAATGTATAATTAGATGCGATAATATAAATTACCCCGTCGATATTCATCACGGCTCTTTGATAACCGCAGGATTTTTTTTTTCCTCTCGTATAGTGATTTATCGTATGAGCGATAAATAAATAAGCTTTAATAAGTGGTTATTTATAATCGAAAAAAAAAAAACAAAAAAAATTATGAATGTCATTTATTTGATGTGAAAAATCAGTTAAACGTATTTTAATGTTTGTATTTGAATGTCCTTCTTTTATTAAAAAATGTTAGAAGAATAGATGCAATTTTCTAATTCTTGTATGCATAATATCATTTTGAAAAAAATAAATTTTCTTTACTTTTCTATTTATAAAAGTTTAAAGTACTTAAACAATCGACGATAACTTTAAATTAAAATCTTAATCACATTTCGCATTTAAGTATTTCTTCGTATCTCAAATAAACATTTAAATCTTAAATATTTTTAAAAACTTTTCCTTATACACCTTCGGTCTCATCTTCTGTTTTCTTTTTGCATACATGTCTAGTATGCGTGTCCTATAGCAATGGCGCATTAAAATAAACGAGAAACGTCTCTTATTTTTCTTTCACGGTCTTTTTATTTTTATTCGATAACCCCTGAGAGTTTTCGTTGCGCGAATTCTTTCCTCGTGAGATCCTTTTGTAAAATGGGATTAAAATATTTTGCACGTTTAAAAAGTATTTTCAATTCGTTATTATATTTATTTATTATTTGGGCATGAGCAAGGATTATCGTATTAAATTCATTTAATCATTCGAAGTTATTAATTATTACCGAACGATAACTTAGCGATAATTTGTTTTTTTTTTTCGTTAAATAGTTTATGAACTAAATTTTTAATGTTTTTACATTTTTTATAAACGTAAAGTAATTTAATGAATCGTTGTATAAATGTGTAATAAGAAAAACGTCGAATCTAACAGAAAACAAAATAAAAAAATAAAAAAATGTTCGTCTTCATTTCTCAGCGATAAACATAAAAAAAATGATAAAACAATTGCGTAAACGACACCTATAAAACCAACTTAGCACATCAACTCTCTCCTCTACATTTTTACGATTGATCTTTTCCATTTTTCGACCTTCGCTCTTTATTAAATCGTTTCCTTGATAAAAAAAAGAAAAAAAAAGAAAAAAAAAAAAAAAAAAAACAAAAAAAACAAAAAAAAAGAAAAAAGTAAAAAAGTATCGTATAGAACTTTACACATCTCCTCGATGTTCCCTTACTCTACTCGGCGTTGGTAACCCTTTTTCTTCTTCAAGTTTCTTTATTACTCGAGGGCTCGAAATTTCGAGTTCGCGTGTTGTTCTCTTCTCGTTTATTCTCTGGCTGGTCTGCCGATCGCGTGTATCGTACCGATCGCGTCGCTCGAGAAATGGATGTTATTACTCGATGAATTGCTCCCTCTCTCTCTCTCTCTCTCCTTCCTCCTTTCCTCCTGTGATTTCTCTGCGTTTTTAACTTTCCTTTTTAAGTTTATTTTTTTTCTATTTAAGCGATGCAACGATTGCCTAGGTACTTTTAATGCTTTTGTTTCTCCGCGAGAATTTGACGTCGTTAACTAATTTTGTCGAATAAATTATGTCGTTCGTTTAAAATACGTAGATAAAAAATGTATATTATATTATATTGTGCAAGTTTTATAATTATGCTCATAAATTCAAGGCTTATACTCGTAACATTATACCTATGAACTAATTAAACGTTTCAAGTGATATCTTAAGACTTCGTATGCTACTGAATAAGATTACGGCATTTTTTTATCAAGTAATAGTTTCTAATACATATTTTGCGTTCGAAGAAAGTTTATCTATGAATGCAGTAATGTGTCAGCATAAAGTAAAAAAAATTCGAGATAATACTTCACGATTGCTGAAATTGAGAGAAATAAGCGATAAATTACACATTTCGTACAATTGCATCTTGTGTTAGAAGTATCGATGTTATCGATCGTTCGAACTGTGCATATAATGTTACCGTGTGCTATAGTTGAACTATAAATTTAGTTTGAAATAAAAGAAAGGGAGAAAGAAAACAGAACAATTTTATACATTTATATTTTTTGCTTTTAATTAAAATTGTATAGAAACTATCAAGTTGATTGATGAAGCAAGGTGCAATTAAATTCATTAAATCGGTTACGAAGTTAGTTTATACTAAAAAATATACAATATATAAATTATTTTATTTCACAAAATAAAAATTGAAATCGTCAATTTTATACTTTTTGCCGTAGATTAAATGTGAATAACTGCAAAGTTTAACATTTTGAACTCCCATGTACAATAAAATTAATCATGGAATATCAGTGAAATCTTGTCAACATCTTATACACAATTCCGCTTATTTAAATTCATCCAGTAAAAAAAAAACCTAAAACAAAACAGCTGAACCACAAATGAAAATAATCCCGAAACCTACGCCGAAAAGCCAACCAAGACGACGGCGAGGACAATTTTAAGACACTCGTCTACCCTACGTACACATAATCGAGCTCTTATGTGATAAGGTTTACCTTACCTTCATCGCGTGATAATAACGGCTCGGTAGAATCCAAAGCTCCGGTCTTGAATAAATAAACCCGGAGAATCCGAGGCGCCTGATAAGTTTAATTAACGAAGAGGAAGGGAGGAGAGAAGCTGCCGTATTGCGCGAGGTTAAACGATGAAGGGAAAGATGCAACGGATGTCGCGACCTTGTGTGTTGATCTAAGGTGGAAACTGATGGTTTCAGAGAGATGTGAGCATGTGTGTGTGTGTGTGTGTGTGTGTGTATGTGTATATAGAAGAGATAGGCGAGCTTGTCCATGGAAGATTAGACTAGTGGCTTTAAACATTTTTGTTTTCGAATGTTGAAGAGATAACGTATACGTATTGTGGATTGTATGATAGATGTATTTTTAAGCTCGTCTTAAAATTAGAAGGGTTAATTATTTCATTGAAAACAAACTTCAACGATTTAACAAATACTCTACTTTTGACAAAAATATATTTCGGAAACGATATTTTAAAATTAACCAACGAAAAAGCAATAATTATCGAAATGATTATTCAAGCACCTCTAACCAGTCGCAACTCATTTCGATATTTTCTATTTTTACAACTCTTAATCAAACAGCTCGGCATTTTCCGCATCAGCGCCGCTACGAGAGAGAGAGAGAGAGAGAGAGAGAGAGAGAGAGAGAGAGAGAGAGAGAGAGAGAGAGGGAAAAAAAGAAAAGGTCGTCATATTTTTTAAAGGCAAGAGTAATAAAAAAAAAAAAAAAAAAAAAAAAAAAAAAAAATCAGCGTAAGCTCTCGCGTAATTATGCGCGAAAGTCGTGTACATATACATATACAACTCGTAAGTAATTAAAGGATAAAGTTCAGCAAGGCGAAACAAAAAATAAAAAAAAAAAATAAAATAAATAGAGAGAAAAAAAAAGGAAAACGCAAACGATTTCGCGCGAATTTTTTCTTCGTCTTTATGCTTCTTGTAGGATTCTAAGCGACTCCGCGAAATTAACGCAATTAAACTTGCCGTGTATGTACGCGTTTTGCATTTCCTCTCTCTTATTCGTATCGCGTTTATAAACACGGGTAGTACATAAGTTCGCGCGCGAGTTTCGTGTCTACGTCGACTTTTTCTTTTCGCTTGTTTTCTTTTTTATTTTTTCAACGTCGCGACCCGTCAAACGTAACGATTTTTTTTTTTTTTTTTCTTTTTTTTTTTGGAGGAGAAAGGAAGGAGAATATACCTCGAGAATCTTCATGCAAATTTAGCGCCTCGTTACATTGCCGCGAGCTCCGTTATAATTTGTTTACCTTTGATGCGTTTTTCGCTTTCTTTGGGCTATGTTCCACTCCTCGTACTTTTTGAGGGACGCGCCGGTGCTGCTTTACATTTGTTTACGCCTTTTGAAATCGTTTCGATACTTGAAATTGTTCGTCTTGGTACTTAAGGCTAATTCGATGATTTTTGGGCGACTTTTTCACAGATATGATACTTTGATTGTGTTTCTAATAACTTTTAATTTAATTTAAATTATTTATTTAAATTTAGGATAGAAAATTAATAGCGTTTACATTATTTTTACTCTCGATTATTAAACGAAACTAAATAATCAATACAAATTGCAGTTATTATTAGAATGAAATAAACGAAAAATATGAGCTTTTATAACACTAATTAAATATTATCAGCACAAAAAACATACTCGTTTAATTAATGAAACTAAATCGCTACATTTATTGATTATTGCAACGTTTAACTATTAAATTAACGTCATTTAATTTTAAGGTCTAACTTTTTTAAAAATTCAGCATACGAAATATCGATGTGCCGTTTAATTTAATTTTTATTCAATTGGTCGAGGCGAAACTTTCATTTGAAATTATCAAACCGTGTACCTATAATCCGACAACAAGATTTTATCGAGCAAACTGTAATACTCTTAAGCGTTCATTAAAATAATTAAAATTTCATTCGTTCTTATGTACTTATAAAGTTCGTTTGGTGTTCATATATTTTTATCGTCGCGCTCTCCGGCCATTAGTCATGACACACATTTACTTTTAAATAACGAATAATTTACGAGAGCGAAAGAAGGGAGTTAAAATAAAAATGCGAATGTACATATTTATTTACCCACGACGAGAGAGAGAGAGAGAGAGAGAGAGAGAGACGGAAAGGAGCAAACGACGAATGAACTTTTAATTAAAAAGTCTTTAAAAAAAAGGATAAGCAAAACAAAAGCAGCTTCCATCGTGCAACTCTTTTTCCACCTGCGAATACTTTTCTCTTTCCCAAAGGGGCCCCCGAGCATCCAAATATTTATTTCATATTTTAATAAAAGCCGCGCGTGTGCGGAAGCTCCGCGTCTCTCTCATTCTCTCTATCTTCCTCTCATATAAGAAACAACAATATTGAGGGAGTCTCCGCAACGCCGAAAAAAAAAGAGCAAAAAGGTAGAAAAAACACGCGGTGGTGGAGGTATAGAGAAAGAAAGGCTTACACACACACACACACACACACACACACACACACACACACACACACACACACACACACACACACACACACACACACACACACACACACGCATACGTATACATAAATGTTTCCAGCGGATCGCTTCTCTATGATACGCGCGTTCGTCATCCCAACGGTGATTTATTGCGCGGATTTTTAATATCGTTTGAACGCACGTACTCGCGACTGGCAAGAGAGAAAGAGCGAGAGAGGAAAATGCGATGTGAAAAAAAATGGCAACCAAGGGGAAAGAGAGGAAAAAACGAAATAGAGATAACGCGAACGCGTGGTTCTATAAAATCAAAGTGAGGTTAGGTTTGATAGATACATTGTAAAGATATTCCGTTGCATGTAAACTTTTTTTGCTCTCTTTTTTTTACGAAATATTTTTACATTTTCAAGTTTATTTTGTTAAAGCAGTATTTAAATAAAAAAATTTAATAAACTATCTATCCTCGACGTTACATAATTTGATTTTGTAAATTTTCTCTTATAATCGAATACCTAATTAGTTTTGAATTATATTGATTTATATTATTTATATAATTCGATTGTTTAATATATCGAACTTTTATAATATCTTTATTCAATTCTTAGTATAACCATACGCATCTATTATATTTTCAAACGAACGATTTCAAAATTTTCCTCCATTTTCACATACCCAAGAATCATATCAAATCACAAGCAGTCTTTCTCTTTACACCTATACTCGCAAAAAAAAAAAAAAAAAAAGAAGAACCAACCAACCAAGCAAGTCCATCTTCGGGTCTTTTATATAACGCGCTAACACAAGCGAACGAAAAAGGAATCGAAGAGAAACTTCTCCGTTCCCGTAGTGATATATCCCTAGGATAAGACGCCGGGAGGTATTAAAGAAGGCGGAGGCAAAATCCCGACGACGGCTGACCTCCGATACGAGATGGTAAAATCCACCGAACCTCGATGACGTTTTCTTCGCGCCTGAATCTAGTTTCGATGGCTCCTTTATGGATTTAACCCTTTTCCTCTCTATGGGCGAATTGGAAATGGTCGAAGCCCTAAATCCTTCGCCTTTCAGTGAGCTCGTCTTCTCGTCTACTCGTCCACTCGATATTAAAGTTTACTTCGGAGTGCAAGTTTCTATTTCATAGGAGAACAAATTTTTTGATTTTTATAAACTTTATAATTAAAAATTTTTGAAAAAACAAATTTGTTAGAAAAAATTAGCATTATTTGATAAATAGATGCATATATTTTAAAAAATTATCCATCAATTTATACTAATTTTCACAATTGTTTAATGTTATTATTTATTTTCATTATTAACGTTAAAAAAAAAAAAAAAAGAAAAGAAAATAAATTTTTCAACGATGAAAAAAAAAATTTGCATCCCGTAATTTCCGAAACTCCATTCCATATAATTAGAAAATAAAGGAGCATAAGCAAAATAAAGATGTTCCCAGCGTCTTATTTAAGGTTTCGTTGCATAGCGCAGCAATTTTCCGCCTGCTGTGTTAAGGGTGTACAATCATTAACTTACGTTCCGTTTTCGCGCGACTTTGCACGGGACGCGAATTAGAGTCAATTAACATCGCCGGAGATTAAGGGACAGTGGTGTATCTCAAGAATTATTTCTTTTAAACTGAATTTACAATTATTTTTTAAATTTCCTTTTGCCTTGTTTTTTTTTTATTTTTTCAATTGAAAATGCAAATTATCTTTGTACAAAAAATTTTATTTTTAAAACGAAGGTTAAAGAGTGAATATTATGAACATATTATGTAAATTAGTCAAACATACGAAATAGCTTTAGACAAATATGTAAAAATGAAACGAATAAAAATTAAAAATTCAATTTTAATTTAAAAACCTCAAGATGAGTAAGAAATTAATATTTTATATTTAAATAGCCTTCTTTGTTTATACGAGTATACTTTCTAAGTATACAAACTTGATACTCTGATATGAAATCACGTATCCTAAACTAAAGTATCATCATGTGCAACATAAAATTTCCTTGCAACCAATAAACAGAATCCAGTCCGTCTTTTGGCAGCGGCACCAGCACCTATAAACATCAACACGCGGCAATTCTAGCATATACGAAACAAAAAGAAATTTACGGGCGGGAATACGAAGCACTCGAGGCAACAAAACAAAAGCCTCGAAGACAAGAAGACGAGAGAAACAGAGATAGAGAGGGAAATAATTTCCGCGTCGGTTTAAAAAGTAATAGAGAGGAGAGGGAAGGTGAAAAGCCGAGCACGCCACCGCCAGAAATTCCCCGACAGCCGGAAATTCAGTTCTCAAAGGGATCCGATCTCTGTAACTGCTTCTCGCGCTCTTATTTATACACGCATGCATCTATGCACATACGTGCGTGTATAAATATATGCGTGAACGTGTACTGTATGCGCGCGTTAACGCGTGCCAGATTAACGTGACGCAGTCCCTTGCCAACGACAAAACCAATTTGGCGAGAGACTCGCTTCGCCGCATACATCGCCCGGTCTTTTAAAACGTTAAAGAGCTACGCGCTCGAAACATTGCTTCATCGTTCAACCTTTGGATGGTAATGTATGCTTTACTGAATATGTCTCTCTCTCTCTCGTAAGTTCGCGTTTGACATTATTATTTTTCGGGACGTTGTTTGTAATCGCGCAATAGACTTAGTAGTACTCTTCGTTATTTAACTAAACGTTTTAACGTAAAATGAAAACGAAGGGAAGATGAACGAAAATTTAATAGCTTTAAATTGCGTTGTTGTTTCGCAAGTTAAATTTACGCTTTCCCGTTTCTCTAAAAGGTAATATATGTGCGCGCGCGGACAAAATCAATTTCATTCGAGAGGATTCAACGTTGCAACGTTCGCTCGCTCACACTTTAGCGACGATAAAACCTCCTGTAATCGATTAAAAAAGGCATACAAAAAAAGAGAGAGGAGAACGAATTTCAATACGTGAACAGACGGGCGGAAAAAAAGAGAGAGAGAGAGTAAGAGCGTAAGTGTGTACTCGTCGTCATCGACGAAAATTTTCAGCTTCAACGTCAAACGGCCGCGTTTGCAACGTTTGTCGGCCGGTTGTTTTAATCGAGTTTTATACGCTGCGGTTTATTTTGGCGGTTGTAACTACGAGCGTAAATTTTCATGAAAAAAAACGTCCATACAATATGAATAAGAGAGAAGAGATAAAAATGGTAACGCGGAAAATTATCGCGCGATCCAATCATGCGACTATTCGATTTTCTCCTTTATTTTTTTTTTTTCTATATTTTTTTTATATGATATGGTTTCTTAAATTTGATGACTTTTGGGATCAATTGTAATCTTTTTTGTGATTAAGTCGTGTAAAGTTTATTGTTTTCATTGCAAATTTGCATTAAAAATTATTTTTTTGATCAAAACTTTGTCGATCATTGTTGTCAAATAAAGTACTTCATTTAAAACATAATATAATCAATTTTTATTTATTTATTAAATAATGAACATTCATATTCAGCATTAAATTATAAATTCGCGAGTTACTCAATAAAATTATTTACTCTTGCAAAATGCATCCGCAAATTTAAATTGAAATTAATTTTAACACTTTGTTAAATACTTTCATAATCGCTCTGCACATATGACGTATAAAATTCATATTCGGTCAAATGTTTATCTCATTTAACTGAATAATAAAAGTGCGAAAGAAAGTGCATACGTGTAGTAAATAATAACGTCATAAACTCGTTCCATTCCACTCTCTCCCTCCCTCTCTTTCTCTCTCTCTCTCTCTCTCTCTCTCTCTCTCTCTCTCTTTCTCTCTTTTACTCTCGTTTTTCTAAGGTATCATCTGTAAATTTTTAATCCTTTTAGCTAACAAAGATGCAGCGACAGTTTAAAGTTAATTTATTTGCTTTAAAAGCCTTGATGCTTTGTTTGAAGTTGTATATATTTTTTATATTTACTTTTAAACGGTCGTTTGCAATATTTAAATAAAATATATAGTTATAATTATATAATTTATGAAAAGTTACAAGAAAA
The DNA here is from genome assembly GCA_949987625.1 of Chalcis sispes. Classification (NCBI taxonomy): domain Eukaryota; kingdom Metazoa; phylum Arthropoda; class Insecta; order Hymenoptera; family Chalcididae; genus Chalcis; species Chalcis sispes. Next base: position 16,286,673 of record OX465098.1, on the reverse strand, counting down.
GAATAAAAATGACAAAAAACGTCGTTTGTTTGAAAAAAAAAAGAAGAAAATGATATAATCAATCAAGAAGAAAAACAATGGTCTTTATATCTTATTTGTATCCAACGAGTTTTTATGCCGATTGAATAATTTTACCGACATTTAGATTAATATTATTCATAGGTACATCGGTAACAAGAATGGCTATTACGTAATAAAGCTAATTAAGTTAAACGCATTAATAATTAGCATTTATTTATTTACCATCATATATATATATAGAATAAAACCTTAAATCTATCAAATTACAATCTTAAGCTAAAAATTATTATTTGAATAAAATAATTTTTCCGAATAAATTTTTAAAAACTAATCCTTTTAATCATATTCTTTCAGATTTCTCAAAATAATAATAGATTTTTCAGCCAAAAAAGCCTTCCTACATCAAAAAAAAAAAAAAAAGAAATAAAGAAAGAATGAGAGTCGAACGCACGAAAGCGTCGCAAAAATGTTATCTATTATATACTAACGAGTGGCAGGGTAAAAATAAAAAGTAAAAAAAGGGAAAAAGAGACGAAAAGAAAGGGAAGCGACCAGTAGTTATTCTCTCCCACATGCACTCACATACACCCTCGAGAATTTCGGTAAAACTTGACCTACTCTCTCTCTCTCTCTCTCTCTCTCACAAACTTTAAGAGCGTCGCAGAGTATGTCGTCATATTGCTGACGTATTTTAAGATGGCACCGGATTGGCTTACAATGCATCGACGAGAGCTCGCTCTTTTTTTTTTGTTTTTTGTTCCAGGTGTGTGTGTGTGTGTGTGTGTGTGTGTGTCGCAAACCACCTCTACCTCCGATAATATTTTTCATTCTTTCCGAATATTTATTTTCCCACTATGAAATTGCTATTGTGTTACGAAAAAGTAGGTTCCTGGCTATGTAAAAAAAAGGCAGGGATTCAAAAAGCGTCGATGACTTTTTTCCATATTGAATTTCTTATGATGAATAATTAATTGTTCAAATTCGGGTATAGTTATATTAATGTAAGAAAAAATTTTTATTTTTTCGTAAAATTAAATATTCCTTTAACGAGTTGTGTAGAATTTTTTTTTTTAATTTTACTTTTGAAACTTAAAACGACTTCATATCAACGAAAAAATTAATCTAAATTTAATGAGTTTTATAATACTTGCATTGAAAAACTTTATAAACGATATAAAATATTTAAATCGCGTTTAAATTTGACCTCGAAATCAAAAACTTCCCTTAATTTGTATTTCTGCATTTTTTCCTCCACGTGCTGCCTTTCTTCATTGCGCAAAAAAAAAAAAGGAAAAAAGTGAAAAAGAGGGAGAGAAAGAAAACGGCTGTAAAAAAGTAGGACACGCGGCGGCATAGCTCTATAAATATCCCAAACTCTGAAAAGGATCTCGAAAAAAACGAAATAAAAAATGAAAGAAGAGCGAGCGAGAGAGAGAGAGAGAGAAAGAGAAATAGGGAGAGAGAAAAAAAATTCTCAAATAATTTCCAGCTCGGAAGTTCGCTCGTTCAAAAGCGTCGGCGGACGAAAGAGAGAGAGAGAGAGAGAGAGAGAGAGAGAAACAGTACGAAAGATGCAAGAAGTCGAAAATCCACCTGCAACTACGTCATCGTTTTTTCTCTCGCTCTTCCTTTACCTTTGATGCCACTCGACGGCCGCGTCCAACTTGAATGACGTCTATCGCCTCGGGTACCCGACGACGGGCTTTTATATACCCTTCCGCTTCCCCCCCCCACTCCCACTTCCTTCGTTCTTTTTCTTTTCGGCAACTCAGCAGCAGCCTAATCTTAACAACCCTCCCGCTTCTTTTTCTTTCCTTTTTATTTTTTTCTTTCTTTTTTTTTTATTTTTTTCCTTTTTCCTATGGCTTCTTCCCTCTGCAGTTCCGAGACTTTTCTTTCACGCGGAAGAGGAAGAAACGCCGCGCGTGGAAAACGGAGCTTTGTAACGTTCTACACCCTTTTTTTAGTTGTAGCGGCGATGCAGTTGCGTGTATGTTCGGAGATATAAGGGATGTAACCCCTTCTCTTTTCTTTTTTTTTTTCTTTAACTTTTCCGGATCCTTTTTTTGGAAGTTTCTTTCGTTTGTACAAAATCGGAAAAATGCTTTTTGGCTGAGATTTCAACTGACGTTTCAATGAAGCTAGCAAATGTATGAAGTTGAGAGTTTTTGAAGTTGGATAAAAGTTTTAAAAAAGTATTTAAAAGAAGGTTAAGAATATTTTATTAGTCAACAAGTTATTATAGTTGACTTACCAATTAGATATAACGAAAAAGTAATAAAGATGTTTAGTACATACCTGAAACAAAAAATGAAAATTATAAAGTAAACCGAAAAACTATTTCAAGTTTCAACATTTCAAAAGTATAAAGATAAAAAATGCATAGTAACTCATTTCTTTTTACAATAAAAATGTATAAAATGATTGAAACCATTGAAAAAATGTAAAAAAAAAGAAAACACTTTCATTGAATAAAATTCTGTTTTAAAAGTTCGCTCAGCTCAAATATACAACTATTAATTATTTTTATAATTATTGACGAGCATAAAAAGTTCACAAAGATTATCCATTAAAAAAAAAAAAAAGAAGTAAAATAATTCATTAAATATTTTATAATTAATAAGTATAAAAAGAAAACCTTTGTAACAAGTATAGAAAGAACAAAGTATGAAACTTGCAATTATAAGATTACGGAAACCATATAATTGACGGGATTGTAACACATGAGCGAGAGAAAATTGATTCATTAGATGGGATTATTTAATAGTAGACACGTTTTAATTGTGTCGCAGACGAAGATCGAATATCGGAGTAAAGTCGACGACGATGACGATGACACGTACTTTTAAGCACATCCCCAAGAACCTATAGTCAAACTCGAAGGGGGAGACGCAAACTTGAAAGACAATGAAGCCTCTTGTCCCTTTATTCGTTCGTCTATAGAAAAAAAAATAAAAAGGAAACTTTATAAAGCTCACCGAACGCTATAGAATTCAACCCTTGGCGTATCTGACCGCAAAGTTTTTTAAATAATTCAGCAAAGTTTACTTTTTCGCAATGAATAAGAAACATCATTGTTTTTTTTTTAAACCATTTATTATTAAGTTTAACGTTTTCTTTCTAGTTTCTGTTAATTAAAAAAACCTTTTTTTTTAAATGGTAAATAAAATATCGTTTAAATAATGTATAAAAAAATGAATATTACGTGCTTAACATTTTATTTCTAAAATCATAAAAGATTACATTAAATTAAGCTTCAACATTACTATTGATTTCGTAACTTTAAACATATTACATAATAATTTTTTCAAGATTTACAATTTCATAAACAAACCTTGATTTACCGTCTCATAATTTCATTTGCGATTACAGCTCAATGCCAAGCGAGCGTCGACGAATCAAATTAAAATTTCCCGAAGACCAGCGCGTGTGTGAAAGCTTACACACACATAAAGAAAAAATTTTTCGATGCTTTAACGACGTTGGCAGTGGCGCGGCTGCAAACGCAGGTGCAAAAGGAAAGAAAATTTTTCTCGATCGTCGAGTTGCAGCCACGGTTTTAATTGCGATTTCGAGGAGACAAAGACAGAGAGAGAGAGAGAGAGAGAGAGAAAGGAAGAGAGAGAGAAAGAGAGTGTGTGTGTGAGAGAGTCGCCAAAATTGAGGAAAAGAAAAGGAAGAAGAACTTGGTTGTGAAAAAGTTTGCCGTAAAGAAAAATGTACGAGGAGTTGCGGAGAAAATAATAAAAAAAAAAGAAGAAATAAACGGCAATACGTTGGAAAACAATAGGTAAGCCGAAAGAAAGTACAAATAATGACCGTTTAATCGCTAAGTTTCCAAAGCTGAGGCAAAAAAAAAAATTCAGGCGAAACAATTAAAGAGTGAAATAATGAAGGCGCCACAGAGCTCCGGGAGTTGTAATAATATAATACAAAGGCTCGAAGAAGGAAGAACCGTGGAAAATCTCTTTCTCTCTCTCTCTCTCTCTCTCTCTCTCTCTCTCTCTTTCTCGACCAAAAAGAGAGTATTGAGAAATGTAAGGAAAAGAGACGATCTTCAAGTTTTGAAAAGACGGCGATGTTATGAAGAGAGAGAGAGAGAGAGAGCTTGAGAAATCGAGTTGAAAATTCGATTATTCATAAATTAAGACGCTGACGGTCATTATTGTTACGGCAGTATTTGGTAAATTTACTCTTGTTGTTCTGAAATATATTGAGATAGAGTGCCGATTCTTATACCGACTCTACTTTATTTAAGTCCTTTGAATTGTGTTTTATTTTTCAAATTTCTTTTTAAATTATTATTCCGTATTTCAATGGACGAAAAATTAAAATTTTTCTTATTCGCTAACTTACAACCAGTTATAAAATACATGCGAAACCTTCTATTTATTTTTTTTTCTTGAAGAACTACGTTATTTCGTCGTAATAAATCTATGAATAAAAAGTATTATCAACAGTTGTGATATTCTGTTGGAAATATTAGGATCCAAATTTGAACGCGAATAAATAAATATGAGAAAAGTTTCACGCGTAATAAATAATTATTTATAAATTTTAAAAAGCCACTCGCCAAGGTCATTATTTCTCAACGGTGGAAAATTTTCAGATTAGTTAATAACATTTTGCTTAAACTTTTGAGAGATAGAATTTGTAATAGCATCTTATTTTTTCATGAAGATTTTAAGCTTTAGGTCGCTCTAATCTTTTGTAATGAAACACTGAATGCTTAGTGAACAAGTTTCTCTACTCAAAATTTAGAGTAGCACTATATATAATTAGTTATAAACAATTAATAATGAAAAAATGTAGACTTTTTGAATTAAATTCGGTTGTGAGCTCATTTTACACACAAGTTTACTGATATTTGGTACGAGGGGGGGGGGGGGGGGGGCTTTCGAGGTCGCTGATTATGAAATCAGTTTAAGATTTTCAAAATTTAGAATAACGGATCAAACATGAGGGTGAAAATTTGAAAAAATTTACAAATTTTTTTTATATGCTCTTTTGGTCAGACATCAAATTGAATCGAAAACCTTTCAAAATAATAGATGAATGAAAGAGACTTTAGCAGATATTTTCGTGTAATTGTATTTGAACATTGATTTTTTTACTGCTAAATAACAAAGCATTTATCTGCTAATTATTCAATATTTTGTTTACCATTTTGAATTTGCATAAACTGACTTTGTATTCGTAATCAGCAACCCTGAAAATTCATATACAAAATATAACATTTATATGCTAATTTTTGAAAATTTTCTCCACCATATTGAATCCACCATTTTGAATTTTGAAAATTTGACTTGAGATTCGTAAACGGTGACCCTAAAAACCTTAAGAACCACTTTGACCTTGGTGATTGTTTTTTTTTTTTTTTTTAATGTGCCTCTAAAAAGGTTTAAAAAAAAAAGCCTATACATATTACACAATTAAACGCAACTATAACCAATAAGAAAAATGCACGATTTTCATTATTAAAATTCAACCGATTTTCGTAAATTAACAACGTAGCATCCAATCTTACTCTAAAAGAAACGCAAAGAAGAAAAAATAAGTTCACCCCATCGACATACCTCCCCAAACACGCGAGCGAACGTAGTCCAAACTAAAAAGAAAACAAAAAGCAAGTGCGCGCACGCAGTGACCAAAGGAAAGAAAAAAAGTACAAAGAGCGAAGGAGCTTATGCGATAGCTAACACTGCGACAAAACTGCTGCAGCAGCAGCAGCGGTGGTTGAGTCCTTGTCCTTTGATTTGCGCGCGCGATAACGATCGATCGAACGCGAGCTTCGTGTACGTAGATGCGCATATATATGTATACAGTTTTTTTATACGAGAGCATCGAATTACGTGTGTAAGGTATACGATCGTATATGGTAAGGTAAGGTTTCGTTGTGCAACGGTAAGATTTGTCATTTTTTTCTCGTAAATGCGTGAATAAGGATACAATACTCGGTTGGTTTTTAATGCGAGATCGATGACGTAAGATGGATTGTAATTAGAAAGATCGCGAGTGTTCGTGAATGAATGGTTGTTTGACCTACATATTTATTTGATGAAAGATATAGGTTTTGGTATTCGTGTGTGTCTTAAATGCGAATTTCATGATAATGCATCGAAAGATTAAAAACTTTCAATAAATTTTCTTGATGAATAATTTTTATCATATTTATCTCGATTGAATTTCTTCAATTTTTATAGGCAACAGCAAATTAATAATTATACCTAAGAAATATAAAAAATGCTTGTATTATTTATTGTCAATTAATTTTGATATTTCAGCTAGCATAATGTCCTTGTTTCTTTTTATCCGCTAGTTACACTTCAGTCTTCAAACTACGTAACACTAGTAAATTGGCCTTCTTCACGGATTTTCTTATGCAAGCAGCCTCTTATATGGTTTTAACATTGTAAAAAAGGAGAAAAAAAGGAAGAAGCAACGACATAAAAAATATATCACAATCGCTCTAACATTCTTACAAGTAGAAAAAGAAATGCCGTAATTGCATTGTCTTCTCAACGCCTTTCGACAAGCGCGTAACGCATTAAATAAATCGTTCGACGAGCCATTCCTCGCCTCTACCTAAAAATTCATCCCCATCGTATATCCATTCATTTCTCACCCTAAGATCGCGATCCTTAAAAATGACTCGCGCGCCGAACATCTACCCGAAGAGCGAAGAGAGAGAGAGAGAGAGAGAGAGAGAAAAAAGAGAGAGAGTCGAGAGTGCATCGAAGAGCCCCGAAAACGACGTCGTTGTAGTCGACACCCTCGTGTCTCCTTTTTTACTCGTAGCTTTGTTTTTTTCCGCCTGCGACTTTCACCCTCGCGACGTGACGTTTCCTATTCTCCTTTATTTTTTCTTTTTTTTACTCACCGACGCGTCTTTCTCTCGCGTCTTCTTACGTTTGCATGTATAGTGTATATATATATATATATATATATATATATATATATCAGCGTGTGTTTCTCTTTCCTTCTCTTTCTCTTTTTATCCATTTTGCTCTTTTTTTTCTTCCCTCTTTTTTTGCCTTTTTTTACTCGGCGTCACATATGCCTCGCACTTAGCTCACGTTTCTCATTTCGGTTTACGGCTTTTTTTTAACACGAGCTGTGACATTTTTTTCTTTCGATTTTTGTTTCTTCAAATATACCTGATAATATTGTTGTTTTAGTTGTTAGGATTACGAATGCTATTTTGTTTTTCATTGAATCAGTAGCAACGTTACTAATGATTTAGCATAATTAATAATGATGAAGATAATGATATATTTGATGAGATTGAATAATAAATCGTTTGAATCGCAATCATACAAGTAATTGATATTCATTTCAACATCATTTTCGAAGAAATTTATAGAAAATTAGAACCCATTATTCTACTATTCTAATTAATTAAATTTCCAATTTGAAAAAAAAAAAATTATTAGAAATTAATTAGCCGTGCAAGTACTTTTGCTTGCCGGCAATTTAATAAGAGTCAGCGAAAAAGCTTCATAATTAGCCATGTAAATTAATGAAAAAAAAGAGGTTAATTAGATGCAAAAATAATCGAACGACAAAAATCAAGCCTCTCTTGAACTACATCGCCACAATCGCAAATCCTCGTAAAAATTCAAACAGATACGCAAACATACCAATTAACATTCAATCCAACCTTTTTTTAACACACCACCGACGTCAAATATGTCCCTTTCGAGCCTTTAATCACTCTCCTCCCACGCGATAATATACATCCAGCGAGGAGCTCTTCATCGAAGATACGAAAAATCGTCGTTGAAGAGAAGAAGATAATATAAAAAAAAAAAAAAAAAAAAAAAAAAAAGAAAAGAAAGAAAGAAAGGGTGGAAACTGTCGCTTTTGATGTGTACTTGCCCTTGAGAAGTCTGAGAGGGCCTTGAGCAGCTAGCGTCGGATCTACTTGACGAGGTTAAATAGGCAGCTCGTCGGAGGTACGAGGCGGGGAGGGGGGGGGGGCAAGGAGATTGGATGAGAGGGACAGGTGTGGGACGAACGTCTAGTTGAAAGGCGAGATGCTTGGATATACGAAGATTATATGTTTACTAGGGTTAATAGATTTGGAAGTTTACAGAGGATGAACTAAAAAAAAACAGTCAACTTTTAGAAATGAGAGAATTAATGTTTTTGGCGCAACGATAAATGTATATAGTTTTTTTAATTATTTTAATACGGGAATTAATATTAAAATATTTATAAAGGATGTATTATCCGGAATAGAATAACGTTGCTTTAAAAAATTACCGTCCAGTACTCTCAAAATAAATTTTTTCTCCAAATTTTACACACTTCTTCACACAAGAAAAAACAGAAAAATAAAAAAGAAAAAGTTGTCGCTTCCAACCTGAAAGAAGTAAAACAAAAAAAGAATAAATCCATCGAGAAAAGAACTCGAAAGCGTATGAAAATCAGCGAGGCATTCAGAAGAAAAGCCAGTAGTGCGGGAAAGGGGAAAAGGAGGTGCAGCTGAAAAAGAAAAGTGCGTGCGAAGTCGAGTGGATGAGGAAACCGCGACGAGGGCGGCACACGAGTGGACTGGAGTCGCGACGACGACGACGCGCCAAGAACCTCCTCTCTCTCTCTCTCTTTCTCTCTCTCTCTCTCTCTTCTCGGCGTTCGTGCGACGCACGCCAAATTGACAGACCGAGCGCCGCGTGTAGATTTTGCGGTTTGGCTTTTGCTTGATGAGAAAATTTTTTGCAGGTGCTCTGCTCGATATACATTTTCTTCTTTTTCTTCTCTGCTTGCGTTTTCTTTTGATATACGATAAGTTTTGGATTTGTTTACCGAGAGGAGCGAAGCTTTTCTTGGAAACTTTGTTTATTCTATTTAAGCAATAAGATAATGAATTTCATTGTAAGAAAATATTTTATTAATTGTACTAAATAACAATGTGGAATATAAAATTTTTTAACAAAATATTGAAATAATGGATTAAGAGCAATGAAAAAAAAAAAAAAAAAAAAAAAAAAAAAAAAAAAAATTGGAATAGAAAGAAACCTTTTTCAAATATTAAAAGTTTAAAATTATTTGAAATACCTCCAATTATGGATTATTACTGAAAATTTAAGTGGCAGAAGTACAAAGTTTGTATAATACTCTAAAATCCGTTTTAAACGGTATAAGTGGTATAACCATCAAATACCGTCATACTATAGTATTATTATTTCGAAATAAACTTTTTGAGTAATATACTGCGCGAATTCTATCAAAAATTTTTTCCTTTTTTATTATGAAATAATTTACACTTATTCAAATGAACTATACTTTTGCTAGATACTTAACAAAAGCCTTGATAAAATCGCTTGATAATTCATGGTAAAACAACCACCGAGAATTTACAAGGGCAGAAACATAAAACGCTTTTTTATTTGATTTTTCATTCGCCATAAGTTTCTATTCCCTCCCCCCCCCCCCCGCAAGATGCTTTAATTTAAAAAGGTAAAAGGAGAAAATCTGTCGCAACACCGAACGCGAATGCAAAAACCAGATTTTCTCCCTTTTAAACTTCTTAAATAGAAATAAAAAAAAAAAAAAAAAGAAAAGAAAAGAAAGAAAATAATGGTAAGGGAAAGGATCAGCGAAGAAAAGGCAGCTTTTTGTGTGTTGCGCTCTCGCACTGATGGATCAATTCTCGTTTGATAAAAAGTTCTATCTGTGTATATATATATATATATATATATATATACATACAGATAACGCCATCGGTATTTCTTCCTTCCGATTTCTTTTTTTGTTGGTGGAGGGGAAAAAGAGCGAGCGTAAGGAACGTGCTTCGCAGGAATAAATCAAAGCTCGCTCTCTCTCTCTCTCTGCCTCTTTTTCTCCAGCCATTTCTCTCTCGTCCCTAGTTCTTTTTATCGAGCTACCTTATTTTATATAGGTCTCGTTGTTGGATGTCAATATCGACATTTCTCTCTCTCTCTCTCTCTCTCTCTCTCTCTCTTTCTCTCGCTTGCTTTTTTCGTGGGTATGATGGCGAATTTTCTGATATTTTATTTGTTAAGAACTCGGAGGGTTTCCCCGAGTATCCTTTTGAGTTGATTTTTTTTTTCTACTTCGTTGATATTTGTACTTTGAGGTTTTAAACAAGGTTTCGATAAACGTTGAAAAAGAACTTTGTTGCTTTGAATTAACCCATTTAAGGCCAAGAAGACTACAAGGACTTGTTCGAAAATTTCTTTATTAAATGAATATTAGTCTTACAAGAAAACAAGTAAAGAAAAAAAAACATATTATTTAATTCTTTGTGTTGTGTATTTAATCACTGCACATTTAACTACTCAAGAATGAAATCACATTTCAACTGGTGTCAATATTTTTTTTTTAAACTTCAATAAATAGGTGTTCCCAAATTGGTTCAGCGGGTAAGAATGGGTTAAGAAAGGAAAATAATTTCATAAATAATTTTGAAGAATTAAAATTGCGCGTTATAGAAAAAATGTCTTATACTTTGTAATTACTTATATTAAATATAAAAATAATATATTTTTATCGAACTTTACTCTTAGTGATTATCGTGGTATATTTTTAAGATTTTGTTAAAATTTCAATGCAGCTAGTAACATATTTAATTTCTTTTATATCGAATGATAAGATAAAGCAAGTAAAATTAATAATCATTTAAAGTCCTTTTATCAAATATTTGAATACAAAAAATACTATTTTTATTTTTGTATTCGATACAAATTTTTCAATGAGTTTAACGAATGAATAAAAAAAGTAGCGATACGGATTAATAATTAGCTACCTCTCAAAGTAAAAAAAAAAAAATAAAAAAAGAAAAAAGACACTGTCTATTGTGCAGACAAAATAAAGTTAAAAAATTCCTCGTTGTGTCCACGTTCTAGAACTATATCCACGCATGTGTATATATATATATATTCATATATCACATAAGGGAGAAGAAAAGGCGGATAAAAGAGTAAAAAAAAAAAAAAAAAAAAAAAAAACAGAAAAAAACAGAAAAAAACAAAAGAAAAAAACGGGATGGCATCAAGTGAAACTATTCCCAAATGGATCGCGTCTCGCGCAAAATGAGTCGTTAGCGCGCTCGTCTCGTTTGCCTCGCATCGTTTTCTCGCGACGCATTACGCTTTACTTGCCCCTTTTCTTTCTCCGTCTCTCTTTTTCTGCCTTTATTTTTTTTCGGACTAGTGCGCACACTTATCCTATCCCCCCTTTTCTTTTTGTCGGAACGGCGAAATAAAAAAAAAAAAAAAATTTCGCTAAATCCCGAAGTGACTGCTGCAACCTTTGAGGCACAAAATGTACTCGTTGGATTTTGCGATTCTTTTCCTTTCTCTTTATTCTCTTTTATAAATTTTTAGATCTTAATTGGAATTTTTTTTAATATATGTGTATATAAATATATGTGAACACTGAACGATGAAAATTGAATCGGTTTTAATGAGGTTATATCATTTTAAATCTATTGCTCCGACAGCTCGGGATTAATTGTTGCAAAAATAAAATCTATTTTTATAAATAATACGTGATATTTGCTTTCAACGTTAGTTTTTTTTCTAATGAACTTAAATAGTTTTTATATTTTTCTTATTATTCCAATTATTTTAAATTTAAAATATCTTTGGTAATTAATAGTTTAAAATTAAACAAAATTTTTAAATTCGAGTACAGTTCCGAACCCCCCCCCCCCCTACGATTGAGCTGAAACTTAGTGAAAACCTTCATTTTGGTGTTATAAAAGAAACTCTAAAGGGATTTTCGGCGCATCGAAGTAGTTTTCGAGATATCAAGTTTTATAGATATATAGAAATATATACTCGTATTGTTTATAGAAACTTTTGTCTTTAGAAAAATTAATGGTTAATTTCAATGACTATAGAAAGATTCTGTAATATTTCATTATTAGATATATAAATACCCAATGTGTAAGAAGAGTTATATAATAACATAAATATATAAGAAGAGTTACATAATATATAATAAAATAAATATATAAGAAGAGTTATATAATAACATAAAACTTTGCTTATTTAAAAATTAAGGTTACTCAAGTTTTTACAAAAGTAAGTGTTTTTTGTAGCCTCGAGAAAAACCTCATCGTTTCCTTATCGGACAATGCCAGGTACGTAGTTAACAACTTCAGTATCTTTGCACTAAATTAAATAAAGTGAAATCGTCCATAAACAATACAAATATCTTTTCTCTTCTCCTCTCTCTCTCTCTTTCTCTCTCTCCCTATCTCTGAAAATTCATTTACGCGGCAGACATTAGTATACGCAAGTCACCAAACCGTGAATCCGTAAATTCCGTCTTTCTCCCTGTGTACGGTCGAGTGCCGATGCCAAGTGTTTTCCAAAGTTTGTCAAGCATGGCTTTTCGCGCGCTACGAGAGAGAGAGAGAGAGAGAGAGAGAGAGAAAATGCCTCGTAATCAACCTAATGCATGTAAATACCTACATGGATTCCTCTCTTTCTCCCTTTCTCCCTCTTTCGCTCTGAAGTGTTTGCTTTCTACTTCGCGGACTTTTGCAAAGTGAAAACGAGCTGCGGAAACCTTCCGCTGTCGCTGCTACGTTGCGACAATGGCGCGCTATTGCTGCTGTACTGATATAACATAGCCAAGCTATACCTTTACGCTCGATTGTTTTAATTGCACCCTTTATTTAAAGGGAATTTCCAAGCTGTTAAATAAGCACCTTTTATTAATATTTTTTTCTTTTTTACATCTAGTCGATTAAATTGTTTTTTCCAAAATTTATTTTATATAGTTTATGATATGATTTATAAAAAATTTTTTCGCGAATGTGTAGTTGAAAAGTATTTTATCCTTTTATTCACAGAGATCAATTACATCGTAAATTTTATCATTCCCATAAAATTTATAAAATATTCAAATAAATAATTGCGATTACAAACGATTGCACATGAATCTTCGTTATCTTCGCTTTCGTAACCTTTATTCATATCAAATTAAAACTGAATATCGTTAATTTGGAAAAAGCATTCGAATCTACTCAACTCGGCGTAGCTAATTTGCGAATTCAACCTCATTATTCGACACACGGCGATGAATTCAGTTTAACGAGTATAAACAGCGACACATACACACACGCGGAGAAAGACATCAAAAAGCAGCGGACAGACCGAATGTGTTTACAAAATTTACGTAGCAAGACGAACGAGGAATAAAGAGAAGGAGAGAGGGATAGAGAAAAAGAGATCGAAAGGGAGAAAGGAAAAAAGAAGAGTAGCCGGGAAAAGCTGTCGTTAAATGGAAAATGTTTACGTACTAGCCGTGTGCACACGTACACGTCTCAACGTATGCGCAACAAAAAAATTAAAAAAAAAGAAGAAGAAGAAGAAAACAACGTATAACTTACCTTTGAGATGCTCCGGTGTGTCGGCCGCTCCGCCTCGCATAATATCACTCAGGTAATGCTCCAGTGTTCGCATGTTATCCAGCGGTGAATTTCCATTTGCCGTCATGCGCTCCTGTAAATAAAATACGAGGGCACTTTAGCTATTTCGAGTTTGTCAACGGGTATAACGAAAACGACGCTTTAAGGGACTATAAGCGAGAAGGTGTACGCGTTACGTTGCGTGTTTTATATCCTCTTACGTTTATATAATATACGTGTGTTTGTGTGTGTGTGTGTGTGTGTGTGTGTGTGTGTGTGTGTGTGTGTGTGTGTGTGTGTGTGTGTGTGTGTGTGTGTGTGTGTGTGTGTGTGTATGTATGCATATACAGAACGGAGAGGAGAGAAGTACACGGGGGTTTATATTTATTGTATTATTATAGGCGTATGTGTGGGGATATTATTACAGAGTATGTATATGCGTTGCTGATGTGCTAATCCCGTTATGCGGGAACAATTATTATTTACGTTTCGAAAAAAAAAATTGCATTCGGCAAGTACAGCCGTCGCATAATTAAATGATGCCTATACAGCATTAAGATTTCGATGAATCAGTATAATGTCAAAATTTATAAACTCCACGCTTGTACATTGTAAGAAAATAATATAAACTATTTAAACGCTAAAATTATCTTGTTTACGACGGGAGAATTTCTTATTATTCAATAATTCTTTCAAAAAATGATTACACTCGTATAAAATAAGGTGTATTGACATATACATTTTCACAAAAATAAAAAAAAAAAAGAAAACCAGCGATGATCGCGTCATCGTCTTAGCCACGCTCCCCTTACTAAAAACGTAAAAGCTCCATTTCGTCCACGTGAAAATAAAAAGAAAAAAAAGTTCATCTCCGTTCCGTCTAAGAAAAAAACAAAGAGGAAAAGCGAGAGAGAGAGAGAGAGAGAGACAAAGAGAGAAAGGGGGGGGGGGGTAGAAAAGAGAAAAGATGTTGAATCGTGACGCTTTCAGAGAAGCCTCGACCATTGTCCTTAATCGAAATGAGCTCTCTTTCGCGGAAACTTTTCAGGGACGACTCTCTCTCTCTCTCTCTCTCTCTCTCTATCTTACACACACACACGCACGCACGCACACATATACATACACACACTTGTAGAGAAGCATGTACGTATATAGAGGCGAAAGAAAAACTGAAAAGCTTCGCTCGATGTTGAGGGGAGGGAAAGAGGAACGAAATTATTCATAGAGGATGAAATGCGCTCGCGTAGTCGTAGTAGTGGAAGGTCCACGTCGGTGGAAGGTGATTAACCCTTAAGGGGAACGAGCTGAGATTATTTTCTTTCGCCTGTTTCTCTTCTTTTTTTTTTTTTGTTTTTATCTTTCCCGTTTTTTCTTTTTCGTATTTTGAAATTTTTTTATTTTCATTCTTTATTACTCTTTTTTTCTTTGATTGCGAAATGAAATTAAAGCACTGAGAATTGCTAGTATTCATTACGGGTGAGGTATGATAATGAGAAGTTGGGTTTTGAAAATAGATTTTCTTTTACTAAAGCAAAGATTTTTTGCTCAACTTTATTGAAGATTACTCGTTATCGCAGAATAATAATTTTCTTTTTCGAAAGCAAGAAAAATTATTTTGCATTAATTTATTGATAAAAGGATTTTATATAATTATTTTGCCTAATCTTATATTTGCGGCGACTATTTATCATCAAAAATTAAATATATCTCATGAAAAAATAATTTCATTGCAATAAATCGAGTAAGACACTATGATTAAAAGTAGAAGCAGAAAAGAGATAAGCAAGCAATTGAATTTTCCAATGTAAAGTACGTTACAACGAAGGAAACGATTACCGAGGGCTCGATTACGATATTTAAGCTGTAAACTACATCGTCTTTATCTCTTCAAAAAGTTCCGGCTTAAATCAATAACCGCAAGTACCAAAGACGCTGATTAAAGAACGAATTCATCACTCCTTAAAATCTCCCAAAGACGAGAAAGAATCAGCTAAAAGTCGGGAAAGAACGCGCGTCGTCCAGCGACTGGAAGAAGAAGAAGAAGAAGTTCTCCTCTTCTTCAAAGTCTGAGGTGTCTCTTTGACGAAACGCAGAAAAAGAAGAAGAACCGAGAGAGTGAGAGAGAAAGAGGGAGAAAAGATGAGCCCATCCTAAGGTATAAAAGAAGGAGCTGAGAAAGGAAAGAGAGACTCGAGAGACGGCGAGACACAGAGAAGAGCGCACACTCCCGTAATAGACCACTTGCTCCGTTAATGCGACGAGGAAAAGGAGAAAGAAGAGGAAGGAGAAGAAGGAGGAGAACAAGGAGGAGAAGGAGGAGGAGGAAAAGAAAGAGAGAAGCATTCAAAAGTCGTCTCGACTTCTTTTCCCTCCTTATTCGCGGTCTCCCGCGCGCTCTGCCGTTGAAAAAGGAAAAAATAAGAAAGCTCAGAGTCTTTCGAGTCAAAGACTCGACGCAGCTGCTGCTGCTGCTTATTTCACCTGATGACGATAAGTTGGGAGAACGGAGAAATGAGATATAAGCATTATCGAGAGGTATGTCGTTATGGGATATAGAGTGGAGATTTTTTACGAACGTCAAAGGTACCCGTACCGTAAGCGCGTCTGCGAAGGATTTAACTGTGGAGTACGAGAGAAATGAAGATATTGGCCAATGATTGATGAAACTATTTTTTTTGTCTTTTAAGTTTGTCTTTGATTTTTCTGGAAAGTTTTATGAGATAGATAATAATGAGATATTTCGTACGAAGTAATTTTGTTACTTATACAATTTCTACTTGTAGCAGATAATTATTAGAAATACATTGAATAACAAATTAAACCATTTGAACGGATAAATATTGCTTTTCTAGAAACTATACGTGCATTGCTGCTTGAAAGATTAAGAAGCGACTCTAAACAAAGAAAACAACGACTAGAAATTCTGCGATCGATTCAATCAAATCTTAATCAATTCTCCAGATCAACTCGGCGTATTTTTGTTCCCCTTAAAATATACTTGGCCCGCGAGCGCGAGGGGACCTTTAAAAAACGCAAAGGAGAATGACCAAGCGAAAGTTTAAAATATCCTCTACGCTAACTCCCTTTGATGCCGATCAATTGAGAAAAACGGAACTTCTAACGGAAAATAACGGGCGAGTCGAGCTTAGCTACGTGAGAGGGATTTTTTTCTTTCTTTTTTTCTGCCATGGAGAGAAGAGACAAAAAAAAAGGAAAACTACCGGTTGACACGTATAAATACGCCGTTTCTTTCTCTCGCGAGCTCTCTCTCTCTCCTTTTCTCTCTATTCCTTCCATTCTTTCTGCTTTTCTCCATCTATGGCTCGTATTTCTCAATGCCCTTTGCTCTTTTATTTCTTTCGAAGCACGTGAAAAGGACTGTCAATGCCAAGTGATTGATCGTTTGCTTTTTTACCTATTTTTTATTTTTTCTTTCTTTTTCCCTTTTTTTTTGTTTTTTTTTTTTTTTTTTTTTGTTGCATTGGATCATTTTTTATTTTTCTCTATTGTCGTAGAGAATTTATTGAATTTTTCGTGCTTTCAAAGTTTACGTTTGGAATATTAAAAATAATGTATACATTGCAGCAATCAAAGATTTGTATTTTTTAACGCGATAATAAAATCCTAAACGAGTAATCGACATAAAGTGATACAAAAGAAGCTGAAAAAATGTTTATCCTATTGTTAATAAAGCTTTTATTTTGATCATTTGACTTTTCAATTTTAATATTGACTTCGTAAAAAAAAGATTAAATATTAAATAAGTCATTAACGATCCCTGGATACTTTGCTTTAAAAAATCTAGGATTTTTATTTTTGACATTCGTCGATACAAAGAGACCGTTATTTCAAAACTTAAAGCGACGCAATATTTTCTAATACCTGCTTTCGCCTTTGTGGCGTCTTTTTCAAAAAGAAAAAAGAAACCTAAACTAATCTAACAAATAAAAAGAACAAAGTCGCGCAACTAAGGTTTGTGCAGAAAGAGAAATGAAGATTAACTAGGAAATACAAGAGACGACCAAAGTGTTGGAGAAAATCCGCACGACGACACAAGTAGTAGGAAGGGATTAAGATACGGCAAGTAGAAATGGCCCCGATGCGTTCGGACAGTAGTAGAGCCGCGCATGCGGTCAGGCGCTCGGAATAGTACGGATGAAGACAAGTTGCTGCGCGCGAACGACGGCGATGAATAATAAGAGGGGATTAGTTTTGATGAATGATAACGGAGATTCAGAGGTACATTAAATATCAACATTGATTTTGTACGTATTCCGGTAAAATATTTATTTTTCCAAATCTGTTTCGTAATGACTAAAAAGTAAAAAATTTTACATCGAACTAAATTTAAGTAAACAGAGTTTTATTTTTATTTCATTATATAAATCTAAGTTTAATTATAAATGATTGCAAAATGTGAATTCATTTAAATTGTATACTCAAGAACTATAAGATGGCGCCTATCGTTGAAAATTATCCGTTAATAGTATATAATTTCGTACAATATAATTATAGCTCATAGTATTATCGATAATAATTATGTAATAATCGTAACGTCG
The DNA here is from genome assembly GCA_949987625.1 of Chalcis sispes. Classification (NCBI taxonomy): domain Eukaryota; kingdom Metazoa; phylum Arthropoda; class Insecta; order Hymenoptera; family Chalcididae; genus Chalcis; species Chalcis sispes. The sequence continues at coordinate 16,268,706 of OX465098.1, read as the reverse complement.
TTAATAATTTACTTTAATTTGAAAGTATTCCTATTAATTAATAGAGGACCATAGTCGACAAGATAATATTAGTTAACTAATAACTGAAGTTAATTCCTGTTAATTAAAGTCATTGAAAATTATACATTAATCAGATATGCACTACTAATGTGCAAGTCTACATCATTAAGATATTTCAGGTAAGATAAGAAAATTTAATACGGTAGTTCTATTCGAACAATGATGAGTTCTTAGAGATAACGACCCTTATTTCTCTCAATTTTTTTTTTTTTTATCGTTATTTTTTATTAAAATGTATATTCCAACTCCGATCAAAAGTTCATTTAAATTGCGTATTTTAAAAACGCTATAAAACGGAAGCAATTTTGCAATAGATATCGATTATCAAAATGAAAATAATCGACTAATATACCATAAAAACGAATAGCGCCGAAACGTCGAGGAGAAAAAGAAAAAAATTTGAAAAAGCAATAATAATAATAATCATAATAATAATTAAAAAAAAGGAATAAAGTATTGCCAATACTCAAAAAATCGAGCGATAGACAAATATATGCATTGGCGAAAGGGCATATAACTCAAAGGTCCCGCAATACGGTACTCGGGAGTCCGCATATACAGTTTCCACTGAGAATAACAGTCCAGTGCTAGAATCGCGCCACCATCGGGAAGAGGGAAAGGGATAGCGTAAAAGGAGCACTCGTACACGCGCGCTCACACACACACACACACACACACACACAAACACACACACGCGTACACTCAAGAGGCAAGTGGCAGAGGGATATTCGCACGCAGAAGCCCCACCCTTCTCCACCCGTCTCCCTTCTCCTCCTCATTCTTCTTCTGCTATCTGAAAGCCCTCGTGCAAAACTGCACCTCACCGATACGTACGCACTCACGCGCATGCTTGTGCGTGTACTCACGGGTGCTCGCTCACACACACACGCGCGCGCGCGGGCGGGCGAACGCACGCAAGCGCGCCAGGGTAAAATCAATATTGAGAGAGCAGGAAGAGGTAGAATGGGCGTACCGACGGCGCTTTACCCCCTCTGCTTCGCTCGCGTGAAGCTCCACCCCCACCCCCCACCCTCCAACAGCATCGGTACTTCAACGCTTTCTCCTTTTCCGCCACGGTGCAGGTATATTCTCTCGGTGTGCGTGCGCGCGTTTTCTCGTATTATTTTTGTGAATAAATCCAAGTCGACCCGAAAATAAATCTCGGACAAACGTGGATTTATTATATGCTCGTACTAACGAAATAGCTTCTGCGTGAAAGGTTCGTTGGAAGGTGCGTGAGTTTGAATATTTTTTTTTCTCTTCCATGAGAGCTTCGGAAAAGTATGGAAGGGTATACGTACTTTTTCTTTTTTTTGTTTTTTTTTTTAAGTTAATGGACTGCAAGAGGGTGCCGTTGAGTTAACTTTGAGAAAATTTACTTCCCTAAGGATTGGTTTGTTTATGATTCTTTTTAGTTTTTTTATTTTTGGGGTATACTTAAAGAAATATATCGCTTTCTAACCTATCAATCACTGGTAAATAACCCGTTGGTAGCAAGTGTAAACGTAAAATTTGAAATTTCACCTACACTTGGTGAACATTTATTACGAAAGAATTAAAAATTTATGTATGAATAAAGTTATAGGTTAAATTTTGTATGATTTGAAAAACAAAATTTAAATTTAAATAAAAAGGAAAAAATTTATTCACATTTTATATTAATTGAAAATGAACAAGTTTTTTTCGATATATAAATTATATAAAAACGTATCTCTAAGAATCTTGTAAAATTCAAATAAAAAACAATGAATTTAAAATAAAGAGCTGGCTCTGAGACATATCGCTGTATGTATAACCGCATTTTATGGAATCTTAAGCAGCCACTGTGACGATTTTAATTGACGTTCCTTTCTTCACTTCTGAATTCGTGAGAATTTTTTTTTTTTTTTTTTTTTTTTTTTTTAAGCAAAAAAAGAATAAAACAAAAAATTGAATAAAGAAAGAAAAGGAAAGAAGAAATGTATGCAAAAAATTGGAGGAAAATTAAAACGAGAGAAGAAAGAAAAGCGAGGAGTAACGAAGCACACAACTAACATAAGAGGGGAGCCAAACGGAACTTGCTCTTTCCGATTGGGCATTTCCCCTCGAGTTCGCGTTCTCATTGGTCCGTACCTCCCTCTCTGCGCCAATTTTCCTGGATGTAACCCCTACCCTGCACGAGCGTCGCTGCAATTGCTGATACTACTACTACTACCTACTACTCTCCTCTCCTCGGACGTTCCTTTCATGAATGCGCACTGCAACTCTTTCTTTCTCTCTCATCCTCTCTTTCTTTCTCTTGTTTGTAAGATTGGGCTACGCGAAGAACCCGACCTGCGTCACGAAAAAACAAAAAGTTCAAGAACGTTTTGAAAAGGTGTGGATTTCGAAGGTAGCTCGTTGATTGATGAGTAAGGCTTCTAGGTTGTAAGAAATTCATGAAAAATGAAATTTTCTAATCGTCGATTATTTGCGTGATACCTTTTTTGAAACGTTTCTTCGTATCAAAAAATTAGATAAACAAAATTAGTTAAATTTATTTTAAAATATGTTTCTTTTTCTCAAAATTTATAAAAAATACAAATATTATATATCAAAAAATTTTTTGATATAATTATAGATCAAAAAATTGAGTTTCACGATAACTTTTTCTACAAAAATAATCAAACTTTTAATTTTTATCAAATTTCAAGGCTTATAATAAACTGAATCAAAGTTTGGTAATTTGATTCACAATATTTTAATCACGTAAACGTTAATTCCTGCAATTGTAAACAAGACTTTGACAAATACTTAACAAATAAAAAAAGTTAGAACTATCGATCCAACCGTACATCTTAGTACTCTAACAAAATTACTCGAATCTTTCAAACAAAAAAGAAAAAAAAATAAATAAATAAAATAAAATAAAATAAAAGAAAAAAAGAAAGAAAAAAAGAAAGAAAAGTAAAAAAAAATGTTAACCTACATTCCGAATTCCGAGCAAAACCCTGCAGGATATTTCTGTCAACCATTTATACTTAGATATCCATCGTTGAATCGACTTTCGCATACGCGTGCATTTCTTATCTAGAAACGCGACTAGACGAAGAATCGCAAAGAATAAGAAAAAAAAAAAGTAAAAAAAAAAAAAGAAATACGAATCGGTAGCTGTAACGCGCGTATAAGGAAGCGCATACATGTGCATGTGCGTACGCGCGAACGATGCAAAATGTTTGACCCACTTTCGCGGGTTACGCTCGCTCGTAAAAAGCAATAGCTGCAGCCTCGGAGTTCCCTCTCTCTCTCTCTCTCTCTCTCTCTCTTCCATCCCTTCCTTTCTCTCTCTCTCTCTCTCACACACACACACTCTAGCGCTCGCGTTTTCCTCCCTCTCGCTCGCTGTCTCTCGTTCTCTCCGCTCCTCCTCACTTTCGCGAAATTATAGGTTCTTCATTCATGCGCGCTTTTGCTTACTCTCCCTTAGTAATAAAACGAGGGACTATCGCCTTTCTTGCTTTTTTATTATTTTCCTCTTTCTCTGTCTTTCTCTCTCTCTCTCTCTCTCTCTCTCTCTTTCTCTCTCTTTTTAACGCGCAATTTTTCTCGTTTTTTCTTCTTCTGTTTACAAATAACGGTATAACGGTTCTTTTTCGATATAACGGTATCGAATGCGCAAAGAGACATCGTAACGTAATGCGCGCGTTTGCTCGGAATACGAAAGCGGTGATAATTTCACTTTTATGTACATTTATAATAACGTTACGGTTATACTATATTTTCGCAATGCGATATGTATTGTTCGATCGTTGGTGATTTAAAGCGTTTATCGTTATTAATGTTACGCATTTTTCTTTTCGGTAGAGAAATTATTTTACTTGTACTTTAAGAAAACTCAGTAAACATATTTGCTTGTTATATTATACTTGTATATTTATAAATACATAGTTTTAAAGTTTAAATAAATAATTGAAAATATAGAAATATGTCAAATTTTTTTTACGACTATCAAACTAATTTAATCATTAATACGCGCTAGAGGGAAGAAAAAATTAATTTTTCACAAACATTCTTCGCAAACATTCGGCGATAAACCAAAAACTTTATATCGAGCCTCGTAAAATGAAGAAACGTACCGTAACCTCGTAAACTAAAATTTTCAAAATTCTCATCCGATCTCGTCTCGTATAACTAATTCTCCGTTTCCTCCATCTCTCGCAAATATCCTCCTCCCTCTCGTCGCCATCGAACGAGCGATCGAACCAATCGACGTCGACGAATTTCATCCGTTGCGTCCATCCCACTTTACCGAACGTCATCTCATCCAGGCGAGAGACTATTACTACCACTACTACTACTACCAGCGGTACGAATTGGTAAGCGCACCCGTTGACCCAACGCTCGCGTATAACTCGCGAATCGAATTACTTTACCGAGCTGCGGAAACTGCAGCCGAGATGTAATTGTCGGTGTCGGCGTTTCTACTCCATTTACCTTTCGCACGAACTCGTCTGTATGGAATATGAGAGAGAGAGAGAGAGAGAGAGAGAGAGAGAGAGGGAGGGAATGAAACGTTAGAGCTTTGACGTTAAATTTTGAAGGAGTTGCTTTCGATGATTCCGATGTTTGAATTTGGCGAAATTTTCGAGGAAGTAAAGAGCTGTAACAAGATTGGACGAGGAGCGTTACAAGAGCGATATTTATTTGAAGTCTCGATTGGTGATTGTATTAATACTTGTTGGAAATTCGAGCAAAGCTGTTAAACAAGTTCTTTACACCTAACTAGAAATTGACGCGAAATATTTGATCGACACATGAGAAATCAAAATAAAAAAACTATTGTAAAAGAAAAATTATAATATTATATGTGTATTGTAAATAATATTACTTTTACAAAATATTTACACTTTCGACATAATCATTAAAAAAAAAAAAAAAAAAAAAAAAAAAAACCTCACCTAACAATCGACAATTCTCCTATTCAAATATTTAAAGAAAAGCATCGGCAACAAAAAGGGAAGGAGTGCATTCGCACGCGCGAACATCAAACCAAAGAGCGCGACGAAACTTTGCATTAAATCTCCTACTAAATCTACCGAACGAGAAGCCAAAGTAATTACCCGGCTATAGAATAGCTATGCGCGACACGAGTCTTACCGTAGTAATACTATGAACGACGCGAGCCACGCTTTCACTCGTGTAGCCTCGCGGACGTGCACAAAGCGAAGAAGAAGCCAACGCTGGAGGGAAATGGATACATATATATTTAGATAAGTAAGAAGAACGAAGAAGAAAAGAAAGGGAGAGGGGAGACAAACGAGGAGCCAGCATTTTCATCTCGAGGAAAATCCATTTCAAAAGGAGTTAACGCGCGCGCATTAAATCACCGAGGCCCCGGCGTTGCTTCTCTTTTTATCGCGAGATGTACGATAACAAAAGTATGCGCAACGGGGGGGATGAGAGGAAAGAAAAAATTGCTAAAGCGGATAGAGAGAAATGGTTGAAGGATGGTGAGAAAAGAGGAAAACTAGCGAGAAAGGATTGATAGCTTTCTGTTTCGTACACCTCGGAGTTAAAATTTTAACGGAATTTTTCTGTTTTAGCGAGGAAACTATTGCGTGCTTTTAAATTGTGTCGGTGAGCTTATTTTTATTTTTATAAAAAAGTGCATTTTTCGTTAGAAATGAATAATAGAGTGGAATAATTTTTAATAAAAGCGAATTTAAAATTTATATTTATTATTCTTCGAATAATGCGAATTTTGCGATAAATTTCTAGTTTCAAAATAAATTATCAACTTTATTTAAAATATTATTATTCGGAAGTTTACGCACACTATTTTATCAATTTTTCAAAGTAACTGTATTACACACCTTACTCTAAACAACAATAAGCTGCACAATAATAATCATCAAAGTCCCCTTAAAACTTAAACTACAATAGCAACGACGTAGACAGAGAAGAATTTCCTCGCAGCTTATCTACGTCTAAAAACATGAAAGACGCGAGTAGGTAAAAGAAAAAAAAAAAAGGAAAAAGAAAGAAAGAGGAGAATCGCGCTACAAAAAGAAAAGAGAAATTGCCGCGGATATACATCCACGAGTGCGAGGCTACGAAGGTGTCTACGAAAAAAAGCCCCCCGTGCGAAAAACAACGCAACGGACGGCGAACAAGAAATAAGTATCTTTTATACGCCGCTGTGACGATTCTCCCTTTCTCTCTTGTTACAAACAGAGAGATATGTCTAGACCCGCGGAAGAAAATGCAAAACTCGCGTGCTTGCGTGCGTGCGTGCGAACGGTAGCTACGAGAAGAGGAAAAATTCAAAGAAGGTAAGAAAAAAAAAAAAAAAAAAAAAACAAAAATGAAAAAGAAAAAGAAAACGCGCGCCTGCAAGAGTAAAAGAGAAAAAATGGGTGAAGGAAAGGTATGTGTGTGTGTGTGTGTGTGTGTGTGTGTGTGTATGCGTGGAGGAGAGAAAGTTAAAGAGAAAAAGAGTCGCCCACGAAAGAAAACGTGAAAGAAAGAGAGAAGCTTAGGCGTTTAAAAGCTCGCTTGAGTAAGATAGACGAGCGGGAGAACGTTATACTCGTTAACGGCGAAGGTGAGCGCGAGGAAAGAATCGTAACGTCGCCGGCGGCTTACGTCGATTGAAATTACTCACAATATAAATTGCGTGCGAGGAAAGAGAGAGAGAGAGAGAGAGAGAGAGAGAGAGAGAGAGAGACAAGGTTATGTTTCTTCTTTTATTTTTTTTTATTTACGCGGTACACAAAGAGACGCGTCTCTTCCTCGACTCGTGTTACGTTTTCCTTTATCTTTCCTGTTATACATTTTCTTTCTCTTTCCTTTTCGCAGTCATGCGACGACGACGAGGACGACGATTCTATTTCTTCCGCCCTAACGACTCTTTGCTCTCGCTGCGTCGTCTTCGCGTCGTCGGCGCGTAATTACTCGCACGCGATAATGACGCAGCGGCGCGCGTTTCGAATTGAATTATAATGCACGCGTTGACACAATGTCGAGTACGCGGGAGTCGGGGTTTAGTTTGTAAGCGAGTTAGACACATTGGGGATGACGTTAGTAGGTTAATGATGAAATGTATTTTAAATGTCTGATGATAACAAGGATAGACAGGATGAACGAGTGCGTACTTCGTTTTGTGTCGTTTAAACATCTACAAACTCGATATAAATGATCGTAAGGAACGAAATAATAAGATATATCGTTAATCAATGTAAATAAATATTAAAAAATAAAATTAAATAATAAATTTTAAAATTATTACTTTGATTAAGTTCAGTCGGCAAATGCGTTTTTCCTCCAGCAATTCCATTAGCTCTCGGTTCGCAAACTCAAATATACATTGTCTTCGTCGTCGCTTCCTTTATTCATCCAATCCCACAGTATAAAAATAAAAACTCATTGTTTCCCTCATTCACGTTAAAAGGGAAACTCCACTAGACATACACCGAAAGAAAACGAAAACCAAGTAGTCGAGACTAGCGTAACACGTGCGCGCGTACGTATATAGCGCGGAATGAACAAAAAGTCACTTAAATTTCGTCTCGCCGGCAAGGTGTGCAGAAGTATACACACAGCGAGTCGAGAGTTACAAAAAAAAATAATAATAATAAAGGTAAAGTCGCGTGCAGACAATGACGCGCGCGAGTCGCGATTATACGTTTTTCACGCACCGACGACGCGCGTTTGGTGTGAAAAAATGGTTCGCGAATTTCTTTTATTTTTTTCGTTTCGTCGCGGTAGAAGTTTTCCTTTTTTTTTCATTCGTTGCTTTCTTCTCACTGGAAAGTGCGTGAGGGGCTCGACATTGCTTGATTTTTTTAGCTTTTTTCCTTAGTTGGAAAAAACTGGAGATGAGCTTGAAAGTTAATGGAATGTCGCGTGGAAAATGAAGATACCTGCATTACCGATTGTGTATTGTGTTTTTACGCGTTTTTATGACATTTTTTTTTTTTTTTTTTTTTTTTTTAAGTAAAGTAAAAAAGAGTCGTAGGTTTTTTCGTTTAATCTTTGTTAATATAAAGTAAAATTTAAAAAATTCGCTTTAAACTTTTTAAAAAAAAAAAAAACGAAAATGATATTTTAAAAGTTTGAGAAACTTTAAAAACTCGTGACGTTAGTTGACGTTAAATTTTTTCCCGATCGACTTGGAGCGCAATTTATTAAAAGCTCATTAAAACTAACATAATTTCCTTTAATCTCTAATAATGCCACTTGTAGGTCTTATTAAAACTTGTCAAAATCTATAAGTGAATTTCGCTTAATAAACGTACTTCATACCGAACTTCATAAGCAAATTTCGTTTAATCTCGTATATCCAACTTTTCCACGGAAAATTTCTTCCTTTCCACATTTTTTTAAAGTTTATAACACGTCAAGAATATGACATTTTCTCAACGCGCTACGTATATATATATATATACATATAAAACGTCCCTTACTCTTGGGCTCGACGTTGTGTGTTCCTCTTCTATTTTTCACTCGCGCTTGTTTCCTCTTTCACTCGCGTCACCCTTACGGATATATGCGTGTGCGTGCATAGCTCGGAGAGCTTTCTAAATCTTATTTTTGCATTTCCTACATCTGCGGAGCTTGCGCTCGCGCTTTTTCAGCCTTCGTCTACTTCGTTTTTTTTTTCTTTATACTCGTTATACCTTCAGCGTCAGCCCTCGCCATTTTCTCGTCTCGCATTTGCTTTTTATTACTTACTCGCGTGTGTTTGTATGAGCGTGGATTGGAAAAAAATAATCTTTATTATATGTTCATGAAAGATTTGAAAACGAATATTAATCTCATTAATTTTTATTGGTTTATGTAATAAATAATGTAAATATTAATCGTTAAATTTATAATATATTGAATTTAAAATATCGTCTATCTCTTTTTTTTTTTTTTTTTTTTTTTTTTTAATAAAATAAATCTTCGTTTAACTGTAAATTTTAAATAACTTATCATAATTTCATTAAATATATTAATAACATAAAATCTTATTTTATCATTTTAAATTTAATTAAATCGTTAGAATTTAACATTTTCAAGTGCATATAGCCATCAAATATTTAGATTTTGAAATTCAAATCTAAATTAATTAGTAATAATCTATACGTGAATAAAAAAAATATTACTATCGGTATAAATTTAATTTAATTATTTTACAAAACTTTCGACAATTTTTAAATAATCTAACGAATAATAATCTTTTTCAACAAAACTAGATATTCTTCATTAAAGTTCATCTTATAATTTATTAATCTACGAAGTTTTCACGTCGAACTTCTTAATTGATTAAACTTCAATAACAAACTCAAGTATTCATGTTTTGAAATTCTTCGCGCAATTAAGAAAATTTTTGGTAATTATTCTGCAGTTCATCATTTAATAATTTTATATTTAAAAAATATTCAATAAATTTAATGCTTACAAGTTTTAAACTAATAATTTCTTCGAGTTCTAATGTAAATAAAAATTAAAAAAATCACAATTATTAATCTGCAAAATTTTTCCAAATGAAAACCCAACAAACTTAAAAAACCTCCCTCCTATCATCAATCGTTCACTCTAGAAAATTCTGACGAGTTCCCTAGTCAAAACCAGAAACACCATGTCTCGCATCGCATCCCTTCAAAAACATAAGGAAAAAAAAAACACGCCTCGCAACTTCAGCATGGTGGGGGAGGGGGGGAGGAAGGAAGTTAACTCTCTCTCTCTCTCTCTTACACTATGTCTATCTCTCTCTTCCCCTCTCACTTACATTCCGATCAATTACAAGCCAAGCGCCCCGCACGCGATAGGAGAGGAAAGCAGCTCTCGTACGCGCATCGATTTTTCCAACCCGATGGAAGGGGAGACGACGCTTTTCCTCCGCGTGCAGATTTTTGGAAATGCTGCTCGCTATACTTCTTTTTGAGGAAGTGCGGGAGGGAGAGAAGCTGTGGGAGAAATTCGAGTGATTTTTGTAGCACGTATTACGGTCCGCTCGCGCGGCTAAGTTTTCGATGGTTCGTTTTTGATTGCTGAGTTCGTTACGGAGTTATTTATGGTTCTGTTGGAACATGGATCGACCATTTTTTTAGGCGCTTTGATTTTTATCGTTAAATAGTAGTTATTTTACTATCTACATTTGTAATTCTAAACAATTAAATTTGAACTTTGCTTAACTTATTTCTTTAAAATTTTCAGATATATTTTTATAGATATAGAAATGTAAAGCTTTACGTTTTTTATCAAAAGTTTAAATTTTTCAATTTCATTTATAAACGGTTAATAACGCTTTTATACTTCATGCGTAAAATAATCCATACATTTTATTCAAATTCAATTTTCTATCCACGCCGCACATATCCGCATAAAATCTATAATCCAAAAACTAATTTTCTATCCTACAATAAAAAAAAATATTAGCGCAACGTCAAAACTCTTAAACGCCATTTTTAATACGAAAATCAATAACCGCTAGCCGTTTCACGAGCATCCGACAATCCTGGGAAAAAAGGAACGGAAAAAATAGAACGAACGAGAACCAAACAGATTTCGATCGTTCGATATCGAGAGGGTCGCGAATGAAAAAAAAAAAAAAGAGAGAGGGAGAAAGAGAGAGAGAAAGAGAGAGAGAGAGAGAGAGAGAGAAGGGGGGGCAAGGAGTGGATTCGAACACGCGCGAATCACCGAACGACGCACCGAGAGTCCGTCTGCGAAGTTTTTTAATCAATCACGATAACTGTGAATGCGTTGCCCGCGTCGACGCGATTCCTCATTTCCGTCTTTTCCTCTCTTTCCCTCTTTGTAGCTTCTCCCCCTCTCTGCCTCTCTTTTCTATATTTTGTTGCTATCAGCGGGTCGAAAAGCCTATTATTAGTCGCTCGCTCGGCGACGCGTCGAATTTTTTTCACGAGTACGCGAGAGTATTTTACGACGACGCTAGGGTTTTCACGATGAAGGAACAGCTGAAATTATTTTTTGGTTTTAAGTTTAACGTTGGGATTATGAATTTGTAAGATCGTTGAAATTAAAGATGAAATTGCTTTAGATTGTGTTTGTGCATGTTTTAAAATTGAAAATGTTTTTTTTTTTTTCTTTTTTTTTTTTTTTTTTTTTTTTTTTAATAAAGTAACGATAAAAATACTATTTATTATATTCTATTGAATATAATAATTAAAATTGTTTTATTTGAAAACAAATTTTATATGTATGTTTGAGTTACATTTAGAAAACTATATGAATTTATGATTTTTATTGAATCAAAATGTTTTGGTTTTTCAAAATAAATAATATTTTTCAAAACATAAGCTTATATAGTATATATTTTTATTTTAATTTATTAAATAAAACATTTTATCGAAATATAAACACTATTTTCATTATATGTATATAAGAAATGCAGCTTTATTTGCTCTTAAAATGTCGAATGTATATCGTTGTATAAAGTTTTCCGTATAAAGTTTTGTTTGTAAAATTTCGAATTCATAAAAGCAAACTACATATATGGTCTTGTTTACCCTCAATTAATGTTTATTGACAACAAACAAATATGCATTGTAATAAAAAATAATGTCTAACATACATAAACATACATAAATATATATATATATATATATATATATATGTATGGTATATATATGTATGTACACTTAGCAAAATGTTTTACATTATATACCGTAAAAAATTAAGTGGATAGTCTATACACGCTGACATATAAACCTTTGAGTACATATACAGAACGACCATGAATTATTCATATTTCAAAAAGTATAGGCCTTTTCGAGCGGAAATTCTTAGTGGAAATGCGATTCAGCCTTTGAATTGTGAGGGAGACTTTAAAGCGAAACATTTTTTTTTTTTTTTTCTTATTTTTTAAATGAAAAATTCTTTTATTCAAAATGAAAATGTATTTTATTGGTGGGTGAATTTTATTTCGATAATTTATCGTGGACTGCGTTTGATTCATGAATTTTATTAAAGCTATAAATTTATAAGAATTTTAAAAGGTAAAATATGATTTACTTTACCTCTTGCTAAAATTTTAACGGTATTATAAATTAAAAAATATCCCAATATACTTTTTTACAAGCAAAAAAAAAAAAAAAAAAAAAATTTCTAAAAAAATTTGTTTAAGAAACTAAAGTCGTGTTCTAAGCATATAAATTTTCTATTCACTTTTTTAATAACGCAGGAATTCAACATACCGATAAAGTAAAAAAAAAAGAAAAAAAGAAAAAAATATTACAGTAAAAGCCCAAGTGAAAATCAAATCAAGCAGTAACACGCGTAGCGATAAACCCCAAGTAACGAGAAACGAAGCTAGGAAACGTTCAAAGAGGAAAAAAATTACTCGGAGTGACCCTTTTACGGCTGCGGTCGAGGAAAGGGGAATGAAGTCGAAGGAAGTCCTGAAAGGGCAAGGGTTGCTCGGACGCTTAATTATTCTGATGGCTGTATAAGCGAAAGAGAGAGAGAGAGAGAGAGAGAGAGAGAGTTGGGCGACGAGAATGAAATTTGAATATTAGAAACGCTTGGGTGTGACATTATGTGTGTTGAGTTGATGGTAGTTGAATGTTTGATGAAATCTTGGGATATTAATGTTCAAAATGATTGCGAGAATTTAATGTTTAAGTGTTGGCTAATGCATCTGTAACTTTTTTTTTTGCTCAACGGATAATAGTTTTTCAAAGAATGATCTTTTGTGATCATATATACATATATATATATATATATATATATATATATATATATATATGGGCTTTAAAAGTTATAATGTTATAATAGTACAAATAGAAAAAAAAATTTAGTTATTTACATATTTTAAAATTCAATTTTACATTTAATAAATTTAAAATTTTTGAAAACTTTTGAAAAATTATAAGCGAATTTAATTGTATGAACATTTTAATAAACTTTTCATTCGTCTAATAAATCAATTTGATTTCATAAAAATAACGCTATCGAATCCAACGAACATTTTAATAACCAAAACAGCGATATAATTAATCGAATAAGACATTATTCAGCAATTTCTTTTAGTAAAAATTGAAAATTAAATAGATATTCAATTGAATAAATATCTGAATTGAATAGTTTTAATATCATTCCTTAAATAATATCATTCATTAATATATTGAAATAGTTTGCATTTAAATTTTTATAAAGTCAATTAAAATAAATATTTGATTCAATAATATTTTCTCTCGATATTTAATAAATCATCCATTTGATACAATGAACCGTATTTTACGATATCCGAAACTTTTCAATTACAAAAGCATGCAGTCAATAAACTCCACAAGCGCACATTTTTCTCGAAAAAGGACATGAGCCATCAATTAGAAGCCTTCGGCGACATCAGCTTTCGCTAAGAAAACGAGGATTTGCAAACGCAGCAAAATTCAGAGCGAGAGTCTTTGCTGATAGAAGGAAAAAAAAGACGTACAACGGAAAAGTAGGTATAGAAGACGCGTACGTATAGAAGACGACGCGAAAGAGAAAAGCGCAAAAAAATAGGAGGAGGAGTAGTAGTAGTCGAAAGGGGAAAGAGTAAGGGGTGCGGAAACCTAGAAAGAGAGAGAGAGAGAGAGAGAGAGAGAGAGAGAGAGAAAGAGAGAGAGAGATGCAACGTTTTCAGCTATAGCTGAAGAAAGAGAGGGAGACAGAGAGAGAGAGAGGGAGAAAGTAGGTCACCCCATTAGAGGACAGTCGAGGGGTTGTTAGCTGCTGGTCGACGCTAACTCGTTGCTCGATCGCACGAAAGAGGGAGAGATGAGGGACTAGCTCGCAAAACAATGAAAGACAATCTCTCGGCCGTTCCTTTTTCTATTTTGTTGTTGTTTTTTCTTTCATTATCTTTCTATTTTTTTTTTTTTTTTTTTTTTATTGTTTTTGTCCTGCGAATTCAAAGTCTGAATTAAAAACTAACTGCTTGTTTTTCTTCATTTCGGTGCGCCGTTTTGATGTTTAGCTTTAGGATTGTGAGTCTCTTACATTTCAGGAAAATATTTATTTCATTGATGAATAAGTTGATAGTTGCTGAAAGTAGATTTTTTAGCGTCTGTGTTTATTTCACTGTAAACCTGAGTAGCGAACTACTTAATATTCCTTACGATATGTAACTATGATAGTTATGTTTACATAGGGGGTAGATTTCTACTTTACACTCCATGCCTTTACACCGGTATTATATCATTTAATCATTAAATTTTATTTAAAATAAATTTACAATTTCTGTCAAATGTAAAAAAAGTGTTTATTTCGTTACTAAAATCGCAATTCGATATTCAAGTAAAACAAAACATTTGTTTTTAAATTTAAAAATTAATATTAAATAACAGCTTTATGAAATTGTTTATCTTTTGTTAAAACAAAATTCGAAATAAGAAATTTCGCGACAACTTTACTTAATAATGGAATAAAAGACCTAATTTATTCGCTCTTGTTATACCAGAGAGAAATCAGTTAAGAGTTTCGACCTCTCGATGAACGAGCAGAAAATCAACAGAAGCCTTTGCAGTGTTCTCAAGAAGAGGAAGAATACAATGCATCGAGAGAGAGAGAGAGAGAGAGAGAGAGAGAGAGAGAGAGAGAACGCGTATAGCTCGCCGGTTAAGAAAAAGAAGCTTTGGAAAATAAATCAATTCCAAGTGGAAAAATAAGAAAACGCACGTAAACATCTTTGTGCAACGGTTGTTTTAAGTCATTAAATACGAATAAAAAAAAACTAGTTGTCGTGTGTTAAGTCGGTTGAATTATTGCAGGAAGAAAACACTGTTAAAATGTAGAGTAATGTTTTTTAACAAAAAATATAATAATAAAAGTCACTGATTAAAGATGTGATATGGAAGAAGTTTCCATAAGAAGTTATATGTCATTTTGATGGATGGTTTAAAGAAAATGTCTGATCAAGCATCGCGAACTTCTTACAAATGGGATTATAAAATTTTAATTTTAATTTTAATTAAAATTTCAAAGGCTCTTCCAAGATATTAAAAGGGCTTCATTTTAAATTACTATAAGGCTTCACGGAAAAATGAAAAATTTTGATTGTCAAAGGATTTGAAAATAAGATTTATAAAAATCATTTTTTTTAAATTATAAATTAAACTGTATTTTTCGTTATTACTCACTGGAAGAGCTTGTTTTTGTCTTTTGTAACGAGCATTTTTTACTGTGCGTACCTAAAATAAAATATAATCAATTAGTATATAATATGAATTATTTTATTAAATAATATAAAGTTATTATTTTTAAGAAAATATCGTTAGTATAATTTAAACTGATTTACATATTTATCAATTTTCAAGATAAAGTGACGTTTTAAAATATTTGCTTTACATTTTTATTATATCAATCAATCATTAATGTCAAAACCTTTGTTTTTATTTAAACTATTCTAACATTAGTGATCTATATTCGCGCGTAACATTAATTTCAATCTTTTTCCCATCATTTTACCGAAAAGAATTATCCCCGCCGTTAAATAACCTATACAATCCTTGATGTTTCAAGTCCACGACAAACCTAACCAAAAGATCAACAAATCTCCAGCTTACTTAACCTATCCAACGAATTAAACCGAAAACGAAAAAAAAAGAAAGAATCTAACCAAACCCGCATCTGAAATTTAATTCCGCAGCGATTACGTTTCATTCCAACGATCCACGCAGGATTCGGTCCTCCCTGTATACATACACGTACGCATACAAGCCAACGCTGACACGACGCCTATACACTATACATTGAATGTACACACGTAGACACGCGAGCGCGCGCGTGTGTGCACATACAGAAGTACAGAGTAGACGCACTAGCTCGTGTAAACAGAGAAGGACTGGAGCTGCGACGACGTCACGAGCAATCGATATCCAGGGGAATCTCGCCAACGTTGCTGCTGCTGCTGCTATGCTGCCACCGCTATGCTGCTTTTCTCCGTGGCGTGTATTACTCGCCCTGAGCTGAATTTTTACCCCTCTGCCTCTGCGTTTTACTCATTTCGAGTTTGCCTTGTGCTTCTTAGTTTTATGCTTCTTCGATTACGCGTGCTTTTTTAATGGGATTTTGGAGATTTTTTCCTTTTTTTTTTTTTTTTAACGTTGTGCAAGCTGCGTGAAATTTGGATACGATCGAGGCGAGTTTTAAAACCATAGTTTTTAAGAAGTCAGCTTTTGTATTATTTTGTCATGCTTTGTAAAATAATACGACGATATTTTCAAGTATCATAACGATTATGATGTTTTCTGCAAATGTAGGATATTTTAAGGCCATAAAATTGTTACGATCATCAATCGTAAATGTCAATATTGATCTTGCTACTGCCATAACTATTCCTCCTTTAACGTAATTAATTATGAAACTAAAGACCACAAAAAAGGAAGAGAGAGAGAGAGAAAAACAAAACATTCCATTATGCCCCACATTTCCAACTTCTCAATTTTTTGTTTCTTCTCTTTCCCAACCTAACCTCAGCTTTAAAGTATCATCTCCGAAAACCCGAGCTATTACAACAAAAACTTTTCCACTCAAAACCGGCTCCGCAGGAATTTCAAAAGCCGAAAGAAGATGATGAAAGAGTGGAAAATGAAGAAGAAGAAGAAGAAGAAGAAGAAGAAGCAGCAGCAGCGGCAAAAGCAGCCTTTTTCTTTTTCTTTCTTCTCCTTCTCCATCTCCATCCTCCCCCTCAAAAAAAAAAAAAAAAAAAACCCCCCAAAGAATTCACCCCCAAAGTAGCAGGAGGTAAATCGAGCCAACTCTCTCAGCTCCTGGTGGTAGTATCATCTCTCTAGTGACCGCGAACCCCCTCGCAGAGAGAGAGAGAGAGAGAGAGAGAGAGAGAGAAGCCTCCGGTGGTGGTGTGTATCGAGTCTGCGCGCGCGCAGATTCCCGAGTAGGGGAAGAAGCGCGCGAGGCTTCCCTCCAAATGGAGTTTGGTAGGAGGGTACAGGGGAGTCGCCTCATTTATCGAGGATTTTACGAGGGTGCCGACGCTTCTGGGACGCGACCCACATTCCTGGGGATTCGCGGGGAGCCCTCGATGTTCTCTCTCTCTCTCTTTCTCTGTATTCTTCTCTTACTCTCGCGCCTTACTTGCTCGCTCGTTTCTTTTAATATTGTCGTCGTGGATTATCTCTCGCTTTCTTTATGTTTCTCACTCTCTTATTTTATTTTCTTTTCCCTTTTTTTTTTTTATATATCGAAGACTTATTAAAGTTTTTACGACGGTGTATCGCGCTCTAGTTGTCGTTTCCTTTCCTCGTCTTTTTATTTTTCTTCTCCGAGAGCGAGGAATGTTACCCTGATTTTATTGAAATTCTACGTGCTTTGAAAGCACTCGTATCGGTACTTGTCGATATCCATCGATACCGAAATTTTTCAAGTTAAACGGTGAAAAATACTCGAAATCCTTTTTTTAAAATATGAAATTTGAAATTGTCGAAATTATAAAATTTCTTTATTCCACGTTACTTTTGACATCATGTGGCGGAATTACTTTGTTGAAAAAGATTTTTTCAAATGTAACGAGTAACGTTACATAAAAAAAAATTATCGATTTTTATATATAGAAAATTTGTTAACCCATTGTCTCAAATGTTTTCTTAAACATTTTTTTATTACTTCGTCCGTTGAAAATTTTTCAATGCTGCCTACGGTAATAACTCTTGAAAAATAAAAATTTTTTTTTTCTCGAAATCGCTTTAATTCTGGAAATACATTGCACTCTATGATGCAATGCCTCTGGCAACGAGAAATAGCATTTCTTCTATAGCCAAAGCTTCTTAGTGGATCTTCGGATTTAGGGATTTTGATTTAAAACCTTTTTTACATATGAATACATATTAGTAAGCCTTCTACCTTAGAAGAACAAAAAAAAATATTAATTTATCTTGATAAAATATTTATTTATCTTTCTAGTTCGAAAACTTTGTAATAAAAGTGTATTTTATACAGCAGCTTACAATTGTACTATATAATATGGTTTTATTAAACAACAATTCAAGATTCCTAGTATATTATGACTTTCAATTCTTTTTTTAAGTGAGAATATTTTCTCATCAATCATGTTTGAATTTTTATGATTTTTTCGAATTGTAATTGCAACAATTTAACAGTTTATATTTAATATTAAATAGATTCACGTATAAGAAATTAAACTAAAAATAATTCACCAATCAATGATCGAATATGATACGATGAATAGAAACAAAATAAATTTAATTAAAAAATTTCTATAGACGTTCACATCGTTCAATTCGTTCTAAAAATAAATTTCATTCATATAATTTCATTCATTCTTCCACAATAAAATTATAGCAAAATCTTATCCTCCCTTCCCAAAATCACACAAAACACATCGGAAATCCATCGAATATATTCATTAAAAATAAATAAATAAATAAAATTAAAAAAAATTTACGCACATAGAGTAGAAAAAAGAAAAAGAGAGCAAGAGAGAAAGAGATACGTCTCGAGGATAGAAAAAACGAGCAAAGGAAGACAGCGCTAGCCGCGAAAATGTGGGTGAGTCCGCAGAAAGACAGAAAGGAGGGAGAGAAAATGGGGTAAGAGAAGGAGAGGTGGGGAAACGGAGGAAGGGGACGCATACAGTTGGCTCCCGCGGATATAGTCTCCCGTTGGCCGGCGGCCGAATAAGGGCGGGTCGGGGGGAGGGGGTAAGCGCGGAGTAAGAGATAGAGAGACGGAGCGGGGGATGGGAGGAGGGAGAAGTGCACGCGCGCGCACGCGGGTCGCTCTAAAAATCTATATAACCAGCGCGCCGGGTTGACCTATATAAACCGGGCAGCAGCAGCAGCAGCAGCAGCGCCGCTTGCTGCGTTGCTGCAGTGCGAGATCATCCGACGATGTGAAAGAGAGAGAGAGAGAGAGAGTGAAGCAGTCCAATTGCTTTATTCTCTTTCTTTCTTATATTTTTTTTCTTTGCTTGCATGTATATCTCGCCGTTGGTAAGATACGCGATGGTTTGTTTTGCTTTCGTTTCTTCCTTTTTATTTACCCTGGTTTCGCGTTGTTTTTACGCTCTGAATATCCTTAATGTTTAATTTTACCCTCCTCCCTTCTCTCATAGCCCATCACCTTGGGAGGAAGACGTTGCTCGAGTTCCGCGACTTTTTCACCCTTCGACCGAGCTTTTTTCAACCCTTCGGGGAATGAGCACGGAATTCGCTACTTTTACGTTTTTTCGTTTCTTTTCGCTGGCAAGCACGTGAAGCCTGATGAAATTATATGTTTTGTTTACTATTTCTTTTTTTTGTTTCTACGGCACCACGCGCTCTGTAAATTTCATAAGTTTTACTTTTCCTTAAATAAGAAGAGAATGTTCGATCGTTTTAATTAAATAATGAGTATAGAAAGCGATATTCGCCTACATAAAAACGAACGGTTAAAGAAGAACGAATTTTACGTCTGACCGGACTCGGTTATTTCTACTTTAACTACTTTCACCTCGTTACATATTAATATTTCCGTTTTATTGAATAGTTTATTAACAATTTTTTTAAACACATTGTTTTAAAATCAAAATATAAACATATCATGTCATTTATTTAGAAATTCAGCGCACAACGAAAGAAATACATTAAAATTTTCATTCGACAAAAAATATTCCACTTAATCTATTTGAAACAAAGTTAGCATACACGAAAAAGTGCCAAAAAAAAAAAAAAAAAAAAAAAAAGATCGAAGAGCTGTAAATTTTAACGTCGAGAGAACGCTGCGGAGTTACTTTGGAATTCATATATGACTTTGACTTTTGTAATGAAGTAAAACTTACCGATGAGAAAATTCCTCCGTGCATCTCGCGCGCTCTCTCTCTCTCTCTCTCTTGCGCTAAAATTCTTGGCAACGGTTTTCGCATTTAATTTAAATCCGAGCCTTTGTGTGTGCCAAATAAGAAAAATCCAAATAGTGAACGAAAAGCACGACGAGAGTTTAGGGATAAAGAATCGAAAAGATATCTAAAATTTGAATCTGCGTGTTCCGGTAACGTATTCAAAAGATACACGTACATACATATGCGAATACACGATATGAATATGACGTTATTCTTACGCAACGATAAAATGTTTGAAATAAAAAGGAATCGATCGAGCAACGTTTTTGTTACTTTTTTATTTTAAGAAGAAAATTTTCAATTACAAAAGTGAGTCGGCAAAAATTCATATGAAAGAAAGTAATAAATAATATACGAGAGAGATAATCCATGAATCAAGCACGAGCGTCCGAAAATTTTGAAAGTCACGTTTGCGATGAATGTTAGTTAAATAGAAACAATTGAACGTATAAATGCAAAAAAAGTTTTATAAATTTTTGTGCTATAACGAACTTTCTTTTTTTATCGTAGTATATTACGATCTGCAAAATTTTTTTAAAAGTTTAAATAAAAGAGAAAAAATTGAACGTGAGTTGGAAGGGATTAAGTACAAAAATAAAGTTTTATACGAATATTAATTTCTTATATATGTACATATTTTTCAGTATAGTTTTGTCATCTACGTAAAAAGCATAATTAACATAATAAATTTTTTAAGAATAAAATATGTAACAAAATAAAATCACCAAAAAACTACGAGAAATCCTTGAGCTATAGAATATTTTGATTTTCATCTAAATGAAATAGTACAAGTCTTCAAGTCTTGTTTTAATTGAAGTAACTCAATTTCTCGGTTAATTTCTTACAAAGTTATTAGGTCGGTTAAAGTCTCCACGAAATAAGGCATTAAACTCTTATTGTAGGCCTTTCTCGATTAGCAAGCGAAATAACGAGGACAAGTTTGAAAACATAATTGAATAAATATTTACAGCGATATTGTTTTAATTAAGAATACGATAAAAAAAATAATTGCAATCGCATAATCATCTTGAGATTTCTCCCAAAAAAATTTATTAATCGCTTTATATTTTTACATATCGCTATCGTTTTTTGATAATACTTTATCTTATCATTTAAAATGAAGCCATTATACTTTATGCAATCGTCGAGCATTTGTTAGCAAAACAAATGATCCTGAATGAGGCTAAGATAAAAATGACCCGCCATAAAAAGCGCGCTTTTCCAACAAGAGCCGCGTGCAAACAAATCAATCAACGCTCAAACGAACGTAAAAAAGAAAGAAAAAATAAATAAGTAAACGGAAAAACTTCTCGCGCGGCGAGCGTTGCAGCGTCGCTCTCTCTTCTCTCCCTCCGCCGAACGATTAATCCTCCGCGCGGGTCACGATAAGAAAGACGAGGGTAGGAAAGAAAAGGGAGAGAAGCTTCCCTCGGGGGATTGTTTTTCACGATTTTGTATGCAACTACGAATCCCCAAAGGCGTCGTAACGCAGTCCAACGCGACGCTCCATTTTATTTCTTTCCTTTCTTTTATTTTTTTCTTTAAGTTCACGCAAGACTTCACCTATCGTCCTTACTCGCGATGTACACCCAAGGTGAATTGCATCGAAATTTCAATCGTTAACAGATATTATAAGACGGAGAAGAGATTGTATTGGAAAATTTGGATTTTTACTTGAATATACATTCGCCTCTACATGCCTTTGCGTACCTAACACAAAAATCGGAAGAGCTAAAAAGCATTATCAATCGGCAAAAAATCATCTTAGCTCAAAAAGCCCAACGCAGTTTAAAAGGGGATTGCTCAACCTTTAAAATGAGAGGTACAGTATTTTTCTCGGACTATTTTTTACAAAGTTACGGTGTTTTTTGTAAAAAAAAGCGTGTTTTTTTTTCAAATGCGAATATAAAAAAAAAAAAAATGAATAATAATAAAAGAGATAGAAAAAAATTTAGAGAGATAAAAGTTGTATTTTTACTAATGGAACATACAACCTGCGATGAATAATCGATAAAGGTGCTTTTTTACGTTCGACTACATAAAATATAAATTACTTCTTAATGGAATTATAAAAAAGCAAATAAATTTATTTGCCTCGTTGAAATAAATTGGTATATTTATAAACGCACTTCAACCATCTTTTAACAATATAAAAAATTTAATATACTAAGTTGCCGTTAAAGTAAATCAATAAAAAGGTAGAAATTGTTAAGTTTCACAATTTCGTAAGAGACGGTAAAAGAATTTCGTATCGATTCTTATGCGGCAATATGTAATTTTGAATTTTTCATGGTACTATGAAGTCGCAACTAAAATGTGTATGTGTATATATATATATATATATATATATATATATATATACATATGTCAATAATCCAGTAAAAAATCCTGATTAAAAAAAACGTTCGCTCTCGCTAGTTTCCGAATTATTGGCTCGCAAACTTAAAGCTTTTACACAAAAATGCTTCTGCATCGTGAAATATTTTGTATACGCACACACATGCATGCATCGTCCTATTTTTCCATAACTCCAGATGACTTTTAATTTCTTTTTGTTCCACGCGTTAATGAAAAAATGGATTATTTGACGAGGCAATGAAATTTTAAAGCCGTTTTATATTTATTTATCAAAACTGGGGTGTCACACGCGTTGATAATGAATTTCATTATTTTTTGAATCATTCAAGAGTAAATGAATATTCATAATGAATGTTGGTATATATATATATATATACATATATATATATATATATATATCTTACGTTCAACAAAAAAATTATTCTAAAACTATTCGATTTAAAAGAAAAAAAAAGCAAATACGTTAAAATAAAGAAAAAAAAAAAATGTGTTTAATCATCAGTACCAATAGAAATAAATAAAAATACTGTCATAAAAAATAAAGAATATATCGCTAATTAAAATAACAGTTTCTCTACAAGATCGTTAATCGACTCTCTTCGCGTCCCTCACACTCAAAACATCAACTCGAAACACGCAGGTGCACCGGTACAATTCCAATCTTCCACTCGACTACCTATACCCCGATAGCCTCTTCTGTCTTTCGCCTCCTCTCTCTCTCTCTCTCTCTCTCTCTCTCTCTCTCTCTCACTCACTTTGGTGTGCCAGAAGCGTCGAGGAGCTTTCGTTTGAGAACAAGACGAGCAGCAGGAGGACGGAATGCGCGCGTCTAGGAATAGACACTCGACCGAATACTGGATGAGTAACCGAGTCTCGCGGTGGCCCTCTAAATTCAGAGCAAGTTTCTTGTTACACGCGCGCACACGCATTATATACACGCTCTTTCAACGAGCGAAGAAGAGAGAAAGAAAGAAAGAGAGAGAGAGAGAGAGAGAGAGAGTAGTGATAAGAGAAATAAATGAATGAGCGAGAAAAAGAAGAATCGTTGCGATCTCTAGTATTCTGCACAGCTCTTACCGATTTTTCTTCTTTTTATTTAAAAAAAAAAAAAAAACAAACGATGTTAACAATTTTTTCTTTTTTTCTTTTTTTTTTTTTTTTTTTCGTATCTTATTTTCAACGTTGTATTGAATGGTATCGTATATCAATTGCGATGGATTATTTTTGTAAACACTTTTCGTAACATTTATTTTGATGTTTATAAATATAAACGCGTATCGTTGTAGAATAGTAAAAGAGAAAAACAGTCCGAAATGCCTTTCGATCGACTAGACGTTTAAATATACGATGAAAAGTGCAGACAATAGAAAAAATACAACGGATATCTTTATAAAAGACAATATGCGAACTATAAAATATATGGTAAATGTCGACTTTCTAGTTAAATCGGGAAAATTGCCGCAAAAAAAGAGACGTTATAAAAATAGCCTCACAAAAACAGCGCTCGTTCAAAAAAAATTCAAGTTTGGCTAGAAGAAAGAAACAATTGCCAACTCGACGTAAAATCAGCTCGTGGATAAAATCGAAAGAGAGAGAGAGAGAGAGAGAGAGAGAGAGAGAGAGAGGAGCAACGCGCGTAAGTTGAATTACACGTCTACTCTCGTAAAAGTAGAACTCGCGAGTTTTCGGGCCGAGAATCGTTAAGTTCCTTCATCTTGGCTCGCAAAAGTCCGCAAAGCTTCGAAGTGTTGCGTTAGTCGTTGAGACGAATGACACGAGCGATCGTTATTGTTGCACCTTGTCTTTTTTATCGACTTTGTTAAGTTTATTTGCACCGTTGAGAACAATTTTTTTTAAAACAATTTTCGTTCCTTTGAATGTAAATCAAATGATTATTTAAATTCTTATTTGAAAATTTATGATCCTTAGATCTGTTGCTTGAAGAATATTTTTTAAAATGAATAATTTTTTCCATCGCAAAATTTAGTCATAATTTCGTAGAATATAATTTAGCCGATAAATTCTAATTATAACTTTAATATTCGTTGGTTAATTTAATTCATTGGCATTTTTTAATAATTCATTTAATGAAAATACATTAGACACATATTCATTATTTGCATTTATTCGCACTACGTAGAATTTCAAGTTTCATATTGTGTTAATTAATTCCAGATAACTGTTAATATATATATATATATATATATATATATATATATATATATAGTATAACTTTGAGTAAAAACCCTAATTTAATTTTAATTTGAAATTAAATTGTTACTTTTGGGATATTAAATTAAATTAAAATTTATGTAATTTGTAACGAATAAATTTTATTAAATAATGATAAAATTCTCGTCAATTAAAATAGGAAATTTAATACCTAAATAATTATTTAATACCAAAATTAATTATTACAAAACCAATTTTAAACAAAAGTTAAATGAAAATTCTTTAACCCTTAGAGAGTCGGGATTTTAGAAATTTTTAAAGCTCATTGTGTGTATGAGAAAATGATTAAAGGCCTCTAACTTAGATCCGAACTAATACTGAATGTTTACGAGTCAGTCCTGGACGCATATATGCGTCCTTTTGGCTTCTGATTTAACTGTAATGTTCTGTGTTAAATTTTTTAAAATTGATAATAAATATTGGATGTGCATGAAAAGGTTTATATAGGAATTTTTTGGGTCTCCAATTATGATTCCAGGGTCAAAATTGTAAAGTTAAACTGTTTGATCCTCAAAATATTAAAAATCATGAGTATTCCAAATGATAGAAGTATTCGCTCTTAACATTACCCAAAATCAATGATCTGAACGTAGCGACTTTCTGATCCCATATGTCTATGTGTCCCATATGTGTCGTGTATATCGAGTGTGCATGTGCGTGCGTGTGCGCGCGCGCGCGTGTGTGTGTGTGTGCGTGCATGTGTATGAACATGTGTATATAACACATCGTTCAATAAGTCCCGAGACTAACCCAGAGATGGTGCTAGTAGTACCAAACTGGCCACGTTTCCATAGAGTGCGAACCTTTACATGAAACGTGTAAAAATTTCACGTCGATCGGATCACAGACAGCAGAGTTATCGAGGTTAGAGTAAAGTCACTTTGTAATTTGTTTGAAAAATAGAAAAAAGCGAGTTTCGCGTGTTGATAAAACATTGTTTTTTAATAGGTAAAAACACCGTAGAAGCCCAGCAATGGCTTGAAAAACATTACCCGGACTCCTCTCCATCCAAACCAACGATTTGTCGTTGGTATGCTGAGTTTAAACGTGGTCGTACGGACACAAACGATGCGGAACGTTCGGGTAGGCCATTGGAAGCCGTTACACAGGAAAATGTGAGTGAAGTGTTAAAAATTGTAATGAAAAATCGCAAAGTGAACGTCCGTGAGATTGCAGAAATGACACACAGATATCATCTGGAAGCGTATTTACAATCCTTCATGAAAAATTGAGCATGAAAAAGGTTTTTTCCAAGTGGGTGCCGCGATTGCACCAATGCACCATGCCACAAGTCCATGAAAACAATGGCAAAATTGAACGAATTGGGCTTTGATTTGCTTCCCCACCCCCCGTATTCGCCAGATTTAGCCCCCAGCGACTACTGGCTCTTTGCTGATCTCAAAAAAATGCTCTAGGGAAAAAAATTTGGCTCGAATGAGGAGGTCATTGCCGAAACTGAAGCCTATTTTGAAGCAAAGGATAAATCCTTCTATAAACATGGTATAGGAATGTTGGAAAGGCGTTGGAAAGATTGTATCACTCTAAAAGGAGATTATATTGATGAATAAAAATGATTTTTGAGAAAAAATGTTGTTTTCGTTGTTAGTCTCGGGACTTATTGAACGATGTGTTATGTATGTATGTTTTATTTTATGTATTTATTTATTTTTCTCATCAGTATTTTAAAAATGTAACTGTATATATATATATATATATATATATATATATATATATATATATATGTGCAATCATTATTAATAATAATTATTATTAATTATTTTTTATAATTATTTGTTTCAAAAAATGTGTTTTTCAATAGTTTATTTTCTGCCACATATATGCGTCATTCCGGCATTTTAAGGGTTAATAATTTTCAATAATTTGTAATATGAAATAATATTTAAGAAATATCAATACATCATGCTGTCGTTAACATTTTCATTTTATTTAAATAATAACTAATATAAAATTGAAATATTATATTCATTCCTATTCTAAAAAATAAAAGTAAAATTAATTCAATTTAACATCGAGAGACATCTTTTATTCAATATTAACAAAAAAAAAAAAAAAAAAAAAAAAAAAAAATAGATACACCAACGAAAATTATAAAACTGGGCGTTACAGATACAAGATAGGCGCAATCGTTTTCCATTGAGTTAGCAAAGCGTTATCGTTATAATACTTCGTCATGCATCGTTAACCGAGCGATAAATTTTAACTCCCATTAAGTCAAAAAAAAAAAAAAAAAAAAAAAACAAAAGAAGAATGACGCATTTTTCACACCCATTTTGTTTAGCTAAACATTTTTAACAAACACTTACAGAGTGACATATTATACATTGCAGCGATCTTTTGTTTTTAGCGTTTTTGTTATCTCCGGGAATAATTTTCAATTACGAAAATTGATAAGAAAGTTTTAAAGTATTTGTTATCTCGTGTTTGTTATCTAACCGTAAATTTTGCTCAAATGCAAAATCACGTAAGCAATGAAGTAACATTTTCACTCGAGATAAATTTTATAAAGCTTATTGATGTATTTTACAAGCCAACTTACCGTAAATTAGAAAAGAAAAAAACTATTTTAAACAACTATTTAAATGAAGCCCTCGATCGATAAAATCTAGTTCGAAATTTTAGTCATACACCGCAATACCGCAATTAGATTGTTTCTTTAAGGATGCAGCGACAACCGTACACACACACACACACACACAAAAGAAAAGAAAATTATTCATATCTATCAACGTACGAGTACGTCCAATTCCAACGAGCGAGCGAAATCCACGGCGACACCGACAAATCTACAGCTTACTCGTGAATACGTGCCTTGCGCGAGAAATGCCACTTCTCATATATGCTAAATACCCAAACTACCTCATGTTTCTCTCTCTCTCTCTCTCTCTCTCTCTCTCTCTCTCTCTCTCTCTTGGACACGCGATGGAAACTCGAACGAAGGAAGCGAACATGTCCGAAGAGGATTTCTCGAGGATTTTTTTTTTATTTTACATTGAGGTCGCGTCGCGTTTTGGAAATTTTGCGAACGATGCAATTTATTTTCAGTGTTGCTTTTGTGTAATGCAGTATTGTGTTATTAGTCCATAGAATGTATTAAATATGAGAATTTTCATTTCTAGCTTGACTTATTGTTTCGAAAGATTTCTGGAAAAACTCGCTGACTTTTCTGCAAAATACAACTTACCGAATCTTTTATACTATATCCTTACAAAAATTTATCTTTGCTAAATTTTTTAAAAAATCTAAAACTTTTGTACGATAAAAAAATTTTTCACGAGTAACCGAAACAAAAGCAAACAAAGATTAAAAACCCATAAAAAATATTCTCTCTCAAAAATCAAGCGAGAAAAACCGACCGACAAAATAGACACGACTACATACCATAGATATTTGCAAGGCGTTCCCTATTTACAATGCAAATCAAAACCCACACACGCACGCACACGCACACGCGCTCGGACAAATCCCAACGCGGAAGCCGAAACTTGGACGATATATCCGGGGCTCTCTGCTACTCCGTACTCTCTCGCCACTTCCTGTAGATTTCGGTGTGTATAAGCGTTGCTCTCGCGGCCGAAATTACGAGAATATCGGGAATTATACTATATATATATATATATATATATATATATATATATATATATATATATATATATATATATATATATATATATACATCTACAATGTATACATAGGTACACTCGTACTGTCCTACTTAATATATATATATAATATACACAAATCCCTCTTCACACACATACACCTACACTAGTCGGTTTGTCTTGGACCGCAAATCAAGGGAGCCCTCGGCGATTGTATACAATTGACCCTCTCACCCTCTCCCGCTCTCTCCTCGAATTTGCGTACATAACTTCGTATGCGCGAAAGCATTCGTCGCGCGGATTTCGCCGCTTGTATTTGTGTGCACACGCGGGTGCGTCTCACTGCGTTATTCGAACGCGTTGAAACGAAAGTGTGTATAGGTGTGGATGTTTATGTGTTTATGATTATATGCGTGCAGGAGTTTGTTTATGATTACATATTGAATGGATTACACGATACAATTTTGTATTTTGCCTTAATGCATTAATTTTTAATGAATAAATTTCATTGCAAATTGAGATGTTTGTTACTTATTTTTCTTTAAGATTCTACCTTCCTAAAAATTATTAAAGCATTAAATAAGTTATTTTATTTGCATAAAGATATAAATATTTTAATCGTTTTATTAAACGACTTACGTTTGATTAAAATTCAAACAATGTCTCATCTTTAGTAGCTTAATGCAAGTGTATAATACTTTATTTTTATAAAAAAGCCACTATTAAAAGTTTAAACTTGTGACCCACATAAACTTGGCAATATAAATTTGCTTTTATTGCATTAGACATCGTTATTTTTTAATTTTTCTTTTTTATATAAAAATATTCTTTACCGATAAAAATTCAAATACAATCGGTAAAACTCACGACTGTAAAATTTGGCAATAAATTTATAATTTAAATATGCAAAAAATGATAATTCAAAATCAAGACGTTATAATCCATCGTGACAATCAAAAGATCTCGCTGCATCTCACCGCATCCACCTACTAATTCATTCTCTATTCACACATCGCACAAAAGAGACGAAAAATTCAGGAAATCCCCAGCAGAGACGTCGAACTGGACAAAGGTGTCTCTTTCTTTCTTTCTTTCTTTCTTTCTTTCTCTCTCTCTCTCTCTCTCTCTCTCTCTCTCTCTCTCTTTTTCTTTCATCCTCTCTCGCCAGGTCAAAAACAATGGGCGCACGGGGGAAAAGCTCTCTCGGCCGCGACGTAATTACAGTTCGCGGCGACGTCGGTGGCGGCTGCCGGCGGTGGCAGATCGATTTCCAGGAAAAAGAGAGCGAGAGAGGGATACGAAAGTGGCGCCGCTCGCCCGCTCAATTAATCGTCGACGCGTCCAAGTGCGCACGAGAGAAAGAGAGAGAGAAAGAGAGAGAGAGAGAGAGAGAGAGAGAGAGAGAGAGTTATACTGTATGCACGTAGTACGCGCGAGTCACACGGCATCCTATTGCAGATGCGGACTCGCAGCTATTATTCATTAGCGATGTGTAATTGCCGCCGGGGCTAAATAATATCCCCGCTCTCTCGTCGTTCTGGATTCCGCGCGTCCATCGTCTCTCTCTCTCTCTCTCTCTCTCTCTCTCTCTCTCTCTTTCTCTCTATCGGATATACCGCGCTGGATCGCAACAATTTTGTTAAATATGAATTATTGGGGAAGAGAAAGAGAGCGATAGAGAGAGAGAGAGAGAGAGAGAGAGAGAGAGAGAGGAGCGAACATATAAATGAACATATATATATATATATATATATATATATATATGCAACGGGCGGATTAAACATGTTTTAACGATGCGATAGAATTGTTTCGGAACGGTGGACACCGATGATGGGCTATGGTTTAACGCGAAATGTACTGTTTTGTTATGGTAATTCGTTAGCAAAGGTTCAAATTCTAAGCATAACGGTTCGGATGTGCGATGGATCTAATTTTGGAAGGTTGAAAAATTGAATTAGTTAAATGCGAACGCTCGTTGAAATAACTGTTAATTTTACTTTATCGCTATTGGCTAATCACTTAAACAAATTGAATTTCAACGCACCGAAGAAATTAAATAAAGAGAGATAATCTCTCATTATTATACTTTTAGAAAATTAAAATTTACGAATTGGGTGCAAGGTCATAAAAAAGTTTAAGCCAAAATTCGATAAAAATATTCGAATGTCTTGATCGTTAAAAAATGTAAAAACTATTTTCTTTATTATAACTAGCGCAGAAGCGTTACAACTTTATTGAAACTGTCCACGTTGTAAAAAGTTTAAGTAATTAAGATTGCCAAGAAATTAATTAATGTTTTACACAGTAACTCGAAGGTAACAGATAAACCCAGATCGAATTTCCACTGATCAATTAAGACAGTTAACAGTTTGCTGCTAGACTATTTGAGTTAAGTTCGAATGGAACCAAAGTAATTGGTTATCGAAGAAAGGCACTTAGATTTGCTATACCAAAGTTGAATCGATAATAAATTATAAACTTTAAAATTTCTTTTTTTCTTTCACCCTCGATAAATTTTTTAATCTTTTTCACCGAGTTTGATACTTTTAAATAATACATAATAGATACAAACAATTAACACATCGAGTAAGATTTAATATTTTATTTAATTTTGTTAAGATAAGTGCAAATAATTTTTTATTTAACGGCTCTGCGAACGGCTATCTTTGTTGTTTGCTCTTGAAAATTTGACGGACCTTTAAATGTCACATGTGCATAAAATTAATGCAAACATTTAGAGACAGTTTTAAATAGCAATTAATTTGTTTGATTGAGAAAGAATTTACTTTATTGATAATTTCAAAGAAAAATTTAAATTTACTGCAAATTGCCTTTTTCTTAATTTTAAAATATAAAATTATAATTATTTAAAAGAGAATAGTGGATAACTTGAGTTTTAACGCCATCGAAAAGATGCCGCGGATTTATGCATTTAATGAATTAATTTTATAGTTTAGTCAAGTCAGCTGTTTATTAGAAATCACTTAGGTTGAATTGCAAATTGTGTGAGAATATTTTATTGAAAGTAATGTACAATCATCAAATTATACGCTTACTCCGCGAAAAAAACTAAAATGTTAACGATTATATACGCTTTGATAAAAAATGTCTTCTTTAATAAAAAATTATAATTCAATAAAATTAAAATAAATATAATTCCCATTTGGCTTATGAAAAAAGGTTATATTGCGTTTTAACAAAAAGCAGAAATAAGTCAGAACGATTATATGCGAAATTAAACACAGAAATTCATCATTCTTTATAAATAATTCAAAGTTTTGACATTTCCTTCTTTGCCGCGATAACTTTACATAAAAATTGCAACTAAAATTAGACGAGGCAAGTATGCGCAACGTGCATACTAAAATCTTAAATACAAACGGGAAGAAAAAAAACTAGTCTAAAAATCATTCACAAGATTCAAAGTGAATGAAGAAATTAAGTAGAAAAAAAAAAAAAAAATTCAAAGTTTTACCAGACAGGAAATGGTTGCGAAACCGCAACGGTAAACACGTTTACGCGTATCGTAAGTAGAAAAAATAAAGAAGAAGAAATAATAAAGAGGACGGAAAGAAACGAGTCCGATATCACATGAGCGAAAAATAAAAACTGGATTTCGACAAAGTCTGGTATCAAGACGACGATGTTTACCAAGAGAATGTACGTGTACATATATAAACATATATGCACACATACATGTGACTTCATTTCGTAAGAGGAATTTTGGCCGACTTTGATTCGCATTTATATGTATGTATGTTGTTGAAGAGAAGCCTAGTTTTGCTATTACCTATACGACGATTTTACAAACGATGACGAATGTCGACAACGAACAGATTGTGGAATTGAATCGATTGTTGAAATTGTTTAGAAATAAAGGAAGTGATTTAGTATGATGAAACATTATAAAGGATAATTAATATATATTTAATGAATATTATATGAACTCGATAATTATAAAATGAAAGAGAACGCATTAAAAGTACTGCGCTATTTTTTTTTTTTTTCAATAAAAGTACCAATAAAATCATGTCGTACTCTTTTTATTACAAAAAAAAAAAGAGAAAAAGATACAAAATATTAATCTGCAATAACAGCAATTACAAACTCAATTTCTTTCATTTCTTTTCCAATTTCATAATCCTTTATTCGATAATGCTCTCTCGTTCAATCTTCTCAATATCATATAAAAATCGTCTCGTAATTGTTCCGCGAATGTAAACATATGTACTCGGTATATATTCTTCCCACTACCGGCAATTACATCGAATCGATAAAATTCGACATACAATTGGCTCGGTAATAGCTCCGTCCAATTATCGAACTATCCTTGAACAAAGAACTACTCAACAGCTAGAGATTAATAATGTAACCGACAATTTCAACTTCTTCTTTTATCGCGTAACACACACACACACACACACACAAACACGCGCACGCGCGCGCACCTTCGTAAAAAACTGGAAAGAAAAAAAAATATATAGATAAATGTCCAAAGAAGTGTAAAAAAAATAGGAAGGAAAAAAAGTGTAGAGGTGCATTCTAGAAGAGACTATACATACGTCCACGATTCCATCGCTACTACGTGTGTGTAGACATGTATATATGTGTGACCTGAAATGTAGCCTCGGGGCGACTTTTGTTCTCGCGACTTGGCCTATCAATAATTTATGACTAGCGTACATCGATATGCCGGCGCTATTCGCGACCGTAACACACACACATACGCGCGCAAGAGAAAGAAACGACTGCGACGACGATGTTTTAAAAACGTTGTGAATCGCGATACGAGCGTGCGAAATAATTTAAATATATATATATCGCCTTTAAACGAATTTTCATGAAAGTGTAAATTTTTTAAAATTATGATTAAGAAAAACAAAGATTATGGTGTATGTAGATTCGCGTATATTCGAAGAAGGGATAGTACAAGGCGTAATGAAAATGAACGAAGCGACGTTGGAAATAAATCTAGCCTTACTAAAGATAAACATGACCTCGTTGAGAATAACGAAGATAGACGTTTAGTAGAAGGATAGTAAGAGCGCGTTACCTGCGCTAAGTACGCTGCTACTTTTCTCTCGAATGGAAAATTTCGTATATATATATATATATATATATATATATATATACGTATTTTTTTTTCCGCGCACTTGTTATTCTTTTCGTATTTATATCTGCATTCTATTTTAATACCGAAGGAAATTTTTTCTCGAACGAGTGAAAAATTTCAATAAAGGCTGTGAAAATGCGGTAAAATTTTGTCGATTAAAAAAAAAAAAAAAAAAAATTTATCATTAGCGGATATGTTTTCATTTTTGTTTCAAAAGTAAATTAAAGTTTAAAAAGGCAGATAATTTAAATATAAAGATAAATCATCAGTGTAAAATTCAAAATAAGAGATTTGTAAAGATTACTTGATGTAAAATTAATTTTTAATGTAATATTACAATTACTAAATTTAACTTACTAATTTATCTCTATTGGGAATCACGTGGCATTATTTTGAATACGTACCTGTAAAATAAAGACATGGTAATATTAATAATACTATCATAAATTATTAGTAAATTTACATTTTAAATTTTTTATTAAACTATATCTTAAACATTAAAGATCGATACTTTGGGTAAACAGTTAAGCATTAATAATGTAAAAATGTTGTATTCGTTAAAAGAAAAATAAAACTGCAAGTGATTTAAACTTCTAATACCAGAAAGTAGACAAATATTATACGTGTCTATAAAGTATAAAAATTCGATTTAAAACGCCTAACAGATGCTCCAACAACCGCTAAACCGCTAAAAAAGTTTTCAACACGGTAAAGGGTTTAATCCAAGATACCGATGGTACAACAACGACTATTCAAGAAAACCTCCCTGGTATTTTTACGTCTATACAACGGCAATGAGTATGACCTATAAAAAGAGAAAAAAAGAAAAGAAAACCAATGCTCGAGTCGTTCTTTGTCGCTGTTGGCTTTGCGCGTATCGATTCGTCGAATAAAATAAAAAAGAAAAAGTACATTTCGCCTATCTTTAGTCTCGTGAGCGGTAAATCAGCGTAGAAAATGGTTAATTCGATGTTCAAGAACCTTCAAGTGTTGGCGACGCTTACGCGTCAATGTTAAAAAATTCACGAGCCTAAGAGGGAGAGAGTAACATAATTATTAATTTCGCTAACGTCTTGAGGCTTCTTATTGTTTCGAAGACCTCGTGATATATGTGTTATAGTATTAAAATGTGGGTTGCGTTGAATTTAGAATGAAAGCTTTATTTTTATTATAGCACAATATTTTTAAGTGCTTTGTAATTTTACTTTAAAGATTGTAACTTTTTACATCGTTACAATAATTAGAATGCGATAAACAAAATGCAATATTATCGATGTCTTAATTCAACATTTCTCAACCAATTATTCATATTTTATAAAAAAAAAAAAAAATAAAAAAAGGAAAATATAAAATAAATTATTTTAAATACCGAATCAATAATTTTATTTAATCATCAATAATATTTATTTTAATAAAAATAGCATAATTAAATTCGACAAAAAAAGTTTCTCGAATTCACCATACAAATATACCAATACGTATTATTCGATGCAACAAAGCTGTCGATACTCGTATACACACAAAATTCACCGAGTATACAGCGAGATTCAAGATACGAGAGAAGGAGCCCATAAGGCAAAGGGAGCAATAGTCCACCGAATAACTTTTCCGGCTCCTCCAATAATTTCATGCCGAGGGCAGAAAAGAGCGAGGTCGAGGTATTCCGCGCACACAACGATCCTTCGACAATTGGCCAGTCCCTCGAGTAGCCCGGACGACGACCCAAGAAGAAAAGAGGAAGCGGCCGGACGATAATAAAGACGCTGAGAGGGGTTGGATTTATAGATGTATCATACCAAAGAGACAGAAAGAGAGAGAGAGAGAGAGAGAGAGAGAGAGAGAAAGAGAAAGAGAGAGAATTCCATATATTGACCAGTGGCCTAGTGCGACGAGTCGATACACAATGCACGACGACGTCGTCTACGTGTACCGATATATAGCTCGAATTGCGAGGAGCAAGTAAACGGTATGTTTACATAAGCTAGAACGCACAAATACATATTCACCGGGAGAGATATAATGACTCGTAAAAAAAGCGCGATTCTTGAGCAATTAAAAAGGTAGCGTGTAATACAAACGATTTACGTACATGCGTATACATATGTCGCCCACCTGAGCTCGTAAATAATAACGAAAAGCTCGCAGGCGCTTACGCGCTTTTCCATAAGCGTGTAAGAACGAGATATGGCGAGTGAGATTTGCGGAAACAATTTTAAGCGGGAGTTTCTTTGTTTTTTTGTTTGTTGTTTTTATTTATTTATTTTTTTTTTTTTTTTTGTATTATTAAGGAGTGCTTGATTTATTTTAGTAAAAATTTATCAAACGTTAATCATAAATTAGGTGTAAAAAATATTTTGTATAAAATTATTTCGTATATTTTATTACAATTTGATACAACTCTTGTAAATAAAAGAATGCAAATACGATCGTAAAAGTCTTGTAAACTTAATTAACAATTATGAAATGTGAAAAACTCAAATCAGTATAAATAACGAGCTTGCGTATACTTTACAAACGTTAAAAGGTTACTGTAACTTTCACAACATTGATTTTTTTTTTAATTTTTATTACACAGCTCGAAAATACACGATATAAGAAAAAATAATAATTAATAGCTATATATTCAAAGGCTCGTAACCTTGTTGAATTATAATTATATCGTAGAATTCATTCCGTAATAAATTACACATTTTATAGTGGGTAATATTTTTCCAATTATGTAAAGCATTAATAATTATGTATTTAACAGTTTCTTTCTTATTGTAAAAACTATTACGCATGACGATTCGTTATTTAAACGTATTTGATAACCGTAACTTTTACACTGCTTTTTAATGATTTCATAACGATTTTATAAAATTTTTCAAAAAATAACGTACGAATGGCACACTTGAACTAAATCGTACACATTACACGTAATAACAATTCTTTTCATATTTTTTTCTTTTTTTACTCTCTCTCTCTCTCTCTCTCTCTCTCTCTTTCTCTTCACTTCCTTCATAGAAAGTATACTCTTAACCCACATTTCTATACTTAACAATACCCTCGCGCAAATAAACGCCCTACAACGGCCTCTCGAATAAGTTAACATGCATAAATGCGCTCGTTTAATACACATCGACTTCATCCCGCAACTCGCTGAGCAACACTCGCGTATAACTTTTACATTTTATACGTATACACGCGCGCGCACGCACACACACACGCGCGCGCGTGCGCACGCGCACAATATGAGGTGTACTACAGAAAGACAGAGGAAGAGAGAGAGAGAGAGAGAGAGAGAGAGAGCAGACACAGTCTGTATTCTTGTGGATATGCACACATACACACACACACACATACACATACGAAGCGACTACACGGTTTAGAAAGCGAGATAGCGAATCTCGTCCGCACCACAAACTTCCCTCTCGCACACTTCCACGCGGAATAACCATAAATTTCAGAAGCTATGCACATATACACGCACACGAGCATATTTGGTACGCGACTTTACACGTACACATACGGCTCGGTATAATTATTCACTCGCTTTTCCGCGCACACACGGCACGTATCCACACGCAGCTGCCAGTTCCAGGAGAAGACGAGGAGAATTCGCTCTATATGTGGAGAAATAACCGGGGAGAAACCCTGGAGATGCAGCAAGCGAAGGTGAGATGGGAATAAAAGAGAGAGAGAGAAAGAGAGAGAGACGCCGTAGGAGATATTGGAAAGAGAGAGAAATCTCGCTTTCCCGAGTTAATTATGGCTTGGAAGCGGCGTTAGAACAAAATATGATATTTTTAGTAAAAAAAAAAAAAAAATGTAATAAAACGATAATGGCTATAAAGAAATTAATGCATCAAGTTTATAATTACTATAAAATTAGTACGGTTTGCCAATTCACCCATAAATATATTAAAATTTAATTGAAAAACTTAGCATTACACAAGACACATACGAGTTCTTCTCATCTACATCAAGCGAATATAGGTCGCAAGAGCAGCGATCTAAGAAACTAACTCGGGCTCCGATAACTTGGCCATTTTAATCTACGAGTCGACGTGAGAGTGCTAATTACGAAAAGAAGGCCACTCGCGTCGTTTGTGCGCCGCGCGAATGAAAGATAAGAGGAAGAAAAAAAAAGAAAGAGAAATGAAAAATTTGGAGCCGCATTGTTTTTTTCAGGTTGTTCAACTTGCGCGCCTTTCGATCTCTGTTTCTCTGACGACACTTGGCTAGATGTTTAGTTGTTATCACCGCGATATCTTTTCTCATAGTATATTATTTAACCAACTTAACGTTTTTCTATGTTTTGTTATTCTTTCGTCAATTTAGGGAGTTTAGCGATCGTTCGATAAGTTATTCGGGTTATCGTTGAGCTATTTATTGTATTTAACATCGATTAAATTAATCGTGAGTTTAATTTTGTGCCTAAATTTGCG
Source organism: Chalcis sispes (assembly GCA_949987625.1). NCBI lineage: Eukaryota > Metazoa > Arthropoda > Insecta > Hymenoptera > Chalcididae > Chalcis > Chalcis sispes. Next base: position 16,231,086 of record OX465098.1, on the reverse strand, counting down.
GTAAATCAAAACTTTTTGTTTTGGATATGTAGCGAGAGAGTTTCGTAAATTCCTTATCTCTTACAAATTTCCGAGCTTTGTACCGTGCTTAAGATGCTTTAATGCAGATAATATGCAGGAAATTTATATTTATACGTACTATGATGCTATAAATATTAAGCTTTAATTCGTTAAAATTATTTTTTTATTCAAATAAATTTATCGATATTAAAATTAGAAAAATTCTACAAATTTTATATAATTTCCTCACTTTGTGCAGTAATTATTTAGTATAAAAATGAACAAAGAAATAATTCCATAAAGCGTAACAGCGACTATCGTCATTAAATTTTGATTTTACGCATTTTATACGTTGAAAAAAAAAAAAAAAAAAAAAAAAAATGCGTACGCGAGGACTATACAAACTAAATAAATACACGCGGCTTCGCGATAAGAACGAAAAATGTGAAAGTATAACTTCTATGCTGATTCTGACGTCACATTCTGCATTATTCGCTAAAATTGATGATTCTATGCAATAAGATATGTACGTCGTATTTCAGATATATACGACTGTAAAATCTTTGTTAAATAAAGTTGAAAAGTATAATACCAACGATTAATAAATAATATTAAAATTTAACATATAGTTACAATTATTTGATTCGTCGATAAGTAATTTTCGTATGACGTAAAAAATGTTCCACGTGGCTAGTAAAGCAGTTCCCTTCTCGAAAACCTAAACAATCTCGCTCAATTTCCATATTCCACGTGCTCCACACTTATCCCTCATCCCCACCAACTTTGCTCGTTTCTTTCTCTTTTTTTTCTTCGTCGTCTTTATCTTTCGGTTTCTTTTTGACTTGATTCCTCGCATTTTTCGAAGCCGACGTTATCTTATCTTATCGGTACCCTCGAGCCGTGCTACCGCGACGCGACGGTTCTTCCTCTTGAAAGTCGCGCGTATTTTTTTTGTGTTAGCTTCGACGCTTTTATTTTTTTTTCTTGTTTCTGTCTTTTTCACGAGTGCGGGTTCTATTCTTGCTCGTTGCCGGTTTAAGAAAAATTCGTTTCGTGCGCGTAGATTTTTTTACTCGAGGCCTCGCGCTGAATGAAGATGTTGCGAGGGACAAAGATACGATCGCCTTTGCTTCTTTTTTTTTTATTACAATTTTATAGGGATTTGGACAATTTGTTTTGAAATTTTACTTGAATGATATTCTACAGAGATATGAAAATTTAAATATGTAAATTTTGACGTTTTAAATGTGAAAATATAGAGTAACTGTTTAGTCTACTTTAAACGTTGATTGATATTTTTTTTTATTTAATTGTCGAAAAAAGACAAAAAAAAGTATGTAAAATAAAAGATTCATAAAGTTTATATTATGTTATTTAACAATTAGTAACAATTAATAATGAATACAATATAAAAAAATATATTAAGTTGATAAAAGAGAAAAAAATTAAAGTTTTACAAGTTAAAATATAACAACTCAAAACTAATTTTAAATTCATTTTTTAAATTCATGTGTTTTTACAATTTTATCAATCCTTACATTAAAAATTTTTAACTTTCAACTTAAATTCATTTGAAGAGAAAAAAAACTTATTATTAAAACCTAACTTACTTGACATTTCTATAAAATTAAAAAAATATTATCCAAATCTAAAAAATTATTCTAAAAAACAATCCGAATAACTTAACAATTAAACATAAAAATTTACATAAATTTACATAAAAATGAATCGTAATATCTTCTTGGTCCCGATCGTTCCGGCTGTCTCCGACTCTAACGATTCCAAATATATACGTGAAGCAAAAGTTAAAAAATTAAAAGAATAAGAAAATGAAAGAGAAAGAAGGCGACCGGCCATAGCGGGCAAACATCGCGTTTGCGCTTATCAGGCAATAAAAGCGCAACGTGGCGCGCTATGTTTACTTCCCTTGTTCCCCTCCTTTTTTCCTTCTCTCTCTCTCTCTCTCTCTCTCTCTCTCTCTCTCTCTTTTGCCGTCACCTGCAATCGTGATTCACCTTGAGCTGTATGGCCACGTGCGGTATGCGCTCATATGCCGCCGCACAAAATAAATGTACGTGTAATACTTGTGCGCAGTTAAATTTATAAAACTATGAATATTCTCGCGATATATACGTTTTCTTTCTTTTTTTTTTTTTTTTTTTTTTTCTAGGAGGACTTGATTTTTAATGTGTGAAGTTTGTTATTAAAAAAATTAATTAAGCAGTGCGCATTGATATTTTTTCTTACGGATAAGTATCGATGAATTTATCCAGTTAGCGTTGCAGGAATACAAATTTAATTAACAAGGTATTAAAATGTAAAACTATAGTTCCAATAGTTATACAACTTCCAAAGTAAAAACCAAAATCACTTACATGAAACTTGAAAAATCCAAACACAACGGTGCGATAATTTTTTTTATTTTAACATTTATTTTCTACACACCCCGTAATCCATGCATGACTAATCATTAAGATTCTAACCCCCTTAGAGAAAGACAGAGAGAGAGAGAGAGAGAGAGAGGCTAATGCGAAGCCAGAAATACAATTTTCAAAATATCCAATGCTTCCTCTATGAAGCGGCAATAGTTATTTATAAACACAAATGTATACGTGAGTTTGTGAGTATCGAGAGGATAATAAAAAAACTATTGCTTAGCTCTCGATGACTTTACAATGAAAATTTAACGAATTGAAATAATTTACCAGTCAATATTTGTAGATTTTTTTTTTGAAATCGTTCCGAAAAAAAAAAAAAAAAAAAAATACTATTTATCTCTTTATTCCATTTAAATAGAAGCCATAAAATATAATTGACACGTGTTTGATTTTATTTTACTAGTATATATGTTCTCCGTAAACATTTAATTAAAAATACAAAAATAAATATTCCTTATTTACATTTCCTGCGTATAATTTCGAGGGTAAATTAATTCCTTTAAATACACGCGCATACTATGAAAATATAACTTTGTCATAAAAATATACGTAACCCCGTTTACTTTCGTTCGTATAGATGATTACAAATTTTTAATCGTTTTTCAAACGATTCTAAAACACAATCCGTCTTCAAATTTCTTGCCGTTCGATTTTAATTGAAAATCAACACGGTCGAAATCCCTCCTTTATCGCATAAGATATTTGCGAAATCAATAAAACGGCTATTCATCGAGTAAACGTCAAAATATGGGTCAATGCAAAACTCTAGCTCTTCGGAATAACGACTATTAATAAAAAAAAAAAAAACAAAAAAAAAAAAAAAAAAAAAAAAGAAAGAAAGAAAACGAGAGAGAAAAAAAGGAGAAAAAAAATTTGAATAAAATCGATGGTATTTTAAACCAAGTGCCAACTACCACGTCTTTTCACATCTGCATACATCGTTTTATGCAAATATCGTAATTGCAATTTTAAAATCCTAAAATATATGCTTTTACGAATTTTATTTTATTTTATTTATTTTATACTTTTACGGCACGCAATTAACGTCATTTCTCTTTTTTATTTTTAAAATAATCGTGAAATATATTATAATATTTCAAAGACGATTATAAATCGTAAATTGATTTATTAATTTCCGTAGCGCGGTTTTGAGAAACTCAAACTTTAATTGCGAATAAATGACAGTATGTAAGATTATTTACAGTTAAAATGTCAACGCTGCCTTAAAAATATTTCCACAAGAGGCGCGATACACACAAATAAGAAACTCGCGTTTTTACATAATAGGATTTTGTGTTGTAAAAAAAATTTATGCGGGCCGCGCGCATCGACTTCATTTAATTTATACAAATAGAAGATACACGCGTGTATATGTCGACGTTTACGTCAAAAATCGATGAGAAATATATTAGCCTTTCAAAAATATGCGACGACAATAAAAATAAATGTTGTCTTGTGACCGGAAGAATATTTTTATTACCTTTTCGCGTGCATTAACTATCTACAAATAAATTCAACAAATGTGTCCTTCGCGACTCGGTTATATATATATATATATATATATATATATATATATATATATATATATATATATATATATTTGGGTGGACTTAAGCAAATTCGCGAGATTCAATGAATTATCGTTGGGAGTAAAAACGATGTGTTTAGTTGATTCAATGTTGCCGCTTGATAAAATTAAATTTTATAATAATTTATCTCTCGGAAATTTATCCGTGTAATTTTTTACTCGTTTATTTTAGAGTAATTAATTTAACCGCGACATTGAATTCACACGATTTATTTAAACTAATTCAAGTCGCTTTATATTTATAAACTTGTTATAATTAATCAAACGTGTTTTAATTCGTTATTCGCAATGACATACAAAAATTATTATTTGAAAAAGTATTCTTTATTCCGCATTGAAAAACAATTCAACGAGTATTTAGGTAATAAAATAAAATATTATATATATATATATATATATATATATATATAATATTTTTTTTTTTTTTTTTTTTTTTTTTTTTTTTTTTTTTTTTTTTGATAAAATCGAACAATCGCCATTTTTACAAAACCGTCCTCAAATCCATCTCCAAAATATTTAAAAAATTATCAAAACAAGTATAACCCCGGAAGTTGAGAAAAGCTCTCGGATGAACGGAAAACAAAAAACAGAGCCGAGACCAGTCTCATCTCGAGCAAATACATCGGGATAAACGCGAGACGCGCGAGGGCAAAGATTTTTAGATCGATATACGCGTTCGCGCAACCTTTTCTTGGATTATGAAATGCAGAGGGAATAATTCGCGATCGGAATGAGATGCGTCGACGCGGCTTTTTCAAAATTACCATATTGTGCTTTGGAGAGTTAGAATTGGACAAAATTGCGCGAGGTTAAATCGATTCGAATTCTTTCTTTTTCTTTTTTTTTTTTATAGTACCGGCGGCGGTGGTTATTTTGATTAAATGAGGTTTGAATTGGTGATTCGAAATGAGTTTTAGAAAAAAAATTGAGTCGGTGATATTCTATCGATGTTTTGTTTATAATGAAAGGTTCAATTGTTCTAAATCGAATAAATGAAATTTTTAGAATATAAATAAACATAAGTTTTTATAATATTTTTCAACAAACAAAAAAAATATTCACAAGCAAAACAACAAAAAAGGGAAAATTTTGAAGAAACACCGTTAAGCAAACAAGAGGCGATACATTAATTGAGTATTAAAAAGCAATACGATATACCCATAAAAGCCAATTTACGTTAACCAAAAAACAAACTTGACTATATCGACGACGAAAAAAAAAAAAGATCGATTCACTATACGCTACGATAAAAAAAAAGAGAAAGAGAGAGAGAGAGAGAGAGAGAGAGAGAGAGAGAGAGAAATGACACGTCAGGAGACGTGTATCATTCTAAGCGTAACTCGTTCTCGCTCTTTTCGACATATCTCGTTTAATTTGATGTACACACGCGCACGCACACACATAAACGCACACGTACACATGTAAACTTTGATCGCAAGCTTTCACATACATGTGAATAAAGTTCGACTAATGCATTTCCAAATCAACGCGTAATAATAAAAGAACGAAAAAAATAAAAAACAAAGAGAAAAAAAAAGGAAAAAAGTAATGGTGACGTGATCGAAGCCTATATCTGGAAAGTGAACGTATATGTATATTATATATTCTTTGTTTATTTAGAAACATTTTAAAACAAAGACGCCGAGGTAATTTTTTAAAACTAGCTACTAAAATGTAAATTACCTGATAACTTTCAGTGAAAAATAAACTTTAATCTGTAGAAAATAACTTTATAATATCTGCTTATATCACAAAAACAATTTTACTACATAAATATAAAATGTTATGGTTAATTGAAAAATTTTATAACATTTATTCGATAAATTGATCTTAAGCATAAAGCGATAATAACATAAAGTGATTATTTTCACAACGTCATTTACATAAATAAAAAAAAAGGAAAAAAAATTATACATCTCAAATAAATCTCTATTTATCCAGGTTGAAAGCGCACACGATTCGAAATAAGATTTCAACAATTTGCCACCTAAATTCAAATCCCTTTCAAAAGCTTTCCTCTAATCATCCTCCCAGCAGTTTGCACTTTCACAGCTCGAAATCCAAATTTCCAAGGCTCCACGATCGAAACTCTCTCTCTCTCTCTCCCTCTCTCTCTCTCTCTCTCTAACACTCAAACACACACACACACACACACACACACGTATATGTGTAGAAAAGCGAGAGAATTTTCGTCAACGGAGACACGCGCGCGCGAACAGTTAATTAAACTCTAACGGCGTGCGCCGAGTAGATAAGGTTCAAGCCTAATTGTTCGTAACAATTATCGATTGACGATTTTTGTTTCGCCTACGTGATTTGTTACTTTATCAGTTTTTTTTTTGTTCTGTTTTATATGCGAATAAAATATTTTTTTTTTTTTTTTTTTTTTTTTATATAACTGAATAGTCTAAATTTTATTTTTAAAAAGGTTTTTTTTTTCATGAATAATTTAGTTAAAACGATTTAGTAGACGTTAAACTCAATATTGTAAACTGTAAAAAAAATTAAGCAATTTTGTAAAAGCAACTTTTTGTATTTTTCCACCGAATAAACAATATTTAAATTTTCGTTTCGAATTTATTTAAGAGAAAGCATAAATTATTTTACAGAAAATTTTGATTGCGATATTAAAAATTTTATTTAACCGAACAAATACTCCATAAAAAGAAACGGAGAAGCTTTTAACTCTGATAAAACTTTGCGTTAAATTGTAAATTTTATCTTTTACTAAACTGTACCATAATAATAATTCAATGGAAATATCTTTTCCCATCGAAATAATGCTTTCGATTTAATCAAATCCTAAACCCAAACATTTTTCGTCTCGTCAACGAATATACACATTTCTTTAGTAAAAACGATACTCTCAAAAGTATCTCAAACGAGGAAAAATAAAATCCACCGCGACGGGAGGAGAAATTACGTGCACATCGAGGGAACTCGCGTAACCCACCGAGAGCTCATCACGAAATCACTTTCGGCGAGGTTCTTACTCATCGCGAGCGAGTTTGCACTGGGCGACGCAAGCAATATGCGTCTATTTTTGGCCGCCGGTTAAAATAGCTGAGCTTAAGCTTCTCTTTCTCTCTCTCTTTCCCTCTCTCTCTCTCTCTCTCTCTCTCTCTCTCTCTTCTCTCTATCTTTTGCGCTTCGCTACACACACGCGTACAAACACACACACACACACACACACGCGCGCGCGCGCGCGCGTGCGTCCGTGCATTTATTCAAGAAGTGGGTCAGAAATTTTACGATAAGGATGCGTCTCCTTTTCTCTCTTGGAGAGATATCCTGCAGGAACGAATAGGAAAAAGAAGGGGGAAAAAGACGGGCATGAAGAAACGTTGTTTACTCGAAAATTCGCGGAGCTGAGGGAGAGACAGAGAGAAAGAGTCGTTGGGCTTGATCCAAAGCTATGAAGGAGAGTCGAGTCGTCCGGATGAAAAATTTAATTATAGAACGGGGAAATGCTACGGGAGCGAATGGAAAGAATTTTTCGCACGAGTTCTCGCTTCGACTCTCTTTCTCTCTGTGTGATCTATTGAACGAGATTTGGTAAGTTTTGAGATCGTTAGGTTTAGCGCTTGAGGAATGTAACGGATTTTTCGTTGCTGTAAAATATCGCGTCATATTTAGTGACGTAAACTAACTGGATTGTATAATCGATTTCTTTTAATTTTTTAAAGAAAAATATATTTTTGTAAACGTATAAATAATAAAGTATGAAAAAGTGTTCATCCGTTACTAAAAATCAATAAAAATTTTATGTAAACGTTTAAACGTTTACAAAACATTTTTATTCATATACAAAGGCAACCTACTTAAAAGTTTTCCCAACAAACTTTCGTTATATTTGCATAAAAATTTATCACAAACATCAATCACGATATAAAGTGCAAGGCAATCTATCAATTAAGTATACACAAACATCATTAATACAGAGTAAATTAAAATTCCAACGCAAAAGCTCAACACACACACACACACACACACACACACACACAAAGACACACGGTGACGAAAAACAGAGTAAAAAACGCCGCGTCGTCGTCCCTCGGCGCTAAACTGCTCGCGTATAATCTTACACGTCCAATAGCCATTGTTATATCGTGACATTGAATTAAAATCGAAATCGCAGCGTATACCGAAATCGGTATATAAGCCATCGAGGAACATCAAAGATGTCGAGCGCAGCAAAAACCGCGAGTTAGAAACCGAGTAGTCTTGCGGTATACATGTTGTATTGCATCAAAAATAAATGCGCAACGGGTGAATTATTCCTAATCGAGCGTTTCTCTCTGTCTTTCTCTTACTAAGCAAAAATTATTTTCTAAGTAAATTTAATACCTATGGCGAGTATCGCTGAGAAAGAATCGGTTTATTGTTTAAACGTCCGTTTTAATTAAACGTTAAGTATTTTTTCTTCATATCAATGTTATATTACCATGAACGATTATAATAGATTCATTATTATATTATACTTTTCATATCCAATGTTTTGTATGTTTCAATTTTAAAATAAGATTAAAAAATTTTTAAGTTAATAAACAACAAGTAAAAATTATTTTGTTCGTTGATTACAGAATAGACAAATTTTGAATATTTTTTAAAAGTGAATGCAATTTTAACGAATATTATTCATTGAAATTTATAATTTTGGCTAATTTTTATTTTTAATTTTAATATATATATATATATATATATGTATATTAAAGTTACAAATTTTAATAGTAAATTTAAAAATTTTTCATAAGCTAATTATAAATTGTCGGAGTTTTTAATATATGTTGAAAATAATTTTTAATAAACTATCACTGTACAGTTAATAAAAACATTTTATTTTAAACGTTATAACATAATAATTAACAAAGTGCTACTTTTTTTTTATTACAAAATAAGTATATATTAAAAAAATTACTTCATTATTAAAATAAAATGTTTTTATCACATACGAATTTATCAACAATTTAAAAAAATCCTCTATATAGCCAGACTAATATATCCATTTGTTTAAGCATTCTTTCAAAAAATTTAAATATCTCGAAACCGAACCCTTTTCAAATACCTCCACAAAGTTCGAAACACTTCTTCCGTCAACCGAACAAAAAAACAATAAAGAAACAAAAACAACCATTACTCATTCGTCATCACCTCATCGTTCATACATACACAGACAAACACATGTGTTAACGAATCACCCAAGCAGGGGGAAAAGGGAAAAGGCCATTGCGAGAGTTGGTGCAACGACACGGGGAACGAGAAATACGAGGAGAGAAAGAGAGAGAGAGAGAGAGAACAGAGCGGCGGCCGCGTGGCTACGGAGAGCGGCTAAATTTAAATGTAACCCGTCGAGGAGAAACCGTTGCATAACCATAGCACGACGCGAACACGCGTGGAGATCTTCGTTATGTTTCGATTCGTTTTCTTCTTCTTCTTCTTCTTCTTCTTCTTCTTTCGCGATTTTGCATCTCTTTTCGAGGCTTTTTTTCAAAAATTTAATTTTTCTGCTGCTTGCAGCGGGTAAATTTTCCAAACGAATTTTTTAATTTTCGGAATGTGTTTTATTTAACGGTTGCTTTATTTTAAACGAGCGGTTATTGAGTTAACCTCAAATTTTAATACTCTTTTAATTTTTCACTGCACGATTAATTTTTTTTTTTATTTGAATGGCTTGTCCATTATACAATTTTTTTTACAAGACATATGTAACTAATTGTTGTACAAACGCGTTAACTTTAACAATTATATCGATATTCTATTTACTTGTTCATTTTTATTTATCGTTTCAAACACTCACTGACGCGATAAGCTTATTTCTACATTAAATATTAACTAATGTGATGCAATGATATTATATTTGTATTCTGATACGCGTATTAACATGAAAGCTTTTAAATGTTATTCAAGTTTGAATTTTGAAATCAAAATTGACATTGAACAGTTATTTAAAAATAAAATTTAAAAAAATATTTTATCAAAACTAGAATTTAATTAAAAACATCGGTATAATAATTTGAATAAAAATTTTAACCGCGATAATTTTACTTTTCAAATAAATCTATTTTTTTTCGAATTTTATTTAACGTACAAAAAAGGCTGTCAATTATTACAGAAACTAAATAGGATTTAACAGAAATAAGAATATTGTAAATAAAAGATTATTGCGTCAACAAAAAAATTGATAATTTTATTCAAATTATTATTGTATTATATTAAAAATACAAAAAAAAATTCAATATTTTGTATGCAAATTCAAGGCAAACTTGATATTTAAAAACTTTTCAAGTTATTTTAACCATCGGCGTACGCAGTCAATCATTGACCAGATAAATATCGTCGCGTAAATTTTCAAAGTTGTAATTTCATTGAAGAAAAATCAACTTACTAAAGTAGACATATTTCAATTGCCCATAATATCGGTCATTCATTGAATTTCCGTGGTCTCGGTAACACAAAATTATTTATCAGAAATCTTTGTATAACTTTAAAAAACAGATAACGATGGTTTGCCTTGTACCTGCACACTCGTATCGCTCGATTCCATAACGGAAAGGGAACAACGAGAAGCGAGATAAAAGCTATACTATAACGGATAAAGCACGCACCTGCTGATAAGACGGCATCTGCAGCAAATCCCTCTCGTCGGCTCCGGTGACCTCGAACGTAGGCGCCGCCGTTTGAATCGGATAAAGATTACCCTTCCCCGGATACGAGGTGCTCCTTCGAAACTTCACCGGACTTATGCTGGACTGATGGGCCGTCGGCCCCGGGTGCCCGGCGAACGTCGGACTGGTCTTCCTGCCCTGAAGCCCGGCAACGGCGGCCGCCGCGGCTGCCGCGTGCAAGTTCGAGTGCAGCGGGGGCAAGTTGGGCACCGACCTGCCGCGGTTCCACGGCGACAGGGCCGGACTCGCCGCGGCCGAGTGGGCCGGATTCTGACCCCACTGCTGGGGAGCCTGCGGTCCGCCCGACCACGCGGCGTATCCCTTCCCGGGCAGATACACGCCCGGGTGGGAACTCTGCTGCTGCTGCTGCTGCTGCTGTTGCTGCTGCTGCTGTTGTTGCTGCTGTTGTTGCTGCTGCTGTTGCTGCTGCTGCTGCATGCCGTGGCGATTACCGGGCGCCGAGCCTGCGCCTCCGTGGTTCCCCTGCTGGGGGAAGTTGTGGCTGGCGGTTATGGCCCTGCGGGCGCCCGCCGCCGCCACCGCCGCCGCTGTCGCCGCCGCCGCTCCCGAGCTGGCGAACAGTCCAGCCGGACTGCCCGCGGGAAAATTTTGAAAGGCGGCTATGGAGCCGTTAACCGGCAGAGGATGCAAGCTCGTCGTTGTGTCGTCGGCCCAGAGACTCGGCACCCGGACGCTCGCCTCGTTGCCGAAGCCCTGAAGGCTCGAGCTGGTGCTACAGCTGATGATGGGGTCCTTGTCGACGACGGCCGAGGAGGATGAAGACGAGGAGGTCAGGCTGGCGACGCTCGCGGCCGCGCTGATGGCGATGCTCTCGGCCTCCGTGGCCTCCTTGCTCTTGTCGTTGCCGGGCTCCGAGACGAGGGAATTGCCACCGGGTGACAGGGGCGCCGACTTGGCAGCTGTACTCTGTTGTTTCTCGATCAGCAGCTCGTCCTGCATTATGATGCTCTGGTTAAGTAATGAGACGCAAGGTACCGGACTGCAATTACTCGCTGGCGAGAAGAGGCTCGTCGCGCCCGCGTAATCGCCCATATAAAGCAGATGATCCACCGTGCACTGCTACCTTTCACGGTTAACTCCTTTTCTCTCTCTCCCGTTCGTAGAGTCGGGCTGTTGAGTTACAATAAGGACGGCGACTTCCGTTGATTCCGTCCAGGTTACGTTTGATCGTAATAAACAGTCCCCAGATGATTTTCTCTCTTACATAAATTAGTTTCTAGAGGGTGTGTGAGTACACGCGCCGTATACACACGGTACACGAGCACGGCGCGCGCTGGACTGGTTTTGGGTTTGTTTTGAAGAAAGCGAGGGAGGGTGAGGGCGAGCGAGCGAGCGAGCGCGCGAGGGAGAGAGAGAGAGAGAGAGAGATGTATATAACGGTGTCGCGGTAGTAGTAGTAGTAGTCGTAGTAGCAGCAGCAGCGGCACTCGTCGTCGTGGACGTTATAAGAGCGCGCGCAATAGAGAAGGAGAGAGAGAGAAAGCACCAAGAGCTTGCGGGACTATCGATCCAGGGGCAGCACACGCTCACATCGGATGGAGAGCTGGTACGAGCGAACGAGCGAGAGAGAGAAAGAGAGAGAGAGAGAGAAGAAGAGAGAGACGGAGAAGCCCGGAAAACTCCGCGCTGGCCCGAGCACAGCCCTGCCACTCACGCACACTGATATATGTATATATATATATATATATAGATATTGATGTATATATATATATATTAAAATATATATATATATAAATATATATCTGTATAGGTACACGCACACTTTGCAACACTACCGGAAGAGAACACACTGACACACTGTGCTGTGACGGGGCTTTTTTTTCTCCTTTCTTTATTTCTTTTCGGCTTACTCTTCCCCGCGGCTTGACGAGGCTTTTTCTTTCCTTGCTTTACCTTCTCTGTTCTTCTTGCAACCTTCGCCCCGAGGGTTACTTCGACGATAGTTAGGTTGGTTGAACTTGCTTCGTTCGTTAATCGAAGAATTTTAAAATTTTTCCCTTGGTTATACGGAGGACATTCTTCCTCGTTTCTCGGTTACGTTGCATTTTTTACCTTTACTATCTCGCTACTTTTTTCTCTTACTTTATTAGTTTTCTTTTCTCGTTCTTTTCGATGCGTTTTACTTAACGTAGCCTCGAACGCGATGTACTGTACGACGGGAGCGGTTCTATCGTTTCAGCCCTTAGGTTAATTTTTTGTGCTCTTCGGTATGTCCGATGGGTTTGCGTCTGTTACTACTTGCCGTATCCAGTCGTTTATCGGGTCGCGCGCAACGACGACAAAAAAAAAATAACAATAATAACGCACGAGAGCAAACGCCGCTAACTGACGAGGCTTTGTGTTATAAGCCTCCGCATCGTGGCCCCGATGTGTATGTATGCATATCCACCCTTACTACCTTCTCAGTCACACGCGCGCACTACTGTTATGGATTTTCTTCACCACCTGCCGCGACAAAACGCACACCGCGCACACGCTCCGATATATCTACAGCTCGTACTACTTTTCTTCGGTTGAGGTTACACGCGCACGGCACCGCGAGTGTACGTATGGCACGCAGTAGAACACGAAAAGACACCGACGACGACGACGACGACGACGACGTCTACGACGACGAGAGAGAAAGAGAGCTTGCGGCGAGTGCAGCAGACGACGTCGAGTTCCTCCTCCTCCTCCTCCGGGCTCTCCTCTCGCTACTACCGCTTCGTCCGCCGAACACGACACTGCTGGCACTCTCCTCCTTCTCCGTTGAGAAAAAGAAGGAAGAAGCAGCAGCAGCAGCAGTCAACGCCGCCGTGACGTTGAAAGTACGCGTCCGTGTGTACTCTCAGCTACTCGTTCCTCCCCTTGGCTCCGCTCGAGCGCAATCTAATCTCCTCCCTCTTTCTCTCTCTCTCTCTCTCTCTCTCTTTCTCTTTCTTTCTCCGTCGGCTTTTCCTCGTATATAGCTGGGAGAGTCGCTCCTCGCTCTTCCACCACCGCGAGCGGCGGTAACACAGCGGAGAGCAGAGAGGCCGAGTGCTCTCTCTCTCTCTCTCCCTCTCTGGCTCTCAGCGTGTACGAGGCGCCGAGGAGGTTGCGTGCGAGCTGCGCGTACGCCGGCAGCTTCGTTCGGTTTGGGTTCGTGCCGTGGTGCCGACTTTTTGAACACTGACGTGCGCGCACACGCCTTAAGGGGGACTTAGGCGACTCGCTCTCTTCTGGCCTCGAGCTTCGCCGCTCTGCGCGCGCGCGCTCGCTCACCTACGCCAGAGCTATATCGCACGGTGGTGATAGTAGTGGTAGAAACGACGACGACGGCAGCTCTATCGCGAGCCAAGCCGGAAAAGCGATGCTAGGGGGCCGCGCTTGCGCGCGGTGCGCTAGGTCGTGGACGGCGAAGACGGTGTAGAGAGAGAGAGAGAGAGAGAGAGAGAGAAAGAGAGAAAGAGGGGGACGATATCGCTTAGTAGCGAAGAAGGGTACATAAACAACGCGAGGTAGAGCGCAGGCGTCGCGCGCTCGAGGAGGACGATGACGGACGCGCGCCGCTCTCTATATGTGTGCGCGCGCGTGTACGGGAGTCCTCGCGGAGGGGCGCAAGCGCGGTGGGGGAGGCCTAGATAGGTGAGCTTCGAGGGTGGAAAAGAAGAAGGAGGACGAGGAGGGGAATGGGGGATTACGGTGATGACATCCCGGGGTCGACCGAGGTGTAAGCGCGTTTTGTGACGACTCGCTCGAGCGGGTGAGCTGCTGGATTTTGAAATGACTTGAATTTTTTTTTTTATTTTAAGGGCGAAATGATGGGATTTCCGTTTAATTTTAATGAATTGCGATTATTAGAGAAAATGAAGTGATAAAAACAGTGTTTATAGGGCAAGTTGAAGAAAATATTTAAAAATAAATGTGAATTTCAAGATGACTGTAATTCAAAGATAAAACTTAATGTCATTCTAAAACAATTTTTTTTTTTACATTTATATTCGTATCTGAAGGTATGATAGTATTATTTAATAACATTCAATTAAAGTATTAAAAACATTACACATTAAAAGAATAAAATTCAAATAATTAAAAATAGTTGAATGTTTTTTAAAATTTGGAAAATTTTATAAATTATTAGAAAAATTTAATAAATTTTTATTTAACTTGGAGCAAAAAGCTTTCTTTTTGGAAAATAAATTATCGATTAATTTTTTTAAGTATTTTATTTAATAAAAATTATGAAATCAATATTTTTTTTTTTTTTTTTTTTTTTTTATGTTTAAATTCACGATTTCAATAAAATAAAAAATTACGTTACATTAAGTTGTAAAATAATTTGCATGATATAAATATTTTTATCGTATTAACAAGAACATGCAATATCAAAGTAATAAACTTGCAAATTATTACCTACTCTGCTTTACTGTGTAAACCCGAGTTAATTATTTTATCACGATTTATCAATGTCGATAGTAATGATAAAAAATGTTATTTATCAATGCTTCATTTCAAATACATACATATAGATGTATTTCCATAGATTCATTTTTAATAAAAATAAATTTGAAAATGGTAACTTTTTTTTATTAAAAAATTGTTATTAATAAATAAATTACATTATCATATTTTATACATTATTAGATAAATAAAAAAATTATAAAAGTGCCTTTAATCGAATTGTTATCTCAAAAAAAAAAAACGTATTAGATTTAAAAAAAAAAATCAACAACAAATATTTACAATTAAATACAACTACTACAACAAACGATCAATATGTGAACAAATAAATAAACGAAAAAAAATATATGTATCAAAATACACAGAATAATCCGACAAGGGTACTGAAAATTTCCCCAAAACTATAACTCAAACATTTTTCCTCCCTGAAAATAAACCAGTCACTTTTTTCCCCTTTCTTTTCTCCAATCATCCCCCCATACACACGCACACATGTAAACGCACACGCATACATGTAAACGCACACGCAGACGCAACACCCATTGTAATTTCGAGAATCGTCCCTCGGCGCCAGACTTAACCTTAGCCGGCGGCCAGAGCGCATTGTGCGTTCGCGACACGTTCGCTACGACGAGGACGACGATGACGACGACGGCGACGACGACGGCGACCCACCGACCGATATAGCAAAGCGATATTGCATAACCCGTCCGATAAGAAAAGGAACGAGGAAGGGAGTACTCCCGCTGCTGATTTTATCGTTTGGAAGTCGCTGCGAATACGATGAACGACGCGCGTTATATACACCGCGCGAGTAAGAGTTGCCAGAGGTTTTTACGATTGAGTCTCGTTCATACGCGATTTTGTAGATTCGAATTAAATTAAGAAAAGTGCAAATAACAAAAAAATTTAGTATTAAATATTCTTTTGTTAACAATCGACGATTGAATTCCATCTCTAAATAAACTTAAATCGAATAAGAAATATTAACAAATATTTTTTATTAAATCTCAAATATCAAACAAAAAAAAAAAAAAAAAAAAAAAAAGAATAGAAATGAGTCAAAAACTTTAACGCCATATAATATCCATTCACCAAAGGTATAACCATATTTCAAAAATAAAATCCTCCCTCGTACGATCCATACCCAAGCTCGTATAACCCATCGGATTGTTCGGAAAAAGTCGCATTCGTTTCACAACGATAGTACAGACATATACATACACAGTAAATTCTCTCTTTCTCTCTTTCTCTCTTTCTCTCTCTCTCTCTCTCTCTCTCTCTCTCTCTCTCTCTCTCTTTTACTCGAGCTTTCTGCGCAGCTGCGGCGACCTACATTTAGGCATCGGGTTCGCGTCACTGTCGCACTTGTATAACGTTCCAGCCGATGCGCCGATCAAAAACAGCCCGTAAACAAAACAACGAGCGAAAATAATGAAGATAAAAGAAGAAAAAGAATAAATGAAAGAATCAAATGGAATAAATGAAAATATTGCGAGAGATAAATTATATATATATGATGCAGGTTCTTATGGGTTTGTTATCGTTACGATGATTAGAGGATTTTGATGTGTGTCGTAGTGGAAGGAAACAAATTGTAAATTCGGATCAACGTGTAAATTGTATTTTGTTTGCTTTTTTTATGCATGTTTTTTGTTTTATATATGTTCATCTTGCGTTCATCATTGATATCCGTTGTAAATTTGGTTGACACCTTTAGTAATGAATGAAAGTTCCTCCAACGATATATTTATAATATAATTATTTATATATTGTTTAAACAATGTGTCAAATTAGAATTTCTATTTCAATAAATAATGTTAACAATAAATATTTTATGAACGGTATAATTATTTACAAATAAAATAAAAACTTTACGTGTATTTTTAATAAATCAGGTGAAAATTCTAAATGCATTGCGAAATATAAGATTTTAATATAAAAATTTTAATCTTTTATATAATAAATGAAAGATTTATAAAAATTGCAAATTCTTGTTACTTTACAGGGAACATAAAATTTATACGATGCATAAAAATTTCTACGGTAGATATTTACTGCATCCTATGTGATATTTTTTATTATGTACTAATCAAAGTTGCTTATTTATTTATTTTTATAAATATTACTTTTTCATAATACATCTAAAATTGATATAAGTATTTTATATATTTGATTTTTCTTTGATCATCCACGTTACTATTAAAAATTTGAATTTCTTAATTTATCTTTCAATTATTATTTTTGGTTTAGTCATTCAAAAACTATAAAAAAAAACTTCAATTCAATTACTTGGCAGATGTCTAATTTCCTTATACTATGTAAGATATTACGTATGACTATATAAGATATAAATTACTAAATATAATTATACTTAATCAATAGTGTAAGCAAATAACAATGAATATTTCCATTTTGCTCACAATTATCTTTTGCACATTTACTATTACAAAGAAAAAAAGTTAATTTAAAAAAAAATAACCACCAAAAGAGAATATAATTCGGACAAAATCCAAGCTAAAAAAATGCATCGTTAGACACATGATACATAAAACATACAGATCCCCACAGAGAAATTTGTTCGCTCGACTTGCATAATTGGATATGCCGGAAGTAGAACTCGAGGCACATTTCCGCTCGACGATTAGACGCGAGTATGTATAGTAGGGCAGTCTCTCGCGATATATTCAGACACGCAGACGAATCAAAGACTCCCGGAGCATTGCGAGAGCGGAGAAATTCGCTTGGGCGATTGATTTTTCGTTTAACGTTGAGAATTTTGGATGGGATTTTGCTACGATGAATTTTCGGATTTCGAAAAGGCACAATTGGAGATGCCTTTGTTCGAAAGATACTGGTTCAATTTCCGAATGAGCTTGATGAAAGATCGCAAAGACATATTGTTGTTAAACTTTTAACAATTTTATTTTTATTTATAAGCGATGAAAAAACACGAAAATATATTTTACTATTATCTTGACGTCGAAAATATTTGAGTTGTGGTAAATCATTCGATGAGTAAATAAAATTTTTTTTTAACAATTATAATACCTAAATAAATTTCTTATGCTTACTTGACACTTTGTATTTAAAAGTTGGTTTTAAACTTTCATAACTTTCACTTTTTAATACTATATATGTAATAAAGATTGCATTAAATATTCGATCTATTTAATTTCAAGTACATCGGGCACACTTAAAAAGTTCATACTTTCTAAATATAAATGTAATAAAGCTATATATAATATTGTATTTCAAATTGAAATTCGTCTTTAATTGTAATGCACTAAATGTTATGTTCAAAAGGTTGAAATTTGAATTTTTTTTTTCTTTTTTTAAATACATCTGAATCCCTTACATATAGTTCGCGCTTTTTTTAAACTCACACTCGATTTAATTTTTCTCGATGCATTTTTAAACGCCAGGCAATAGGCAAACCTTCAACCATCCGTGTATAATAAAAATGAATTCGGTTAAAGTTACGTTTAAAGGTAAGGAAGAAAACTGTTTGACAAAACTTTCAGACGTTTCGAGATTAATTATAAACTAAAATTTTGTGTACTATATTGTTTCAATAAATTTTGTGAGAAATTTAAAAAAGTTACTCGAAAATAATTAAAAAATTATTGCTAGAGTATAAAAATTCACAAAGTTACAAAAAAAGCGTCGATAACCCAATTGGTGGCGCCCTCTATAATCGATCGATCGAACCTTAATAAATTCAGCGGGCTAATTGAAACAAGAAACATCGCTATTTTCGATCGTTAATACGATCGTTTATTATGGATAAAAAATAACAATAAAGAATAAGAAATCGTCCCATCATTGTTTTCCCTTTTCTTTTCCTTTCTCTAAAGCTCGTGACGTCGCGAGGCAAAGTTTTTCCTTCTAGCTAAACGAGACGAAATAAAAGAGAGCTCGAAAAACGAAACTGGTCGCGAGTAGCGCGCGAGCTAACCAAAACAAACGAGAAGAGGATCGGCATGTAAATGGCCTGCAATCCTAGACGCGGTCAACTCGCACCAGAGGAAAACTAGTTCTCTTCTCGAGGCAGCATTCGTGGAAGACGCTATAGAGGAGAGTAGGGGAGCGTCTCTCTCTCTCTCTCTCTCTCTCTCTCTCTTGCTCTCTCTTTCTCTCTCTCTCTCTCTCTCTCTCTCTTGCTCTGTAGCTCACGTTCCTCTTTTTCATTTACTTTTTTTATTTTCATCTCCTCCTCTAAAACTCTCGTTAGCTCTCGGCTTTTCACTTTTTCCATGCTTTATTTTCCATTTCCTCTCGTCTCTTCTCTCCCTCTACAACTTCTAGTTGCTCGCTCTACTAGTCCCAACACCTTTACGACGAGTTTCCTCCATCGACCCCAAAGAATTTTTCCGACTTTGTTGGAATCTAAGACTGGTTTAGCGATCCAGTTCTTTCTCTCTCTCTTACTTCTAGAATTCTTTTAGCCGCGATCCATACACTGGGACGCGCTACGGCTTTGAACTTGCGCGCGCGCGCGCTCTTATTCCAATTAACAAAACACGACTAGGTGAGACTCGTTTGGAAAGGTACTATAACGTGTACACATAAGTGCTAAAACATTTGATGGAATTTTAATCGCTCTCTATATTTTTAGAAATTATTCGTCATTTCACTTGTAGCAGTCGGTTCCAGATTATATTTTAATAAATAAGTATAACTTTTTCGATTAAAGTCAATTGTTTATTTTATTCGGAAAATCTATCGATTAATAGTTTCTTATCATTACGTAAACAAAATAGTACATGGTATTTATTATTCGTAAAATATTTTTATAATATTAGTGTTAACAAAAAAAAAAGGAAGAAGAAAAAATTCCAAAGTACTTAAAAATAATAAATAATCGCGCCCAACAAGCTTGGGTTAAAATTTGATTAATAAAAATTCTTATATAAATAACAAAAATTATCCTTATTTAAAAGCTTAATACCTGCTATTACGTCGCACGTGATAACCCAAAGTTATTTTTGGACGGTTCCAATAACCGGCTATTGAATATTCATTAAATAAGATAGTACATATAATGGAACATTCTAAAAAGATTAAAATTTTAGAAAACCAAGCCAAATTTTTTAGAAAAAAATAAAAATCAAAAAAAAAAAAAAAAAAAAAAAAATGAAATAAAGAAATTTTGCTTACTTCATTATTTTTAATCGATTTTTACGCATTTTGAATTAATTGATTTTAATAAATCACGCGCGATTTTATCGCGTTGCTTATATTGAAACGCGAAATTATAATAATCAAATTAAAAACTCGTTTATCTATTACAAAATCTGAATGACTTTGAAAAATGCAAATACGCGCTTAGAATTTTTGCCCAATTATACGAATAAAAAGTAAATCTTACTTCGTATTTTTTTTTCTTCTTACCGATTATTAACCTTGGCGAATTTTTTCAAAATTAAAAGAGTTAAGCAATGTTTGCGGGCTTATATCATAATTTCAAGAACGAAATAGACGCGTCCTTGGCAAATTTTGCCTACGCGGTATAGAAGAAACGAAATCTGTGCTGATTTTAATAATTTCAAGAACGGAATAAATATCAGCCCATAATTTATTACTTAATTCGTTGACAATGACCAAATGTTTAAGTTAATAAATTTTTGATGTTAAGTACGTTGCCCGATATAGATCATTATTCTTCTTTAAATTTTAATAAATGAACATGGCATTTTATGAAAATTAAATGGCTATAATTTGCGTCTTTTATAATAATTTGCAATAATTATTTTAAGGGTTGTTTTTATTCTTAGATTCTCGATTACGTAATCAGAATAAATCGGTACATTTTATTGTAGCTAACTATATGTATTTTAGAAAATAATTATTTTAGTTAGATTTTTCAAAAAGTTGAGTCAACGTATTCCAATGCTTTTACATAAAAAATTTATTGAATATGAATTGAGATCGCCTTTCATAATTGCAAATCAAAATAAAAACTCAAATGCTGAAAACTCTCTCAAAGCATCGTTACATATTTTGTCATATTACAGCCTCTTCTTACATTAACATCGTTAATCGATAATAACAGAGATAAAAAAAACCAAATTAACAAACATAATCAACTTAACAATGAAACTAAAATGAAGATTTATTATAACAGTGCAAAGTTAAAAATTTTTCCGCTTACAATTTAGTTTTAATTATTACTCACACATTCTCAAATAACGATGCACCATTGTGGAAATAGAAAATCGAGTGAGTTGGCAGAAGCGTCGATATGTTAAAAACGGTATTCAAAAGTGGGCCAGAAGTAGAAACTACTCGAAACTTCGAGACGAGCGAACAAATGGTAATCAAGAAAGAAGTAGAGAAGACGAAAATTCAAAATCCGAGGCGCGTACCATAATAAATCTGCTTTTTCGTCTCTTTATTCGTCGTCACTTTAAAACATTCGACCATTTGTTTTGCACCAACGCTTAACAAACGCATCCAAGGATGCAGCGACTCGGAGCCCTCCTTCAAGATTCCTCTTTATCTTCCTTCATTTTCATCGTAAAGACGAAGGCTGGAAGTGAGGTAGAAAGAAGAAGAGAAATACAGAGAGAGAGAGAGAGAGAACGAGAGAAAACGAGAGAGATGAGGGGGGGAGAGAGAGAGAGAGAGAGAGAGATAGGGAGAGATGAGGGAGAGAGAGACAGAGAAAGAGAGAGAGACGAGAAAGGAGACGAGCCATCATCGTCAACGGTAGACACGCTGGCTGAGAGACTAAATAAAGAGGAAATCGAGAGCGAGAAGTAACCTCGAGCGATTCAAGGGCAGCGAGGATCAAGCGAAGGATGTCCGGTGGTAGAGGTCCGCTCGCGCGACAAAGGGCCCCCGTCTCGGATAAAAAAAACCAAACGGCCGGCGAAGCAGACGAACACACAAAAATAAAAAGAAGGATTCCTTTCCTCGCTCCCTTCCTTTTTCGCACTTCTCGATGTTCCCTCTCCCCCCCCCCCCTTCTCTCACTCTCTCTCTTCATCTCTCTCTTTCTATCTTCTCTCTTTTTGCTTCGTCTACCTTCGTTAAGCTATTGCGCATTCCGCAATACCAGCCAGCGAGACAATAAGTGACAACGACGAAGACGACGACGATGACGACGAAAAGATGAGATGTAAACAAAAAACCGAGCTTCTATAGCCACACTATGGTCGATTTAATCGAGTGTCGAATTTTAAAACAATGTTGTTGCTTTAATGTTTAATGAAAATCGTTGAAAATAAAAAGTTATTGTTTTATATTGAAAATTTCTCGAATTATATTTTATCGTTTACGCATGTTTAACCAACTTTAAAAAAGAGGAAGTTTTCGTTGCTTATGTTTGTTTTGATTTTGTGTTATATAATGCAAAAATTTTAAAATAACATTTATATTATACGTTTTAATGCACGAAATTTTTGACATATTGCGATTGCAATTGAAGGCCCGGATGCAATAAGGGGATGAACGCTCGAAATCACGTAAAAGTATTGTCCAGGAGACGAAATTTTCAAAATGGACAACAAATCAATTTTTAAAAAATACTAGCTTGTAGTAGTGTAAGTAGTTAAAAGGGGAATTTTTCCCTGAAAGGAATTTTTTTTTAACGACTTTTTTCTTTAAAAAAAAAAATTAAAAACCAAAAATTAAAAACCAAATCAAATATTTTGTCTATTTTTAATAGTTTTATAAAACATAAATCGCTGTAACTCGGTCAAATATGGTTGAAGTTTTTTGAAACTTGGCAGAAATACGCAGAATGTTTTAGCGTTGCCGACGAATTAATTAAAAATTCTATAAATAATTTTTATTAATAATTATTTGATTTCATATATATAACACTCGTTAATTACGTTTTTTTAGCTTCAACGAGAAAAAATATCGAGGTAAGTTCAAGCTAAAAAAAACTTCCAGTGAGACATTTGTTCGTCTATGTTTGAAGCAGTTTTTAACAAAATTTGAAATCAATTAAACAATAAATGGCTAAGATAGAGCGTTGTTAATGAAAATGCGCGCTAGCGGCAATTTTTGCGCAGCGTAAGCTCAGCATGCAGCGTTTACGTATTTTATGCTTATACGAGTACTATTACGTTTACGTATTAAGCAGCGCGCCTTTTTATTAACAACGCTCTATCTTAGCCATTTATTCTTTAATTGATTTCAAATTTTGTCAAAAACTGCTTTAAACATAGACGAACAAATGTCTCGCTGAAAGTTTTTTTTAGCTTGAACTTACCTCGATACTTTTTCTCGTTGAAGCTAAAAAAACGTAATTAACGAGTGTTATATATGTGAAATTAAATAATTATTAACAAAAATTATTTATAGAATTTTTAATTAATCCATCGGCAACGCTAAAACATTCTGCGTATTTCTGCCAAGTTTCAAAAAACTTCAACCATATTTGACCGAGTTACAGCGATTTATGTTTTATAAAACTATTAAAAATAGACAAAATATTTGATTTGGTTTTTAATTTTTGGTTTTTAATTTTTTTTTTTAAAGAAAAAAGTCGTTAAAAAAAAATTCCTTTCAGGAAAAAATTCCCCTTTTCATTACCTACAAGCTAGTATTTTTTAAAAATTGATTTGTCCATTTTTAAAATTTTGTCATCTGGACAATACTTTTACGCGATTTCGAGCGTTAATCCCCTTATTGCATCCGGGCCTTCAATTCATTGAAATTATAAAACTTTTTGAATTTATTTTTCTTTTTCTTCAAACGCTCGTGAAAGAAAATAGTGTATGATTTTGTAATAAATTTTTGTATCTGCTAGTATATATACTGTACGCGCGCGCGCGCGCGCGTGTGTGTGTGTGTGTGTGTGTGTGTGTGTGTGTGTGTGTGTTGAACGTTGTTAAAAAAATTTCTTTTTATTATAATACGATGGAGATGCAAAATTAAAATACAAAAATGTGGCCAAAAATAAGTACAAAATCTGGTTAGTAGTAGAAGGCATGGAGTATAATATTAAAGAGGTCATCCTATTTAAGAGACTTAAAAAAAAGCCACAATCACTCGATTTAATCTGGATAATCATAGCCAGTTTGTATGCCATTTCACGAGCTGTGAAATGCGAGAAGAAGGTTCGCACCAGTTTCGGTAGCTGCATAAATATCCGAGAGCTTGTTTTCTACCGTAATCTTCCAGTTTAGCTCATCTTTTCTTTTTGCCCGTATATTTTAAAAGATGCTATTATATACGTTTCTTTTACAAATTTGCGTTGAAAAAAAATTAATTTGGTGATTTCTGCCGTAGCGTATTAAAAAGAAAAATTTTCAACACTGCGAGGATTTAAATATATGAATTTTATTTAATTTTTTTTTTTTTTTTTTTTTTTTTTTTTTTTTTTATTGAGTTTGGAAAAGTATTTTTTAAATAAAAATTTACAAAACGTTTGTGTATTTAATTGGCAATTTTTATTCATAAAAATATGTTTCGATAACCTAAACAATAGAAAATTCGTTTATTTACAGGAATAAAGTACAATAGTTGTATAATATAATAATTTTCATGAATGCGAATTAATGATGAAATTAATACCTGCATTCTTATAATTATTTTTTCGAATACAAACAAATAAAATTTTTCATTAATTATAAAATTGCGACTTATAATGTTTACAAATTAACGATACAATAATAATGTTAAATTCGTATACAAGAATATTTTTCATTGAAAATGAATAATAAGATAGTAATGAAATGAATATGTATAATTGTTTGTATTTTAAAAAATAGATTTTATCGCAATATATATTCCTACATATATATTTATGAATGAAGCAAATATAAATTCAATATAATCCTTTTTATAAAAAATTTTAAGTATTAAAAATGTTACACAATGTATTTAAAATGTCATTTTTAATATTTAAAAAAAATGAGTTTAAAATTCTTTAAAATACAATAACAATGATTTAAAGCGCATCTACATTCTAAAAATGACAATCAGTCTTGTCAGGTGAATCATCTATGATGAGCTTTAAAGCTAGTTTGTTTATTTTTTATTTTTTTTTTTATTTTTTTTTTTATTTTTATTTTTTATTTTTTATTTTTTTTTTTTAACAAAAACTATGGAATCTAATAGATTTTTTCACCTTTTTTAAATTATTAACGATAAACCCGGGATCAGTTAAGCGAAGATCTATAATTAAATGCAAATTAGTAGATGTACTCGCTTAGATCCAATTTCGAAGTTTTCGTTGATTTAGAGTATACATTTAATATATAAATATTGAATTTAAATAAAATACTTTTATTCTAATTCAAAAATTAATAATATCATAGTACTGTTTAAATTTTATAAAAATATAATTTGTTGAAGTTATCATTTATATCTTCTCTACGTGAGATTCAATATATATACTATAGAATTAAAATAATTTATTTCAGGTATTCGCTAATTTAAAATTATTAATTTCTCTATGATATTCATAGATTTTCTAAGTTTCAAATAAATGTTTTACATTGTTGAAATATATTACGCTCAACGCAATGAAAAACGTGTTGACATACTACTAAATAAAATAATATTAATTTAATGTATGATTCATTTCAAAATACTTATAAAACAAGTTTCGTGCATACACATTAAAAAAAAAAAAAAAAAAAAAAAAAAAAAACTCAAACGGCAACACATTTTTCTTTGTTATCTCTAACATACTGATTAAAATTGAACTCTATAAACTTCAAAAGAAAGTATAATTAACACTCGGAAGATCTGCATATAATCTGCTTACTTTGTTGACGTCTAAGGTTTTTCACGTCTCGATTGCCTTTCTATAATAAACTAATCTGATTATCGCTTAATATAAAAATCGATTGAAACAAAATCGCAACAGAAAAAATGTAATTTACAGAATTCCTTCCCAAGGATTCATCGTTCTATCTTTTATCTCGCACCTAAAATGAAAGAAATTTAATCCCTTTTACTTAGGTCTCTTCAGAGTCTAGCATCTTCCGACGATGTTGAATTTCTGGGTGTGAAAATAAGATTGAAACAGTCTGGAGGAACCGCTACGCAACTTGGCTTCAGCTTACTTTGAATCTCTACCTTGGGTGGCGCACTGATGTTAAATCTGGAGAGTAATCCCGTTAGTACGACAAATGCAAAACCCTGAACCAATTTTTGACCGATGCACGTTCGTTTACCAGTAGAGAATGGAACAAAATGTTCCGGTCTTACGACCCTAGTGATGATACTGTTATCCTGTTCTTCTTTTTTCAAGAATCTTTCTGGTCGGAATTCTTTAGAATCTTTACCCCAGTAAGATTCGCCCAAGTTTAGATCATAATTATTAACAAAAACGACTGTATCTTTAGCTACTAGATAGCCCCCAATTTCGGTCTCACAAGTGGCCACGTGTGGAACTATTGGAGAACTGGAAACTCTGAGAGTCTCCCATATGGTGGCTTCTGTATAAGGCATATCTAGTCTGTCGTTCAGCGAAGGAATCCCGGCTTCTTGATTTCTGAGCTTCTTTTTTAATACAGCGTCACATTCTTCTTGAATTTTCGTTTGAACTTGTGGATGCGAGACGGCATTAGCGAGAACCATCATAACCAAATTACCAATAGCTGAATGACCACCCAAAAAGTCTTCCAATTCGAACATGATGTGCTGCCAAGACAATTCAGACTCTGCGCTCTCTAAATGGAATAATAAAGCGTCGGTAAAATCACGGGGGACTCCATTTTCGACGTCCAAACTAGCACGTCGTGGTTCAATTATCTGCTTAAGAATAAAACTACGAATTTCCGTAGCCCAATTGTTCAGACGTTGCATATGCCGGGTGTAAAATATTTTGAGCCAAGGTAGAAAGTCTACGGCGTATCCCTGATTGATATCCCAAAATATCTTGTCGAAAATTCTCACCACCCGGTTGAACTGGTCATCTGAGTAACCAAAGCGTGTCGAACACATGTATTGAGTAAACATGTTGCCAATAGCTGTAAGAATGATAGGTTTCACTGGTTGTTCACCCTTCAAAATAGGAGTTCTGGATTCATCGTTCAGTAAATCAAGAAGTTGAGACATCTCATCAACAGCAACTCGTGACAGTTCTTCTAGTTGAGAACTACCACCACGAGGAGAACAAAAGTTGCGAGCGATTGAACGGCGTTTACGTTGTAAATCTGACCAGTCGCATAAGGCCAAAGCTGAAATTGTGAATAAATTATTATTTACCTTGTAACACATTTTGATATGTATTCTATTGACTTTATAAGATTTTTAATTATATTTTTTGGTCACTACTATGATGAAAATTTAAAGTTACTTATATTAAACCTGAAAATAGTTAATTAGTTTAAAAAAATAATTAAACTAACGTTACTGAGTTAACGTAAGTAATGTGATAAAAATTTGAAAAACTATTATACAACCTGGAAAAATTTTAAATGCCACAAACAGGTTATCTGGAACTTTTTTTAAAGGAATAAGAAATATTTGAAATTAAATCCACGTAATAGATGACAGTCTAATTAAAAAAACGTCATCTTGTTGTCGCAGGTTGATCGAAAATATGTTAATACGCATATACAAGAGAGATCAGATATTGCGATTAGCGGTGGTTTGAACTTGACCCGAAAGAATATCATAAACCCAGACACCGTTCCGCATTCTAAGGACGTTGAGTAAGCGAAGAAGATCGGGTGGAGTGTAAATAGGAAGATACATTTCATGAAGGCTTTGACCTTGGTCTTTAAGGGGAATCGTTGAAATTTCCCGGCGATAACTCTCTTTCAATTTAACGACCACGCAGTCGTGTCTGAATTATAATTGCGATCATTAAACTCGTGTGGCGCTGTCCCAAGATATAATTGAAACATTCCTTTCTCTGATTTACGGCTATGATGCGTCATTATTTACGGATTTTTTAAAAAAGAAATTGTATGCTTGAAATTGCAGGAATAAATCAAACAAAAAATCATTGAAGTTTGACCACAAATGTACACTTATATGTTTTATTTTCTCTAAACACGTAATTAATTATAAACTGTGATGTAATACTAAAGTTGGTGTGATAATTGTGTTTATTTATTCCAAGATTCATAGCTAATAAATTCATTAGAATATAAATTATGTGTGCTTAAATTATTATCACGATCAAACACAATTTATGAAACTTTGAAAATGAATCACATATTAAAAATTGTCAATAATAATTACGTCAGAATCATTTACGTTGAAATAACGTAATATACGTATCATATTCTTTCTAAACATATAATTAAATGAAAATTATAATGCTTATTGAAATGTCGTATTTATTAAATTATCATTTATTACATTATTATAATCACGTGTAACTATTATGGATTACTAAAATTAATATTAAAAAGTTTATTTAATGATCTAAGAGTTTTTCCGCAATATAATAAATCAAAATCAATATAATAGATCATTTTTTTTTTTTTTTTTTTTCATGAAATTGTTATCAATGAAAAATAACGAACAAATATTTTAATAAAATATAAAATAAAACGTAATTTAGTTTTTATGTTCGCACATTCTGCAATACTAGTAACTACGTATCAAGCTTGACATCTTGCACAATGGCAGTAATTATGTTTATTAATTAAAAAGTATAAATAAATAGTTTATATCGAAGTAAATTAAATGCATACTGTAGAATTTCTCCGATTTTAAATTCCTGCCCTTTCTGTATTTTTATGTATTCTACAAGACCAGATTTTCAACTCAGTTAAAATTTCTTCGAAAAAGGTGGAGTGCATCGAGATTAGTCTCCATCATCGGAGCAACGTTCGATAAGCTATGGTAAGATTTCGGTAAATCTCGCGGATTCGATATGTGTGTGTGTGTGTGTGTGTGTGTGTGCATGCGTGCGTGCGTGCGTAACAGGGCGCCTCAGGGAGATGCGAGCGTGTAACACATATACATACACAGCTTCTAATAAAAGACTGGAGAGTCTTCTCCCATGGTTAATTCGACTATAAAAGTGGCTTTTACGGGCTCGTCTCGCTTCCTGCTCTTGATACATTACACGCGGCGACCGAGACCAGTCGTCGACCAACTACGTCACACACAAGTACGCAAATAAGAATGTATGTCTGTGTATAAAAGTATGTATACATATTCATGCGTAAACTTCTCGACTTTCTTATTATTACTCGTTACCCGCACCCACCTCGAGCCTCTCCTTCACCCAACTTGCAAAAGAATGCTAACTTCGACGAAAATAAAGAGTAGCCGATCCGATAACGATTTTTAAAGATGGGCCTATCCCTAGGACGAAAAAGTATGCGCATGGTCGTGCGAGTAATCGAATCGGTTTTATATCGACTGCTACTCTCAGTCTTCTCGCTCTCAATGCCAATTTCCCCAGTCATGATGGTTTTATTTTGAAAAGAAGTATTCATTGAAAAGATTAGTGTTAAATATTTTTCAATTTATTTTACAATTTTGACGAATAATAAAATTTGTTTATTCAAGTTCAATGTGATATAAATAAAAATCGACAAAATGTTATCAGGTGTAATTAAAAAAAATATTATCTTGAAAACTTTATCACTGTATTGACAAAATGTAAAATAGTTAAAAGAGAAATACTTTTAACTGCATAATAATTACCATTACAATTTAGTATATAACGCGGTAATTTATGAAGCAAAATATTTTATCTGATTATAATTTTACGAAATTAAACTAATTTGCCATAAATTTTCCATTACTTTGGACAGAAATAACAAACGTATTAGTATCAATGTTTTTATTCAAATAATGACGTTAACTATAAACGTCACACATACTATTAAAAATTTGGAAAGATAATTTTAAAATTCGTAATAAAATATCAAATAAATAAGTTTTATTTTTAAATTAAGAGTAAAGAATTAAATAGTAAAGAAGAAAAAAACTCACTAATAGAAAAAAAAAAAAAAAAAAAAAATAAGAAACGTAAGCGCATGCGGTCAAAAAAACCTTGATTAACGAGTATTCGTAAATTATCGAAAGCTGGTGAAATTAACTGATTACGGAACGTATTCTCACGTAATCGGATCAAGATGAATAATTTTGAATAAATAACGAGAGGGAGCCGTTGGAATACCGGTAGGAACTGAATGGATTCGAGAATTCGATTGACAGCTCTCGTTAAACTCGAGAAAGATCGTTCCACTAACGTCTGGTGCGCTAGTCTCCTGTTAAACTAACAAATCAGTGCCGCTCGATGAATATATCCAACAATCGATCTAGATACAGACGATCTAAAAAAGTCCGCAAAACGCGAACACGAACTGACAAGATGATCGACTAAGTGGACATGCACACGCGTAGGGTCAGCGACCGGCGAGGCTCCGATTTTTCCGAATAATGACGTTTAGGAAAAGAATGACGCCAATGTCCAAACGATTTCTCTTGTTTCATCAACTCTTATTTCACGCGTGTTCTACGCTCACCGGTACGTATCGTCTTCCCCCTTTCGTCCTTATTCTCCTTCTTTTCTGCCTCCGCTTCGCGCGACACGCGTGATTCATGCGAGGCACAAGTGAATTCGCGATACCGTTAATCCGCCGGCGATGAAAATAACAGTAAGAGCCAGGGCATTTATTTATTTCTCTCTCTCTCTCTGTCTTTCTCTCTCTCTCTCTCTCTCTCTCTTTCTCTCTCTCTCTCTCTGTCTTTCTCTCTGTCTCTTCTCCATTTAAAAATGGGGTGGCGTGCTCAAGCGTCGATCGTGGTTACACTTTGTGTGTTTTCTTGCGTGGTTTTAGGTGAGTCACTTGTTCGTCAATCTGTTTTTAACTACACGTAAATCAACAAGAAAAAATCGGTTGCAAGTAGATTTTTCCCCTCGGTCGATCGCGTAGAATAGAGGCTTGCTTTTCTTTATGGCGCGCAATGGAAAGTCTACTGTAACTGTAATTTGTTTACGGAGAAAATTGCGGGACACGTGTGCTTTTTTATTTTCAACGAGATCGAGATATAGCCTAGGCTACTTTCGTTCGCAGGACTATCTGCGGGCTCGTAACTCTTTCGATAAATTATGGATATTTTGTGTTACGGGAGCTTTGTTTTTGTTCCTTCGTACTACATTTTAAATGTCTAAATCGATATACTTTACCAATGCTTTTAAACGGAAAAAACCAACGAATAAAAATAGCTCTACTTTTTATATTTACGGAGAAAGTTGAAAAATCATTGCTGAAATTCCTTACATTGCAGAAATAATGTACTTATTTATATACGATTTTTTTTATTTTCTTAAAAAATTTACTATTTTTTTTATTCTTTGTTTAAGTTGAAATATTTTTGAATTGGAAAATTATAATTTATACGAATGATGTAAATAATAAATGACTTAATAACACGGTATTCCCCACTTCATTAGCAAATGATGAATGTTTAATCACCATTAATTAAATATTAAATACTGATGCAATTTATAAGCACGTAACGTTCGGTCGGCTTTTACGTACAAAGTTTCATATTAACTTTTTCCAAGTATTGACAACTTCCTACTGCTAAGCGAAAGTTGGAAGACACTGATCGAATACTTTGTTACAATGTCTAGACAATCTATTAATATTGAAAAATCAATTTAGCTCTGCAAACTTTTAAAAAAACGTCTATTTTTTTATTGAATTTTTAAATTTTTATATACTCCGCCAATTAAATCACGTCATATTTTTATAAAATTTTTGAAGATTTTAAATCAGATAAGATCTCAATCAGATTTTAAAACTAAGATGTTTCGATTGATACACGTTCATATGTAATTTAAAGTTGTAGATTAAGCTTATTCTAATCTTTTAGTTGAATATTTTGTTTTCAAGTTAAAGTTTAGATCTATTTCTGACTTATCGTCGATCTTACGTATATCTGTTGATATGTAAAGCAGTGCTCTCAGTTGGCCAATTAATAAAAAAAAAATTGGATTAAAAATTATCGAACATATATAACGTGACCCGAATAACGTAAAGCAAAATTTAACGTTATCAATTTCTATTACAAAATCAAATTATATACAAAAGTAGTTTCTGCAATAAGTATCCTGCAAACTTTCAATGAAAATTAGATCTCGACTACTTTCGATTTCACAAAAACTTTCCACAGCTTTAACCTCAACTCTATCCATTGCTCTCTCGCTCCAATAAATAATCACATTTGCAATCCTTAAAAGCGAGAGAGCAATTCGAAGGTCTGAACTGCAAATTTCACAATCATCGCTCGACTACGTGAACGCACATTGGCTAACAATATACACTCGCGGTGTATACGTATAAAACACGCACACGTGCACACTCGCCATATGTGCATTGGCCAACTTACTTGTCTTTCACGACGCGTTGCATTAGAAAATTTTTCCGAAATGAAAAAAATCGCCTCTCCTAAAAACCACACACGCTAACACGCGTGACTTTCGAAAGTTCGCTTACCGCGTGCAACGAGCCTCGACTCGCGTACTCGTGGAGAGAGAAAAAGAGAGAGAGAGAGAGAGAGAGAGAGGAAGAGAGAGAGCAAGAGAGAGAGAAAGATCGCGTCCTCGAAGCTTTTGAGATCCTCCTCTAGAGACGAACGTGAGATAGACACGCGCCCTCCCCTGGTGTGATAGTTTCCGCGATGTAACGAGGAGACGACACGTGCGATTCGTGCGACGTTGGCAATTTGCTGGAAGGTTGTATGTTGGGTGATTCTAGTGGCTTGTGGTGTATTGTTTCACGAGATGATAAGGTTTCGAAGGGCTCGTTTGAATATTCCTCGAGAAAAGATTTGATTATGAGTCAAATGATTAAAATTTCTCCCCTCTCTCTCAAATTAAAATTTATCCCCTTCCCTTTCTCTCTCTCTCTCTCTCTCTCTCTCTCTCTCTCTCTCTTCACGCTTTTAAACGTTTCGATGAATAATTTTTTTTATTAATAAAAGAAATTAATTTCACTTGCTATGTTTAAAAATTTAATAGAATTCTAATGCATTATTAGAAATTAACATCAAAGTTTTTCATTCAAAGCTCAAATAATTGCAAGATTTTTTTCCTTTGCAATAGTTATATGCTTGAAGAATTCTCTTGTGGAGGGGACTCCACTCCAATAAATTATTGACTAAGTTGACAAACCTCAAGAATATTTACACTTCTCATTTATATACAAAGTATACATCTTATAAAAAAATTGATTTCTAGCAAGTTATTTTAATCGCTGACTATGATTCATATCCTGACGGTTTACATTACATTAAACAACTGTAAAAATTAAAATCTGCAACTACAGCTGAGACAATGATTCACTTACTAAGAATAAATTAATAAAGGAGCCCATACTTGTTTAACAATCATGAAATACTAAGTTCTGTGTGCGTAATCAAGTTAAAAACAAAAAAAGAATTGTAAAATTCAATCATTATTTAATTTAGATCACATTTGTCGCAATTCTAGAATAATAAAAGTATCAAAACAAAAATCGAAATTCGATTCAATTGTAAGCGTAAATTATCCAGTCCATTCCTTTCCCAACCACGCGTCCACGACTTCTTCAAAAACCACACGTGAGCTCTGATTAAAATTACTCGTCATCACGAGACGACTCTCGTGTTCGCTCGCGTGTCCATAAAGTCCCCCATCCGTGAGGGGGTAAAACACGTGCACGCGCACGAGACTCGGACGTACCGACGTCTTCGTCGACGTAACGACGCGTCCAAGATAAACTGAAATCGTTACCTTTCTCTCTCCTCTCACTCTCAAGAACGATAATCCATATCGATAGCCGCACATGCATACACGTTTACATAAACACACAGACAAAACGTCGCGGTGGCGAATGAGGTCATTGCCAAGTCTGAGCATTTCAATGACGCCTATAATTTATTGAATGGACAAGAGCAATGCGCGCGAGCGCGAACGCCCGAGCTATTTTTAAACGCGGGTGAGGATTTAAGGGCCGACGAGGTACGGGTTACTTCTCTCGTATTATCGAACGAGTCACACAGATTGTTTTGTTGTTTTGACACGTCTGTGGGTGCGTGTGTATAAATCATGAGTTTGCGTCGATCGCGTATTCAATACGAGGAGGAAGAAAGCCGAAGTTTTGGTCGCGTGCGCGAGTTTTAAGGACGTCGCCCCGATTGGATGTTTCGATGTAATTAATCGAATGTTTGCATATTTCGATTTCGATGATCGATGCTTCTTTTTAAGTGACCATCGAAAAATTTTATGTGTAATATGTTTTTCTTTCAATTTAACGATGAATCCTAATTCATATTTAAATACATTTTTTCTGTATACAAACTGAAAAAAATACATCACTATAAAAATAATGTAGTTGACTCAAGATTATTTTTGATATAATTACGCAAATTAAGCACGTCATAGTAGTGACCAAAATTCTAATGACAACATCTCTTAAAGGGGACATGAAAATTCAATTGCGAAATAAAAATAATTTTACATGGATTTTTTGACTTTCTTTTGTAATTGATTCGATTATCAAATGTAAATTTTTGCTTAATTTAATTGTATAATTCTTATTTTACTTGCTTATGAAATTTACATTATTTCAGAATTTCAGAAAATTATTTCAGAATTATGCAATAAAAAAAACACTAAGGGTAAAAAAAAAAAAATTCAAGTCCTCGTCTTTTCGCGTCAAGGTAATAAAGTTTATAAAATCTCCTAAAATAAAAAAAAAAAAAAAAAAAAAGAAATGCTTACAGTTATTGCGATCTCCGCCGAATAGTTGATGAAACCTCATAAAGTCCGGTCTGCCTCCAAAATGGCTGCCCTTGGTGATGAGCACCTCCTTGAGCAGCCTGTAGCTGCTGACGATGACGCACCTGGACACGCCCAGCTGAATCTCGTAAATCTCCCCGTACTCCTTGGCCATTTCGGTGAACGCCTCAAAGGGCCCGCCGGGACCTCCCAATTTATGCAGACTGCCAATTAGAGGAAAGGCTCTGGGCCCTCCAAGTGTCTTCCTGGCGGTAGTGACGCTGGTCAGTTCGTCCTCGTTCTGCTCGGGATTCTTGCGCAGGAACACCCGAAGACGGGCCTTGAGTTTCGGCAAGAATACGAGCAGCAGAGAGAGCAGCGTCACACAGCAAAACAGCAGCCAGAACACCGGCGAAGTCATCTCGTGCGCGCGCACCCGCGAGACGCTCCTTTTCTCAGGGTCAAGGACAAGGTCGAATCTTTTTCTCGGTTCTCTCTCTCTCTCTCTCTCTCGTGCGCTGTTCGGCTAGATGCCCTTAGCGATTCTGCCTTCTCCCGATCCTGTTCTGGGTGAGATTCGTCTTGTTTCTCTTGGGCGCTTACTGTTTTTCTCGATGACGGAATAAATCTTTTCCTTGTTTCCTTTTAAAGCAACGCGGTATATGTGCTGCTGGATACTTCTGAGTCGTTCTCTTCTTCTTCTTCTTCGTCTTTTATCGTTAATACCTGTTTGTTTGGCTTTGCTGGGTTATAAACGCTTAACGATAAAATTAACTTTTCTTTCCTGTTTATCCCGGCTTCTCTAGTACCAAGGCTTTTGTTTCTCTTACCGATAGATTTTACTTTCCTGTCTTGATGCGTCCCGTCTTATTTTTTTTTTTATAATAAGAAAATTTCTATATGATTAACCGGATGCACTTGATTTTTTTTCAGTTTTATTTTATATCCTTCTTGTCTGCGCCGGATTTTTGCACGTAGGGGAAATGCAGATCTTTCAAGATTGTTGTTTACCGATGCGATGATGAGTTTGTTTTATTGTTGTCGTTGAAACTAGAATGGACGACGTAGTTTTGTATTTGTTAACTAAAAAAGTAAAATTATATTATGAATATATTAATAATAAAATGCAAATTTGATTTTAAAATGTTATTTTATCAATAAAATAATTTAATGTTCAAATTTCGTTAATTTAAAATACTTAAATTATTTAAAAAATTATATAACAATTAGACTAGTAATTTAAAAAAAATATATATATTAATTAATAAAAGTATTGATAATGTTCGCGTTTTGGCAAATTATATTTTGCTTCTACTCATACTACTATGATCAAAAAGTAAGACCAATTTTCAATTTAAATTTCGCGGGTTTATCGATTTGACAAAACTTTTTTTTTTAAGTTGGTATCACTGTGAGAGACATCATCGTCAAATTTCATGTCAATATATTCATTAGTTTGCAAGTGATACTCGTTTTTGTGAACATTTTTATAATGTTAAATTTTAGTGAGCAAAGAAGTTGCATTAAATTTTGTCTTCAGAATGAAATTTCTTGTGCAGAAACGTTCAGAATGTTTCAGAAGACCTTCAGTGAGCAGACTTTGTCGGAAAGAAATGTTTAAAAGTGGTACAAACAATTCAAAGAAGGCGGAGACAGCGTCGAAGACAAAGAGCGTCCAGGACGACTATCGACATCAACTGATGAGAAACACATCAAAGAATCAAAAACCTTGTGCTCAAAGATCGTCGGTTAACAATTAAAGACCTTGTTGATAGTGTTGGCATTTCATTTGGATCGATTCAAGCGATTTTGAAAGATCATTTGGGTCACAAACGCGTCAAATCTCGATTGGTTCCAAAAACACTCAATTTTGTTTAAAAAGAGCGTCGTGTTAATGTGTGCGAAGAGATGCTTTCTAACCACCAGAACGTCATGGAACGCATTATTACGGGAGATGAGACATGGATCTATGCCTGAGATCCAGAAACAACCGATCAATCGAGCGAATATCGTGCCAAAGGTGAAGCAAAACCAAAAAGATCACGTCAGTCGATCAAAAATCAAGGTCATTTTGACAGTTTTCTTCGATTATCGTGGTGTTGTGCATTCAGAATTTCTTCCGCCGGGCCTAACTGTTAACAAGGAATATTATTTGAGTGTTATGCGTCGTTTGCATAAAGCTATTCGCAAAAACAGACCGGAATTGTGGCAAGACGACTCATGGTTTTTGTATCACGATAATGCACTGTCTGCAATACACCGCATTGATTATTCGCGACTTTTTGGCCAAAAATTCAACTCATATAGTTCCACAACCACCGTATTCGCCTGATTTAGCGCCGTGTGACTTCTGGCTGTTCTGGCTGTAATAAACTTAAAAGACCACTCCGGGGACATCGTTTTGACTCAATTGAGGAGATTAAACGTGAATCGCTGCGTCAATTGAAGGCAATTCCGAAAAAGGACTTTTCTAACTGTTTCGAGGATTGTAAAATACGTTGGCATAAGTGTATTGTATTGAGCGGGGACTACTTTGAAGGCAACGAAATAGATTTAAAAGAATAAATAAAGAATTTAAACAAAAAAAAATTGGTCTTATTTTTTTATCATAGTAGAACACATCGAAAATGTGTTTAGTCAGACCGATCAACTAAAATAGTTAAAATAACTCAACGACTTTTAGAAAATGTTATAGTATGCAATAAAGTTTATAAAGGTATGATCTTAAAGGTTTACTTTTAAATAGAATTCAAATAATTATCGATGTAAAAGATTTCTTTTTGTAATTATATTAATAGTTAGTTATAACAAATCTTAAAATTTGAAAAGTAATCAATGATTAAAATTAGAATATAATAAATTGACATATTTAAGAAGAAATTTGAATATGAAACCGGCAATTATCTTATAACTTTTTCATAAACAATCGCTTTATAATATCTAATAATTATTATAATAGATAATATCTATTATAATAGATTGACTTACAAAAGATTGTAATCTGACACGATTAAATTTCATATTTATGAATTTAATATTTACATAATTTCACATTATTTACTTCATGATAACAATTGAGAAATTTTTAATTTAATTTAAAACCCATTAATTTAATCTATTATATAGTTTCAATCTAAATTTATCTTTTTGGTTCAACCTGTCTAAATTATAGGTTTTTTTGACAAAAAATTTTCACTAATTTGCATTGCCGATAAATGCCATAATATTGAGGTATATAACAAACATTAAACTATTCACTGTAAATTGAATTGCAAATTTTTTGTTGCAAATTTGAAAAATGTATCAACTATTCTTTATAAATGAGAAAATAAAATTTTTATTTTCAAATCCAATTTCAATCTCTATTTTTACATTGACAACAATATAATATACACTTAAAAATTAATTATTTCAAAAGAAAACTTTTAATTTGCCATGCTACACTGTTACATAATAAATAAATACTTACCTCTTCTCTTTTCAGCGCAACCCCTTTCAAATAGCAGATCCTTCGATCTCCAGCGATGTTGACAACTCCGTGCTCGAATAACGAATAAAAAACAAAATCCTCTCTGCGCTGCTTTGCAACTTTGCAAAGTACGTCGTTCACGAACAATGATAATTAAAAAAAAAAAAAAAAAAAGAAAAAAATAACTGTCGCTGGCCGCGCAAAATTTCAACAAAGTATTTAAGTTTAAATGCTATTTTTCAAAAGCAAAGATTTTTTAATCCTTGAGTTATCGCTACGTTTTGGTGTATATAACTCGGCACTCTTTCGGTAGCCGCGGGGTGTGTGTGTTCTCTCGCACGGTATTATCGATCAACGAAGACGTGCACAGGACCCGCGTTAAAGACGACGGCTACTCTCATCGTCGTATATGTGCAGGGAGAGAAAAAGGAGTGCCTGCGGCGGTGCGGCGCAGCGACGACTTATCCGTGCAGGATCGCGCCTCGGAGTGACGAGCGAGACGCGGAGCCTCTCGGACACTATACCTCGGCCGCGTCGGTACAACCATGGGGAGAGAGAGAGAGAGAGAGAAAGAGAAAGAGAGAGAGAAAGAGAGAGAGAGAGAGACGCCCCAACGACGACGACAACGACGGGTACCGTTAGAAATACGCCACCGGATGCCGCCTCTCTCTTTCTCTCTCTTTCTTTCTTTCTTTCTCTCTTTCTTTCTTTCTCTCCCTCTCTCTCTCTCGCTCCTTTCTCCCTCTCTCGTCGTATTTTTCTCGTAGGGGAACACCCGCGTGCGCTACGGCGCACTTTCTTCTTTCCTTCTGGTGCACGGCGTGCACGTGAATGCACGGAGATCGGTACTTGCGATTTACGCTCGCTCGCGTTATAAGAGTTTATCTCACGTTCGCGCGCGCGCGAAAGAGAGAGAGAGAGAGAGAGAGACAGACAGATAGAGCACACAAAAGAGGGAAAAAGAGGCACGACGACTATCACCGCGCCATCACTGATTAGGGGGACACTTGCGCGAGCAAGGATCTGCTCCGCTTCCTACTTTGCGCAGAGTGTGCCTGTGGTTTTTGTTTTCTTTCGAAACTTGAGTGTAGAAGGGTGATTGTATTCGTTGAGTTTTGCATGGGGTGTTTTTGTAGATATACATTTAGACATATATCAAAACGATAAATATTTTGTAAAAGTCAAATGAATGAATATGTGTTTGAGATTATCGATAAAATAATTTTTGGTTTATATACATATAAAATTTGTGATATAGATAACATTTTTATCACCGCATTTCCGTTCATTCATTATAAAAACAAATGCTGTATAAAAAAAAAAGTAAAAATTTCTCCTTTAATCACGAAAATATTTCAAATTGTAATTAAAAATGGTTATATGAAAATAATATTGGAATTTAATTAATTGTTAAATTTACTGCGTGATAAAAACACTCGGTTACGTTTAAATAAAACAAAACTACGTATATTTTTATATAATAGAGAAGCTAATATATTTTTAGTAATGACTTTTACTTTATAGGTATGAAGAAATCGAATAAAAAACGAATTTTCTTTATCAGCTAAATGTGCATAAATTACATTTTTCATCAATTTAATGATTTTTTTCTTTAATGTCACTTCCATATCCACGGGATGCTTAGGATACTTGTAATATTTGATTACATTAATTCATACTGCTCGAATAAATTACATTCTTAAATTCGATTTTTCTTTAAGTTTAAAAGCTAATTATGCTATTTTAAAAATTTTCTGTCGCTCTTAAAACAAGAGATCCGAGATTTTTTGGTGAAAATTAAAAATTAAATATCTACTTTTAAATAATCACTCAAAATAATAATTGCTGATGATTTCTAAATAAATGTAAAATTTTTATTGAAAGATTATGTTTACCACTTAAAATTTTTAAAGATTATGTTTGCTATTTATTGAGGTTATAAAAATGTTTAAAATTTTCGGAATTCCCGTAAACACTTAAACTTTCAATAAAGTCAATATAATAAAATACTGTTTACACCTCATACCTTCTTCCTATCATCATCATTAAAAATACTTTATATTTAACTAAATCTTGATATGCGAGTCTGATATTTTTGCGTAAAAAAAAACCACAAGCAACAGTTGAAGATGAAAAGAATCGAAGTAAGTGAATTTTTGACCACCAAAAGATCCGAGAAAGGAAGTAGAAAAAAAGCAACGAGAAGAGAAAAAAGGATATCGAAGAAAGAAAAGTAAGAAGAAGAAAACCGATACGAGAAAAAGTGAAAATGTTGCTAAGGATCCTGTTCTATTCCAAGAGGGAAAATTTAAGAAATGGTTAGTGGAGGAGAAATGGAAAACAACGAAGTTGGATAATTCCTACACGTTTTAGATTTGCCATTAATCAATTATTCACGAAGAAGTTTGTCCTTGGCAGCTTCTGAACTTCACTTTCTTCGTGCCGAAACCCTACCCAACTTCTATTCACCAAATCAAATGAAATGATTTTGGCACTGGTAGAAAATAGAAAAATATGAGTCACGCATTTTTTTATAGCGGCCCAATTTCATTTTTTGAGGTATAAATCACCTGCGAAAGATGTAAAATAGTGAACATTTATAATAAAATAACCAAAACTAAATGCCTTTTTTTCCACCACACAAATGGATGGTCTTACAGATAAGACTATCATACATTTTTGGGATAGTTAAAACCGAATCTGGTGTCCGTTCGACCTAAATAGGTCATGGTCAAGATTAAATGAAGGTCAAATCTTGAGAATTAGCTGTAATACAAGTAATCAAACTAGTTAACAGGATTTTTGGATCGCTAAAACCGAATCTAGCGTCCGTTTGACTCTAGCAAGTCAAATTCAAGGTCATTTAAAAGTCATGTCATGATCAATAAACTCCACATAATCTTAAGTCTGAAATGCTGAACCTAATGAACTTAGAGTCTAGAATTATAAATTTAAAAACCTCAAGATTATATGGTGTGGTGGTTACAAAAGCATTTAGTTTTAGTTATTTTACTATAAATGTTCACTACTTTACATTTTTCAGAGGCGATCTATACCCCGAAAAATAAAATTGAGCCGCTATAAAAAAATACGAGTCTCATATTTTTCGATATTCTACCAGTGTGCAAAGTTTTATTTGATTTGGTGAGTGGCAGTTGCGCAGAGTTACTTAAAAGATATTTTTGATATGGGTAGTTTGATTCCAGGTCAAAATTACTAATAAAATCGACATCTAAGGATTAATGATCGAATTTAATTTCATTGAATATTAAGTAAATTCAAAAAATATATACTCACCTTATCATTTGAATCGATAATTTAATTAAATATCAATTACATTGATAAATTTTCAAAAAATCGTAATACAAAAAAGGCATATAACCTAATTAATAATTATTTTAACATCGAGTATATCTTTCACAATCGTCAATCAAGAGCTTTATCGGGTACGAAAAACCAATAGAGATACACACACAGAGACATAAATCCATTCGAAACCACAAAAGTAAAACTCGTCACACGATCCATATATCGCGACTCTCTCAAGTTCTATCCGTCATTAAAACCTCGAGACAAAGCAGCCTCGGCACGAAGAATAAATCAATCAGCAATTCGAAAAGGGCGCAAAAAGGAGAACGCGTCGAAAGACCTATTTTCAAGCCGTTTGCTCGGTTCCGACGATGATAGGAATAAAAAAAAGAGGAGAATAAAAAGAAAAAAAAAGGAAAAATAAAACGATCGCCACGAGACGAGCGACTAACTAGAGAAAGCACGCGCGCGTACACGCGACTTCGTAGACGAACGAACACCTATTCGCGCTATGGGACGAGACATCGATGCCTGGAATTTAGCTCTCGAAGGATGTATTCCAAGTGGCGTTTAAGCGATGCAGCGACAAGGAGTGATTTTGTGTATCTTTTTCTTTTTTTCATTTTTTTTTTTTTTTTTTTTTTTTTTATCGAGATCTACCGATCTGAATTCGTTTAATTTCAATTATCCAAGCAAAGGGAAAAAAATTAATCGGAACACGTTGTACAGCGAATACAGCTATAGTGATTTATATTAGTTTAATGTTGTAATAAAACTGAAAATGGTGCAATCTAACTAAAGAAAAATCAAATTGCTAAAAAACAAACAACTATAGCATATACCATTGGTTGATTCACATCGTACTAACAAATTTGATTTGCGAAAAAAAAAATAAATAAATAACCCGACACGCGATATTCGTTAAACAAATTAGTCACGACGATGAAGTTTTATATACGTTAAGTGAAAATTGCATTAACAACTTTGATAAATCAAACCGCCTCATCACAATGCAGCTAAGAGTCATGCGTGTAATGAAAATGATATTACACAGATCTAACGATGAATTTCACCATTGCTACGAAATCAAACTTACGTACGCGTGCTTATATATATATATATATATATATATACTTCTGTATATGCGTTTCGCCAACGTTGATCACTTATCACTTTCACGCGAACGATTGGCCGTTAGCTCGTTCACGAAGAATACAAATTTTAAAAAAGGACAACAGATGTATGACGAAACTAGCGTGTTTTAAGTACTTACCACGGTAATTATCTAAAAATGTCAAGCGCGACGAAGATCATCTCGTTAATGGCCCCTGATGAAAGTCGATCTTCCAGTACGACCTAAAACTATCTTTATTTTTATTTGTTACTTCTTAAAATTTAAGTATTAATGCTAAGGCTAGTCTTTCGATGTAAATTTCAAGAGAAACTTTAAATGATTAATTATTCTTTCACAAAAGTAAAATAAATTATTAAGAAGTAATTTATTCCTCAATAAATTTCGAATTTGATCCTTTAACATTTAAACCCATTGTATCTCTTTTCCTATGTAAAAACTGAATTTTAAACTTTCCAGAAAGTTTTTTTTTTTTTAAACAATTTCACAAGATACCTTTTGTTATGAATAAAGCAGCATAATTTTATGCGCGTAAGTAAATAAAAATTATGCATTTGAAATTTTAGAATGTAAAATTTACATTTTTAAGATTCAATTTCATATTTTAAAATGTATAAATTTCACAATGTAACATATCATTATCAAATATTCGACACAGTTCTCAAGACATACAAATAAAATATTTTCTGCGACTAAAGCAAATTTTTAAAAGTTTGAATATTTTTTCTATCTTGATATTGCTATTAATAAATCTATTTCTTCGCGTACAAAAGAAAAATTTGAATTTTTGTATGTAAAAAAATTAAGAAATTTCTTCAGCTTCTATATTACACTTATTGCAAAGTAAAAAGAATTTTCTGTATAAGAATTAATTTTTTAGAAATATTAAAACAACAACAAATCTCCAACAGTTAAAAGTTCGATGAAAAATTTGACGTCTATCTTGGACAATAAAACTGTTTCAAACTATATTGACACGCAATACGATATAGTTTAACACATATGCGTCGATGAAAAATAATTCAATTTTTTCCAGCACGACCATTACCTATCCTTAAAAAAAAAAAAAAAAGGAAAAAAGGCATTCTGCCAGTATTAGCTTACTTAAGAAAAAAAAAAAAAAAAAAAAAAAAAAAAAAAAAAAAAAAAAAAAATTACAACGGAGGTAGAAAGAAGTCAACAGTGAAATACACGCAAACATGCGACATGGAAGCGCGTACGGAAATGAAGACGCAATGAAAACGAGGAAGCGAACGCGCGCACGAAACGCAGGAGCGGTGAGGAAGAGGGAAGAGATCGGAATGAGGGAGTTAAAAAGTGTGATTGCGAACATAATATTTCTCAGAAATTGTGCGTCAGCAATGACGATATTAGAAGTTCGTTCTCTTTCGCTTTTTTTATTCTCTATTTCGTATACTCGAAGGAATCGAATGGATATGTACATCGAGTGAGCGAATTATTGACGTGCTTTGCGTAGGCTCTTTTTTTCGAAAAA
Organism: Chalcis sispes; assembly: GCA_949987625.1. NCBI lineage: Eukaryota > Metazoa > Arthropoda > Insecta > Hymenoptera > Chalcididae > Chalcis > Chalcis sispes. Next base: position 16,186,893 of record OX465098.1, on the reverse strand, counting down.
AAAAAAAAAAAAAAAAAAAAAAAAATCAACGAAAGAAAAAAAAGGAAATAAAACAATAAAAAAGGTGTTACTTCTCTTCTTAGAAATTTTCTCGATTCAAAGGCTATCGGATTTTCTTTTTTTTGCTGAATACGATCGATGTTTTTTCATCTGCCAAAATCCGATTAACGATTGAAAAATATGAAGTTTTTGTAGAAAATTTTATCTAATTTAATAAAGTATGAAGCTTGAAAATCGAAATGAACGAATATATCGGTAATTTATGTATCAAAACTCTAAATGATGCATTCATAAACCCAATTTTATCCAACAATAAATTTCAAATTACTAATACAACTGATCTTACATTTGCTAAAAAAAAAATGAAATATACCAACGCTGTAGATTACATCTGACAACTTTGATTTTTAACCAAGCATCCAACCGATTTTGCAATCACCGATACCTTCATCCTCGACGAGAACCCTTCGAAAATCGCAAAAGCCGAGGTAAGTAAAAGAGCCGAAATTATCGTTAAAAAAGAAAAAGAAAAAAAAAAAAAAAAAAAGAAAAGAAAAGAAAAAAGAAAAAAGAAAAAAAGAAATTATTCAACATCCGAAGTATACAAGCGTGCATATCGCTTAAAGCATCGAATCGTTTGCGCGAGGAAAGCGCGTGCGCGATATGTCGTGTGCGTCCTTGAAACGCGGTGACCTTGCAAGAGCTGCACTTTTTTCGGCACGTTTCCAATTGGCCACGCGCGCGCGCGCGCAAGCCCGCGACGCATCCTTGTCTCTCTCTCTCTCTCTCTCTCTCTCTCGCTCTTTAGCTCATCGACTACTCTCCTTCTCTTTTACTCGGCGCGCAAATGTGTAATTAAGCAACGTGAAGGGAGATATCGCGTTTCGCGCCAAAAATAGCAACCGTCCGACCTTTTGCTCGAGGGCGGAAGCATGTATAAGAGAAGCGTAAAGAGTAAGTTACGTCTCGTTCGTTTATTTAACAACATTATAAAGATATCGGCTTATGGTCCGATGATAAGCCGAAGGCCATCGTCTCTTTTGTATTGTCTCTCGGTGATAAGATTTAGCTGGAGAAGGAGGAGCGCTTTCTTGTAACGTGCACGCGCGAGTCTTATTTCTCTTCCTTCGGCAACTTTTTTTCCTGTACAGCCCGAGACTGTCATACATGTGTATACATTACACATAATGATACGCCTCGTTTTGCATTCAGACGATATCCATACGTGTATGCATATCGAACATGTATATATATATATATATATATAGGAGAGCTTTCGCCGCAAGGGAGGAGAGACGACGGTTTGAAAATGAAAAGGCAATGCGATTCTACTCGTCACTGGGGCAAAACTGACATTGCAAATACTTTTAAGCGCTTGCGCGTTGAGCGAGCAACCAATTTCTTTTATTTTATTTTGTTTTTTTTTTTTTTTTTTTTCATTTTCTTTACTTTATATGGTTTTGTGCACTTTTTTTTCATTTCAAAGACATAAAACTGCAAGTTAAACATTATTGCTTTTTGCTTTACTAAACTTTTAAATTGAAATAATTTAATTATTTTTCAATTAATTTATTTATTTTTTAATAAACGATTTATGTAAAATTTTGAATTTATAAAAAAATTTTTTCGTTAATATACAATCTAAGCTTGGTCAAAACTACAAAGTCCTTCACAGTTTTAAATTACATTTTTATCATTAGTATTCTCATTGAGTATTAAATAGAGTTAACCAAAGAAGCATAATTTTTAACATTTCTTTAATTCAAGTTTTTATGACCAAATAAAAAAAAAATCCACCTTAAAATGCAGAGAAAAATCTTTAGAGAGAATAAAAAAATTTTTACGCAAACGTAATTTAATCCTTAAAATTGAATTTTTTAAACTTTCATTATACCATACCTACTAATTTTAATAAAATTTTATTCATATTATCTAAATTATTAATTATACTGGCAAAAAATTATTATCGTCTTCAACATTCATTTAAAACAATACCTTCGACTTGTCAAACGTACCGATAAAAAAAAATTAAATACAATATAACGATCATCTTAATTTTGACGACGTATTAACAGGCATGAGATATATCGACATTATTAATTCCTCGAGAAAATTATCGCTCATCGCTTTAAAATTCATCCGAGTAATTCGATAAGTGGAAAAGACGCGGTGACCGCGTCGCTCCGAGTTACTTTTTCTTTCTTTTGCACGCGGCCGCATCAGCGCGTCAGGAATGGTAAAACTGCAGATCCGACCGCGTGGCCGATGCGATATTACACTGATCGAGGATTTGTTTGTTTAACAATGGCTCATTCACTATTTATGAAGAATAATTGAACAACTGATTGCAAATTTTTATTTGAGTTTTAGATCAATTTAATGCCTATCTTTATCAAATTGAAATATTTCAATTATTGAAATTGATACTATTGAATGTAATATAATAATACTCGTTAAAATTTCTACATTATATCAGATTGATAATGAATTTTGAAAATTGATTTAAATTAATAAAAGTTCAAACGTTCTAAATTTTAAAATTCGTTTCGATTAAAAATTTTAAATATTTTGATAAAGTTAGAAATAAACGCTTGAAATTGATACGCTTTAAGATTTTAGATAATTTAATACAACGTAGACAATTTTATTGATTATCCGTCTTTATAAAAGTTAACTGACATTTATACAACTTTTAAATTGATCATTTATAAATATATAAATATTTTATTCATATTATTATCATCTTCGATTACAATCAATTATCTAATCGCGTGTATTAATGTTTAACGTATTTTTAATCAAAAATTATTTTCCCCCTTTTTGGAATTACCCAATCAAGTCTGACTTTTTTATCCTCCATCGTTTCTATCATTTATCTAACGATTTTATACGTTTCGTATAATTATCTCACCTTTTGCAAACTCTTTTGAATCAGTCGTCGTAAAGACACGGGGGACAAAGCATTAATAAAAAGGAAAGAGAGAGAGAGAGAGAGAGAGAGAGAGAGAGAGAAGAGGAGGAAAAGGAGAAGAAAGAGGGAAAAAGAAAGAAAGAGAAAGAGAGAGAGACAAAAGATAGAAGAAGAAAAGAAAAGAAGTTTACGGTCTACTTTTGATCTGTGGAATCCGTGATCGAAAGATAACGCGTTACTTCATCGTGTTATGTCAGACGTTTTTTTTTACGTCTGGATAAGAGGATACGTTTCACAGTCTGGTTTTAACGAGCCGACGGGACGCAGTTCTGTGGGACAGAGAGACGGCACATAATTTAATTAAATGCGTCGTTTCTTACCACTGATTGATCGTGGTCCTTTCTATTCCAACTAAGGCGTTTAACTCGAAATCACTGTACGAATAGAAATTTTCAGATTTTGTATTTCATTTTTTTATTTTAATAATAGTCGATTTTAAATAAATAATTTCCAATTTTATGATTATTATTTTTGCTTTGAATTATTCATTATTTGTAATATGACTCGTAATTAAAAGATTAATATAATCCTTATTGATTATGTATTTACTTGAATAATCATTTATTAAATATATCAATAACTAAGTAACATAGATACGACAATTTATTTTCTTCCGTATAACTTGATAAGATTTCTGATAAAAGTCAATTTATTGTCGTACAATAAGTTGAATTTATTGTTCGTTAGTCTCTAAATAAATGTAATCAATGCGGTTAATTCATATTGATATTAACTGGATATTTTTAAACTTTTGTAGATACGATAATTTTGTTTATTAATTTTTTTTGAAAAAATAATTATTATTTTAAAAATATCTTTAAATAAATTAAACTAAATCAGAAATTTACATTCGTTTGAAAATTAAATTTCAAAATATTAAACCACATTAAATTGATAGAAAAAATAATAAAAATAAATATACAACATACACACGCATGTCGCTAACCGAAGGAGAAAAAGAGAGCCGATGATCTCGCTTTCGTGGCAAGTTCGATCGGTCACTTTCCTCATGCCCGACTCGCCGAGAAAAAGGGAAAGAGACTCGCGTGACTGGACTCTTCGGGGGATCCATCTCTACCCACCATCATATTTACATGCATGTATATACGCGCGCGAGCGCGCGCTCACACTTGTTACGCGACGAGACTGAAAGGACGCGAAACGAAAAAGGGAGAGAGAGAGAGAGAGAAAGAGAGAGGGAGAAAGAGAGGAGTAGCAAGACCTATAAGGAAGAGTCAGTCAAGTTCAGGGTCTTCCAGTTTCTCGACCGGCCGGCCGACGGATGCCAGGGCGAGAGAGAGAGAGACGCGCCAGTCCGAGGACGACGACGATTGGATGCCCCGGGGGCCGCGTACCGATTACCTGCAGCCACAATGTCCAAATCAATCAGCTGATCGAAACAATGCACGCCTATCCTTCTACTTTTTTTTATTCTTTTCTCGTCTTACATGTAACTGGAATGCATATTTAAACCGTGGGCTTGAAAAGTCGATCGATATTGTTGCGGCACTTAATTATTTTTTAATCGAACTTTTTCATTATGCTTATTTTCATGATTTTTATTAGTAATTGGTTATTTTTTTTCGCTAAATTATATTTCAATTTAATAACTAATATTGAAAGTATTCTTCATACTTTGAGTAAATACATAAATATTACGTAAATAGATAAAAATCTAAGGAATATATTCATAAAAAAAGAAATAATTTCGAAAATATTTTTTCTTTCGAAGAAAAAAATGTTTCTCATCTTTAAAGATCATATATTTTCAAGATTTATATGAAAAAAAAAAAAAAAAAAAAAAAAAAAAAAAAAAAAAAAAAAAAAAAAAAAAGAAGAATACTTAACGATATTCATTAATAAATGTCGTATTTTCGTTACCACGAATCCTTTTATTTTATTTTATTTTATTTTATTTTATTTTATTTTTTTTTTTTTTTTTAAAGACGACCAGGTCGTTGAACAGGAAGATTTTTAAGGTAACAATTTTATTCTTGCGTACTTAATAAACATCGTCGTAATCGCAATTTGCTAATTATTAAAAAAAAAAATTACTAACGTAATGTTTCAATAATTATTAAAAAATAAGAATATAATTTTTCATTATATTTAATTCTTTTTAACCAAATAATTTGAAAAATATAAAAGCTGAAAGTGTAAGAATTTTGAAATTTACTTTTCTGACGATTCGCAGGACTGAATTTTCAAAAATTTTTTCAATAAATATATATTTGTATCTCATATTAAAAATAAGCTCGACTGCGTGTATAAAAAAATGTTTCAAATTTTGAAAGATCTTGCATTAAAATTTTACGCCATTTGCTGACGAGTCTCTTTACTCTATGCATCTTATATTTAAGCTACGATCTTCATACTACATATCGTGTAAATATTAAATCTCGCGTTGGATACTTCAATACTCTGCTTACCACTTATTGATATTTATTTTTTATTTAACGTTCTTACCTTCTTTTTCTTATTGCCTATAAAATGTGAAATAAGCTACCGTAATAAAAACTGCAAAATTTATTGAAAAAATATCGAATCTTCTTTTAAAATTTTTTTATTTTTAAAATTATGAATAAACATCAATGGATTTCTTAGGTTTTGTACATTTATTTTTAAACCTTCAACGATAGTAAGTAGGATTATAAAAATAATTATTCCGATTTTATGGTTTTGCGATACAAATAAAAAATTATCGTAGTATTCCGTTTTATTTATTACGGAAATATTAATACTTTATAATTAGAAAGTTGCGTATACTTCAAATTTGTAATGAATAATTTATTTTACTAAAATAAAATACTCGTTGTAAAAAATAAAAAAAATAAATATTCCCTTCTTATATATTATTTTATTATATATTTTATTCTTATTCTTAAATATTCTTACCATGTGAATTTTAAAAAATTTTAATTTCTTAAGTTAAAAAAAAATTAAAAAACCGATTAAGTGCAAGTGCATTCGCGTGATAAAAGTTTCGTAAAATAAAGAATCGCATTACAGTGTAATTTAACGACTAAACATCATCATGCGCACTAATGGAAAAAATTAAGGGATTGAAAAAAAAATTTCTAAATTTTTAATGATTTTAAAAAGTGCTGTATCTCAGTGAAAAATGACTGTATCAAGACTTTAAAAAAATAAAAATTAAATCTTTAAGTATCTCGTTCTGAGATCTTTTGGCTAAAAAATTTTCAAAAGTACAGGTTCCACGAAATCTTAAGAAATAGCGCGAAAAAAAATTTTGCAAATTTTTTTTACTTTTGTTTTAAGTCCACAAACTTTGAAAAAATTTGTTTAGCTAAACCGATGCATCTACCAAATAGCTCGTTTATTCAGCTTCAATTTGCTTTGTTTTAAATCTCAATACGACCATTTTTCGCTGAGATATCGAACTTTGAATAAAAAAAGGTCCTTTCGGCTTCGATCATCGATATCTCAGGAACCAATAATCGCACAGCGAATCTAAAGGTAGTTCCAGAATCTAGAATAAATAATATAGAAGGATTAATAATGATTTTTTTGAAAAAAAAATGTTTTTCCATATTTCATATGAATTTGAAAAACGGTTGTTCACCGTTCGGAAGGAAATGTTTTGCATCCGTCGTCGTCGCCGTCGCTATTATTGACCTTGTCTACGGTTCAGGAAGTTCTGTGCAACGATATTCGCATTAACGAGAGGTTCTCGTCGAACATGTCGAACAATTGCACGACCATCCTAGCCTAACCATTGCCATATCCGCCTCCTATATCCAGCGGTATCTAGGTACCGCCCCTATGGGCGAGAGACAACAGATTGGCTAACACCCATCCGATCAGTGACTGAACGATGGCTATAATCTTCCTCAATTAGAGTCATCAAATGAGCAACTTCCAGCTCTAAAAGATACCGCTTAAGCGTCTATTTTCTTTGTTTTAAATAACACATCAATTATTATTCGGATTAACCTAACCTTAATTATAAATATTATTTATTAAATTAAATTAAAAAAAATTAAAAAAAAATAAAAAAAAAATAAAAAAAAAAAATATTGATAGTCGTAAACGTGTTGGTAAAAAAATGAGCAATACAAAACACACAAAACAATGATTTTAACTTAGCTTTAAATGAACCAGTTTGTAGCATTTTTGATAATAGTGTAGAGGTTGAAATATTTCCTAACGATGATTCTGATTATAGCAACAGTAAACAAACAAATTTGGTGCATTGCGGAGATAAAAATGAAGAACCAGAAATCGATGAAATACAAAAATGGAAAAAAATATTACAAAGAAAAAAAATCTTATAATTAAGATTTTTTACATATTTTGTTTTTAAATAAAAAAAAAATAATTTTACAAATAATGTAATTTTATTATTATTATAATAGAATACACAGACAAAAGCACACACATGCAAACACACACACACACACACACACTCACGCACACAATTCCAAAAATTATTGCTATAATATGATGCATAATAAAGTACATTATGGTTATAAACAACCCATATTTTATTAATAAAAAGATTAAGATTTAAAATTCGATATGTTTGGCTATTCTTTAACCCTTTTTTATAGATTTATACGTTTATTTTCTTTTGATAAGCAACATATTACCTTTAAATGCACTAAAACTATTCATTATTTTGGAGTTCATTAATGCTAAAAAAAACCATTGAAAAAAGCGTTACATTTGAGACCAGATAATGTCCATATTAAATAGCGAGTTTTTATGAAAGTATCTAGTGAAATAGCTAGTTTATACTAATAAAATAGATTTTATTTCTACTAGGGGTCTTTAAAACTATTAATTTAAAAAATATAAACAAAATATATTTGTAACCTTCATAGTAAGCCTTTTCATTTATCATGATACGATACACTTTATAAAAGTCTTTTTTTTTTAATTTCAAATTTGCCCTCAACAATTAATCTCCAAAATCAGAATTCATTTATTAGCGCTAAACGTTTGAGTTTGGGTGACTTATCTCTATATGCGTATCAAATTTCAACTTTATCAGTTTAGTAAATTCGGATAAAATTGGCTGTGACAGACAAATGTAACACAAAGAGATACACGAATAATTTTATAAGGGTTCCGTTTTTTACATTGGATGTACGTTAATCCTAAAAATTTTTAAAATAAATATAAACGTTATAAAAAGCATTTGATTGATTGATTGAAAACAGCTATTTATTTAGCGTTCCAAAATTATATTTTCTCTCTTAAACACGGACTTGATAATCAAGTATGGTATCATTACGTAGATAATATATATATATAAAGATATTATTTAAAAATTATACGAATATCTAATCTTGTATATCATTACAAAAACGATATAAACGAATTAGCAGTAAAATTATTTTTAAACAAATGACTTACCGATTTCCATGTATAAAGGATTTTTGATATTTTAATCGCTATACTTTAATAGTATACTTTAATTCAAAAAGTTGATTAAAAAAATGTACCTGCAATGACAAAGAAAATTACGCATAATCAAAATAAAAATCTAATTATCAAAAAATGTATTATTTATTAATTGGCACAATTAATATAAAATGAATATTAAGAATAGATATTAAGAAATGAATATTTTGGAAATAAATTGAGGCTGAATTAATGTAAATTTAATTTTAAACCAAAAATTTTTTTTTCAGTATTTCATTAAAAAAAACTTTCGTTTTATCAAACAAAAATTTTTCAAGCAATAGTGATACATAAATAATGAAAATTAAAAAATTTATAAGAATACTCGCTTAAAGAACAGAAAATTCTCCGGTCACTCTGCAAAAACGAGTAAAGCAGCTCGAGGTTGCACCTCAAAGGTTGCCTTTTTAATATACACCTTAAAAGAAATTACGCTCATATCCCAGCGTAAATATCCGAGCGAGGGATGTCGAAAAGGAAATGGGGCGTTGGGCAAATTAAAAAAGTCACGACAGTGGAAAAAATAAGAAATGATTTAGCTCGACGTGTATCTCAAAAAGTTATTCTGACGGTGTACGATGCGAACGCAATAAATTCCATCCGGCCAAAAACTTATACCATCAAGGCCCAGTTCCACCTTTTTCTTCATCCCTTCCCTGTCACCGTCGACTTTTCGACTTTGCTTAACTCGGACGTGCGCCCGCTCCTTTTTCTTCTTTCTCTCTCATTTTTCCTCAACTCGTTCTTACCGTAAATGCAATTAAGCCAAGACGGCATTGCCACGATACTTTAAATGACGCATCTGCCCGATCAGCATTTCACGATGAAAAGACAGCTTTTCAACCCTTTTGCGAGGTTTCATTTTAAGGCGTTTTTTTTTAAACTTTAATTTAAAGACAAATGCCTCTATTTTTTTCTTAATTAACGTAAGAAAATTTACTTAATCGAATAAATCTTTACCGTTTAATAATAAAATTTAATATCCGTATGGAAATTTGTTTTATTAAGAAGGTACAGAAAAGAATTTGAACGAGTGTACTAGTGTAGTAACTAAGATGGCTTCGCCTAGTCAGACATTATAAAATATAATTGATAAATGCGCTCGTTCGATGTTTTATCGCGTAAATCGTTCGAAAATTTAAACTGCATTTTAAAAATACTACTATATATGCGCTCGCGACATTTTATCAAATATTTTGTTTTTTAACCGTCTTCAATCGTACAACAACCAAAAATAGCCAAAAAAAATTCCAGTACTTCACTACTGGTACGCTCGCAGTCTGATCAAATAAATTATACAAATATGTCCCCGCGTATCTTAACTAATTTTACGTTTATCGTACATCGCGGAAAGTTCAAGTGCGCCCGTAATCTTCAAAGTACATTCTTCAAGAGCTTTCTCTCGGCTGATCAAACAAACCGTTCCGGATACGCGTAGCGCTTAGTTAGCGCATAACTGGGTCAGAGCCGCGAAACGAGAATCGATCGTCGTCTTCGTCGTCAACGTCTCGTATTTTCTCGCTCCTACGCGTGTTCATCTTCTTACCTCTAAATCGCAAAATCGATTATTGAGAACGAAGCAAAAATTTTCGATATATATATATATATATATATTTTTTTTTTTTTTTTTTTTTTTTTACTTCGGTCACCTTTTTTTCCTACACTTTTTTTATTCTTTGTCAATCATCGATCGCGAATTTACGACGAGTACACGTGCAGGCATACGTGTCTTTTTTACTTTTTATTTCTTAGTTTTCTTTAAATCTTGCAGCGAAGTTTTTTTTTTTAACAAAAATGCAAATGGCGAGAAATGTAGTTTACCGTTAGCAAAGTGTTGCAAAAGAAAAATTAATGTGATTTGTATAATGAAGGTTCTCATCTTGTCGTGTTACTATAAAACGTTGAAATATTCACAACATCAATCGCGTGCACGAATCCTGACTCAATTTTTTAATTCACGAAAGTATCTTTTTTTAAAGAACAATTTACGGCCTAAACAGAACCTAAAGAAAGATTGGGATAGAAAAATTGTGCGGATTAGAAAATATTCAAGCGCGTAACAAAATTGCTTTTTTTGATAACATCAACATCAGCAATTAATCAATATCAATAATTGTGCTTATTAAATAATATTATTATGGGAAAAAATTTCTGTTAATATTGCATAACAAACATTTTTATATAATAAATGTAAATTTTATTACTGACCTTTTAAAAATTTGCTATATAGTTTTCCATACTTATTTAATTATAAAATTAGTAAACAATGTTTAATAGTCATAAAATTTATCAGTAAATTTAATTTTGGATTATTAAAAAAACAGATTTGTAAAATTAATCCTAAACTACACAAATTTCAATCAACTTTCATCCAAAGCAACTTTAACGACTAATATCGGCTTAACTAATATCCTTTTTTCAATAGAAAAAAAAGGTGAAACTGTATATTGCTGTAAACTTGAGAGAATTTTAAACGCTATTTTATGAAAAAATTGCAGAAAAATTGTTTTTTATACAAGTTATTAACGAATGTTTGTAAGCTTGTTCGGGAAGTCTTTGCGCACGGGTCTGCGTGAGCCCTTTAAGTAACTGTAAATTAATATCATTTTTTAATAAATTAAATTTTAATAAATTAAAAAAAAAAAAAAAAAAAAAAAAAATGGAAAATTAATGAAAAATAAGAATTTCATTGTTAATTTTTGGTAAAAAAAATCTATTTTTTATTAGAATACTGAATGTGATTATAAAATAACAATTTATAATTTAATAAAGAAAAATTTTAAACTTTTGATGAAACAAAAATCATTATAAAAAAATAGATATTTCATTCATTTATCGGTCGCAAATAAAAAGAAATCATCATAAAAATTTTGTAGTTCTTACTAATTATAAGTTAAAAATATAAATATTGTATCTGTAAAACTTTTAATGTTGCTTGAATTATCTTGTAAAAACTTTATCAATGTCAAATAATAAATTAATAACTTTATATTTTTTAATAAAGGTAATTCGGCATTTAATTTTGAAAGAACATTAAAGGTCAGAATGTTGCACAAAATATTACGAGGTCGTTTGAGCCAATTCATATTACTAACTTATATCAGAAATGCAATGATTAATTTGCATGAAAAATTGAATTTTACTTATTCAAAATAAATTTTGCTGAAATTAAAACTTTATTAAGATTAACATTGAAAATATATATCAAAATGAATTAAATTTAATTTAGTACGGTATTGAAAAGCTTAATTTTTTTCTTGATAAAAAAAAAATATACATATATACATATATATCTTTTTTTTTTTTTTTTTTTTAATCCTATTAAAATTAAATGTGGATAATGAATATTTTTAGAAATAACTAATTGTTTCACCTGCGTATATTAAATATAACTTTGCACGCGACTTCATATGCGTAGAAAATTTTAAATTGAGATATTTTTTCTTCCCGTGAGTTATTATAGTTCCGATTCCAGTAAAATAAAACGTACATGTTGATACGAAAAATAAACTATTTTGTTTATCAAGATCTGTCTAATAGTTTTATAATATCTGAATTCGCGTTCGTAGACAGACCGACGGACAAATAAAAATTTAGGCCTCTGTATCAATAATAATGATTACCACATTAAGTATTTTAAAAAAATATATCATGTACAAATATAGTACATGTCGACCCCGTCATAATTTTAGAATACGAATATACGTATAGATAATATAATCGACAATATTAAAAATTTTTTTAAATATAATAGATAATCAAATAACAAATAATAAAGTTGTCACGTAATATAATGTATAATGACATTTAAAAAATTCAAAAAAATATTTTCCAATCTTTATAATCCAATAAATTTGTGACCGTGTAATTAATTACATGAATAATGAAAATTAGAAAAAGAACATGATTTATTGTTATTATTTTAAAAATTTTCTGTCCAGCCCCTGAAAATGTTTCCCAGCAATGAAGCAGCAAATTATAATTTTTAATTAACATTACGATTACGCAGATACTTAATAACGCACGTAATAAACTCGAGGCGAGATAAGATTCTTTAAATCATTTCATTAAATTCGAAATAAAGAGGATGAAATAAAAAGAAGAGGCAGAAATCGGAGATCGCAAAAAGTTCTCGGAAAAGATAAAAGTAACATCTTTCGGACGTGCGCGCAAGTGCGCAACTCGCGAGTACCCGATGTATAAGGAAAGAGAGGCAAGGTAAGAAGAGGCGGATGTAAATGCAAAAATTCCGAAGAAGGACCGGCGGCCGTCACTCGTAAGAAACGTACGCACAGCCTAAGTACAACGGAGCGGCGTAATGTATGATGCGCATCGTATGAGCGCGTCGTATTCGTCGTCAAAAAGTGAAAAAGGCCGTCGGCCTGCACTCGGTTCTGGTTTTCCAACTTCGTATGTACGCCGATAAATGATGAAAGAAAACGACGAACGAAAAAAGACGAGGAAAAAATAAAGAGAGCCGAATAAAAAGTGATAAAAAGCGAACACGAATAAACGAGAAAAGGATAAAAAATAAGCGGAGAGCGACAAGAGGGAATGTTAAAGAACGATTTTTTAACGACCTCGGGGTGTTCAAGCCAAATCGCGATTATCGAATTTACTTTCGGCGAACCGGCGGCTCCCGCGAATTATTTATGACTTGCGCATAATTAGAGCGCTCGAAATAATAATAAAAAAAAGAAAGAAAAAAAGAAAGAAAAAAAAAAAAGAAAAAAAAAAAGCGCTGCTTCGTGTAACTGCATGTACGCGCGAGACTCTTATTTTTCCTCTTCTTCTTCTTCTTCTTTTTTTTTCTTTTATTTCTTTTTATAAATTACTTTCAACCTCGGAATATTATCTTGAAAAGCGAACGCGCGCTCGCGAGAGAGAGAGAGAAAGAGAGAGAGAGAGAGAGAGAGGAAGTCTGATTTATTTTTTTCGCGAACTCGCTTCTTCTCTTTTCTTTATTTTTTTTTTTGTTTTTTTTTTGTTTTTTTTTTTTTTTTTGTTTTTGTTTTTACTACCCGCTGTAATAAATTAGCTCATTGTAATTCGCGCGCAAGAATATTTTTTTGAATTATACGATTATGTTCTCCAAGCGTATACACCCGTGTATAATTTATTAAACATATATACGAGAACGGATTTGTATATGTCGTTAAGTTTTATTGTATTGATTATTAAATGATGGGCGCATTTCAATTAAAATAATCGTATCGATTTTAAGATCACCAGCTAACAATTTTAAGATTAACGCTAAGGTTATATCCAAATATTCTCTGGCTATTTTTTTAAAATTATGTCATACTTAAACCGATTTAATTAAAAGTATTACATAAATAATTGCGGTTTATTATGAAATATTAAAATTCATTATTGTAAAAAAAAGTTAAAGATCTAAAATTTAAAAAAATTTCTAAAATGATTTTGGAAAAAAAATATTTTTATAAAGATAAAAATATTTTATGACACAAATAAATGTTTTTATTATCAATTTGATCGCTTTTAACTTAAACAAAGTAAGTAGTTTTTAAAGCTCAGTTATTGCTTAAAGTGAAAGAAATAATAAATTACATAAATTTAAAGAAAGTAAACAACATATACCTTTAATGAGTCAATTTGCATAAATAACGTAATTCTAATTACACATAATAGGTAATAATCAATAAAATAAAAAAAATTCAGTTAAAGGTTATTGCTCGTTTAACCACTTGAGAGTATTCCAGTGGAATTTTTTATTTACTTTCTCGGAACAAGTTGAAATAAAATAAAATAAAAATAAAAAATGAAAGAATCTCTGAGCTGCCTAAAAGAAACTCAAGTTGAAAACAGTCCCGAAATCGAGAACTTGAGGCCAGTGACACTGAGTCCTGGAATCTCGAAAGAAAAAAAAAAAAAAAAAAGAGATAAACTTTATTTATTCTATGCAAATTGCGCAATTGCACGTAAGCGAATACGTCAGCTTAGAAATAAGTAGTTTATGAACTTCACAAAGCGATTTAGTCGCTTTGAATTATCGCTTCGCGAAGAAAAAATGCGATTTTGCGCACTTTATTTTATCATCGCATTACATGAATAATCTTTAATTGACATCGAAATTTTGTCAAATTGATGCTTAAAATTAAAATTTTTTTAATTGAAAAGGAATAAATTTTTACGCCGGTTATTTAACTTTATTTTTGAGCTTTTTTTTTTTAAATTTATATTTTTTTTATTCTATTACGGCTCTACTTGACAGAATTTACGTCTTAAGATTTATTTATAACCACCCAAGTAATGCGAAGTGAAAAACTTGTAAATTTTGAGTTACGTAATATGAAATTTGAATTTATTTAAAAAATTAAATTGAATGATTTTATTAAAAAAATTAAATTGCAATAATTGTAATTCTTGTATATTACCATAAATAAAAAGTTAACATATAGATCGATCTGAAAATTGTATTTATTATTAAAAATTTTTAAGAACCTCTCGCGAAATTTATCATGTAAAAAAAAGGAGGAGTGAACAATTGCGATCACAATATTGCGAGGGCAATTGCTTAGTGTGACTATGTGTGACAAGGACGAAAAAGAAGATCCAAACAATTGTAATTTGTTAAAATTTTATCAATTTTATTCTTTTTTTTTTTTTTTTTTTTTTTTTTAAATCATATCCATAAACCATGCGTATAAAGTGTTGATTATATAATTTCAATGATTAGTGGAATAATCGCCAAAGTATAACGAAGATTCAATCAATAAATGAGATTGTTTAGATATAATTTGCACATTGCTGATATTCATAAAATAATCATGTATTTGAGAAGGAAGAGAAATCAATCAGGTTTTGTGATGCATTAGTCGGGGTTTGAAATACAAAATTAGCGCAGTGATGGGAGAGAGAAGGAAGGAAATTATCAAAAAGTATTTTAACTTCATATAAAACTCGTATTAACTAATACAATTAGTACAATTAATTTTATATAAATTCTATCATAATTGCATAAAAAATATGCAAATATGCACAGTTATGCAACCGATTCTATATGTCTTTAAATTTTTTAAATGGAATCAATAAACATATAAAAGAGTCAGATCATATTCAAGTCAAATTTATTTGCGATTACATCGACTAACAGTATCGTAAATCCATTTCCCGGAATCATTCTATATTCCATTTAAAAAAGTCCGAAAAAAAAAAAAATTCTCCAATTATATCGCGCGATATACCACGTGCTAATCCAACATCCGTCGTGTCTTTATTCCCATCTCGTCGCAATTCTCGGAAGCTGTGCAGAACGCGAAACGTTTCTAACATAGCGGTGAAAACAGTCCGTTCATGCAAATAACCGTCGTTTCAATATACTTTGAATAAACAGATTTCGGCCAAGAGAAAGAGAGAGAGAGAGAGAGAGAGAGAGAGAGAGAGAGAGAGAGATAATACTGTATGTTAAGCTCGTGTAGCACGATTTTATATGTACAATAGATAAATAGGGAATCGTTCGACTTATACTACAGCTACTCTATTCTTTCACGAAAAACCGCAAAACAGCACTTTGTTGTAACTTGTGCTGCGCGTGAGATATATAAACTATCGACTCCCACAGCTTATACATATTCGTTTATGTATATACATATATGTATATCGTAAACGATGTAACATTGTTGAAAGATGTGGATATATATTTCGAAATATATTGTTTTCGAAAAAGAAAAAAGTTACTGCATCGTATTTCGATGTGATGTCATACAGTTATTTTACAGTAAGACATACGATGTACTAAACACAAAGCATATACGAAAAACTGACCAATGGCAAATGGGTAATGTTTCTTGCTTTACTTTTTTCATTAACAATTCGATATGGGATATTGAAAATTGAAATTTTTTAAAATTTTATATTTATTTTAACACAAGTTGTACAATTTTCTAAAGATCATTACTTGATTAATCGTTCCATCAATTTTCTGGTTCATATACTATATACCTGAGATTCTAAATTCAATTATCTTAATTAAATATTTTCAATTTGAAACTATAATTGAAAATAATAAACATTAAAATAAAAATTTTAATTTATTGAAAATATTTGAGTGTCAAAATAAAATATTGACATCTAAATAATTATAATGACATAAATAAACTCATCTTCTATCTATCGATTATCAATTGTTGATAAGCGATCACAAATTGTTTTGAAATGGAATTAAAATCCGAAAAAACTTGATTTCTTTATAATGGATTTAACCATAAATATATTCTGCTTTTCTAATTGAACAATAGAAATTTTACACAAATATCTTTTTTTAGTTAACTTTTTTCTCGTTAATTTTCTTTTCTTTTCTTTTTTTTTTTTTTCACTGGATAATTCGAAAATTTGAAACTCTAAAGTTTTTGTTTTCACTATTTTTTTTACATGTTTTATATTTTATTTAATAGTTTAATATTCATTTGAATTAAATAATTATGTAAATTTGATTATAAATGGAAATTTAACAGATACAGATGCAAAAAAAATACAAAATAAACTAAATTCTTTGTGATGATTTTCGTTATTTCAACTATAATAGTTTATACGACAACGTATTCAAATTATTTAAATCAATTATCTACTGTTTAATAAAAGAAAAAAAAAAAAAAAAAAAAAATTCTCTTTAGCATTACAAATTTATACTTACATTATTGATGTGTAACATTTCATATTAATATTAAATACATCTTACACCAACAATTTAATTTATCATTTATAGCTTATAATAAAATTTTCAATAAAAAAAATTTTCAAAATATAAGTATTTTTCGGTTGTTTTTTCGTTTTTTTTTTTTTTTTAAAAGGTAAGAAATAACCGTCAAACTCATAATCCACAGTCATTTATAAAAGGTTAGAATAAAGTCGCTTTTCCTTTCAACGCTCCACTTCTTCGATAAACCATTTTTCTGAAAACCTACACTGCTGTCCAATCCGCCGTGACAAAATCACATTTGTTACCTCCCATTGCATAAAATTAATTAAATATGCTCAATTTAGCAAATCAAAGTTGGCGACCGCATAAAATGAAAAAGAAAAAGAAGAAGAAGAAAAAGAAGGCGAAGCAGAACGGAGAAGAAAATGCGGTATATAGGAGAAGAAAAATGTCTGCATCTTAGCCAGCCTCATGTTCACGGTCTTCTTATGTAAATTGAAAAACCCCGGCAACGCCGACGTTCGAACGCTCGTTGGAATTATGTGTCTGTATACTCGTGACATGTTAAAACATACCACCGTGTCCGCCTTTTTATTGTTTGATCTTCCGAGCCGATAACGCGAGAAAGAGAGAAAAAGGAGTGTAATGTAAACCTATATGGTTTACAAGAATAGAGAGAAGAATAGCGATGGTATAGTTAAAAAAAAAACACGGAAAGCTCCTCCTTTCTTTAACCGAGCTTGCTGCTTATACATACAATGTGATTAAATGCGAAGACAGAGAAAAATCGAGAAAGAAGACGAAATAAATTGAGACAGGAAATCGGAGTAATGTAAAAAAAAAAAAAATAAAATAAAAATAAAAATAAAAATAAAAATAAAAAGTAAAATAAAATAAGAAGGAAGCGCAAGGATTATAAAAAAAAGAAGAAGAAAAATAATATGATGCCTTTGCTTAGAAAATTGCTACGTGAGTTTGTAGAAAATTTTTATCCTAATATTTTCTCTTACAACGATAAATTTAAGTTTAGTTAATTTTTAATATCTATTACATCGCGCATTATTCTAAATTTTATATAAGATTCATTTCTTTTGCTATAGATACGACAAAGAAAGAATAAAGCACTTTTGATTACATGAATTTCTTAATTTGTTTTTAACGAAAAATTAATTTCAAATTCAATATGATTTTTAAGAACATATGAATATTATTATTATTATTAATTATTATGTATTTTTTTTTTTTTTTTTTTTTTTTAGATGTATCCTAAAAACGTAAACAGCTGCAATATTTTTAAAATGATCGGGAAACGAAACAACGAAAGATGTATTTGTTTGGCAAAAAATAGAAGATTGAATATTCGAATGTTGTACAGTGGAAGTTGAAATATAAAATTATGAGTTATTGCTTGTAAAAATAATGATTGTATGCAACAGTTATATCTAAAACTGAATATTATAAATTAGTTTTCAAATATAACCAGAATTTACTAGAAGAAAACTTTCTATGCATAATTTATTTACAGCATTATAAAAAAATATTTCACAAAAGCCAAACGATTGTGAAATGGTCAAATTTGATAAAAATTAATGTTTGCATTTTTAAGAATTATAATGATTTTTATACTTGTCTTTCATAATGATCGTTAATGTAAAAAGAAAATTAATTGAAAGTAGATTCTTTTTTTATCGCATCAAATGAAAATTGATAAACTTCAATTGAAACTAAATGCTAAAAACTACCGCCTATTATCGATTAATTCATATTTTTATAATTATTTTTTATCACACGATTAATTTTTTTACTTTCTCCAAACGAACATTCAATCTTTAATGGTTTTTAATTGCTTTTGAGAATATTTAGATACAAATACAGAAAAAGAAATCTTTCAAGTGGGTGGACAATTACTATTATTCGCAATAAATTTAATTTATTTGGCAATAATAATGAAAAATCTACCAGTACATTGTGAAATACGTAGAAATGGAGTCTAAAAAAAAATACGGAAAAAACAATGGTAGAAGAAGATAAGGAAAAAGAAAGAGAGACCGAGAAAAAAAAGTAGCCCAGATTATCAAGCTACGATCGGAGAGTTACACTTCTAGACGTATGTAATCGAGTTCGGGGCATGTATAATGAAAGGAGAGAATAAAATACATAGCGATTCGGGATTTTCTGCCGATTTGCTACATACACGCATCTCACGCGATATAAAAGCCTATCGAAAGGGGAAAGATTTTCAGTTAGCTTCTCCAGAGCTCTTTAATCAAAAGTGTATCTCGCAGATACAGTAAGACCTTTTTCGCGGATTAGTGTCGTCGCTTACATACGAATTTCAATAGCTGCATTCTCATATTTTCAGCCTAACGAAAATTGACGTTGTTGAGTTGCGTATTACTATATTAGAATCGTAAACCAGTTGGATGATTTCAAAAAGAGAATCGTTAGCTATTACAGTAAATTTTTCTAAACTTATGATTTATGATTTATGATAATCGAATAATTGAAATATTGCTTAACGCATTTAAAATACGCATTTTAAAAAATCAGGTATAAATTTTTTTTTAACTAAGATTTATTGAGTAGCTTTAAAACATCATTAAAATTTCTGAATTTTCATAGCAAATTTTCAAGAAAATTCTGAAAAAATCTGAATAATTTAATATATATTATTTTATAAAAATAAATTTCAATTATTATATGTTTAATTATTATAATAATTTATCACAATATATTTAAACCTTTCAATGAACACATTTCAATTATGCAAAATAACGATTCCTTTTTGATTTACTCATCATTTATCTCATTTACTTACAAAATAATACTATTAATGTCAACATCATCTTAACTGTAAAATGCGCTTTAGGTATTAGTGTATAATTCAATTATATAAAAAAAATGTTATGCATCAAAATTAAATATAAAATTGAATATTCTGCATACATATCATTTAGCTACGTAAAATAAAAAAAAGTTATTGTTGAATACTCAGTGAAATGTAATCATTCAATTATTAAAAATCATCACGTAGATATTATATTATGATTTCAACTTTAATTAGATACAGAAACTAACTATTTTTTTATTTGCAATTTTTTTTAATACAATATCTATCTGCAATTATTATATGAATGTTTCAAAGAAGAATAAAGTTTCAATGAAGATTTCAAAGCTGCTTTATGTGCAATTAAAATTCCTAGCATCATATGATATTGATAAGTGCATGAGAAATTATTTAACTACTAAAAAGATTTTTTAAACTTCAATGTCATTCAATTTTTGAATTTTAAAAATTTCGTGATCATAGCAATTTTCGATTTAGAAAAGTATTAAGCTCAAGCTTATGCTGCTAATTTTTTTTTTCATTTTTTTTATTTTGTTTTTTGTTTTTATTTTTTTTTTTTTAAGGGAAACAATTTGAAGGCTGAAAAATAGCTCAAATAATCGGGAAAAATTTCTAAGCATTCTTTTCTCTTATTCATCTTTTCCTCTCTCTTTCTATTTTTCTTTCTCCCTTCGTTCAGTCTGTTTTTTCCCTTTCTCCGATCTTCCCTTCTCACTTTCCTTTTTATCGGTCTCTATAACATCCATACCACAGTTCGTCAGCGACGTTCGCTTAAGAAAGATGATTGTTGATTTCTACATTGCCTGCTTCCTTGCCGTTCTCACAATTTTTATTTACTTTAGCTTCTTTTGGAAGATCAATTGGATTCGAGTGAGTAATAATAGTTTATATTTTTAATAAATTTTTTGCCGCTCAAGAGCTTAATTACATTTTTATATTTCTTAAACACGATTTAACTTATAACGATTTTAGCGATTCTTACAATTAATTTTTATAAAAATTTTGAAAAAACCCATATTGATAGTTTTTATAAATAAAATATTTTGTTATTATAAATATTTTGCTTGTACAATAAAAATACGTTATTTGTCGTTTGATGAAAATTTATAGTAAGTGTTTTACGATAAATTACTGAAAAATAAACTAAATAAATAACTTTAAAATTTTATAACTCGTTAACTTTATAACTCCTGATGCTTTACTCTTACACATATAACGATTCAAAAACAATGTTATTTTTTGATTGGTCATTTCTATGCAAGTAAAAGATGCTTAAGACGGACACAGGAAATAAGACACAAGAATATCATAACTAAGTGTATCTATCTACACGAAGACAATAAATAAATGACTTATATAGTTATATTAACTTATATTATTCTTGTATCTTGTTTAATGCCTTTTACATGTATAACCATCCCTGTATTAAAAAAAAAAAAGGGGTTTGAAGTTTCCAACGTTGGAGTCCGACGAAATTTTTTAAAAACTGTTTTTATTTGAAATTTATATTTATATTTTTTTAGTATTAGTATTTTATAGCATAACCAAATATTCAGATACGAATTTAAATATAATTTTTACATTTTTAGAAACTTTATTTAAATGTAAATAATTATTTCGTTGTACTCTAAGGTTGCAAACATCAGACTTATAAAAAAAAAAAAATAATTTTTAACATTAACTCAATGAAATCAAATTATACATTGTCATTTATCAGAGATTTAAATATAAGTACCATTAAATATTAATTCGAAATTTTAAGGATCTAACATTAAATACCACAAAGTCTTCAAGATTAAATGCTAAGTTTAAGAAAAATCGGGCAATTGGTGATTTACCTCCAGTCTATCCAAATGGCTGGTTTGGTTTAATAGAGAGCTCGGCATTAAAAACAGGCCAGGTGCAACACGTTTCAGCTCTCGGTCAAAATTTCGCCGTATTTAGGTAAAAATTACTTTTTTTTTTAAGATTCATTATTTTATTAAACCATAAATTTCAAACTTTGAAATATTTACTATTATGTACAAATAAAATAATAAATATATATATTGACATGTAAAAATGTGACAATTTTTTAGAACGTTATTCATTCATAAGCATTATTATATTTTTTTTTAATGATATTACATAATCGGTTCATCCAACAATAAGTTGATAATATTATCACTTACAAATTTTTTACATTAAAATTTAAAATTATTTAATTAACTTTAATGAACTAATCAATTAAAGTATCACTAATAAATAATGCTGGACAAAAATATATATATATTTAAAAATTGCAAATGTAACACAACGCAATTCCGAGGTTGGGAAAATATTTGTCTTATATTGTTTTGAATTAAATGAATTTGTAATAAAAATAGTCATAAAAAAACATAGTCATAAAAGTAACAAGAATAAATATAGTCAAATTAACTCATTACTTCAGTAATATTGTATTATTTATTCTAAATTGAATCAACAAAATATTTTTACTTGTGAAAAAATTATCATTAATTCGTTTTTATTTTTCAATTTTGCGAATGTATTGAATAACTTATTTAGTACTTACGTAAGAAAATCAAATAAAATTTATTTTGAAAAAGGGTTATCGGCAACTGAAATGCATAAAAGAATTTGACTTTCTTATATTCGTTACTAGGTATAAATTTTTCAAGAATTTGACTTTAACATGATAATAACTTGGTATAAATAATTACAGAGAAAAAACGGTTGGCCGATACTAATTTTCAAAATTTATTTCCATCAATAAATTTACGTTTTCACATTGCTTCTAATTAAAATCAAGTTAACTCAAATATGAATTATAAACTTATTTTATTAGCAATAATCACTGTAAATAAAAAATGAATACGTATATACTCGCGTTAATCATGTTTACATTTTCACTTTGACTTCCGCAAAAAGCAATGATCGCATTTACAAATATAACCGCCAAGGATTAGAAAATTTTGAATCATCCAATGAAAATAATATTTCATTTAGAATTTTTTTTTAAACTAAATTATAAACAATCAAACTATTATTTAAGTTAAAAAATCAAACTGTATTTTTTAAATGAATAAAATTTTGTTTTAAATATTTCATTTAATTAAAATTTGATAAAATTAAAATAAATTTTTTTTTTATTTTTATTGATGTACATTAAAACAAAAATCTGAAAGTATTTTATGTAAAAAAAATTTCATTAATGTATTTATACGTAAAATTTACTTTCAAAAATTTTTCATAAAATATAAAATGTCATGTAATGAATCATTATTAAATAATAATTTAATTACATTAATAAATTTTAGAACTAAAAGTGGCGTAGCACGTGTAGTGGATGCATATTGTCCTCATTTAGGTGCGAATATGGCAGAAGGTGGACAGGTTGTAGGTGAAGAACTGGAATGTCATTTTCATAGTTGGCGTTTTTGTGGCAAAACTGGAAAATGTACTAAAATACCATATTCAAAAAATGGTATGTTTTGAAATTATTAAATTTATTTTTTTAGCAAATTTAATTTGAAATATAATTTTGTTATTGTATAGTATTTAAAACAAATTAAGAATAAGATTTTGAAGTAATTATTAATAAATAGACATTAATAGTTATTTTACTAAATTAAAAAATTCTTACCTTTAGTGCCTGAATCAATAAAAACAAAAGCCTGGGAGACTTATGAAGTGAATGGAATCGTTTTTATTTGGTTTCATGCAGAATCTGCAGTTCCATATTGGTGGCCAGAACCAGTTAAAGAAATTGCTGATGGGACTTGGATGTATCAAGGTCGCAATGAATTTTATGTAAACTGTCACATACAAGTATGTTAACTGTTAAATATATCAAATAATCAATGAATACTAAAAAATGTTTCAATTTTATAAAAACATTATATTTTTCAATTCAATAAACAGGAAATACCAGAAAATGGCTCAGATTGGGCTCATCTTAGTACAATCCATGGTCCATCAATGCTTGGTAAAGATATTCTTAAAAAAGTTGCTTATCATTTATGGACAAATTTATCTTGGGCCACTAAATCATCTTTGTGTGAAAATAAACCTTTATTAACAGATGATTCAAATGCAACAGAAGATTCTAAACTAAAACTACAAAATTATAAACATATAGGAGTTATAAATTTGACTCATAATTTTGTCCTCTTTGAAAAAATATCAATATTAAAATTAGTTGTAGAAGCTTATCAAATTGGCCCTGGCTATGTAGAACTTCATGTCCAAAGTGTTTTTGGATCGATTTATATTCTACAAACAGTAACTCCAGTACAACCACTTCTTCAAAAAGTTATTCATCGAATGTATGCTCCATTTTTATTATCACCATATTGCAAAATAATAATTATAGGTGAGAGCCTTATGTTTGAAAGAGATATATTAGTATGGAACCATAAAAAGTATATCGAGAATCCAACACTTGTAAGTGAAGATAGAGGTATTAAAGCTTTTCGTCGATGGTATAAACAATTTTACTCTGAAAACAGCCCTACTTATAAATCTTGTAGGGATACTATAGAATGGTAGATAAATTAAAAACATAGATTCTAAAAATTGTGGTTTCCATAATGAATTCCTCTTAGATTTAGTTTATTGACAAAATATTTTAAGTTATGCTTCCATTTCCTTAATTTTCTACTTTTTATTTTAACAGTGATCTAAAATTAACAGAAATTCATTGAAAAAAGGCTATCAAAAATAAATTATAAAGAGATCGCTATTTAAAGCCTTGTATACATTATATTAATGCAATATATTTTATCATTGTTAATAAAAAGAAATATTAGTAATTTTTAAAGCAACGAATTGCAAATAGAGACTGTTAAAAAAATATATATATATATATATTTTATCTTAATTTAAATAAATATATTTATTTTTTTTAATTTACTAATTTTTTAATTATTTTAATATTTAGTCTAAAGACTGATTAGGCTTATGAAAGAAGTTTGATATTTTATTTTTGATTTATATTTTAACATTATTGTGTTTCATCAAGAATGCAATCTACATTTATAGAGTTTGTAACATTTTTAAATAATTACTAATGTTCTGCTTTCAATAATGAAATTTAAAATGTTACTACAGATTTTCCATATTTATTTCAGAGTATATTTATTTTAACAATACAAATGCAGTTTTATCATAAAATTTTTCAAAAAAAATAATTGTTTAAATACACTTTATATTTAATTAATATTAGTGCTATAACGTTGTAGTTAAGAAATTTAGCTTTTAAAAAAAATTTAATTTATTTTTCAAACACAATCTAAAACATAAAGATATGAAATTTTGTAAATCCTTAACTGTTTAAAATTTAATCTAAAAAAAGCTCTTAAAATACATATAGTCATTATATATAGTATTAAACAAATTATTGTTTAGTTATAGGTAAATATATATTTCTACTAGAGAATAATAAAAATCAAGAGATAATAAAAATCAACACTACCTTTTACCAATAAAATATTCAAATATATATATATATATATATAATATAATAACAAATAAGTAACTATTTTCGTTATTATTCGTTAAGAAAATATTTTACACAAAAAAACTTTTTCTTAATATTTAAAATTAGTTAGTAAAATTATTTTATAAAGGATATTCTTGGTGTTTTGTATAATAATATAAAAAAAATTGTATACATATTTAAAATATAATTTATAAATTAAATTACATGAATTGTTATAAAAAATATATATCCATCTAAATTATATAAAAATATATAAATAAAATAATCCAAAATTATAACAAAAATATAATTTATATATTCGACTTGTGCATATAATTTAACAAAAGCACTTTGACATTTTTAAATACACATTTAAGCAAACGAAAAATTTATACATGTATAAAATAAAAACTAAAATTAAAAAAGTATATGTGAAAAATTTTTTGTATATCAATCGACAAATATATACATATTTTGTTATTTTAATTATGTATAAATAATTTAGATACAAAAATTTGACGGCTTGTATTCCTTAAGGTAAAACTTCAATTTCTCTTTGACAAATTAAAATTTCTTAAAATAAAAACTTTCATTCAAGTTTTACTGCTATTAAACGGTTATTGTTTTATGAACGACAGTGTATAAAATAATACTTAGATTCATATGTGTAAAAGTGTACATAAATTAATAAAGTTTTAATTGAGCATGTTCATTCAGTGTATAGTTTTTCTTACTTTTAATGGAATTTTTATGAAATTTTATCTTTTTAATACATATAAATTTTCTAAATAAAAAATTATCACAAAAGAATTTCTCACTTATTGTAGAATTTCTCACATCTATTTATTTCATTACTTCATTCATCAATATTTTTCAATATATAAATGATTTTTGGCGTAAATACACATATAATAAATAAACATAATTCTGTTTAAAATGCACACCTGCAAAATAAAAAAATATAAAGTATAAGAATTTTTAAAATTAAATTAACCAATGGTTGAATTAAAATACTTAATTATTCAAATTAATTTTTTTTTACAGTTATTAAATATTTAAACCTAACATTTTGCAACATTTTTTTATTTTTGCCAATGGTCGTGTAATGATTTAAAATATATAAAATATGCAGTATAGCGTTTACTTACAAATCATAATACAAATTTTTTTATAAAAAAAAATTTCAACTTTTCATTTGAAAATGTATTCACCTTATTGTGCTGAATAGCACGTAAAAACGAGAGAACGTAGACTTTAGTTTCTCAGGTCTCGATTACGGTAGGACAAAGCCCTTGTAGCTGCGGACGGCACGTAATTTTTTCTTAATAGCGATAATAAGATCTGTAGGCTGTAATACCACGGAGACATCGCGTCCAAGAGCATTAACGCGCTCACGTGCATTTCCTTCGAACAAATTTAGTGGCCGATTGTTTACCTCGGTGAGGGTCCAACTAACAGTGGTACCTACATCAGCACTCGGATCTGCGGGATTAGTTACACTTGATAGACCTAGAGCTTGAGCCGATGCGGATACTGACAGTATTTCGTTCGACGTGCCCACCTCCAACCCAAAATCCTCCAACTCCGAGCGACGTGTTATTGTCGTCACGCGACCGTGTGGTAATCTTCTCACTATCATTTCCACCTAAGATAATTAATATTAAATTGTTAAATTAAATAATATTAAATCGTTTATTTTTATGCATACAGTGAAAAGGTTCTTATATTTTACTCACACGAGGAAGTGTATTATTTTTTAAAATTTCCTTTACAGAAGCAGCTCCATTTACGGGAATTCCAGCTATACTCAATACCAAATCTCCAATATGAAGTACATTGTAGAGTAAAGGATGTTCCTTATACTTCCAGCCTGCAATCCTACAAATAAAACAATACAATACTAACTGGTTATTTTTTTTAAATTTTATAGTTAAAAAATAAAAACTTTATTTTTGTCACAAAATAAGTTAATAATACTCATATTATAAAATAATTTACTGACCAGACAGCGCCAAAGCAATCAACAAAAGCGATTCCATCTTTACAATCTCTTTTGCCCAGTTTTAATCTTACACCTGCAGGATGACTCATCTCCTTGCGTAGCTGCAGTACTTGCTGTTCTCTTAAAGTCATCAGCGTTCTAGCTTGTCTATTTTGATTAGAAATAACATTAGTAGGAGTTAAAGTAGTCGTAACAGTAGTGGAATTAGAGCTGTTTGTTTCTGTATTATCTGAGGTGCGATATTCAATTAAAGCTGCATACTGATCACTATCATCACTAGAACTTTGTAATCTAAATAAATTTAAAAAAATTTTAATGAAAAATTTTATTTACCCTTTTTTTTCTATCACGTAAAAAATTTTTGGAAAAAAGAATGAATCTAAATTAACAGAAATAAAAAATTTTATGAATATCAATTTTAAGAACTACACCTGCTTGTCCCTGTATTGTTTGCTCTAATAATTTCTCTACTTTGAGGGTAAGATGACGCCAAGAAAACACTTTCATAGCTTGAATTTTCATCATTATTTATTGCTGCCGATATTGTATTGCTGGCTAGTCGAGGACTTGGAGGTATCAATGGAGCCGATCTGGTAGGTTGCCTTGATAATGTTCTTCTCTCTTCAGTAACTATATCATCAAAAGTGAAAATTGTCGGTGCACTTGATGTCGATGGTGATGCCGAATTTGGAGGACCTCGGATATTCGGTGAGCTCTAATTTAAAATAAAAAATTGATTATTAACGTAAATAAGATTATATATGTATTGATTTCAAATTTAAAATACTGAAACATAAAATCAAATGTTTAAAAAAAAAGTTCTAACCAGACTTGGCGGAGGAGGAAGTGGACTCATAGGATCCCTAGTGGCAATTCTCTCAGGACCCCTAGAGTAAACATTTTCTTTAGGTCTAAGGATCTTCATATCTGTCAGCTTTCTAGTAACAATATGTACCCAATCAAGCATCGCTTGATAGGTAGGTGCTGCAAGTCTAAGTATTTGGTCATTATTAAAGTTAACACAGAACTCATAGTCGTTTTTAGAAGTGGCACACAGGGTAGGTGATAGATGAAGAGCATTGCGTAGTGACTGAGACCAGAGGGGTGAATGTGAAGCTGCTTGTTTCTGATCCATAAAGCCCTCAAGTCGGGGATCCACATCATCGTGAACACAAAATGCCACCCAACAACGGGATGAGTCTTTGTCAAGTTTAGCATCTGTGCGACGCAACCAACCATTTTTGTGAATTTCTCGGAACAATACTGGAGCCGCTGTTATTATTAAATAAAGCCAAATAATAAATTGCTTTTGTGTAAAATCTCGCATATTATCATAAAATATAAAATCAAGAAATTATTATTATACATATATTTATACACATATATTATTATATGATAAAAATAAATATATCTTTAATTTTTATTAAGAACTTGCTAGCTTGTAAAATTTAATAGATACATAGTATATAGTATAAAACTATATAATAATATATAGAAATACCTTCATTGTTTGAAGAAGCTTGTGCCTCTGAGTTTGATCTATTATCTCCTCGAGTTCTATCTTCTGAGGTTCTTGCCATTTCAGTCAGTAATCTAACAGCTTGCAACATTTTGACGAGGAAAATAAAAGTATAAAAAGTCTTCTTCGTTTCTTTTTATTTTTCCTTTGCATGAAATCCAAGATCATTTTATGGAAGATTGTAATCTCTTTGGTTCAAATGACATTTGCACTGAAATACCAACCTAAATGTAAAATATTAATATATTATCATCATTTGAATATAAATATAAATGTAATAGCTATATTTGATTATAATAGCACTATGTGACACATTAAAAATGTTATAATATAGAATTCTGATTATAATATAATAATATTATAATATAGAATTCTGATATATATTTAAAAAAAATTTTATTTTTAAGTATATAAACAATTACATATTTAACTTATTTTATTTCAATAAATAGTTATATATTTAACTTATTTCATTTCAATGAATCAAACAACGATTCATGTTATTAAATGTTATCTTAAAATTATTTATATACTGTTTAAATAAAAATATATATAAATTTCTACATTCAATAATCAAAATTAGTATTTTATAATAATAAATTTGACATTAGAAATTTATACTCATTTTAATATATCTAAGATATTTTATATTATTCTTAATAATAAATTTAAAAAAATTTTTGTTTTTCAAATATGCTTCTTATCCAACAGATTTTTAATCAAGAAATTGTCAATAAATTTTCAAAGTTTTTAATATATAGAAAAAAAGGATTAGCTAAAATATACATATTTAGATTACTTTCTTTTTGTCGAAAACAATATATTGCGTCACTAAAAATTTAACATTTTTTGTTAGTACAATTATAGTTTTAATAACTTATTTACAAAATATTGCTTTTAGAATTGTTTTTAAGATATTTATTATGTATGCATGCATATATATATATATATATATATTTTTTTTTTTTTATAATCTTTTAAAACGCTTCTATAAAATATCGATTCTTTTTGAAAATTATTTATTACTATTAATGCAAATTATTAACATATGCTATATTTAAATTTGATTTCAAAATACTTTATACCACACAAAAATAGATTCATAAAAGTTATTAATTAATTAAAACAAAAATGTTAATAAAAAACAATAAATAAATTTATAAATTTACCATTAAATTAAAACAAAAAAAAATTTTAATAATTTTTAAATATTTAAAAGATAAAATTGTTTCTTATTTACTTGCATTCATTCTTTAATAACATTTATAGATTTTTGATCTAAGATTTTTAGTTGTAGTTGCAAATGTTATACCAAGGAAAAAAATTTCACTATCCAAACAAGAATTAGTCAGGTAAAAAGATTTTTCTAGCGTATTTGTGCAGGTGTGGCGTGTATTTCTTCGATGACACATAATCCAGCTGCTATTTAACGCAAGAAGACGTAAAAGAGTAAAATAAAAACGAAAGTGACTGGAAGCTGCAAAAAAAACATGCAAATAAATATTCCTTTTTTGTTCAACTCCTACACAATCTTTAGAGAATAAAATCGTTGAGCTTTGCGTATAATGAAATATCACTTCAGATCATTTTATATAGGCGATACATATATATATATATATATCATTTTATATAAAATTATAACAACACTAAACAGTTACACAACTAACAAAAAATTATTCGTTAAAAAGTAACAATCCGTAGTTTTTCCAGACGCCATTTTGCAAAAACTTTTAGCGCATATTTTGAATTCAACAATAAGATATTTTCAATAAAATTTAAATTAATAATTAAATGAAATAACTTAAAAAATATTAATTATTTATAAGTTTTATATTAAAAATAGTTTATAATTATAACATTGGAAAAAACTTAATTATTCTACAAAGATGAAACATTTAAAAATAATTATTCATAAAAACATATTTCAACTCAATTTTATTCATAAAATTAATTTTATTAATTTTGAAATATGAAATATCTTACAAAATTTGTGTAAATTTACAACCTATTTTAACATTAAGATGATGCTAATCTCACTTTGTTTTCATCAATTAAAATATTAGATACTTTTTTAAATTTTTTTTCAAATTTAGAAGTGGCTTTTTCAGATGTACTATCTGGAAAATTTTCTAAGTATTGAGCTATAACTTTTTTTCTAAGTTTTTTCAATGAAATTTCTCCTTTTTCTGATACAAATTCAAAAATTATGCGTTTCCAATTAAATTTATTGACACCATTTTCAGAAACTATTTCTTCTTTAGTTGAATCTATTTGTTTATTCTCATTCCTTTTTTTAATATTAAGTTGACTCTCATTTTCATCAATTTCGTGTTGTCTTTTGTTAGATTTTTTTTTCTTTTTATTTTTACTTATATTTGAATTTTCAACATCATTATCTTTATGCAAATTTAAATCTTTCTGACTTTCTTCTATATCTCCATTTTCTGAAATAAATATAAATATTTTATTTAGCAATGGTAAAACTTTTGTTATAAATGAAATTTTTATAGTACTAAAAATTTAAGAAAAAATAAGCTTATTATTAAATATGACTTAAATTACTTAATATTAATGTATTAACTAACCATTTTTAGTACTGCTAATACTAGTATTGCTATCAGCCGTGGCTTCTTTGAAAGCATTTTCCATTTTTGTCCAAACACTTTCCACTATTGCCATATTAACTCTATTACCAGATAAACTTTTAATAAAATTGAAAAATTTTGCTTTCTTCCTAGGTATATTTTCATGTTTTGATATAGAATTTAAAAGATTTCTTTCAGGTACAGTAAGATATGTAGAATTAGTTAAAACATTTTGAACAATATTCAACCATGCTTGTTGTTTTCTCTCTCCTTTGTTTGTACTTTGTTTTGGTGTATAATTTTTTCCTCCATAACGTTCATTTTCAGTAATACATTTTGTATGAGCTACATACTCATCTCCCCTAAATGTTCAATATTAAAATTTTCAAATAATTTTTTAAAATTAAACTTAATTAACTAAAATGATATGATTTATGTTATTGATTTATATTATAGATTTATGTTATTGTAACCTACCTAAAATCTTTAAAGCAATCCACACAGGTAAGAAATATAGGATTGCGACATTGAAACTGATAATGTTTAGCAACCTTTGGTTTTTGAAGTGAATCACCACAGTTGTTGCAAGTAAAAACCACCATGTTTCAAATAATGTTACTTATTTTTAACATGAAATATTTTAATACTTTTATATTATTTATTTTTCATGTAACTGCAAATAATTATGTTCATAAATTATGTATATTCAGAGATCATGTTTTTACAATGTAATAATACATTGTTAATTTTTGTAAAAATAGATAAAAGTCGCATTAAAATTTCATGCAGTTATTTTTAATTATATTATGTTAATAAAAACCTTTATAAAATGTAAATTTACAAGTACTGTAAATATGCTT
This sequence comes from Chalcis sispes, assembly GCA_949987625.1. NCBI lineage: Eukaryota > Metazoa > Arthropoda > Insecta > Hymenoptera > Chalcididae > Chalcis > Chalcis sispes. The sequence continues at coordinate 16,154,558 of OX465098.1, read as the reverse complement.
ATAACAAATAAACTTATCTCATAGCTTTACAAAATACTTGTATTTTACACAATAATGGTAAAATTAGTACAACATTATAAGGCCTGATAAATAATATAATGCCTTTTACTTGTTGATAAAGTTTTGTTTGAATTAAAGAGACTCAATCAATTATATGACGTGAACACGTGTTTTCATCTGGACTTTGGACCCTGCCGAACAAATCGAAATATAGCTTAACCTGATATAATATAGTGTTCTATAAAATAAATAAATATTTTAAAATTTAAATTATGTATTTTAATTATTAACTTTCATTAATAAAAAGTAAAGGAAAGAATTATATATTTTAAATTGAATTAAATTTTTTTTTTTATTTTTACAGCAAATATTTGATAAATATTATAAATTAAAATTTGAAAGAAGAAAATTTTAAATATGTTTAATGTGATATGATAAGATGTAATTAAATTTAAAAAAATTTTTAATTATTTTAGTTTTGTACTTTTAACATTTATTATGATGCAACATTATTGAATGTGTGGTCTGGTGTATGGGTATGAGGAGTCAAATAATCAGTACCACGAGTACTCAAGACCTGAAGAATTAATATAAGACAATATTTATTAAAATATTAATAATACAAACAAGAAAACTATTACAATAACTAATCCGCTTTAGCTGCGGTGATCGCACGTTTACTCTAGTTGAGCACTCGGAAGGATCTAATATTCTAATCTGTAATCAAGTCGCAGGACTAGAGTTTGCTTGAGTCGGCACTGGCGCTGTTCGCTGTGGCACTTCTCATGAGTCGCCGTCGGTACGACAGGCAGAGCCCTATTTTTAAAATTAATTATTAGTTTATTTGAGATTATTCAAAGTTGAACAACTTATATAAAACCAAATTTTTTAACACCGAATTTTAAAATCAAGTCAAATTATCCATTCTATACTAAATCTATGACATACTAAAATTAGAACGAAAATTTGGTTTTTTTTTTAATTCTTAATGTAATAAACATTAATATTGATACAGTAGCAAATCAGAAATTTTCATAATCGTCTGTCTATAAACGCGCATCACGCAATAAAAATAAATAATTACTGTTTCCAGAGTCAACATATAAGGTTTTATTTCATCGAAATCGATTCATGGAAAGAAAAAATATCCTAATTTAAAGTTTTTCACCCGTATAGAGTCGCATATAAAGTTAAACCAGAGATGAATAGGGAGATTGCCAGAGACATGGTAAACGTGCGAGGAAACTTTTGCGCGCCAGAAGCTGCTGCCGTTTTAGACACCTGGAAAAAAGTGAAGCAATCCTGCGCGCCAGAATAAACAAAACTTAAATTTAAAATTTATATAAAAAATAATACTCGACACATAATATGACGTATAATCATGTCATATAAATAATGTTTTATCGTTTCGTAATAATTATTTAACCTATAAATACGTCAGGGGCCACTAAATAAACAATTTAATTTTTATTTATTCAATTTATACATTTAAATTTAAATTTAAATAATTGATATAAAAAAAACTCTGACACAACAAACTATTCTTTAAAAAATAATATTTTATTTTTAAATTATTCTTTTACCCTTCAATGCGTCGAAAGACCGCTAAATAAACAAAATAAGCAGTTAAAATTAGGTAAATTAAAACGGAAAGAAAAAGCAAAATAGGTACTTTAAATTATTGTCAAACAAAATAAGTTAATGCAACAATTACGTATATTGTGTATACATATGCGATAATTGGAAAAGATAGTAAAATTCCATTTAAATGAAATTTTTTGATTAAAATGTCATTTAGTGGATTTCGTCTTGATTTTTTTCTACTCCGTTTTAAACTAAACTCCTAATTTTAACTTCTTGTTTTGTTTATTTAGTGGCCCCTGACGTATTTATAGGTTAAATAATTATTACGAAATGATAAAACTTACTATTTGTATGACATGATTATACGTCATATTATGTGTCGAGTATTATTTTTTATATAAATTTTAAATTTAAGTTTTGTTTATTCTGACGCACAGGATCTTATTATTTACATGATATGATTATACGTCATATTATGTATCGGGTATTATTTTTCATATGAATTTTAAATTTAAGTTTCGTTTATTCTATTAATTTTTATTTATTCAATTTAAAATTTGCAACTTTATTTTTTTACAAATATAAGTTTTGTTATAATATTTTTTGCAAATGTAAGTTTTTATGCTATTAATTTCGATTTTGTAACAAAAAAATTCCATTTTCCCCGGCTCTTCAAAACCGCTTTACGGAGTTTGCGCACATTATCGTGCGTTTACACGAAACTTACGATACGTCTTACCTCTCTGTCTAACATACGTTTACTTCGGCTGCTAGACTACTAAGCGGCAGCACCTTCTGGCGCGCAGGAATTGCCTCACTTTAAATCGTATAAAATACCAAATTGCGCGTCCATATTTACGGCGGAATGCTTAGTACTCATCCAAACTCTAGAAATAATTAATAAAAACGAAGATCGTAATTTCCAAATATTTACAGATTCTGAAAGTGCCTTAAGAGCATTAAATAATAATTTTAATAAGGGACACGAGTCTCCATCAATCACTAAGCTTCGAAATCAATTAACCACGGCCTCGAATCTGAGAAAAACCATAGAATTTTTTTGGATTCCTTCTCACAGGGGTATTGAAGGCAATGAATTCCCGGATTCATTGGCCAAGACAGCTGCAAAAATGGGTCCACTGTTAAATATTGAAATACCATTCACCGATTTTATTAATAAATATAAAAGCTTATGTAATGATGAGAACGAAAATTTTCTGCTCACTTTAGGTGAAAGTAAAGGTAAAGAATTTATTGAAAAATTTTATACAAAAAAATCCAAACCTTGGTTTTACGATTTTCCGTACCTTACAAGAAAGTCTATAATATCCATCAATCGCATTCGAAGTAACCATACATCTTTAAATAATAGTTTATATAAATGCCGTATAGTACAAAGTGGTCTATGTAAATGCAGTAAAGCACCCGATACGTTTGAACATATATTTTGGCAATGCGATATTTATAAAAGAAAAAGATAAACTATGTTTAAGAAAATACGAAAAATTCAATAGTATGGGCCCTTTTCTGTCATCCATTTATTATCTAAAATGAACAAAAAAAATGTTATTCCTATCATAGCAAACTTTATTGATAATATTAATCTTAACATCTGAATCTGCGATTTAAAATCCATAATGCAATATCATTATTTTATTCAATTTATTATTGTTAACTAATTCTATACTGTAACATTTAAATATAAATGTAAGTTAATTCTCGAATTTAAACTGTATTTTGCGCTTGCGTGCAGCGCCCCTCGTCTCTGTGTCATGGCTATGTAATCTCTATTTAAATGCCAATAAAAAACTACTATAATAATTGCCTCACTTTTTTCCCATAAAGATAATATCATAGAGATAATATACATAGAGTGAGCAAACGGGCTTCAATCGTGTCTTAGCCAAGGAAAGAGAAAGATTTATATATTACAATTTGTATCTATATTTAGACTTTTTACAATAGCTCAACCGGTAGAGGCATGAGGTTAAAATATCGTAAATAAGTAGTTACGTTCAAATCCCAAAAGTAATTTTTTTTTTCGTTTGAAATATTTTTTTATACTTTTTGTTAGTTACATACATACAATAGTATGTTAGAAAGAAATAAAAGAAATTTTATTTTTTAATTTTTTTTTTTAATTTCCACCTTTATTACCTTATATTGTAATAGCGAAAATTTGAAAGAAATAAAATTTTTTTCGAACAACTATTTAGAATTATGTAGAAGCCTCCACAATTCAAAATTAAAATATATTTGGTATTTTTTAAATTTCAGACAAAAATAATATTAAATTTTTTTGCTAAAATCCGTATAAATTTACAACAGGATAAGCAAAATTAATTTAAAAAATGAGTAACTAAATTTTTTATAGTCTTAGTTTATCATTATTTAAAATTTCCTTTTTAATTCAAAATTTAATATTAAAGATTTAATATAAATTAAATATCAGAGAAAATAATGTTCAAAACAAAACATATTGAAAATTTGATAGGGATACTAAATGAATAGATTTTAATGTAAGAAAATTAATTTATTTAACATAATACTATTTTTAACATTTTTCAGAATTACATTTTTGTAAATTTTTACAACGCCTATATAATAAAAAAAATACATTTTTTTACAATATAATCAGTCCATTTTAAAAATAATCAACTTATTATAATGTAATTAACCAGTTCTTTTTTACATCTACTTAATAAACTTAATACAACTAAATAAATAGATTTTACTCTTAGAAAGTTGATTTATTCAACTTTATACTATTTTTTACATGTTTAAGTTATATCTTGATAAATTTTTAATGTAATAGTTTTAACATTAGTGCAATATCTATAGATAATAACATCTAGATAATAAAAAAAATACATTTTCTTTTAATCAGTCACTTATAGCTTCCATCCATGCTTTTTTAACATCGTGATTGGCTGGAAATCTATAAAATGAATATAATTAAAATACAAAAGCTTGAAAAAATTCTTTTAATTAAATAATAATGATATTTTATTAGAAATAAAGGCTCACTTGATCGAAAAACTAACATCAAAATTCAATATTTTACAAATTTATCTGTAGATGTAATATTAAACTTACCTGTGAAAACTCCGAGTATTGTCGTAAGCAATACGCTTTTTCTTGCATAAAATGCAATATATTGTCATTTTCGTTTATTTGTTGTGTTTCTCTATGCTCAAAATAAATATATATGTGTATTATACATAAGCTGATTGCAGAATGATCTTTGAAGCTCGCGGGATTTTCCCCCCTGTGCTAGTCGTCAATAACCAATCAAAAGCGAGTAGACAGAGAAAAAAGGGGCTTCCGATTCTCTTTCTCTTTCTTTGAGTAAGACATTTCCACTTACACGAGCTCCCATACCTCGCTCACTCTATGTATATTATCTCTATGGATAATATACATAGAGTGAGCGAACGGACTTCAATCCTGTCTTAGCCAAAGAAAGAGAAAGAAAATCGGAGATCCCTTTTTCTTTCTCTGTCTACTCGATCCTGATTGGTGCTACAAAATTAAAGCAGTGCTAGTCGTCGTCAATAACCAATCAAAAGCGAGTAGACAAAGACAAAAGATGGGTATCTGATTATCTTTCTCTTTCTTTAAGCAAGACATTTCCACTTACACGAGCTCCCATACCTCGCTCACTCTATGTATATTAATCTCTATGTTTTTTCCCGATCTCTGGCAATCTCCTATTCATCCCTATTCATCTCTGGTTAAACTTGATATACGCGAATGAAACCTCGAGTGAAATAATTAGTTTGACAATAAAACTATTAACTACTTGAAAAAAAAAAACTAAATAATTATATGCTTCATATTTCAGGTAGCTTTGATTGTTAAATGAAGTTGAATAAAGGTATTATTGTAAATTTAATAACAATGTTTAGTATAAAGGTGTATTAAAAAATAATTTTAAAATTTATTTAGATATACTTTTACAAATAACACCAAAAATAATGAATAAAATATAACTTTTTCTTGACAAGATAATGAAAAATATTGAAATGGAAAATAAAGATTCTAAAATTGACCATGCTGCAGCAAATGATGACATGGAGGTGAATGAAAACAATAAAACTGATAATAAAGAAAATATGACATTTGAAATTTCTGAATCTCCTAATAATGGATTGCTATCTGAAAACAAAAATAATATTACTTGTGAAGAGTTATTTGAAATTTTAAATCCCAATAAGAAAAGCAGTGAAAGAGTACTTATAATAGATGTTAGAAATGGCGAAGAATATTCTAAAGCTAAGATTTCATTTCCTGAAAAAATGGTACATATTCCAGCAGAAAAAATACAATCAAAGTAGGTTAAATTTATTGAAACAAATTTAATATTACACTTAATATAACAAAATGATGCATACAAAAAATATTTCTATTTTTCAATATAAATTTTTAAAAACTGAAAACAAAATAAATATGATTATTGCATAAACTGTATTTAAATAATAAATAATAGATTATAGTTATAGAATAATATAATTACGTAAAATGTTATAAATTTAGTTTATATTTTTTAAATATATATTTCAAAGTATTTTTCAATTAATGTAACTGTTGAATATATTAACAAAATTTAAACAATAGTTTAAATATAAATACAATATTTTAATCAATCCTAAAGTAGTAAAAAATATAGCAGAATTATTTTTCAAAATCAACAATTATTAAATTTGTTTAGTAAAGTACCAGGATATTATCGCTATCTTTTACTGCATGATGAAGAAGCTGAAAAACGATTCAGTAGAAGATCGCCTAGTTATACAGATATTATTGTCTTAATTGACTCAAATTCATCAGTTGATTCGTTAGATAATAACAGTCCAATTGCTATATTTAAATATTGTTTAGAAGAATTTGATGTACATATACAGTACAAAAGAATAGCTATTCTTAAAGGTGGTTTTAATCAATGGTTAAAAATGTATCCTGATTATGTTACAAATGTTCCAACAGATAATCAATCATAATCTTTTAATAATCTCATCACCTATCGTTTTATTAATTTTATTTAAAATAAAAAATTTTACATAAATACATTTAAATACTTTTAATATTAATTTTAAAATATTTAGATAAGTTTATTTTTTACTAAGAATTATAGTAAATTTTTTATTTTTGAACAGTACTTATAGGTTTTTTTATGATTTTAAATAAATAAATGAATATCAGAATTTCAAAGAATAAAAGCACAAATTTGAAAAAAAAAATTGAAATATTTTTATTTTAATTATAATATTTATATTAAATTTTAATTAACTCTCTAAATTTTACGTTCTATGATTATTGTATATAATTTTCGTATCATTTTTGAAAATTTGATCTACCTACATAATTAATACCCAGTTTCATTTTTAATTCACTGAAATAACCTAACCTATTCTTATTCCCTTTTCCTGTAGTTGACGTAGAAAAACTGTCAAAAGTGTAGTTGGAACGTAGGTATATTTTTCTGTAAAATTTTAATAACCTTGAATTTTTTATTATTGTATAAATGAGTACCACTACTCTTCTTAAATTATATTTATAGTATATTTTAGTTTGTTATTACCACTGTTAATAGAATTACTCTTTTGAACTTTATGTATACTCAAAAGTTTTCGAGATTTTATTTATTGTTTATTTTATAATTTAAATTATTAATGTGAATAAATAATGATATGATATAAAATTGAAAGTTTATTTTGTTACTAAATTATCTACTGATTTATTCGTAAAATTCAATATATAAGCTTGTAGGTTATACAAAGCAAAGTATAACAATTTTTTAAATATTAACGTTTAATATTATTATCGGTTATTTATTATAAATATATTCAATTTTATACAAATTTATGTTATTAAACTCAAAACAAATTTACATTTTGTATAATTAGTTATATTGCATTATCAATATATGTATATACACATAAATGTCGATTTTTCATAGTGTTATTTCAAATGTTATATTTTATAGATATTTATATTGCTACATGAATTAAAATGGATTTTAATGCAGTAATAAAAAGCTTGAATACACAAATTCAAGGGAATGATTTTAAAAGCAGAAATCCTAAATTAGTAGTTGAAACTTTAGATAGGATATATAATAAAGGAGAACAAGAAATGTTAAATAAAAAATATCGAAATGCCTATGTATTTTTCCAAAGATGGATTCGATGTGTTGAATGGTTAAAATTACAAAAATTAGACACGATGATAAGTGAAAAGTATTTTTCAGCAAAAAAAGTAAGATATTTTTAATATTTTGAATTTAATTTATTAATTTTTTGTTTACAATATAAATAAATATATTTTAATAATAACAATACTATAACAAACTTAAATAGTAACAAACATTTTTTGTTTAAAAATATTTCATAAATATGTAGAAAGCTATATATTTGTATTAAATCATTTTTATGTTTTAGATCGCACATGTTAAATCTCTTATTGACAACGTTTTAAAATCTTTAGAACTTGAATTCGAAAATAGCAACAAACAGAAACAAGAAATAAAAGATTCTAGTACTAGAGTTCTTAATAATTCCAAAATTGATAATGATGTAGATATTTCTCATCAATTTCCAGAAATTCCTAATGATGAACCTCAGCCTAAAGAAAAAGGAATCACATGTACAGAATTGTTTTCAATTTTAAATCAAAATAATAAAAATAATGAAAAAAGAGTACTTATAATTGATGTTAGGAAATCAGAAGAATTTTTTAAATCTAGAATATCATTCCAAGAAAATTTAATACACATTCCAGAAGAAAAAATAGAGCCTAAGTAAGTCATTAAGTAAAGGTATTAATTATTGAGAAAAATGATGCTGTTTATAACATTAATTACTCTACATTCTTATATGTATGCATTTAATAAATGGAAATATTTAAAATATATAAAATAATTTATTAATAAGTAAATTTTAATTTATTTTTTGAGTTATTTTAGATGAAAAGTATATTTATATTATTTTTAGGAATATGACGAGTAATTACCTCAATTACTTAGTGGATAATGAAGAAGCATTGAATCGATTTAAAAGCAAATCATCTAAACATGGCGATCTTATTGTATTAATTGATTCAAATTCTTCATCTGATACTATGGGAACTAATAAACCAATAGCTGTTTTGAAAAAATCCCTAAGTCTTGAAAGAATAACAAATTGCAAAAACATAGTAATTCTTGAAGGTGGTTTTGAAGAATGGATAAGTCAATATCCACCTTTTGTTGCAAATTCTTTAACAAATCAATCATCTCTTAAAACTGTAAATCTTAATTCAGCTTTATTAATAAATTTTTACCACTAACTAATTAGCTGATATCAATGAGCATTTTGTTATGAAAAAATAGCAATATTTAAATTTTGATTATAGTAAAACCTAGAATATATTCATGAATATGAAAATGTTTAATAAAAAAAATTTATTATAAAAAAATTGTACATCTTGAATAAAATTATAAACATATTTTTGAAGAATACTACTACAGCTAATTAGTTAAGAACAGTATTATAATAAAATAAGATTTAGTTAAAACATTTAAAAATGTAAAGTTTACTTTTATAATTCTAAATTAAGCAATTAATTTTTATTAAAACAATAATTGGTTGAATTTAATATTTTTTAAAAATGTTTTTAAATGACTTATTAAGACATAATTTATTAACAGTATTTTAATGATTATTTATTAACAGTATAATATTATAAAATTATTCCAAAACTACTTAATAAAAGTAAATTTTACTTTCTAAAAAGAATTAGATGCATTTAAGGAAAAAATTAATTAACATTAGCGACTTCTTAAATCTTTAATAAATAATTTCATCTTTACATGGATCATAACGGAATTTAAAGAATAATTTTAAATGTATAATAAGAAACAAGAAAAAATAAACGTCGTTGCTTTTGCTACTGATTTAATATTTTTATAATTTCTTTAATAATATAATTTCAGGATACATCAAATGATGCTCTTGATAATAGTTGTATTTATTCTTCTACAAATGAAAATCTTAATGCATCACCAATATTATCTTCTAAACAGAGAATGGATTTAAAAAAAGGAACTTATACTTTACCAAATACTTACTTGAAGGTAATATTCCATTATTTTTTCTTTGAAATTTAATAGGTTTGTTTTTATTATAAAAACGCACTAAATAAATACATAATGAAGTACCAAAAAATTTTTCAATAATTAATAATTTTTACATAACTTAATAATTATACTTTATTTAAAAGAATGAAAGTGACAGAAATTCATCATTAAATGAATTATATAAACCTTATAATAAAAAACCATTATTTCCAATGACAAATGGAACTTATCGTGCAAATGAAAATGGATTTAATGATAAACAACTGATGGATTTAAATAATATTAAAGAAGCAAAAGTTGTCATAAACAGAATACCAAATAAACCAATAGTTGACCGCAGTAATAAACCAGGCAAAAAATCAACATATGAAACAATTAGTCGATTGGAAAATCATTTGGAAGATATAAGAAATACCCTCTTTTCACACCAAAAAGACTATAAAATTAATCAGTTGAAAGATTGGAATTATGAGAAATTTCAAATTCATCAGAATGTATTATTAAAAAAAGAACAGGAATTGGTAAAATAATAATTTTAATGAATTAGTAAGAATAAAGAAATAGTGCATATGCAAAAAAATTTTTATTGATAGTTGTATATTCATAATTTTATACATTTTCTTTATAAAGATAAAAGTATTGTTAAAAATAAAATTGACAAAAATTGTTAAATTATTTTAACAAAATTAATTTATTTTTTTGAAAATTGAAAGAATATAATTTTTAGTGTTATTATTAATTAATAAAAATATAATATCTAATTAATTGATTATATTTTAGGTTTCAGAATTGGAACTTCTTAAAAAATCAATTGAGCCAAATAGTGGGAACTTGTATCCCGATTTATCTAATATACTGTGTACATTTGAAAGAAAAACACGAACTGAACATCCCTCAAAATTAAAACTTGAGTGAGTAAAGTAATATTTATAAATTTTTATACTTGTTGTAGAGATTGAATAATGTTTAGATGTAATATCTCAAGTGACGAGACGTGAGTATGATGTGTTTATCTGTGCGCGTGCGTGCGTGCGTGCGTGCGTGCGTGCGTGCGTGCGTGCGTGCGTGCGTGCGTGCGTGCGTGCGTGCGTGCGTGCGTGCGTGCGTGCGTGCGTGCGTGCGTGCGTGCGTGCGTGCGTGCGTGCGTGCGTGCGTGCGTGCGTGCGTGCGTGCGTGCGTGCGTGCGTGCGTGCGTGCGTGCGTGCGTGCGTGCGTGCGTGCGTGCGTGCGTGCGTGCGTGCGTGCGTGCGTGTGTGTGTGTGTGTGTGTGTGTGTGTGTGTGTGTGTGTGTGTGTGTGACGCCGGTCGTTTCCCATCGAAGCCGTCGCAACCCGCTTAACCAGTGGACTCAAAAATGAAAGGACGCCGGAAATCCAGGAACATGCCGCAAATGTAAAGATGAAAGTATGAATGTGTGAGGCAAAATAGCGTATTTATATAACATTAAATTATGTTACATCAAAATTTGTTTTATAAAAAGGAAAAGATAAAACAAAAATAAGAATTATAAAGTTTTTCTCAGATTTCACAGAACAAATTTAAATTATGTAAAATATTGAAATAATTTATAATAGTATTATAATTTGTTTGATAAAGTTATATTGTTATATCTTATTTTGTAAAAATATTTTATTAATTAACAGTGAAGAGAAAGAAAATATTCAAGTTCAAGAACTGCAATCAAAAGTAGTAAAAATGAAAATAGAACAACCTAAAGTACCTAAAAAAGTAGATGCGGATGAAGAAAATATTTATAATCAACCATTGAAGTATGAAAGTGTATCTAAGAATCCAGAACTTAAACGCTCACATTCCAGTCCTAGCCTGTCGCAGGTAAAGAAGTTAAAAATGAATGATCAAGTAAATATTGTTTTTGCTTTTATTTTTGCTTTTCTATTTTTTTTTTTTTTTTTTTTTTTTTTTCTGATGTATTTTGTTTATGCATATAATGCTTTAAATCTTAGTTTGTATGTTGTTGAAGTAGGTAATTGTTAAATTTCATTCTACTTTTCATATTTTTAAATTATAGATACCAGAAGTCGATAGATCATCAAAGCCAACAAAGCTTTTCGAGAACAATAATGCTAATAGGCGAATTTCAGTTATTTCTTCAAAAGACAGAACTGAGCGTATGGAACCTGTCTATGCTAGTTCAGGATTGGTAAGAGAATTATTTATTTATTACTGTCTATAAAAAAAATATAAAAAATTGTTTTTAACCATTTACACTCGAGAGGTAACTCACGGTCATTATATGACTTAATGCGGTCGTAATAAATGACCTTCTTTATAGTTTAAAAATATACAGGGTGAGTCATCTAAATCTATCACTTCCAATCACTCGTTTGGATGGGCAGATATCGAAAAAAGTTTAATAAAAGTTGTAGGGTTTCGAGGAAGACACAAAATAGCATACCTTTCAACTTCCGGTTTTGACCGCAAGTGGGGTGTTTTCACCGGAAGTAGGTTTTTTTAAATGGAAACCCCCTTTTTGACACTGAAAAATGAAAGAGTGGAAAATTTTACATTCAGATATGATCTTGACTATTTTAAAAATTTCAAGTTGGCGGGCGCAATTTTTAGCCGAAATTAATAAAAATTACTTCTCTTAGCACTACTCAGGAACAACGGCGTGGACATGATAGTTTTTTGTTCCCTTTGGAGTGCTCGTTGAAAGTGAGCCCCTTGCCTCTCACTATCGAGGTGCTTTATTCCCATGAGTTCTTTGCCTCTCACGTAAATTCGTTTGCTAGTAAAAAAAGGACGTAATTACAAATAGTTAATTTGTGACTTCAAACAGTTAGTTTGCTAAGTAGTACCCTTAGCGAATTAACCGTTCGAAATTACGTCCATTTTCTTGAATGCATAGCCCGATACGCCTTCTGAATACTGTGACTGTACTCAAAAGAATTTCTCGAGATATTGCGGCACAAGCATTCCGAATACATTTCTTCATATTCTCCTTGATTGTTAATTTTTCGCTATAGACAATATTTTTCAGCATTCTCCACAGGAAAAAGTCGGGAGAAGTTAGATATGAGGCGAACGAGGAGGCCACACGACTGCGCCCAATCTCCTAATAAATCTAACCTACCATTGTATCGGTTATTCAAATAATTTCTTACAATATTTGAATAATGTGCTAGCGCACCATCCGATTGAAGCCACATCCGTTTTCTGGTGAATAAATCAACATCTTCCAATAGTTCCGGTAAATCGTCTCGAAGAAATTGCAAAAAATTTTGTCCATTAACGTTATCTTCAAAAAAATTAGGATCTATTAAATAGTCTTTTACAATGGCACACCAGGCCATTAAAGACAAACGATTTTGAAAATCAGTTGAACAAAACCAATGGGAATTTTTATCGGACCAGTAGTGACAATTATGTCTATTTATAGTTCCGATAATGTTGAAAGTTGCCTCATCCAAAAAGAGTACGTACCGGAAAAAGTTTTCATCTTGTTGGATCATTTATAGAGCCCATTCACAAAAATTTACACGAAGTAAATAATCATTAAAATTCAACTGTTGTGTCGACGTAATGTGATTTGCATAAAATTTTTTCGCCTTTAATATAATATTCTCGCAGCTGTTCGATGAGGTATGCCAATTTCTCTTTCGATTTAACCGACAAACCGTAGACCCATCACTTGTTCTCTGGATAAGCTTTTTAATGGTAACCCTAGTTAGACGTCTTCTATTAGGATAACGTTGAGTATACAGACGTTCAGCTCTCGAGATATTATTCCTAAATTCTCCCAATATTTTGATCATGTCCATGATTTCGTTTAGTGGGTAGTGTTACGTCGTAAAATACAACACATTTAGAAAAATTGTAATTTATAGTAAATCACAAAAGGTGTCCTTTTATATGAATTACTATTGTACTTTCAATACGTACATGACTGAAATCGCTTTTATTTTTTACAACTTCAGAGCATAAGACCACGATAAACACATATGTACAAAAGTTTCGTTAAATAAGACAAAATACATTTTATATAGACGTATTTTCCAAATTTTTCCTTTTTACAAATTTATTGGGAATAACTTGCCGTATAACGTGCAAGGACAAAGACATCCGTAAAGACGTTTATCCTTTCCTAAAACAGTTAGACGCGTAAAAATACATTTGCAGTCCAATCGTTCAACTTTTTTTTTTTATGCCATTAACTCTGTTCTAACTGTTTTGAAGCTTCTCAAAAACACATCATGCTCAGATGTCCACTTAGGTATATCTCCCATACATCAAATACATAAAAGCGGCAATTAATAAGAATTTTACTTTCCTTTGCTACACCTACACACCCTTCTCTTTGTAAAACCGAACTAATGAGGAACCTTACAGTCGAACAACAAGAGAGATATATTTTCACACTCGTGGCATTTAGATTCATTCGCGACGAACACACAAATATTCATTTTTTACTACCACGAGAATAACACAATATTCAAACACTTGGTGCACTTAAAAACATTCAATTTAATCCTATCACTAAAAAGACAATTATACAAACGACAGTAACTAGTCGCCCAATATTAATTTGGCGAGTGACATAAGAGTGAAAAATAATAATAATAATTTATTCAAAAAAGTTCTCAAGTTATTTAAGTTATTAATAAAACTTTTTCATTCTCAACATTATATTTAATATTTTAAAACAGAAAATAATGTTTTTTTCATTAATTGTAATTTTGAAAAACTAAAATCGGCAATCGAGTTGCGGAAAAAATCATGACGAAAACCTTAGTGATGTTTTTTTGTCAACTTTAAATTGTTAGTTTAAAAATGGTATAAACATATGCATTATCAGAGGCATAGATGAAATTATGAGTGATCATTTTTTTGACTTGTGTACAGATATTTTTTACATTTAAAGCAAATTTCCTGAGTCCTTACAGAACACATCGGTATGCTACATTTTCTACGTAGCCCTATCTTCATCTGATGTTTCCATAGACTTGATTGCCGCTATTAATTTTTCAAAATTACAAATTTTTTATCAATTTATTTAAATAATTTTGTATAAGCAATTAAAAATGATAAAAGAAATAACATGAGTATTTCTTTTTCGGCTATGCCACCAATCCAATAGTTAGTTTGATGCTATCTAGTCTAGATTTAGCTCAGGATTTAATGGGCTAATAAAAGAAACTAGAATTTCAGTACGAAGTATGGACCAAATTCAATAAAAAAGTTTAGCTGTTGAAAATATTTTTGAGGATTTTTGAGGTCGCTGAAGATGAATCCGAGGTCAAATTTACAACTTGGTGTCTCTGGAGGGCTCTAGAGAGCTAAAAATGGGTCAAATTTATCGGTTCTTTTTAAAATTTCTTAGAAACGGCTACTTCTGAGGCTAAATAAAATAAAATATGATTTATTTAACACATCGTTCAATAAGTCCCGAGACTAACAACGAAAACAACATTTTTTTTCAAAAATCATTTTTATTCATCAATATAATTTCCTTTTAGAGTGATACAATCTTTCCAACGCCTTTCTAACATTTCTATACCATGTTTATAGAAGGATTTATCCTTTGCTTCAAAATAGGCTTCAGTTTCGGCAATGACCTCCTCATTCGAGCCAAATTTTTTTCCCTGGAGCATTTTTTTGAGATCAGCAAAGAGCCAGTAGTCGCTGGGGGCTAAATCTGGCGAACACGGGGGGTGGGGAAGCAAATCGAAGCCCAATTCGTTCAATTTTGCGATTGTTTTCATGGACTTGTGGCATGGTGCATTGTCTTGGTGAAAAAGGATTTTTTTCTTCTTCATGTGCGGTAGTTTTGCTGCGATCTCCTCCTTCAAAC
This sequence comes from Chalcis sispes, assembly GCA_949987625.1. NCBI lineage: Eukaryota > Metazoa > Arthropoda > Insecta > Hymenoptera > Chalcididae > Chalcis > Chalcis sispes. Next base: position 16,139,046 of record OX465098.1, on the reverse strand, counting down.
GTACCAACAAGTCAATATAATAATCACTGTTGATCGATTTACCTTTTTCCAAGTAGTCAATGAAAATCACGCCATGTGTATCTCAAAAAACAGACGCAATGACTTTGCCAGCAGACTGCTGCGTTTTTGGACGCTTTGGGCGGCTTTCGCCAGCCATGCGCCACTTAGATGATTGCCGATTCGACTCCGGAGTGAAATGATGTATCCATGTTTCATCCATGGTCACGTATCGACGCAGGAAATCCTTTTTATTGCGAGTAAATAGCGATAAACAGCTCTCTGAATCGTCGACTCGTTGCTGTTTTTGTTCCACTGAAAGCAATCGCGGCACCCACTTGGAAAAAACCTTTTTAATGCTCAATTTTTCATGAAGGATTGTAAATACGCTTCCAGATGATATCTGTGTCATTTCTGCAATTTCACGGACCTTTACTTTGCGATTTTTCATTACAATTTTTAACACTTCACTCACATTTTCTTGTGTAACGGCTTCCAATGGCCTACCCGAACGTTCCACATCGTTTGTGTCCGTACGACCACGTTTAAACTCAGCATACCAACGACAAATCGTTGGTTTGGATGGAGAAGAGTCCGGGTAATGTTTTTCAAGCCATTGCTGGGCTTCTACGGTGTTTTTACTCATTAACAAACAATGTTTTATCAACACGTGAAACTCGCTTTTTTCCATTTTTCAAACAAATTACAAATTGACTTTACTCTAACCTCGATAACTCTGCTGTCTGTGATCCGATCGACGTAAAATTTTTACACGTTTCATGTAAAGGTTCGCTCTCTATGGAAACGTGGCCAGTTTGGTACTACTAGCACCATCTCTAGGTTAGTCTCGGGACTTATTGAACGATGTGTTAACTTCAGTTTTGAATTATATTTAAAGTCTACAACCTTCAAGTTCACGACCCCTGGAGTAGTGTTTTTAGTACACATAATTTGTTTAAACATTCTATAAATAAAGTTACGATCTCATTTTACTACGTTTGCGCCGAATTAAAGCTTTTGAGCGAGTATTGGACTTTTCGAAGCTGTACCAGGGGTTGAAATTTTTCAAAAAAAAAGTTTAAAATATCGTTTTCAGTGTATTTTAATCCGTAGAATCCAAATATGAAGTCGAATTTACCGTACCACTCTTTATTTTTTTATCTTGAAAAACCATAAAAAAAAAAAAAAAAAAAAAAAAAAAAAAAAATAATCGTGGTTTTTTGCATTTATGTCTCTAACGAGTCCCGGAACCCCATATTTTAAGTTCAAATTCGGATTCAGCCTCAAAAAATACATAAGAATATATAGGTCTGGTCAAAAGAACAGACTACTTTTTTTTGTGGGCCTGTTTTATTAAATATGCAATTCTTATTTTGCATGTAACATTATACATGACTTATTAAATTTCGAATTTTGAAAGTGAATCAAAAGAGCCAGTTTAACTAGACTTGCAGTAGTAGACGCAGGACGAGTTTAACCAGACTTTTTGCAAAATCGGCAAACGTTTTTGTAAACTTGATTTTTTAAATTCATTATTCGTTATGCAATTTCATTGCTCATTATAATATTCAAGTGATTAAAAAATTTTAACAATTATTCATCAGCTTTATTTTTAAACTGAACGTTCTGTAAACCCACGTTTAACCGATCAAGAAAATTTAATTCTAAATTTAAAACGATAAAACGTTAGAAATTAGTAATGTTTCCTTAAAAAGACACGTTTATTACCTGTACACGCGGAAAAAGAAAGTAAATAGAGTAAAAGTAAAATGTATTACTATTACAGCTAATGCCTCGAAAAAAAATGCGCGAGAACTAGCGCACGTGTATTCGAATTTACATTTACGACGTCACGTGAATAAATATCGAACGATTGCACAATGAACTTGTGTATAATCACGTGAAAATATATATGTATGTATACATGTATACGTATATAAAAAAAAAATCATCTATAATTTCTTGCCTCGCACATCGGTCTTCCCTGCATTACGGCTTTACGCTACTACTCGCTCGAACGAGCGAAAAAATAAAACGTCACAGCGCTAAACGTTTGTATTGTAAGTATATAAGCGCGGCGGCAATCCCTTAAAATCCAAAAAAGAAAGTCTCTTACTCGCGAGACTAGAGGAATATCTCATAAGGTTAATATTTTTCGCGCTCGGTCTCCACGTAAACTTCCTGTACATGCGTCGCGTATGAGACAATTTTATTTAATATCATTTTGGGGATTACAAATTATACACGTGTGTTTGCCTGCGAGCAGTCACGTTTTTTTTTTCTTTTTTATTGTTTGTTTTTTCTAAATATAGTTTTAAAAAGTCGCGTGCGAGAAAGACCCGAGTGTCTCTACTTTTTTTTTTAGATCGTCATAGTCGAAAAGAAATTTTTCGATAGACTGCGCAAAGCACATTGCGCATTAACGAAAGCGACCGAATGATCAGATTCGCGCGATGATGTTTGACAGATGGCGAGGTCGGAGCGAAAAATTTGCGATCGCTGAGTGATTTTAGTTCGCTGTACGTGGCTGTTTTAATCTCATTTGTAAATAGAATTAGAGAAGGAATTGCCTTAGTATCATCCATATTTATGTATATATATATATATATATTAGTCGATAAAAATTGAAACTAAAAATTTTTATTTCTTTGACTATAGTCAACCTTTATTAATTTTCTTTTATGAATTTTTTTTAGAAATAATTGAATAATTATAAAAAGTATTCAAGGTATTATTACTAAAAGCGCCAAATTACAGCGCGAATTAAACTCGATAAAATAAAAGCAAAAATGTTTTTTTCGTTAATTAAAAATTTTATACGCCATTATAAATTTTAAAATTATTTTCCGTATCTAGAAATAATGTCGAATGTTGTTCTTTATTTAATTTTTTTTTAATAGAGTGATTAGCCTCGTTGGGTTTAAAAATATGTGACGTTTTAATTTTTTTTTCTTTTGTCATCACATCGTTCGATTTGTTGAGTTAAAAGAGATTGAATTTCTAAATATGTGTACTTAAGAATTATAACGTTTGCTTGTATATACTGAAACAAATAAAAAATGTCGATGTCATCGTTACAGAATTTTTTCACCTTTAAAATTGAATTTATTTTTAATTTTATTTTGTTAAAATGTTTAAGAGCTGTTTAAATATTATTTATTTATAAATAATTTGAGTTTTTCAAATTGATTAAATAAGCTGTACGAAATTTAAAAATAATCTATAAATTGTTTTGATCGTTATAATATGCAACAAAAAAGTCAACAAATTTAGAATTTTTATTATGGATAACTTCAGGTTTAAATAGTTATTTCCAAAAAGAAGAAAAACTTTAAAATTTTATTTTATTCATAAATTTTTTTTTAAGGAAAAAAAAAGCAGAAAATATGACAGCAATAATTTTATCACTTCAAAAAGTCTACGATTCTTTTTTTTTTTTTTTTTTTTTTTTTTTTTTTTTTTTTTTTTTTTTTTTTTTTTTTTTTTTTCAAACAAGTTAAACAAGTTTTTTTCTCATCTCTGACCAAGGGCGAAGTTCACCAACATCACGTGTGCCGATGCTACATTAATTTTTTTTATTTCTCTGAAACTTAAAACTAAATATTTGTCTAAGAAAAATATTAATTTGCTATTTTTACTTTTTTTCATCATTACTCGGTTATATTATTATTTCGAAGATGTGACAAAATTATTAAGTCGTAAACAAATCAAACTACCAATATTTCGATATTCTCGAAATTATAGTTTTGCAAAAAATTGAAAATTGCAATTGATAAAAATTGTTTATCATTAAAAAATTAACGGTAAGTTGTAAAAATTGGAATAATGTTTTTTATTGCTTTACAAACGCTGCCAATGATAATATCGTAGAAGTGCAATGGTTATACATAACAGCTTGTCATAAAACGTTTTGTAATTATAATTTTCTTTTAAAACAACTATAATCAACTTGAAGCTTACTTCTTACTTGTTTGCACAGAGAAAACAATATTTTTATTGATAACAAGCTCAAAGTAATCTCGTAATCTTTCACCTGATCGATAAAGAAAATATTTGAAAAATCTAATTTAAGCAATCTTGTAACAATGCCTCGGATTCAATTTTAGTACCTTTAACATCCACAAAAAAAAATCCTCGCTCGGCTCGTGGTGTAAGGAAAGTAAAAGAAAACAATTTAAGCAAAGTCGAATGTACTCCCATGAATTTTAGGCGACCTATAAATTGTGTACACATAGTCTTTGCGATAGACCATTATACTATTGCGTAATTTATTGCCTTCAATTGTTTCTTTCGAGACTTTTGAAGAAATAGAAAAAAAAGAAAATGAATCAATATCTAGTTTCATACGACTATTCGCAATTTCACCTAACATAGCAACAAAAAAAAGGACTCAATCGCATTTTTTCCAAGTGTCATATCGATATATTTATTAACAAACAATAAACTCCAATGGAATTTATTCTCCGACCGGCAGATATATATATATATATATATATATATATATATATATATATATATATACGTATAAGGAATCGCCACAGACCAAAGCGTTAAAATTTTATTGCCTCCCCGTTTGTAATCAGTTCAACGAATCCCGACATTATTATCGCCGCGGATGACGTCGTGTATCGCAAGACGATAATGGATGATTTAAAGATAGGAGCGAGCCGCAAAGGTTATAACGGTTAAAAGAATACGTATTTTCATCCTCGCAAATTAACGCGATTTCAAAAGGCGCGAATTTTCATTGTTGAATTACGAAATCGAACATACACACGCGTACGGAGTAATGGATTTTAAAAATAGCTTGCGAATTATCTTCCGTTTATTTTCGGGCGCCAATTAAAGACGACGCGTTTACATATGTACATGTGTACACCGTCGGCGCCTTCTTTTTTAATGCGCTCGATCCTCGATAAAGACGAGACGTGTATTTTTTCCAAATGCGTAAACGCGAGTGAGAGAGAGGGAGAGGAGACGTCATAAAAGTCAACTTTGCTCAGTTGTTCGCGAGCTCGATCGTCGTGTATTGTTAAGCACATCGGCGGGTTTGTTATTTGCGCGAAACGCGTGTGCTAATACTAAAAAGAGAGAGAAAGAAAGAGAGAGAGAGAGAGAGAGAGAGAGAGACAGACAGACAGACAGAAGGACGATGATACAGAAAAATAAATAAAAATTAAGACAACAGATCTTCCTCGCGCGCGTGTTGTCTTTCTGACGCCAATCGTCTGCGTCCTCGTACAATGTAATCGCGCGTATGTCGTTTATCTTCTTTCTCTCTCTATCTCTCTCTCTCTCTCTCTCTCTCTCTCTCTCTCCTCCTCCTCCTCTTGCACCGACCATCATCTTTTTCGTCTTTCGACAGTAGCGGCGAATCGTCATCTGTAGAGTACAGACACGTGCGGAAAGTTGGAAGGGTAGGAGGAGGAGAAGGAGGAAAGCGAAATCGTCCGAATATCGTTCGCTGGTGAGAAAAAAGAGAGAAAGAGAGAGGATCGGCGTAAACGCATAAAATAGAGCACGCGTGTGCGTGCTCATAAATATACGACACGCAATTTATGAATTTATATATGCACTCATACACGCGAATCGTTTCTTGCCTTTAAATTTCGCGTCATCGTACACCGCTAAAAACACGCGCACACGTACAAGGATGGAAAAGATGAGCCATGAAAAGAGATATACAAGGAGCGAACGATGAGTTATTCGGTATATGCGTTTAAAAAATGAAAAAAAAAAACAGAATACACCGATGGTGGAACAGAGAGAGAGAGAGAGAGAGAGAGAGAGAGAATGGGAGAAGAGAAGGGAGAAGAAAAAGCGCGAGGAAGGGCGGCAAAGTGATAATGAGGGGGCTACCTCACGTGACGTTACATATCCAACGTGCGATAATTTCCTTATCACGTGTTAGTCGACTGGTAGCACTCTCTCCGGTCTCATCTGTTCCTCTATCTCTCTCTCTCTCTATCTCTCTCTCTCTCTTTTTCTGATCAGTCTTTACCTCAGAACAAGCGCTAGTGTATATGTGTATACCTCGCACAGTAGCGGTAAATAAGAGAAGAAAAGGAAAAAAAAGAATAATCCGTAATACTGTTTTTATCTCCGAAGAATGCCATTGACGATTTTGATTTTTCGTCGGAAGGTGCTGCCGTCGTTTCGGTGACTCTTTTCTTTTATTTTGTTACGGGTTTTTTCTTTTGCATTTTCGTTGCTTCAAGTGCAAGTGAGACGCGACAAGTATTTATATCGGTATATATAAAGGACAGGTAATCGGTGACGGGGAAGAATATAAAAAATAAAAAGAAACAGAATATGGTGCAGATCAGGTTCTTCAACGTCGTTGACAAGCGCAATCCTGTAAGTTTTGAACGGTGATTTTTTTATTTTTCACATCGAATCTTTTTCTTTTCTTTATTATTATTATTATTATTATTACTTTTTTTTTATGAGAATTTGGTTATAGCGTATCATTAATAATCGTTAACGATAATCCGGCTATTTACTAGTACACATCATTTAAAATTCATTTAAGATTTAGGGGCTAAAAAATAAAAGAAAAAAAAACAATCTTGACACCGCTTACATACTAAAGTGCCAATCACTGAAACAATTCGTCGCTCGTCGCAACGAATCCTCGTTTTCTCGACAGACGTTGCATCATCCAGCGTATGAAAAAAAAAAAAAAATAATAATAATAATAATAATAATAATAATAATAATAATAGTAATAATAAATAAATAAATAAAAATAAAAATTACGATAACGTAAATAAATACAGGGTCAATATGGTATTCATGTCGACGTATAATCCACACGCACGCGCAAATATAAACATGCACAATTTCGAATCGCGCGTCTGTCTCTGTTAAAAAACGTAGCTTAATGTAAAGAATGACCTTCCAGCTCTCAAGCTTATCGCCTGTGCGAACGTTTATACGCATACACACACATACACACACCCACGCGCGCATACGCGCCCACACGCACACCGATAAGCGTTTATTACGATGGCTTCTCGTGTATAACATGCGCGCGTCCGACATATATACGATAATTTGATAATTGATATCGCTCGTCGTGATTTAGATCAAGGAATGTTGACTGTTCAAATTCTTTTCTCTCTTTTTTTATTATCATTAATGCTCTCGTTTTGATTGTCCTCCTTCTCTTCTACGTTTATGTATATACTTGAAAAATGCTCAGGGCTGTGATTCCTCGCGTTGTTAACACCTACGCGTGTAGCCGTTTACGACGAAAAAAAAGACGATTGTCATAAAAAAAAAAAAAAAAAACAAAAAAAAAACAAAAAAAAAAGGCGTGCCCTTTGAAATTCTTTCGCTAGTTGTTGTTGTCGATCTGCAACGAACGAGAGGAAAAGAGAGAAAGAGAAATGTATATATTATACTTGCGCACAGAGATAAAAATGTCTTTTTAACAAATGCCCAAAATATTCCGCGCGTTATAATTCAATCGATGGACTTTGAACTTGGATTATTACCCTCCCGGCGTTGCAACACGCGAGCAAAAAAACTAAACAGCAACAACGTTCGTTGTTAAATTATAAGTGTAGAAAAAAAAAACAAAAACAGGCGAAAAAGTCGTGTCTACATAGTTTATCAATTTTCGTCGTTAAAACTAAAGCACCAAACATTCAAGCATATCGACGTGTCTCGACATCGGACGTAAAAAAAAGCTCATTTACAAGACTATTATTTCAACTCAGAATTACATCATTTCCCTTTTGCATCGTGAACGATGAAGAAAATCGAGCGATTACGTAGCTTTTCATTTAGAATCTCGAAACTAAAGCTCGTACGCGAAACTTCGCAACTCTTGTGTGTATACACACATACGCGCGTATACATGCGTACATTGTTAACACAAAAAGGATAATAATTGGTCGAGGCGAGCGCGAGATACCGAGACTATTATTAAATTCAATTAAGTTCTCGACTACCAAAAAGTACACACAGTCGAGTGCCGAGTATATTTTATAGCTAATATACACCAAATGCAAAAGCTCTCGATTAACTGTCGGCACGTTGATTTTCATTTTTTTTTTTCTGTAGTTTTTTTCGAAACCTAATTCGAGTCTATCTTAGCGTAAATTTACGCGAGTCACGATTACGTTATCATTTTTATTTTTCGTAAGTGCAGACACGCACACGTACACACATGTCAAAAATTACATAAAGTCTTCGTCTTTTTATCTTTGTTTTTGAGTAAATAATACAAACTATTATTACTCGTGTTGTGAAATATATTTAAATGGAAGATAAATATTTCTCAAAATTTATTCTACGATTAATTTTCAATAAATTTATATAAATTATTGTCTTCGTTATCGTTAATTTTATAAACGTTTGATCGCCGAAAACCACAGTGTCTCAAAAAAAAATTGGCTTATGCAATCCCAGTGCGAGCGAACATCATGGAATTTAATGAAGCTTTCAAATTCATGTATTTAAATCCCTCGTACATCGCTCGTACATTACCAATCCAGAAATTGAAAGCGTCGAAAAAGCTTTTTTAGCCGTCGCGATTAAAAAGTAAATTAAACAAATGCTTTCAAAGAATTATAAGTATTTCGATAAACGAATAATTATTTGGTGCTTAGAAAAGAAAAGATACGTGTAAACAACTCGCGAAAAGCTTCGTAAATTTTCTATTTTTTTTTTTTTTTTTTTTCTTTTAATACCTATTCGTCGATCGGCAATTTAGCCTCTGATGTAAGACTTACGCAATTTTTCTTTTTTACTTTTTTCAACACAAAACATAAGCACATTTGTGATCATGGCTCCTATAGTCGTAGACTATTAATCATAAAATCGACAACATAATTTATGAAAAAAACAACAACAAAAATATCGTCGGAATTGTTTATATTGCAATTATAAAATTTTCATTGAACTTTGATTTATTTATCATAAACACAAATTAAGATTTAGTAGATTGTTGAGACCTACTTAATAGAAACCAGATAAAGTATAAATTACGTAAAATAAAACAAATTATTTGCTGATTAAAGATACAAACTTTATATAATATGCTGGACAGACTGGTTAAAGTGTACTCGTCCTTTAAATAAAACGATATAAAATGGAATCTTAAATATTTGTCAGATTTTGTCATTGCTTAAAAACAAAATAATTTTAAAATATGATAAATTTAATCGTTAATTATTTTCTTTGTTATCGTCAATTCATGTTATTGTTTTATGAATTAAATATAATTATAAAAGAAATTACTCAAACAATATTTTTTATTTTTTTGTTGTAACTTTTTTATCCAGAAAAAAGTTTAAAAAAAAAAAACTTAAAAGAATAAAATCAACAAGAACAAAATCAATTCAAAATTGAAAAAATAAAGTCATTGTTACTTATCATAGTATTATGGAGATTAAATTTATTTAATTTTATATACTTTATAATAAAAATAAAAAGTTTAAAAAGTATAAAAAGTCTATTCATAAAGTACTCAATGAAAGTCCGTTGAAATAAAAAACCGATATTCCTCTGGATCGAAAGTTCGAAGCCCTCGATAAATATTTAATTTCCTTTAAAAAAGGGGGGGGGATAAGAAAATAACAAGGATAAAGGTGAACACACATCGTGTAAACACACAAATACCTCGGCGAAGTGATCGCTCTCGTGCCTAGAAATAAAGTAAAAAGAAAAAAAAGAAGTCCATCGGCACGTGTGCACGAGAATACTGAACGCAATGTGGGCGTACGCGTAAGGTTTCCCAATCCAATTCTTGGTTTTCTCACCTTCTTTCTGGGACATATGCACGGATAAACTCGAACGAGCAGTGCCCGAACAACAGCCGGCGACCTAGCATCCCTACTTTTTTATTAGCGAGTAATCGACTATTTTCGTCGTGGTTTTATTTATTTTTCTACTTTTTTCTTTTGATCGCATTTTCCCGCGCACCTCTAATGCTAGCAGAACGTTTTAATTATTTTTTGAGGTTAGAATGCATTCGGCTTGTTATCCTTACGGACGGTGAATTCGATTCGGATGCGAACGAACTGTCGAAATTATTTTTGAATCATTACTTTTTCTTAACATTTGTATTTCGAAAAGGTGAAGATGGTTCATTTAAGTGGAAAACTAGTACCTCAATACATTGTCAGTTATTTTAAAAAGGTTGATTTTTATGGCGTTGGTGTGATTATTTTCTAAATAAATTTGATCGTTTGGAAGAGCTAAAAAATTAATGATTCGTGCAGATGTTAAATTTTCGAAAACAGTTAATTAGATATTAATTCTATTAAAGTAAATGAATTTTCTGTAAATAAAATAATATATTTTGAATTGTTTTTTTTTGTTAAATTAAATATTCAGTAGGGTAAAGAAATTAAAAATGAATTATTTTCATTATTATAAATGCATTTAAAACTGTATTAACAAAGACCGAGCTTTTAATCGAATATTTAACATGTGTTCGAATATTATTTTTTTTAAATATTTTCAATAAAAATTTAAAACAAATGATAGCGTTTATCGAAAGTTTTTTTATGTAATTAACTTTGTTAAAACGATGGGTAGCCCGATATATATATATATATATAATAATTGTGCATAAATTAAATTTACTTTTTTCAATTTTAATTTGACGCTTATCAACTTTTAATTAAATGTTTTATTTATTTGATGAATGTGCTTTTTAAAAAAATTGAATATATTATTTCTTTCAATCGTTCTTTCTAACAATCTTAAACTTGAACTTGATAATGTACATATGAAAGCGATTGTTATTCGCACAATAGATGCGCAAGCATTAGATTAAGAAACGCTGTTATTTATTTTTATCATTGGATACAAATTTTTATAAATTTTATTATAACACAAGTAATATTACGTAAAGAAATATCGTTATATAAGTTTAAATAATCGATTCGTATTTATATCATAAATATGATATTATTTTAAAACGTATCTAATTTATTACATACAAAACAAATAACTTTCTATAAACTCTTCTTCCTTAAAAAAAAAAAAAAAAAAAAAAAAAAAAAAAAAAAAAAATAATTTATATCAAGGTAAAAAATCAATTCTTATTTTTTCAAACGGCAATATTTGCAGATCAATGTGCAAATCAAAATATTGAAACAATTAAACGAACAACGTTAAATTTTTTCTGTGATGTTGACGTACCAACAGCTTTTTTTTCGTTATCATAATGAGTTTTTATTTAAACGATAACATCGAGTTTATCGCTCAATTTACTTAACTCAGATGATATTTTGAATTAAGAAAAAAAAAGAAAACAGAGATGCCCAAAGGTTATATTTACTCGGTTGGTTGTACATCGTATAGTTTAAGCGGTAATACCATTGCGTTATATAAAGGATAGAAACATACACTTAATACTGTTATGTCAATGAAAAAAAAAGGATAATAATTTTAGTTTGTCTTTTAAAAAATTCAGACAATATCACCTTCAATGTAAACAACTATAAAAAAAAATTGGCATTTCGACTAAAATAAATGTAAAGTCTGATTTCTTTCTAATCTAAGAATTGCTAATATTTTCAATTATTTTCTTATAAAATATGTGTACAATTTATGAATGATAAAATTATTTATTTCTATGTTGTTAAAAATTTTCTAGTAGTAAATTATTAGAAAATTTTAAACATTAATAGATAAATATAAAAATAATTTTTATGTCAAGATAAATAAAGATTAAAAAATATTTTAATCGTCTAGCGATAAATGTTTATTATCAAAACATCTATGAATTATGTTCAACTTCATCGTAATCTATCAAACTATAATTTTCTTTTTATTTAACGCTTGATTAAACTCAACTGCAAATCCGTTAATCGATATATCATTTGTTTTAAAGTAGTTTGCATAATGAATTGAATTAAACTATTAAATCTTAATTTATTACTGTTAATATTTCTTATTAAGTTCGAAAAACCTTTTTGCATGATTTTTTAAATATTTTATTAACTATCATTTAACCGTAATTATCCTCGCGATATTTATGACGCGTCGACAATTAATAAAAAAAGCTTATTTTTCGTTAAATAAACGATTGTAAAAATATGACTTTTAATAAAAATTTGACATTTACTTTAATTATTAATTATGTTGTCATTAAAATTCAATAAAAATAAATCATCGATAAATAAAAAACTTAATGATATTAAAACACGATAAAATTTCAAAAAAAAAAAAAAAAAACTATTTTTTTTCTTTTTTTTTTCAGCATCCAGGTATAACAGGTCTAAAGAATCTCGGCAACTCGTGTTATATGAACAGCATTATCCAATGTTTAAGCAACACCGACTACTTGGCGAGGTACTTCAACGACAACGGCTACGTTAACGATTTGAACAAGAACAACAACAAGGGCGTCACCTCGAACGTCGCCGAGGAGGTCGCTCAGGTGATAAAAGCTCTCTGGAGAGGACAGTATAAGAGCATATCACCGCGTGATCTCAAGGTTAGCCTCGTTTTGTTAACTCAAAAAGAAACGATTGAATCGTTCGTTTGATAAGGTTTTTTTTTTTGTTCCACGTTGCTTTTCTTTAGCGAGTTTAATAAAGCCCATTGTTACGTTCGCAGATCGTCGTCGGACAGTACAAGTTGCAGTTCGAAAGCTACGAGCAACAAGATTCGCACGAGTTTCTAATGTTTTTGTTGGATTGGATGCACAATGACTTGAAGCAGGTAAATAACGCAACGAGTAAATTTTAATTTCTAATCTCTCGATAGTATATTGTTGTTGAACTTTAATAATTTTTTACCGATAACAAGTCTCGTTATGTGCAGAAAAACAAACAAATCACGAACGAGAGGAATTGGACGACGGCTGAGAAAGAGTGGGAAAAATCAATGAACGGACAAAGCTCTATCATATCGAAATTATTCTTCGGTCAGTTGAGGTCCACGATCGAATGCCTCTACTGCCAAAAGCACAGCACGACGTACGAAACATTCAACAGTTTGACGATGTCCTTACCGGATTCGAATAGATGCACATTGGATGTATGTGTTTTTTTTTTTTTTTTTGAATTTGAAATCGAAATAAATCAAATTTTGTAAAAAGCAATAAAAAATAAAATAATAAAAACTTTGCAATTTTTCAGGACTGCGTTAAAAAATTCGTAAGTGGTCAGAACGTCTCGGGTTGGAAGTGTCCAAATTGCAAGGTGCCGCGAGAAGGCGTAAAGAAATTCGACATTGCGAAGCTACCTCACATTATCGTCATACACCTCAACCGATTCGGCGAAACCGGCGGTTGGCTCGAGAAGAAAAACACCGCGGTCGAATTTCCTCTAACGAACTTCGATCTTAAATCTTACCTCATGCAGGACAACGAGAAGTTTAACAATTATCAAAGCTCCTGTTACAATCTTTACGCTATGTCGAACCATTATGGTACGATGGAAGGTGGACATTACACGGCCTATTGTAAAAGTCATACTCAAAATAAGTGAGCAACACTTTTTTTAAATTTTATCAATTCAATTAAATTATAATATACTATTTTTAGAAATAATTAATTGTTTCAGTTTGACACTCCTTTACTTTAAAATTTTAATTAAAAATAATAAATTTTTTATTTTGCTTTTTTAATTAATTTGATTAATAATTATAGTTCATGATTATAATTTAGGTACATAATTCGATTTTATAACAAAAAAATTTTATTCCAGATGGTACAAATACGACGACCATACGGTTACCGAAGTCCATCAAAATCAGGTACGAAACCAGAGCAACAGCGCGTACCTGCTTTTTTATGCATCGGTATCGGCGGAATCTTACTTAAACAGTTAGTAAAATTTTACCCTGGCGGGCGAACAGCAGGCATGAAATAAATACTCTTGCCAAATGATTGAGAGAAAAATGGACTTCGTGCGAACAGCCTAAAACTGTGCAATGACTCGATGTACTGTTTTTTTTCTTTTCTTTTTTTTTTCTTTTCTTTTTTTTTTTTTTTTTTTTTTTTTAATAATCCTGCAAGTACACACGCGAATTTGAATGCCACTTGCAGATGTGGAGACAAGATCGTTTAAGCGCATGTAACACTTGCTACCTAATTTGGAAGAGAAAAAAATGTTTCTTGTTTTATCGTTGATGATTATGAAGGAAATGTCGACGATCGAAAAGGCTCAAATACGAAAATGTACGCCGTGCGAACAATATAAATGAAAAAGAGGATAATCATCGAATTTAATCTCGAATCGACCTGAAAACTCGAACGAATGCGAGATAAATGGGGCCTTAGGAAATTTGCCATTCAAGCAATTATTATTTTCAATTTAAACTTCTCATGGAAAACAATGAATATTTTTCCATTTTTCAAAAAAATGAACATTTTTATTAATTATTTAATTTCCACATTATTATTTAAAAGCGTAATATCATATATATTTTATTAAGCAATTATTATAATTTGATGAAATTTATCAAACGTCATTTTAATTAACGATGTAATAATGTATATTTAATGTAACTATATATATATATATATATATATATATATATATATATATATATATATATTATTTTGTAGTTCTTTTTCTTGGGATGTTTGATACAAAACTTGTATTAACGTACGTAAAGAGGAAAAAATACTGAATAATCTAAAAAACTAGTACTGTGAAACGAGAGATATGAGAAGAAGAGTTTCCTACGTATTTTATGATTTATCAAAAAAACTTACGTTGGTGCTTGTAATAATTGTATATATGTAAATATTTACGTACTTGCAAAGATGTATTTTTTGCGCAGCAAATAAAAAATGTAAGATCATTATTAATTATTATTATATTAAGATGATGATAAAAAAAAAATGTTGCTTTTAACTCGCCTAGATAAATTATTGTCTATTGTTCAGTATTTGCATTTATTTGTAAAAAAGTACAACGGCATTAAATTTTCAAAAGACTTTTCTGTACCGACTCTTGCATCATAAAATTAAAAGTGATATTTTTGTTTAAAAATTCCTTTTGATATAGTTTTTTTTTTTTTTTTTTTTTTTTCTTTTAATTTAATGCTAATGTACTTTCATATTATTATCGTAAGTTGTTGCAAATTGTAATATGATATTTTATGCTATATGCTAGTTGCAATGATAAAAATGCTATTTGATAATAAAAATAAAATAGTAATAAAATTAATTCATATCATTTTATTTCATAACAATTAACATCCACCTAATATCTTATAAAAATAATTCATTCTAATAATATTTGCAATTGCGTTTATCTTCATTTATAAATTAAGTCATTAAACACTTATTATCTTCAAACAACAACATTGATTAAGTTTTTTATAAAAATACTTTTTTAAAAATGGCAATTGAATCATATATTTACAATAAATATACATACAGAAACAATGTTAAATGATTATAAATATTGAATATAAGGTTTAGCAAATTTATAAAAATGAATTTTAATGTTATAATATTTAATTCGTATTATTAAAAGTAGATAAAATATTTTATTCGTAAAATTTTTTATCTAATTTTCAATCTATATGATTTAATTTTCTCAAAATTATGTTTAAATCTAATAGGCAATGAAATTCAACATAAATTTTATAATGCTGATAATTTCAAAGGTACTCAGTGCACTAATTTAATTCATTTAAATAAATAATTCAATTGTATGTAAATAATTGCATGCAACAAATTTTTAGGATTTAATTTCAAGCCAATCTTTTGGATTTTTTAAAACTTCTACTAGTTGACCTTCTTTTGAATCTGGAGCAGGTTCATGCATATATTCCCACTTAGCAATTAATGGTAAAGACATAAGTATACTTTCATATCGAGCACCAGGAGTATAGAGTCCAAATTTTGTTCCTCTATCATAAATCAAATTAAATTCAACATATCTTCCCCTCCTTAATAATTGCCATTGTCGTTCAGCATAGCCATAACCATCATTTTTATGTTTTTCCACTAGTGGTATATAAGAAGGAATTACTGCTTCAGCACATGATTCAACAAAATTATAAGCTTCTTGTTGGTTAGGAGTATCTAAATCATCAAAGAATATACCACCCACCCCTCTTCTTTCTCCCCGGTGAGGTATATGAAAGTAATCATCACACCATTTCTTGAATTTAGCATAATAAGTTGGATTATGTTTATCACATGATTTTTGTAAAGTTCGATGGAAGTGTTTAGCATCATCTTCATTTAAATAATATGGAGTCAAGTCAGTACCACCTCCAAACCACCATTGTACAGAACCATCTTTATTTTTTACTTCAAAATATCTATAATTAAAATGAATTGTAGGAACCTAAAAAATAATCAAATAATAGTAAGTATTCTTTACACATCAATATAGTACTTTTTTTTGCAATAGAAATTGTATTTATAATAAATTTTAAGTAAACAACTCACCATAGGATTTCTAGGATGAATTACTGAACTAACACCAGCTGCAAAGAAAGGAAGAGAACCTTCGTCTATTTGTTTACCTCTTGCTCTCATTTGTTGTACAGCACTAGGAGGCAATATACCATTGACCACAGAAATATTTACACCTGCTTTCTCAAAAACTGTACCATCCTGTAACACGCATGTTATACCACCGCCACCTTCTTTTCTTGTCCACCTATCTACTTTAAATCTAGTACTATCATCTTCCATAGATTCAAGAGATTTAACAAAATCAGCTTGAATTTTCATAATTAAGAGTTCCATTTTAGTTTTCATATCATTTTGATTTTTTTTTAGATGTTCTAGACTTGTAATAGGTTCTGCCATATAATGTTTTATATTTAACCCTGGTTGAGCAGCATACACATTTAGATCAAAAATGCTATAAACTGCAATACTAGTAGCAATCAATCCTGTACCTATATATCTTAATTTATAAGTTGTTTTGATTGACTCATTATTTATAAAAGTATGGAATCGATTCCAATTTCTGACTATTTTAAATGCCATTTTGGTACTATAATAAGAAAATTGATATTGATATACATTTAGATGTATTTTGTTACTTTTTATTTTAAATACTTTTATAATTTTTTTATTGCAAGTATTTATGTATTACTTATTACAAATATTTAAAAAAAAATAAACAATACGATATTATATATAAATAATATTATATATATTATATATATTACAATAATATTACTAGTACGTAATATTTTTGTAATAAAATAAAACGAAACATTAATATGATTACAATAAATTATTTATACAACATAAACTAAATAAAATTATTTACATAAACAGCCGCTTACGTGGATTTTAAACCGCCACAATAGTAAACTAATTTATCACGTTCGCCAAGATCATAATAATGTGAGCGGCATTAGGGTTCATTCACATTTTCATCGAGTGATTTTTAAAAATCTATTTTTGTTATAACAATTAATAAAAATAGTAACACATTATATTCATATAAATTTTATTTACATTAATTCCACAGAAAAATGTTTTAATTTAATAAAAAAAATTATAATTTATGAATAAAAAATAAATACTTTCTAAAACGTAAAATTTGCAATTAAATATTTTATATAATTAAAAATTAATATGCATATAAATTTAGAAATATTTAGAAACTTATATCTATCTAAATAACGGATTTTAATCTATTAAAATACTTCTATTTTCGACCTCCCACGTTACAGATTACAGTTGCCAAATAATCGCGCGGAGTTTTTAACAAAACGTGCAATGATTTCCGGATAAATTACACACTCTCTTCTGTCGATAAGAGCGAAATTTTTGTATCATGACTACAAAATTATATATGTCGGTCTTTTAAAAACAGACTATTTCTAGCACTATTTTTTTATAATTTTGTAAATTGAAATAAATATATACGTTCTAAATTCAATAATCAAATTGAAAACAAGTACCTTATCATAAGCTTAAAAAAAATTGTTCGTATGTTTTACGCTACAAAACTATTTGCTCTAAAAGGCGTAATCGCGCAATTGACTGCACATATACATAAACGGGCTTTCGAGTGCGCGGCAGCAAGTGATAGACAGAGACGGAACGAGTAGTGACTGGGGAAAAAGTGAGAGGTGCCAGGAAATATGGCCACCGAGCGCGAGAACTGATGACGTGCGTGTGGCAGCCGCGCTTCGTCGTCGCCGTGCTCGTCGTCATCGTCGTCAACGTCTGCGCGTAAATGCGCTCTCCGCCAAAACATCTGGTCTCGTTTAAAGGAGAGCTATTCGTGAGTGCATCGGCCCAAGTGTAGTCAATTTCAGTGATTAGCGTCGCGCCTTATTTATTCTGGGGCACGAGGTTCGTTTGATACCTCATCATCGCCAGGATGATGAACATGTGGAAAGTGCGCGAGTTCATGGACAAGGCGTGAGTGTTCACTTTACTTTTCTTTTTTCACTTTCTTGAAACCTTTCAACTGGCCTAACCTCGCACAAACATTTTGGCTGACTAGCACTTTTTTTTACTCTGTTTACGTTTTGCAATACTGAATCGAATGATTTTTTTATACTAGTATTATCAGCTGCTGGATAAACGAAAATTTATGTATTTGCTATTTTTTTTTCAATTGATTCAAGTGGGTGTGTTAATTATGAAATTTTTCTCATTAGCCATCATTGAGCCACTTGGAAAAAACAATTAAATGACTTCAAATGCTATAATTACTTTATATATGCTTAATTATTATTTTTATCTTTGATGTTAAATAATTGTTTAAAAACAAATATTTAGTACACTCCTCTAGCTAACAATGGGAATTTTGTTGTTCTATTATCTAAACGGTTAACACATAGATGACCTGTTTTTTTCAAAAGTGATGACTCAGTTTTGATAATTTCAAGGATCTTTAAAACCTTGATTTATAGTTTCTCCGATTACAAAGTTGAATTGCCTAGTTTTATATCAGTATGGTATATATTTCTTAGTGAATTGTGCATGAGACGATCATCAAATTACCCATAATGCCATATTTTTGTTATTTCTTGTTATAAGAACTTACTAAGATTTTAAAAATATTGAATATTATTGCTAAACAATTAAAATTATATTTTGTTAAATATGCCTGATTATATCACTAATAAATTATTTGTCTTTTAATGATTGATGTAATTATTGATATAATAGTAATGTTGACATTTTATCTTAAAACTGTATCAAGTTTTGATATTAATTAAAAGCATGAAAAAAAATTTTGTTTTATTAATTCATTTATTACTCGTTTTATTATTGTTTATTATTTTTAATTTATAACACCAAAAAAAAAATTTCATACTCTAACATTTCAAAAATAAATTAATTCATCAATGGATTTTATTAAATCAGCATTCATTTTACAATAATTGAATGTAATTCGTGGGCTATCAAATTGACTGGAGACCGATTTCTTTTCATTGAGATCAGGTCAGGGTCAACTGTCTGTCTCTGTAATTGTACATTGATTACGCAAGGTACAGGTGAAAAGGTATGTATATGTATGAAATAAACCATAAGCAGAAAACCAGTTTATGCTTTTAAAGGTGAAATTAATTCTTATACTTGATGCAGGAAATACATTTGTTCATTTTTAACTTGTGGTTGAATGTATGTGTGTCTATGTTTACAAGAGTAACATCTGGATAAATTCTTATCTAATTACTAAGATACCAAATCAAATTGACATGCTTTAACGATAAACAGTTCTAATATTCTAGAAACTATCATTATTCGCTTATTTAATGTTATAAAATATTGTTTTTTTTTTAACTTTTTGTTTTGGTTTAATTTTTCATTAGTTATTAATTGGTATAAAATAAACTATAACAACAATTATTTATCAAAATAATAATAATATAAATCATTTATGTAGTTTATAAATTAAAATAATTTGCATGATTATTGTATAGATTTTATAAAAAAAATAAACGTGTTTGTAATTTTAAAAATTATCATATAAAATATGCCATTGAAAAAATGTATAAAAATATCATACAGTGAAAGTTTATCAATAAACTTGAGACTTGTTTACAAAACGTGTAGCAGACATGAAATGCATAAGTTGATATTTTTGGGACTTTAAGTTAATTAAACAAATACTTTATATATATATATGTATATATATTATTTTGAGTTAATTAAAAAAAAAAAAAAAAAAAAAAAAAAAAAAAAAAAAAAAAATAATGCATAGAAAGTTCGAAAAAAAGCTTTAGTTTTACCAAATGTAATCGTTTTTTTTTATAATAAAACGATATATATCTTTCAATCAAATTTATCAAAAATTTTGATAAATCCGAAGGATCTTTTTTTAGATTAAGAAACGATTCTTTTGGTATAAATTTAATAAAATTAGTTTATAAATTGCAAAATTTATTTCAAAGTAAAATTTTTCTTTAAGTTAACATAAATTATTTATGCCAATAAATATTTTTCTTTCGTGAACAAATATTGAAACTATAAAGAGACTTCTTTGCTTCGCAAGTCACGACAATTTTCATAAATTGGTGAAGTTTTTTAAAATACCGAGTCAAAATATGTTTCAGCGATCTATAATCGAATTTGTTATTCACCGTTATCTTTAAAGATACTAATTATATAATTTATTTAAAAAAACAATCTATGCATAAATTACATCATTGAAGTACATTTAAACGTCCCGAACATCAATTTAAAATTCAAGAAATTTAAATGAATAATTTGTTTTGAAGCGTTATAAAACACCACGTTAATGATCAGAATTGGCAATTTATTTGTGCCATTTAAATAATTCATGGAAGGAGCGAATTAAAAAAATGAAATAAACTTATCTTATTGCAGCTATTATACATTTATGAGAATATAACTGGAATAGTTCAAGTTACTAATAATTCTCTAATTAAAAAGTTTAATAATTCTCTACATTAAAAATATAATAAGTTTTGTTTTTCTTGATAATTCATTTTATTAATCTCAGAGTTAAATGATTTAAAATTTTAATTAAAAAAAAAAAAAAAAAAAAAAAAAAAAAAAAAAAAAAAAAAAAAAAAAAAAAAAAAGAACGTTTAATTTTTCTTTTACACATTTCGAAAGTGTGAGTGTCAGTTTAAACAAGCCAAAGTAAAACAATGCATTCACGCTTCAATATGCATCTTTTCTCTTTATCATTAATTCTTTTTCTTTGAATTCTAGGACCAACGTCGTCATGAATTACACGGACACGGAGGCTAAGGTCCGTGAGGCAACGAACGATGACGCATGGGGACCTACCGGTAATTATAACGGCCAAAAATTTTTCAATGACTATACGTGCATACGTTTTCGAACATTGAAATATCTCGAGTGAAAATTTAAATTAACGAATTTCTCTTTATTTCTCTCTTTCTTTTTTTCGACACACGCAAATACACATATACCCACACATACACAACAAACAAACAAACACACACACACACCCATACACACACACACACACACACACACCCATACACACACACAGGTGCCATGATGCAAGAGTTAGCGCAGGCGACCTTCACGTACGAGCAATTTCCGGAAGTGATGACGATGCTTTGGAAGAGAATGCTGCAGGAAAACAAGCGAAACTGGCGCCGCACTTACAAAGTATGACGCCTCAAACGCTTTTCATGTTGTCCTTTTTATCGCGCGCTCTCTCTCTCTCACTCTCTCTCTCTCTCTCTCTCTCTCTCTCTCTCTCTCTCTCTCTTTTTCTTTTTCTTTTTCTTTTTCTCTTGCTTCTCTACCTGAACGCTCGGAAACGTTTGTTTAACCCGTTACCCGCCACAATTCAAAAATATAAAAAAAAGTTAAATTAACTGTACCCGTCCCATTTTTGGGACATTGGCGGAATGTAATTTGAAAATGTGTCCTAAAAATGGGACATTGGCGGATAATGGGTTAAATACTGATTTCTTTTTGACCTCGCGCGGTTTAATAACAGGGCGTTTTTCGTATACACGCGTTCTTATAATTACGGTTTTACAAAGCCGATTTCCTCGTGAAACAATTTCATTGTTTTGATTCGTGGAACGAGTCGGAAATCGATTTAGGTTTTATTTAAGGCCGGTTAAAAGCGAGCACCGTTATTTTAAGGTTTTTGTTTTGGTATAACTTGAAATATTAATTAAATACTACAGTAGTATACATACACTGTTTTAGGATGTACTACTTTGCGACTTGCTGGTGTACGTCTAGAGATAAATAAATTACAAGTCACTTTTGATAACGTAATGGATTTTCAGTAGACTTTAATTAATTGATCTCATTTTCTTTGGCTATAAAAATAAATCGACTAGCGTTAATGAAAAAAATTAAGAAATTTGATTTTTTTAAAGAGCAGTCGATTTTGTTGTTTGGTCTACATTTCTGTGGTTTCGAATTTTCTAGAATTTTCGCGTAAATTGCTTTGCATCTTCGAACGAATGATAACTGATCCGTAAAATTTTTTCAGCCAAACGTTACATAAAAATTACGTAATTAATTTATAGTACATTTTTTTTCATAAAATAATTATATAAAAGCTTTTTGTGTTATGCGTAGATTTTAAGTTTAATGCAGCTTAAACGCAAAATTTTAATAAATATGCTGAAATAAAAAAGTTTAAATCCTTTAAAGAAATTATTAGATAATGATGCGTTTTTTTGCATTTATTTTGAAAACTTTATTCAAATAGAAACTATACGTTACATACGGCTGTTTTATTTTATTTTTTATTTGCAGTTTCAATTTTTTGTTTATTCTTAAAAAAAAGACGGCTTTGTTAAAAAAAAATTCATACCTAGATTAATATTCAAAATTAATAAGATATTATGCATCTGTTAAATAAAATATAAATGATTAAAAAATTATAAATTCTGAAAAGAATACAGAGAAAATTTGTATAATTGTTATTCAACGATCGTTTAAATAATAAAACATTTAAAATTCTTATTCTGGCTTAAATTATTTTTTTTTTTTTTTTTTTTCTTTTTTAATACTTTTTTCTGGAAAAAGTATATATTTTTTCTATGTTTACAATTCTAGAAAGATGAAAAACAACGGGACTTTTTCGATTTATTATGCATGCATATTTAAAGAATGAATTCACATCGTTGATAATAATTTTTAAGACGTCCTTAACTGAATACTCCACCGTCTGTACTTTCAATAAAAATCAAAGTATTTCACGCCGTTAACAAAATTTAACTCAAAACCCGTTAAATTTTGCAGTCGCTATTGTTACTAAATTACCTAGTGCGCAACGGTTCCGAGCGCGTGGTGACATCGTCTCGCGAGCACATCTACGACCTGCGCTCCCTCGAAAACTACACCTACGTCGACGAGGTCGGCAAGGATCAGGGAATAAATATCCGGCATAAGGTGCGCGAGCTGATCGACTTCATTCAGGACGACGACAAGCTGCGCGAGGAGCGCAAAAAGGCGAAGAAGAACAAGGACAAGTACATCGGGATGTCGAGCGAGGCGATGGGTATGAGGTTGGGCGGCGGCCCGGCTATCGGTGCCGACAGGTGGATCGACAATCCGAAATGGGCGAGCAATAAATTCCCCGGTGATGGATACAACGATTGGGATAGGGATACGAGAGCAAAGGGTTTCGAGGATGCGAATAACAGGTATGGAGATTTTTCATTTTTAACGTATTTCCTTTTTTTCTTAGACCGTTTTTTTTTTTTGTTTGCGTAATTTAAATAAAAAAAAAAAAAAAAAACAAATAAATAATCATTTATTAATATTATTTATTATTTCAATTGATATTGTTAATTTTTATTTTTGATTACAAATTGGAGAATTAAATTTGTACAATTGACTTGTAAAAAACGAGAATTGCATTAATATTTTGCGAAAATTCGAGAATGTTCCTCGATTTGAAAGACAGATAAAGTTAAAATTAATCTTCATAATTCTTAAGTTAATAATTGTAGTAGTAGTATATATATATATATATATATATATTCATTTTTGCGTTATTTAATAAAGATAAAAAAATTTGCAAAATATAATATACGAGGGGCGTTTGAAAAGTCTTTATAAAGATAATTTTTATTAAAAATTTTTCAAACTACGAAAGGAAATTTTTTTTTTTTTTTTTTTTATTTTTTTTTTTTTTTTTTTACGGTTCGTTAATTATTATTTTAGTTTTATCTTACAAAAATTGACAAAAAATCGATTAGTAAAGAAAATAAATATGCGAAAAATGGTGCCAAAAGCGATAGCTATTGGATTTTATCTATATTTAACTGATAAGATAAATAATCACATCTTTGTTGTATTGTAAAGTACATTTTTCGCGTCATGTTTACGATCTATTTACAGTTTATTTTATTATCAAAGAATAATACATTGTAGCAAAACTTTAAAATTTTTAAATTTGTAGTTATAATTACGTTCTATAATTGAGCTTTTCTGTATAATAAGTTTTAATATTTTTATCAATATTAGCAAAATATAAAATGTTATTATATAAATAAAATTTTTCAATTTTTATCATAATTTAATATTATTCTTAATAATTTCATATTACAAAATTATTTAAAAATTAAATTTACTACAGAAAGTCTAAATTATTTATATTTTTATGCCTTTCATATTTTATTTATCATAAATTATGAAAGAATATTAAATGAACGCGTTAAAATCAATTTTATTTGATAATATTTATTTAAAAAAAGTTTATTATTGACAATGAATTTTTTAATAATTTAAACGTAGCTATAACGTTTCAAAAGATAATAAAAACAATTTTCGATTTTTACTTTACCAATTGTACAATAATCATAATTTTAAAGCTTGTAAGCGTTTATTGCAATCAAAACCACAATAAATAAATAAATAAATAAATAAATAAATAAAATAAAGTGTTCAATTATTCATTCCAGCGACGATGGCGAGAGAGAAGAATCGGACAACGAGGGTCACGGTAGTCCGCGCAAGAGTCCTGGCGCTGGCGATAGGAGAGAATATCGTGACACGATGGAAAACATCGAGAGGGTATCAAAGCCAGCGACGACGACGACGACGACGACGCCGACGAATCGTTCGCCGGCTCGAGTACCCCGATCTATCAAGAAGGTAGACCTCGGCGCCGCTGCTAATTACGGTAAGGACGTCGCGAATCAGCAGCAGCAACAACAACAACAACAACAGCCAGCTGCGAACCTCATGAGCTCGCCCATCAAGCAGCCACCGCAAAGAAGCCAAAACGACATACTCAACGATATATTCGATTCGCAAAACGATAATGGCATAGGTATTGTCTTATGGAAATCTTTTGTAATTTGTTTTGAATCTTAAAGATAGTTAAAATGCTATACTTGTTATACTTAAATTTTTTTTTAAATTTTAGACAAGTCTACGGATAACAACGACGACGATGATTTTAATCCACGAGCCGAGAACTACACACCGTTGTCTACAAGCCAAAACGTCCCGAATGCAGACTTCGGCGACTTTACCTCGGCCTTCGGATCACCGACCAGCAAGCCTAAGGACAACGCCGGCGATGAGTTTGCAGATTTCACCTCCGCTTTCGATTCTGGACTGACGATCTCCCAGCCACCTCAACATCAACAGCAGCAATCGCAAATATCGTTACTCGGAGCCACGATCCCTAATATTGGTAATCCCATGGCCGATAACCTCATGGCTCCGCTTAGTTCATCGATTAATACTGGATTCGGTGGTACTGGTAACGATCTTTTCAAAACAATGCAAACGCAAAATCTTGCCAGCCAACCGCAAACCATCAATAATAGCAATAATAATACAAGTTAGTTTTTATATTTTTATCTAATTAGTTTCAAATTTTAATAATTAATTAATAATAAAAATTATTTTTATATTTATTTTATTAATTTATGTTTTATTTTAAATCTATTTATAGAAATATTAATTTCATAGAATAAAATTTATTTTTTATAGCATTGTCAAATACAGATTTATTATCTGATTTAGCCGGCTTTAACGCATCAATGACACCTTCGATGGGCCAAACAAATAATCTGAATAATGCCAACTTGTTCAATTCAAATCCAATATCCCCGTTTAATAATACAGGTAAGCCAAAATATGAATTTATACATTTTTATTTTCTATTAATATCAGTATTCATGAAAATTTGAACCATTATTAAATTTTATTTCCTAAACTTTAGTATAAGACTAAATGATATTTTAAGATTTTTAATATTTTTGATAAAAAACGATTTTAAAATGCTGATATTAGTGTAATCATCTCTAAATCAATACAATATTTCAAAACTCTCGCGGCATGCCTTTAATCTAAAAGTAAAATAAGATCGCGTCTTCGTATAATACCGCCAAGTTAGCCTTTCCTTCCAGCTCCATCCGGTTTTCAAGATAATCATGAAAGATGTGCAAGCGATCGACTTTTGGAAGCCATAAAATTCTTTTCGACAAACAAGAGTCAGAGAAATCTAAAAAAGCTAGAAGATGAAATATTAGAATATGCCAAGTTCATGCCAGGTCTATTGACTCCACAAAAATTTATTGGTTATGACACTGATTACAAAATAGATATAATATTGTACAGCCGAATTCTCGAAAGTTTAGTGGAAACTTTCGATTCCAATTGGCCTTTGAATGTTGAAAAACTTGATGAAACTGTATGCAGTCTATTTATCATAGATGGTGCCAATTTTCACATACTTCATGAATTACTTTTAATTGTAACTCAAGCTCTGAAAGAAGCTCAGGATGTAACAATAATAAAATGTTTTGGAATCATATTAGAAAGATTGATAAAAAGTGATGCACTTTTATCAGCTATTCTAAATTCCAGTCATAATGTTAATATTAGCGACTTTGAAAAAGTTACCGAAGAAGAAATCTGGCAAAAAATAATTCAAATAGTTGCTTCTCTTCCAAATAGAGTTGCTAATAAAATGCAACGAAATTTATTAGATTCATTTAAATTGAAGAATTTCACAAATATTCTTAATTTTCACGTTTGTCGAGCAATTTATTTTCTTAACGAAAGCATTTATCTTCATCAAGTGGAAGTTGATACAAAAATTATTTCGATGCTGCTGAGTAAAATGTTTTTTATTTTAAATTCAAATGACCTGATTTCTCTTATAGATATTGTGATACAATGGTGTATTTCAAATGTAAATGATATTCAAACTTTTATAAAAAAAATTTTACTAGATATTGATGCGCATAGTGTAGAAAATCTAGCTATTGTATTCTTAAAGCATCGCCAATTCAAACCAAAAATCTTTAAAGATTTAATGAAAAATGAAAACTGGCGACATGCTTTTACAACAAGAATTCCTCTAATGTCTTGGTACAATGATGAAACGTTGATAAAAAATTTCGTTTCATACGTTTTTTATGCTCAAAATAATAATGATAGAGTTATTGTTGAATTAGTAATAAAATTGTTGAGCGTTTGGGGCGACAAAAGCGCTTTAAATCATACAACTTTTGATCAGCATTTATACATTACTAAACTTATCATTCTTTCTATTAAATTAATAAAAAATTGTATGACACCAAGTGAACGCGATGAAATTCAAAAACTTATTTTTGCTGGTATACCTGCTCATTTGGGATCGACTGAAATTGAAGTTCGAGCTCTTGGAATGATAACTGGAGAGATGCTGACAGATTTATTAATACACATTAGTGAAATTCCAAAATTAAAGTTTGAATACGATGGTATGACTAAAAATGCTTTAAACATAATTGAAATATTGAAAAATCTTGATATTTCACTTGAAGAAGAAATGAATGAGGATGAAAGCGAGAGTTTAGTACTCGGAGAAATTGAATTTCCAAACTTGGGAAACAAAAAAGTTTTTGAATTAGGAGTGAATTGCAAGATTCTCAAAAATGATTTTATTGTGCCGTCTCCTAAATCGAAAGATGTAATTGTTGAATCAATAAAACAAAATACACAAAAACCTATCAAAAAGAATTCACGACAAATTCCATCGGTTCAAAATGAGGAATTGGACAGCGACGATGATTTAGTTCCTTATGATATGTCAAACGATGTCAAAGACACCGAAAAATTGAAACCTGTGTATTTACGCGACCTAAAAGATAATCTTGTCAATGTGAATTCCAATAATCAAGAAAATCCTGATATTTTCTCCGAAACTTTAAAAGTCAGCGAAGAATTAATATTATCTCAGTTAAAAAACGACGACGCAAGTTTTGCTTTAGAACTTCTTGAAATCTTTTTAAATCTTCAAGAAAGATACGCCGTGGACGATTTCGAAGTATTAATGTTCAAAGCTTGTGTAGCGATTGTTACAGTGCATCCAAAAGAAGCCGCAGAATACATTTGCAAAGAATTTCATTCCGAGCTATCAAAATACTCCGTGCAACAGAGGCTTGAGATGTTGAACGTTTTGAGCGAAGCCGCGAAAAGACTTTCAGCCATTGAAGTGTCAAAAGAAGAGAATAAAATAGAAGCGATTGCTGTGAAGAAAAAAAAATTGGCGAAACCGATCAGTTTATTCGTAGAAACTGACAAATCTAAGAAATACAAAACTTTATACGACGACGATTTCGACGATCCCATATCTAACGATACAACGCCCTCTGTAGATTGGCGTGAAATAGTGGAGCGTAGAATAACATCGAAAACACGTCGATTCGCGCACGAGACAAATCTACCAAAAACTACGGTCAACAAATTCGGCAATGTCGTATCCTCCTTCTTTTATCCTCTGATATACGGTTTCGGAAACGCAAAGTACAGCTTCATGTACGAGCTACCTCGAAGTTATCAAGACCACGAGAATATTCTTCTCGTGCGTTTTCTTGAAACCCTTGCAACAATAATGATAGCGGCGCAAAATTGTCCGTTAGCCACGAAAATGGCGAGCGAAATGTTCGAGCTCTCTTGGACGTTGAGATACCACGAGGAGAACAAAGTGAGATTCGCGGTGATAAAGTGCGTGGCTTCGGTGTTGGTAAGCGTGCCGGAGTTCAATTTGAAGGCTGAATTGTTGAACGGACTGATGGAGATTAGAATGTGGCTGGTCGACGTGTCGCAAAATACTTTCAAGGGTGATCCTGATAAAGATTGCAAAGAACTAGGAAGACACGTGCTGTATCTCGTCGATTCGATTTTGCAAGGATTGGTCAAGACGTAGTGATTCGATTTGCTACCTTCGCTCTTTATTATTATTATTATTATTATTATTATTATTATTATTTTTAAAATTTATTTTTCTAGTCTAGAATAATTGTTTTATAAATGTAGTTTTTAGGAATTATCTTATGAGCGCTTTAAGCAACTGCAAGTGGCATTATTATTTAATTTTAATTTACATTATTATATCTCGTAGTATACAAGTTTATTTTACGAAAAGAATTTTATTTGTTAAGAATACAATAGAATTTCAGTTTTATTAAATTTTAAATAAATAAAATTGATTAAACTTGTGTGAGACGAAATTAAAATCTTCTCCAATGTAACTTATGAGAATGTAAATGTAAAAATAATAATTGTAGAAAATAAATTTCATTCTTTTCATATAAAAAATTCGCTTTCTTTACAATTTCGTACCATTAAAGCCTAAAAATATCTCGCGTTGCATTAATTATTTAACTCATTGCCTTACTTTAACCACACACTACATTGTAAAAAAAAAAGCAAATTTCTTTTCCATCTATACATTCGATGGGAAAAAATCTTTAGGCATGGCATCACCGACGAATCTTTTGACGCCGATGAACGCGTCGTCCAAGGGTCAAAATCAGATTGGCAATCGATCGTCGGTACAGGTTGGCTCGACGTGGAAGGGCGCCGGGCTTAACATCGACCTCGACAACATAATGGGCAACAAGACGAAACAGACCGGACCCGCGCCGACGATGAATCAACTGGCGAGTAACAGTCCTCAACATCAACCGCAGCCTGCGCTTGGTGAGTTTTTACCCCTTTGGGTATATTTATATAAATATCTTTTTATGTTGCAAAGAATAATAAATGTTGAATAATTATAAATTATTATTTATAGTTGTCTTAAAATTTGATATTTCTGATAATAAAAGAAGAACAAAAAAATCTACCCTTTAACTGTGAAACTTTTTAATTTATTTTACAATTCTAAAATTCATCTAAATTTTCTCAACTTAAAATTAAAGGAGAATTATATTGTTTAGGTATCCCATCGATGGGATTCGCATCGCCGTTGCAGCAGCAGCAACCCAACGCAACATTCTTTCCTGCATTTCAATGATTCTTGAGAGAATCGACGATTAGCGAAGAAAATGCCTTACATACATCACATTCCTAATTTTCCATCAGTGCCACTCTCAAAAAGGGAAGAAAACTTAGAGGCGATTAAATCAAGATGAATGAAATGAAAAATGGTATATTGTATTGAGTCTTTTCTTACAAGAGATATATAGATATATACCAGGACAGCTTCGAGTGTTCATCACAACGACGATCATGGCGAATGTTGTACAGATATAAAACGAATTTAAAACAGAGAAAGCACACAATTATACGAGGTGCAAAAATACTCTGCGAGCTTTTATATATATTGTAAAAAAGAAAAAAAGAAAGAAAGCGAGAAGAAAGATACACAAATGTTGTCCCTCTTCTTTGCATTGTACAATGTCGGTTTCCGAAAGATAAATGTATAAGCTGAGAGTGCGAAGATGATAAAAAAAAAAAAAACAAAAAAAAAACAAAAAAAAAACAAAAAAAAGAAACACGAAAAAAATGGAATAAAACCTTAGATTTTAAAGCTCGTACTGTTGTAAAGTATGTCGTTTACAATTTAAACGAACAGACTTATAATAATAAGAAAAAAATAATAATGTGCTTCCCCGAGTTAAAGCTCTACTTTTGCACCAAAAATGCATAGTGTATAAAAAATGAAAAAAAAAAACAAAAAAAAAACAAAAAAAAAAAAAAAAAAACAAATAAAAATGGTTACAGTAAACCTTAAAACAGTTTTAGATAATTTTAAAAGTTGTGTATACGTGTGATTTTCAAAAATTTTAACTTTTAAATTTAGTATTAGGATGCGATTAGTAACGTAGCGTTTCGAACGTGACTTTTAATGAAATCGTGTATTCTAATACGAATTTTAACGCTGATATAATACTGAATGAAGCGTGTGTTTTTAAAATCGTTATAAATTTTTATTTTTTAATAATATTAGTTTGATTAAATTTTGTAATAAACTGAGAAATACTTATATTAAAATATAAGTAAATGAAGTACTGTTGATGAATCTTTGATGCCAATTTTTGCATTTTAAATTTAAGATGCTTTTTTATAACTTTAAGATATTAAATATATTATTTTGTGTATATGTGAAATATGTGAAAAAAAATTTTAAACATTTTTAGAAATATTTAGATGATAAAAAAAATGCAATATTCTGATACGATAAAAATTGTTTTTGAATTATTGAAAATCACAAGTGTATTGTAAAAAAAAAAAAAAAAATTGTGAAATTAAATCAATGCTTTGACGGATGAAAAGCGTTTAAATGAGGTTGTGTCGCTCGGTGCACAAAAGTTAGTACGATATAGATAGTTAAACGTTTTTAAGTACATATTGATAAAGTTCTTTTGTTGATACTTTTTCAAGAATATATTTGCACTACTAAGTTATATTTTGTAAGTCGAATCATGTATATGTAAACAAACACACCAGCGACCAGACACGACAATTGAAAAAGATGCATATCGTTCACAGGAGATTACAAGTGAATTGTAATGAAAACACATCATTTTAAAGATAGTTAATTAGATTTAAGCATTCAATAACAGCTAGGTTTGCCAAGTTATAATAATATCCATTATATTTTTTATCTCTTCGACAAGAAGCCGTTTTTCTTTTTCTTTTTTTTTTTGTTATTACTTATGTACTTCGCTGCTTGATTCCTTCATCCATGAAAATCTTTTAGTGTTGTTTTATCAGGGATAATGAAAGACAAGTAGCAAAGTCAGCGTATCGCGTTTATTAGCAGGTTGTATAGATAAAGATTAACTATACTGTAATACTTTCGTTTATAAACATCAAAAATGAAAATGTCTTGGATAAAACTATCATCGAGATACGCGTGGAGTATGAATAAATATAAATCCTCGTGAACTACTATTGGAACCTCGAAAACGAGACTGAAACTTCAGTGGTTAACTGTTATAATGTTTCTTGATTTCATAAACTTATTTGTAAATATGAGAATGAAATGGCAAAAGCTGTATAAATAATTAAATAATAGAGGCGTTATTCTGTAATCGAAATAAAGTTTTTCTGTAATTAAAAATTATTAGAAAATCAGAAACTTACTGAATGAAGATAAAATACAAAAATGTAACTTGATGCAGCTAATTAAACTTTTTGTCTAGTGTAAGATTACTTATTAAGGATTGTAATTATTGTTTTAAGTATTTATACTTATGTTGCAGTATAACTATGTCTTCATTAAATGCTCATTGGTGCTGGTAATAATTAGTAAAAGGTTTTATTTTCAATTTGATAAAAAAATTTCTACAATATTAATTCGATAGTATTAAATGAAAAAAAATGTTATATTTCGCAATTTTTTAATGTTTCATTTTTGAAATAAAGAATTAATAAACATTAATAAACGAGTTATTTATTTTTAAAAATATAAATGATGTCTAAAAATTAATTGTATACTTTAAATTTTTTTTTATTATAATACATTTTTATTCTGTAAATTAAAATTGAAGACATTTTAATATTTTAATTTTATTTACTTTTGATTACAAATTTGAAAAATATTTACTGAATTTTAAGCATTTTTTATATGTGATTTTATTAAAAAATTGAACTTAAATTATTCATGATATAACAAATATTTGATTTTTTTACATAATATTGATGAAAATCAAATATTTGCTTAATGTTGATCAAAATGTCATAGCAATAAAAAAAGTTTCTTTAACGATAATTAGTCAACTATATACCAAATAATCTTAATATATTTTTCATGTCATAGTATATTTTGATCAACGAACATTGAATAGAAAAGATGTAACAAAATTCTTATTTACATATATAAATTGAAGGATTTACTGTGACACTTTCGCAGAAAGTTTATGTTTTTATTCACTTTATCCCTGATAGAAAATCTTTATGAAAAAAAATATTTTTATAAATATACGATTTAGAAGAGTTTAATTTATTTGTTTAATCAAATTAATTTTACATAAAAATTTTTCACCAGGGATATATTATAATGATTTATTCATTTTCTGTATGATTCTTAGACTTCTTTTTCTTTTTCTTCTTTTTGGGAGCTTCTTCCTCGCCATCTACCTCCATTTTCTCTTCACTCTGTCCATTTTCCACAGTTCCATTTGTATCGCCATTTTGTATTAATTCACTTTTCCTTTTTTTGTCTTTCTTCTTTTTCTTTTTTGGAGATTCTTCTTCAATAGTTGTTACTATATGTGAAGCTTCTTCAATAGCTTCTTGCATAACTTCAACATTTTTCTTAGGCACATCTCCAGTTTCATAGAATTTTAATCTATCTTCAACCTATTTGAAATTAATTTTAATATTAGTTTATTAATATTCCTTAGAAATTTATTTCTTTAAAAAAATTTGATATTTCAAACTAAAAAATTTACCTGCTGTCGAAGTTTTTCTCCAAAGACATTGCAAGGTGTTTCAGCAAAGCAATCTATTCTGGAGGCAATGGAACATTTATTTGCCAAATACCTTGAAATTCTGCCCTTGTTCTTAGTACCAGCACGACCAATAAATGTTGAATGGAACAGCAGACCATATTTTGGTGTATTACCTCGAGTTTTTAAGGCTCTAAATAAAGCTTTTTCAGCACCTGTATATAAAAAATAATATAAAAATTTTTATTTTTCATTTTAAGATTAAATTAAGAAAGTAAATACTAAAAAAAAATTAGTAAATAGATAGAAACCTAAGATTTGCACTGTCGATGCAGGATATTTGGCTAAATTTGTAAGAGATCCAGCATGTGCTATGAGACGAGCTCCTACTTGATCACCGATCAAAGTTGCTAAGTTTGGTGCTACTCCAGACATCTTCGATTTTAAGTATTCAGACAATTCTTTTCTATAATCAGCTAAGGCTATAACACGTTTAGCAAACAATTCAATATTTAAGAGATCAACAGGACTAATATCCATCCCCATTGATGATTTGGAAGCATCGATTATGGCTTGGGCTCTTGCACTATCCATCACAATTTCTTCTAGAGGTTCCAATTTTTCTTCATTAAGTTCTTTTCTATTTTTGATAAGCTGAGTTACTCTGGCATACATATAGTTGTCTGGTACAATTTTCACAAGCTCTGGGAAGTGGTAACTATACCATTCTCTATAAAATAAATTATTTAAAATCCAATTTAATAATTATTGAAATTTTTTTTCTTAAAATTGAAATATTGGATATGTATAATAATTTTTATTTTTTATATAATTGACAGAAATAAGTTTCTTAATTACCTTATACGCATGCTAAATGTATTAATATCTTTATCTAATTGATCCAGCAAAGCTATACTTTGAATTATCATATTATCTACTCTGTGAACATTGAATTTTACTTTGGCTCTAGAATAACTATGTCCTAATCCAAGTTGAGCAACTCCTGAACTTTTTGAAGTAAAACCTTTTACCAAATTATGAAAATGATATCTTATTCCACGAATGATTTCGGGTATTGCTCCTGTATGATCACATTTTATATCTAATGCTTCTGTAATACTGGCCCCTAGTTTAGGATCTGCAACTCCTAATACAACTTTATTTTTTTTACTTGCTTTTGGTATGTTAGTATCCAAAAAGAGTTGTAAATCTTCAGGTGCAACACCTTCTGATATACTATTAACGTTTTCTAATGCTGTCAAAGCTGTTTTAAATGGTGAGAAACCAACAAGTTTGACTACTTGATTGAATCGAGACAGATCAGTGACAGAGGCTTCAACTTGGGGTAACAACATACCCACCTCTTCAAATTCCTTAATGGAAAAAAGAGCATAGCCAGCAGCATGCTCATAAAGAACATATAACTTCGACTGAAAATTGAATAAAAACCACAAATTTTGAAATGATCATATAATGAATACACGATCTATTTTATTCATTTCGTATTATTACATTTTTCGTAATTGTTTACAGTTCATATGCCACATGTTCATTGATAGGTTAAGCTTTAAAAAACATGTATTTACAAATGTAAACAAATACTTCTTGTGATTGTAGTAATTTAATAGATTTTATCAACTTACCATGATTATTTTTTTATTTCTTCTTTATTTTTTATTTAAAAATATTTATTGTCAAATTCACAACATTTTCTCATTTATTTATGATTTTCGGCACGTATACCATATGCACCGGAAATACCGTGCTAAACTAAACGGAAATCATGTCGCCATTTTTATTATTTTTAATGACGCTTTCGGTCGGTAAAAACAACTTTGGATGAGAAATTTTTAGAATGAATATTAAATTTTGTATATGTATATTTTGATTCTCACGATTATTTCGTTCAATGAAATAATCTGAAGAGAAATGGTAATAATAAATAAATCATCAGTAGTCATATAATATTTTAATGATCTCTTTACGCCAAAATAGATAGAAAAATAAAGAAATAAAATATGAATTAATAATTTTTGAAAATTTTGTATCCTATGAAATCCACCAAAATTTAAAAAATAAAGAATTAAACAATTATTTGATAATAAACTTAATGATAAAACTTTTAATTTCTTTTAGTCAATAAAAATATTTAATTTAAAGTATAAATTTAAATATGATGAAATGCTCAAAAATTTAATTTAAATAAAAAGAAATCTTTACGAGTTATAATTTTAACAAATTATAATATAAAATAACAATCAGCACTAATAATCTATTTATATGAAAAGTATTAGTTTATTAAAATGAAATAGGTAATTAATATTAATTAACCATTACAAGAGATTTGTATACTGATTTATCGTTTCTGTTTGTATTATTTGTGCACTATTTTGTTGCTATTTATTTTTATATAAACATATACATATATTATTTTTTTAAAGTGATTTTTTTAATTTTGTGGAATTTTGTTAATTACAAGTTTCAAAAATACACACAGCATATCTTATTTCTTATGATTTATTTTACATTAACATAACATAATAATTAATTTACAAATTAATTATTTTCATAATTTTATTTATTTATTAGATAATTAATTGCTTTTAATACTTTTGTAAATTTATAAAAATTAAACTATCTAGCAACTTTTAACATAAATAATATTTTTACATTTTAAATGTATTGAACACATCGAGTGTACTGCCTATAGCAATCAATAAAGCAGATGCATAATTTTTTTGAATTATAATAATGAATGTCGTATTTAAAATTCAAAATAGTTAAAAAAGCAATATTAAAATCGTCGACTTAATAGGTGCTATCATTCGCCGTACGTGACTGTCATTAATATTTTGCAAAAATCAAGATTATGTTTACATATAAATTACTTTAATTAGAAAACAGATAAAACATAATAAATTATAATCTACGATCATTGAATGTTCTTGAAAATTATTTTAAACAGCAGTGTTGTAAACGAATTTACAACAGCAACCCCCCACAATGGCAAAAGAAAGAAAAAGAAAACAAAAGTAGTTCGCGGGTCAGGTGACGCCACCGCACGGGCTTTTGACGAGACTGTATCCGCGAGTTGGGTTTATAGTTTGCCAGCAACTTTGCCCACACAAACTACATAATCGCGCTTCGCTTATGTGCGTCAGAGAGAGATAGCTTAACGAAGAGAAGAGGATACACGCACACACGCATACACACATACGTATCTCTCGAAAAGTCCATCGTCCCCGCTGATCGCGCGCGCACATTTTCGGCGGACGACGTTTCGTCGATCGTTCGCTCATTCGTTCAGCCGCTCTATCGTGTGTGTCCTTCTCTCTTCTCTTTCCGCACGGCGACGAGCGAAAGATCGAAGCGGTTGCACGTCCCAGAGACGGAGAGAAATACGGGCGCTACTCTTGCAAAAAAGATCATTGCTGCCGCCTTTGTCGTTGCCGCTGCCGCCGTCGTTGTGCGTGTTTAACAAGGTGAGAAACGAAGAAAAACGAAGCGAACCCACGCAAAAGAGAAGAGAGCTCTATTCTTGTTCTCTCTTTCACACACACACACACCTGTAAATCGCGTTGCAAACGTGCGCGCAAGTGTGCGTGTGTGCGTGTGTATTATCCACCGGTTCTCCTAGGTTCGGTGAGGAGAGCATAAAAAAAGGGAGTTGGAGACGCTGCTGCTCCTCCTCGAGAACTATGCGATATAATCGCCGAGCGTAGCGAAGGAGAAAAAGACTAATATCCTTTCTCTCTCTCTCTGTCTCTCTCTCTTCTCCCTCCTTCTCTCTCGCTTTCTCTGACGGTGCCTCTCCCGAAGATAAGGAGAGGATCGCGCTCTCTCTCTCTCTCTCTCTCTCTCTCTCTCTCCCCCTTTTCGAGAAAAAAGAGTCAGCGAGTTAGCTCGCACGCAATAGAGAGAGAGAGGAGAGGGTGAGAGACGAGAAGGTAGTCGGAAAAGGGGTTACGCGGGAGGAAGACGACGACTACGACGAAGCGGAGGAGGAAGAGGAGGAGGAAATGAACAGCAAGACAGACGTTAACAGGCGGGTACTCGCAATACAAGCTAAAAAGAAGCGCCACAAGCCCGGCAAACGCAAGGGCAAGGGTGGAGGTGGTGGTGCTGCTACTACAACTGGAACAGGAACAGTTGCTAGTGGAACATCGCAGCCTGACTCGGAACAACAACTTCAACAGCAGCAGCAGCCCAAAAATCAGCCAAACAAGCAAGGACAGACACCTTTTTGGTATTACCAAGAGAACACGAGACAGTTTACTGGTGGCAACGGCAACAGGTACTGTTTGGACTCTCTGCTGTCCAGTTTGTAGACGATGATTTTTGGATGGAACTTTAGTAAAATTGTATTTTAGAACATAGGTATAGCTAACTTTTGGACATAGTATATTTGGCTCTTTGTATAGAATATTTGATAAGTTTCATTGTTCTAATTGTTCCATTTAGGAGCATTCTTCGAACTATAAGAAAATATTAACTAAAATTGATCTTTAAAATTTATTTTATCTATGTTAATTCAGAGTACTAATGTTTTATTACAAAATTATTTTATAACATTTATTAAATTCTAATATTGAACTACCAACTTATTCAATTAAACTTTAAATAATATTTTAGATATCTAAGTGATATAAATTAGCTAATTATTAAACTGTAATATCAGTAAATTATATTCATTCTTTCACTGCTTGCTCAGATTTATATTAACAACTTAATTTATCAAAGAAATATAGCTAAGCAAATTTATATGTTATTATTTGTTTAATATTTGCAAAATAGTTAAATTATATAAAAATATGTTTCTTTAAATAATATTTTTTTAAATAAATTATTCTTGACTCATTTGAGATGGAAATCTATCTTGAAGCAAAGAATTTTTATTTATCATTATCATAAATGATAACTAATGTAAGCTATAAATTTATGTACATACTTGCTTTTGGTGCAGATTATTTTTATTTATGAAAAAATAAAGTTTCTTGCTCAACACGTATAGACAATAATAAAATTTTCTACATAATAAAAAGAATCTAACCTAATTGTTCCATTTTAAGTTTGAAAAAATAAAATAAATAATTTTGTTATCTGCATTAAAATAAAAATTAGGATTGAAATAAAAATAAATAAAAACTTTATTTTATTTTTTATAAATAATTTTTGAAGTTTACAACAAATTAATAATGCAGTTAATTTTGATTGAATTAGATTTTGAATTAGAAAAGTAATTGTAGAATGCAAAGCTGATGAAGCATTTAATTTAGTTTATATTGAAGACACAATCGAATGATTTGCTGATGCAGCAACTAACTTCTTTGGATTCATATTTTATTGGAAAGATAATTACAATGATAAGTACAATAAAAATGAAAATTTGGTTCAGTATAGGTATAATCTAATTTAAATATATTTCCAATCTCAAGTCAAGCTTTAAATTATATTTCATTAAAAAAATAAATAATGAATATATTATTAGATAAAATTTACTTGAATACTGACATTTAAATATTTTTTATTTAATTTTATTACAAATGTAGAATTTATATTATTTATATATTTGTACATGTATTTGAATTATATTAAAATCAAATTTTATTTATTAAACTTATTTAAAGATTTACAAGTCTTAATTAGATACTGAAGCATATAAGTTTTATATTTAAATTTTTGCACTTTATCATTAATTTTTTTATTTAATAATCAAATGTTTACACTTGATTTAAATGTAAATCTTATTGTATTGATTTTGATATAAATAATCATCAGTCATCAAAAAAGTTCAAAAAATTCTTCTGTTGCATAAGAAACACTAAATTAAATATTATTCTATCAAAACATTTATAAAAAATTAAAATAATTTTCAGGTACACAAAATTATATCCTACAATGATTAATATTTGCAGAAAATTTCATGTCTGACCTCTTTATCACATATTGCAAATTGTATGGGATTACTAGTAGTATTGCTTGTGATTTAGTACTTGGCACCTTACTCTCTTTCTCAAGATATGAATATTTTTAGAATAGCTCTAACTTTATAGAATCTTTTGTACTTTGAAACATGTCAGTTAGGAATTCTAAGTGTTTTGATAGGGACTCTGCGAAAATTCTTTATAGCGAAAAAAATCAGTATTGTACAAATTTTGTAAAATATAGTATAAATGTAGATTAACAATCTTGTGTAAAACCTTGAATCTCTTGTTTTTAGTAAATATATAAGATTTGAAGAAAAGGTTTTCTTATCTTTTGTTATTAATTTATTAATGTTCATTCAAAAAATAAATGTACTTCTTTTAAAATGATAATAATTTTAGTAATATTCTTATTATATATAATTAATAATAAAATAGAAAGGTTTAGTATTTTTTATAATCTTAAGAATACTATGCAGCTTCAGTGAATTTTTGTTATGATGTAAAAGAATGAACACTTGATAAAAAAACTTATAATAATAGAAATAAATATTTTCATTCAAGTTTATAAAATGAAAATAATTTTAATTAAATTTAATTAATTTTTTTTGAATATCTAAAATATTTGAGATAGATAAAATCGTTGCAATTTTTTTTGGATTACAGACTGGAGCCATGCCATAGTTCAAGTAATGAAACAATAGAAGATGAAGACGACATGTACAGTAGCGAAGACGACGAACAAGAAGACAGCAGTGACTACTGCAAAGGTGGCTATCATCCAGTTAAAATTGGAGATCTTTTCTTAAATCGCTACCATGTAACAAGAAAACTAGGATGGGGACACTTTTCTACTGTTTGGTTGTGCTGGGACTTACAGGTGAGAGTTATATAATATTTTATTTATATTGAAATTTTCAAATACTTGAATTATATTATTTCAAAAATAATTTGTCTTATATTCTTTAATTTATAAATATTTTTAATAAGATTCGAGAAGTCATAGAGAATTTGTTTTTCTGTTTGATTAAAATAGGACAAGCGATTTGTAGCATTGAAAGTTGTTAAATCAGCTTCACATTTTACGGAAACAGCACTGGATGAAATCAAACTATTAAAGGATGTGCGTGACACAGATCCTAGTGATCCAAAACGCAATAAAACTGTTCAGTTGTTGAATGACTTCAAAATCAGTGGTATCAATGGCTTGCATGTCTGCATGGTATTTGAGGTGCTAGGACATAATCTTCTGAAACTGATAATTAAGTCCAATTATAGAGGAATTCCCAGAAACAATGTAAGACGTATAATTAGACAAGTTCTCGAAGGATTAGATTATTTACATAATAAATGTAAGTTTATGAAGTATTTTTTTAATATGTAAAAATATTAAGATATTTATTTTATTTTTATTGTTATAGTGATTCAAAAACAGTTATATAATTTGTTAAATTTTAATAAGCTTTAATAGTATTATAGAAGATAAAATTTAATATGAAAATAGAGTTTAAAAAAATAATTTTCTATTGTACTAATAATTTTGATTAAAAAAATTTCATATTTTAAATCTAATTTAATAATTTCAATTATAAATTTTTCATTAAAATAATATAATACAATTTCGAGGTTATGTTGTGATAATTCATAATTTTTCGTTTTGCTTACCATTTTAAGTTATTTAGTTTAATTAATTTTAAATAATATTAATTTTAAATCAATTATAAATTTATTTAAATAATATTAAAGATTTAAAAATTGTTGTTAAAATAGAAATAGAATTTTGTCAGACGTTATATAATTTTTAGTAAGTTTTAACTTAAAAAGAAAAAAAATATAAAATAAAAGTGTCATATGATTTTTTTAGGCCAAATCATACATACAGATATAAAACCAGAGAACGTGCTAGTCTGCGTGGACGAGGCATACATTCGAAAACTTGCCTCTGAAGCAACAGAGCTTCATTCTCTGGGTCTCAAGCTGCCTGCTTCGCTCATCTCTACAGCGCCGAAAGAATTTCAAGAACCGGTACCTAATTCCAAAATGTCAAAGAATAAGAAGAAACGTCTTAAGAAGAAAGCTAAACGTCAAAATGAGTTGCTCAAACGTCAGATGGAGCAGATTGAAGAGATGGAGGAACAAATCAGACCAGTAGTCCACATAAAGGATGAAATAATTGAACTAGGTAACAATGTTTTCTTTATTAATTTTATTTTATTTAATTACACTAAAATGTTCGTTAAAATTTATTTTTAAATTTGATCGATTACACGCTGTTAAAGTTTAGAATAGAAGTATAAACAATTGCGATTGAAAACAATTTCCATTATTTTATGTGGTCTTATAATTATAAGATAAAAAATAATATCAATAGAAATTTATGTACATTTAATTATTTTTTAGATCATAAAGAGAATGGTGACGCTACAGCAGCAAACACAGATAACAATAGCGCGGAGTTAAATTCTGAAAGTATCGAAGATAATACGGAAAGTAACAAAGAATCACCTGACGACATGTCCGAGCCTTCTTCCGCTCCCCTCATGCATGTGAATGGCATCAAGGAGGAAGACAACAATGGTGAATCGAAAACGTTGGTAGCGGACACTTCGGCGATGTCGGAGGAAAACGACAAAAGCGAGGAAAATCAGGATGATGAGGAAAACGAGTATCATCAGAAATCCAAGAATGTTGCCATGTGTGATATTGCGAAAGGTGGCGGTGAGGGCGCAAACATGTTAGCTAGCAGCGATGACGGTGGTGTTGGTAAGTCATTTCAATTGTAAAATTTTATAAATGCAGAAAAAAATTTTGACGCATTGCATGTTAATAAATTTTTTTAAATTTATTATTTACTCAACGTTTAATTTATTTTCTAGCAGGTGAAAATGCACAACCACGTGAAAGGAAGCCGTTAAAGCGAGCTTCGGTAGCACCGTTGGATCCAGCACTCGTTGACTGCGATGTCGAAGTAAAAATCGCTGATCTCGGTAACGCCTGCTGGGTTCACAAAAAATTCACCGAGGACATACAAACACGTCAGTACCGATCCTTAGAGGTTTTGCTCGGTGCTGGGTACAATACGTCCGCCGACATATGGTCGACGGCTTGTATGGCCTTTGAGCTTGCCACCGGCGATTATCTTTTTGAACCGCATAGTGGCGAGGATTATTGCAGGTATTTATAATGTATTTGCTTTTTATTTTAATGTATTTGTATTTTATTTTTATGAATTAGGGTAAATAATTTATTCTAAATTTGTTCGTTAAAATTTTTTTTGCTATAAATTTGAATAATAATAATCAAGCATTATGTAACTGTTAGCATAATCGGAATCACTTTAATACTCTATTTTTTATTACGCAGCTGTTATAAAATCGAGCGTAATTTTCTTTAACTTAAGGTATAATGATCGATTGTTTAGAATCAATCGTTTTC
This sequence comes from Chalcis sispes, assembly GCA_949987625.1. NCBI lineage: Eukaryota > Metazoa > Arthropoda > Insecta > Hymenoptera > Chalcididae > Chalcis > Chalcis sispes. Next base: position 16,096,165 of record OX465098.1, on the reverse strand, counting down.
ATGCTCTAAATACGTTAAGTGAATAGAAAAGTTTAATGTCTTTAAAATAACTCATTATCTCTACAGATCATTAAAAGTTTTGATGAATTAAAGTTCTATCGAACTATTTATTGAATACATTTATTATGCATTATAAACTTTACAATCTAGAACGTTAGAATAAATTATAGTTTACATTATCATTGACAAAAACAATTTTTCAAATAGCAATCATTACAAGTAATAAAATTCTTTTTTTTACAGGGACGAAGATCACTTGGCACATATAATCGAATTGTTGGGCGAGATCCCACGGCGCATAGCACTTTCGGGTCGTCACTCGCGCTCCTTCTTCAATAAAAGAGGCGAGCTTAAGCATATAACGGGCTTGAAACCTTGGGGTTTGTACGAGGTTCTTACCGAAAAGTACGAGTGGTCGCCAAGCGAAGCACGCGAGTTTGCCGATTTCCTGACGCCCATGCTTGAGTTTGATCCGAATACCCGGGCCACCGCCGCCGAGTGCCTGAAGCACTCCTGGCTCCAGATCAAGTGAATTTATATAAACTCTCTCACTCTCTTTCTCTCTCTTTCTCCTTTCTTTTCTTTTTCTTTGTCTTTGTGTATCTCGGTTTCGTACTTTTTTTTTTTTTACGATTTTTCAATTATTTGTACATGACAAATTAAGAGAGAAAACTGTCATTGTTTAATGACAGTTGCTTATTTTACCTGTTAAAAAAGGATTGATGAGTGAATTGAAAAGAGAAGTAGAATTTGAAGATCTAGAATGGCTTTCCCGAGACAAAAATTTTTTAAGCACACGTCATTAGAAAAATTCAATATTTTAAAATATTTTGCTTTTAATATAATGGATAATTATTTAAAAATTTATTAGAGTTATTTTTATTGAAGAAAATATTTTCATCGATAGTTAAAAAAAAAAATATTTTTTAAAAGTAAATTTTGTTTTACATTTTGAATCTTTGTTTAGTGAATTACGCAATAACTGTTTGCTCAACATCTGGTTACAATAGTATATTACAATCATTATTAATTATTTCAATAATGAAACAAACTGTTAAAATTAATTTAAACTAAATTAACCTAAATATTATGAAATTTTTATTAAAATATCATTTGTTGTTTTTTTGTAGTAATAAGCAACAATAATTAGGTTTTCAAATTCTATTTTTTCTTCAACTTTTTATAATTTGCTATTTTTCATTGAACTTTCTTTACAATTTTGTTTAATTATTTATAACTTAAGAAGGTTCATGAAAAATAAATTTGTATATTATTTATAAAAAGAAAATGTATTGATTGAAAGTCAATTGATGATCTACGAAATTTATCTGTTCTTATACGGAACAAGGTCGTAAAAGGTGTATTTCTTGTCGAGTACATAGAAAAAAAATTGTATATGTCACATAAAAAGATGAAAACATACATAAATGCACGCATGCGAGTGATTTTGAAATAAAAAAGCTTCCAGGAGATATAAAAAAGCTGTGACATTCCTGCCGTACTAATTACAACGGATTGCAAACATGAATATACTCCAATACATTGAAAATATTATATAATAGCTTTGAGAGGGTGTGAAAGTTCTTATATTCTTTTTTATATTTATACAAATTATTCTACAATTTTCAAAATTGAATGCATTAATAAATATATACAGAGAAACAAGAAGAATTTTGTTCAAAGATTGAATGCTTTTTGGAAATTGTAAAATACTAATATTAATTTCTGACTGTTAAAAGACATGAAATTAGTATGATGAATTCATAAACATAACTTTCATATCCTTTCTAAAGAATTAGCGAAAAAACATTTTTTTTATTTGACAAGCGATAAATAAATTTTTTCAATGATTTATACGTATACATATATAATATATGCATAGATATCAAGAGTGAAAAAAGTAATAATATAGAAAATCCTCTTTCGAATAAGATGAGTTATACATAGAGCATTTACAAATTTATTTCACTTAACTGGTCTGCAAAATAAAAAAAAATTAAAATTAAAAAAAAAAAAAAAAAAAAAAAAAAAAACCAAAACAAAACAAACGTAGAGAAGGAGAGAAAAGAGTCTTGGGAATGGTTAGGGAAGAAAGTATGGAATTAGATTAAAAATGAAACGGAATTTCGCTACCTCGCGTTGTGAAAAGAAAGGGAGAGAATAATACGTGAAAAAAGGAAACAAATTCTCATAAATTTACGACGGAGTCGGCAGCTATAGAATGGAAAATTAAAAATAAATCATTTAACGATTTGACTCGTTAAAGAAAATGGTCGAGTGTACGAGAGAATCTTTTCGCGAATCTGTCAAACAGTTCGTAGATGTTATCATTTTTTATATATATATATATATATATATATATATATATAAATGGAAATTAATTAGCGCATTAATTTAAGTAGGCTTTTTGCGAAATGAAATGATCATTACACGGTCTTATATACATATATGAAAAAAAATAAAATCATAAACTTTTTGTTCATAATGAATCGACTTCTACGGATACAGAAATTTGAAAAGAAATAAAAAAAAGTAAAGATGAAGAACTCGGGACTGTCTCTCTCGCTTCTTCCAATTATATATAATAATAATAATAATAATAATAATAATAATGATTTAGCGTTTAAGGAGCCTCACGAAGCGATTTCACGTTGTCATATACATATATAAATATATATACATAAATATATATTTGTAGGAAATATTTGTAGACACGAGCGGACGGAAGCTTAGCTTAGACTCACGTATCGAAAGAAAATAAAAAAATATATAAAACAAAACAAAACAAATAGTTATCCTGCCAGTCAGAAATCTCTATATAAAACATTTTTTTTTTTTTTTTTCTTCTTTTTTCTTACTCAAAGAAAAATAATAAAAAAAAAAATGCAGTTGACGTTTAGAGCTTTCGAGTAGCAATAGTAATTGTCTTTTTTTGTTATAAATTGTGAAAAGTGTTAATTATGTATATTTATATTGGAAATCTGTTATGAATATTTATTTAATTTTTCCGATCAATAGATTTTCCCATTAAATTGTTGATTCTATGTACTTTTTATGATTTAAAAAATTTTCTGCACTGTAATTCAAATACAAAAAAAAAAAAAAAAAAAGAAATTTTAAACAATGAAACTATAAAAATTATTAAAATGCAAATATTCGTTTGTTATTTGAAGCTCTTGGCATCGTGAAAAGAAAATGTAAAATATACTTTAAAGTTTAATTTTGTAATTTGTCCATTTGGATTCTCGTGTATTAAATGAATTGAACTTAGTTTAAAATATAAAAATTGTAAATGCACTTGGCACGTTTTGAATGGCAATGGTACTGATATATAAATTTCTTCAAATTTGTGTGAAAAAAAAAATGGAAAAAACAAAATAAAGAAAGTGTGAGACGTGTTTAAAACAAATGTTATATTCGTACTATTTTTTTAATTACATATTTAATGAAAAAAAAAAAAAAAAAAATAACATTAGTCGAAAAATTAATTATGCTTAGACGCAAGTAAATTTTCGTTATAGTATTCCAGGAGTATGACGTTATTTATAATAAAAATAAAAAAAAGTATAAAAGACAAAAATATAATAACTAAAACTCGACCAGAAATAAAACTTTTCCACCATCAGTTCAAGTAAAGTACGAGATGTAATGTGTAGAGAGGAACATTGCAAAGATTGAGAAAATTGAAACGGATCCTCGTTGAATAAAAATCGTAGCTGATGAGATTAAGTGATGAAAACAAAATAAACAAAAAGAAAAAAAAAAAGTAACAGATAAAAAAAAGATCGAACGTTATATTAGATATTAGGATTAGGTAGAAGAAGAATTATTAACTATTATTGGACATTTGTATTTAGCGCAAAGTATGTTTGTATAGTTCGATGTCCGAATCTCTCTATCTCTGTCTCTCCGATGAAATATCCTTGCTGACAAATACCGTTTATATATGTGTGATCGATGAGAAGACGTGATCGACTTTTTTTCTCGCTTGTCCACAAGCATTACTACTTAATTTTCGCTTATTTAAATCTTTGAGACCTCCAAATACCTTGGAAGAAAAATTTCAATTCCGAGTTCGTTGAGTAAAATTAATTTTTAATCAATGTGACTCTCATATAAATTTACTCAATTAATATTTTTACAGAATTTTTACGGTTTAATTCAATTGTATATTTATTGTATCTTTAAATAAGAAATTTTACGTTAATGTAAAATTTATAACTAATTCTTCGATTTTGTTAAAAAAATTTTGTACATAGTTTAAATACTCCAAGGAATTTAGAGGACGAGTACTTCAATTATGCGGCTGATCGAAATTATTAAACGAAACTTTCTACTGCAATTTCAATTAGTTACTTATCGTTTCTATCAATTACTAATAAATAAAACTTTTATATAATGAATCTTACATTTTTGTAGTAATAAGGTAGGAAATGAAAAAAAAAAAAAAAACAAAAATCAACAATAAAAAATAAAAACAAAACAAAGTGAATCGTGATAACTGCAAGAACAGTTTATCTGCCAGTTTTATGATTAGTATTTTTATAGAAATTAAATGTAATAGTTAGTTATCATCATAAAATAAATGATATTTATTATAATTTTGTAAATAATTCTAATCATAAACAATTATTATTTAGTGACATTAATTATTAATTGTAGACAATAGCAATAATTCGTTGTTTGTAAAAAGTAACGAGAAAAATAAATACAACAAATGAATGAAGAAAAATTTCAACAAAAAATTTTGGCATTCATAATTGAAGTACTTTGGGCCGATAGAGCAAAAAAAAAAAAGAGAATAAAAATAATAATCATGCGATTTAACTGTGGAATATTTGCGCGTAGCGTTGAAATGTCAAATTGAAAAATGCCTCTTTCGTTTTTATTTCGTAAAAAATCAACTATTTCTTAAATACCTTTTTTTATGAATATGTAAAATTTATTTATTACCGAGTTTTTTCGTTAATGCAATTTAGTTTCGAACTTTTTTTGAGTGACAAGAATAATAATTTTTATGTGAAGATAAATAAAGACAAAAAAAATAAATAAAATAAAATAAAAATAAAAATAAACAGTGTAAAAATGTAAGTATGAATTTAACACCAAGGGAAAAAAACTGAAAAAAAATTATGTTGAATTCTTCCTCTTCGCAAAGTTAATTATTCTTGCAGTTAATGGAAAGTTCTGAATAGTTTTATTTATCTCCCGTGTATAAAATTGAATAAATAAAAAAATAAATAAATAAATAAATTGACATTTATAATATTATTTCAAACAGAAACAAAAATCACAATCACATTTATTTATACATAAATCCACAACGAATAATTGGTTATAAAAATTTTAGGTGAAGATCATGCACACTCACATGTACACATATATTTTGCTAAAAAAAAAAAAAAAATCGACAAAATGACAATCCATACCACAAATATTCCTGAAATTTTTAATAATAAATTTTTATTCGAGCTACGAGAGTAAATTTTCACTTTTAAGAAACAAACAAAAAAAATAATCGTTTTTTGTCAACGATTTAGATTTTATCGAACGTAAATAACAAGGACTTGATAGGCGTACGTATAGAATACACACATACATATAAATATAAATATAAATATAAATATTAGGGTTATATAAAAGCTTGAAAAAAAAACAAGTCGTTTACGTGATAAAAGCTCGCGGATCAATTAAGTAGACCGATAAGTGTGCATGCGTGCGTGTGTGTGAGGAGAAATCGAAGGGCGAACGAACTGTCAAGAGAGAGAGAGAGAGAGAGAAAGAAAGAGAAAGAGAGAGAGAGAGAGAGAGAGAGAGAGAGAGAGAGAAAGAACGAAAGAAAGAAAGAGAGAGAGAGAGAGAGTAAATTCACCACTGAATGCTTAATTTTTTAACAAAAACGACCCAAAGTAGTCAATGTTTTTCTTTTCTTTTTCAAGACTTCTAGCGGTAGATACGATTTCGTTCGGTCTCATGAAATACTTTTATTTTATTTGTCGTAAATGATGATTTTCGTCTTGTTAGTGATGAATTTAAATTTTGATTTAACTTTTTAGAGTAGATACATTTTTTAAAAAAGATATTGCAACTAATAAAGAATTCGATTCCTTGAGAATTCTCCCAGAATATTTTTTGCTTTAATTATTCAATTTCAAATTTTAAATGAATAAAGATCCTTTTCCTAATATCGTAAAAGATTACTCTTGAAATAATCTATTGATGGTTATTTGAAAGGAAAGAAAAATTTATGTTTCTCACTCACTGCAAAGAAAATCTTATAATCATCAATATTGACACTGATATATGTATATATACACACAAAAAATTTTATCCTCATCAAAATTAGTTACTTATTTCTCGTATTTAATTGCACACATTTTATCAGTTACTATTTACATAAATATGTTTAAAAGGCACGAACGAGAACATTATCAAAAAAAAAAAAAAATTTTCTGAAACATTCCATCGTTTCTTCATTCTATTATTCTCAACTTATGCTCTATTTTATTTTATTTATTTATATATTTTTTTATCTTGTTTTTTTTTTTTTTTTTTTATTTAATTTTTAGGGAGGAAAGAGATACTCAAGCCGAGAATATAAGCGATACTTGGGGCGAGGAATCGATAGTAGACGAGGCGATGAATTGATCACAACACCGTTACGTTTTTTCTTTTCTCAATTATTCAATTTGTATGCTGCTATTGTGTATTTGTACACGTATGCGTGTATCTTTATGTCTATCCAACTGTTTGTCTGTCTGTGTGTATGCGTCTGTGTGTGTGTGTGTGTGACAGAGCACTCGAGAAACAACCGAGCAGCGACGTGCGGGTATTTATAAATTGTGGCCTTGCTGATTTTTATATGCATCCAAACCTCCCCCCTTTTTCCTTTCTGATGAAAAAAATATGAAACGTAGGATTAAACCTTTAAATACAATTCTAATAACATGTGTAGCTCGGAAGTGTGTAATCGAGCAAAGATAAACTAAAAAAAAGGAAAAAAAAATAAATAAATAAATGGCAGATATATAGCAATGCGTCGAATGAGCGGATGAGCGTCTGGGAATTTTTGCGGTTTTACTTTTTAATAAAGCTCGAGGCGCATTAGAATTTTATTATTTTTATTTTTCATAAATTTTACAATTTATTTTCAATATTTTTTTTTTTTTTTTTTAAAGAAAACACGCAATGAGTTTGTTAAATTTTTTTTTGAAATTCAATAACAATTGTTAGAACAAATGTTGATATTAATTCATTTTGATTTTTTCTTTTTTCTTATTCGTTCTTATTTATTTACAAATAGATTTTTCTTTTCTATGCGTATACATATATCAGAACAATAATAAGAATTAATATTACTGATGTTACCTTATGAAATCAATATATGCAAATTTTTGTAAAGATGAAAAACTTTAATTATCTGTATTTTCTAGAATTAAACGTAATAATAGAAAGCACATATTAATGTTGAAATAGATCATAATTTATGAAAAGAATTTAAGTTACTTAAGCATCTTAAAACACTCAAATAACTTAATTTAAATATTTAGTGGAAATCGCGGTGTGTCTCTTAGAAATATTTTTCTTTTTTTTACGACAATGATTTTATTCTAGTTAGAATTTAAGCTTAGCATTTAATTATCGATCCAAGAAAATAATAACATTTTTCGAACAGCCGAAGCATAAGATAATGAAAATTACCGAAACGCTTACCGTCACAGAACAAAAAAAGAAAAAAAAAAATAAATAATATACGTAAACTTTGCTTGCCTAGAGGATATTTTTTCGTACCCAGAAAAAGGTAACCAACAAACGATATATCCCTTCCCCCTCTCCTCAAATGTAGTAGTAAATACACAAGCGGAACAAGGAAATGAAGCACGAGAAAAGAAATTTATAAAATTGAGTGATGAAACGCAAAGGAACGATACATAACGAATTAAAAAGAGATTATTGAAGAAATAAAAAGAGAAAGATAAGGAAAAAAATTGAATTCGAATTTTATTAGAGAAAAAAAAAACAACTTTTTTTAAAAGAACATTTTTAATCTCAAAAATTGAAAAAAAAATAGTAAAAAGAAAAAATTAAATGACGATGGACAAAGTGTAAGAATGTAAGTTGCTGTATAATTAATATATAATAGTTAATTTATACGTATATATATATATATATATATATATATATATATATATATATATATATATATATATATATGTATATACATATGTATATATCTGTAGATCGTTTCTTTAATTTTGGCCTTCCAGTTAAACGTAAACAAATTAAAAAAAAAAATAAAAAAAAAAAAAAAGTAATAGTATTCCGATGCGAATAAAGTCTAAAAGACAAAAAAATCGGTGAGAAAATTATGCAATTAAAAATAAAAAGACTAAAGGTTCATCGCAAATTTAGAGTTATTGTTTTTTTCTCTCTCGCTGTTCCCATTGTTTCCTTACCCTGAATAATTTGTGGATGAAACTCTGCATCGGATCTTTAATTTTACGTGGGTAAAGTATAATCAAAATATAAGATTTTTTACTTTCATCGCATTCGTTAATGTTTAATATTTTATTTTATAAAGAAGATATTGAAAATTTGAGATTATTCAACTAGTCTTACTATTTTTAACTTCACTAATATTTTTATCGTTTATTTTTCTTTCAGAAAACAATAGTTATTTTATTTAAATAAGCAACATTTATGTCTTTATTTAAAGATGATGTATATTACTTGAATCGATATTTATTTACAAATAAAAACTTGTTCGTAAATTTAAGTAGTAGCAGATAAGCGTCCGACATGAGCAAGGTATGTGCCTACTTAAGAATATTACCGTGATACTACTTATTTTTAAAATATTCTTTACTTTTCGATTTTATTTCCGCAAATCATTATTGTTTAACCGTCGACTGAAAATATTCATAAAAACTTTAACTTACCAAACAATGTCTCATAACTAAAGAAATCCAACCAAAAAAAGGAAAAGCAAAAAAAAATTTTCTTTCATTTAACGGGTGACACACGAAAATATATACCAGTCTTATGAGCCCACATGGGCAAGAAAACTCGAGCAAACTTCAAAGTACGCTAGTTAAATTATTAGCAGCTCGAAACTTTTCGATAGTCATATCGGCCGTGAAAGCGACTTTTCGCATTAATTAATGCGCCCTGCCGAGCGAAAAGTTTAACACCTGACAACTTTTGAAGCTTTTTACTGATGATTTTCTCGAGCTCGACTGGCGGCTAACGATTGTTTATTTTAGACTCGATAGGAGATAACGAAGCAGATACGAAAAAGTTTGAGTTGGCTTTCTTCGTTGATAAACGAGTAAAGCGATGTAGATTTGAATAAGTTTTAAGAATGTTCAGTTGACATTTTTTATTAATGAGTTGAAAAGGTAATTTTAAGTTTTAAACGGTATATTTATTTTGTTTATTAATGAAATAATAGAAACATCCATTTTTTTTTTTTAATTTTTTAGTACAATAACTTTTTAGTGAAATTTATAATAAAATTGGTTTATTAATGAAAATTAAAGGAGAAAAATTAAATAACGGATTAAACTTTTTAATCTGACTATACCCCGCTTGTTATACTTCGCATGAAAACGTATAGCTTTTTTATAATTGTTGAAAGAAACTCGTAAAGAAAATTATTTCAAATTAATTAATTAATTCAATCGATTTGCATCGAAAAACTTTATAAATTTAGCCAATTACTTAAAAAATATACATTTTCGATCATTGAAATAACAATAATGCAAGGAGAGTAAATGAAAAATAATTAAAAAATTTTCCCACGTACGGTATTTATTGTAACATTCAACTGACAACAATATAATATGTACAGTTTTTTCATTTACGTATACGCAATATTATTTTATTTTATTCATTTTTTTTTCTGTCTTTTTTATTTTGAATCCCCTCTAGCTTTTATATATTCTTACTTTTTTTTTTTATTTTGTTTGGTTTTGTTTCTATGTGTATATATATTTATTTTTTACGTTCTTCTATCTTGTCGCTTTTTTTCTTATGTATACATGTGTGTTGATGTAATCGCATGTCATATCACTCGTGGCTAAGTTTGTGATCTCAAATTATTTACGTATACTTGTATATATAGTCTCTTCTCCTCCTCATTCTTTTTTTTTCTTTTTTTTTTTTTTTTAATATAATTATTGCACAAGCTACATTGATCTTAGTTTTATTTATTTTTATTTTGTTTTTCATTTTTACTTCGTTTTTATCGTTAACTTTGTTTGCTAAATTGCTTCGTTTTTCTAGTTGAATTTTTTTTTTTTCTATATTTATATATGTCCCCCATCCCAACACTATAATTTTTTTTTTTTATTATTTTCTTTAAATATTTCTTGACTAAGATTATTAAGGATAATTGAATTATTTTTTTTTTTTTAGTTGTTTTTCGTTTCAAGGAAGTGTCTAATTGTACAAATTTATTTGATGGATGGACGCATTCCTATAAAATATTTTTTTTTTCTTCATCAACGTGTTCGCTCGTGTCAAATATATATCGTGACCGTTATCATCGAATAAAAACGTTCGAGCGATCGCAGACTTTACATTATTTTTTTCTTTTTTTATTTTTATCAATTTTTGTTTGTTTGTTTATTACGCTGAGTTGCATTTTAAGTTAAGCGAATGTCTATGTCGCGTCTCGTTTTCTTAGCCACATTTTCTTTTAGGGATAAAATTAAAGTTTTGATGTTAAAGGTATTGCGTATAGTCGTTCACATATTTTGTATTTTGTATTGTTTCATATTTATTGTCACGTTTTTAATTTCATTATAGGCGCTTTTTGTATGTTTACTTGTATTTATAATCTTATTTTATTCACTCGAATAATAACATCATCATAGAGATAGGAAGTAAGACTTCTTTTTATTTATCGCTTTGCATTCTTTTCTTCTCCCCTTTTTTTTTTTCTTTTATCATTCGTCTCCTTTACCTTCTTATTCTGCTTCTTCGGCGTACATTTTTTTTTCATTAAACAATTTATCTACGAACGAGAGTATAGAAGCGAAGACACTGCGTGAGTTTTTTTTATTTGCGGCACATTAAGAAATAGAAAAGTCAACGCTCAGGGAATATAACAATTTTTTGGATGTCAACGCCGAGTAGATTTAATTGAACTCAAATAAAAATTTTGCTGTTTGCAATTTTATTAAAATAAATTTGATTTAATTTTTATGATTATTAAACATAAATAATTATTTTTTTACGTAAGAAAAGTTTTAAATCTTTTGACCGAAAGTGAAATACATGATGTCGACTAAAGTTCAATTAAGTTTACTCATAAAGGACTTGTTTTCTTTCCAATTTATGTAAACATACATTATTATTATTTTTTTTTTTTTTTTTTTTTTTTTTTTTTTGTTATTTTTTTTTTTCTTAAAGACGCATGAAATCGCGACATTTCTTAATTAAATTTTCACGTCGAAAAAACACATTGATATGAATAACTTTTTTCATTATTATTGTTTTTTTTTTTTTTTTTTTTTTTTTTTTTATTTTGTTATAATTTTAATTTAATAATTTTAAACGCTAAGTATTTCAATTAATAATATCTGTGTGCATAAAATTCTATCGAGTTTATTTACATTATGCCTCTAAATTCTACCCTGCGATCATCATTATCTCCTTTCCTTTATGATAATGATAATATAAATTATAATATTAATAATAATAGTAACAACAATAATAATGATAATAGTAACAGCTATTTATGTATAAGATTACATCGTTGAGAATGACGCAGTTATTGTCATAATTTTTATATAGAGTCAATATAATAATAATAATAATAGTTAAGTAGTGCGTAGATGTGATAGATTATGTATATATGGGACGTTCCAATGAATTCTTAGTATGTTTCGGAGTCAAGTTTTATTTTTTTTTTAAATTTGTCAACTTTTAGTTTATATCAAAATAAGATATCATGCCAAGTATCAGCTCAAAATATCAATTTTTAAAAAAGTTATACATATTTAAAAAAAAAAAGGAATAAAATTTTTAAACTTTTATATCTCAAATACTAATTATCGAAATGACGTAAATTTTTTTTTAATTACGCCAATAATATTGAACTTATAAAGTGTATATAATTTAATACAAAATTCTTTTATAAAGAAAGTTACAACAATTTTTTATAAACAAATTAAGTTTTTTAATCAAGGGGCACATACGATTTTCAATTTTTTTATGTCAAATTGAAGCCTAATCTTTCTTCTTTAATTTGGTAAAAAAAACTTTTCCGACATTTTAATATAAAAAAAATTAGAGCCATTTGAAGCCGACGCTCGGCTCATTCATCTCCTTTTTCCGTGGAATCAAAATGGAAATTTTAACATTTATTTTTACATATTTTATTTTATAACTTATATTATATTTTATCGTGTCTTAATAAATATGACTTAGTTATAATACAAGAAAATCATCTGTTCTGATTGTTTTGTTTACTTCCCTAAGATACATATGCTACACTATTTAGGACATTCGAAAATAAACTTTTATATTATATGTACTTTTTTATAAATTGATAGGTTAGTATAATTTTTATAAATAGATAGTAATAGTTCTTTTGCAACGTTATATTTTTTATAAATAACGATATTGTTATGTTTTATAAGTAGACCCAATTTAATATGGCAAAATATGACTCAAATAATAACAAAATATTAAAGTTATCAATTGATCTACTTTTAATTAAACAAAAAAGCCAGAATTAATAGAAAAAGTATTAGTCATAGTTTTTAAGTTAATTACTAATTATAAAATAAGATACAGATATAAGCTATTGTTGAACATATATCAAATAAAAATAACGTACATAATTTTTATAACTAAATAAAGACTGTTTTCAATGAATCAATTAAAACGTTTTTTTTTTTTTTTTTTTTTTTTATAATAAGAAATTATTTATTAAGACACTGAAGAAATAAATTATCAAATAAAATAAGGCTAAGTGCGGCGCGTCGCGGTGGGAAGCACCGGGCGTCCGCTTCAAATGGCTCTAATTTTTTTTTTTATGAAATGAAAAATTTTTTTTATCAAATTAAAGAAGAAAGATTAGGCTTTTATTTGACATAAGAAAATTGAAAATCGTATGTGCCCCTTGATTAAAAAACTTAATTTGTTTATAAAAAATTGTTGTAACTTTTTTTATAAAAGAATTTTGTATTAAATTATATACACTTTATAAGTTCAATATTATTGGCGTAATTGAAAAAAAATTTACGTCATTCCGATAATTAATATTTGAGATATAAAAGTTTAAAAATTTTACTCCTTTTTTTTTTAAACATGCATAACTTTTTTAAAAATTGATATTTTGAGCTGATACTAGGCATAATATCTTATTTTGATATAAACTAAAAGTTGACAAATTTTCAAAAAAATATAAAACTTGACTCTGAAACATACTAAAAATTCATTGGAACGTCCCATATATATATATATATATATGTATATGGATCGCATAAATCATATAATAAAATCAAAAACGACGCAAGTAAAATGCCATTGTAAAGGTAAGATATTTTTATCAATTGGTGAATATAGTCATAGCAATATCGTCTTTGTGTTGTTTTGCGCTTTATTTGCGTTCAAGCCTCGTTTATAATTACGTTAATCTTTTTTAAATTTAATTTTTTTTCTTTTATATCGTTAATCAAGGACAACGCGGCTGTTGCGCTATTTTATTAGCACCTTTTTATCTATTTTATTGATTTATTTTTTTCTTTTCTTTATTATTAACTCTTCCATTTTATCGTTTAATACTAACAGGTTGAAATTTTCTCATTTTGTTTATAAATTATTCGAAAGTTTTTTTAACAAAATATAATATTTAAGAAAATAATAATTTTTGTTGGTGTTTTCAGAAAAAAAAAAAAAAAAAAAAAAAAAAACAATAATTATCCTATTAGAAATTTACCAATATAAATATTGACATTAATTTATTGCATTTGATGAATATAACAGTGAGTACAACTAGACTTTTTAATCGAAGTTACTGTTTATTGATGTTATCAATGTAGAAACAATAATTGTTTCTGTTCACTTTTACGTTATCTATCAAGTAAAAGTAATTGAAATTAATTTTAGAAACAGCCGAGAAATATACAGATTATTTAATATTCATTAATTTTTAAAATCTAATTCTAATATTTTAAAAAGTAGAATTCAGGATTATTATTTAAAAATTAAAAAATTAAAAAAATTGTCTTTTAATTTTTACTGAATTGGCTGCACTTTGAAATGTTTTTAAAAAATTATTTAATCATTCTTAATCTCTTGATAAAATCATCGAGGATACGTGGATAATGATATGACTCACTTTTTAAAACAAAGGTTGTACTAATAGCAGGATATTTTTTTTCTTTGTACTTACGACAAAAAAAAAAAAAAAACCAATTTACCATCGTAAACAATTGTATTTGTCATTATATATTAAAAAAAAAAAAAAAAAAAAAAAAAATCATAATTTTACGTCGATGTAAAAATTATTAAAATTAACTATACATTCAAACGATTCCTTAAATAATACAGTACAAATAATGCAATAAAAATATTTTAAACGCAGATAACAATCATCGTCGATTATAAAATATGTTGTCATTTTCTTTTTTTCTTGTGCATATAATAATATACAAAAAATCAATAACGATACCTATAAATGTATTTATACATTATATCAACAACATTTATTAAAATAAATAAATAAATAAATAAATATATGAATAAAAAGAAAAAAATACATATTAGAAATACGAATATTCGCAATCATTATTTTGTGCACGATTTCATTGTTTATCTTACATTTTTTTACTCTCCTTCGAGTATCAGAAGCTTGGAGATTGTTTCGATATATATGTGTACATATATTTATAACCTATAAGTAGTATTAGGTACTTCAACAAAATAATTAAATAACAACAAATTTGTTAATTATTCAGTACATCGTAATAAAATATTGAACTCACTTAATTATTTATATATTTGTTTAAATATGCATTAAAAAAAAGAAAATATATATCTAGATCCGTCGCATATGCATATGTGTTATATAAATTTAATCATTTGTCATTACATTTCAATCTAAATTTGTACTTCTATTTTATTTTTTAACGATTTTATAAATAATCGTTGCTGTGCATAAATTATCGCGAAAATGAAAGTTAAGCAAACGGTATATATATATGTGTGTGTGTGTGTGTATATAAACTATCGATGGTATTGCATTTATTTCATATTTTTTTTTTAAAGCACCATTTGTGAAATCTTCGTACATTATAGTAATGAGATTAAACTGTCTTTGATAATGCATTTAAATAATTAACTTAGGAAATTTTAATAATTATCGATAAGTGTAATCAATTGTTATTATTATGCATAGAAAACTTCTTGCGCATCGTAATTGACTCGGTTAATTAGTTCGTTTTAAATGCGGATAACAATTTATTTTATTTTAATATTTTTTAAACAATATCTTCTTCTTCACGTTACATTATACATTGTATAATCTTTTATAACGATCTAACTATTTTTTGAATTATTGTAACATTTATTTAGCAATATACTTTATTGTCGATAAATACACTGTTTACTCTTATAATATTTATATAGAGTATAATTAGTTTTAAAATAATTTCTATGTCATATTCAACAATATATATAAAAATTTGTTATGTTTATTTATTAAGTTATCCAAACGTAAACGATTAATTATTATTGTCAAACGTTAAAAACATCTTCCAAGCTCCTTCAACTCCTACACACAAGTATATATCGATCAATTAATTTTTTTCTTCTTCATGTTAGGTTTCGTGTAGGCCTCTGTGAATATTTTTAATATGTTCGTGTCAAACGAGTGTGGTTATAACAGTTTTTGTATTTTATTAGTTAATTTTTTTCTACTTTATTGTCGCTCGTCAAACTCCATGCCTTCGATTTTTCTTTTAATTTCTTCGATTTTTCGTTTTTTTTTTTTTTTTGTTTTTTTTTTTAATTATTGTCAATAACAGATTAATTTTATTGCCTTTCTTACTTGTTTTATAGACAAATTTATCGATCGGACTTGGTAAATGTAGTTTTAGTTATTAATGAAAACTGTCGATTAATGGCTTACTGTTAATTAACTTTTAATTAAAGTAAAGGATTTTTAAACTTTAACGAAGATACAAACATTGTGAAAGAGATATTTAAAAGCGTCCGATGATCAACAATATATTTGTCCGCGCATAGCACTTGGGATCTTGGCTTCGTTTCCTAATTTTTCTACGAGTGATTTTTCTTTCATTTTTCATTCAAAATGGGTTATTTCCTTTTTTTTTTTCTTTATTATCTTTGTTTCAATTGTTCATTCATCCATCTGTCGGCAAAACACACTGACAATGTAATCGATAATAATTACTCGCTCGTTAAAGTCTCGCGTAGGCTACCGCTATGAATTTACTTTCAACGTGATTACACTACCGCATTACTCGTATGTGCTAATCGATCAGTTCTGTTTTGTTTTTTCTCTTTTCTTCAATCTTTATTTTCTCTTTCTTTCTCTTCGATTTTATTTACGCTTTGTTTTTTATACATTAAAATTTTTTTTTTTTTTTTTTCGTTAACAATTACTAATTTTTCATAATCGCTCGAATTTTGTTTTGCAAGTAGTGTAAAGGTGCGTCTTTTTTGTTTGAGCAAAATTATTAATAGCAAACTAACGGCAAATTTGTTTTCGCTTTTTCATCAATGAAAATCTTCAGTAATCATCAGTCCGCATATATATCCTTTTTTGTTTTGTTTTAATTGCACGCAATCCTAATTATATAATTTTTTTTATAATTTAATGTGTACATATACATATATATACATACATATATATATATATATATGTATGTATGTATGTAAATTCATATAAATATTCGAATGTCAAGCATCTTTTCTTTCTTTAATTCATATTACATACTATGTATCACATGTTATATTCACACATTATCTAACGCAAAACTATACCTAATGGTTTACACAAAATTCGACTTGATTGACCAAAGGAAAAAAAAGAGTAATTGTTAACGCAAAAAGAAATATAATCGAATATAAGTCACGATTCTAAAAATTTCATCGGTTCTGGTAAACCAAACGAGAGAACAATGACAATTGTATCGAAAGACGATATAATAACAACATATCTAAAGAGAATACAGTTAAACGTTTTTTTTTTTTTTTTTTCATCAGAAAAGATCGACTGCTCGAGCATAAGGTAGCGGGACTATAACGATATTTCACACGATATTTTATATTTAACCTTTTAACGTACATTTATATGTATAAGTATATTATTTAAAAAGTAGAAACGGAAGGATAAGAACGGAAGAGATTTTGTTATTATTATTTTTTTTTCTCAAAATGCGAGCGATTTCATTATCCTCCCAAAGTTACGTGTCCGATGGACGGCTTCTACAGCTAAAAATTGTACACTGGTTTATTTATTTATTTTTTTTTTTAATTTTTTTTGTTTTTGTTTTTGTTTTTTTTTTATTTTTCGCGCGCGACTAAACAACGTCAACGTTGACGTTTTTCTTATAAAAATGAATGGTTTGTGTCGTACAAATAGTTAAAATTATTTATTATATTTTAATTTTAATTATAAAATATTGTCAAATCGAATAATTGAGTTAAATAGTTATCATAAAAAGTATAAATTAACTTTTGATATACAACAATAAAAAAGTGTGGTTAACCTAAAAATCATTTTTATTTTTAAATCGATATTTTTAAATCATGTTTATTTTAAAATCGATACGTCAAAAGTATTAAGAAACACGTCAACATTAACGCACAGTTCAGATTTAGTAGGAATAAATGTCTAAGCACTCAATGCTTCTAACATTGATAATATTTGATAATTTTTTTTTCCTACGTTTTCAATTTCATAGTAATTAATAAGATTCTTACATTAGCCGCAGACAATATGTTAGTTTTTTTTTCACCTTTATCTTATACATTATTATTAATTAATGCGATGTTTATATTGCAAACGCTAAGTAACAACTGGTTTCTGAGTTTTCCATTCATTTTTTTCTCACTTATACCACAGAGAGTAAAAGGTGTTAAAATAATAATGATAATAATAATAATAATAATCATTTAAAATAACTTAATTTTAACGAGTCGCTTAAGAAATTGTAAAATGTTATTGCAATGAAGGTTATCATAATCTATCGATATCTTTGAATATGTATTTGTAAGAATAATTTTAACTATTTTAGATTATTTAATGAAATGATGTTAAATTAATAATATTCGATTATTAAATTATACCGATTAATTTATTATAATGAGTATAATATTTACTCATGTCTTAAAAATATCTATTTATGTTAATAACTTAATCTCTTATTTTATTCATAAAATTAATGAGCATTATTGCTTTTACAAAACTCAAAATATTAAAAGCTTCGAATAAAAAGCAAACGATCGATAAATTCATAAAAAATCAATTTAATAAAAAAAAAAGCAATTGTTTAGATCTTAAAAATTGAGATCATTTCAGTGGTATTCGTTTAAGCAAACACTTGTTCAACAATTTACCTTAACCGGTAATGCAATATTAAGCTCAATAACCGATAACATGACTCCCGAGTTTAAATGTTTCATTTCGCTTAGATCTCGAGTTTAATTGACTGACGTCTCGCAAGAATTGCCGACGTCCTCACGATCGGCTATAGTTTAGATACGTATACTTTTTATGATGCAGTGAGAGGATTTTATCGATTAAAGGAGCGGTCGCAACGATAAGTACATTGAGTGTAGGTTTTGCTGTCTTCTTTTTTTTTTTTTTTTTTTTTTTTTCTTTTTTTGTACAAGTTTTCTTCTCTTAAATAAGAATGATATGTGTTTTGGATTTACATTGATATGAAATTTTAATAATTTTTGTGAAATTTATTAACTGTAAATAATGTTTGAAATAATACGATTAAATAATTGTAAGTAACGGTAACGTTAAATAATACGAATAAATAATTGAGATTTGAATAAATTACAAGTTAATAAATATGCTTAAATGTTATTATACACGATAATTCAAGAATATCAAAAATAAGTTATGTAAACGTTTTGATAAAAAAATATTCTGAATATTTTAATCAATATTTATTAAAACGTATTGTACGTTTAAAATCAGCCTTTTTTTTATGTATAAATTTAACGTAAAATATTTGTCCGACTTTGGGATATGTTCAGATATGTATCGAATCGAATGCGTATAATGGAGAACTCAGAAACGTATATATTAATAGTTTAGCTTAAAAAACTTTTACTTTTTTTTTTTCTCATTTTGTTTTTGTTTGATTAAAATCTGGGGAAATACGACTTGAGTATCGTAATAGTAATTAGTATGTTCTTAGCCGCCATTTTGTTATATGCATCACCAGTAGCTTGCTAAAGTCTAACGCTAGAGCGCGGGCGTAGCATATCATGTGTATGTACGTCATATACATCGTCGCTCGTTTTAACAGCAATATATATGTATATGTATATGTATATATGTAAAACGTAAAATGAAATCAGTCGCTCTAAAACTTTTAAAAATTTTTCGAGCCGCTTGTTATTGTATTATAACGGGCCGCAATGCAGATAATCGTTATTAATTTTTTTTTTTTTTTTTTCTTTATTGTCATTCTTTCTCCAAGACTCAACGCAGCGAAGTGTAGATGAGATATATGTATAAGCAATGATGCATTTTTTATTAATTATTTAATTAATTTGTTGTCTTTCTCCTTCGTTTATTATTACGTACTCGTGCGCACGCGTTTTATTCAAAGAGTCCGTGAGGCGCGCTTTAGGCGATACTCGATTTTTAAGTTAGGTCCAGATCCTCGTCGTCGTCGCTAGGCCCGCCGGTCGGACAACAAAGTCCCTCGGAGCCGTCGGCACGTATGCAGAAGAGCAAGGTCTCGGCTACGGTTACTTCGTGCGGCATTATGCCGTGGAACTCCTTTAGATCCGCTGATGGGAACCAAGCTTTCTCGTTATCGTCAATTATCAAGATGTTAAAGTATCTGGGAATGAAATTTAACGTTTCGAATACATTAATCATCATCTTTGCCTGATTATAAACGTTTTAGATTAATATTTCATCAGCTGAAAAATATCTTTCCACTCGATCGACATCGGTTACATTGAAAGGATTATATAAGCCTTCTAATTTTAATTAACATACCTGCATATGGCGACAACGGGAATCCACAATATGGAGGCGAGTATGAGTATGGAAATGAGTACGAGCGCCCAATCGGGCCATTCGAGCCTCTCGGTCACACCTTTAGTGGCGACCCACGCTTGATAACCGCTACCGTCCACGACGATCTCAACGACCGACGCTATCAGAATACTAAGCATCGCCAATGGGCTCAAATATTTCCAACAGATCAGCCAATACAAACCCGGTCGGTTGCCGGTCATCAATTCGATGTCGTCGGCGAACCTGCAATCGTTTATTATTATTATTTTTCTTTTATCTCGTTCACCGTTTGCGTATTGTTGACAGCGTTTACCTTTTTATACCGTAAACGTACGAGACTCCGATACATTCGAAAAAGGCGATTATGAGCAGAGGAAAATTACCGCTGAAATTGTCAAAAAGTACGAAGACGTAGCTTCCAGCGCCGTGAGCGAAAGCCATCGATATGGCACAGCAGACGAGACATATGCCACCTGGTTAAAAAAGATAAAATTATTATAAATAATTGATTTTTTATTTTGTTGTTGAAACTTTTTTTTTTTTGAGATTTTTCGTTTCGAATATTATGTTTTATTTTATTATCTGTTTATAATATACGATAAAATTACATTTTTTTGTAATTATTTGTTATCGGTAAAAGTTTATAATAATAAAAATTAAATTAAAGATTCGATAATAAATCCCGCGTAAGTCCCGGCAACTTTCTTAAACAAATCGAGCAGCTAGAGTTCAAGGTGTCGTACGAAGTGTAGTGCATTTCCCTTGAATAAGAGCAACGACCTTGATTGTAATGGCCGTAACTCTCAATTGATCAATCGTTTCAATTAAAGTGCTTTATTGACGTGTTCTTAAGACCATTTTTACATAGCGATTGTATGAGTGGTCTTATTGGTTGATGAATAAATAAATTATAAAGAAAAATAAAAAGGAGAAAATAAACTATTTTTGATTAAAGAAGATTTCAAAAGTCGCTAAGAAAGTTGAGTTTAATCGAATGTCAAATTATTCGTTAGTATAAGGGACTATTCCAGTTGATTGTTGCAATGAAACTATAGGGGTAATGAAGAAAATCGGTGCATGTATATAAGTTTGAATCTGCGATTAATTCAAATTAATAATTAATCGTTTTATTAACATCTTAAAATATCGTATAAAATTACCACATTTTTATTCGATTGTTAATTCATCATATCAATATAAAAAAATTAAAAGGTATTCATTTAATAGTTCCAACAAAACATTAATTTCAAAATTTAATAATCAAAATATAACAAATAATTAGATGAACGCAGCTTTTATCACGTTGCATTGAAAACAATCAGCCTTATTTAAAATTTTCGGCGTATTATCTCAACTTAGTTTATGTACGTACACAGTGTGTCCCGTGGAAAACGGAACTTTTTCAAAACATCGATTTATATTGGCGCCACCTATTGGTGGATGTTAGCAATGGAAAGGTCCATTCTTAACTGACATCCTGTCAAAATTGTATGACATTTAGTTCAATGGAAACCAAAATATCGCGCTCAAAGTGACAGTGTGTTTGTGGCATTGGTCGAAAAATGAACTTCGAACAAAGAGCAAATATTAAGTTCTGTTTTAAACTCGATAAATCCTTTACTGAGACGCATAATTTGCTGAAACAAGTTTATGGCGATAATTGTCTATCCCGTACCAGAGTGTATGAGTGGTATAAGCGGTTCCAGGAAGGTCGTGAAGACATTCAGGACGACGAACATCCAGGTCCTTCGACTTATACCGTGGTTACTCAAAGTAACATTGAAAAAGTGCGTGAATTTATAAAAAATGAGCCAAAATCTTCATTGCGATACATGGTAATGGAATTGAATACTCGTATGTCCAAAAATTCAATTCATCGCATTTTGACCAATCATTTGAATCTACGGAAGGTGTGTGCACGCTTTGTTCCACACAAATTGACCCACTACGAAAAATTGCTCCGAATTCAATTCATTGTAAGGATTTGATTTTGAAAGAGTCAAAAAAGGACCCAAACTTGAAATATTCAATTGTGACTGGTGACGAGACATGGTGTTTTCAATATGATCCCGAAACCAAGCGTCAAAGTGCTGAATGAAAGCACCCAACCGAGCCCAATCCGAAAAAAGTTGTCTTGAAAAGTCAAAAGTGAAGACAATGTTGATCTGTTTCTACGATTCGGACGGAGGGTATTACTCGTATTCATCGTGAATTCGTTCCACCTGGTCAAACGATTACTGCTGTGTTTTATCTTGGTGTTATGAAGCGTTTGCTCAGCCGTATTCGTCGTATGCGGCAACAATACCGTAAAAAAGGGAGCTGGCGTTTGTTGCATGATAATGCCCCGTCTCATCGATCGAACTTGATCACGGATTTTTTGATCAAAAATTCCATTTTAACCATCAACCATTCACCGTACTCGCCGGATTTGGCTCCGTGCGACTTCTACTTGTTCTCCAAATAGCACTTGCCTATGAAAGGAAAACGTTATGCCGACGTAGAGGCCATCCAAAGAGCGACGACCGACACACTAAAGTCGATGGATAAAAATGATCTCAAAAACTCATTCGATATGTTAATTGATCGTGCAAACGTTGTATTGATGCGGAAGGAGACTATTTTGAATAAAATAAATGAGATTTGCCGGAATATTGAGTTTTTGTCTTTATTTTGAAAAAGTTCCGTTTTCCATGGGACACACTGTGTACAATGTTTAAAAACAAAGTCTTCGTAAAGAAGTGATTTCTTATCAGTGTCGTCGCGTTATCAAGCTTCCATTAACGACTGGATGAGATATTCAATTGGAAACAATGACAACTGAATGTGTGGAAAATTACTTCTGTTAAAAAAAAAAAAAAAAAAAAAAAAAAACGTTCTTTATTTTTTCTAGTCTTTGAAGGTTAATTTATTGAACTCAAGCATCGACATTTAAATATTTAAATATTAATTATATTTCAAACGCCTAGTTCTCGAGATTACAAATGTAGTATTACCCTCGCACCTCCAGAGGTCACACAACGTTCAGAGTTTAAAGAAATTGCCATCTCTACCCGCCACACGTTGTGTTCTAGATAAAGCTCGCCTTTCAGACTAATTAACTTATTTATTATATTAATTAAATTTTTAATGGTATTCGATTTTCTATTTTTTTTCAAGCTTTTGTTTTTTGTGTGCCATGTTTAGACGAAAAGTGAATTTAGAATTTAATTTATAAAAGGAATTTTATTAGAAATAGAAATTGACGAAGAAGTGCAAGTTGCCAAATCGCATAGAGAGACTATAAGGATAAGGAACGAATAATTCAGGTAGTAACAGGGGCAATTTTTTACGATGACAGTAAGTCTACGAGTTAAAAGAGATTCTCTACGACAGATCTTGAAGGTATTTATTATACAGTTATAAAACAAAATAAAAAAAAAAAAATAAAATAAAAAGACTCGAAATCCACGCTCTTATAACATGTGATTCAATGAAGATGTATAAGTAACTTTTGTCTTTGTATACGCTTGCACAACGTAAATTTGAATACAAAAGCAGTATATGCTGCAAATCGAAATTCACGCTCGCATGACGTGAAAGCAAGAATTTATACCTATAAAAAAGAAATAATTGACCTTTTGCATACGCTCGCAGAACGTAAATCTATATCCAAAAATTAACCAGAGTCTAAAGACATAAGAAAGAAATGGTACATAACCAGGGAGAAGAATTTTCACAGGTACTCGTTTACTTTTTCTCTCAATAGAGACTTTATACATATACTGGCTAGCATGACGTGTATGTATTTATAAACGCGACGACCGGCTGAATCTAGATCTCTTGTTCTGTTCTACTAACTTCTATGCGTTTTAAATTTTAAAATATTCTTTTAAAGAATTTTAACAATTTCAAGACTGAATTATGTCAATATTACACACATAAGTAAATAAATGTAACAACACTTATATATACAAATATATATTATAAATAAACTAATGCATTAAAATAATTAGATAATTAAAAATATAAAAGAACTATCTTTTCAATAACTCTAAAAAAGTTTGCTATCGAATTTATTTATCACTACCAATCAAATAATTTAATAAATAACAAGGAGATTATGATTGAAAATATTCAAACTATAAAGAATAATAAAGACGCTCACAAAGAGATAGGTACTATTAAAGAGGCAGAAGCACCTCTCTATAAAAATTTGAGATATTCAAAAAAGACTCATTGGCCATAGATGCTACAACTGATAAAAAAAAATTCTTCGCAAGTGATTTAAAAAAAAAAGGGGCAGGGGGAGAAAGAGGACTCGCGTAATAAATATATAAGTCCCAGTGAATTAAAAGTCTCAATCTAAAGATATTATTAAACTGTCAAGTATTTACAGGCATTATACGCGTACTGTATAAACAACGTCAAGCCGGCACAGCACTGACGTCATTAATGCAACTATGTTTGCACTAATATAGTTAAAAAAAAAAGAAAAAAAAGTCCATTGACCGAGTCATTTTCAGAAAACATTTATTCGATTCTGGTAAATAAATGATAAACATACCATAGAGCCAGACAAGTTCAAAAAATGCTTTTACTCTCGCCAAAGTCGAGCAAGATACACGAGCTATTGTAAAAGGCACAAGATGGAAAAATTCTTTAAATTACAGACAAAGTAATCGGTTTCATCCAACCGATATTCAGAAAAATTAAAAGCAATCAGTCTTTCTAACAAAAGAGTCAATACTAGATACATTCCAAACAAATATCACCTATATGTTGGTGTCAGAATAGATGAACATTTTTAATTAATTGGTGAAAATAATCAATAAATAGATTATATCTCAAATTTATTAAATTTTATCCAAATATTTTAATAAGTTAGCTGGACAAACTTATTAGCAATTTTTTTAAAATTTGCTCATTGTAAATTTTTGCAAAATTGAAAAAATTGCTCGAAACACTTCGAAAAAATTTCAGCGCATTCTTTGAGCAATTCTAAGAACTTTTTAATCTTGGTGATTTTTCTCGTAAGTTCATATTTTTCGCGAAAAAAATTAATGAATGTATACAAAAAAATTTTGCATTCCGGACGCTATTTTTAAAACACTAAGGCCAAAAATCGATATCTAAATCACGTATTTTTAATGCTTAGATATTTATTCCACGGGTTATTGAGGTTTCAGGTACATTGCAGACCGGAAACACCTTCAAAATTCGATTTGAAAAAAAAGAAAGTGTGAAAAAATCATTATTTCTTTTGTTAAAACTGAATTTTCTCATAATTAATAACATTTTAGAGAAATTTTGAGTTCATCATCAGAAAGAGCGGACCTTAAACTATAAGAATATGTACTTTTCAATTTCTTTCGACGCGAATAGCTTTAGTTATAGAGCCTCGAAGAGCGATATGTCCCGAGTGACATTCTGAGCCGAAACGGGTTAAGTAGAGAATTTTCTTTTTTTGAAAAATCAGAGATGAGTTTTTTACATACAAAAAAAAAAGGAAAATTAATAATTTTGAACTTTATGATCAATTACGAAAACTTTAAAAATTTACAAGAAATAATATATCTGTAATTTTGAGAACGAAGCTTCTTCATACAATTGCGATCGAATTTTACTTACAGGTAAGTTCGTTTGATCTTTTAATTTTATCTTATCTTTTGATGATATAATAAATTTTTTAAATAAAAATAATAAGATCGTTAAAAATTTTACTTCAATGCAATTTTATTTCGATTCGAGTACACACAATTAATCGCAATTATAAGAAAATGTTTGCTAAGTTGATTTATAACTCTGGAAGATAATTTGTCTATTGCTTAAAAAAATTATGAGATTAAGTTAATGTTTCACGTTGTCGCGTACGTCGTCGTTAATTTTTGAAATTTTTGTACTACACAATATTAAACTTTAACTTATCGTATTTTTATTATGACGCGCGATAATGTCTTTGCGACGAACATAACATTTTTTACGTTTAATTCATCAATGTGACGATTTCTTTCAAGTGTATTTTTATTGTAGATGTATTTAAATTGCCGAGATAAAGATAAATGAAAAATTGTTTACATTTTCGATTCAACAAACGCTTAACAAAATTTGTCAGCGTTAATAAAGTATATAAACTGTATAATTTTTACATTTTACAATAAAACAAAATTAACGAAAAAAAAAGGTTAAAAAAAAATAAAAATTAAGAAAATAACGAAATGTGACATTACCAACGTAGCATTAATAAAATTCTAAAAAAAAGGCCAGTGTTCAATTCGTAATAGTTTAAACAAAGTGTTAAAATGATTCATCGCCATTGAACGAATTGATAACCGCCTCGAAATGAAAAAAAGAATAAAAGAAAAAAAATCTCGTTCAATCTCGATGTAACAAAATACGTCCGGACAAATAGCCCATTATCCATCAACATCGACGCTGTACACATGGACAGCGTCGTTTCGTGCGAACGAAAGCGAATCGTTGCAAATTGGCAAACAATGCCGTCGTTAATTCAATAAA
Source organism: Chalcis sispes (assembly GCA_949987625.1). Taxonomy (NCBI): domain Eukaryota; kingdom Metazoa; phylum Arthropoda; class Insecta; order Hymenoptera; family Chalcididae; genus Chalcis; species Chalcis sispes. The sequence goes on along the minus strand of OX465098.1, from coordinate 16,069,419 downwards.
CTGTATCACCATTATGCATTCACATACATACATATATATACACACACTACCGTTCAAAAGTTTGGAAACACTATGGTAATTTGAATGAAAACGACAATAAAACACGTAAGTCATGATTTATTACACTTAAATTTTAATCAAACGTTGGATTAACATTTAGTAAAAAATATTCAGTACAAATAAATGCAAAAATAATATATCTCATTACGTTTGTGGTCATAAAACACGTGTGCCGGTCTATTTTCAAGATAAGGGATAAGTAATTTTGCTAAGAAATAAGTAATTTTGTTCATTATTATTATAAGCACGGTCATAATAATGAATGAAATTCAATAATAACGTCTTTATTTAAAGATTTATTTACGGTATTTTTTTAATCTAACAAAAATCGGGTGTTTCCAAACTTTTGAACGGTAGTGTATGTATATATATATATACTCACCGGTTAGTATTTCCTTGCGTAGATTCGGGAAGAGCTTCATGTCGACGATGCTCGTTACGACGCCCTCAAGTGTCCCGAACTGCGAGTCGATCCCCAGGGTGAAGAGCATCAGGAAAAACAGGACCGACCAGAATTGAGCACCGGGGAATTGGTTTATCGCCTCGGTGAAGATTATGAACGCTAGGCCTGTCCCCGATGCGGACTAAATTTGTTTTTTTTTTTTTTTGTTTTTTTTTTGTTTTTTTTTGTTTTTTTTTTTCAAAAATTTTTATTGCATATGTGAATAAATTTTTATTTATTTATATAAGCATTTAATTATGTTGATTATGAAAAATATTTGTAGATTTTTCCACCTTAATAAATTCTTCCATAATGTTTTACAACGATAAATTTAAAATTACCGAACGTATAATCGATTAATCAATCAGATAAAATTTTGTTTGGAAAACAATTTTTTTTTTTTTTCAAGTTGACGATGAGAGAATTTAATTGTGTAAGACGAGTGAGATAGCATCTCGTCTGGTATTAACTTTTATCAACATCTATTTACTCGTAGGCTTATCGTATTTATTTTTTTTTATTTAGAACAATTTTAATTTATACGCGTAAGCCCATTTATTATTATTATTATTATTATTATTATTATTATCGCGTAGAAAACTTACTTGCAAACTTTATCTTCTGAAGATTAATAATTGTAGTTTTCACCTTCTTCTCATTCCATCTACCTTCGATATACGAAGACTTAATCGTTCGCAATATCGTCAAATTTGTTGCCATTGCGTAACAAACGTTTATTCGTCAACAAAGTAATACAATCGATTACATACGTAAATAAATCGATTAAAATCCGTCTCCCGTGATGATACATCGTCAACGATACCGATTCAATTTACCCGATCGGCATAGAAAATTATTTAAAATTCTGGTCGATCGTACAACGCTAACGCGTTGATTCTCATTCGATAATAATGAAGACACATGTCGCGTAAGACGCATTGTCTCACTCGTGCGGTATAATATGTATAAATCCTCAATTTTTACATACGACCTGCGGTCATGTGTATGACTTTGCTCGCGCATCGTCTTACACATATATAAATTATACAAGACGTTAAATATCAAACGATATTCGTTCGTAAATTAATATCATTAAATCGCTAAATATGTGCGCATAACTAATAGTTTAAACAAAAGTAAAAAAAGAAATATATAAAAGATAAAAAAATGCATAGGATTTTGTACGAGAATAATGTGTCATTCTCCAAAGGCATTATTTACGGCGAAAGCGAGCGAGAGAAAAGTTTCATTCGTAAAAAAAAAATAAACATAGAGAAAGAGAGCGAGATAGAGAGCTTATCAACGGTCGGTGAGTACATTCGTACGGCGTGGGAGAGAAGCCGTGAAGAGCTTGGCAGTCGTTGCCGGGACGACGAACGAGGTGCATCGTTGTCGTTTACATATGCATCTCGAGTGAATTTTTTTCTTTCTCTCCCTCTCTTTCTCTCTCTCTCTCTCTCTCTGTTTTTTTTTTTTATTTTTTTTATTTTTTTTTTATCGTCTCGAGCCCCCCCCCTCACCTATTTCCGAGGTTTGTCGTTTGTTATGGAGGGCGGCGCGTATTACGCGTACCAAGGGAATCCGAAAATCGGTGCGGGAATTATTAACAGGTTGTTCTTCGGGTAAGTTTAACGGTTTTTTTTTTTTTTTTCTTTTTATAATCGTTAGTGCTTGTTGTTTTTCGGAATGAAAAAGTATTTAAGCGTGTATATATTGAGAAAAAAAAATTAATCGGTGATACATTTTTCTTTCTTTTTTTTTTTTTTTTATTTATTTATTTATTTTTATGTATAACGGTCTCGAATATTAGGGTTGTTTTATCATCAAATAATGAGTTTCATTAATTAAAAAATGATTTTCATATTGCAGTTATCTCGTTGCGTACACAGTAAATACATTTTTATAACTATTACGCTAAAAATCTTTGAGAGCATCGACTTGTGCTTTGCGATAAGTGAACGTTAAGAATAAATATTGACTTTTACTAAAAAAAACTCCTTTTTTATATTCTTTCATTACGGTGATAATTGAATTTATGACAAATGCACACTGTTTACTTGATATAATGCAATTAATCATCGATGTTATTTTTAGAAAAATCATTTATTTGATTTGCGAATCATTTTTTATTGACTTCATTTTTCGATAATAATGAACATAAATTAATAACTCGTTATATAAAGTTGATAATAACCTTTTTTTTATCAATGTCTAGTCTCATTTATAATTATTATTTATTACTACTCTATTTATCAATAAGTAATATTGTAATCGAATTTATTAAAGTTTCAGTACAAAACATCGTCATTGTTATAAATTTTTTTTTCTTCATTTTAGTTGGTTAATACCGATATTCATACGCGGCAAAAATCACGATCTCGAGCCAAAAGATTTGTACGAAACATTACCCGAAAATCGAAGCAAATATGTCACCGATAAATTGGAAAAGTACGTATTCATAAATACTAAAAAAAAAAAAAAATAAAAAATAAAAGTCGTACCAGCGACGTTTGTGCATTAATGTATCCAATAGCTCGTATATGTTTAAACGCTCGACAGATATTGGGAAACGGAAATCGCCGATGCCGAAAAAAAGATGACAAAGCCGAGCTTGTTAAAAGCCGTTAAGAGAACATTCCAATGGAGCTTTTACAAATACGCGATTCATTCTGTAATTTTGCATCTGGTTATTAAGTAAGTATTGTGAAAATTTAAGCCATTATGTCTTAATGAACGTTTAAACGTCGATTGTTTAATCTGCTATTTTATACGTTCGTCTGGGTAATCATTCAATTGACACTTTTTCTTTGCGAAGTATTATTGCTTATAGTAATAATTTACTTAACATTTAAAAGATTAATCGTAATAGAATTTTTTTTAATTTCAATGTCACTAATTATATGCAGCTCGTTAATTAATATTTAAATAAAATGGACACTGATACATAAATAAAATAAACAAAGACGTTAACTTTTCTTTATTTTCCCACGCGAGCAGAATAATCCAGCCGATGATAATGGGTCTATTGATTTGGCACTTTGACGAGCGATCGACGTCGAGTTCAATCGAAGCTTACGGTTACGCGGCGGCTTTCGTCCTCGTCGCCTTCGTCGATCAGATGATCTTCATTCATACGCTGTTCGGCATGAGAACGATCGGTATTAGTGCGAGGGTCGCGTGTGCTTCGCTCATGTATCGGAAGGTGAGAATTATACCTTTTTAACGAGTGAATTTTCAATTTTTTCAAATTATACCTTTTAAATTAGTTCATTTTTTCTTTTTTTATTTATTTGCCATTTCTCAATTGAATATGGAACATTTTATTGCAAGCGTTATTTACTTATTTCGTAAAATATAGTAAACGGCTCATTTTCTTTTATAAATCGTAAAATACAAGTCATTATGATCCCGGTATGTTAAGTGTTAAATATTTATTAAGAGTAATTAATAAAATCTTTATAAGGATAAATACAAAAAAAAAAAAAAAACAAAAAACAAAAAACAAAAAAACAAAAAAAAAAAAAAAACAAAAAAAATTCAAGCTTGCAATTCAAATCGCGATAAAAAATTAAAAATTCTAAATAATAAATTTTACCGGACGAAATAATCAAAACGAAAATAGAATCGATTATTATTGCGATTATAAAACGAAACTGGTTTATTTAAACGATAGCTGCGAGAATTTGTGCATAAGTTTGGGCGACGAAAGTGCGTCGACCTCGTCGAGCTATTATAAATACAGCCTCGCGTTTAATAAACTCGGCGAGCTCGAAATTACGCCGAGCGAACGCGTCGACGTCTTTAAAAGATCGACTAACGCAAATAAAACGCTCGACAGATGATGAAACTGCCGTACACGGCTAAACGAACAACCGGTGGAAAGATAATAAATCTCATATCGAACGACACCTCGAAATTGGAATTCGGTTTCCTCTTCGCTCACACTTTATGGATCCTTCCACTTCAAACTATCCTCGTGACGTATCTCATATCGAGGGACGTCGGTGTCTTAGCCGCGACAATGGGAGTTCTCTCGCTGGTTTGTCAAACCATTCCCGTCCAAGGTACATTTATATTTATTGATTTGCCTTAAAAGTTTATGTTGTTTATTTTTTTTTTTTTTTTTTTTTTTTTTTTGTTGTTTTTTTTATCTAATCGACGCTTTTTCGGTTTAGCTTACAGCGGACGAGTGATAGCTCGATTGAGAAAGAAGATCGCCAAGAGGACAGACGAGAGGATATTGATCACCGGAGAGATAATACGCGGTATTCGTGTTATTAAGATGTACACGTGGGAGATACCTTTTCAACGGCTTATGTTCTTTGCCAGAAGGTTGTTGTTGTTGTTGTTGTTGTTGTGATTTTGTTTTTTTTTTTTTTTATTGTTTTTCTTTTAACCGATTATAAATTATGTCGATGGTAAATTGAAAAATTTTATCGTTCACGCGTGTTTTAAATAAACAAAGTGTACATCAATTTTTGCCAAAGATTTTGATTCATCGATGATAATCGATTAGCTTTATCAAACGAAAGATTTAATCAAAGCTCGGATATTTTTTGCATTTTTCTCTCTTCATTAACGTTTTCAATCGATCATTGAACTTTAACAATTACACAATATTCAGTACGATTTAAAACCTTAACCATTATAATAAACTCCGTCGATTAGTTAAAATTTTTCTTCGACTAATAATAAATTTGAACATCGCGCAGATGCGAGATAAACGCAATTGCAACGGCGTCTTACTTAAAGAGCGGATTATGGGCGGTGACGGCGTTCGCTCAACGCATGCCGTTATTCATTACCGTCATGTTATACGTACTCCAGGGTAATCGCATTTCGGCCTATACGATGTTTACTCTCGTTCAATATTACAATATTTTGCACGTTATGATGGGCTCGCTGTTTCTGAGAGCCGTTTATACGCTTTCCGATGCAATTGCGTCGATTAGGAGGATTCGGGTAAGAAAGATTTTCATTTTTATTTTTATTTTGATTTCATAATGTGTTGTCCGAATAATTGTCCGGTAGTAATAATTATATATGTATTTATTGAATTACGATAAAATTCGATTTGTTTGATTGATTATTATTATTAAGTTTTTTATTCCGTTTAGTTTAATTATATAAATTTTTTAACCGATAATAAAATATACAATTATAAAATTAATAAATATATTTCATAATAGTATAAAATAGATTATTTAAATTGTTAATAATATATTTAAATAATTGCCAAGTAATTTTGCTGGCTTATATGAAAATGTTTTAAAATTTTAGCATTTTTTACACAATAATTTTGTGTATTATTGCAAAATTGAATACCAACTGGTATTTTAGATAATAAAAGATTTTTCGAACTACAAGTTATCAAATTGAAATAAAAAACAAATTTGACGATTATATAAAATTTTATGTCGTTTAAATTACCGATTAACCGATTGGATATTCATCTTTCACAAACGATTATCGATATACATACAGATAAAATTTTAATGTTCGCTCTTCGTCTTTACAATATTTAAAATAGTCGATCGATCGATAATTTTCTTTGCTCAGGAATTTCTACTTCTCGAGGAGCGAAAGCCGAGCGTAAAAAATGGTCAAACCGACGACAAGGACACGATCGTATCCTTAACCGGAGCGAGGGCATCGACGATGGAGAAAAAGGACGTCGATATATTGCACGATCTCGATTTGGCCATACGTCGAAAACTATTGTACGCCGTCGTAGGTCCTGTAGGCGCAGGAAAGGTAGCTTGGTGAGATACGATTAAGGGCAATTTTAATATTCCTGCATGTGGTTAAAATTTAAAATTCTTTTTTTCTACTTAAATTCTTTATCAAAATCGCGTAATTTTTTAACTATGAAATTTAAATATTTCAATCCATCAAGTTCCACTTTAAACGTTATCTTTATCCGCTGCTTTCTATTATCAAAAAGCTCAAAATTTATAAAATTTATCCGCTTGAATTTCCAGAGCTCGATTTTAAAGCTTATCCTCGACGAGCTTAAATTAACCGAAGGTCAAGTTCTCGTTCACGGAGACGTCTCGTATGCGAGCCAAGAGCCATGGCTATTCAAGGATACGATTAAAAACAACATATTGTTCGGCGAGACGTACGAAGAGAAAAAATACAAAAGCGTGACGAAAGCTTGTTCTCTTACGGAAGACTTTGAACGATTGGCCAACGGCGACGAGACGATCGTTGGGGAAAGCGGAATAACTCTAAGCGGTGGACAATGCGCGCGAATAAATTTGGCCAGGTGAATTTATTTTCCTATTTTACAATTGATATCGTATTGATGTATGAAAATTGATTGAATAACGCAAGCGATATTTTTTACAGAGCAGTGTACAGAAATGCCGATATTTATTTACTAGACGATCCTCTATCCGCGGTCGACAGTCGAGTAGGTCAAAGTTTGTTCGACGAATGTCTAAACGGCTTGTTGAAAGATAAAACGCGGATTCTCGTGACGCATCAGTTGCAGTATTTGAAACAAGCGGATAGATTAATATTCATCGATAACGTAAGATAAAATAATTTACTCCTCAATGTGAAAAAGTAAACTTTGCATTCGTGTAAAAGTGGTTTTGTTTACGCAGGGTCGCGTGGAATACGAGGGAGACTTTGAAAATTTCAAAAGAACCGATGACATTTATCAGTATTTGAATGTTAACGATGCCAAAGTCATTGAAATTGTCGATGAGAAACAATCGAATGGAAAATCCAACGTATCTATTAATTTAAATTCTAACATCGTTAATAAAGACAACGAAAAGGAAGATCCCGACGAAACTGAGAAACTTATTAATTCTAAGAAGCCGGTAAATTCGACGAAGGAAAAAGAAGTGATCGAAAAGAGTAAAAATTCGATGGCAAATAGAAAATCTATGTACTGGAAATACGTCACGGCTGGTAATAAAACTTACATCTTGCCTCTTACGACGTTACTAGCTTTTACATTGGCTCAATTATTCTGCAGTGGAAGCGATTATTTCGTCGCATATTGGTAAAAAAATATTTTTCTAAAAAATATATTACAAAGAGAAAACAACGAAGTTAAAATATTAAACTTTTCCAGGACGAGAAAAGAAATCACGCACAAGAACGATTCTATGTATGAGTCGGAATTTAAAAATTCAAAATTATTCGAGCAGCTTAACTCGCACACGGCTATTTTTATATTTGGAATGCTAATGATTGGGATAATTCTCATGTCTGTGATAAAAATGATCTGTTATACGACCGTCTGTAAACGATCTAACAAAAGCATTCATCAAAAAATGGCAGTTAATTTATTAGGGGCTACGATGAAATTTTTCGACATCAATGATTCCGGTAAGATGATAACTTTGAAAATCAAACATTAATTTTATATTTTACAATTGATTATTAAAATATACATTACAGGACGTATCTTGAATCGGTTTACTAAAGACTTGGGAACGGTGGATGAAAGATTGCAAGTAATGGCGCTTGAAACATTCGAATTTTTATTTATTATTTTAGGTACCATAATCCAAATAGTATTAATCAATAGGTGGACTATTTTTCTTATTCTAATAATGGGATATTTATTTTGGAAAGGCAGAGTTATTGCTATTAAAACTATTCGAGATATTATGAGATTAGAGGGCCAAGGTTAGATTTTTCCATTTCATTATATTATTCATCGTTAATATTACTCAAAGTTAACATACGCTTAAACAAACTTTTTCAGCGAAAAGTCCAGTACTTTCATACGTCAATTCCTCCCTTACGGGATTACTTACGATCCGTTCTTCTCGAGGTCAATCAACGGCTTGTAAACTGTTCGACACACATCAAGACAACCATACGGCAGTTGCTTCTATATCACAATACTCTCTGATAGCCTATAGCTTCTGGTTAGATTTGATCACGCTAACCTTTATGGCCATCCTGACCAACAGCTTCGTAATGTTTAGAAGCGATCAAACTGCCGGCGCAGACTTTGGCCTTGCAGTTACTCAGGTACTCATATTGTGCAGTATATTAGCAAGAGCCATGAGACTGATAGGTGACATCGAGACGCAGATGGTCACCGTAGAAAGGTTGTTTGAATACACAAGATTGGAACAAGAAATTTCATCGGGTGATGAGATTGGTCAGAAACCGTCAGATGTTTGGCCGACTACGGGAAATATTAAATTTCACAACGTTTATTTGAAATATTCTCAAAACGATCTTCCAGCTTTGAATAACGTGGACTTTACGATTGAAGCTGGTTCAAAGGTGCTCTTACTTATTTATTAACGGTATTTTTGGAACAAACAAAAATTACACGATCATTTATTTACAAATGATTTGTTATTTTAATTTCAGATTGGAATAATTGGACGTACTGGATCTGGAAAATCATCTTTAATAGCCGCATTGTTTCGGCTTCATAAAATTGACGGTTCGATATACATCGACGATATCGATACAAAGAAAATCGAACTGAAATATTTACGCAATAAAATCTCCATTCTTCCTCAAGAACCAATACTGTTTTCCATATCTTTAAGAAAAAATCTCGATCCTTTGGAAAAATTCGACGACGCTTCGTTATGGTCAGCGTTGCGCGACGTCGAATTAAACGGAGTTTTCGCTTCTTTAGACACATTATTGGATCAAAATAATCTGAGCACCGGTCAACGTCAATTGCTATGCTTGGCCCGTGCGATAATTAAGAAGAATAAAATTTTAGTTCTCGACGAAGCCACTGCCAATGTCGATGCCAATACCGATGCGTTGATCCAACAAACGATCAGAAAAAAATTTGAAGGTTGTACCGTTTTAACGATAGCACATAGATTGAATACAATAATGGACTGTGATAAGATTTTGGTCATCGATCAAGGTAAAGTTGTAGAATACGATTCTCCAGATGTATTGATGAAACGAAATAATAGTTACTTTTCGAAAATGCTGTCGCAAGCAAATGTAGCTCCATTAGAATATCGATCAAAGATTTCGAATGAGGTAAGCAAAATTGATGAAAGATAAATATCTTTGTATAATAGCAATAATTTATTTGTTTTCTAATTGTTTAAGGTTCGTAAAGAGGAATAAACAATATAACCGTACTGTTATTTAATTAAAAAAACGTAACTTAATATAAGCAGTATTTTGTACTTCATTATTTACCTTACACCGATTTTCAAAGAAATTTCTAAAGTTATCATAACTTTTAATTTGATTATTAATACATAATCGACACTAAAAAGGACAAATAATCAAAATGCAATAATATTCGAAAACAATAAAGAATATTTTCTGCGCTGAAAAACTAGTCCAATATGATCGAATGAATTTTGTTGTACATTGCTCGCAATAAAAATCTAAAAAATCAAGATTAAAAAAAAGAGTAATAAAAGCAATGTAAATTTGTTTATCGTACTGTTTGTTTTGAATATTTTTTATACCGTTACTTATAGTTAGTAAATTTTTATATTGTATTATTATATAACAATTAAATCATAAAATAAATTTAGAAACTAAACGTTCAAACTTCATTGTATGTTTATTCACTTAAATAAACATAATAATATAAAATAAAAAATTAATTTTTAAAGATTAAATTTTTCATGAAAACAAAAGTTTCGTTTCATGATGAATTATCTAAAAAAAGTACCATAATTCATTTTTTAAAATTTCGTTCAACGCAATAATAGACTTTACTCATCGGCGCAATTTCCGTCGAATCGAATGGTCTTTTGTCTTAAAACGTAACTTGAAGCAACGTTCGCTTTTGTGTTTTGGATTTTGCGTACTTTTCAAAGATAACAATCAGCTATGTCCAACGTACGCGGTGTTCTTGCTCTTTACACCGATAGAGAAAGTCAATTTACAGAGACCGTACGTTAGGGAAGATTTTATATCTGGTGAATTGTATAAAACGTTTGGTAAGTTATGAAGTCGAATTTGTGATATAAATTCGACGAATCGCAAAGTTTTAGGCGTAACAATCTAATCATTCATAATGATTGGCTAAATTTTATTTTCACTTATGTTACCCAACGTTTTTTTTTTTTTTTTTTTTTTTTGAAAATGAAATTCTGCATGAGATCTAAAATGAAACTTTACTCACGTTGTCCAGTTCTTTTTCTAAATCACATTCGGGTAATTCCGGCATAATGAGATTTGCCAAACTACCATTTCCATTGGTGATATTTAGCAACGATCCACTTGCCGGTAGGTTAGCCGGAATTTTGTCCGGATTGCCGAATACGCTTATTAACGTCGTATTTCTCTCGGCGAGACAATGCTCGTACACCATTGTGGCTTTAAAGCCTGAAATAATAAACGTTATCAATATTTGTATATTTTTTTATTCAAAAAAAAAAAAAAAAAAAAAAAAAAACAAAAAAAACAAAATATATATGTATGTAAAGTTTAAAGCTTTACTCGATAAAAATAACAAATAAATCTCACCGATGATTGAGAAAACAACGATGCCTGCGAACATGGAGGTAAAACAATTCGTGAGGCTGACCATAATCGCGTCGCGATAACAATTGTTGTTGACGGGATTGTAGGACGAGAAGGCGATAAGTCCGCCAAACGCTAATCCAAGAGAAAAGAATATCTGCGTACCGGCCTCTAACCAAACCACAGGATCCGTTAACGTGTACCACTGCGTGAGAGTAAAATAAACAATAGAGATTTGTTGTTTCTTATAATTTATTCTATCGTTGCGAATAGAATATTGAAAAATGTATAAATTACACATGTGGAGAAAACATTTATGTCGGATGAATTAATTTTAATAGTAGATAAGTATGCCGCGTCGCGTTATCGATTTACCTTTGGTGTAAAAAGATGACGAAGGCCATCCGACATTCCGGGTAGCGTCACGCCACGGAAGAAGAAAATTATTAGGACGATGTACGGGAAAGTGGCTGTGACGTAGACAACCTGTTTGAAAATTAAAGCTTTAGTTTATAAATCGAATTACAGAGCGAATATAAAACAAGATACCTTTCCCGACGACGCGATTCCCTTGATCATACACATGTAAACCAGTATCCACGCGATCACCAGCGCCAGGGCTATCTTCCAATTGAAGACGTCCGGCGTGTTTATGTCCTTCGAGACCATTAAAGTCGTCCGATACCAGAAATATTGCGTTGGACTACTTTGCTGTTTATGTAAAAAAAAGAAGTTTTATCAAATTCGTCTGGATATAATTACAATGCGTTTACGCTTTAAAAAATCGTCGGTGAAAGTAAATATTTACCAAACATTCTGGCTCGGGTGAGTAAGAACCGTTTTGAAAATATTTATTAGGACACTCCGCCCAAGGTAGCTCAGATTGAAAGCTCTGCGAGAGTGAAAATTAACGCGCGATTACTCTCTATTTTTATCTTTCTTGATAAATTAAGCGAATCATTAAGACTCACCTGAACGAAGTAGAATAGGCACCAGGCGATAATGGTATTATAGTAGAGGGCCACGTTAAACGATACTACGGCGCTGCTTACACCTATTCCCGCCATGTACGGGGACACCTTGAATATTTAATTGTTGTGTTTATTAAATTATTTATTTACTGTGACAATTAATTCTTTTTTTTTTTTTTTTTTTTAGTCGATAAATTCTAGCTTGCGTTTGTTTCTTTCGTAATATCGTAAATAATTAAATTATTAAACATATTATTATCTCGAAAATTTTCATTATCTCAAAGAATTGTTTATCTCGAATAAATGAGAAATTAAACAAACCTGATTCCAAACTCCAATGGCACCTTTTCTCAATCGTTGTCCAATAGCGAGCTCGAGATAAAATATAGGAATCCCTTCGATCGCCAGCATCACGAAATAGGGTATTAAGAAAGCACCTATAAATTGTAAATACGTAAGATACTGTATCAAAGTTATTAAAATGTCGAAGGGCATATAAACGCAAGAATAATGAGCTTTTGATAATGTAACAATATTTATTACAGCAAAATTTAAAAGTAAGAGTTTCTCGATGATTCGCGCGAATTTAAAAAAAAAAGAAAAAAAGAAAATTTAACAACGAAGAGTAAACAAAGTTCGAAATTATCGATGATCGATTAAAGCTATTGCACGAGTATAAAATTGATACGAGCTTTTAAATTACAAGATCATCCACGAAATGCGCGTCTGGTTGAAAAAAAAAGCGATGCATCAACGAGAATTATTTGATAATTATCGATCTTGAATGAGTAAAGCCGTTCGTAATTCAATAAGATTAAAAGGAACTAAAATAAAAAATGTTAATTTATGATTGATACCGTAAAGCGATTCGATCATTTGTAAATTACATCGATAAATAAACTTCTTATAAAATAATAATTATCATTTGAATCGCAGATAAAATTTTTTACAAGCGACAAACGATCGGATCACAAAACCGCTGACACCATTAATCCTCGTTCGTATAATCGCGCGCACACTCGCTTTTCTAAAAAACTAAATCCACGAAATATCTCCAACTCGGCACAATCCTTAATTAAAAAGGCGTTATAAAACGCGAAATTTATATACACATACATCCAAGTAAATCCTTCTTTGGGATGAAATACGAAGGTATCGATCCCGTCCTCGAGCTCCGACCACTACCGAACTTATGTTCGCTCGCCTCGAGTGATTAGTTTAGCGAGAAAAGTCGCCGGCTATACAGCCAGCGCATTTATACTATATTATCGAGAGTAAAAGACATCCATTACTTTTCATCTTTGAGACGCGGATTTTTGTTTAATGTTGGACGAGTTGCTCTACGGGACAGCTTTGAGGCTCTTTGTGTGATTAATCAACTCTGCCTTTTATCGTTACTTTTTTTTATGATTGAGAGATTATAAAATGTATAATTTAACACTGATTTCATAATTGTGGATTTTGCCAATATCTTGATATAAAATATATCATCGACTGGATTATTTTCATTCTGAATTATTAAGATTATAATAAAAGTTTTGGGTTAATTAAGATTCATATATTCTCTTACGAGTATGTTTGATAAAAGCTCGAAGCTCGAAAAGAAAGAAAATATCTATATTGGTCTTTTTGTTTTTGTTAATCATCGTAACCGATAATTTGTGGCGATTATATCACACATTGATCCGAAAAAAATAAATGTATGTCTGATTATTTAGATTACTGTCACGAATGGTTGAAAGTATCGATGACTTAACGCATTATAGATGATTTTTTTTTTATTTGATTGTACATTTATCTTGATCTTCTGTGTTTTATTTGAAAATTTCTTAATAAATGTTATAAATTTTCTAATTTATTTAACTTTGAAACGTTAAATTTTGTAAATTTACTTTAGCGAGAAGAGTAAGAAGAAAATTAAAATAGCGACGGAATTCCAGGCACTTGAAAATTATGATAGATCTAGATAGATATGTATATATAACTAAGAAGCTAAGCATTTACCCAATAGCTTTGTAGTTTCCGAAAACATTTCAATTACAAACAAATATATAATGGAAGAATTCAAACTTTCTATCTTTACGCCGTGAAAAGTTTTCCGCGCCCATTTCAAAATTTTAAATTAATAAATTATCGAAAATTGTTAAAAAAAAAAAAAAAAAAAAAAAAATTATATCGCGTTTTATTATTTAATTTTCTCGTAATTAATACAGTTGCCATTAATAAAATATTTAAAAAAAATTCATCATCGATAAAAGACTATAGGCAAAAAAAAAATAAACGACGCGTTCTCTCGGTTGATTTAAACGCTTTGGGAATTCTCGGTTTCATTATCTGCAATACCCGGTTGTGATCGGAAATTTAATTCTACCTGATCCACACATTGTACTATATATCCTTTGATAAATTATTTCCTAGACTTTAATTCATACGATAAATTTAAAACGTAAGGTATATTATATTAAGTTTTGAGTGATTAATTTTTTTTTTTTTTTTTTTTTTTTTTTATGTCGATAATTGTTGTTATCTTCTTTAATTAAAGCTTTAAAATCACTAATAAATTCATAAATTTTGCATGTACCGCAAGAGCCAAGACTCGGAATAACTTCATACACGAGGCGCGTCATTCGTCACCTTAAGACGGAAGAGGGAGAGATAGGGAGAAGGAGCAAAAGTCGTCGCGTTAAAGAAAAACGGCTAATAAATCCATTTGTAAAAGTCAATAATAATTTCGCTACATACCGCCTCCGTTCTTCTGTGCGAGATACGGAAATCGCCAGACGTTGCCAAGGCCAACGGCGTAGCCAACGGTAGCGAGTAAAAATGTGAGCTTGCTGTCCCAATTTTCCCTCTCATCCTCGCCGGCTTCGGGCCTGAATATGCCTTTGCCCTCGTTGCTGCCGAGTTTACTGCCGGCGACGGGTCCAACAGCCGCGCTGGCAACAACGCCACTTCCATCGGCCCTCGCTACCACCGTACCACCACCGCTCGATGTTACCTCGGTCGCTTTGCTCTGGACATCGAATGCCGATGATGGCTGAGTGTGCGTTTACCGGTAAATAGAGCGAGCGTATACGTGTAAGCGCGTAGTTAGATTGTTGTGTACGTGGCTTTCGTGGTTTATACTCGTATATGGGCTTGTACGTGGCATTGGTTATAGACTTGTCGATAGTTGGTTGGAGAAGGAAAGGTAAAAATGGATTCGATTAAAATTTTTATAATGATATTTAGTTGGAAAGTTAGCAAGTGACAAAATGCCCCTATCTAAACAGTGAGCAGCGTCTCGATATACTCGTCCCTTATCTACTTATACAGTTCACGTACCTACTCTAATTAATTTGGGAAAATTTAATACGTGATTTAATTATTTGCTCACACAATAAGATTTCATCGTTGCAATTTTTTTTTACATTTTAAGTTTTTATTATTTTTATATTATTATTATTATTATTATTATTATTATGCTTTAAATAAGTTTTTCTTTTTAATAAAATACAATTGATTGTGGAGTTCACAAAAATAGGTCAGATTTGATATTAAACTACATCTAATTAATTTATTTTACGAATTTCTATTTGTGTTTTTTCAATTATTTTTATTTCGTACGAATGCTTGCAAGTTCATTATTCGGTATATTTTTTTTTTCTTTTAATTCTATTTTTAAATTAAGTTTGTTAATTTTTTTCCGATTTCTATTGTTTTTATACAAAGAATTAGCTTTTCCGCTCGGAAGCAATTTCATTTGAGAAAAAAAGAAAGAAAAAAAAAGAAACAATTGATGCACTATTCATTTAATCTATTACTTGAATTGAATTATTTATTGTATACTGTAATGAAAATTTCAAAGATATTTAAAAAACTTATTAGGAAACGTTCGTTATAAGTTCGAAAATATTTAAAAAACTTATTAAGAAAAAATTTTATTCTTTTGAGATAAAGTTTCACAAAATTATATTATTAAAATAATACGATGCATGAATAAAAAAACAAAAAAAAAAGGAAAAACATTTTTTCAGCTATTATGTATTGAAGTTACTGTATATTTCAAAAATTAATTCAATTTATTGCGAAAAACGCGTGTATTTAAAAAATGCAATTTCATTCAGTTATACAGTCTGTCAAGTAAGAGCGTGGTCGTGTTAATTTATAAAAAAATTTATTTGATGAAACTTTCATATTTATATATACATTGTACACATTACAAACAATGATGCAATTTGGTCAATAATGTGTCCAGTCACCACCGGCGTCGATAATTGCCTGGCATCTCCGAGGCATGCTTTCTACTAATTTGACGGCGTATTCTAGTGGCAAGGATCTCCAGATCCGACGAATTTCGTAAGACAACTGCTTCAAAGTGTATGTGCGTCTTCCACAAAGCTTCCGTTCAATATATGCCCACACATTTTCAATAGGGTTTGCATCGGGCGACTGCGACGGCCAATCCAATGTAACGATGCCAGATTGAGTCTTCCACTGAGTACAGAGCTTGCTGCGGTCTTTAGGATCGTTGTCCTCCTGCAGAATCCAATCTTCATTTTTTGTGATGAACCATCGTTTGGCAGATGACAGTAAAGCCTTTTTGTAGATTTTTATCATTTTCTCGGCATTTAGGTTGTCAGTAAAGAGGTGCAAAGTGCCGAATCCCTGCTTTGAGAAGCAGCCCCAAAGATGCACCTTTTTTCCATGTTTTACGGTCCGCTGAACAAGCCTATTGGTGGAAGTTGACCAGGCTCGCGTGAGGATAGAACGTGCCCATATAGAACATTCATCAGTAAAAATGACATTTTCAAAATCTCTATCAATATTCTCATGCGCCCAAGCGAGTCACTTTGTCACATGTTTTTCAGTCAACAGAGGCTTCTTCATTGTGTTGCGCCATTTCAGATGATGAGTACGAAGATGGGTTCGAATAGTTTCGTAGGATATATCTAAACCTTTTGCCATTAATTTTGCTTGTCCTTGCCGCAGTGTTAAAGCAGGATTCCGCGAAAACAGATTCACTATTCTTTTTTTATCTTTTTTGTTCACTTTTCCTATCGAGCCACGTTCTGGTAAATCATCGACATTTTTAGCCACTTTATATCGCTGTATCCACTTCTGTACAAATGCCTTCGACTTTTTCATATATTTAGCAGCCGCTGATTGCGACATTTTGGGACCTTTCGGGTGGATGCAAAGGAACACAGCCTCGTAGCGCGACGCGTACTTAGCACTCATGGCGTTTAACGTGATTCTCTTTCAAAAGATCAACGACAACTGAATTTTTGTTGACAATGCATCAAGAACAAAGCTTTCTTCTATTGGTTTGCGAAGGAATTAGAGCAAAATCTTTCATTACTTGTCAGTGAAGTCGACCATGCTCTTACTTGACAGACTGTAATCTTTTTTTTTTTTTTCACTCTGCACTACATTTTTTAAATAATTTCATAAAATTATACATCATGTATTATATATGTTTATAATTTTTTAAAACGTAGGCCTAAATTTTGCAAAATTTAAAGCAAACTTTTAAATCTTAAAAGTATGAATTATTTTTGTATTACTGATCTCTTTTTATATCTAAGTAAATAAATAATATAATGAAGAAAAAAATTACTAATGAATTAAAAAAAAAAAAAAAAAAAAAAAAAATTAAAAAATCTAATTAAAAGGATTGAAAAAGTAAAAGGAAAAAGAGGGAAAAAATGAAGTGAAATTCACAATGCTATTAATTTAAGGGTTAAAATGTAAAACAATATATATATATATATATATAAACGAATACCTTCGTATTAGGACTCGAGTCCTCGAAAGCCGCATTGGTGGCCCCGTAGTTGACTGTGACGTTGCTCTTGCGATTATCGACGACGAGTCTGCCGCGCATCTCCTTCATCTCGAGTTTGTCGATGCTCTTTTGGGGCTTGAGATCGCGCGAGCTCTGCCGGCGCACGAGATGCGCCGTGTTGGCCATTATCGTGTACCCAACGAATCACCTATATCGATAGGTAAGAAAAAAGAAAAAAATTAACGCTCGCTCCCTCTTCCTTCTTCACGCTTCCTCCTCCTCCTCCTCCGTCATCGTCTTGTTCTTCTCTCGGCTCAACCGTCGTCATCGTCTTTTCGCTCACTCTCTCTCTCTCTCTCTCGCGCACAGACTCTCGTGTACACACGCACACGTTTTGCTACTTCTTACCTCCTCGCGAAGTCGTCTTCTCCTCCTCCTCCTCCTCCTCCTTCTCCTCGGGATCAAACGGGAATGCACGGGAATGAACGATGATGCTCGCCCGATGACCCCATCCTGGGAAGATATTTATATTCTTTATTATTTTTTTTCTTTTTAATTTTAGTTTTTACGCTTTGAATTTAAAAAAAAATATACTCATACGTACACATAAATCCTTGAAAATTAAGCATTATTCAGATACTTTATAACAGAATGATTTAAGCGTACAAAAGGAAGAATTAAACTTTTTTTTTCAAACTCAAAGCTCGAGGAAGAAACTTGCTTATTAGCGTGTAAATTTATATAGGAACGAGAAGACGCGTTTTACGTTTACTGGAATATATTTACTCATAAACGTATGAATATACCGAGAGTATTATTTCGTAAACATCGACCGTAGTTTTTTCGACATTTTTTTTTTCCTTTTTCACTTAAGATGATTATACGAGTACTTTTTTTTTCTCTCCTATAAATACTCGAGTACCGATAAAGACTGAATTTTCAAGGATTTTCGTTTATTAAAATTTATAAATCGTCGCGGTGTGGATACGATTTTAATATAATTAAATTTTTAAGTATATTGCGGAAAATGTGGAAAAATAATGGTTTGTATTGTTTACTGTTACGTTTAAAAAATTCAAGCGCATGAATTTTTATGGAAAGGTAAACGTAGAAAAAGAGAATAAGAAAGAATTTATATACGTATTAAACTATTTAAATTTAATTTTAAGTTTATTGTTATATTTTCAAATACATGTTGATCTTCTTAAATTTAAGCCCTAAATTAAATTGGCATCCGTTACGAATAGATTTATTTAAACGTTCAATCCTAAAATGCTTCCTATGCCAAATTGGTTTACAACACAACTCGTAATAAAATCTTCATTACGCATAATAAATTTTTCGAGCACATCGACGAAGAGAAAAACTATGAAAAAACTATAAAAATTACAACGTCGAGATGATAAACTTATCTAGTGTACTTCGATTTTCGACAAAATTTAAACAACAGAATTATTTGACGTTTAAAATAATATTATAATAAACGTTTGACAATTAATAGATTTTCAATATGAATATCATGAATGTAATAATTCGTTCTTTGTTAATGTTTCATGTCAATTTTCACTCTAATTTTATTAGCGAAATTAATTTATAAGATAAAATTTATCTGGTTTATGCCTTACAATTGATTTGATTTAAATTATGCAAATATAATTAACTTTATAATGAGTAAATTCGATATTTTGATATTTGCTTAAAACATATGAATTGGTATAAATCATGTAAATTTTAATATCTCAACGATATCAAATTGTTCATTTAATTTTATAGAAATTTTTGGATAAAATGAATATGATTAAGACGTAGTAAGTTTATCAATAATCTAAAATCAAAGAAATTTTTCGAACTAATAAATCAAACTATTGGTCTTTAAAATTATATGAACCATTGATTTATTCTATACATAAATATTCAATGGATCGCTGAGTGATTTTGAAGAAGAAAAAAGCATAAAATAAATAAAATTTGTGCCGCGTACACGAATAAAATTTGAAAAGCAATCAAGAACTAATGAAAATGACTTTGTCAGTCGAAAGAACAAAGTGTAAGGGTTCGATTTTAATTTAAATCCTCAACCGTCAACGGTGACAGGGTAAACTTTGCCTTAATTTTTTTTTTTTTTTTTTTTTTTATATAACTTCTAATTTCTAACTTTCGTCCTTCTTTTATTTTCACTCTCCGTCTCCTTATTCATCCGTCCCTGGCCTTGCTTATTTTTTTTAATAAAGAAACAAACGTACAGCGCAAAATTGAAAAACTATCGCGGCCGTAAAAGACGAAGCGAGAAACGAAGGAGAAGCGAGAGTGAGAGAGAAAATAGCACGCGTACGTATACGTATAAATGTATATGTGGACACTGTCGAGTGTACACGCGGTTCTTTCGAATAGGTAGGCGTTGCGAGTGAAATTAATGCAGCGCGTTGGCGTCGAGAAAAGTGAAGGAGAAGGAGAGAGGGAGAGAGAGGAATCCGATATCGGAGTGTAGTGGAAAAAAAAGTGAGCGCCGTCGACAATAACTTCGATTGAAACGATTTTTTTTGTTTTTTTGTTCGTTGAACGACGATTGCGTGTGCTTGAAAAGTTTAAACGTGTGAGCAAGTAAGCGCGCGTATTTTTTTTTTAACTTTTGTTCTTTTACGACTGCAAGTGTTTTTCTAACGGAGCAGCAAACTAATTTTATGGTATCTTTTAATTTAACGCGTAAAGAGCGTAAAAATTCGTTATCAATTTTACATTTCGTAATCGCGTTCGTAAACGAATAAACAAATTTAAAAAAAAAAAAGTGCGTAAAATCAACGGCATTTAATCCGACGAACTTTATAATCATTCGTTGTTACCGCGAGAGTTAATTTCGTTCGTAGCTGTCGGAGGGAACGATATTCGGTCGAGTAGTGACTAAGAACCTTCCAATGAGGCACTCGCGGTATCGAATCGATTTTAAATTGCTTCATCCTTTACTTCGACTTAGCTGTCGGTGTATTACGCTACGATAATCTTTTCCTAATATTCTTATTAACGCGATCGACCTTGAGTTTACGAAATGTAAATTTAAAATTTTCGTTTTTTTTTTCATTCTTTGCGTGAAAACATTTTGTTCGTGTATTAAATAAATTTAGCACGAATAATCGGATTATTTAACTTTTTTCTTTTACGAAATTATAACGTAATAAACTACGTAAAATACATCAAGTTTTATTATAATATTTTAATTTTTTAATTTTATGCTCTACATTTTATACATTTAAATATTTTACGTTATTAAAATTATTATTTGGAATAAAAATTACCAAAAAAAAAAAAAAAAAATTTAATCTAAACTAATTTTATTCAACCAATTTTCCAAAATTCAAACAAACCCATTATTCTTCCTTTTATTTGTTTGAAATTAAGGGAACTCAATTTCAACGGCATTTAAACGACATGATTTTTCCGTGAAGCCGAAACCACAGCGCGTAAACGTAAGAATCGACGTTTAATTGAGCAGCCAGATACCATTTTAATGCTGAAACATGCGATAAAGAAAGAGAATGAGAAAGAAAGTGTATAAAAAAGTAGCTAAATCATTGTGACATCCGCTTGTCAGCAACGATTCAAAGTAGCATATATATATATATATATATATATACGAATATATATATTTGTTGATCCATGCCGACGTCAAATAAATGATAACAATAACGACAAAATGTCGAGATATCATCATAACGGAAAAGAAAAGAAATTCAAGTCACGCGCCGAACTAACACCGTGGGAAGCCTTAGTATCTATTTCTTAAAAGAACTCGCGAGCTTGAATTTACCTTCAAAATAAAGAAAGAGAGTAATAATAATTTTTTTTTTGTCTCAGTAAAGAAGGATAAAGATACTCGAAAACACTTTGCTATTCTCCTTTAGAAAGTTTTGACGTCGACGACGGCTTTTTTTCTCTCTCTCCCTCTCTCTTTCTCTCTCTCTCTCTCTCTCTCTCTTTCTCTCTCTTTCTCTCTTTCCCCAGCTGACGAAAATAACAACGTCTTTAACTTGCCCAAGTTTTTTAATTTACCCGACGGTAATAGCCGAAATTTTACTTGTTCCTTGGGTTAGTTATGTCTTGAAGGGTAAGAAGAATGGTAATTTTGTTTAAACAGTCGATACTTTTATATATTCTCTCTCTCTCTCTCTTTCTTTCTTTCTCTCGATTTAATTTTGTTCGATGCAGTTTATTTTTGGAGATTTTTCGAATTTTTAACAAAAGGAGGTGAATAGAAAAATTCTGGTTTATTTATTGTGTAATTGTTTTTTTTTTTTTATTCCGTGATTTAATTTTACTAAAAATAATTAAAGTTACCGTAAATAATATTATTTTAATACAACGTTTGAAGACTTAATCAATTTCAAATCTCAAAAAAAAAAAAAAAAGAAAAAAGAAAAAAGAAAACTTTCAACACCGTAACCCAAACAAACACGTATTTCATCTCGACAAATTACTCATCACGCGACTGAAAAACTTTCCCTTTCTGTAACTCAATCCTCGTCGTACACTCGAAGCAAACGTCGAGCGATAATAGACGCAATCAAAGTGCAAACATGAGCATGTTAATTTAAATTAAGTCCTAGAGATTTTTCAAAGTTTTTATAATTAAAAGTTGATTCAATTGGAAAGCGTTGATAACGGAATAGTTTTAGGATAATTTCGTGTACTTTTAGTTTAATTTTTGTTCCGATTCTGTATCCCTTTCTTTCTTTAACAAGAGAGACTCGTAAGCATTGTAACGATCTTCCTTTTTTCCTTTTACGGTACGTTAACTCTGGTGAAAATGCAGTCCGCACGACTCAAAAGCTTTCATTGTTTTTTACTTTTTCTGCCATTGAATGGGGAAAAATTTACATCGAGTGAGATCTTATGATCGTTGAGCCGATATTTTTGATTTTTTTTTTGTTTTGATTAATTCATTAGCGAATAATAAAGCGAATAATTAGTTTATTTCAATAAGTATTTGGAGTTTAATAATTTTGATAAATATTAGCCTCTTGAAACTTTAATGGTTTGAACTAAATGCTCGAAGTGGAATCGATCGATTTTTTCCGTTCTAACATAATAACGGCACTATTGTGGAAGGAAGAAGTAAGCTTAGCTTCTCGTAAAAAGAGCTCGACATATCTAAGAAGTTTCATAATTGATCGAACGTTAAAATCGTAAGAGATGAGTAAAAAATCATTTCGCTTGCGTCATTGCTTATGCTATATGAATAAACATGTGCGGCTATTTTTTATTTTTAAAATACATAATTTTTTTTTCTTTCTTTTTTTAAGCATAATAACAATGGATTACGTAAATAACTTTGTTAAACGTTAACGTATAGTATACTTGAATAAAGCGTTATAATATGGTTAGATCTTTTACGGAAAGACTAAAAATCATAAAGTACCGCGTAATTAATAATGTTTCATTACATAGAATATTCAAATTAAATCGCGTCTTGTTTTTTATTTTTGATTTTAAAATTTTATAGAAAACTATGAAATATTAACTTTAACGAATGCGTTGATAAATTCATTAATAAAACATTGCATCGTACCGTTTCGTGAAGCGCTTTTTTTAAAAATTTCTCCGAAGCTTTTTCACGCGTTTACTTCGGTAAACTTCGGTTTTTTTTTTTATTTCCGTATAATTTGATTTTCCCTATTCGAACGGTTGAATGGGAATAACTTTTGCTTTTTCATGCATAATTGAATTATTGCTTTAGTAATTTTTAAGGTTTTCTTTTTCTTTTTTTTTTAAATTAAAATTCATTCATTGAAATATTCATATTCGTTTAAAGCAGAATTATTTTTGTAAAATTTTGTTAATTTTTAAAATTTTAATATTTTCATGAAATTATATTTGTCATTAATTATTTATTATGCAAATAATTTGAACATCATCGATCCGTGCTTTAAATTTTTACAAAAATAAAAATAAAAAAAAAACTTTTTATCTTCGTAAAACACGAATTTTAATCAACTCGTTTATCACAACGTTTAATGTAAAAATGTTTGTATACTCCTTTATCTGATCCTACATTTTTAATTTACTTTATTATATTCATTATTTTTCTGTAAATCCGATAATAATTATAACTGTTTGTATCGTTTGTTAAATTTAATTCATTTATAAAAATAATTCAAATTTTTCAAATTTTCTTATCGTGAGTTCTCCCACGCCCCCCTTAGTAAATAAAAATAAAAATATAAGGTACATTCTAAATCCTGCAATTACTTTTACAATCACAAAACGCAAATTTAAAAAAAAAAAAAAAAAAAAAAAAAAAAAAAAAAAAAAAAAAAAAAAAAAAAAATAGTATCGGTTAGATCTTATTATTATATATTATATCATACATAAGCTTAAGTTTACTTTACTGGAGAAGTGGAACGGCTATGCCATTTAAACTCACGCAATGCTAACGCGTTATTTTTATCCTCGAAAAAGTTTACGTTTATCCATTCGAAAAAATACAGTATATATCGCGACGTCGAGTGGGTGCGAACGCGTTTATGTCGGTGGGAGCAAGGAGTTGATAAATAATCGTGGGAAGTTAATTTCGAGGTCCTTAATATGGATCGATCGTACGGTTGTTAGTATCCGCGAAGTTTGTTTGATCATTTACTGCGTGTTAAAAGTTAAATGGCTTAATCAAAGCTAATAATATGCTGGCGGTAAAAATGAAAGGAGAGAATTATTATCGATCGAGTTGGCGTATATTAAACATTCAAAAATTGTAATAGTTTTGTTGTGTGTAAGCGAGGAAATTAATTTTCATATCGCGCGGGATATTGTAAATTTATATCCATATTCTTCGTAATTAATTTTTTATTGCAACATTATGTGCGCATTAAAATTTTAAATAAAAAATTATATCTGATAAATATTTAAGAGAAGTTTTTAAATATTTTTTTTTTTTTTTTTTTTTTTTTTTTTTTTACATAAGCGCTTGAATTGATCTCGCGATTAAAGCAGAAAAAGAGCGAGCAAAAACTTAAATAAAGTATCAAAGACGCCAAAATAAACGTTATTAAATTATTGATATGCTAACAGAATTGAATAAGCAATTGATAAAACCACTAACAATGCATAAACGAATTTAATTGTTCAAAGCAGTTATTATATTACGAAGAATTTTTATATTTCAAAGTTAAAAGTAAACGATTTTGAACCTTAAGCTGATTTATTTGCTTTGCTTTTAATTAATAATTATCATTTTTTTAGCAAACAATTTTTAATTTTCGTCAAACATTAATTTCACGATAATTTTACTGCAATATAGCTCGAATAATTTTTTAATAAACATAGACGGTGTTTATCCAATTGTAACAATCCAGCTGCTTAACGATTTAATCCATAAACCAACAACAAGAAAGATTAATCGTCGATTAATTAATGTTGTATTTACTAAAAGCTCGCAGTACCGCTTTTCAACAGAAATTTAAAAACCGAATCACCACGCAGATTTATCATCTTGACTAATTTTGTATGCGAAAAAATACAAAAAAAAAAAAAAAAAAATTTATGGCAACATAAGCTGAGAATATTATAAACGCGTTCTCGATAATTACATAAAACTTTTTGTTAACCAAAATGGCAAACGTTTAACTTCTTTTAAAAATTTAATTTATCCATTGTTTTTATCAATCGTTGATTACTTGCCAACACTTAACATTACTTTGAAATAATATCGTTCGGTAAAATTATTCCATTTTCCTAAAATGATTTTATAGATTCGATTGCTATAAATAAAAAAAAATAAATATATAAATAAATAAATAATTCATCGTAGGTGTTCGAGTTATCATTCAATTTTTTAAACTCCTACCTAAAAATATAATCATTTCTTACGGCTGATAATCGGTAAGTCTCACGCGATCTGTCTACGATCATGCGATCCAACTTTCCTTTTATATCAAACCCACGTAAAAACAAAAAGAAAAGAAAAATAAAAGAAGCATCTAACCGTATGCCCATCATAAAAATTCAACCTTTCTTTGAAAATTCCATAAACAAGCGCCCGGTTTCAATTGAGAAAGTCAAAAACGATCAAATTGTACAATAGTATAGTAGTAGTACGAAGAGTTACGCTTCCAAGCATCTGTTCGCCTTCGAGATTTGCGTCCGACCCTGACCCAAACACATTTAGCTTTCGTGTTCGCGCAAGATTCGTTGGAAGGTTGAATCTATGTTACGTGTATGGACGCGCGAGATGCGCTTCGATGAAGTTATGTTTGTTATTTTCGTTTTTATCTTTGTGTGTGTGTGTTTGTGTGTGTGCGTGCGCGCGCGCGTGCGTATGTGTGTTACGGAGAGCGCTTTCGAATGGAATTTTAGACGATGACCTTTTTTTTTTTTTTTGTTAATCAAATTTTTAATTATTGAAATACTTTTAAATTGTTAAACGTATTGGATATTTATTTTATTTAAAGTAACTTAATGCGATAAAATTGTGTAAGTTTATAAATAATTTTGATAATTGTTGAGATTTCATGTTCTCATATTATTATGAAGGTTTAAAATCGAAAACAACAATTTTACGATTAGCAGTGCGAATAATTTTTAAATTGAATATTTATATTTTAAATTGTCAATTTTATCGATTTCAATAATTTGATAAAAGCTTCCTTTTTCAATCAATTTAATATATTTCCTTCATTTTACTTTTTAACTTTTGAAATCGTTATTGATTTAATCACATTTTTTAAGAAAATATTTTGAATATCGTTAGTGTTTTTAGACAGAAATCAAAAATTAACAATTTTCTTTTACTTTAGATAAAATTTTAGTTTACCACAATTATAATTCAATACAATACTGAAAACCAACAATTCATCTTTATGCACGAAATTTTATTCTCCTAAAAACTCAAAATTCTTTTTTGACGTTCGAAAGAAAACACATCTCTTCTTTCTCTCTCTCTCTCTCTCTCTCTCTCTCTCTCTCTTTCTCCCTCTCTATCTATCGGCTTTCAATATCATCAATCACTCGAGCGTTTCGGTAAAAAGAACCGTCTATGCGTTGTCTATTTTTTTTTTTTTTTTTTTTTGTTTCATTCCATAGGGCAAAATACCTTCGAAGGAAAGTAGCGAAAAGATAAAAAAAAAGAGTCGTGTATAGAACGTCGACAAAAATAATAGAGAGGGAGCGAGAGAGAAAGAAAGTAAACGCGAAATTGCGAATTTCCTATCGATTGCAGTCACACGTATTCATTCACTCACACTCGCTCACACACAAACACACAGATCTTGTCACTAGCAGCGAACGTTACACATAACCGAGCCGCGGCCAGTAGTACAGATATGTATTCGATCGGACGTTGCACAAATAAAAGAAAAAAACCGGGGGGGGGGGAGAAGAGAGAGAGGGAAAACGAGTATCTATAAACGCGTTACTTTTTACGACACATTGCCGTCATCGTTCAAGGTTTTTTCAAGTGGTAATTCGCTTTGTCGGGCACTTAATATTGTTGTTCTTTTTATCGCTTTTCTCTCCTCTCCCTTTTTCTTCGGGACACGATGACATTTTTTTTTTTTCCTTTTACAACAACGGCTAAGTGCCTCGGGTAAAGTGTAAATTTATAAGTATCAAAGTACTTATTAGGTCGGCAGCCGAAGATAAAATCTCGTAGTAGGTTAACTTTTTCATCAATTGGCGAAGATAAAATATCTATCTAATCACAGCTGAATGGCCTTCGAAATTTGTTTAAGTAGTATGAATACGTACTCGATCAGGCGTTTTCACTAGTTCCCTTTACCTTTCTTTCATTTTAGGTTAACACCGAATCGTGAATGTCTCATTCACCGTTACTGTCCCAACACTAAATCAGTATAGACTGAGCTTGAATAGCCTTGGAGGCTTTTAAGCACTTAAAAATTTTGTGTTCGATAAAGCACTCAAGCGCGCGAAGCTTTTTTTAAGAATTTTTGGTTATTTTATTTTCTCTGGTCACACGTAGGTTGGATAATGTCGTAACGAGCGAAAGAGTGAGAATAACGGTTCAAAGATACATTCGGAATAAAGATTTTTTCTTTTTTTTTTCTTTTTTCACAACGTTATATATCGATCCAGCATAAAATTATAACACAAAATTCTTTTTAACGATTTCTTTTTTATTTTTTTAAGTTAACAGCGTACACTTAGATAAATCCTTACTTTTCATGAACGAATTCAAAACAGAATAAAAATTGGAATATTTTATACACTTAAAAAAAAAAGAGAGAGAGAAAGAGAGAGAGAGAAAGCAACTCGTTGCACAAAATGTTTACCAACGCGTTAATTATTCGATAAATCTCTCGCTATAATTTTTCTCCATTGCAAAAATTTTTCAACGTAGCAGCAGCAACAGCGACAGCAATAGCAACACTTACACTCGAAATATTTAAGTAGTACGAATGCGTATCAAGTCAGTCACTCAATATTTCACTAAAATATCGTTGTAACTCGCGAATCCTCCACGAGAAATCACTGCTCGTATCCATTCGTAATCGCACCGAGCACATCTCAATCTCATTTCGTTCACACATACACGCAAACATGCACACATAATCGCACGATAAAATAACAAGAAAGCTTATGTATATTTCTCTTTTCTTTAAACGCAAAATAAAAAAAAAGAACAACGATAAACAACAGCGACAACAAGCAATAATAAAAATAACAATAATGATAATAACCGAGAGACTCAGCCAAGGTGGATTCGCTCGGGGCACTGGGGTACGACACACTCTATCGGGGGGGGTACAGCGCGGCTAGTCACTGAATGCGAGAGAGGGAGAGTGAAAGGGAAAGAGAGAGAGAGAGAAAGAGACCGAGAGACGGGGCGACTCGACGTTTACGTAGTCGTCGTCGTCACTGACCTGTGGAACGGAGCGCGCGCGCGCTCTAACCGAACGAGCGAGCGAGAAAGATTTAACTGAGAGAGAGAGAGAGAGAGAGAGAGAGAAAGAGAGAGGATGGTTGAGAAACGTGTGCGCGCGCGCGCATCAGGAAACTGCACACATTCGTCCCTCTCTCTCTCTCTCCCTCTCTCTCTCTCTCTTGTACCCAGTTTTCTCTACGAGAGATTTTTATGTAAAATCGTTACGGCGTGCATCAGCCGTTAAATACGATACGATAAACTTTATTATTATTATCAATATTATTATTATTATTATTATTATTATTATTATTATTATTAGATAGACGGTACCCAGGAGGCATAGGTACCGTCTAACAAGGAGGGGACGGGAAACATCAGTTGACATGCCGTGGGGTCGATGTCATGACTCCAAAAGTGGCTCCACCCTGACTTAGTGTCCACCAACGGTGCCAGGGTGGTTTCATCAGCCACAAGGCCTAGGAGGGTTTTTAGCCGGTGAGAGTCCGGCACTCTGGTAGCCCCCTGCCAGGTGCATAAAGCATTTTCCCTACCTACCCAGAAAAAAAAAAAAAAAATTATTATTATTATTATTATTATTATTATTATTATTATTATTATTATTATTATTATTATTATTATTTGTCGAGCTTCTTGTAAATTACCAGCAACCTTTTGATCTCTCGACAAAGATCCTTCATCTCGTCGCGTTCTCGAAGATGTTTTATGAATTGGGAGAATTAATAGAGCTATTGTGAACGATATACATATGGATTGTGCATGCGTACGCGTTGTTATATAATGCCCTCTCGCTGTAATTTACGTTACCCGTCGAGTTTAGTTATAGTTAATAACACATGTATACATTATAACGGATGCTCATTTCGGTTATTTTAATGGATAACACGGCTTGAAATAACCAGTATTACGATTATCTAATCTCGTTGAAACATTTTGTACGCGATCGTTATTTCGCCTCGTAATAATTAGGTGGTATTTGTTTGTTCGGTTATTTGCCGGATATAAATTTGGAATCAGTATTGTAAATTTGAAATTGAATTAAATTATTGTAAAAGAATTTTATTTATTTATTATTCATATTTTTTTTTGTTCTTTTACGAATTAAGAAGTGAACTAAATTACCTTAAATCAAGTTAAATTTCTGCTTTATCGGAAAATATTTATCATTTTTTTGTCGATCAATTTATTTATATTAAAAATATGTGTAAATAATTAAAAATAATAAAAAAGAAAATTAAAAAAATTAATTAAATATTACCGTATCTTATTTATCATAATAAATAAAGGAAAAAGCAAAAATTAACCTAATTTTACCTTATTAATACAAATTCTATATCAATTCTAATTCTCTCCCTTTAAACCACATTATAAAGTCATTGCCAATATTTTAAAATCCAATCCTCACTCTTTCAAAAAAAAAAAAAAAAAAAACCCTACGACAAAAATCAAATCTTCTCCTGTCCTATTATCTTAAAGAGAAAAAAAAAAAAAAAGAAAAAAGAAAAAAAAAATAATGAGATAAAAAACGCATAAATTAACGCGAGCATAGCATCAAAACGCGTCGGTTGGTACAACACCAGTGGCACCATCTACTCGTTCACCGGGTGGAAACCTACTGGCCGGAAAAGCTCTCGCGGGGGTGGGATTTTCCACAGAATCAATAGCGTCGCGAGAGTTCCTCGAATACGTAACACCGGCTCTATCTCTCACTCTCTCTTAATCTTTATCTCTCTCTCTCTCTCTCTCTCTCCCTTCTTCGCTACGGTATGCACACGTGCGCGACGTGCCTCGTATGTATATACTTTTGTTTATAGAGAAATGAATGTATACGGATGCTTGATTTCGCACGTGAAAGAATGCAGCGTGTTTTTATCGAAAGAAGCGTATGCGTTGTTCTTTTTTTTATCGAACGGTTATTCGATTTCGTTGCAGAGTTTTTTAAGAATAATGTAAATTAGAACGCGGTGCTTTTTTTGTTTTTTTTTTGTTTTGTTTTGTTTTGTTTTGTTTCAAATGTTTATTATTGACAAACGTTTACGCGAATTCAATTACCCAGTGAGTTAAAGTTTCGACGTAGTTTTGCTTTTATTCGAAATTTAAACGAGTGTCTCGAAATACGGAAGATATCGCGATGTTTTAGTAGTTAATTTTTAATCAGCTACAAGTTTAACTTTTCTTTTCAACGCTTAACTATTATTCCTTCAAATAATTCTGTAGAATAAGTCGCCGATTAATTCTTCAAACTATTATTTTTATTCGTTCAATTTTATTCAGCAACAATTTCCCAAAACTTAATAAAATTCTGATAGTTTAACAATCGTACGATATATCTCGAGCAACCATTAAATAAAAAAATATTCAATAATTACACAAACGATCTCAATTAAAAGAAATCCTCTTTAGCGAGCTAATTAATCATTCTACTGCGTGGGAAAATTGCTTTTACTCTATACACACATGCATCGATCGCAAACAGCCGGTGACCGATTGATAACGCGCTATGGGTTAAACGATCCTATCGGATTATTCAATAAAGTCATCATGGAAAATAACAGCTTTGGGCGTTTAGTTATCGCGATTTACGCAAAACAAAAAAAAAAAAAAAACTATGGAAGAAAGAAGAAAGGAAGAAAACGCTCGTTATCGGGTTTTCTCACTTTTGTATACCACGAAAGCTTTTGGCGTTTACCTTAAAGCCTACTTACTATTACTTTCTTCTTTGTCGTTTATTTAAAATAAAAAAAAAAAAGGACAAAAAAAGAATAGCATAATTTTCGATGTAAATAAGTTTCGTTATCGTTTTACCAGCAATGAAACGAGAAAAGTTGTTGTTTTTTCGAGTGTATACATGTGTATTCTTGTGATTCGTTAGGTCAAAGTTAAACGCGCGATTAACGTGCGTGAATTTACATTTTACAATAAGTTTTCAACTTGGGTTATGATTTAACGAGGGTAGTTATATATATTTACGAATAATATATCCAATTTTATTTCTCTACCTGACGTTTACGTACGTTTGTAACAGTTTTATGCACATTTCATTACCATGTTAATCAACATCTCGAATCCATTTATTTAATAAATTTTATTTTATCGGATTGACTAAAATAAAATTCATTTAATAAATCAACGCTACGACATCGGCAATCATTTCAATCACCGGCATCCCGAAACTTTCCCTTTCAAGCTAAACCGCAAAGCCATAACGGGTTCTGCCGTGCACTTACGAAACAATAGCATTCGATTAATTATCGAAATCGGAAATCAACCGCGGCACTCTTGTTACTTACGCGAAACGTTCGCGCAACGATTTCTGCGTTTAATTAGACGTCTAACACATCCTGAAATATATATATATATATATATATATATATATATATATATATATATATATATACGTCGCACGGTAATCGGATATTTATTTTCAGTCTTTGGTCACGGGTGACTTCATATCTCGTGAGAAAATAATTGACAGATTCGTTGAGAAAACAATTTTTTTCTTTCTTCTCTCCCTCGGTGACGTTTTCTTTTTTTCTTCTTCCATGTGACGAGGGCTGAGCTTATGTATCGATTATTTAATTCTTTTTCTTTGGACAGAAGTAGGCAGCGAATTTGGAAGTGTATTTTGCTCGGTGGGATCTGCTTTTGTCACTAATAGAAAGACTAGCATGTGATTGATTTTTATTGTTATTTCGAATTTTTTAAAGTTTGATTTATTTCCTATAGTTTTGGTTATGTTTTAAGCGTTGGACGATGGCGTGCGATAAATTTATCTCGACCTCACATTTTTACTTTCGAATGAAAGAACTTTTATTTAAATAATAAATAGTCTATGATCTAATAGTCTAATATATTTTTTGTTGTTTTAATGCGTAATTTAAAAATTTTTAATATATGGTATTATAATTTTTATTTCACAAATTTTGTATCTATAGATTTTTATAGATAACGATGTATATTTTTTAACGTAAAGTTAAACAAATAACTTTTATCAATTTCAAAATTTAAACTTAAGTTTTAAACTTTTTTTATTAAAAGAATCTTAAAGAAGTAAATTTTTTGTTTGAAAGAGAACCAAGTGCGACATCAATTACACTCGACACGTAAAAACTTCGAGTGTTGAAAGGACGCAATATTCCTGAAAAAAAAAAAAAAAAAATTATACAAAGCACGAGAAATATTATGTCGTCATATTCAATATCACAAAAAGTCTATCGTTTTATAACCAGTTTTAACAATTTACACAAAACTTCGGAGTTACTGTTTAACTTCAAAAGTCGCGTAATTAAAAAATATAACAAAAGTAAACTACGTCTAATTCGCAGTTTGGCAAAGGAAACAAATAACACAAAGCCATTTTCTCCTTCCGTCTCTTAACAACGACAAAGCGAAGAGTACTATATATAAGCGAAGATGGTAACAGCCGTGAAAGATCAGTCCGTAAACGAAATGTCTCTTATTGCAAGGATTTTTCACGAGAAGGAATATTCTTAATTCACCTATTTTCTTCTCTCTTTTTCTGTCTTACTTTTCTCTCAACGGCATTAGTCGATGTACTTTCATTATTCAACGCTCGGTGTCCCAGAATGAGAAACGGAATTGCAAATCCGAAAGAAGCTTTCGTCACATTAACATTGCCTTCGTTTCGCTTATGCGTCGACGATTTCTCTCTCTCTCTCTCTCTCTCTCTCTCTCTCTCTCTCTCCCTTTTTTTTTTGTCAGATTAAGCAAGCCATTTTCAGCCCTGCGTGAAAATCATTTTTAATTACTTAGATCGTTTAATTGTGATGAATAAGATAATTTCGGGTATATTTTAAATATGTGATACGTGAATTTTTTGTATCAATCGATTTAAATGTATTTTATTGATTTTGCGAGGCTTTAAAATTAGGTTTGAGATATACGCCGTGCCTTTTATCCATTTTCGGATCGATCGATATTAGATTTAACGTAAGAAAAGTATATAATAGTAAGTTGTAAAATAATATCGGACTTTGAGACAAAGTTTATATTGAGTTTTATTATTGAATCGATTAATTATTAATTTTTTATAAAGTTTTGCGTGGAATGTAGATATTTATTTATTAATAACGTCATATTATCAAGGTAAAGTTTAATTATTTAAAAGTAAGTTAGTTTTAATTTTCTTAAAAAAGTAAATTTCAATAATCAATAAATGCTTTTTTTTATATAAACAAACCAAATGATCATAATCCGGTAAAATAAAAATTTAACATCCGAAACGAAATATTTGATCATTATTGAAAAAAGAAGAAACAAGTTATTACAAAAGAAAAAATGTCATTCGCACGCGATCATGGAACACCGACCGCACGAGTGACTGTTACGTAATCCTCAATCACGAGCAACATTAGAAAAAAAAAAAAAAAAAAAAAAAAAAAAATTCAATCGAGTCTCTTGTCACTCTCGTTGTTCGACTTAATTCCACGTCGTCGGCTCTCTCTCTCTCTCTCTCTCTCTCTTACACCACAAAAGCTCGAGCGCTAATTTGAATATGCGACTAAGCTCGCGCGCGAGATTAACTTCATTGATTTTTTTCGAAGTAAATAAACCTCAAGTCCGCGCGAGGTATGCAATGACAATAGACGGCGAAATGTGAGAAATTAAAGACCGATACGTGTACGTGTGGATATACGCGTCTGACGATATATTGTTTCGTATCACTGATCGAGAAAGGTGACGATTACGTGTCAATGTGATGACGTCGTTTTTATTTCCGTTTCTTTGAGAATTTCCCGTAACGCTTTTTTATATGTTTTTCTTATAGGTATTGGATAAAGGAATGGTGATGATGTTAACTTTAAGAAATAATGTACGTAATTAATAAATAAAATTAGTTTGAAGCAATTATTAGATGAAAAAGGTCATTTCTATTTCTATCGATTAATTATTGCATAAATTAAAAAATTTTGGAAAGTCTTTTTTCAAAATTCTTACATAATTTAAAATTTATATCGTTTGTAAAGTTATTTTGAAATTTTACGATAAATATTCATCAAACGTTGATTTATTCTGATAGTTATAAAATCGAAAGAGTATTCAAGATTTGGTGACATTTAAATAATTAAAATATATTATTATTTAAAATTTATGTTTACTTTTTAACAATACACGAGGGAAATTTGTAGTATAAATAAATTCACTTTAGATATCACATTAATTTAAAAATAACGCTTTTTATTTTATTTTTGACGAATTAAGAAAAATGTTATCGTACGATCTCGTGTGACTTAAATTAAATAAATTTCAGAAAGTGCACATAAAAGTATAAGAAAATTCAATATCCACGGGTGAAATAATTACAGTCATCGATCGCTTTTCAGTTAATGCACGTGCATTATTACAATATCGAGACGTTATAAAAGAAAGCTGTGAAAATTTTAATTATTATCGTATTTATTCAACGGCGATCGATAGCAGCATTAACTCGAATTAAAAACTTACTTTTAAGGCTTGAATATGTTGTAGCTGTGAAACTCCAGTAGTATGTGAGTTTAAAACTGTATCTGGTTACTAAACTTTTATAATTAAAATTCTTGAAATGGAATTTTTTTTTAGATTTCGGATAAACTTTGCTAAAATGTAAAATCAATGATTTTAATGTCTAATAAAATGTTATAAGCGATAAAAACAAATTACATATTCGTCGTAAAACCAACTACGATGCATTCAATGTTTTCAATCGCTATAAAAAAGTGTTGCGATAGTAAAATATATAATTCATGCTGTGTAATAATGAAATAACTTTTATAAATTTTAGCGATTCTAAAATAGAAATAAAATTATTAAAATTCATCAGTCTTTCGTAAAATAATGATAAACAGTAATGTGCAATTTTTATATTATCAGCCTTTCCTAGAATGTAATATTTTCGTATTAGACATTTTTTATAGCGAAGTGATGATATACTAAACCATCTAGTTGATACAAGGTAGTTATATGACTATTTTATGAAAAAAAAAGAATATAATGATGTAATTATCAATATCATTATAAAATACGTTTTATTATATCACAAAGTCTTTCTTTATAAAAAACAAAATTAGTCAGTCTGAATAACGACGAACGTTTGTACGAAAATTCCTTAGCGATATCAATCATCAACGGCAAGTTTCTCGGGCGAGAAATTGTGTGTAAGCCAGTATACCTAAAAAAAAATACAAACAATGAAATTACCGTTCAATAGAAATCTATAAAATGAAAAGTAACTCTATAAAACGCATTACATTTAAAAGTTTCGATATGTAGACAAGCGTAGAAATTCTATAACGTGTAAAAAGCAATGCTCGCAGGAAAATGTAAACGAAAGAATTGAAATATCGAGTTCCGCTAAACCTCGCGTCTATAGTCGCAAATAAGCGCGAATTTTTTGTTTCCTACTTTACAAGCGAAAAATAACCATATCCTTCAAGCGTTGCAAAAAAAATTAAATTAAAATGACACACGAAAGCTTATACCATTCCAAGCTTGCTCCAAAAAGGTGCATTTTTTGTTTTGTAACTGCGAAGAGAGTTAGAAAGAAAGAGAATGAGAGAGAAGGGGGGGGGAACTCACGATCGATTTTCATTCTCGTCGATTCGTTCTCGAGAAAAGATTTGGCCAGATTCTCGACGCTACTCTCGTCCTTGTAGTCCAGTGCTCTCAGACAATCGCTTATGCCGCAGTATCTGATTGCCGAATGGCCGATGTGCATTCAGAAACGTTTGTGCATTCACTTTTTTTTCATTTTATTTTTCATTTTTATCTCTATCGTTTGCTTTGGAGATTTATGGCCCTTGTGGTCGCGCAATGAAACATGAAAATATCTGACGAGCGTACTTGTTTCGTTCAATATAGAATTTTATTAAATACACCGTTGCGAATATTAAGTAAACATGCATGTTATATTATACACTTTCGTGTGTATGAAAATAATTGTATTATCTGCATTTTCAATAAAAACGTTTAACGATTGTCAAAGTTTTAATGAAACTGAATGTTTTTTTTTTTTTTTTAAACAATCTTGTTTTCGAACTTTTAATTATTAAAATTGAGTTTAATTAATTAATAAATAATGCTGCGTTGATACTGATTAATTGGAAAGAAAGAATTTATCAATTTGATACTTTTAATCACTTATAAAAGATCATAAAGCTCCAAAGTCAAAAGTAACATTTTTCAAAATAATAAATAAAGAAAAGGATACAAATTATGATAATAATCACAGGCGTCGATCGCCCACTCAAGAAGTAAATTTAGCTTCGGTCGGTATGATGTTCCATTTACCAGTTCCTTCATATTTTCGTCCTCCAACGATAATTTACTTCGAGTTGCCTCAACCTTCTTCAGCCTATTCCTTAGATCCTGCGAATTAAATATAGTTATATTAATATTTTATAAATATGAGTTTTTGAAAAACATAATTTTTTTTACTTATTTTAATGTAACGGTTTGTGAGAAGTAATAAATTGTCAAACTATTATTTAACAAAACGTTTTTTAAAATTTTGATCTATTTTAATGAATGTTTACTATTGATGTTTTTTTCCATTTTTAATAAAAGATTTATGAGTACTTTGAAAATTGATCAACAAAAATCTTATTATATTACTCGCAGCACACCAATTGAAAGGAGTAATTCTTTAAGTAAAAATGAGCATCTATTTTTACCTGACTGTTATTGTTCAAACATGAAAGGGCTTCTTGAATGAGTGCAACCTCGTCCTCGATTCCCGCGTATATTTTGAATATAAGTCGTTCGCGAAGGCCCTCGATTTTACAGAGCTCCGCATTATCGACCTCTGGACTGCAAGAAAGTAGCGACATCTGGTTAGTAAGATAAAGAAATGATCATAGATAAATTATCTATTCGTCATCTGAGTCATCTGACCATGTTTTAGTAAAGTGTTTTGATTAGACAATGCGGGAATAAAAATTTTGAATGAGCGTTCGTTTGATTAAAATAATTGATCGCGTCATAATTAATAATAGTTTGTTTTCTTTTAAATTACCCATGATTATTTATAGTTTAAAAACTATTATTTTTTAAAGAAGCGTAGTCAATGCACAAATAACTTTGTTGAACTAAATATCGTGAACATTTATAATTGAATAAACTTGTTATAAATATTATGTACCTTGTCACATGACGAAGTTGTTCCATTTGATTTTTTAAGGCATTGATTATTCTTTCTGTATTTGTCACCATTTCTTTCCATTTAATATCTACATTTTCTAATTTAGAATAAAAGTCTATGAGACACTTTAGTAATTCTTTTTCCATTCTAACTCTAGTTAGTTTTTAGGTTAACATTGCAAGTATCGTGCGCATGTGCTGTAACATCATCTACACAAGTATCTTGTTTTATCTAAAATAATGATAATGAGCCGGAATTTTTAAAAAATATTTTTTTCAGTGTGATATTTCCTTTTTCTCTTATTACGTTTTCTCGATTATTATATTTTTTATTGACTTATTATTTAGTTTGAATTAAAAATTATTAGAGTACTTTAATTATAATTTAATACATGTTTAACGTGACAAATTTAATGTTTAATATATTTAAATTGTCAATTCTGAAAACTAAAATTTAATTAAATCTATCAGATTTAAGAAATAAAAGAAGGAAATTTCAAAATTCAATTTTCTGAATAATCTAATAATTTTAATACAAATCGATGAATGAACGAACCAAAGGACGAAGCCAAAAATTTTTGAAGAAGTGTGCACATTGATCGCATGATTGCGCAAGACTTCAAATTGCAACTGTCGAATTTCAGCCCCTAAGAAGAGGGGATGTGAAAGCCGTTCGATCGTTGAGAAACTGTTACTTATATGTAGATATATGTATATATATGGCGACGACGACCAAGCGTCATTATTCATTTTTTTTTTTTTTTTTTTGTATAAATGAAAACTGTACGTTTTATTATTAAATAATATAATTTATAACATTCATTAATTAAGGGAATACTGAGTAAATAATTTTTTCACACTTTATAAGTATAAGAATTTAAAAAAATTTATTTCTTGTACATTTTTTACTCTTTTTACAGACAAAAATAGACAAAAAATTTTTCATTATTTTAACAAATAATTAAAGATAAGATAAGATAAGAAATATGTCAAATATTACGAAATAATGCAATAATAGCTTATTGATATCAAAATATTTATTTCAATGACGTTCATAGATAGTTGAATATATTTAAACGTTAAATAAAATTGTTAAAAAATTACAATAATATTTTTAGCATTTGCGAAATAGGCAAGAAAATGTTACTTTTTGCTTACCATTGTTAAAAATTTTTAATTAAGAGAGCATATGAATTAGTGACAAGTTTATTTTTAATTAAAAATTAATGAAATCAAAATCAGTATTTTGTTAGTTAATTTTAGTCTATATTGTATTCTAAATAAAATGCATATAGTTAATTACATACATAGTGTTTAATTGTACTTCATTATTATTCTAATTATTATTCTATTTCAGTTCCCTCATAATATTAATATTTGATATTTTTATATATAGCAATAATTCAACTGTACACGTGATAAATTTTAATAAGTGAACAAATTTAAAAGGTCGAAGATTAATAATAAAATGCTTGAGGTACATTTTTATCCTCAATTTTTCATTCGTATTCGTCACGCCGGTATAGACACGAGCTACATCAATATCCATATATATAGTACCGGTAAATCCATGAATTTGACTTTTACATAGATGTTAATCATCAAAAGTTATTTCATATTTATCAACTACTATTATTATACTGAATTTTTGCAGCTGCGTAAACGCAACTTTTTTCATGTATAGGATTAAATATTGTTTTTTGACAAGATATCATTTAAACTTACGGCTTGAGAATAAAAAAATGTTATTTTCCATTTCTTTTCTATTTTTTATGTAACGAAACTTCAACTTCTTTTTCAAATCTTTGCAAGCATTAATTATAAAGTAAAATTTAGTATAAAAAAAAAGAAAAATCTATATCTATTTCACAAATTGATCAGTCCATTATAAAAAATTGCACTTTTTCATTTAACAATGCACGTGCGCAAAAGGTAAAAGCGAACAATGCGCGGATTCTCGTATTTAAGTGCGCAGGGGTGCAATAAAAGAGCGATAGAAGTTATTGAAGTGTACGGAATAGCAAGGTTAAGTGGTTTTAATCGCAAACGATTTTATGAGTTGTTTGTGGATTATTGCTTTTATTATATTTTTTAAAAGTTGATATGCGCAATAACAATTTTATGCAGATGATGCAATGTAAATGCAGCTTGTCTGTTATAATCCTTAACTTATTTAAGTATAATGTTTAACAGTTGCTTAAAGGCAGTATTTTTTAAAATGAGTTTTATTTTTTTATGAATAATTGTATTAAAATTTAAGTTGTATTAAATTTAAGTTAATTGTATTAAAATTACCGTTTGAAAAAATAATGATGCAATTTTAATGATTGCACACTAGTTTCATGAAAATAATGTCATTTACATATTAAAAGATCATTCACGAAAATACTTTTTTAATGAAGCATTAGAGTTCAAGGTTTCATCAATTTAATGTTTATATAAATTTCATCATTAGTATTTTACAATAATATTATTTTTTATAATTTTAAAAATAAAAGAAATGTGTATCATCATTTCCATAGTGAAAATGAATGCTTTATAAATAAACATCATTACGGAACAATACTAATCATATAATTCATCGTAAAACAAAATACAATCTCAAAACATTCAAACAATTTTGATCACATTCCAAAATTGCCCAAATTGCATCAAACATCCACGACGAATAAAAAATTTCGCAAAAGAAAAAAAAACCAGTCGAAGAAAAAGAAAAAGATAATTCACCCCTCAACGAAACACAATACGGCCATCGGTCGAGCATAATCGCTCACGACTCCCTCCTTCGTTGCTCCTTCATTCCTCCTTCATTCCTCCACCCAGTTAACATCCCCACCACCGATATCGAAGCGGTCGGTAGCTCGCGACCGGCGCGCATCAGCATCCGCGCATTCTTTGATCCGGCGCCGATGCGGCGACACGAGAACGGCTAGGCTGTGCCAACAGCAGCGCTCAGCGGCTTGCCTTCTCTCTCTCTCTCTCTCTCTCTTTCACATTCTTTTTCTCTAACGCTCTTATCTTTTATTATCTCGCGCGTGTGCATATTTATACGTACTAATACGTGTATAACTTTTTTGGTGCGTGGCAGTGAAAGTATAAGTACGAGTAGGACCCGTCAAAGTTTTTTTTTAAGGTTATAATAACGGTTCCGAAAGAAAAAAAATTGTTCCGTTGGAAATCCTGGAATCTTCTTAACGGTGAGAAATCTTCAGTTCGAAAGAGAGATTCAAGAGCGGGCAACGCTCTCAATGAGAAAGTCGTCTGCTGCGAGGCGTAGCGGCGCGTCTTGCTGCCCTACACGCGGGGCTGCTGCGGAAATCGATTGAATTTTTACCGCGCGCGCGAGCTACGCGTGTTTATTTTTTGTCATTTCTATTAAATTCTTTGTAATAGAACAACGGTGAGACATTTTAAAGGACAAGAGGAAGTTTGAAAGAGGCTATATTAAAAAAGTGTACCGGACAAATTACGAGCGAGTAAAACTGATAAGGAAACTTATACGCGCGACCGAATACACGAGGTGGAAGGATATTTGTTATCGTTGTACATATATACATATATATATATATATATATATATATATATATATATTTATTTATAACTAAATAAAAAATCGAGTGATTGTTAGTCTTGAGTTGTTTATCTTTGTTGTTATTGTTGTCGAAAAGTGTCAAGATGAGATACAGGAACAAGGAAATTGAATCGGTCGTGGGAGATGAGATAATGGAGGAGAACGGGAAGCTGCGCAATGGTCGCAAGGACGAAGACGAAATCGTGACCGAGGAGCCGATCACCACTGACATTCTCAACCCCTTTGTACATCGGCTTGAACTTGAAACTACCTACGATAAACTAAAGGTTAGATTTTCTCCTTCCCTTATTTTATCCGTATTTATTTCTAAATTTTTTGTGAATTGTTTAAATTTTCATTTTTTTTTCTCGAGTTGTCTTCATATGAGACTTGGAATTCGCCGCGTTTTTTTGTGTGCAGTCGATGGAACCCAAATATTTTCTCTTTTTGATTGTCAGTTAATTTGGAGCGTTATGATAAATTTTTTTAAATCGTTTAAAATTTTACTACTTTATTATCGTAAAGTCAAATTTAATTAAAACGACGAGCACGTGTAAAGCGATTAATTAATGCATCGAAAATATAAATTTTAATAGCTTTATTTAAGTGTAAATTTGTACAAGAAACAAAACCTAAATAATTTTACGGGGGATGAAAAGGGTTTTTATAAAGCAAGATTTTGAATTTCCCAAAATCACATTAGCAACAAAATTTAACTGCGCATTTATACTTCCTGTAATTAGTTGACATTTGCAAATAAAAAGTTACTTTATTTTTCATGCTTTGTAAATGTAATCACGTTTGCGCATAAAAATATACATTTTCAAAATAGTCTTTATGTAAAGTAAGATTTATATCAACGTTTATCTAAACTTCATAAAAGCAGCTTAGACTTTGGATTGCATCGAATGAAGATATCACAGGGAGTAATTAAAGAATCGATTGAACTAAATTAGTTCTCTCGTACAGCGAATCATTTCTC
Organism: Chalcis sispes; assembly: GCA_949987625.1. NCBI lineage: Eukaryota > Metazoa > Arthropoda > Insecta > Hymenoptera > Chalcididae > Chalcis > Chalcis sispes. The sequence continues at coordinate 16,027,166 of OX465098.1, read as the reverse complement.
GAATCGAAAATATTCCTTTCCTTTATTTTACAATAGTGACGTAATTAAAAATATCCGAATATCATTTACATCAACGTTTTAAGCATAATTTATAACGAAGCTTTTTAATCGATAAGATTAATCGAACTTTCAAAAAATTTGAATCTCGTTTTACTATTTGAGATGGAAATTGATAAAAATTGTCTGAAAGTATGTGAAAGATCATGTATAATTATCAAAGCATACATACATATACATATATATAAATGCATATCGAAAGTGGATTACGGAAATAAAGTAGCCGCGGACATACTTTAATTTGTGTGCTTTTCCATTCAGCTTACACATAAATCAGTATTTGTTTCAATTTGCACCATTATATTCAATAGTTGTTTGTCACGCGCTTTTTTCATACATTGTTTCTATACATAATGTGAGACCAAATAAACAAACTTATTTTTATTTTTTAAATACAAGAAAATCTTTTGAAAATTTAACGCATTTAACTCATGAAGTAAATTTAAATAAACATCGTTGGTTAAAATTTATTAAAAAGTATTGACTAAAAAGCGAAAAATGATGTTAATCTCAATAAATGAAAGAAATAGTCATCGATCGCTGAATTAAATAATCTTAATCGGCTATCTTAATTGATAAAATTCATAAAGCAATTTTAAACTCAAGAAAATACTTGTTAACCCGTTAACTCATTTGCAAAATGTTTTCGAAACGTATATTCTTCGTCTCAGACGAAGCAAAACTATTATTATTAATTGATAAGTCAAATATTCAAAAAAAAAAATAAACATAAAGACCAAAAAATTGCAGCGGTGTATCCTTTTTACATCCCGCAAGCTCTCACGCGATGCAGTATACGCGCGCGCACCAGAGAAAAACCAAAGTAACTCTTTCACTAGTCGGTGTGCATGTGTGCGCATCCACCTTCCGGAGGAGAAGGGGAGGACCATCGATCCGCGTGTGTGCAGCAGCAGCAGCAGCAGCTACGCCGCCGCCAAACTAGCGTGGGCCACGATCGTTGCTACTGTCTAGCTCTCCTTGAGATGAGCTTTCGCGGGGAATAGCATTTAGAAGGAATTTTGTATTTTGTCGAATGAAAAAGGTTAATGTTACTCTTTGCTCAAATTTTGTTTTTTGGTTGGACTTTGAAAGGATATGTTCGACTGATATGGGATCAGGAAATATATATCTCTTTGTATTTTTTATTCTTTCAAAATTTACTTATCAATTATCAATTTATTTACGATTGTTTGAAGTTCAAGGGAAAATCAATCTTTTTTTTTTTTTTTTTTTTTCTTTTAAAGTCAATAACTCGACAAGTTTCAGACTTAAACTTGTCAAGTTTTTTGCTGGTGCTAATTTTCTCTTTGAATCGGTGAAAGTTCATCTTCGAAACCGATAGTAGCCTCGTTCGCTTTACCGTCGACCGATCCATCGCTTTTAATTAGTCGATTCTATTTTTAACGAATCGACAGAATAATTGTTAACATTTTTCAAGTTGATTGAATGTACATATAGTTTCTATTTGTAAAATAAGATAAATATTCAATTTAATTTGAATAGTGATTTAAAAAAATTAAATTACAAACATATTATCGATGTTTTAATTAATATTTTAGTAATTAATAATTTATTCATTTATATGATATCTTGCGCTTTTAACGGAACGATTAATCTTGAGTAGAAAATTTTATTACATTTACAACTTATAACAATAAAAATTCGCGTAATAACGCACAAAGTTTAAAACAAAATACGTACAAATATCTCGTTAAATAAAATACTTTTGTCTAATTGAAATTTAAAAAGAGTACATCTTGAAAATTTAAAGTTTAGATCAGCGCATACATACTCGTATGTATATACCCATCGCAAGCAAACGAGAAACTTTCTTTTAATCTTAAAGATTTTTCTCGAACGATTCGCGGACGAGACTTTCTTATGTATATACGTGTGTGTGTGTGTGTGTGTGTATCATACATTCGAGTAAAAGATAGATAGAGAGAGAGAGAGAGAGAGAGAAATTCCAACTAGCAGCTACGGTCGTTCCTTATACCACTGCAGTTTTTACTTTCACTGTACAATAATAATTGTCGATTACAAATCGTGATGTAGATATGAAGAAGACGCAGCTTACAATCTACATGAACATAAGTACATGCCTTTCAAAGTTTTTTTTATACATCTATCTCACTCTCTCTCTCTATTTACTTATAAATTTTAACCTTAAACTTAGTTGATAAAATTAAGGAGGCTCTTGCGAGGCTTTCGTTTCAGGGACGTTTGGAAAAATAAAATGCAATTATCGTTATTGGATTTGGAAAATATACCTTGGAAAGAAAAAAGAAACGCTCTTTGATGTAGGTAAATGTCATCGTTGCGCCATCGCTCGAAGAATTTAATAATTCGGTGTGTAATATTCAGTTTAAATTGAAAAGAAATTTTCATCGATACACATCTAATGATTAGTGTTTGATTCTTAAATATGTTAATCTATTTTAAAATAATTATACACTATGTGTACATAATGTACTTCCTAGCCTTATACGTGTTTTGCATCCGATGAAGAATTTCATCAAAATTATTTTACCACTCGAACGATTTAACCAATTGCATTGAACAATTTTTTGCTCAATTAAAAAATAAAACTCTCCTCAATTACTTTTAATACACAGGAAAATATTCTCCCAATGTATAACGTCGTAGAAAAAATGCCTAACTAATCTATCGATTAATCGAGCTCGAATCGAGGTTCGAACAATAATTTAATAATGAGTGCTTGCACAAGCTTTTCTTCTCCCATAATAATAATCTAAAGCAACTACCATCACGTGAGTCGCTTAAAAATTTAAGGGATCAATTTCCGCTATCTATATAAAATGACTATCTCTCCGTTACTTAGAAGAAAGAGATAGAAAGAGATAAAGAGAAAGAGAGAGAGTGAGTGAGAGAGAAAGAGAAAGAGAAAGGAAAGAGAGAAAAAGATATTCCAAGGAAGAGAAGGTTCTACAAGTCGACGCGTGCGATCGCGGTGATTCACCTCGAATGTTAGGAAGAAGGTTTACGCGTGAAAGAGGGATCGCACGCGTGGATTTATGCACGCGAAAGAGATGCGAGTTACGAGTGAACGGCGGAATGTTGATGGTTGTTTTTTGTGTTTTTTTTTATTTACGCAGCTTTGGAATTTTGACGTTGTTGTTCTTGTTGTTGCAGCTCGCGTTGGATGCGATATTGCTTATTTACCCTTCGATTTTCTAATAGTATACTTTACGATCATAAATTAATTTTTCAAATTATCTCGTAAATTATTCATCGTAAACGAACGGCTGCTTGTTCCCTCGCGCAAGAACGACGCGCATGAAAAGTGGATAATTTATCACCGCGAGAATACAATTGGATGTTTCTCTCGGTACTAAATTTAACAAGAGTTTCCAATTATTTTTCGGTTTTAGAGAAATAAGTTTAATTTAACCCTAAGCGAGAACAACGATTTTCAATATACCATTTACGAATGTATAACTATTTTTATATTCATTCTTATGCAGCGAATCCAATAGAATTTCACAGGATTTTTTTTCTTCCGCTTTTGCTTATCCCTTGTTATACTCTGTACATTTACGAGTATATTCGTTCTTTCCTAATCTCTGACAATGGAAGTTATGCGTTCGTATATACTTGATTGAAATTTGAGATGGCATATTATACTTTGCATGGATGCATTGTGTGTAGTGCTGAAGTAAATTTTATTTATAATAGTATTCTGTGTACTATAAATATTAAAGGATCGAGCATATACTTTTATATATATATTCCTATTTTTATTATTGTTTTTTGTTTTTACGATAGGGTACGATAGGGTTAGATTAACCTGTAAACTCATTTTGTAGAAAATTAAAGCCGTTTTATTGCCTAAAAAATTTCTATTTTTTTTTGTTTAAAAACCATTAATTATTTATAATTTATTAAATAAAATCAAATGCAACAAAAACTTTAATGTTAATTAATACTTAAAATAAAAATATAAAAAAATAAATATATATTTAAATAAATATTTTAAACAAAAGGAAATAGAATTTTTATTATCGAGTTCATAAAATCTCGGAAACAAACAATCAGCAATAATAATGCACTTTTTTTTTTTTTTTTTTTTTTTTTTTGTACTGTACAAAAAACAATAAATCAAGCATAAATCCAAGCAATTCAAATCGATCTTAAAATTTCATTCTCGCTCAATCGTATACAACCAATTTTCAAAATTCTCTCGAGCTATTTCTGTCTCTCCGTTATATCCCCGTAGAAAATATCGGGTTCAATGTCAGTTCACCGGATAAGTTTCTACACATTCTCACTCCTCGATGATTTAAATAACCTTGTTCGTGAAAACGTATGCTTTATTTTCTTTTTTCTTTTTTTTTTTTTTTTTTTTGGTTTTGTTACAAGTTTTTGAGAGGAAAGCTCTCTCTGGTCGACGACTTCATCGCCGGATGTGCACTGTTTACTTTTACGATGGTGGTTCGATTGGCTTACGGTCTTTTTATAGCTTTCTCGTTATATGTGTTCGATGCATTTGACCGATATGTAAAAGAGCTTTTTGCTTTGTGAGGCGAATTTTTTTTTTTTTTTTTTTCTAATTCTTGTTGTCTTTATCTACTAATTTTGTATGCATATTTGCAGAAGCGTAAAATGAAATTATTTTTTAAAAAAGATAAGTATTTGTCGATTTAGAAAAAAAGTAACTTTTCATAAATACTTAAACGTTTGAATCATAAATAAAAAAATGTTTAATACTATCATTTACAATAACTCAATGACTAATGTCACAATGACATAAAACTTTCCTACGACGTTATACACAAACTTCAATCGCGTTTTTCAAAACTTTCTCTAATAGATATAATAATGCTGCTTAGATTTTAATGTTTAAAACATAATTTTTTATGAACATCCAACCATATATTAGGTTACACTTCAGTTTTCTCTTGAAACTTTGAAATTCCACATTCTACGAAATCGAGTATTTTTTTTTCCAGATCGAAATTGCATCTCTTTTTTAACACTTTCATATACTTTTTAGGGCAGTAATTTAAAACTTTACATGAGATACGATGAGTATAAAAAATTATTTAATTAATGATACTAATTTTATATTTTAATCTATCAAATATCTTTTAGCAGATATTATTACAGTTTAATTGTAATAACTAGAATCGAGGTGTGTTTTATGTATCGAAATATATTTTATTCTAATAAAATGAAAAATACTTTTTTAGTCATTAGTAGCAACATGAAATATTAACGAGCTTGAATTTTGAAACTTTACGACGCAGCAATATGATTTTTCATTTTTGTCTAATTGTCTAATCATTAAATTGTATCTCCAATTATAATCTATATTCATTATCGAATTAAAAACATTAAACTAAAATATTTCATCCAAGATTTTATCTTTAGATCAATAATAATATTTTTAAAACAAGATGATTATTATAAAAAAAATCGAAACTTAGTCATTTATTTGCAAATAACATTGTACATTAAATTAAAAAACGAAGTTAAAAAAAAAGAAAAAAAATCTGATATTCGCTTGATCCCTCAGACACACGAGTTCCTCCTACAATCGCTACGTCAACCCGGTAATTTCGCAAACTCGCTCGATCTATTAACTCGCACACAAACACACACACATACACTTACACATCGAACCTTCAAATAACGTAGGAAATATGATTCGACAGAATTAGTTCTTGAAAACTCGAAGAATCGAGTTTGGCGAAAATTGCTTCCGTCGCTTATCGATATACAGTTCTCGCATGCGCTCAGTTCGTTCAAAACGATGGATAAAACTCGCTCTTTTATTTTGGTTCATAATACTCGCATTGTGTTCGTTTTGATTAAAGAAAATATCCCACAGAAACACATAAGTGTATAATCAGCCTCGAGAGAGAGAGAGAGAGTGTCACGGGAGATATTGTTTGATAAAGTCTCGTGTGCCGTCGTATGTCTCGAAGTATGATAGAAAAAAAATAAAACTAAATTTAGACGCCTTGTTTACTCGAATGTATGAAGTATGAGTATATATCGGTGTGTATATCGTGTTTGATTTGTAAGTTTAGATTTGTATACTCGATGGAATTAAAATTATTTTTAATAGATACGATGGATGGTATGTGTTAATTTTGTATTCGTTAGGTATTGTATATTAACTACGTTAGCGTAATTACTTTCTGATGGTTTCGAAAACTTGCGCGCCCACTTTTACTTATTTCATTTGAGTTCAAAATATCATACTATTTGTACATCGACGGTTGCTTAACATGTTCCATGCCGCGTGGAGCGTATGCGCCACTCAAGCCATTCTCCATTCAAGTTATTATCATTGTAAAATGAAGAATTTTTTAAAAATTCATTATAGTATTAACACGTTCCGTGCCATGTGGGGCGTATACGACCCCCGCTGCACTTCCGTTCAGGCCATTTGGAATTCTCATTAAAAAACAAAGAATTCTTAAAAAATTTGTTGTAGAGTCAAATATAGACAATTAAATATTAAAATTTAATATGCATATTAAAATTTATATCTTTTTCCTGCTAATTATAGCTTTGTAGTAATGAAAAAATGTAATGTAATGTAATCTTCAAAAATTGCCGTGGCACGGAACGTGTTAAGATGCCCATAATTGACTGACTGCATACTGAATTTTTAAAAAATTCTTCATTTTACAATGATAATACCAAATGGCTTGAACGGAAAGTTCATCGTGGGGCGCATACGCCCCTTCACGCGGCAGGAAACGTGTTAATTACTTTTCCAGTCGATTGCTTAATGCTATCAAATATATGAAATAATACGATGTTTCGTTCTTTGATGTCATCTCGATTCAACCTTTAAAAATTTTACAAATTTTCATCAATCGTTAAAAATAGTTTTCTCGATGAATTTACATTTTGAAAAGGGAATAGACAATTTTAATTTTTTGTAATCAAAGAAAAAAGAAAAGGATATTTTTAGCGTTCAAAAATTTTTATCATTCTTTTGTACATTTTCTTTTATTTTCGAAACAAAAGATTTTTATTATTTTTATATCCGTTAGACGTTTGCGGTTAATCCATCTATCACATCAAGCGTAACATTTTATAGAAATCGAGTGGAAAAAAAAACCTCGTTTAACTAACTCAAACAACAAGATATTGTGATTAAAATGTTAATGTTTGGATAATTAAAAAATTTATGAAATAAATTTTATAATTATCCAAACATTATAATTATTTTATTTTAAGTAAGTAAAATTAAGTATTACAGTTATTTTATTTTAAATAAAATAATATCTATTTCTGTGTAAATTATAATAATTTCTTAGATCAATTGTTTATTTACAAACTTTAATAATCGATGAAAACATTAATAAAATATGGAATTCGATTATACCCAAAATGTAAATATTATACCTATAAAATGCGTAAATTTATTAATATAATTCTAGTATAATTAATGTGATTCTAAACACAATCTTAAACTCAATAAAAAATATTTCTGGAAGCTTTCATGAATGATCAAAAAGAATCTACTTATCAAACATAGCAATACGCATAACTTTCCAATTTGTCTAACATTCAGTATATATACCTAAATTTCGGCGCATTTCCAACTGTCACGCCATATTCGTATATATAACCTCAAATCAAAAATTTACTTTTCAAAAAAACTCCTATCCCTCCCTCTCTCTCTCTCTCTCTCTCTCTCTCTCTCAATCCATTCTCATTAATAAACTAAAAGTACGTATACGTACAAGAGAGCAACGTAAAAGAGAGAGGGAGAGAGAGAGAGAGAGAGAGAGAGAGAGAATAAAACGATAGGTATAGGGAAAAAAGAGGAAGCGCGCGGGCCGGTTTCCTCTTTCTCTTTTAAAAAAGGCTATATGTACAACAACTGAGATTGGCCGCGTAAATGTCTATGTGGGACACATCGCGCGCGAGCAAACGAAAATGTGGGACACGCGCGAGCCCAAGGAAACGACTCTAACGTCTCTCTCTCTCTCTCTCGCTCTCTCTCTCTCTCTCTTTTTCTCGGCAACGTTATTTAATCTCGGCTTCTCTTCGCACCGTTAACTCCCGAGAAATTTTTTTTTTTTTTATTTTTTTCCCGAAGTATCGGCTTCTCTTTCTCTCATTCTCTGTCTTTCATTCTCGAGGGTAATCGTTATTCGTTTGATTTCTTGCGCTAAAATTGCCTTACTTTTTATATGTATTTGCAATTCCGACGTGAAAATTCGCACGCCGGAAAGAGAGAAAATTTTGCTCATCGAGGTTTTTGCTCATCACCTTAACCGCGGCTAGCAACTTTTGAATACTGTTATATGCTTCAGAACGATTGTTAAAATTAGAACGCGAACTTTCGTTGCTTAGATAATAGGCTTTCATTGTTTCTCTTATTTTTTTTAAAGAAAGTGTAATAAAATACAAAGTGTATTGTTACGCATTAATTCATCGATATCATTATTTTACGACAACAATCTTGTAAACTTAATCGAACGACGACTACACAGTGTGTCCCATGGAAAACGGAACTTCTTCAAAATAAAGACAAAAACTCAATATTCCGGCAAATCTCATTTATTTTATTCAAAATAGTCTCCTTCCGCATCAATACAACGTTTTGCACGATCAATTAACATATCGAATGAGTTTTTGAGATCATTTTTATCCATCGACTTTAGTATGTCGGTCGTCGCTCTTTGGATGGCCTCTACGTCGGCATAACGTTTTCCTTTCATAGGCAAGTGCAATTTGGAGAACAAGTAGAAGTCGCACGGAGCCAAATCCGGCGAGTACGGTGAATGGTTGATGGTTAAAATGGAATTTTTCATCAAAAAATCCGTGATCAAGTTCGATCGATGAGACACGGGGCATTATCATGCAACAAACGCCAGCTCCCTTTTTCACGGTATTGTGGCCGCCGCACACGACGAATACGGCTGAATAACACTGAACGCTTCATAACACCAAGATAAAACACAGCAGTAATCGTTTGACCAGGTGGAACGAATTCACGATGAATAATACCCTCCGAATCGTAGAAACAAATCAATATTGTCACTTCACTTTTGACTTTTCAAGACGACTTTTTTTCGGATTGGGCTCGGTTGGGTGCTTCCATTCAGCACTTTGACGCTTGGTTTCGGGATCATATTGAAAACACCATGTCTCGTCACCAGTCACAATTGAGTATTTCAAGTTTGGGTCCTTTTTTGACTCTTTAATCAAATCCTTACAATGTTGAATTCGGAGCAATTTTTCGTAGTGGGTCAATTTGTGTGGAACAAAGCGTGCACACACCTTCCGTAGATTCAAATGATCGGTCAAAATGCGATGAATTGAATTTTTGGACATACGAGTATTCAATTCCATTTCCATGTATCGCAATGAAGATTTTGGCTCATTTTTTATAAATTCACGCACTTTTTCAATGTTACTTTGAGTAACCACGGTATAAGTCGAAGGACCTGGATGTTCGTCGTCCTGAATGTCTTCACAACCTTCCTGGAACCGCTTATACCACTCATACACTCTGGTACGGGATAGACAATTATCGCCATAAACTTGTTTCAGCAAATTATGCGTCTCAGTAAAGGATTTACCGAGTTTAAAACAGAACTTAATATTTGCTCTTTGTTCGAAGTTCATTTTTCGACCGATGCCACAAACACACTGTCACTTTGAGCGCGATATTTTGGTTTCCATTGAACCAAATGTCATACAATTTTGACAGGATGTCAGTTAAGAATGGACCTTTCCATTGCTAACATCCACCAATAGGTGGCGTCAATATAAATCGATGTTTTGAAAAAGTTCCGTTTTCCATGGGACACACTGTGTATATCATCGGACTCGAAAAAAAAAAATCATTTTTATAAATGAATCTTTTCCGCATTGGAAAATGTAAATAAACATCTATTTTAGAAATAATACTCCAACGCTACAGTTATTATATAACTCTATACACGCAGTTACTTGCATAATATATAAATATGCGAAAACGAATAGATTCCGATCAGACTGGCAAACGTTTAAAGGTTACACGTCAATTAACCAATACCGAGTTTCGTATTAGAATTCAATTAAAAAAAACGATTCGGCAAAAGTTTACAGCGCGAATTTTCTTCTCGAATATCGTTAATATTTTCAAACGATCCTTTAAAAATTTTTCCTACCCTACACTTTTATACAATCTAATAATTTACGACCGATAAATTAAAAGAAAAAAAAAAAAAAAACACATTTCCTTCAAAATTGTACACAACGTAAATTTACAACGGGCTTTTGTTATTATACACCGACGCGGGAGTAGTTGTTCCGTTTTATGAGGCTCCGCTTTCTCTGTACATTAACGCGCGGTAAAAGAGAGAGAAATTGTTGATGGAAGGAAATTGCGAAATCGTTCTTCTGTTCTTGTTTATACGCGTAAACAACGACGAATTACTTTTTCCTTTGTTGCGCTTAACGAAAGTTGTATCCGTTTTAAAGATTTTTTACGCGCGCGTCTGTTAAGGGATGGGCAAATGTTTTAGAGATCGTTGAAACTTTCTAGATATTGAGTATTTAAATCGATGGGTTTGCAATTTTTCGAGTCTTTAATTAAAACGTTGTTTTTGTTATAAAGATAAGGAAAACGTTACGAGTGAACCGTTTCTTAGTTAATGAATTTGAATGTATTTTTTTCTTAAACGGAAACATCAACTTGTTTTAAAATTAAAGTTTTTATTACAATACTTTATTTTTTTCCGCAAAAAATGTAACGTCCCAGAAATTGATAATTTATTTCTTATTACCCTGTCATCATAAATTAAGTAGCCATATTAATAATCATTTTTGATGAAACAATAATGTTTTAAAGAAAAAAATCTACTCTCGAATATCCATTCGATATCAAACTCATAAAAATTAGGGTTAAGATTAATGAAACCTACGAAAATATTCGAATTAATATTTTTTGGGTCAATGTGAAACATCCGTTCCGTTGTATCGGACGTCGATAAAATCTCTTAAAATTCTTCTTCGGCGATCGAAAACTTTCGTGAACCAAAATCGTTTTTGTGAAAGTAATTTTTGTCCGACGAATAGAAAATTTTATTATTGCCCCACGATAATCGATTAAATATTTCGTTGATTGAAAATAAATATTTTTTAATCTTTTAATTTAATTTAGCTTGTAAAACAAGTGAAAATATTTACTTAAATATAAGGATAATACAATTTTTTTCTTTTTAAACTTTTATAGTAAATTAAGTACCATTTAAAAATGCAGTAAAAAATGTTTTATACACTCGAACAACTATTCGAAATAAGTAAATTTTTATTAATAATAATTAACCTTTTCTCCTTTAAAACGATATCTTGTACTTTCTACATCCCTTACTAAAAAGTAAAAGAGGAAATATCTTTCTCGTCAAACATTATAACAAATCGAATAATTAATCTTAAAACAAACATTTGCAAATTCGAAAAGAAAAATTATAATCGTAGTCTTTATTTCTCCCTGAAATGCAGTCGATGAAATCGAAATCGAAATTTCGCGTTTCCGGCACGCGAGCAAGTGTTCCAAATAAACTGACCGCGACTAGAAAGCCACGAATATTAAACTTCCGTTCGTTGACCTCATAGGAAACAAACAAAAAGAATAAACCCCGCGCCCATCGCGTCGTCGTTCTTTGGTTTAAAATACTCATAGCGTTTGTAATTGATTGGAACATCGATGAAGTTTCCCATATGAAGAGATGAACAATCGTTTAATAATTATCGATAAAAGTGTTACTCGAGGATATTTAATGTTACAGTATGCAAAAAATGTTAAAGCGTTTATATTTTGTATTCTCCGTGTAGGAGAAAAATTTTATTGTCAAATAGGTATAATCTAGTATGGTTGCAGGCTTCTATAACAATCGAGTCGATTTAAAACAAGAAGCATTGTACGCAAAAAAACGTTAAGGGAGGTAAGTTCGAAGATGCTACACGGATAGTTCGGCGTTAAAAGCGTTTAAAAGCGGCTACGCGTTCGGCTTTTATATCGAGAGAGATAGAGAGAGAGAGAGAGAGAGAGAGAGAGAGAGAGAGAGAATGTACAGATATTTTTAACAGAAATGTAGAGGAATATGTCTTTCGAACTTGATTTCACAAAGTTCCTTATTTTTTTTAGATGACATTTTACGTTGTTGTTTTATAAAAGTAAATGTTTTAAATAAAGTGTCTAAAAAAAAGTTATTGGAAAAGTTAATAAAACCTTTATTAAATAGTAACAACATCATAAATGTTACAATAAAAATTGTTAAAACTAATTTTCCCAATAACTATTTCCAATGCACATTTATCAATAGTAAAGTTTAATAAAGGAAAAAAAGAAACAATTTGTCATCATCGTGTCGTATTTTACGCTACTCAACTTTGGATATCTACACTCTCGAAGAGAAATATACGCGTTGAAATAATATACGTGAAAACGTTACGTTCAAATGCTGAAAGAGTTTCGCTAAGTAGAAATTACCAAAGCTTATGCGGAGTCATTATCGTAATTATCACTTGCTTAAGCGATATTAAATCGAGTTGTATACTTTGTTAATTTTACTCTCGTTGTTTTCTTGTTAATCGAATTTATAAATTGTAAAAAAATAAGTAAGATGCGATATTTCGTGTAATTTCAATTAGCTTACTGTCTTTATTTTTTTTTTTTTTTTTTTTTTCTTCTTAATGAATAAAAGTTGTTCAAAAATAAAAATTTTTAAAATCGGTAGTATCAAACGCACGTGTAATTAATACCAATAACCGGTGTATAAAAATAACTACTAAATTACCAAAATTTTCTTTACCAACTGTCGCCTTCTATTCTGCTATCCCCTCTTTTCTCAATTATTATATTGCCTTACTTCGTGTAAAAAGTCGGTTCATCATTTTTTTTCAACCTACCCTTAAACTCGAAAAAATAATCGTTCAAGAAAAAAAATAAAAGGCTAATAAAAATTCTCTTCCTCTCCGAAAAAAAAAAAAAAAAAAAAAAAAAATTCATCCCAACGAGAACAAGGACACGAGGGAGGCAAGAGAAAGAGGGATTAAAAAGCTGAAATCGCTCGAGGCGCGCGAGGAATATATAAAGAAGATAACGCTTTTTCGGGCAGGCGTAGAAGACTTCGGGGCGGCGGGAAAGATAAAAGAGCAAAGGGGAACGGTAGAAGAAGCCGGAAGATGAAGAAAGACGAATACGTGTGAGTGTGTGAGCGCGTGCGAATAAGCGAAATTTAACGCTGGCTAAACGCCAAGCAACAAAACGAGCAACGCCACAAGCAGAGAGGTTAAGTGCGTTCGAGAGACGAGAGTTCAAGTTGACGATAAATAAAGAGTCCATGCCGCGTTGTTGTCTCTCTCACTCTCTCTCCGATGTCTCGCAGACTTTGTTGGGTCTTAAGCCGACGATTCATATGATTTACGATGCTTTTTCCGATTCTGCATTTGTACATTTATTTTTTCCATTTTTTCTTTCTTTTTTTGTTTATATTAAAGTGTACACGTGTGTGAAGAGAAAAAAATTAAATTTGTTTTTTGACGCTTCGACATCTAAACTTTCGACGTTTAAACCTATTATAATATTTGCGTTACGGTTTACAAAAGTATCGCTACGACGTTAATAAAGTTTACCTCGTGATAAGGTAATCGTTTTGTAATCGTTTCGTTTATGTGTATACTTATTATCGTATCTAATTATTTTTATCATATCCAATTATGTTCTTTTTACTTTTGTGTTACAGGTGAGTCATGCAAAATTTATCTTACCGTAACATCTCGTCCACGTGATTTTGGTATATCATAAATTAATTTTTCAAATAAAAGAATATCTAAATCCCTTACTTCTTTGTTACGCTAATATTCGTTGATAAAGAAGGTCAAAATTAGTACAAATAATTATCAGCCTAAGTAGCAAACTGAACAAAGTCATTTTCGCTGTATCATCTTCTTCTCTCGCAACACGTCTCGTAAAAACTTTAAATAAGAAGCGAGAACGAAAGATAGAAAAAAATGGAATAAAAAAAAAGAAACAAATGTTTAAAATCGTTTACATACCGTCAGCTCGTCTAAACATCTCCTAGAGCTTTCTTATCTCTCTCTCTCTCTTTCATTGAGTTTTCTTCGCGCGTGTATGCACTCGTGCTTCGTGCACACGCGCGCTCTATTATACAGCAATGCGACAAGAAAATGTAGGTCAACGTGTCGGCCCAACTAATTCGACCGGCTCTCTATCTCTTTCTCTTTCACTCTCATTCTCAGCGAGTCTCGTTATGCCTAGTGTACATGATGGAAAATTAGGCGGCGGCCGGTGTTTCAACGAAAACTATTTATCATCCTTGCATTTCCGAGATTTTATTTCCTTACGATCGTCGTCTCGTTTTAAGAATCGTACGATAATTGATTATTTACTAATGGGATTGACTAAAGGTTTAATTGAATCGTAAAATTTAAATGAACGCGAAGTGAAACGTTTATTAACGCGTTGGGATTCGTCGAAGTAGAACAAGGCAGTGTGTGGTAAGCCTTTTATTTCGCGGTTTATCTCGAAAACAATAAGAATAAATACACGAGCAACGGGAAATTTTTTTTTCCGTTATGCATATACAATTATATATATATATACAAGCATTTAAACGTTCGAGTTGATAAACGTTTCAGTAGATCATCGTTTATTGTAAACTCGAATTCTACACGCGCTCAAATGTACGTGTACATATATGCAAAGCAAACGAAATATAAAGAAGATTCGTAATATTGCGAAAAAGTTTCGTAATATTGCGAGATAAAGCAGATAGCGATACTTGTGCAAATGTATGCTTTAGTTGAGCTAAGTAAAACAATATCGAAGTCAACGGCGATGTTTTTTTATATTTTACCTGAGTTTTTTTACCTCAAAATAGCGTTATTTAAATTTTAAACGGTATAAGATAATTTATATCGTAATTTATTATTTCGATATTTATTTTTCAATCCTCAACAATATTCAGTTTTAAATATTCAAAAGTCGGTTATTTAGTAGACTAAACAAAAATATCACACGCTGAATTATACATACATACATATACAATACGTTTGTATATATGAATCTTCAAGTGCATCTTTGTGCTCTAAAAATGTAAATCTATATTTAGAATGTTGAATGAAAAAATAAAAGGAAAGGTTGACTTTGTTCGGTAACGTATAAATGAATATGATTTTAATGTGTATATTAAAATACAACTATTTCTATCGCTATTGATATAATAAAATAAACTCTTCGAACGGTCTATAAACATTGACGTACAATTAATAAAATCAATAAAAAATAAAAGTCCACTCGATACACAGAACTCGCT